>OY728166.1:395406441-396883941 GCA_963277665.1 Viscum album
GGACAGCCCCAAACACCCCTTGGACACCCCTCCCATATCCCTTGGACCCCCCCCCCACCCCTTGGACACCCCCCACCCCTTGGACAGCCCCCTCACCCCCTGGACACCCCCCCCCCCCCCCCCGACCCCTTGGAAACCCCCCCTACCCCTTGGAAACCCCCCCCCCCCATCCCCTTGGACAGCCCCAAACACCCCTTGGACACCCCTCCTATATCCCTTGGACACCCCCCACCACTTGGACACCCCCCCACCCCTTGGACAGCCCCCCCCCCCCACCCTCATTTACACCCAACCGACTCCTTGGACAGCCCCAAACACACCTTGGACACCCCTCCCATATCCCTTGGACACCCCCCACCCCTTGGACACCCCCCACCCTCATTTACACCCCCCCCCCGACCCCTAGGAAAGCCCCAAACACACCTTGGACACCCCTACCATATCCCTTGGACACCCCCCAAACACCCACCCACCCCCTTGGAACCTCTCCCCCCATACCAAAATCCAGACCAGAAAAACCATCAACAGTAGACCAAAACAAGAAGTAGAGAAAAATTAAACATTCACTTATATAACATAAAAAACGTACACTGTCAACTTCAAAAAAAACTAAATCCAACCTAAATGACTACGAAATACACAATTACATTGACAATATTCAAAATTACATTTTACATTACCAACAACTAAAAGTCAATCAAACCTGTAAAATAATTTGACCACTCCACTTGTAAGTGTTTGATATCATCAGCAGTAAAGGGTTGAGGGTCATCAAAAAGCTACAAAGGAAAAGGATAGTAGTCAACGTGTATAATGAATAAATCAAATTGAAATATTATGAGAAAGAGGAAATCTTACCAGGTCAAAACTCAGAACTGTCCCAGTTGTTATTATTTCATACATAAATCTTAACATCTAATATCCGCATTCGATGATGCCTTGTTGCTCATGAGATTTCTGTTTGAATGAGTGTAAATTCAATATATTATTTTTATGTAATAAATCAAAATGTACAAATTATAAATGGATATTTACCTTCGCATGTACATATTTGATCTTGAAATTCCTTTTCTTTGCGCTTTTTCGAAAGTGGAACCCATGCCCTGTTAGAAAATAATACGAATGGGGTAAATTTAAAATTCATTATAATATATAAAACTATTGTGAAATTGAAACTTACGTTTCCAATATATTCTTAAAACTTTCTCGCACATCATCATGGAGAGAGCATATCCAATAAAGTGTTTTCTCCCTAGGGCAAAAAACCCCTAACATCCAATGATCCCTGATAAAAGGAAATTTAACGTTAGTGGTTTTTTATGTTAAAAGATAATTAACTCTTTGTGAGCGATGTGTTTCATACCTCTCACAAAAAGGCATCATCCAACACTGTGTGATTACATTCTTTTCAAATCTATCAGCAATATAAAGCATTCTTTGTTCCTCATCCAATGCACATGCTTCAGGGGAAATCAATTGTGGGTCCACGAATCCATATACATCTGTCAGCTCATTCCTCTCACAAATTTTATACAGATACCTAATACAAAGCAGACATAAGTATACATTTTTAATCAATATAACGCAAGGAAAAGGTGTTAAGACTTACATGATAAAAATTTGCACCACGTTGATGCCCAACTTATCTCTAGTGACAAACTCCATGATATCAGTTTTCATAATCCCCACACCTAGTTCACGTCCACAGACATGAGCTTCCATTGTAAAGTCATAATGATCCGCCAACAAATTTGAATATCTTGACAATTTGTCAAGACTGCTAGTATCTGCATCTGATGTCATAGCTATCTGTCTTTGTTGTTGTCTATACAGTATTTCTTTACCTTTGAAGTATTCCTGTAAAAATAAATTGAAAAATATATTAGTTTTCAAATGATAAAACATTAATAAAAATATAAAATAAAAGATATAACATCCATACCTCTATGGTAATGAGTCGAAGAAGTCTGGATGGCCAAAGTAAAAAATGGTCGATACTATGTCCAACTGTCGTCACCTCATCTGTAGGTAATGGTATCCGAGCTGATCTATCTATAATATCCTATACAGTGACCCTCTGATTCTCTACCTCTAACTGTTGATGATGAACTGTATCTCCTATACAATATACCATCCCATATGCAACTATATGATGTTGACGATCATCAACATACAACTCACAATAAGTAGGAAGCTGCGGCGGAGGAGGAGGATCAAAAATGGGGTCCGCAGGCTGAGGTGGGGGAGTGGGAGCTACTGGGAGAGGTGGAGTGGGAGCTGCACCCTGAAATTGTCTTTGCAAGTCTGCAAACATAAACTGCACCCGATGCTCTAATCTTGTCCTCCATTGTCGCATTAATATTATGGACTTCAGCCTCCAAGGATTCTATTTTTTTTATAAACTCCCTCAACGATAGAAGTTGAGGAACGTGGCAACACTTTTTTTACCGATACACCTGCCGGATATCCTCTTACACGGCCAGGATGTTCGGGATTTCCCAATGCCAAAGATAAAATATCTTCCCGACCATATGGTGTAAATGTCCCCGGTGAACTCTCCTCCTCAAGAGAGTCCTGTAATAATTAATTGAACATTTCTATAATGATTGGAAATATATGACGAAAATAGTAAACTTAAATAAATAAAATAGATATCTTAAAATCCTCTCAACTACGAGTCTCGATTCTTCCAAAAGATATTGTCCTTTTTTGCCCTTCCGAGCTCTTTTCCATTTCTCATGTCTAGATGGAGGGGATGGAGGGGCCACCTCTCCAGAGCTTGAAGACTCAGCTCTTACTTGTTGAAATTTTTCTGCCATCATTTGTTCTTCCAATAATGCATACCCTCCCCGAGATAAACTATGAGGGTATACATTTTTAGATTGGAACTCTTGATGAGCTTTCCTTTTTTGCTGTAAATTAAGAATAAGTAATCATTAACAAAACAATAATAAGATCATTTATATAAGAAAGCTTATAAAAGTTTACATTGCCCTTACCAAAAATGATTCTTTTCTTCTACTTTCAAAAAATTGTCTCCATGTGTCTTCATCTATAAAAGGATATATACGACATGGATTCTCACGACTCCTATGACCATAAATGAAATCAGATGAGAGGGTTGATTTCAAATCCCTCCATCTCATAGCAGCCAACGATAAGCATTTCTTACTGACTCCTCCAGTGTCAGGAATATCAAATTTCATCTGATAAAAAAGAGGTTAAAAATATTATATATACTAGAAACATTTAAAGAACAGTCAAAAAATAGCAAAAGATCTTACCAAAATGGTCTCCCACAGCTGAGAAATTATCGCCTTATCCACACTTCTCCAATCATCATAGAGAATGCTTACTTTTCTCTTAGCCTGAGTTGCTACAAAACCATTAAAATCTTTAGCATTTTGACCTCTAGGAAGATCATCATCATCAAACTCCACGACTATCCTCTCCTCCTTCGTACGGCCAAGTGATAATTTTGGTAAACGTGTGCACCCACGCTTACCAACCTTTGAACTCTTTTTCGTAATAGGAGCTTGTGAATGTTCCTCCCCAGATGTATGACCAATATGCTCATCTCCAGAATCATGTGGCTGATCAACTGATTGATCTGTCATTTTCCTTCAAATCAGAAAAACAAACATTAGTTCACAAATATACAAATTCAAATATTGTAATACTACTTAATCAGAAAATAGAAAAGTGTACTAAATTAAAGAATAGTAAACATTGGTAATATGGTAAGCATGTTAAACAATGATAAACATGGTAAAAACAGGCAAAAGGTTGCCAAGGAGTTGGCCCAAGAAAGCTGAAAAGTGGACTCACTGAGTCCACTGGTCAGCCGGTGTGAGCTCATCGGCCAGCCGGAGGACCCAGGCAGTTGACTTGCCCACTACCTGGTGCCACCGGCCGGCCGCTGGCTCACCACCGGCCGGCCGCTGGACCAGACAGAGACTTCCTGTCTGGTCCACCGGTCGGCCGCTGGATCACCACTGGCCCGCCGGTGGACCAGACAGAGAGCCTTCCTCTCTGTCTAGACCACGGGCCGGCCGCTGGATCACCACCGGCCGGCCGGTGGACTAGACAGAGAGCCTTCCTCTCTGTCCGGACCACCGGCCGGCCACTGGATCACCACCGGCCGGCCGGTGGACCAGACAGAGAGCCTTCCTCTCTGTCTGGACCACCGGCCGGCTGCTGGCTCATCACCGGCCGGCCGGTGGAGCAGACAGAGCATTGCTCTGGACCACCGGCCAACCGGTGATCCACCACCGGCCAGCCGGTGTGCCCAGGACTTCTCCTCTTTACGGTTTTTATTGTTTTATCGTTTTGGTTTGATACATGTTTTAATAAGTAAAAAGTTTACAATATCTAACATTATATGAAAAAAATAAATGTAAACAAGAAATAAACATGTGTTACCTGTAATTTTAGGAATGTACAGTTGGATTGTTTTCCCAAATTCCTTTATCGTGATCGTTCCTTATGGCACAAACCATGTCTTCAACATACTCATCATTATGTTCTGTTAATCTTTCCATGGAAGTAGGGATCTCACATAAATCAGCATCTTCATCAAATTCATCCTCACCAACATATTGTTTTTTCCCTTGTAAAACAACAGCCCACTGCATATCTGATTGATCTACTACATAGAAAATTTGTTTGGCATGTGTTGCCATTATAAAAGAATCAGCTGTGTCTTCCAATCTATTCAGATTAACAAGTGTCATTCCAAATTCATCGTGTCTGACACTGTTGTTACCGATAAACCATTTACAGTTAAAAACAGGAACATTAATTTTAAAGTAATCAGCCTCCCATATGTCTTCAATCACTCCATAATATGCACTTGATGCCGAAATTGGGTTTCTGTCCTTAGCACTCGAAAAATGCATTGCTTCTGCAAACACCAATACACCACTATTCTGAACTGCACTTCTGTTGTCCTGAGCTTTCGTATGAAATGTATATCCATTAATGTCATAAGAGGACCATGTTATCACATTTAATGATGGACCACCCACTATCCATTTTAATGTCTCTGATACATCTGATCTATCAAGCAAGGTATTTTTAAACCATGGCAAAAAAGTTTTGTTGTGCTCATTCAAAATCCACATTTCTTTCTTCTTTGGATGACATTGTTTCAACTCATTAATATGCAATGTGATATACGGTTGAACATCAGCTATGTTGTTCAAGATGTATGATTCTAACTTCTTCATATGTTTAGCTGACAGTGATTTGACTTTCAAGCCACAAATCCCCTTTCGCTCATTATTAACCCATTCCTGGCGAGATGGAGGCAAACCTATGTGTTGCGCCATAGCCAAGTAGCTCGTACAAAACTCTGCTACCTCCTCAGAAATATACTTTTCAATAATGGAGGCTTCAGGTCGATATGTATTTTTAACATATCCCTTTAATATTTTCATATACCTTTCAAAAGGATACATCCAACGAAGATATACAGGTCCACAAAGCTTTATTTCTCGAACCAGATGAATCATTAAATGCACCATCATATCAAAAAAAGTTGGAGGAAAATACATTTCCAAATGACAAAGTATAAAAATTGCATCCTTTTCCAAAATGTTCAAAGCATTCACATCAATCGCCTTGTTACAAATTGAATTGAAAAAATAACACAACCTCATTATAGTCTTTCTGACACGGATGGGAAATATTCCACGCAGTGCAACTGGTAGAATTTGTTGCATCATGACGTGACAATCATGTGATTTCATACCTATCAACTTCAATTCTTTCAATGAGACAAAATTTTTTACATTTGAAGAATAAACTTGAGGCACTTTGATATCATTAAGACACTGACAGAAGCTACTTTTCTCCCTCTTTGATAATGTATGACAAGCCGGGGGAAGAAATGTCCGTCTTCCTTTAGGAGTGCGAGCTAACTCCAAACGTATTCCCATTGATAGTAGGTCTAACCTTGCATTCAACCCATCTTTTGTCTTTCCTTTAATATCTAGCAATGTTCCGATCAATGAATCACATATATTCTTCTCCATGTGCATGACATAAATATTATGTTTGACTTCATGATACCTCCAATATGGTAGCTCAAAAAATATTGAACTTTTCTTCCAAATATGTCTATCATTACCAGATTTCTGTGTCTTTCCCAATGTCACATCAAGGCTTTTCACCCTCTCAAAATACAAATCTGGGGATAAAGGTTTTGGAGCAGTATCAAATTCTTGTGAGCCATTGAATGCCTTTTTTAGTATTCTATAAGGGTGATCCATAGGCAAAAACTTTCGATGACCCGTGTACACTGTTTTCCTCCCATGATGCAATTGACAATATGACGTCTGTTGTTCGCAAATTGTACATGCTTTATGCCCTTTAACACTGTATCCAGACAAATTTCCATATGCTGGGAAGTCATTTATAGTGAATAGAAGCACTGTATGCAGTTGAAAATATTCCATTTTATAAGAATCATACACCCTAATACCATCAGCCCATAACAGTTTCAAATCATCAATCAGCGGTGACAAGTATACATCAATATCATTGCCGGGTTGCTTTGGACCAGAGATCATGATACTCAACATGACATATTTGCGCTTCATACAAACTTCAGGAGAGAGGTTGTAAATTACCAATAAAACAGGCCATGAACTATGTGTGCTACTGAGGGTTCGGTATGGATTCATTCCATCTGTGCACAAGCCTAGTCTCAGATTTCTAATTTCATTTCCAAATGTAGGGTACGGGGCATCAATTTTCTTCCATTGTGGACAATCATCTGGATGACGTATTTTTCCATCACATACCCGCTCATCAGCATGCCATCTTAACCTTTTTGCATCATGTGAATTAGCAAATAAACGTTTGAAACGAGGAATTATAGAAAGATACCAAAATACCTTTGAAGGGAGCTTTGTAATCTCTACATCAGCTTGTGATTTTTCTTTCACCTTATACCGTGATGTCCCACATTTAGGACACTCTTTCAGAAATTCACATTCCTTCCTATATATAATGCAGTCATTCGGACAGGCATGTATTTTCCTGTATACCAATCCCATCGGGCATAATATTTTTTTGGCCTTATAATGTGAATCTGGAAGATCGTTATCTTTTGGAAGAATGTCTTTCATCAATTGTAGCAGCTCTGTAAAACTTCTGTCACTCCATCCATGTTTCGCCTTCAGGTTAATCAATCTTAACACCGCCGACAAAACCATACAATCTGTACAACCAGGATATAATGGTTTTTCGGCATCACCATATAGACGTGCAACTGTCGGTTCTATCTCAATTTTTTCTGCTACAATATCGCGAATCATTTCTTCAATTCCATCAGAGTTACCATCTTGCGATTCATTATCATCAGTGACATTCTGTCCAGTTTCGCCATGCCAAATCCAAGGGTTGTAACTCGGATTGAAACCATGACAAATCAGATGATCTTTTATCTCTCTACTTTTCAACTTCTTCATATTCAGACATTTCAGGAATGGACAGAAAAAAATGTCACTACTTGGAACATTTCGTTTAGAAAATTCCAAAAAGGCATCAACACCTTCCTCATATTCATTGCTCATTCGATGTGCCGTAATATGAAGAAGGTGTACTAAACACAGGTTTTTACGTCGGTTATTTAATAACCGACGTAAAAAACCTCGTTTTACATATTATGACGTCGGTTTTATATAACCGACGTAAAAAATGGTGACGTAAAAAACATTTTCTGCACTAGTGTGTATAAAAACAAAATATTCCTCAACGAAAGGAGATTGATACGAAGTCCCATACAAAGACGGTATCCTTGGATTAAGGATAAATCAGTTACATAACTATGTGTGACAAATGAATACACAAAATATAAGTGGGTATTAAGTGTAAAAAATTAGAGGAAATTCACACATAATCATAGAACAACATATTCAAGGCTTGCAAGTTTATCCCAAAGAATCGAAATTGGGTTAAGAAGTTCCCTTGCAATAATTAGACAGCCTAATGGCGTCACATCAAAATTCAGAAAAAGAGTTGATGAGAGATAAAAAGGGTATCTCATCTCTTGGACATAAAATTCACATCAATAAGGATATATAAGAACATATCCCAAAATAATGTTATGTGAATTAAAAGACATAACAAAATAAGTCTTTTAAAAAGAGGAGGGTGAAAGGTTCCCTTACCGACATGGGTATCTTTCGAAACATACACCTCGTGAAAGAAGGACAATACAACATTGATTTAAATACTTATAAAAGAAATTATATTACCAAATTAGTAAAATAATGGGTAGTACATACACCACTCAAAGGAAATTGTGGCAATTGTAGCATAAATCTCATGGGTATAAAAGTGAGATGAAAAATCCCTTACGAAAACTCGGCAGCCTAACGGCGCCACTTAAAACTTCCAAAAACGGATTGATGAGATCAAATAGGGAATCTCATCACATTACAATAAAATGTACAGCAAGAGGAATATAAAAGAACATCCCCCATCATAACAAGTAGGAGATTAAAAGAAGTGACATAAAGGAGAGTACTTAAAAAGAAAGAGAGAGGTTAGATCTCTTACGAAAATTCGGCAGCCTAACGGCGCCACTTAAAACATCCAAAATGGATTGATGAGAGAGAATAGGTTCTCTCATCACATGGAAATAAAAATTACAGTAATATTAATATAAAATAACATCCCAATAACAAGAAATATGATCTTTAAAAGGAATGACATAATATAGTGTACTTAAAAAGAAAGAGTGGAGTAGGATCCCTTACCTCAGGTCCGACTTGACTCGATCGTTCTTTAACATCCTGAATAATAAACTTGAGTTAATTTCCACTTTATTAAGAACCTTTTTCTAGTTCATTATTCCTTTTATATCACTTATTTCAATGTTATAAACATTTTTTAATCATTTAAGTTAATAATGTTTGTTTTATCGATATTTGGTTCTTAAGTCGAAAGTGGACTTCTTACAATTACATGTTGTTCGTGTGGTAAAATGTTCATTCTATCCAGAATTATATTCATGATTTTATATCATATATATAATATATATCCAGAATATACATATTTTATAATATTACATAATCATTTAGAGGTAAGAAATGAAATGCACCGTTCATGGAGACGGTAAGTCGTACATACGCATGAACGCTACTTTGATTTCTTTGTCATATTAATGGAATTAAAACTAAATGAGAGGTATGTATATTTTAATTCCAGAATTATATTCATCATTTATATGTATCATTCATCATATATATCCATTATATACATGTACTTATAATAATACATTACATTTGGGGGTAAGAAATGAAATGCACCGTTCATGGAGACGGTAAGCCGTACGTACGCATGAACGCTACTTTCATTTCTATCTCATACTTTAATGGAAAGAAATAATAATGATATAGAGGTATATAATAATTCCAGTATAACATCATATATAATAACATTAAATACATCCTTTATACGTCCCACGTATGGCATTAACGAATCACATCACTTTGAGGTGGCGGTAGTCCGCACTTCCTAAAATGAGGATATCATGTATACCCATAATGGAAGCCATAAAGGTAATCCTCAAATGAAAAATACATAATCTTAAGTTAGACATAAACATATTATATATCATATATAAATATAGTGACATCTTAATGGCCCCCTTTGAAGGTGTTAAATGAATGTTGAACAATCATCGTTTTGGGAGGCATAAATTCGCCATCCATGGAAACAGTATGTTCGTAAACCATTAGATGTAGGTGTGTGTAAGTGTAGCTCGAATCCATATTATAACAACATCCTAGTATATTTAGGATACTGTAGTAGTTACAAAAGAAAAGAATAAAAAGAGTTTAGCGGGTTGGAGAAGCAAAATAAAACAAATGGACTCAATAGAAGACATTACCTTAAAATCGGGTAACTCCCTTTGGTTTGAGCTCAAAGGCTTCCTTGGGAAGACTTCTGTGCAAAGTGAGGCTTCAAGGAGTAAGATAGGGAAGTGGAGAGACAAAATGGGCCGGGTTTGGCCGTGCCAAAGGCTTTGGGGGTGTGGGTAAGTAGGTAGAGGTGGGGGCCTTTTATAAGATGAGAGGAGGGGCACTCTTGTAAAGTAAAGATAAGTTACTTTATATTAAAATGAGTTTTGGATTCAAAAGGACCCACATTGATATAATTATATGATAAGGTGATAAGGGTTCGAAATACACTCATACAATTGGTTTTGGTCATGTGCAGGACTTAGATTTTACGTTATCTTTCCATTTTATTTAAATCCTTTATTAATGAGGTAATCGCTGCATCATCATGATGTCATAAATAATTTAATTTATTTAAAGTCTAAAAATTATAAAAAAAATACTAGGATGTAGGAAATCCTTTTCGAATTCCAATGAATATTTATAATCAAAAATATGACTTGTATAACCCCATGTAAAAATTGTTTTATTAAAACATCTCATGTGTGTGTCATTTTTACTTTAACAATAAATAAAAAGTTATTTATGTCATTTCCCAACCAAAGTGGCTCCATGGGGTCCCCAAGTTGACCCATGTCTTTTCTTGTTCGGCCATGACACATCCAATAAGGTTAGGACATGTTTCAAGTTCATTTCATATTATTAAAACATTATTTTTACCTTAAACTACACTAATTACCTCTAATCGCGATTAAAAACTTAATAAGTTACTATTCACCAAAAAATTATTTTAATCCCATTGAACCACATTTTACTTCTTAATGACAACCATGTATGTCGGATTTTTGAAATTCTAAACACAAAGGTGGCAAAATTTCATTTAAACGGATAATCAGTTTTTATAAGTACCACTAAGTGGTTTCACTATTCATCAAAAATTGATGTTTTTCAGAAAATTCCAAAAAATTCACCCTAACCCATATTTGATATTCCTAATTCAAAAATGAAGTATATTTTACAAAATTCAAAATATATAAGTCACATTAATTAATATAATAATTAATTCCCGTTGTCATGGCAAATAGTGTGTTTTTATGAAACAATAAGTATTAAAAGATTGACACTAGTTTAAGTCCGATTTCAAAGTGAAATAAATTCCAACGTCCACTATTGGATTTAATGGTAAAAATATATTCTAATTTCACTTTAAAACCCATTAAAAATATAATCTAATCATATAAATAAATTAGATTAAAATAAGGTTTTGAATTAAAATACAACATTTTACACTATTCATTAAAAAAATGAACTTTATCGGGAAGATACCAAAAATTTACACAAAGTAAATTTTGATGTCCCGATTCTAAAGAAGAGTTTTATTTGGTCCAAAAGGTTGTATAAGTGTGAACAAAACTATATTTAATGACGGTTCTCCATCAAAAGGAAATAACTGAACCTTTAGTGAAAACTAGGGCATATACGCCTAAAATTGAATTCGTTCCGTATTTTAAGCCATTAACTTTTATTGGATAAAAGTAAAAACATTTAAAATCATATATAATCATATTTTAGTTATTTATATCCATTCTCGCCAATACAACGGCTACATGTTAACTTCCATTTAAAATAATATTAGTTTATTATTAGAGTGCAACGTAAGATTCCCAAGAAACTCGTTGTTGCGTGTTGGGTACGCCATCGAGCATAGCGTCCCCTTTAAAGTCATATTAATATTTTATTCAAAATTATGGATAAATATGAAAATTTCATATTCTTTATTTACCTGGGGTGTTACATCCTTCCCACCTTTTGGGAATTGTGTCCTCGCAATTTTTAAAATTGAGCATGGAAACATCCTTGAAAGTCCCACATCGGAACAAGAGTTGATAAAACAATCACTTTAAAATAAAAAAAGATAAGTAAAAAGGTCACCAAAGTTAACCCATACTAGTATTCCATTTAGAAAAATATGGACATGGAGAAGAAAACATAGGGTCATGTTCTGATAGAGAGTGATAGAAAACATGTTTAGGAGAAAGTTAACCACAAGAAAATCACAAACTTGTGATGGGTTAAACTGTATTCGATTCCCCAGTAGGAAAAGCTAATAGACAACATTTTTGTTTTAATTTACTTTTTATTGAGGAATTTATTCATAAGGAAACATAAACACTTATCATGTTGACTTTCAACTTTTACTAGATTCCTTAATCAAAGTCATATTTTTTTCCAAAAGGCGAGTATTTAGGGAGATTTGTTCGCATTAAGAGTACTATAATCAACTTCTAGAGAATCTCCTAATCCAAAATAGAGAACTATATACTTCCCTAGTCTTTAGACTCTAACCAAAACCAAAACCAAAAAGGTTAGTACATGAACATATAATCCCGAAAAGGATAACCCTTTATAAAAAGAAAATCTATTCTTAATCTCCAAAATTTGTCCAACAAAACCCAATGTTCAACGAAGACCATTCGATAAAAAATTTGTCCATAAAATTCATCAAAGTAAAACAAACTAAGATTGAAACCCAAATATTTGAAGGATTTAGTCACATAGTCTTCCAAGTTAAATCGTAACATTTATCTCCAAACAACATCAGTTGCTCCTAAAGTCTCGTATTGAAAAGTAATTTACCTAATCACATATCCTCCATGATAGGTTAATCATTTTCATAAATAACCCAAAATAAAATTACTCTTAATTAATAAAATCATATAACTAAAAGAATCAGTCAAACTAACCAGGGACTTCACGTAGTCCAGTGGTAGGCAATAAATACAAGTCGCACTTTGGTTGTGGGTTCGACCCCCAAAGCTTTGTCTGACGCGACGGGTTGTCACACGGTCTGCGTGTTGTCCTTTTTCCAAAACTATATAATTCTCAAATCATTCCACAAAAAGGGATAAAATCATCAAAAATAAACATAACATAATTTAACCTCAATTATATCTCCTGCCTTTCACTTCCATCATAACATATAGTAACCCATAATTACCTCAAAAGTAAGGATCATATAAACTCTAATGGTTAACTTTATTATTATTACCTAAACTTCCACATCGATTGGTCATATCGTACATGATGCATTAGAGATCATACCAAGGTTCAAGTGGTTGATCATGACTCATTGATAGTTGGTTAAGAACAACCATGAGTTTCCTCATTGAATCCCCCAATTTATCTAGTATGTTAATCATAGAACCACCACAGTTTCCTTCAAACCTGTTGCCTCTTTGGTGCCTGATAGATCCATCCATTCACTAAAAATAGAAATGTCAGTGTGAGTATATCAACAAAACCATCATGTACTAATGAGGAAGGTAAACACTAAGATATACTTACTCATTCACTTTATCTAAAACCAGGACTCTTTCTGAAATCCTAACCATTATGGTAATGTCACTTATGCTTAAAGAATACCCTAACCTCTAAAGTTATCTAAACCGACCTTTGATACCAACTATAAGGCCCCAGACTTAAACCTTACATAATCTTGAGTTATTACAAGATTACACATTGAGGATCCTTTCAGGTTTAGAGTTTTAGAGAATTAGATCATAAAACATGCATTATATTCCACATTTAAAAAAAGTGGTTACATAAAAGACAAGATTCATTCTTCCCATCAACGGAAACATATTTAAAATAAAACTTGGATTCTTTCTTGACACATCCTTGACACTATCATCACATCACGTACCTTTCCCTTGACCTGTGAAAAACATTTCAAAAACTTGGGATGAGCATAACAAGCTCAGAAAGGGATAAAAATATGGAAAGGAAACATGAGTTCATATATACATAAGAATGAAATCATACTTTACCCATAAAACATAGGCACTTTAACATACCTCATCAAATCATGAATAAATCATAGAAATCATAAGACATTATAGGTAACTTGAGGCATTTAAAACATTCTTACGTAGGGAGTAACCCTCTTGGTTACGTTTTGGAATACCCATCACAGTATATTCCCTAAATCTCTTCGGAGAAACCTTAACGTTTCACTCCTTCACATTACCCAATGCATTGGAGAGCTATATCGGTCTCACCCGCCCTTATTTTATCACGGAACCACCCATCTTCATAATAATGCCCAAGAACCTCAACATAATCGTATCACATAAAACATGCATAAAGGAAACATAACATTTCCACCTTTCAATCACAAGATATCAATACAACACACTGATATAAAAACATTTTGAAAACTATTTTCAATACCAAAATAAAATAAAATTAAAACATGGTATTTATTTTTCTTTAAAAAAAGGTATGGCATGTAGAGGAAGCCGAAACTCAAATAATGGTCATGGCGGAGGAGAAGTTGTTGTCGCCGCTTACGTACGACAAAAACATTCCCTTTTGTCGTTTAGTAAACGCTTCGTATAAAAAAGATTCCTTTTGAATAAACGTAAAATTAAAAGGGGTTTATACACCATATAAAAGAAGGTTGTGTATAAAACAAAATATGCCTCAATTAAAGGAGATTGAGATGAAGTCCCATAAAAAGACGGTATCCTTGGATTAAGGATAAATCAGTTACATAACTATGTGTGACAAACGAATACAAAAAATATAAGTGGGTATTAAGTGTAAAACAATCTGAGAACATTCACACATAATCATAGAATGACATATTCAAGGTGTACATGTTTATCCCATAGAATTGAAATTGGGTTAAGAAGTTCCCTTGCAATAATTAGACAGCCTAATGGCGTCACTTCAAAATTCAGAAAAAAATTTGATGAGAGATAAAAAGGGTATCTCATCTCTTGGACATAAAATTCAAATCAATAAGGGTATATAAGAACATATCCCAAAATAATGTTATGTGAATTAAAAGACATAACAAAATACGTCTTTCAAAAAGAGGAGGGTGAAAGGTTCCCTTACCGACATGGGTATCTTTCAAAACATACACCTCGTGAAAGAAGGACAATACAACATTGATGTAAATACTCATAAAATAAAGTATATTACACAATGAGTAAAATAATGGGTAGTACATACACCACTCAGAGGAAATTGTGGCAAATGTAGCATAAATCTCATGGGTATAAAAGTGAGATGAAAAATACCTTACGAAAACTCGGCAGCCTAACGGCGCCACATAAAACTTCTAAAAATGGATTGATGAGATCAAATAGGGAATCTCATCACATTAAAATAAAATTTACAGCAATAGGAATATAAAATAACATCCCCAATCATAACAAATAGGAGCTTAAAAGAAGTGACATAAAGGAGAGTACTTAAAAAGAAAGAGAGAGGTTAGATCTCTTACGGAAATTCGGCAGCCTAACGGCGCCACTTAAAACATCCAAAATGGATTGATGAGAGAGAATAGGGTCTCTCATCACATGGACATAAAAATTACAGTAAGATTAATATAAAATAACATACCAATAACAATAAATATGATCTTTAAAAGGAATGACATAAAAGAGTGGAGTAGGATCTCTTACCTCGGGTCCGACTTGACTCAATCGTTCTTTAACATCCTGAATAATAAACTTGAGTTAATTTCCACATTATTAAGAACCTTTTTCTAGTTCATTATTCCTTTTAGATAACTTATTTCAATTTTATAAACATTATTTAATCATTTAAGTTAATAATGTTTGTTTTGTCGATATTTGGTTCTTAAGTCGAAAGTGGACTTCTTACAATTACATGTTATTCGTGTGGTCAAATGTTCATTATATCCCGAATTATATTCATGATTTGGATATAATATATATAATATATATCCATAATATACATGTATTTATAATATTACCTAATCATTTAGAGGTAATAAATGAAATGCACCGTTCATGGAGACGGTAAGTCATACGTACGCAAGAAAGCTACTTTCATTTCTTTGTCCTATTAATGGAATTAAAACTAAATGAGAGGTATGTATATTTTAATTCCAGAATTATATTCATCATTTATATGTATCATTCATCATATATATCCATTATATACATGTACTTATAATATTACATTACATTTGGGACTAAGAAATGAAATGCACCGTTTATGGAGACGGTAAGCCGTACGTACGCATGAACGCTACTTTCATTTCTATCTCATACTTTAATGGAAAGAAATAATAATTATATAGAGGTATATAATAATTTCAGTATAAAATAATATATAATAACATTAAATCCATCCTTTATACGTCCCACGTATGGCATTAACGAATCACATCACTTTGAGGGGGTGGTAGTCCGCACTTCCTAAAATGAAGATATTGCGTATACCCATAATGGAAGCCATAAAGGTAATCCACAAATGAAAAATACAGAAGCTTAAGTAAAACATAAACATATTATATATCATATATAAATATAGTGACATCTTAATGTCCACCTTTGATGGTGTTAAAAGAATGTTGAACAATCATCGTTTCGGGAGGCATAAATTCGTCATCCATGGAAACAGTATGTTCGTTAACCATTAGATGTAAGTGTGTGTAAGTGTAGCTCGAATACATATTATAACAAAATCCTAGTATATTGAGGATACTGGAGTTGTTACAAAAGAAAAGAATAAAAACAGTTTAGGGGGTTGGAGAAGAAAAATAAAACAAAAGGACTCAAAAGAAGACATTACCTTAAAATCGGGTAAATCCATTTGGTTTGAGCTCAAAGGCTTCCCTGAGAAGACTTCTGCCCAAAGTGAGGCTTCAAGGAGTAATAAAGGTAAGTGGAGAGACAAAATGTTCCGGTGTTGGCCGAGCCAAGGGCTTTGGGAGTGTGGGTAAGGAGGTAGAGGTGGGGGCCTTTTATAAGAGGAGAGGAGGGGCACTCTTGGAATGTAAAGATAAGTTACTTTATTTTAAAATGAGTTTCGGATTCAAAAGGTCCCACATTGATATAATTATAGGATAAGGTGATAAGGGTTCTAAATCCACTCATCCAATTGGTTTTGGTCATGTGTAGGTCTTAGATTTTACGTTATCTTTCCATTTTATTTAAATCCTTTATTAATGAGGTAATCGATGCATCATCCTGATGTCATAAATAATTTAATTTATTTAAAATCTAAAAATTATAAAAAAAATACTATGATGTAGAAACTCTTTTTAGCTTTCCAATGAATGTTTATAATAAAAAATATGACTTGTATTACCCCATGTAAAAAATTGTTTTAGTAAAACATCTCATTTGTGTGTCATTTTTACTTTAACATTAAATAAAAAGTTATTTATGTCATTTCCCAACCAAAGTGGCTCCATGGCGTCCCCAAGTTGAAACATGGCTTGTCTTGGTCGGCCATGATACATCCAATGAGGTTAGGACATGTTTGAAGTTCATTTCATATTATTAAAACATTATTTTTACCTTAAACTACACTAATTACCTCTAATCGTGATTAAAAACTTAAAAAGTTACTATTCACCAAAAAATTTATTTTAATCCCATTGAACCACATTTTACTTCTTAATGACAACCATGTATGTCGGATTTTTGAAATTCTAAACACAAAGTTGGCAAAATTTCATTTAAATGGATAATCAGTTTTTATAAGTACCACTTAATGTTTTCACTATTCATCAAAAATTGAAGTGTTTCAAAAAATTACCAAAAAATCACCCTAAGCTATATTTGATTTTACAAATTCAAAAATGAAGTCTATTTTACAAAATTTAAAACATATAAGTCATATTAATTAATTTAATAATTAATACCCGCTGTCATGGAAAATAGAGTGTTTTTATGAAACAATAAGTATTAAAAGATTGACACTAGTTTAAGTCTGATTTCAAAGTGAAATTAATTCCAACGTCCACTATTGGATTTAATGGTAAAAATATATTCTAATTTCACTTTAAATCCAATTCAAAAGATAATTTAATCATATAAATAAATTAGATTAAAATGAGGTTTTGAATTAAAATACAACATTTTACACTATTCATTAAAAAATGAACTTTATCGGAAAGATAACAAAAATTTACTCAAAGTAAATTTTGATGTCCCGATTCTAAAGAAGAGTTTTATTTGGTCCAAAAGGATGTATAAGTGTGAACAAAACTATATTTAATGACGGTTCACCATCAAAAGGCGATAAGGGAACCTTTAGTGAAAACTAGGGCATATACGCCTAAAATTGAATTCTTTCCTTATTTTAAGCCTTTATCTTTTATTGGATAAAAGTAAAAACATTTAAAATCATATATAATCATATTTTAGTTATTTCTATCCATTCCCGCCAATACAATGGCTACATGTTAACTGCCATTTAAAATAATATTATTTTATTATTAGAGTGCAACATAAGATTCCCAAGAAACTCATTGTTGCGTGTTGGGTACGCCATCGAGCATAGCGTCCTCTTTAAAGTCATATTAATTTTTTATTCACAATTATGGATAAATATGAAAATGTCATATTCTTTATTTACCTGGGGTGTTACATCCTTCCCACCTTTTTGAAATTGCGTCCTCGCAATTTTTAAACTTGAGCATGGAAACATCCTTGAAAGTCCCACATCGGAACAAGAGTCGGTAAAACAATCACTTTAAAATAAAGAAATATAAGTACAAAGGTCACCCGATTTAACCCATACTATGATTCCATATAGAAAAATACGGACATGGAGGACAAAACATAGGGTCATGTTCTGATGGAGAGTGATAGAAAACATGTTTAGGAGAAAGTTAACCACAAGAAAATCACAAACTTGTGATGGGTTAAACGGTACTCGATTCCCTAGTAGGAAAAGTTAATAGAAAACATTTTTGTTTTAAGTTACTTTTTATTGAGGAATTTATTCATAAGGAAACATATTCACTTATCATGTTGACTTTCAACTTTTACTAGATTCCTTAATCAAACTCATATTTTTTTCCAAAAGACGAGTATTTAGGGAGACTTGTTCTCATTAAGAGTATTATAATCAACTTCTAGAGAATCACATAATCCACAATAGAGAACTATATACGTCCCTGGTCTTTAGACTCTAACCAAAACCAAATCCAAAATGGTTAGTACATGATCAGATAATCCCGAAAAGGATAACCCTTTATAAAAAGAAAATCTATTCTTAATCTCCAAAATTTGTCCAACAAAACCCAAAGTTCAAAGAAGACCATTCGATAAACAATTTGTACATATAATTGATCAAAGTAAACCAAAATAAGATTGAAACCCAAATATTTGAAGGATTTAGTCACATAGTCTTCCAAGTTAAATCGTAACATTTATCTCCAAACAACATCAGTTTCTCCTAAAGTCTCGTATTGGAAAGTAATTAACCTAATCACATATCCTCCATGATAGGTTAATCATTTTCATAAATTACCCAAAATCAACTTACTCATAATTCATAAAATCATATAACTAAAAGAATCAGTCAAACTAACCAGGGACTTCACGTAGTCCAGTGGTAGGCGATAAATACCAGTCGCACTTTGGTTGTGGGTTCGATTCCCAAAGCTTTGTCCGACGTGACGGGTTGTCACACGGTCTGCGTGTTGTCCTTTTTCCAAAACTATATAATTCTCAAATCATTGACCAAAAAGGGATAAAATCATCATAAATAACCATAACATAATTTAACTTCAATTTTATCTCATGCCTTTCACTTCCATCATAACATATAGTAACCCATAATTACCTCAAAAGTAACAATCATATAAACTCTAATGGTTACCTTTATAATTATTACTTGAACTTCCACATCGATTGGTCATCTCGTACATGATGCATTAAAGATCATACCAAGGTTCAAGTGGTTGATCATGACTCATTGATAGTTGTTTTAGAACAACCACGAGTTTCCTCATTGAATCCCCCATTTTATCTAGTATCTTTATCATAGAACCACCATAGTTTCCTTCAAACATGTTGTCTCTTTGGTGCCTACTAGATCCATCCATTGACTAAAAATAGAAATGTCAGTGTGAGTATATCAACAAAACCATCATGTACTAATGAGGAAGGTAAACACTAAGATATACTTACTCATTCACTTTATCTAAAACTAGGACTCTTTCTGAAATCCTAACCATTATGGTAATGTCACTTATGCTTAAAGAATACCCTAACCTCTAAAGTTATATAAACCGACATTTGATACAAACTATAAGGCCCCAGCCTTAAACCTTACTTAATCTTGAGTTATTACAGGATTTCACATTGAGGATCTTTTCAGGTTTAGAGTTTTAGAGAATTAGATCATAAAACTTGCATTACATTCCACATTTAAACAAAGTGGTTACATAAAAGACAGGATTCATTCTTCCCATCAATGGAAACATATTTAAAATAAAACTTGGATTCTTTCTTGACACATCCTTGACACTATCATCACATCACGTACCTTTCCCTTGACCTGTGAAAAACATTTCAAAAACATGGGATGAGCATAACAATCTCAGAAAGGGATAAAAATATGGAAAGGAAACATGAGTTCATATATACATAATAATGAAATCATATTTTACCCATAAAACATAGGCACTTTAACATACCTCATAAAATCATGAATAAATCATAGAAATCATAAGACATAAAAGGTAACTTGAGACATTCATAACATTCTTACGTAGGGAGTTACCCTCTTGGTTACGTTTTGGAATACCCATCACAGTATATTCCCTAAATCTCTTCAGAGAAACCTTAACGTTTCACTCCATCACGTTACCCAATGCATTGGAGAGCTATATCGGGCTCACCCGCCCTTATTTTATCACGGAACCACCCATCATCATAATAATGCCCAAGAACCTCTACATAATCATATCACATAAAACATGCATAAAGGAAACATAACATTTCCACCTTTCAATCACAAGATATCAATACAACACATTGATATAAAAACATTATGAAAACCATTTTCAATACCAAAATAAAATAAAATTAAAACATGGTATTTATTTTTCTTCTAAAAAAAGGTATGGCTTGTAGAGGAATCCAAAACTCAAATAATGGTCATGGCGGCGGAGAAGTCGTTGTCACCGCTTACGTACGACAAAAACATTCCCTTTTGTCGTTTAGTAAATGCTTCATATAAATAAGATTCCTTTTGAATAAATGTAAAAGTAAAAGGGGTTTATACACCGTATAAAAGAAGGTTGTGTATAAAACAAAATATGCCTCAATGAAAGGAGATTGAGATGAATTCCCATACAAAGACAGTATCCTTGGATTAAGGATAAATCAGTTACATAACTATGTGTGAAAAACGAATACACAAAATATAAGTGGGTATTAAGTGTAAAACAATCTGATAACATTCACACATAATCATAGAACGGCATATTCAAGGTGTACAAGTTTATCCCAAAGAATCGAAATTGGGTTAAGAAGTTCCCTTGCAATAATTAGACAGCCTAATGGCGTCACTTCAAAATTCAGAAAAAGAGTTGATGAGAGATAAAAAGGGTATCTCATCTCTTGGACATAAAATTCACATCAATAAGGATATATAAGAACATATCCCAAAATAATGTTATGTGAATTAAAAGACATAACAAAATAAGTCTTTTAAAAAGAGGAGGGTGAAAGGTTCCCTTACCGACATGGGTATCTTTCGAAACATACACCTCGTGAAAGAAGGACAATACAACATTTATGTAAATACTCATAAAAGAAAGTATATTACACAATGAGTAAAATAATGGGTAGTACATACACCAATCAAAGGAAATTGTGTCAAATGTAGCATAAATCTCACGGGTATAAAAGTGAGATGAAAAATCCCTTACGAAAACTCGGCAGCCTAACGTCGCCACGTAAAACTTCCAAAAATGGATTGATGAGATCAAATAGGGAATCTCATCACATTACAATAAAACTTACAGCAAGAGTAATATAAAATAACATCCCTCATCATAACAAAGAGGATCTTAAAAGAAGTGACATAAAGGAGAGTACTTAAAAAGAAAGAGCGAGGTTAGATCTCTTACGAAAATTCGGCAGCCTAACGACACCACTTAAAACTTCCAAAATGGATTGATGAGAGAGAATAGGGTCTCTCATCACATGGACATAAAAATTACAGTAAGATTAATATAAAATAACATCCCAATAACAACAAAGATGAGCTTTAAAAGGAATGACATAAAAGAGTGCACTTAAAAAGAAAGAGTGGAGTAGGATCCCTTACCTCGGGTCCGACTTGACTCGATCGTTCTTTAACGTCCTGAATAATAAACTTGAGTTAATTTACACTTTATTAAGAACCTTTTTCTAGTTCATTATTCATTTTAGATCACTTATTTCAATGTTATAAACATTATTTAATCATTTAAGGTAACAATTTTTGTTTTGTCGATATTTGGTTCTTAAGTCGAAAGTGGGCTTCTTACAATTACATGTTGTTCGTGTGGTCAAATGTTCATTATATACAGAATTATATTCATGATTTGGATATCATATATATAATATATATCCAGAATATACATGTATTTATAATATTACATAATCATTTAGAGGTAAGAAATGAAATGCACCGTTCATGGAGACGGTAAGTCGTATGTACGCATGAACGCTACTTTCATTTCATTGTCATATTAATGGAATTAAAACTAAATGAGAGGTATGTATATTTTAATTACAGAATTATATTCATAATTTATATGTATCATTCATGATATATATCCATTATATACATGTACTTATAATAGTACATTACATTTGGGGATAAGAAATGAAATGCACCGTTCATGGAGACGGTAAGCCGTACGTACGCATGAACTCTACTTTCATTTCTATCTCATACTTTAATGGAAATAAATAATAATGATATAGAGGTATATAATAATTACAGTATAATATCATATATAATAACATTAAATCCATCCTTTATACGTCCCACGTATGGCATTAACGAATCACATCACTTTGAGGGGGCGGTAGTCCGCACTTCCTAAAAAGAAGATATCGCGTATACCCATAATGGAAGCCATAAAGGTAAAAAAATTGAAAAATACATAAGCTTAAGTAAAACATAAACATATTATATATCATATATAAATATAATGACATCTTAATGGCCACCTTTGAAGGTTTTAAAAGAATGTTGAACAATCATCGTTTCGGGAGGCATAAATTCGCCATCCATGGAAACAGTATGTGTGTTAACCATTAGATGTAGGTGTGTGTAAGTGTAGCTCGAATCCATATTATAAAAACATCCTAGTATATTTAGGATACTGTAGTTGTTACAAAAGTAAAGAATAAAAAGAGTTTGGGGGGTTGGAAAAGCAAAATAAAACAAAAGGACTCAAAAGAAGACATTACCTTAAAATCGGGTAACTCCCTTTGGTTTGAGCTCAAAGGCTTCCTTGGGAAGACTTCTAACCAAAGTGTGGATTCAAGGAGTTATATAGGGAAGTGGAGAGACAAAATGGGCCAGGTTTGGCCGAGCCAAAGGCATTGGGAGTGTGGGTAAGGAGGTAGAGGTGGGGGCCTTTTATAAGAGGAGAGGAGGGGCACTCTTGGAAAGTAAAGATAAGTTACTTTATTTTAAAATGGGTTTCGGATTAAAAAGGACACACATTGATATAATTAGAGGATAAGGTGATAAGGGTTCGAAATACACTCATCCAATTGGTTTTGGTCATGTGTAGCTCTTAGATTTTACATTATCTTTCCATTTTATTTAAATCCTTTATTAATGATGTAATCGCTGCATCATCATGATGTCATAAATAATTTAATTTATTTAAAGTCTAAAAATTATATAAAAACTACTATGATGTATGAAATCTTTTTATCTTTCCAATTACTATTTATAATCAAAAATATGACTTGTATAACCCCATGTACAAATTGTTTTAGTAAAACATTTCATGTGTGTGTCATTTTTACTTTAACATTAAATAAAAAGTTATTTATGTCATTTCCCAACCAAAGTGGCTCCATGGGGTCCCCAAGTTGACCCATGTCTTGTATGGGTCGTCCATGACACATCCAATGAGTTTAGGACATGTGTGAAGTTCATTTCATATTATTAAAACATTATTTTTACCTTAAACTACACTAATTACCTCTAATCGCGATTAAAAACTTAATAAGTAACTATTCACCAAAAAATAATTTTAATCCCATTGAACCACGTTTTACTTCATAATGGAAACCATGTATGTTAGATTTTTTAAATTTTAAACACAAAGGTGGAAAAATTTCATTTAAACAGATAATCAGTTTTTATAAGTACCACTTAGTGGTTTCACTATTCATCAAAAATTGAAGTTTTTCAGAAAATTACCAAAAATTCACCCTAAGCTATATGTGATATTCCTAATTCAAAAATGAAGTCTATTTTACCAAATTCAAAACATATAATTCACATTAATTAATTTAATAATTAATTCCCGCTGTCATGGGAAATAGTGTGTTTTTATGAAACAATAAGTATTAAAAGATTGACACTAGTTTAAGTCCGATTTCAAAATGAAATTAATTCCAATGTCCACTATTGGATTTAATGGTAAAAATATATTCTAATTTCACTTTAAAACCAACTCAAAAGATAATCTAATCATATAAATAAATTATATTAAAATGAGGATTTGAATTAAAATACAACATTTTACACTATTCATTAAAAAAATGAACTTTATCGGAAAGATACCAAAAATTTACACAAAGTAAATTTTGATGTCCCGATTCTAAAGAAGAGTTTTATTTGGTCCAAAAGTATGTATAAGTGTGAACAAAACTATATTTAATGATGATTCGCCATCAAAAGGCGATAAGTGAACCTTTAGTGAAAACTATGGCATATACGCCTAAAATTGTATTCTTTCCATATTTTAAGCCTTTATCTTTTATTGGATAAAAGTAAAAACATTTAAAATCATATATAATCATATTTTAGTTATTTCTATCCATTCCTGCCAATACAATGGGTACATGTTAACTTCCATTTAAAATAATATTATTTTATTATTAGAGTGCAACGTAAGATTCCCAAGAAACTCGTTGTTGCGTGTTGGGTACGCCATCGAGCATAGCGTCCCCTTTAAAGTCATATTAATATTTTATTCACAATTATGGATAAATATGAAAATGTCAAATTCTTTATTTACCTGGTGTGTTAGAACCACTGTCACATAATTGGATAATACTTAATAAATTAGTTTTCAAGAATTTCACAAATAATACATCATTTATTAGATTAGATTTGTAGAAACCAATTGTACCTATACAAATTAATATTTCATTTAGAATCATCTACAAAGGTTGTAGTTCCTCTATAAAAATATTAGAGATGATTGAATTTGGAAAAATCACCAGACATATATCTTGAGAATCTGCTATCCATATACTGTGTATCTTTTAATGTTTTTTTATTTTTGTAAATTTTATCCTCTACATGTGTAATGAGACACTTGGGACATTCATCTCTTGATTCGTATGTTGAAATCGATTCCTCACAAGTGCTCTATGTTGACGCCTTTAAATATTTCATGGATTTCTTCTTTCATTTTTTCTTTTCATATTATCAGAACAATTTGGCTTTATGTGGAACTTTTTTTTTCTCCCAAAACAAGTTACCTATAATTATTGATTTTATTTTTAATTTAGAAAGGATCTCTTCTTTTTCATGTACTTGTCAATCATCTCGGTATTGTTATCAATATTTGTTTCACTCACAGATGAGTCGTCATTGTTTAATTTAAAATAAATTTATTTCTTAGTTTACTTGACATCCTTATAATTCTTTTTAGATTTTCACATTATGGTTATCACATGTGTTATGAGAGAGTCTATGAGTTCCTCGACCGACTTATTTTTTACATATTTAACTTCTTGGGTCACAATGACTTTTGGATCTGAACTACTAGGTAAAACCTAAATGAATTTCTTGATTAATGAGTATGTAGAAGGATTTTCACTATGATATTTTTACCCACTAAAAATATTAGTATATCTAGTAAACATATTATTGATAGATTCAAAAATATTCATAGAGAATCTATCAAAGACTTTCCAATACTTGTTAATCCTTGTATCCTTAACATTATTTGTACCTTTATGTTTAACTTCTAACAATTTATAAATTTTATATGTTGTTTTATATGATAAAACTCAATTAAAATTATTAACATATAAACCAAAATTTAATGCATTCATAGATTTACCATTAAATTTAAAATAAAAAATATCAGAAGGGGTCCATCGTTTTTTTCATTAGATGAATGAGTATTTCCATGCATAATAATTTTAAAAACCGGATATCCAATATATCTATGTTACGTAGATATTTTAGATTTCTAATAAGAATAATTTGTATCATAAAAAAATAGAGCACATCCCAAGGGTTTTCCTTCAGGATAACCATGGATTTTTGAAAAACCCATTTAAAAACAAATATTTATTTGAAAAATGATATTTATTTTTTGAAAATAGATACATTGAATGAATTTGAAAATATTTTATGAAAATTAAAACGTCTTCTAATACCAAATATAGGCCGTAGATAGGTAAAAAGGTAATAGATGGGGTGCAATTCCCTTAAAAATTATAACAAATTGTATAATTTTAATAACTTCACTATAAAATAATAAAGAAATTAAAACCTTTTGAATATAAAAATAAAGGAATAAAAGTTTTAAATCCCAAAAATATTATTAAATAGAGTAAAATATGTGAAAGAATAAAACTATTTTTGATTTTATTCTGTTATATGAAAATAAAACAATTAACATTTAATTGATGTATTAAACGAATTAATAAAATAAAAACTGAAAGTGATACATAAATAAATATGTAGATAGTAAATGAGACAATATATTTGGTAATGAAGATCAATAATAGTGTTCAAAGGTACCCATATTCCTCCCACCTCAATCCCTTGAGTTTTTAATGTATTATACTATTTCGTTTAATGGAAAAAAAGATAACAAAACCATCCATTTCTGTTTAGGTTATCATAAGAAACAAGATTATATAGAAACTATATCTTTAATGATGAAACCAAAAACACAAAATAAGTAGTCCATTTCCTTTTTAAGGGAAATGGAAATAAAACCATGGTCTGTTACATTAAAGGTAGTAGGAACCAAAATATAAAACAATGAGAAGGAAGTGGGTCTGTGTATATTAAACTCTAATCTCCCAAAGAATAATAAAAACACTAAGAGATTGATATACTAATGAGAGTTAGTGACATATACTATTATCACAAAATCAGGATAGAATAAATAATATTTAGAAAGATAGATCGTTGAGAACATGAAAAGCTTTGAATATCATAGATCAATTGAGCATGTTATTGTAATATTGTTTTGTAGATTCAAATGGCATCCAAATGTGTCTCTTTATAGACTCCAAATGATTTATTATGGTTTTAAAATCCATAAAGAGTCTTTAAAATTAAGATGTCCAAGTTCAGTCAATCTTGAAAAGAATAAATGCATGGCTTAGACTAGCTACTTGAAACATGGTATAACATTCTATGTTGTAGATGAAGGCTTTATAGTGTAAGTAAAGGCACTGTGATATTGATTATTGAAAATATATTTTATGATTCTTCCAAGATAAATCCCAAGGTTCTTAAAATTTTCCAATAGTAGTTTTGTAGTGTATGGGATTCTATGTGGAAAACTCTTACAAATAAAACATTATGGTGTAAATCATTCCTTATGGAATGGAGATGAATGAGTATAGAGGAAATAAATTTTGACATCAGTGTGGACTCTGGAAATTTATCTATAAATATAATAATGGTATTTGACTAAGATAGGTTGCAACATGATCCTAAGATCAACAATATAAGGTTTATACTCACTTAAGGGTAACTCGTGTAAAGGTAACCCAGGTCCCACATTACCTTCATAAGGGTAAAATGATACGTGTATAAAGGATGGTTTGAGGAATAGTGATATGTGTTACACCATAGTCCTTGCTCAACTAGTATAATATTAATTTAATAATTACATTTCAAATAGTTCTATCATGATGACATCAAGCTATCAATACATTACCTTAACAAAAATAGTAAACACTTTAGGAGTTTTTATGATCAATAAAATCAAATAATGCGGAGAAGAACAATAAAATATGGATTTAAATTCACCAAAACTCATTCACCCCTATAATGTGGTAAGTATCCAAACTGAACCATTAAATTGGTATCATATACTGGTTCACATTTGACTATATTCTCTTATTTTATGTTTTTATATTTTTAGATATTTTATGATTCATTACTAATTTTTAATAGAGAGTAGTTTTTTAAAAGGTATGACTATCTTAGATCATAATTTACTTTATAATAATACTATGTTGAACTGGAGGATGAAATATAAGAATAATATGATAAATATATTTCTCTTAACTAATGATAATATTCCTCCAATCCATATCATTGGACAATATATATATATAGCCTTGAAGAAGAATAAAAATTGGTTTAGGTTACCATTTATATAATGGAATTTTTTAACTCACAAAGATTAAGATATTCAAGTGATCATGATGTATGTTTTATTTCTTTCTAAAATTGTCTTCAAGAAGAACATGTGGTGGTGGGAGAGTTCACATGACAACTTACATATGAGTTAGTTATTTAAAATATATGATAAATTATTCTCCAAAATAAATTTTTACTTTTTTTAGTGGGAATGTTTTAAAGTTAGTAGGATGGGATCACCAAACATGAATGCATGGAAGACAACATGGATAAATATTTAAAGAAAAAAATTATTGACCTGTATTGAGATACAGGTTGGATCCTTTGATGAATTAAATTTTGATCTTGAAGACAAGTAATCCATGTTTTAAGTGGAGTGTCTCAACTCAATCTATGAGAGGGATGGGGACTATAAGGAACTATAATGGAAGATCCATACATTGGATGTAAATATAAATAATAGCATTCAAGTCAATAATGAATCATTGGATGTAAAATCAAATAGTATCAAAAAACCTAAAACATTGTTATAAGACAATGTCAAAATTCATGATGAAGAAATTTTAAGAATAAAGAAATATTCTGAAGAGTGTGTTTCATTGATTGAATATTGTATGAATTCACACAATATAAATTAACTTGAATTTGAAATTAAATTGGCCAACATTAGAATAACACATATTGAGACTTCAAAATTTAATAATGGAGGTGTTAATTGCATAGGTATCTCTAATAAGTATTCAAATATTTAAATATATCAATTATGTGACAAGATCATGAAATTATTTGATGATATTTCTTAAGTAGTCTCAAAGAAGAAAGAGTTATCTACAATATCCATTTCTAATTATTTTCCTAAATATTTTTACATGTACATAGCATGTTTAAAAAATATATATATATTTATGGATGAGGAGAAGTTATGATAATCCTTCAAACCTGTTTAAGGTGGATATAAGAAGTAATATGACTAATGTTTCCATAAGAAGATCACAAATAATTATGGATAATTCCCAAAAGCTACATGTTGTAAAATAAAAACAACAGTCTATTTTGAAAAGATAATCAACATTTTTTTATGAAATTCTGGTGTTGTAATAGGTTTGGGAAATATGCAGGGAAATTTTTAGTATAATCCTTTAAATGATTAAGTTTAAATAAAGCCTATTTCAACCTTTAAAATGAAATATAGGAAGCATAATTCACAAAGGATGAAAAGAAATATGTATTCTATAAACAATTTCAATGAACTTGAATATTTCTATGATTTTTAATTGGTTTTTTCCATAGAAGTGGTGTATGAAAATCTAAAAATGTATCAAAATTAGATGATAAAAGAATAATAAAAAAATTAAATATGGAAGATACATCATTGAGATGAAATCTGAGGAAGGATTTAAATTATATTACACCAATGAAATTTCATAACAAGGGTTAGTTACTACGGAAAAAAATGATAAAAATAATGTTCAAGTAAGGTCTATGAAGATAACCATTATGACCGGATCATTTAATAGTTTAGATGAGATGAAAGGGACTCATCAGAATCCATGCGTACATTCTAAAAATATTTTGAATTACCCCAAATATATTTTAGTTATTTGTCTATAAAAGATGAAGAAATAAAGAAACATGAAAGTTTCACAATAAAAATATTGTAAATAAGGAGATGCAGATGGTTCTAATGAAGATGTCAAATTTTATGAGAGGATTTCAAAAAAATACAACCCTTTTGTTGAAGATGTTATACATGAGATATTCAACAAGGCTGGTCATATTGCTAGGATTGTTTAACAACATTTCCAACACAATAAAAAACTATCAAAAGTATGAAGACTACACAAGGTGGTGTATATTATTTGATGGATAAATAAACCTAAAACATATCTCAGAAATTAATGGAAGGTGTGATAATACCATGATACCTAAATAAAAAATTAGATATGAATAACACATGTTGAATCATGAAAAGTGGAGAAATTTGGTTATGAAATATTCTTAAACTTGATGATCACATTGAGGATAAAGAATATCCACCATATTACCTTAAAATACTTTTATTTTATGTGTGATTACAATGTAAATAATTGAAGGTGTAAAATGTTCTACGGGGGAGAACCTAATAATATGATATGGATTTCAAAATCTGGACAATAAAGATAAAGAAGAAACCATTCGCGAGTGATTTATCAATTGGTATCCTAAAGGAAAATCTAATAAATGAATCATCTTTAATGAAGATATCGAAGCAGTTAAGTCAAGATAGCCACATGAATTTTAATAGAGTATCTTTTTTAGGGGGATACAAGTCAATAATGTTACTGAATATCCATAATTATTATTTCATTCAAATATGATTATCCTAGAATGTTATTGAAGGATTTTTACAGGAAAGATTTTTTTTCTAATTCTCTCAAAATTGGTTACTAAAATCAGATTCTCATATTATGGGGGATAAATTAAAATTAATCAATTACATAAGGGGATATGTTTTATGAATTTACCAGGAAAATGTGAAACCTACTATGTTTGAATGTTCTAATCTCTGTTTCCAACTATGTGAATCAAAAATTAGGTTTATATTTCATGAGAAATTATATCTCAATTGGTTAAAATTTATTATCTCAATTTTAATATCAATTGAACATCCCTTGAATATTTTTCGTGACATTATCATTTAATTATGTATCATTTTTAGGAACAAATTTCTTATCTATATTAAACCTATTATTTTCTACACTGTATATGGATGATGTAGACATAGAGTGGAATGGTTTATGAAAATTTTCTTATGTATGAATTGAAAACACATTCTCAAATAATTTTTTTTATTATTAATAATTTGATAAAATAAAATGAAAATGTTTTATGATAAAATGTGATATAATGAAATTAAAGATGAAAGGTTAAGTGAAAGTACATATAAACACAATTTACTTTATATGGGTATTATCAAAAAATATAATGGGAGTTTTTATCCCACTTTATGTAAGTTGTATTTTATGTCAATTGTTTTCAACAATATTGAAGTATTTATGAAGCTTGATGTCAACTTGTTTAAGGAAAAATAGAATAAAGAAGAAAGTGTCTTGTAATTTCAGACTAGAGATCCCATGCATGATGCAAAGAGATCCCAATAAATGAGTTACTTTATTTTACGTAACTTGAGATTGGATGGAAATTATTGTAAGCTAGGGTTTGAATGTTTTAAATATTAAAGTCCTATAGAGAATTTGTTAATATAAATTATATATATTTATTATGGTGAAAGAGATAAATATGTAATAATGAATAATTAAAATAATGGAAAAAATTTGTTGTTGTGTTTTTCATCAATATTTTTAAAAATAAATATTTGAAAAGGAAAAAAAAAAATTTCCCCCTCCTAGAAAGCTATACACTTGAGCAGATAGGCCTCCACACGGGAAATGCAATCATAATCACATAGGTGGATCCAACGTACAGTGATTGTGAATATACAAAAAGCATGTATAGGGATAGGTTTTCATGGTTATAGGATCTAAGGTTGGTTAAAAATAGTATATAAGGTGATTAGATTCTCATGTACGAGTCAACACAAGAGGCTATAGGGTGAGAAACAACACATAGTTGGTATTATTGTGGCCGAATGAGGGAGTATCTTGTAATATAATGTAGAAACATTCGTGAGAATGTTCTGATGTGGGGAAATCATTTAAGTGGGGAATTTTTTTATTTTCTATATTATATATAAATAACACAGTCATTTTGTATGTTACACAAAATGATTATTCTCAACCAACCCTGATTTTTATTCTACCTTGGACATCCCTAAATTCTCAGTGCTACAAGATTCCATTCTATGCAACAACCATGATCATGATAATCTCGTATATCTTTTTTGTCTGATTATATGAGATCATTAAAGGATTAAAATTGAGAAGAAAATTCATTATGAGGTAAAATAAAATAATAAACCATAGACTTCACATGGTAGGTAGATAAACTATTTGTGCCACATTGTAGGTTGAATGATTGTGGGTGTCACATATTAAGTTTAGTGACTGTGGGCTTCACACGGTTGATATGATGTGGTTGATCAAGATGATAGTCCATGTTCGATCAACTGACATCAGATTTCATGGTCGATCCAGTGGTTTTAGTTTTTTATTACGATGATGAAAAGTGAAGTGTTCTTCAGCAATATGAATATCATGATATTGTTATCTGATGATTTCATACAGAAGGGAAGTAAAATATTTTTGAATTTCATTCCCTCTATTTCATGGAATTTACCCTTTTATTATATTCTTTTAGGTTATATATTACATGGGTTGTTTTTTGGGAGTTTCTGTTTGGTTTTGGTTTGCATTGGAAGTATTTCTAATAGTGGGTGGTTTGAGCACGTTTACTTCAAACCATGCGGTTTTCTCCAAGAAAATATATGAGAGGATTAGGAGGGTAGGATAGTGTGCATGGCTAGTGTAATATTAGTTCAAACTATATGGGTTACAAGAGAAACCATGAACGTGAATATAGTGGAAAAAACATGATTGGGGTACGGTTTGACAAACTATGAAAACCAACCATGAAAGGGTGTGGTTTAGATGCAGTAGCATGTTGATGATTCGTGCATAATTGTCCAATATGTGCAGAAAAACAATGCCCCATGCATTTAATGCTTCAAAAAATAGATTTTATCTTGGTTTTAACCCCTAATCTCTAAATCTGTCCTCTAGGGATCTTGAAATACAATGCTCTCCTAGGAATTCATTATGGTTCCCTTTGATCCAGAAGCCATTTTTGATGGATCTAAGTGTGTTCGATCTCCAGAGTCAACAGTGAGGCTATGTTTTCTACCTTTCTCCTTATACTTCCCTATATATTCTCATACATAATGATTGATATAATCAGTAATGGATATATATGATCTATGATGTGTTTTGATTATATTTTTATTGGATAAATTTAAGGAAAATTTTTGAAGCTCAGAGTTAGAGGTTCTATTGTGTTATTCTCTGTTTTCATCACCTGCTGAGAGGTTGGTGTCTTCTCTCACTTCTCGACATATTCAATAACTTAAAGAAATTTTTTATTAAATTTTTCCTTTTTCATTTAAAATGACACATTAGATGATTTATTTAAGGAAACCCTTTTAGTTAATAATTTGGGGACATTGGAATTTAAATTGATTTTCAAAAAACCCATTTATTTAGTTTTTCAAATTATAATTTTGTTTTAATAAAAGTAAGATATTTGATGAAATTTAATAAAAATTAATGAGTGATTATATTGAATTAATTAATACGAGAACATGGAATACATAGTTATAATGATTTCATTTTCATTAGTTGTGGCCCTAAATAAGGGGCATGGTGCCAGACTATAGGCACCTATAAAGTGGTCACCTAATGAAATCATTGTGGATCAGTGAGTAACTACTCTTGAGTATGGAACATTCACCCAGAATGAATATGTGTGTGAGTGGATGGGTGTGGTTTTTACATGATAAGTGGAATGTAATATATACACAATTCTTCTATTAATTTATATTGTTTTAAATTGATATACTGCTTTGATGATCTTCAATTTTATTGGTTTGGTGTAGCTAGATCAGTTTTGGATGATGTTTTGGGCCGAATGCTTATGAATTATACTGAACACTAGGCCTAAACCTCCGGCCCATGTCGTCATCAAGTGATGACTGACCAATACTGATAGAGAATTATAGTATGTCGTACTTTGTATCCAATAAAACAGTAGCTCCTTGGACTTCCAGCCACCGACCATTGTAGCACTTTTGACTTGGGTGGCCACCTTTCGCTATATTAATACATGCTTCCTAATCAGTAGGTGCAATAGTGGATCGTCTTCCGTTATTTTTAGCCTATTTTAGGCTGGGGATTAGTTAGTGATTAAAAACCAAAAAACTCCCTATAAAAACTATGCTCCTAAATCCCAGTGAAATTCAACCTCTCCATGGACATAGATATTTTTCCTGAACCACATAAATATCTATGTTCTCCATATTTTTTCCCTTATTCTCTTCTATGATCCATTTTTTACTTGGTTTCCCCCTGAATTTTTTCACAACATATTTTTTTAAAAATATATATGAACTTTTAATTGTGAGGTAATGTGTTCTTTTCCTAGTGGTTTGAGTTGGGAAGTCACTTGAGGAAAGCTTACTAGGCATGATAGCCCACCCACTACATATGCATTTTTGTGTATGAATATGTTATTTTAAATGACACTAGTAAAGGAAAGGTCTCATATTTCCCTATTGGAGATCATGATGATTCTTCCTTGAGATGGTTTTTGGATCATAGAGTTCCTCTCATATAGTTTTTAGAGTGATTCCTCATTATCATTGCTTCATCGGGGTATACTTTGGTTTTATTGAGTCACCTTGTTATACTTTTTCATTGCTATTATGATATTATTGTTTTATTGGTTTTTATTTTGATATTTATTATTTATAATCATGCATCATATAGTTGGTTTGGTTGTTTGTATTTTTTCATAACGTGTCGTATTGTCTTCAAAGGGAAAATAATCCCCTAATATCTAGGTAAGACCTTGAAATTTATTTCCACCCTTTAGTGTCTTGGGGATTACACCTATGGTTAGTAGAACCTTCAACCTAGCCCAAGCCAATGGGTTAGAAGGGATGTTACAATTGGTATCAGTCTTGGTCAATACGTCATATTAGGATGGTATTAAAAAGATAAGAAACATTCCGAATTAAAATATAAAGTATAAAAAGATGTACCTAACCTTTTTATACTGTAATTAAAGTTACTATGGTGGTTCATAAACAATAATAATTTTACACACCTATAGTTGTGTTGCATCTCATCATCATGGTTTTATCCAATGAGTGTATCATATCATGTATTAGTAATGAGAGTTACCATTAGGAATTCATTTTTCATATTATTTTATTGATATTTAGAAATGATGGTTGTAATTATTGTTTATTATGATGATTTCGATTATTCTATGACTTTTGATAGTAAATAGTGATGTCTAAGTTGTGTTTTGATCCATATTTTGAAAAATGGAATCGGTTAGACAACCTAAACCCCCATTAGAAGAGTCAGTAGAGAATGGGGTTTCACCTAAACCACAAGTGAACCAACCTCTTCCTCGAAACTTTTTTCAAGTTTTTAAAGGTATTGATAAGGGAAATTAAAATGATAAACCACATCAAGTGAATCAGTCTGTTCAATTTCAATAGTCGAATCCACCAATATTTTATGGGGGATTCTGAACCTATGAATGTAGAAGTGTGGATTCATAAAACGAATCATAATTTTATGATTTCTTTGGAACACCAGATGATCTAAGTTTCAAGTGAGTAGTATACATTCTATAGGATCATTCACCCTAATGGTGGGACTTAGTTTTCCAAGGTAGATTAGACCAAGGCCTTATGTGGGAGATATTTGAAAAATTATTCAACAAAATATTGTACACACACACCTTCACGATATCTAGAATGACATATTTCTTGATCCTAATGTAGGAAAATATATCAGTGATGGAATATGATTCTTTTTTTATGAACTTAGTCACTTATCTCTGAAATCAGCTACTAGTGCATCTTTGAAGGCACCTATCCTTGATTCAGGACTGTAATAAAAAATCCATTATAAGATAAATGTTCCCTTTATTTCTGATTATACAGAGAAATATAATTGAGAGAGGGTGGAAAAAAGGAACATTAATGGTAATCATACTAGAGGAAGTAGGTTTCTCTACATGGGAAAAATTGGTAACACTATTTCTGGGAATATATGGAAGAGGGACACATACTTACAAGGTGGTAGAGAGTATTATAATCAAACAAATGGATTAGAAAGATTTACTCCAAGACCTAGTAATAAGCATATTTGTTTCCAATGTGGTTTGTTAGGGAATATGAAAAGGTATTTTATGGTACCACTTTAAACATGTCACAAATGTAATCATATGGTTCATTTATAGTTCTATTTCCATAACGCAATAATGTTGGTTACTGGAAATAAATCTCATGCATATTATACATCTTATGATTCAACTAGAAGATCATGAATTTTTTTTCTTTTCCTCAGAATGGAGTGATCCAAGGTGATTCTAGGAACACAACAACTCCTCATAACAGTGTAACCATAACTGGGAAGAAAATAATAAGGGGAAGTGAGTAATAAATTTTATAGTGATGAGTATATGATCACATAAGACCAACTAGTTCCTTCAATTATGCACGGTACCATTCTTCTTAACTCAACCAATATTCATTTTTTGTTTTATATTGATGCATCCAACTCTTTATTTTTTTCACATGAAATAGATTGAAAGGGTTTCATATCAATAGGATTGTATAAGATATGAGTATCCAAAAATCTCTCAAGTTGTGAGAGTACAGGGTATTTAAACGTGAAAGTTTTTCTATAATAATCTATGCAGTCTATTTTGATTGTAACTTTTATGTTTTGAAAATGGATATCATTGACCTAATCATATTAATGGATTGTTTAATTTATTTCAATTCCCATATCATTTTTTATTCTCGATGATTAAAGTTTTCATCACGTAATGGTACAATGTAACTTTTTTAAACATGATTGGAAAGTGAAGTATAGAGAAGACGGTCCTTTATCACAAGTGTTTGAAGATTTTTTTTATCAACTAGCAGTAGACACTTTTTGGAATAACAACATAATTAGTAATAGAAGTTTTTATGCCATAGTGGATTGATATCCTAACACTTTTCATAAATATTTCTTAGGTTTTCCACCTAAGAAGGAAGTAGAAATTTTTATTGATATTTTTTATAGATAAATAATATTTCACTTCCATTATATAAAATGACACCAATGGAATTGAATGAGTTGAAGATCCAATTAGAAGAATTATAAACTAAAGGGTTTATAATATTGAGTACATCGCCTTGGGCTACTCTAGTTATTTTTTTCAAGAAGGAATATAGTTTTTTATGACTATGTATTGATTATTATAATATGAATCAAGTTATGATAAAGAATATATATCTATTACCTCAAAATGATGGATTTTTTATCAATTAAGGGGATCCCATTGGTTCTCCAAAATTGATCTATGCTCAAGGTATCACCAATTATGGTTTACAAAAGAATATATTCTAAAAAACATTAAACAATCATTATAGTCATATAAATATAAGTTTATATTCTTTGGTCTTAGGAATTCACCGATGGTTTTCATGGAATTGATTAATCATGTTAATCAATAGTACCTATAATTTTCCATAATGACATTTTTTGATTAAATTGTGGTATATGATCTAACCCAGAAAGAACATAAAGAACATTTAAAGATATGTTGATCATTTTCAAGAGAATTATTTATGTAAGAAATTATATAAATGTGACTTCTAGATACAATACGTTTTCTTCCTTGGCCTTGTTATTTCTAGGAAAGGTGTATTAGGTGAAACAGTAAAGATAGAATATGTTCTCTCTAGGAAACCTCTAAAAAATGACCTTGAGATACACAAATTTTAGGTCCTAAAAATATACCATTGTTTATTTTTTCATGAATTCTCATGACTCACATCTCCTAGGATAGTGCTATTGAGAAATAACAATATATTCTATTAGAGTGATAATTTTAAAAAAATAAATTTTTGAGCTAAATTTATGTTTCACTCTAACACAAATTATTTTATTTCTAGAACCAGATAATGGTTAGATGATTTATTTTAATTCATCTAGATCTAGACTCGGTTGTGTTCTCATGTAGGGGGGGTAAATGGTAGCTTATAGATTATGAAGGTTTTATAGTATTTACATCCCTTTATAGACACTATAAGAGGATATGGCTCTAGCACAATTATACAGAGTGATAAAACCCAAAAGTGTACATTATGTATTAAATTAATAATAAATTGGGGCATGATAAAGAGTCCTTACTAAATATTATGTTTCAAAATCATGGATTCATTATATGTTTGGTGAGAAATTTAATCAATTAAAAACACATAAAATCTTGATACAAATCTTTCCAAAAAGAGATTTGAACCTAAGAAAAATAAAATTGATGGAATATTTCAAGATACCCAACTTTAAATTGGATTATAAACCTATAAAGGTTGATTTTTTGGTAGATTATTTAATATAGATATTGTATAACAATGTCAAAAAATAAGTATATGATCAATGTAAATTGATGAGAATGATTGAGGATATGCATTTGGATTACATTGATCAGAATGAAGTGACAATATTTTACTTGGGGTCTCTTATTCATAACTTGGTTAAAAAATTAGAGGATTCACAAAGATAAAATTATGGTTGCCTTACCATTATGTTGAAACTCAAGGTTGATGAGACCATTGATGGGTGAAAAAATAAAAGGACTTTTTGTTTATTTTTCCTGGTTGAATGGTCCTTCTATAGTCTTTTCAATAGAAACTTCATCATGATTATCAACATTCAAAATAGGTAGTTCACCTAGGAATCCATAAGATGGACTAGGATCTATGAAATCATATTTCATCGCTAGGTATGAGTGGAAATGTATTTTATTTATTTCTTGAAATGTTTAACATGTTTGTAGGTCAAGGCTATGCCTCAAAAACTAACAGGAATGTTTCAATCTTTACACTAATTGAAAAATGGCCTATACCCATGGTTTGAAATCGTGGGTATAGCCCCCATAATTGTGGGTATAGCCTATACCCACGGTTTTGGAAACCGTGGGATAGAACATCGTCGGTATAGGTCCCCAACCTATACCCTCGGTTTCTCTATATTGGAAAATACAAGTTTGACGAGATTTGATCCCACGTTTGTCCAATTAACGCAATACATCTGACCACCTCTACTGCACGGCTTATTCTTAAATATATATAAATTATGCTTAATATATTAATTATGATTATTGTATTAAAAAATAAATGTCTAGTGGGATTTGATCCCACGTGTGCAGTCTATAGATAATGGTTCCTCACCAACATAGCTAAACATTTTATATGTTAAATTATTTGTATTTACCAAAATAGATTAATACAAACCATGGGTACAGGCAGGAAAACTGTGGGTATATGTTTACCTACCAAATATTTTTTTGTGCCCCGTGATTTTTTTTTCCACCATTGAGTGGGAAATCTATACCCATAGTTTTACAAAACTGTGGGTATAGTTCTTTGAGAAAAATTCCTATACCCACGGTTCTGACCAAAATCGTGGGTATAGGTGTTTTTTCCCCATAGTTTTAGAAAACCATGGGAATAGGTCATAAAAAGACATATACCTACGGTTTTGGGAAAACTGTGGGTATATGTAACCTATACCCATGATTTTGGAAAACAATGGGTATTGGTTCCCATATTATCCCTATACACACTTTTTTCCCAAACCGTGGGTATAGGGCACCCCTATACCCATAGTTTTCCCTAAAACCGTGGGTATAGGGCTATTTTCTAGTAGTGTTTCCTTTACCTATTTAGAAATGGGAGTAGATCACTATTGACATTATCACAGGATTACCACGGACTATTCAGATGTAAAATTCAATTTGTTCAATTATAATATAACTCAAAAATAAGTTCCACTTCATTCAAATTCATGAATCCAATATGGAAGATGACTTGGGAAATCTCAGCATTTCGGAAGTGGTAAATTGCATGAAATACTAGTTTTGATCATTTTTGAATGAGATTGTCATTCTACCTCTCTAGGTTGGTGATCAAATCAAGAATCATTGGGTACCTATTTGACCATGGGAACAATGTATCATCCTCAAACAGATGGGAAATCCAAATGAATGATTCAAACACTAGAATACATGCTCTATTCTTGTGTTTTGAATTTTGGTGGCTCATATGAGAATCATTTTACTTTAATAGAGTTTTCATATAGAAACCATTAGAAAAACAATATCTTTCATGTCATAGTTTTAATTATGGTGGTTAATTAATTTATATTAAATCAATTTTTATGTTGGTTTTTTAAAACACAACATGAAAACATGAGATTTTGTACCTATTATTAAATAACTAATGTTTTAACATGAGTTATCACACCAGTTATTAAATAACCAAAATAAAAACTACTTGATGTAGGATCATTACATTAGTTAATCATATAACCAACATTGAATAATAAAAAATCACATTGGTTGCCAATTATGTTTTAATTTTTTCAAAATGAAGCTTCAATCTTTCAAAATCCTGCATAAAATTTATGAGGATATGGAACATGTTTTCAAGAATGTTATATAATTTTTTATCCTCTATTTTCACCATTTTGTAACTACTCATCCTTCAATCTATAAATTATCTCCATTGGCTCTTCATTCAATGATTTCACCATGGTATAAATAAGTATTCTAGTATTATTTTTTGATGATTAGATTTCATAAACGATAGAACCTTTTGTGATTTGTTTTTTACGAGGAATAATTCCTCTTTCGATTGAGTTCAAAATATGACACTTCCACAATTACTATTTTCTAATAAGTTATTTTCTTAATAGAAAATTATGAAGGATGGTATCACAATCTAGGAGTTAAAATCGAAGATTTATGATTCAGTTTTCTTACGTTCATTTGATTTCACAGTTTTCTATTTTATATGTATTTATTTTATTCTATGGAATTTATTTACGTTGTATAATATAAAAAAAATTGAAAATTTAGAAGTCAGGTATTTTATAACTGACAAAAAAATTTATTATAATGTTGAATTTTCTTTATAAATGTAATTATTATACAATTTTGACATCATCTATATAAATAAACAACTTTGAAAGTTACCATTTTTTAAAAAAACAAATTTTCACATTAGTTGAAAACAAAAAGCGTTAAAAATATATTTACAACATCACTTGAAATTAAATCCCTTACAAAAACGATGAAAAAAAGAAAAAACTTACACAAAAAACAATTTTTTGTAGTAGTGAATAGTTATCAAGACTTTATAAAGATGTGTTTGATCAAGGAATTTTATGGCCATACTAATATCTCTTCACATTATTGGGTAGAGACCATAGAAACTTCACCATTTTACATAGGTTTATTTATGATATTACTATAAAAAAAATGACCAGAAAAATGATATTTGCTATATGAAATCATATGTGGACAATCATCCTCACCCTCTATCCTTTTTCTTGGGAGATCAGGTGTTCATGAAAGAAAATTTGAAGATGGAAAATTGTTTATTGGGTAATAAAATATTGTTTTATCCTCAATATTTCCAACCATTTGAGATACTTGAATTAATTGATGATCTCACATATCAGTTGTTCTTACCAACATGATTCAATATGGTTCATAATGTTTTTCATGTTTCTTTACTAGACCAAATTATTATATTTTTATTAAGTCAAAAGAATCAACAAGAGAAAGAATGAAAAAGAAGGAAGAGAGGAATGGAACATAAGACTATGGAGGGAATAATTAATGAATACTAAGGAAATCCCATTGAATAATGATATCCCCCTCAGTAGGCAATGGACCAAAACTAGAAATCTGAATAAAACATCTATCCAGGGTTGTCAGCGATGTGAGTAAATCATCAACATTATTATTCTCACACCAAACATGAATAACATCAGTATGAGATCTCATATGACTTATACACTTATAAATTATATAAAGGATAGACCAGGGGTAGACTATGGACAAAGAAAATATTTTCTGATGGTAGATGAATATGTTTCCACTACTAAAAGGTCAACAATAGCCTCAAGACACATAAATAGATTAGAAAGAAGAGGGAGGGACTCAGTATGAAGAGATTTCACACGACTAAAATAAACTCATAACACCGTGATGATAGATCCTTGAGAGTCTCAAACCACACCTTCTCAAAGCATGATGCCTGAGATGCATGAACAATCTGAATTATGTTTAGGAACTGCTTCATGGGAGGAACATCGAACCAACCTACCCTGTTTATCTCATCCACCCTATACAGGTATGTCACTTCTAGCCAAGAAATATCCAAGGTATGCATCCTAACACTATTTAGGAAGTAGTCACACAATCTACAGCCAGAGATTTCTTGATCTGAAAAAATATCATTTTCAGAACATTTGGTTCTCTCATTATATTCATTGTTTCTTACATGCCAAATCATCCAACAACAAGTAGAAAAAATAAGCACCCAAGCCTTCACATCATTCCCATGGACACCCTGAACTTGAAGCCAAAAATTGGGAAAGGTTATCCCTGAGAACTGGTAAAGCGATTCCTAAAACATGCATAGGTTTTTGAAAACTTTATAGTCCCAATCACCCTCAAAAATAAAATGAAATGCAAACTCTTCCCGAGTGTTCCTTTAATAGAAGCATCGTGACACAAGGGGAATTCCCATACATTTGATTTTATAATCCATGTGGAGCACCTGGTTTCTAACTTTATAGGTGAGGAATTTTTATCTTTATGGAATCTCAAGATCCCATAATATCTACCCCAAAAAATCCACAACATCTGGATCTCAAGTCATCTCTTATACACCTTAGTTGAGAAATCTTAAATTGAAGAACCTATAAGTACACAATGATTTGACTCAAATTTGAGCCCAATGAGGTTGACGGTGTTGCATAGATCAGAATCCAAAACTATCTGATGAAATTAGGATACATGCTAACCTATTTTATGTTCATACTCAGAGTTGGAAAATAGGATAATCGAGATTCATGCCCGCCCAATTATGTAACCAAAAAGATATATTACCCCATATAACTATCCACCGATAGTGGGACTAGATATTAGAGAAAAATGTTCAGAGAATTCAGCATAAGAAGGGAGGAATTTAGACAAGCCCAGGTCATTACCATATTTCGTCTCCTTTAATATACAGTAACGAGAACATTGCTCGATGAACTCCTATACATTCGTGTGGTTTTGTGAATACTGGAAAATAAGAAACTGATATTGTTATATTATATATATTGTTTTAAGTTTGAAATTTTTGTGTGTGTTGTAGTTCGACACTATAATTCAAAAATAATATTATCTTTATGTCATATTAATGAGAGAGAATACACAAAAATGTTTCTAATCTTAATAACCACTATGTGTTAATGTAAAAAAGAATAGGAATATCAAGTATTGTTTTCATTGCACTGAGGAAGAGGATGGAGTGAGAAGTGGTATAAGAAGAATTGGTCAAGATGGATATGAAGTTCAAAAAAGATGAAATTGATGTTCATATTAGTTTTCATAGGAAATAAGAGGAAAGAGATGCTTTAAATTGTGCAAGAAATTTGGAGAAGATGTAAGTGATTTTTTGTGCACCACTGTGCATAAAAAATAATATAAAGTGTTTCTTCCATGATGTTGTGCATGTAAAATGATGATGATAACAATAATAATAGTGGTGGAACAGAAATAATAAGGTAGAGTTCTTAATTGGTGTATTATATCTTGTTTTTATCCCAACATATCATTGTAAAGGTGTGGGATGAACCAAAATGAGTAGTGTGGGATTAACATTCAAACATTGTTGAGAGAAAATAGTGAAATTATCATAGTTATTTACTAGTGGGTTGTGTGACCTCAGGTTTTACTAGATCATACCAAGGATTATCCTTTTTATATTAAGAGGTGATCCTTGTAAATTGTTTCATCTCTTGTCCATATGTTTGGTTGTGCTACAAGAATGAACGAAGGATAAAAGAGAGAACAAGAGAATGGATCACCTAATAGTGACATGGGTTAAAGAAAAAGGATAAAAATTTTAAAGCATAATTTTGATTTAATCTCACTAAGACTAATTCACCACCCTCTAGATTAACACTCGGACCCCAGAAGCCTGAAGCTGGTGCATTATTTTAATACATTGGCATGATTACATGGAATGATGTACTGAAGGACCAATCAATTTTGATGTCTTGGAAAATAGATTACAATCATGAACATTACATTACACATTAAAAAATAAAACAAAAAATATATAATCCTTTGATAACATCATTATTACCATATCTTAACTACTCTTATTAATCACAATACACTTCTTATAATCCTAGGAATATAAAACTTAAGAATGTGGTGAGCTCAAATGTTCAGTAAAGGTAAATAATTTAGCAGAAGCTATAACCATTTTTAGGCAAGATGGGTAATAAATACAAAATACTTTTAAACATACATGTGAAGATAATATGGATAAAATAAATCAAACATTTCCATATAAACATGCACATGGATTTTCTACTAGTCGAATAATCACATATAATAATTAAATTCATAATGAGAGAATGCCTCATGCCAGACATCCTTACCACATAGTCAAGGCCTCATTCCAATACTACAAAATAAAATATTTTCAATTACATATGCCAAGACACTAATTTTCTCACATGACCTATTGATGCATCAAGGAGAAACAGTAGGCTCCACCCTTCACTTAGTAAGTCCACTGCATTCCCCATGTGAAAATGTTGAAACATAACATAAACATTTTTATTAAAACTAACATATGAAATGCCAATACTTCAACCATAAACCACAATGGGTTTAAAAATATCCCATAAATAATCAATAATATCATAATTCATTCAATACAATATGTATGATTTTATTATAATAAATCAATCTTAATAAATAATAATATCCAAAACAGGATTCCGACATAGTTCAAAATGATCAGTAAAACTTTTTGAGGGAAATATCCCTTTAGAGAAATCATTTAAAAGTCGCACATTTATAAAGAAATTAATTTAAAAGAGACTTTTTAAACAATGTGTCACATACCAATTTGATTCTTTTGAATGGAATTAACATTTTAAAACAATCATGTCTATATAAATAAATCCTTAAAACCATTTTGAAAACATGGACATCCCTGAGAATGATTTAGAATAATAAATATTTAAAACATTTGAATTGATGTTTTAGTTAAATAATATCTTAAAATAATCATTTTAAAATATATTATTTGAAACATGGATGTGGATAATAAATATTTCCCATAAAATACTTACACATAAATAATCTCATATAATAATGAGATTGGGGAATTAACCCTTACCTTGCACATTCCTTTGGTCGAGGGTACATCTAACATCATGTATAATGCCCATAGTATGTTATTAAATTATACCAGAACCATATTAATATTTATTAAATCATAGATGATTCATGTATGACTTTATACTACCCATTTAAAAATTATTTCCATTTTAAATTAACATTAGGTGTAATAATCTCTTTCCTTATCGTAGATGTTTTAACTTGTTATTTATTATCGTTTGATTTAGGTAATGATTTATATACATCCAGAATATAAAAAATGAGTTATATATCATATATATTTAGAATATAAATATGTATGATATATAGATATATGAAATGGAAAACATCATTTATGGAGATAGTAGGTCGTACGCATGCATAAACATTGTTTCTGTTTTCATATCGTATTGAACGTAAAAAAGTGATTAAGATATATGTATGTACATAAACACACACACACACACACATTTATATATATATATCTCGTAGAATTATTATTTCACATATTACATACTTATTAGTAATATATGTTATTAATAATCGTTGAATGGTGAACGTGGAAATGAATCTCACCGCATTGTGGAGACAGTAAGTCATATGTACACATGAGTGATGATATCATTTAAATAATGATTAAAAGGTGTGGATTTGGAAGGAATATTAATTTAATAGGAAAATTAACAAGTAATTTTTCTTATTTATATACATATTAATCATCATTACATTTATCCAAATAACATAGTGTGGAATAACAAATTACACCATGGTGTGGTGACGGTAAGTCGTATGTACGCATGCATGGTGGCATTATCATTAATAGGATGGATAGAATAATGAATATGGTTTTATCATATTTATAATAATATCTCAATATATACAAGGTACTGAAGTTATTATTTTGGTATGGAAATATCAATGAAATATAAAGTGGAAGAGGAAATAAACATTGAAAGAGGTGATAAAATAATTACCTCTTCTTCGGGTTCTTCTTTTTGATTTCATTAAAAGGGATTATTATTTTGGATTATGATCAATTAAAGTCCTCTAATATGAAGTTAGTTTAGTTGTTATGATATTTTAGTAGGTTTTTTCCAAGCCAAGTGGCTTTGGAGGTGTGATTTTGAGAGAAGGGGGAGTACCCGTTTATAAGAGAGGTGAGGGTCACTTTAGGAAAAGCTTGAAATATTATATTATAATAAAATCATATATGTATAATAGTAGAAAAAAATGGATTTTTTTTCGATGCTACATTGGGTATTGGTCTAAATAATCTCAACCAATATATTTTAGACAAGGTGAGGTCACCATTTTAACCTTACTTTTTAGATTTAACTCTTATTTAAATATTTTAGCTTTTAGAACGTCTTCCTTTTTTTTATATTACATGGTTAGCAATCTGACTATAAAATGCCAATAAAACCTCATGTGGTTAATTAATGACATGTATAGCATTATTTATGTCCTTCGGATGAGCCTTATATTTTTAGGAATGTTATATCATTTCAAAATATAGTATTTGTTATAAATACTCATTTATGTCAATTTTGACACTGTTTTGTATTTTGTTTCTATTAAAGTCATAAAAAAGTTATCACTACAAAAAAATATTTCATAATCCATAGCATGTCATATTAACCTATATAAATTTTGGAATTCATAAAAATTCTCAATTTACATTTATTTGGATATTTATAATATCAATTATTTTATCTTTCATTAATAAGGTTATTACTGCGTCATCATTGTGTCATAAATAAATTTAATTTTTAATGTCTAAAAATTATAAATAAAACACCATTATGTAGGAAATATTTTCATCTTCCTAATTAATATTTATAGTCTAATTTATCTTCTGTATAACCCCATTTAAAAATTTGTTTAGTTATGAAAATGTGAATTTAACACTTTTAACTCTTCTATAAATAATTTAATAATAAATATCCTAATCTAATACAAGTGGACGAAAATGATAATATTTTATTCCTAAGTTTTACTTTGGTAGAATTAAACTTATCCAGTATAATTTGGACTTGTGTTAGGGTATTTATAATATCATTTTTATCTTTAATTACCCTATTAACTTTTAACCCTGATAAATAAAAGTCAAAAGTTACTAATAACCAAATAAAATTCATCTTATTGAACCATATTTTAATTAATGACATCAACCGTGTCTCTCATATTTTTGAAATTAAATTCAAAGAAGAGTTAAAATTACAATTTATGCAAATTTTCAAATGTACATTGAAGGTGGGTAAAAGACGTTAAAAATTTTCAATAAAAGTTTATACATATAATTTCATTATAAAAATTCTCCAATGAAATAAATTGATCTAATATAGGTATAATGTATGTATTTTGACTTAAAATATATTTAAATAAAATTAATAATTATTTAAATAAAATGTCAGTTTTAAATAATAACGTAGTGTTTTCACTATTCATCAAAAAAATGAATGTTCTTAGAAAAATACAAAAAATTTACCATAAGCTAATTTTGATATCCCAAATTAAAAAGGTAAGTATATTTTACCAAATTCAAAACATAGAAGATTCATTAATTAATTTAAAATTAATTCCTATTGTCAAAACAAACAAGCGGGATTTTAAAAAAGTAAAAACTATAATAAGATAGACATGTGTTTATGTCGAAATTAAATGTGAAATTACTTATAATGACCTAAATTATATTAAATGATAATAATGTAATCTAATTATACTTTAAAATAACTCTAAATAATAATTTAACACTATAAATTATTTTGATTTAAAAAGATATTTTTAATTAAAATTTAATATTTTTCCCTATTCATCAAAATATGAAAGTTATCAAAAAATACGAAAAGTTTAACCAAACTAAATTTTTAGGTAACTATTCTAAATAATAAATTAATTTCACTAAATTTAATATATAAAAGTTTCAAATATTTGAATTAATAAAGGTTCTCCATTAAAAGGTGGAAAAATTACATTTTTTTAAAATTACTTCTTTTATTGGAAAATTGAATTTATACTTAAATTATGTCTAAGAAACACATATGTTTAATGTTAAAATTATATAGGATAAAAATAAAATTCAAAATGTGTTTAATACTATTCATAACCTATTTTTGAATTACTAGTTTGGTATGTCATGGTGCGCTTGAACTCAGTGTTGTATGTAGCACAAGTTATTGAATTACTTTAAAGATATAACATACTATGAAATCATGGGGTGTTACATTCACTCCTCATTCAATAAATTGCATCCTAAAAATTTGAAATTGTTATTCAAAAATAAAAGGTTTAAAATAGAAAATACCTTTTTGGAAAACCCACATCCGAAATACGGTTAATAAAATTGAGTCTTAATAAGATGAAAAGGGAAATGAAAAATCCACCACCAAATTATGATCTCTAATAGGAGAACATTGGTGGAAATTAGAGACACATAATTAGAGAAAAAATGTAAATATTTATAGGGAGGTATTGAGGTCATAAATCACAAAAAAGTGTAAAATTTATCGCTCCAATGCCAACAATCTATAATGATTTAAAATATCATCTGTTCAACAAAACATAAGGTATTACGATAACACATATTTGGTTTTAATATCCCTTTCCTATAGTTTAAGAATTAATTTTTTAATAGAATAAGAGAAAAAAATATACTTGACAAGTAGAGTTTCATCCTTTAACCAAATCCTACCACAAACTCATCTTTCACTCAAAAAATAATAAAAGTCGAAAATATTCTATTTATACTAATCGTATATGGTTCCAAAAATAATGAATTTATAATTATATTTTCATACTAAGTAAAAAATACATTATAATAACTAGAAAATCATGTAGGCCAGTGGTACATGATGAACCCTTGTCGCCCTTCGGTTGCGGGATCAAGTCTCACAGCCTAGCCATACGCGACAGGTTGTCGCTTGACCTTCAGGTTGTTCTTTTTATAACAATCCAAAAATAATCTTAAGAAATGTTTTAACCTTAAAAAATAGTATCTATTTTCCAACTTAATTCATTCCAACCTTTATAATTATCCAAAACACTTCTGTCCAAACTCACAATCCAAAATTTATAAATAAGGTAAACACAATGAAGATATCTTTTTCCAAATAATAACATGTGAATACCTTCATCATGTATTCTTTTAAAACATTATAACTCCCTGAATATCCATAAAACCTTTTTGATTACATTAATACTCTATTATTCCTTATAGAATACTGGATATACTCTCTAAATCCAAAAAAATGTTATAGACTCCATCAATGATGGAATAAAAAACAACTAATTAGTTTCAAGGTATTCATGAATATCGAATAGAATTTATCCAAATCAATAATATCCTTCTCCAAAAACACTACCTTAGTATCAAAACCATATTAAATTTTATCTTTCATTAGACAATGTATTTTACAAAAATATTAACTTGCTATTGAGTCACTTTTCTTAGAACCATATAATCTCAAGTCCTCAGTGAAATAGTACTGTAGTACAATCCTTATTATTTTCCATAATTCATATAACTATTAAATTAATGATACAACACTCAAATGAAATTATTCATTAATAACAACATAAAAACACTAGTCAGTCACTTCATCTACGGTAGTACCATAACTTGATTATTATTCAACAGCATCATTTGGGGTATAATATGATGATTTGGACATTGATTCATGTAGTGTCCCAACTCCTTGAAGATGAAGCATTGTACATTTGAAACATTTTTCTTACCCTTTCAATCATGAACTTGGTGTATTTTTTTCTCTACACATACAAAAAACACACATTCCCTTCAATCATTTACCAAGGTGATTCTTCCCATAGTTTTCACATATGGGAAAATCCTTCTTTCCCTTCTTCCCTTTACCCCCCTCTCTCTACCATCATTTTCTTTTCTAGCTTCCCTTCAAAGCCATAGGAATATGATAATTCTTTACCCATCTTATTAACACAAGATACTATTTCATCATATGATGAAAATCCATGGGAGACTATTTACCGTATAATTTTTTACTTAATACAGTGAATGATATGATCCTCCTTACTCATTGCATCATGCGTATTACTGGATTTCCCAATATTTCTATTGAGCACCATTTCTAAACATTGGAATACACTCAGTTAGTTTTTTGAATTTCAATTCATAATTCCAAACTAGTAAAATACCTAACATAAACTGAATAGTTTATACAGATATCCGATAATCATAAAAAATGTTTTTTGAAAGAAGTATTTACTCATAAATCATTCGTAATGTCATGTAAAAAATTTTGAATTATCCTAATCATATCCCCCGAGAGTTCCATAACCAAAAATGAATCAATGACCATTGTCGTGTACTAGTATATCCTGGGTCAAGCCCAAATCTCATTGTCGGTGTTTTCAATCCTACATATATTTGTGCCAAAGCCGCCTCTACATGCTCATATCCAGGCTGGGATGTATTTCTTGGAAAATTCACAAAATATCTACATTACCAAAATTCGTGGAAGTTCATCTCTACTAATACTCAAATTCCATCATAGGTTAATGTTCTCTAATCAGATTTATTTTAAATATATCTTCCATGGTTTCTAATAAACTTCCTCTAATACCAACTATAACTCCCCGACCCTAGTATCCCAGAGCTGGTGCGTTATTTAAATACATTGGCTTGATTATAAATAATCATGTCCTGAAGGGATGATCAATTTAGTCTTCTTGGAAAATAGATTTCATACATGAATGTTACATTACACATTAAAACATAATACAAAATGTATATAATCCTTTGAAAACGAAATTATATCCTGAGAATAACCCTGTATATCAATCACAACACACTTCTTGGAATCCTAGGAAAATAAAACAAAATAAAGGGGTGAGCTCAAATGCTCAGTAAGCGTAAATAATTTAGCAGAAGTAATAAAATTTTTCCATAAAGATGTATAAAAAAATATTTTAAACATAAACATAAACATAATATGGAAAAAATAAATCAAACATTACCATATAAACATGCACATGAATTTTCTACATGTTGAATAATCACATGTAATAATTAATTTTATAATGACGGAATGTCTAACGTGAGACATCATTCCACATTTTCCAAGCCACATGACAAGACTACAAATTAATATTTTGTCCAGACATTGTGCAAAGAGACTAATTTGCCTCATGAGACTAACTGATTCATCAAGGATCTATAGCGAGATCCACCAGTCACTATCTAAGTCCACTGCATTCCTTATATAAAAATTTTGAAACATAACATAATCATTCGTATTAAAACTAGAATACGAAATTCCCATATTTCAACCATAAAACATGAAGGGTATAAAAATATCACATACACATTCAAACATATCATAACTCATTCAATACAATATGGAATATTTTATTATAATAAATCAACCTTAATCAATAATAATATCTGATAAATGATCCAACATAGTTGAAAATGATCAGAAATTTTTTTTGAGAGAAATATTATTTATTTTAAATCATTTAAAAGTCACACATTTATCAAGGAATTAATTTTAAAGATATTTTTGAATCAAATTTTCCCATAACACTTTGAAAAATTTGAAAGGAATTAACATTTTAAAATAGTCATGTCCATATAAATGAATCCTTAAAACCATTTTGAAAACATGTACATTAATGAGAAAGATTTAGAAGAATAAATATTTAAAACATTTAAAATGATGTTTTAGAAAAATAGTAACATAAAAAATCATTTAGAAATTTATTTTTTGAAAAAAGGACATGTATAACAAATATTTCCAATAAAATACTTAAACATAAACAATCTTAGATAATAATGAGAATGAATAATTAACCCTTACCTTGCACTTTCCTTTGGTCGGGCGTACGATTAACCTCATGTATAGTGAGAATAGTATGTTATTAAATTATACCAGAAAAATATTAATATTTATTATATAATAAATGAATAATTTATGACTTTATACTACCCATTTAATAATTATTTCCATGTTAAATGAACATTTCTCTTAATAATCGCTTCCTTTATCGTACGTGTTTTAACTTGTTATTATTAATCGTATCATTTAGATCATGATTTATATAATTCCAGAATATAAAACATGATTTATATATCATATATATTTATAATATAAATATGTATAATATAGAGATATATTAAATGGAAAACACCGTTTATGAATATGGTAGGTCGTACGTATGCATAAACGTTGTTTCCGTTTTCATATCGTATTGAACGGAAGTAATTGAATAAGATATATATAAGTACACACATACACAAATATATATATATATATATCCTCTATAATTATTATTTCATATATTACATACATATTAATAATATATATTTTTATAATCATCGTTGATTGGTGAAAGTGGAAATGAATCTCTTCGCATCGTGGAGACGGTAAGTCGTATGTACACACGAGCGACGATATCATTTACATAATGATTAAAAGGTGTGTAATAGGACGGTATATTAATTTTAAAGATAAATTAGAATTTTATTTTTATTATTTATATAAATATTACTCTTCATTATATCCATCCTCATAACATTGTGTTGAATAACAAATTTCACCACGGTGTGGAGATGGTAAGTCGTACGTGCACACGCTTGTTGAAATTATCTTTCATAGGATGGATATAATAATGAATATGGTTGTCGCATATTTATAATAAAATTATATTATGTTGAAGGTACTGGATTTATTATTTTGGAATGGAAATAAGAAAGAATGTGAAGGTGGAAAAGGAATGAACTTTGAAAGAGGTGATAAAATAATTACTTCTTCTTCGGGAGCTTCCTTTTTATTTGATCAAAAGGGATCCCTAGGTTGGATTATGATCAATATAAGGCCTCTAGGTTGAATTTAGGGTAGTTTTTAGGATATTTTAACAGGGGTTTTCCGAGCCAAACATATTTGGAGATGTGATTTTAAAATAATGAGAATTTCTCTTTTATAAGAGAGGTGAGGGTCACTTTAGGAAAAGCTTGAAATATTATTTTATTATAAAATCAAATTCTTTTTATAATGTCTCCAAATAGATTCATATAATACTTAAGGTGTGGATGGGTCAAAATACTCTCAACCAGTAGGTTTTAGGCAAGTTTAGGTCACCATTTTAACCTTACATTTTATATATAACTCGTAGTTAAATAGTTTAACTTTTGCAATGCCTTCTCGTATTTTTAAATTACATATTTAATAAACCTACTATAAAAGGCCAAAAGAATCCCTTGTGGTTCATTAATGAAATATATATCATTATATAAATCCTTTGTCCGAACGTTAGATTTTTAGAAATAGTATATCATTTAATAATATAGTTTTTGTTTTAAAAAAATCATTTATGTTAATTTTGACAATATTTGGTATTTTGTTTTTTGTTAAAGTCATAAAAACATTATCGCTTCAAACAAAACTTATTTAATCAACCATGAAATGTCATAGTAACCTAAATAATTAATTTAATTCATCAAATTTCTCAATTAATATTTATTTGGATATTAATAAAATAAATTATTTCAATATTTTATTAAAAAGCTAGTTACTGCATCATCATTGGGTCATAAATAAATTTAATTATTTAACGTCTAAAAATTATAAATAAAAAACCATTATGTAGGAAATATTTTTTTCTTCATAATTAATATTTTTGGACCAATTTATCTCCTGTAGAACCCTATTTAAAAAGTGTTTAGTTAAGAAAATTTTAATTTAGCACTTTTAACTCCTCTTTAAATAAAATAAAAATAAATGTCCGAATCTAATCCAAGTTGAAAAAAATGATCATAATTTATTCCTAAGGTTGATTTTGGCTGAAATAATCTTATACAATATAATTTTAACATGTCTTAGGTTAATTATAATATCATTTTTACCTTTGATTTCCCTATTTACTTTTAATAGTGTTAAATAGAAGTCAAAAGTTACTATTCAACAAAATTTATTTTCGTCTTGTTGAACCAATTTTTTATTACTGTTTTCAACCAGTTCTCTCATATTTTTGATATTCTATTCAATAAAATGGTAAAATTACGTTTTTTGCAAATTTGAGAATGTGCCTGAAGGGTGGGTAGAAGTCATTAATAAAATTCAATAAAATTGTATACAATAAATTTTAATATAAAATTACTCCATTTAAATACATTTAACTAATATATATATTATGTATCTATTTTGAATTTAAATAAATTTAAATAAAATAAATAATTTTTTAAATAAAAAGTCAGTTTTAAACAATAACCCAGTGTTTTCACTATTTATTAAAAATGAATGTTTTTAAAAAAAATAACAAAACTTTACCCTAAGATAATTTTGATGTTATAAATTAAAAAATAAATTCTATTTTATCAAATTTAAAACATATAGGTTTCATTAATTAATTTCAAATTAATTCATGTTGTCAAAACCTAAAAACGAGTTTTTGAAAAAAGTAAAAACTATCAGTAGATTGACATGTTTTATGTCCAATTTAAATGTGAAATTACATATAATATCCTAAATTATATTAAATTATAAAAATATAAACTAATTATTCATTCAAACAACTCTAATTATTAATTTATCATTATAAATTGTTTTGATTTAAAAAGTTGTTTTCAATTAAAATTTAGTATTTTTCCTAATTTGTCAAAATATGAAAGTTATCATAAAAGTACCAAATATTTATCCAAACTAAATATTTATGTCTACATTATAAAGAAGAATTTAATTTCACTAAATTTAATATATAAAATTGTAAAATATTGGATTTAAAAAAGATTATCCATTAAAAGGTTGAAAAACAGCATTTCTTGGAAATTACGTCATTTATCTGAAAATTGAATTTGTCCTTATATTATATCTAAGAAACAAAAATTGTGAAAGTTAAAATTATATTGGATATATATAAAATTAAAAATATGTTTAATACTATTCATAACCGCTTTTTTAACAGCTAGTTTTGTATGTCATTGTGCGCTCGATCTCGATGTTGCTTGTAGCGCAAGTTATTAAATTACATTAAAGAGATACTGTAATATGAAATAATGGGGTGTTACATATAGTTTGATTCATATCTAAATTGATCCCATCAAAATTTTATTATGATATATTAATAATTCTAAAAATAAATTGAAATTTTTATTATCATCATTTTTTAGAGCTTAAAAATGATAATAATTGAATATAATACTTAGTAATAAAATTCATTTGATTATTAGAATGAACCACTTAGTATGATTAACCTCATAATGTTTTTTTTTACTTTATTATGCGTAGAAATTAATTATAGATTCAAACCAACATCCATATGAGGTGTAGGATAAGAATTTGTGTATTATTATTGCAATGGATAATGGAATTATTGGGAATGAATATGAGAGTTTTTAATATTAGAAGGTGTTGAGTTTATGGTTGTGTTTTAGTTGAATTTATTGTCAAGTACAAGTTCAAAGAATAAAACAAGGTTTCTATTATATATATTTGAAATTTTGATTCCAAATAATTATAGGAATGATCATTGGTTCCAAATAAACATGGTTATAATGGCATTAATGACATATCTAAATAAATTATTACATTTTTTGAATAACCTGACATATTTATGTGATCAAAAATAAAACTAGTGAAATGTGTTTTTTGAAAAACCCTTTAGATTTGCCATTTGGAAATGATGTATGTATTGGAAACCAATTTCACATATGAGTATATGTCTCTCTGAATGGATAAGGGAGTTTCTCGAAAACCCCAAAAAACCATTATGAATGGAATGAAAGATAAATATTTTTATATAAGGTGTAACAAGCCTGAAGCTAATTTGTATGGAATAATGGTTTTCTGAACATTAATTTATGGTTGGTTGTATTGAAACAAGTAACTCAAGGTTATCCATGAGAATGAAGATCTTTCATATCAAAGAAAATTCATGTGATTTAATGTAGATTTTTTTTCCAGTTAATTCCATTTGTATAATTTACTCATCTTTATATTCATTGGTTTTCTAGAAAATATATATTTGATTCATTTAAGATATTTTTCACTCATTAAAAATTTATAGAAATATAAAAAAAGATAAATGGTCATTAATCATGAGAATGAGTGTTCATATTTGGATGTATAAGAACTGTTAACTATGGGGAAATGTAAGCCTTCTGGGCGTATCAAAAAAGAAGATAAAATTTCCACCATATATGGTAAAAGAAAAGAGAAAATCAAAATCCATGAACAAGAAGAATAGAAAAAATATATATTTTTATATTCATTGCAACAACAACTCAAACATGTTGTAATCATTATCTCTCATCACCAATTTCATCATTGTAATATCATGTTCATTATTTGTAGCCCGATCACAAATAATAAACAACACATTAGCCTTTTGAACATATAATCAGTGAGGTTAGAATCATCATATTATAAAATAATGAGTTATGATGTCATCAATAATTAAAATTTTTATGTTGTGGACGGTTTAATTTTATATATTGAATGTCAACATGGGAAAAGACCACTATATATAAGACTTTATCAGTGATAGAAATAACTTTTATTAGTGCTAAAAAATCACTGATGTTGTAAGGGCCTTTAAAAGTTTATTGGTTATATAAATATTTTTTAGAATTTATAAAGTGGAGTTTATATCAATGTTATTCTCAACACTAATAAAAATCAAAAAATATATTTTTTTAAAATCAATTCCTCCAACAACCTCAACCTTTATCAGCACTAAAATCACACTGACAATTTACACTTTTATCAGTGTTCATTTATAGCTCTAATAAAACAAAAAGATATTTTTGTAAAATTTCATTGTTTCCCATCCCCCTCCATTATCACTTTTTCTACCCCTACCCCCATTTATCAGTTCCTTTTCAAGATAATATCAATACTAAATCCATAAATTTTAAGGAACATGGGGTGTAGCATGTAAGATCATTGGTTTTCCTATGGGGTAATGATCTTTTGTTCTTCGGTTTAAATGATTTTTAATGGTCTAATGTGAATTCTTGTTGTGATCATGGGTGTATCAAGAGTGTTTGAGGATTTTTTGAAACCCAAAACCCCACTTTTTTAAAAAACATGGCAGGACACACAGTTAATAGAAACCATGCGGGGCAGGCCACACAGTTTTAAGAAACCATTAAAATAGAGAGACAAGCATGTGTGGGAACCTATAGTATTTAGCACTGTATAAATGCACGGTTGGCAAATATTTAGTAAAATAGTGCATAACGACCATACGATCCCCCCCTTATCACAACAATGGGTGAACGGTTCACACATAGTTTTACCAACCTTGTGGCTAAACTATGTGGTCTAGTATTTTGGGGAAAAATGGAAAATAGTCTCATAATTTAGGTTATAATCCAAAATCAATTTCACTTCACTTATTGTGGATCAGAAATCAATCATGATATCTCCCTTTGAAGTATTTTTTGACGTTTTTCTGCCATTTTTTCATATGAACTCGAATTCCAGCGTTGACAATCTCATTAGATTCCTACATGTAGGCAGTTTAGTCCTCCTACGTCATTATTCAATTGACATGGTATCAACTGTGTATTTTATGAGCAAGATAATATGCCCTATTTTTAGGTTCTTTGTGAGTTCTTTTTTTCTTCTTCTAATTTGAGTCAAATCAGAAGATGATTCTAGAAGATCACTCCACTTTGGACCTACTGTAGGTGGTATATACTTTTCCTGAGTGGTTTGATGCTTTATAGAGTTATTTTACATAGTTAGACACACTATATTTATGTCATCTCCCCTCAAATAAATTTAATGTTTAAATAAAATGTATTAGAACCCATTAGGGATTCCCACTAGTTCCTAGAGATTTGTTGGAGATTTTTTCCCAACCAATGTCACCCATGGTGTGTGCCTTTAAAATTTTCCTTGGTTATACAACCAATGGGGTGTGCTAATGATTTCATAGTTGTATAAAGACCTTTTATAATTGAAATTAATTGGATTGAATTGATTGATTAGGATATGATTTTACTCATTTTCAATGTTACAAATGATGTGAATTATTCCACTGTGTAAATGTGAATTGTTATATGAGTGATTAAACTCACAGAATGTAATTGAATGTGAATTATTATATGATTTGGAAGAACACATGGAATGTGGTGGTATGATATGGTAATTAAATTGAATGGTGGATGTTTCTATAGAGTACCATGTGTGTGATACACCATGGGTCATAATAGTTGTTGTGGGTTCCTTGGACGAGATTTATACATGGATCTGGATTATATGGGATGTCTTGGGCTATGCTACCCCTTGGATCTAGTTTATTTTGTCTTGCAAGGGACAGGGTCGGTTGACATGCTCCTTGGACACCAAACCAAGTCTAATAGAGTTTCCATTGAGATGTTCGTAGGACTAGATGGGGATGAATTGATCCACAATACATTTGATCTGGCCCTGTGGGGTCTAACACTTCTGATAATATGGATAAATCATGGTTGATATGAAATTCTTGATTATACGAAGAGCCCGTGGTTGAGATAAAATTAAATTCTATATGGTGTGGCCATGGGTGACATTATATATTGTGTATACAACAAGGTTGACATGCTTACTTCCTTTTTTTATGCTTCCTTGTTATAGGAGTTTGAAAATTGTCTGAAGGGATCCTTGAGTGGCTATGTAGTATCACATTCTTTTGTTATATATGCCTTAGGATCTTTACATTCATTACTAATATGATTTTGATATATACTACTCTCTAAGTTATCTTGTATTTTATAACCATGATTTATTGTAAACATTGTGGGTGGTGACTAACTTGGATTGTATCTCCACTAGTGCAAAAAACGTTTTTTACGTCGGTTATTTTTCATTTTTACATCCATTTTTAGCTGACTTTTATACGGATGCTGTTATAAATTTTGTTTTTTACGTAGGTTATTTAAAAACCGACAAAAAAAAACATAGCATCGTGGTGGTTATCACTTCAGTAATTTAATAACCGATGTGAAAAACCAGTGGAGGAGTATTTTTCATGTCGGTAAATTTAATAACTGATGTGAAAAACTTGGGGGGGAGGGTTTATCACGTCGGCTTTTTAATAACCGACGTAATAAACCATTGAGGGTGGTGTTTTTCACTCCGGTTATTTAATAACTGACGTGATAAACCCCTGAGAAATGGTTAATCACGTCGGTTATTTAATAACTGACCTAAAAAACTAGAGGGGAGGGTTTATCACATAGGTTATTTAATAACCGACATGATAAACTAGGGTGGGAGGTGTTTTTCATGTCGGTTATTGAATAACCAACATGAAAAACTATTCTACAGGTGTTTATCATGTTGGTTATTCAAATAAATGATGTGATAAATCCTTCCCCATTCCTTTATCACATCGGTAATAAAATAACTGATGTGGAAAACCATTTTTTTATAAATAGAAAGAAGTCCTCTGCTCTCCCCAAAAACAACCAGAAACCAAACAAAGAATTCATACCAGAAAGATAGAAGTAGGCCAAAACAAGAACCAAAGATAAATTAAGCATTTTCATTGATACAATTTCAAACATACCCCACTAGACAGTCCCCCACCACCCCTATCCATCCCCACTCACCCCACTAGACATCCCCCACACACCCCTAGAACCCCCCCCCCCCACACACACACACCCCTGGACTGCTCCCCGACCCCCTGGATAGCCCCAAACACCTTTAGATATCCCCACCACCCATTGGGCATCCCCCCACACCCCTGGACAACCCCCCCCCCCCACCCCACCCTCATGTATACCCCCATCCCATGGACAACACTCCCACACCCCTAGACAGCCCTCTTACACCCCTGAAACATGACCAAAATGTTTCCAAAACCAGACCATAACCCCCCACACCCCACACACCGCTAGACATCCCCCTCACCCATGTACCCCCCCCCCCCCACCCCATGAACATCCCCCAACACCCCTGGATAACCCCCCACCCCTGGACACCCCACTCCCCCACCCCTAGACTTCCACACCACTCCTTGTACATCCCCCCACACCCCTGAACAACCCCCACCCTTCTGGACACCCCCCCCCCCACCCCAGGACTACCCCCACCCCCGGGACTGCCCCCCCCCCCCCCTCACACCCCTGGACTACCCCCACCCCCTGGAAGCCCCCCACACCCCTAGAAAACCCCCTGGATACTCCCACCCCCCCCCCCCCCACATCCCTGGACTGCCCACCACCCTTGTGTCTGCCCACCACCCTCCTGGACACCCACCCACCCTCCTGGACACCCCCATGGGGGGTACACCGCTGGAAGGTACTCATCACTCCCACATGCAAAGCTTGAGATCTCAAAATGTTTCACATATGGGAGCTATTAGTAACTTCCAAGAGTGTTTAGCCCCCCGAGGGATGGTAGCGCCTCCTCTCCCACCCCCTGGACTCCCCCCCCCATCCTCATGGACACCATAACACCCCCCACCCCCACCCCACTAGACAGCCCCCCCTAGAACTCCCTCCCACACCCTACCAGACACCCACACACCCCTGGATAGCCTCCCACTCCCCTAGGTAGCCCTTCCACCCTCCTGGAAATTCTCCCACCCCTAGATTGCACCTCCCCACTCTCATAGACACCCAGGACCCCCCCCCCCCCCACTGGAAAACATGTGATCATAACCTTTTTTCATCATGTAAATTAGCAAATAAACGTTTGAAACAATGAATTATAGGAAGATACCAAAATACCTTTGAAGGGATCTTTGTTATCTCTACATCAGCCTATGATTTTTCTTTCACCTTATACCATCATGTCCCACATTTTGGACACTCTGACAGAAATTCATATTCATTCATATATATCATACAATAATTTGGAAAGGCATGTATTTTCTTGTATCCCAATCCCCTCAGGCATAATATTTTCTTGGCCTTATAATGTGAATCTGGAAGATCATTATCTTTTGGAAGAATGGCTTTGATCAATTGTAGCAGCTCTGTAAAACTGTTGTCACACCTTCCAAATTTTTCCTTCAGGTTAATCAATCTTAACACCACCAAAAAATGTAAAATATGTACAACTAGTATATAATGGTTTTTCAGCATCACCATATAGACACGCAGCTGTCGGTTCTATCTCAATTTGTTCTACTGCAATATCGTGAATCATTTCATCAATTCCATCAGAGTTACCATATAAAGAATCATCATCATCAGCGAAATTCTGTCCAGTTTCACCATCCTAAATCCATGGTCTGTTACTCGGATTAAAACCATATCAAATCAGATGTTCTTTTATCTCTCTACTTTTTATCTTCTTCATATTCAAGCATTTTAGGCATGGATAGAACAAAATGTCAATACTTGGAACATTTCTTTTAGAAAATTTTAAAAAGGAATCAACACCATCCTCATATTCATTTCTCATTCGATGTGCCAAAATCCAAATTCAACTCATTATTCCCTATTACAAATATCAAAATTATACATCTTTTTATGATAAGACAAATATACGTTTATATGAAAAAAATCTTAATTTGAATGTAAATTTTTTTGAAATATCAAACAAATTTATTTGTATTTAAAAAATATATGCTTGAATATGATTTTAAAATGAAAATATAGTTAGATAGAAAAGTATTAAATTCCCTAGAATCAAAGAGAACCATGGGGCCTCCAATGGTTGATATAAAATTGGAGAAAATGGAGTTAACCTGATAATCAAATCAAATTAAAAAAACTCAGATGGAGAAAATCACAATGTAAAGCGAATCATCACGGCATAATCAGGTCAGTATAACTACGAATATTTTAAAACCACGACATGGCCTCTCCAATAACCCATAATTTTCTCATAGTTGATGACTGGTCAAAATATTTATAACCAAATAGAATCATATTGCAACACTAATATCCATGAAACAATACAATCAACATGTCATAATCTAACAAACCATGATGCAATAACCAATCCCAACTAATACTTATCCCCCACCCCCTTAGTCACCCCCTAGACACCACCACCCCCTTGGACAGCCCCCCACACCCTGGACACCACCTCCAACCCCCTTGGACACCCCTTAGACACCACCACCCCCTTGGACAACCCCCCCCCCCTCCCCACCCCATGGACACCCCCACCCCCTTGGACACCCCCTGGACACCACCACACCCTTGGACAGCCCCCACCCCTAATGACACCACCACCACCCCCTGAACAGCACCCCCCCCCCTCCCCCATGGACACCCCCACCCCTCCTTGGAACCCCCACCCCTCCGGGACACCACCACCCACCTCATGCCCCCTTAGACACCCCCAACCCTCTGGATAACCACCCCCCCCCCCTCGGAAAACCCCCAAACCCTCTAGACAGGCCCCCACCCCCTTGGACAGCCCCCTAGACACCACACCCCCTCCCCCCCCCCCCCCCACACAAACCCCTGGACTGCCCCCCCCCCCCCAAACCTCCAAGGACACCCTGTACACCCTCGACCATCTATACAACCACCCGAACCCTCTGGACAACACCCCCTGGACACCCCCTAGAAACCACCACCCCTTGGATAGCTTTTACCCCTCTGGATAGCACCTCTACCCCCTGGACAGCCCCCACCCATCTTGACAACACCCCCAACCCCTTGGACACCCCCACCCCTCTTGTACACGACCCCCACCCCCATGGACACCCCCTGGACACCCCCAACCCTCTGGACAACCCCCCCCCCCTGAAAAATCCCCCAAACTCTCTGGATAGACCCCCACCCCATTGGACACCCCCCCCACCCACCCCCTTGGATGGCCCCCACCCCCTTCTACCCCCCCCCCCCCTCCCCCACCCCTTGGACCCCCATCCCCCCCCCCCCACACACACACACCCCTGGACTTCCTAAAAGGACCCGACATTATAACATTACATAATATTGAATTAAATGGAAAATTCCCATTGAGGATATTTTCAGGTTTAGAGTTTTAGAGAATTAGGGCATAACTATTAAATAACACTTGAAAATTATAAGTAGACACTACTACTCAGAATCCATTTTTTCATAATATAAAAACTATTAAAAAGACACATGTCTAGTTCCATGTTTTATACAACATGACTTTTCCTTGATCCCATCCTTGAACCTATTAATATTTAAGTCCTATGTAAAAAATTTCAATGACTTGCGATGAGCATGAAAAGCTCAGTAAGGGTTATAAAATAAAGAAGGAAAACATTATCCCAACAATAAATACAAATACATGAAACCATACTTTTCAATCATAACATACCTTATGAAATCATAAGGTTTATGAATAACACACACAAATCATAAATCATAAAGGTTGCATATAGAATCCATATCAAACTTACATTGTAGCTATCATAGCTACGTAGGGATTTACACATGGAATACCCATCATAGTATATTCCCTAAATCACATTGGATAAACATCACGTTTACCTCCTTCACGTTACGCAATTCATTAGAGAGCTATCTCGGGCTCACCCACCCTAGGTTTGTCACGGAACCACCGATATACGTAAAAAATGCCCAATAACCATAACATAATCATAACTTATAACCCATGTATAAAGGAAATATAAAATTTCCACATTCCAACATATCAAATCAAGATATTTAAATAAATAATGTTTTATCAAATCATTTTCAAAACCATTTAAGAAGGGATTTTTGAATCAAAGTGTCCCATACCACTTTGAAGATTTAAAATGTATTATCATTTGATAACATTAATTTCCATATAAATAAATCCTAAAACCCTAATTGAAAACATGGACATTAATGAGAAATATTTAGAATAATAAATCTTTAAAACATTTAAAATGATATTTTAGTTAAAGAGTTTCTTAACAAAAAGGGAGACACTTGAATACAAGTAATTGTGGAATAAAATTTAATGAAAACAATATTATATCATGAGAATAAAGTTATTCATGATATATTATGACAATGGATAGTATATACACCACATAAGAGTGAATTGGTCCATGACAACAATGAAATCTCAATGGAAATATAAATTGAGATGAAATCCATTATAAAGATGGTATCCTTAAATAATAGAGAAATCAATCACATTATTATGTGTGAAAAATAAAAATACACCCAATATAAGTGGATATTATGCTCAAAACAATCAGTGGTCATTCACACATAATGATAGGAACACATTTTCAAGAAGTGCAAGTTGAACCCAAAGAATTGAAATTGGGTTAAGAAGTTCCCTTCTAAAAATTTGACAGCCTAACAGCGTCACTGTAAAATTCATAAAATGAGTGGATGAGATAAAAATGGTATCTAATCACTTGTAAATATTGTTTAAATCAATAAATATATTTAATAACATATCCCAACATAATAATATTTTAAATTAAAAGTCATAACAAAAGATGTCTTTTATAAAAGAGGAGGGTGAAAGGTTCCCTTACCAATTTGGTAACTTAAAAAAAATATGCCACATGAAAGAATGATCATTAAATGAAGATATAAATACTAATAATGGAAATTATATTACACAATGATTACAATCATGGGCAGTACATACACCACAAAAAATGAAATAGTGAAAAATATATCATGAATCTCGCGGTAATAAAAATTGAGATGAAAACCCCTTAATTCATTGTATTCAAATTGAATCGTATGACCAAATGTTAATAACCACAAAATGAATCACATAATACCTTGAATATAAAGCTAATAATGATAATATATATCAATGTCAGTACATATTACACCACATGTAATAAATTAGTGATGAACAATGGAAATCTCATGGAATTAAAAGTGAGATATGAAAATCCCTTACCTCATGTCCGACTTGACTCGATCGTTATTTAATCTCATGAAAAATAAACTAAAGTTAATTTATAAATCATTAAGAACCTTTTAAAAGTATATTATTCATTTTATATCATTTATTACCATCTTATAAACATGATTTAATCATTTATGTTAATAATGTTCATTTTGTGGATATTTGGTACTTGAGTCAAAAAATGGACTTCTTATAATTACATGTTGTTCATGTGGTCAATGGTTCATTATATACATAACTATATTTATGATTTATATATAATATATATCATATATATGAATTATATACATGTATTTATAATAGTACATAACATTTATAGGTAAGAAATGTAATGCACCGTTCATGGAGACGGTAAGTCGTATGTACGGATGAACGCTACTTTCATTTCTATTTCTTATTTTAATGGAATTAAAACATAATTATACATAGTTATATTATAATTACAGTATAATATAATATATAATATCATTAACTCTATCCTTTATACATTCCACATAAGGCATTAATGAGTCACATCACATTGAGGGGGCGGTAGTCTGGGCTTCCTCAAATGTGATTATCATATTTACCCACTATGGAAACCATAAAGGATTCATAAAAATTGGGTATTACAGAATCATAATGAAATCATTTACATAATATATATCTTATATAAATACAGTTCCATCATAATGGCCACCATGATATGGGGTAAGATGTAATTGAACAATCATCGTGTCGTGAGGCATTAGTTTGTCATCTACAGAAACATTATGTTCTTCACCCATTAGATGGAGGTGTGTGTAAGTGTAGTTTGAATAATTCTCATAAAAACATCCTATTATATTGAGTATAATTTTTTGTTACAAAATAATGGAATAAAAAGATGTTAGGGATTGGATAATTAAAATAAAAAAAAACAAATTTAGAGAAACTGTTACCTTTAATTTGGGTAACTCCTTTTAGTTTGAACCAAAGGACTTCTTGAAGGGGCTTCTGCCTACGTTAAGGCTTCTAGGAGGAGTATAAGGTTGTAGGGAGATTAATTGGGTAGATTTTGGACGAGACAGTGGCTAGAGAGGTGTGAGGAATAGGATATAAATGGTCTCCTTTTATAAGGGAGATGAGGGGCTCTTTAGGAAAGTGTGAAGCATTATTTTATTATATAAAGATATTCAGTTTCTAATGGTCCAAAAATCATTAACATCGAAGATAAGATGAATCATATTCGGAATAAAATCATCCAAAAAATTGAACATGTTTTGGATGCTATTTTAATATTTATAATATTATTTATTTAAATGATTTATTAATGAGCTAAACAAAGCATCAATATTGTGTCATGTAAAATTTAATTTATTAAGTGTCTAAAAATACTAAAAAATACAATAATGTAGTAAATATATTTAGTTTTCCAATTAATATTTATATAAAAAAATATTCTTTATATAACATTATGTAAAAATTAATTTACTAAAAGATTTTTGTTTTTGTCATTTTTGTCTTTACATTAAATTAATTAATCTAAAGTGTCATTATCACTCTTAAGTGGCTTAATGGGGTCCCAAAGTCGACCCAAAGATGACCATGGTCGGACATATGTCAACCAATAAGGTTAGAAAAATTTTCAATGTAATTTTAAATTATTATAACATTCTTTTTACCTTGAATTACCATATTTACCTTTAACCGCGGTAAATAAAAGTCAAAAGTTACTATTCACCAAAAATTGTTTTCATCTTAATGAACAACATTTTACTTCTTGATAAAAACCATGTATGTCTGATTTTTTAAATTCAATCAACAAGAAGTGGTAAAATTTCATTTAAATGAAAATATCAAATTTTTTAACTACCCCTAAGTGGTTTCAATATTCATCAAAAATTGATGTTTTTCATAAAAAATGCCAAAAATTCAGCATAAGATATATTTGATATTCCAAATTCAAAAATGATGTAAATTTCTTAAAATTAAAATCATAGAAGTTTCATTAATTAATTATAAAATTAATTCCCATTATCAAAACAAATAGCGTGTTTTTAAGAAACAATATCTATCAAAAAATTGATACTTTTTTATGTCGAATTTCAAAGTGAAATTAATTCCAATGCCTATCATTGGATTAAATGGTAAAAATATATTTTAATTTCATATTAAAACCAATTAAAAATTTAATCTAACCATAGAAATAAATTATATTAAAAGTCACTTTTAAATTAAAATACAATACTTTTCACTATTCATTAAAAATGAACTTTATCAGAGAAATTCCAAAAATTTACACAATGTAAATTTTGATATCCTCATTCTATAGAAGGATTTTATTCAGTCATATGGAATTTATTGAAGTGAAAAAAACTAGATTTAAAAAGGGTTCTGCATTAAAAGGCGATAAATCGGCCTTTTAATGTAAATTATGCTTAAAATTAGATTCATTCACATTTTAAGCCTCTAACTTTTTATTAGATAATGTAAATACATTTAAAAATCATGTATAATAAAATTGTAGTTAGTTTTGTTCAATCCGACCAATACAATGTCTAGGAGTTAACTACCATTTTAGATAATAATATTATATTATTCGTGTGCCGCGTAAGATTTCAAAGAAACTTGTTGTTGCTTATTGGGTACGCTATCAAACATAGAAACCATTTTTAAAATAAAATTAATATTTAATTAAAATTTTAATAAATATAAAAAATTTCATATTCTATATTTACCTGGGATGTTACATCCTTCCCCTCTTTTGGGAATTGCGTCCTCGCAATTTTAAAATTTGGGCTCAGAAACATTATTGAAAGTCCCATATCAGAAAAAGAGTCAGTAAAACTATCACATTAAAAGGAAAAAGGAGAAGTACAATGGTCACCTGAGTTAACCGATACTAAGATTCCATGAAAACATGGATGTGGAGGAGAAAACAAAGGGTCATGTTTTGGTGGAGAGTTATAGGAAACATGATTAGGAGAAATTTAACGACAAGAAAATCCCAAACATATGATGTGTGTAAATGGTCATTGATTATCCAGCACTAAACGTAAACCAACAATGTTTTTTTTATGTTCCTTTTCATAATTTTGAGGAATTTATCTTCTACAGAGAATAAAAACATAAGGAAATATGATTACCTTCAAGTAGAGTTTCATCTTTTAATATGTTTCTACCAAAAAAAATCATTTCTCTAAATGACGAGCATTCAAAATGACTTGGTCACATCAAAACACAAGAATCATCTTCTAGAGAATCACATAATACAAAAAAGAAGAACTATCTATTTCCCTTGTATTTACACATGAAATAAAACCAAAATTGTTAATACAATATCAGATAATCACCAAAAGCATAATCCTTTATAAAAATAAATACTACTTTTAATCTCCAAAATTCAACAAAATGAACCCAAGGTTCAAGGAAGACCATTCAATAAACAATTGTCCATAAAATTCTTCAAAATTTATCCAAACATTGATTTTAACCTAAATATCATAAGTATTTAATTACATAGTCTTCCAAGATACATCTTAATATTTATCTATATGTAACACCAGTTAATCACAAAGTCTCATATTAAAAAGTAATTAACCTAATCCCATATTTTATATAATAGGTTAATCATTTTCATAAATAAATCAAATCATCATGTGTCCATAATAAAAACATAGATTATTACAAACAAAAACTTTAACCATTATTCCACAATTTAAATCCCATAGTATTCTATCTTCCTTAGGCATATAGTGGTTCCTAAAAAGAGAGAACGTCTTCCAGAACCACCTTTATCAATTAATCAATAAATTATTTTTCAATAATATGTATATCCATTTGATAAAACATAAGTGCCAACAATTAACTTATTATTATTCTATAAAATCATTTTACTAAAATAATAAGTCATACTAACCAGCGACATCATGTAGGCCAGTGGTAGGTGATGTTCCCTTGTTGCCCTTCGGTTGTGGGTTCAATTCCTGCAGCCTTGCCAAGTGTGAAGGGTTGTCACCCATCCTATGGGTTGTTCTTTTTATAAAACTCAATAATAACATTCACATGTTTTAACCTCAAAGGTTTCTTTATACCTCTCATTTTCATCTAAATTCATTATGATCTCAACAACTTAATTCTTGATGTCTTATTTCACCACCATATGATAAAATAAAACAATCCCCAAAATAAAGAACATCATACCTTGATCCTGGTGTCCATTTGGTTTCATCGTCATCTTGTTCACATAGGTAGAAGGTCCATTCATTGTAAAAATGATTTAGAGATCCTTCAAAATCAATTGCTTCCTCTATCCAAATACACCTTGTACAACATGGGTCATATGGGTGTTCACAGAAAAATAGTTTTGGAAAATAATCATGTATGACATATAATTTCAAATCATCGATAAAACAAGATATCTATAAAAATGTAGACCCGAATTTGAGTTGAAACGTTCAATTAACGGTCCTTTTACATTACCATAAGTATGTTCTGAGAGACTATATTTTAAAATCAAATATAAAGAGGTTGAACAAGGGTCTCCTTCTTTATAACCTTTTTAAAAATCATAATATTCTTCAAAAACTTGTGATAAGATAATATATTTTAAAATGCCATTATAATATTTAGCTTTCTTGAAAATACGATAATATTGTGAAAATATGATTTTTCTAAATAAAACCCATGATCCACGATGATAACGAGGTTTAGTGGAGGTGTTTAATATCTCAAATAACTACTTGAAAGTGAGTTGTATGCTATAATTGGTTTCACAAACATCTGAACATGACTTTGCAATAATTATTGAAAGCATGTTATCAGAAAGAGATATGAATGTTGTTTGAGATAATCCTCCTTCCATATGTAACTGACTTTCCTTGATCTGAAAATGTTTTAAAATAATGATTTAACTGAAATAATAGATAGGGACTAACCATATGTCTAACGAAAATTCCTAATCCCTAAAATTGTCTAAACCTCCCTCTGATACCAACTAAAAGGACCAGACCTTATAACATTATATAATATTGAATTAAATGAATAATTGACATTGAGGATATTTTTAGGTTTAGAGTATTAGAGAATTACGCCATAACTAATAAATAACACTTGAATATTTCAAGTAGACACTACTACTCAGTATCCATTTTTTCATAAAATAAAAACTCTTAAAAAGACACATGTCTAGTTCCATGTTTTAGACAGTATGACTTTTCCTTGATCCCATCATTCAACCTATTCATCTTTAAGTCCAGTGGAAAAAACTTCAAAAACATGGGATGAGCATAAAAAGCTCAGTAAGGGTTATAAAATAAGGAATGAAAACATTATCCCAACAATAAATACAAATCCATGAAACCATGCATTTCATTCATAACATAGCTTATGAAATCATAAGATTTATGAATAACACACACAAATCATAAATCATAAAGGTTACTTATGAAATCCATATCAAAAATTAATTTTAGATATCATAGCTAGGTAGGGAGTTACACTTGGAATACCCATCACAGAATATTAACTAAATCTCTTTGGAGAAACATCACGTTTTCCTCCGTCACGTTACCCAATGCATTGGTGAGCTATCTCGGGCTCACCCGCCCTGGGTTTGTCACGAAACCCCCCATATTCTTAAACAACACCCAATTAACTTAACATAATCATAATATATAACACATGTATAAATTAAATAAAACATTTCCACATTCCAATATATCAAATCAAGATATTTAAATACACAATGTTTTATCAAATCATTTTCAAAACCATTTAAAAATAGATTTTTGAATCAAAGTGTAACATAAAACATTGAAGCTTTTAAATGAATTATCATTTGAAAAAATTAATTTCCTTATAAATAAATCCTAAAACCCATTTTGAAAACATGGACATTAATGAGAAATATTTACAGTAATAAATCTTTGAAACATTTAAAACAATAATATAGTTAAAGTGTTTTTTAACAAAAAGAGATCCACTTCAATAAAAATAATTGAGGAATAAAATGTAAACAAAACTTTATAATATCATTAGAATAATTTTATTCATGGTATATTATTCCAATGGACAGTATATAAACTACATAAGAGTGAATTGGTGCATAACAATAATGAAGTCTCAATGGAAATTTAAATTGAGATGAAATCCCTTATAAAGATGGTATCCTTAAATAAAGGATAAATAAATCACATTATTATGTGTGAAAAATACAAATACACCCAATATAAGTGGATATTAAGTGAAAAAAATCAGAGGTCATTCACACATATTCATAGGATGACAAGTTCAATAAGTACAAGTTGAACCTAAAGAATTGAAATTGGGTTTAGAGGTTCCCTTGTAAAAATTCGACAGCCTAACGACATCACATTAAAATTCATAAAATGAGTTCATGAGATAAAAATGGTATCTCATCACATAGATATACAGTTTACATCAATAAAGATATTGAATAACATAACCCAACATAATAATATGTAAAATTAAAAGAAATAACAAAAGAAGTCTTTTAAAAAAGAGGAGTGTGAAAGGTTCCCTTACCAATATGGTAACTTAAAAAAAATACACCACATGAAAGAATGATCATTCAATGAAGATTTAAATACCAATAAAGTAAATTATATTACACAAAGAGTACAATCATGGTCAGTACATACACCACAAGAATTAAATAGTGGCAAATATAGCATGAATTTCCCGAGAATAAAAAGTGAGACGAAAAATCCTTACTTCATTGTATTCAAATTGAATCGTATGAACAAAAGTTAATAAACACAAAATTAATCACATAATACCATGAATATAAAGCTAATCATGATAATATATATCAATGTAATTACACATTACACCACTTGTAATAAATAAGTGACGAACAATGGAAATCTCACGGAATTAAAAGTGAGATAAGAAAATCCCTTACCTCGTGTATGACTTGAATCGATCGTTCTTTAATCTCCTGAATAATAAACTAAAGATAACTTATACTTTCTTAATAAAATTTTTCATTTTTATTATTCATTTTATATCACTTATTACCATGTTAAAAAAATTATGTAATCATTTAAGTTAATAATGTTCGTTTTGTCAATATTTGGTACTTGAGTCAAAAATTGACTTCTTATAATTACATGTTGTTCATGTGGTAAAAGGTTCAATATATCCAGATTGATATTAAGGATTTAGATATCATATATATCATATATATCATATATATACATGTATTTATAATAGTACAAAACGTTTAGAGGTAAGAAATGAAATGCATCGTTCATGGAGACGGTAATCCGTTTGTACGCATGAACGGTACATTTATTTCTATTTATTATTTTAATGGAATTAAAACATATTTATAAATTGTTATATTATAATTACAGTATAGTATCATATATAATATCATTAACTATGTCCTTTATACATCCCACATAAGGCATTAACGAGTAAGATCACTTTGAGAGGGCGGTAGTCCGTGCTTTCACAAATGAGATTATCGTATTTACCCACTATGGAAACCATAAATGCTTGATATAAATTGGGTAGTACAGAATAATAATGAAATAATAAAAATAATATATATCATATATAAATACTATTCCATCATAATGGACACCATGAGATGCGGTAAGATGTAATTGAACAATCATCATTTCGTGAGACGTTTGTTTTCCATCCACTGAAACATTATGTTCTTGACCCATTATATGGAGGTGTGTGTAAGTGTAGCTAGAATAATTCTCATAAAAACATCCTATTATATTGAGGATACTGGTTTTGTCACAAAATTAAGTAATAAAAAGTGTTTAGGGGTTGGAAAAGTAAAATAAAAGAAAACAAATTAAGATAAATTGTTACCATTAATTTGGGTAACTCTTTTTGGTTTGAACCAAAGGACATCTTAAAGTGCCTTATGCCTAAGGTAAGGCTTCTAGGAGGATGAGAGGGATGTAGTTATCTTAATTGGGTAGAGTTTGGAGGATCCAGATGGCTTGAGGGGTGTGAGGAATTGGATAGTAATGACATTCTTTTATAAGGGAGAGGAGGGGCTCTTTAGGAGAGTGTGAAAACATTATTTTATTATATAGTGATATTCGGTTTCTAATGGTCTAAAAATAATTATGGTCGAAGATAAGATGACTAATATTCAAAATAAAATCATCCAATAATAATTGGATAAGTATTGGATGCTATTATAATATTTATATTCTTATTTATTTAAATGATTTATTAATGAGGTAAACACAACATCATTATTGTGTCATGAATAATTTAATTTATCAGATGAATAAAAATTAAAAAAATACTATCATGTAGGAAATATTTTTAGTTTTCCAATGAAAATTTATACACAAATATATTATTTATATAACACCATATAAAAATGTATTTACTAAAAGATTTTTGTTTATGTCATTTTTGCCTTTACATTAAATTAATTAATCTAATGTGTCATTATCACTCTTAAGTGGCTTCATGGGGTCCCAAAATCGACCCAAAGATGCCCATGGTCGTCAATAAGTCAAACAATAAGGTTAGGACAAGTTTTAAGGTAATTTTTAATTATTATATTATTCTTTTTACCTTGAATTACCCTATTTACCTTTAACCGCTGTAAATAAAAGTCAAAAGTTACTATTCACCAAAAATTATTTTCATCTAAATGAACCAAATATTACTTCAAAGGTGGTGGGACAAGGGCTACCGATGGAAACTTTTATAAATCTTGTTGAGCCACCAATAATTTTACCATAAAAAGCTGTTGAGGTATAGCTCCACGATGGGTTTTTCTGCATTATGACGGCTTTCCAATGAGAACCTTAGCCTTCCATATCTATGGATGAGCTGAAATGTGTATTCCAACAGCAACATATTCCCATGTTTTTAGGGGATTATAGTAAAAAATTTATCGATATATGGCATGATACTACACTATCGATCGTCAAACATCTGAAGATACATCCTAAGAGTATAGTCATTCTCATTAATTATATGATTCAAGGAGTAGAAAAGTATTTCTAGGATGTTTTAAACCAATAGGATAGGTCGTGGGACATGGTTTGGGTGGTATTTACAATCTAGATTCTATGATTAATTTTTCCTTGAGACTATGAGAGTAGAGTGGTCCAGTGAGTTCATGCTTCTAGAGCAGGGCATGATTATAGTGATGGGGTATTCAATATGCTTTATAGTGTTGTAATGTTTTTCACTAACATAACTTGATGATGAGATATCGAGGGAAATATTATTTAAATAAATTATCCATCATGTTTTATGATATTAGGTCAACATGTTTAGGTTGACGATGATTACTGATATATTAAATCATGTACTAATTATACAGTGGAACCTTAGGGAAGCTAAGAGTGCAGAGAAGGGTAGTACAATATCACAGCAAAGTAGTTCAACTTCCAGTGGCAGTAATTGACTGTAGCATCTTGGATTTTCTATGTATTATTTTTTGGATATTATATGGATTATTTTAAAGACCATATGTTGAGATGACGTGTGATTATGAGGCCTAGGGTGACCAAAATAAGTGTTTGAAATATATTAAATAGCACATCCACACAATTTTCTTAAAAGAGTGAAATAAATCCCAAACAGGATCACATATCAGAAGTATAGGGGAACCATTGGGTTCAGAATATAGGTTTTACCCAATGCGCGATGCAATCTTTGTTAGCGTATGCAGCTTGTGAAAAAGTCATCACATGCATAATTAAATAAAATAAATAAATTTATTTATTTATTTTATCTAGTTTTAGAAACAATGATTTTATTCTTTTAAATTTATGGTTATAAATGTTTTCCAGGTTGGTCACTCAAATCTTGAAGATTCATACAGCCATTGCAGTTCTTTTCTTGGAAGACGATGAGGGATCAGGATCAGACTGTGGATCATCACACCAAAAAAATTTGTATATCTCATCAAATATGACACCAATAACATTTTTAATCAACAATAAATCCATGATCTAGGTAGTATTTTTTTCTTTACGACTTTCCATACCATCTTTCAATCCTGGGTGAACACAAATCAATTCTACAAATAGAATTGATTCATGCATCACAAGTAGATTAAATTTTGATGGAATTTTTCAATTTTTCATTGATTTATCCATCATTTTTCATTATTTATATTATAAATAATCACAGATAAATGAACAAAAAAAGAGTTTCATTCCTCAAATTTTATAGTGTTTGGTTTTCTCCCTCTGTTCTTCACACATTCATCATCGGAATTTTCCTTTGGCCTAGGATTCGATGAATTCTCGATATTCTATGATTGGGAGATCATTCTTTGGAACAATGGATCGATAAATTGGGGTTACTTCATAACCAGTGGTGTGATCGAGGTGTGACAATGGTGGAAAAGGAATAGAGATGGATCAGATCGGATTTTTGGGTTCGGTTTCTCCTCGTTTTGATGCACCAGGAAGATCCACTCAACAGTTTGATTTCCTAGTGGATTGAAGTCTGGTTTTCCATTGATCAGTGTTGTAATCGACTAGATGAACCCCAATATATGTGTTCCATTGAGGGAGGAAGCTCCGGCATTGTACAATATGACATGGTAGAGATCCTGAGGGATCTTGAAAATCCCATGCAATAGAGTTTGTACATCATGTTAAACATTGTGGGGACCCCCTAGTTGTGACACTACGGTTTCATCCAGAGTAAAGGATCACATGACATTCGACCCCTATCACATGTCATGTGACCTATTCTATGTGTCTCAACATGTAATTTAGAGAGTATATAGACACAAGAAAAATTACACAGCCTTATGGATTGTCGTGTCCTTGTATAAAAACATAGTTTAGTGTAAATAGGTTGATACATAAACACAACCACCTCACATGGACACAACCATGTGACCTGATCAGGGAAAAATGTGTCTCTAGGAACTATGTACTCCTCCTGCACATTGTGTATATAGAGACTACGTGTCATGTGAGTCTCTTCCACAGTGGAAGGCATGAGGATATCTGGACATGTTGTGTACCCCTTCAATAGTGCTTGTGGCTCTTAGTTTTCTTAGTGTGGACTAGTATAGGTTTAGTAAATTCCCTTAGTCCTTCCCCTCAAAGATACAATGTGTTATTACATCATATCATTGGATTTTTATCCCTTATAGAGGCCGATTCTCAAATTTAGTTGTGGTGTCCCTCCATGAGATAGGAGTGAAATACTCTATCATGTTTTTTTAGGTGGAGTTTTTGGAATCAGTGTGACCTCCCTAAGTGGCGTGTTGATCCTCTATCTTGTAGTTTGTATCAATAGGGTTTGAGGAATATTTGACATATAATCTCGTACATAGAGGATTGATACAAATTGGGATTGTGGTGTCCCTTAATGTTACTGGGCATGAACCTTGATCTATATATCTGAGTCTTATTAGAATAGTGATATTCCATTGGTTGGGGGCCAATGAGCTAAACCTATTCATCGAGTGTATCTGATGATAGAATGCATTATGGAGTATATTCTCCTAGAACGAGTGTTTCATTGAGATTAATCCTATTTTTGGTTGTTGATTGTGACTTCCTGGTAGCGCGGTGTTTTTAATGAGTATATCTGGGTGTTTCTAATATACATTGATTATTATATATGGTATTGAGCTGTCTGTGTTTGTTACTTTCTGTTTAATGTTTTCAGGGTGTCCTACTAAGAATTATTATACTCACCCCTACATGGGCTTTTCCCGCATGTGTCATATATTATGAAAAAAAAGTCCCTTTTGATGGTGTCCTGGGAGGACATGGAGCGGGTGGAAGATATTTGGAGCTTCGAATACTGAGGTGTTTTACTGAGAGAATTCTTTTCTTACATGGCCCTCACCCTATGAGTAAGTTGGACTTCTTACAGTTTTTTGGTTGGGATTGTATTTTTTCCATTATTCTTCTTTTAGTATTGTTACTATCATACTCTATTATGGAATCTTAGATGTATGCATGCATTGTTTTAGTTGTTTTACATTTCAGTATTGTGTGGACTTGGATATGTGTGTGTCTGTACATGTACATTTGGTTAATTCCTCCCATTTGTGGGATATTCCTACTCGACACTAGTCTCCAACCACTGGCCTATTGGGGGTGGTCTTTGGATAGTCACGGGTCGGATGTCATTGGGTTGGGTCATGAAAAAGTTGAATCAAATGAGACAATTCTACCTTAGGACTGGAGTTGGTGAGATTGGTATGGGGTGAAAATGTTTAGTGTTTCTATTTCATCTTTCAGGTTAGGGACTCCAATTTGGTTTTGTAGCTGACGTATCCATACATCAGGATTTTGATCACCAGTATTTTGACTCGGTATATGTAAACATTGGTTATAGTGAAATTTTTTGGTACATTAATCAAATAGGAATGGTTTTGTTTTTCATGTCCTTACTGAGTCGGCTCCTTAAATATGCTCTTTTGATCGTGGTATATATTATTTTATTTTTGGATGCCTCCACACAAGTACCATACAAGATATCCCTGTGTTATCATGAGGATTATCTATCTAGGGACGATGCATTAGTAGAGGGGCATCTACCAAAGATAGAACCTCTGGGTTGTTTACAAGATATACCAACCCCTTTGATAAACAACTAGAGATGGAAGTACTACATGAGGATGCACACAAGTTTATTGAGTTTCAAGAGTTTTAGAGGAAACAAACTTTTTGGTCATGGAGTAAGATAGAACCCCAGGTGGCTGAGGACTAGCTATAGGTACCCACTCGCATTTTCTGCCTTATCAGGATGCCAAAAGACCATATGGAAGTTCTCATAGTGAGTCTTGTTTGGGGCTTTATTGGGCGATGGTGGACCCTGGTGATTCATTCACATGACATGACAACTATCTTCAAGACATAATTGGAGCGTCTCTTTATATAAGATTTATATCCAGGAAAATTGCGATAAGTACACATATATAAGATTCTACATCGATAACAAGGAAGTATGACCACAGAAAAGAACTCAGCGAGTTTTACCAATTTATCACATTACTCCTCTGATATGGTGTGAGATCCATTCTTCATAGTTCTAACCTTTGAAAGAGTCATGTATTGAAACATTAGGGAATCTGATGTATCCATTTTCATTCCCACCTATGTTGGGGTTCTTCATTGAGCCTTGGTGGTGGAGAGTTTTCTGGGAAAATAGACACTGGTCGTGGGAGATAGTAGTGGGCACTCGGCAGCTGAGACATCGGTAGCAGGTATCCGACAGAAGTCATAGGTACCCAAGAGTCTCGGATAATTTAGGAAGAGATCCCAGGACTCAGGTCTAGTGGTGTAGGGATCTCATGGTGGCTCATATCTGCCGAGGGATAAGCAATTTTATCCAATGATGGTTGTGGGTATCCTTCTCAAGATTGTCTGACACATCGTGCAATTGACCGTAAGATGATTGAGGGACCACCAATGCATATCCATAGGTAGGATAAGGGTAGTCTGCAGGGAATTAGACATAAAAGAGGGTCTGGTAGGATATTAAGAGGTGGTGTCTGGTTCAACCTATTTCCACCACCACCCACAGGTGGTCCATGTAAAGCTTAGGGACCTGGTGGGTCAGGAAGAGACCATTTGCAGGCTATAGAGGCCTATAACCCCGAGGCACTAGGGATAATACATGGTCGAATATGAGCCTTTAATACATTAGAATTAGTATTTAAATACTCACTTTCTAACAATTATTTTATTATTACTTCACTGTTTTGAGACTTAGACATTTTGGTTTAGCATTTGACTCAACCATTATGGCTGGATATTCTGATGGGCGGTGATTCAGTGATTCTCACTTGTTCCAATAGTGTGATCGGATGCATGGAGGCAAGAGTTTTGTATGGGATCTCTTCATTACAAAAATTATGCCTCGTGATTTCCTCCTAGGTATGTACTGTCTATCCATTGTTCAGGCCCAGATTGAATGTTTTAGGCGTAGGATGCATAGTGCCTTCAGTGGAAGAACAATACATTCCACTGTGGGAGAAAAGGATACCTTGGTTGAGCAAGATGATATTATGCATATGAGACTGAATCTAATAACACATTAGTTCTCTACCATGATTATTAGCATATTGGATGCTTTGGGCTATTTGTTTCTTACAATGGTGGAGGAGTATGAGGATGTATTTCATGAGGATGTATTTGGTTTACCTCCCCGTCGAGTGCTATAATTCTGCATCGAATTGCATGACACAACAATATCTGCACCAACATATCGGATTTCTCCCTTAAGGATTCATATTCTAAGGATGTATTTGAAAAAAATATAGGAGAAGGGATTTTCTAGACCCAGTGTTCCCCTCGGGTATCCCCAACGTTGTTTTCCAAGAAGGCGGACATGAACATGAGGTTATGTGTGTATTTCCAATGATTGAATCTAGATTCGTAGAAGAATAATTATCCACTATCAAGGATCGATGACCTATTTGATCAATTTAGAGGGGTGATATGGTTCTCGAATATTGACCTTAGATCATGCTATCACCATCTACAAGTATGAGATGATGATATAATGAAGATGACATTTAGATGTCACTATAGTAACTATGAGTACTTGATGATTCTGTTCAGTGCGACCAACTCACCCCAAGTGTTCATGGTACACATTAACCTAATCTTTCATCCCTTCTTTGACCGGTTTGGGATAGTCGTCATTGATGATATTCTTACATACTCGGCATCTGAGGAGAAGCATGCAAGACACTTGAAGATGGTCCTAGACACACTCTTAGAGCAACAATATTACAAAAAGCTATCAAAATCTCAGTTATGGATTCAAGAGGTACACTTTATGACACATGTCCTCTTAGAGGAAAGAGTATTAGTGGACCTAGTTAAGGTTGAGGCAGTTCTTTCTTGGGATCCACCAATGAGTGTTACTGAGGTGTAGTGTTTTCTTGGGTTGGAAGGGTACTATAGAAGGTTTTTAACCAAATTTATCTAGAGTTACAACACCCTTGAAAGCTTTTAGTTGAAAGGGAAACCTTTTTTTGTGGATGGAACGGTTCCAACAGTTATTTTAAGAGATGATACAGAGGTTAACGAGTCCTCTCATTTTGAAATTTCTAGTGGAGGGTGTTGGGTATGTAGTGTTTTTCAATGTATTAGTGACCAGACATGGTTTTGTATTGGCGTAGTGGTAGGTGGTTATTACATATGGTTCATGCTAGTTGATACCACATGAGTAGAACTATGAAAACCATGATATTGAGTTATCAGTGGTAGTATTCACTTGGAATATGTGGGGACACTACCTGATGAGAGAGTAGTTTATCATTTACTCTAACCACAAGTGTCTCAAGTATGAATTCTCTCAGAATTATCTTAAATAGATATAGATGTGATTGATAGACTTCCTCATGGAATATTATTTTGAGATTGTCTATACTCCTGGGAAGGGGAATGTAGTGGAATAATTTTACTGTATGAGATCTTGTTCTCAGCTGTTGGTTGAGGTGTTAGAGTGGTTAGCCTCATTGTAGTTTCCCTTCATGGTCAAGGATAGTGCTTAATATATTCAAAATATGGTTTTTACCCTCCTACTTTTATACTATTTCATGGATGCTCGGTGTTGCGATGCCAACTATGAGACATTTTATACTTATATATCCATTGTACATGCTCCTGATGGATATTCTAAAGGTTGGGATCACATTATCCTTTTTATAGGACAGAAAATGGTATCTTTGACATTGTAGGGTGAGGTTTTGTGGGGGTTTTATACATCCCATTTAGTGGTATGTCGATCCATGGAAAGTATATATCAGGACCCCTGAAATCAGTTTTGGTGGCTAATTATGAATAAGGGAGTTACAATGTCTGTCTCTCGATGCCTCACTAGTTATAAATTAATGGTTGATCACCAAGTTCTATTAGGTTTATCTTAACCCCTTGAGGTGCTAAGGTGGAAGTAAGATAGGATTTTCATTGACTTCTTAATAGGATTTACATTTATATCTAGGGGACATGATACCATATGGGTGATCATATACCAAGTCACCAAGTCATCAAACTTCCTATCTATTCGTGAGCCGAGTTTAGTAGAGAGCATGGGAGTGCTCTATACGTAGGAGATAATCTAAATCCACAGAGTTCCCTCTGTGATCATCTCTAACCATGATGATCACCTAAAATTCTAGTAATGGGGAGTCTAAAATTCTAGTTATGGGGAGGATTATAGGTATCCTTTGAGACTATATTACACTTGAACATGATGTTTCATCCCTAGACTAATGTCCAGATAGAGTGGGCCATCCAAGTCATGGAGGACATGCTACGATATTTCTTGATGGACTTTGTTCTGGGTTTGGAGGATCACCTACCCTTGGTGGAGTTTTCATACAAAAATATTTTTCATTCCACCATTAGAGTCAAACTATTTGAGGATTTCTATGGGAAATCATGTAGGTCACCACTTTGTTGGACTGATCTACAAGAGTCAACACTAATTGACCCAAGGTTGGTGTGAGCTACTACATAAAATGTGAAGATCATCTAGGAGCAGATGAGGACTGTACAAAGTCATCATAAGTCTTACTAGGAAGGTTGATGAAGACATATGGAGTTTGAGGAAGGAGACCGTGTGTTCCTAAGAGTCTCACCTCGACGTGAATTGATGATATTTTTCCTCAATGACATGTTATCTGTGAGATTAATTAGTCCCTTTTAGATATTTCATAGATTTGGAGAGGTGGCGTACCACATAGCTCTTCCATTACAGTAGGACCGAGTACATGATTTATTCCATGTGTTGAAGCTGAGAAGGTATGTACATGACCCATCACACATTATCATCTAGAACGAGGTGTACATCGATGATGGATATACCTTTGTAGAGAACTGAGTAAATATCAAGGATCGACTGAAGAGGATCCTTTGTGGGTGATCGATTCCCCTTGTTCTTGTCTGGCGGCAGAACGCGAATCTTTGGGGGAGCACATGAGATCTGGAGGCTTAGATTTCCACTCAATACCCAGATCATTTTGTGTATCTCTCCTTTTGATTTTTCAAGATGTAAATCCCTATCTTAGAAAGAAAATAAGTTATTAGATTTTTCATATATTTTTTTCTAGATATTATATGAATTATTTTCAAGATCAGGTTATAAGAAGAAATGTGATTCCCTGGCCTGTTGTGTTTAGAACGGATGTTTGAAATATATAAAATATATAAAATAGTTCTGTGTATAGTTTTTCTATAAAATTGAAATAACTCCTGGGTAGGAGTGCGAATCACAAATCTGAGGGCATTGTTGAGTTTAAAATGTCGGTTTTAACCTAATAATTTTTACACTCCCACATCCTAAAGTGTTTTAATCGTTATTTAGTACATTAGAACCATGAATTTCCAATGTTTTATTACTTTTCACAAGTACATGTACTACTCATTGAAAAGTCATGTCAATTTGGACCTTTTCTTTATCCAATATTATCTTAGTGAACTTGTGTTATTACTTTTCATTAACAAAAAATAATATCTACAAGATTTTCACTTTTATCTTGATTACTATTGTACATTTTTCAAATTTTTAATTTTTAATGTCTCTAAATATATTATCAATCCAAGTATCCCTCAACTATTAGATTCTAAAAACTCATTTGATTGAGTATTCTAGTGGAAATGATCCTTCAAATCTATCCTCGTAGTGTAAGAGATATGGCTATTCCACTACTCGGAGAGTCCATGGTAGGCATCTGACTAACCAAGTACATTAACTCGCAGCTCCTTGATCTGTTGAGTTGAGCCACATCTCCAATAATGAATTGTCTTTCATTAATTAATGTTTCCTCTATAAATTTGAAATAAGTTAGTTTTGTCTACCCCATTTGCTGCACACATTAGTTAAGTTGACCAAACACTCTCATAAGAATTCCTTAGTAATAAGATTCACATTCATCTATGGTTTATGATCACCCCAAATACAAGGTTTTATTTAAATTTAGGCGATGGAAGGCATTTAATTACATAATATTTTCCTTGAGAGATTTTGTAAGTTAAACTCAGTGAATGAAATCCTTTTCTATTTAAAATTATTATTATATGTCATTGTGATCACAACATAACCATGATTTAAATAGAAAATATTCACCAAATATTTTCATTTTATTGTTATATGTTTGTTTATTATTATACTTCATGATCATGCGTAATAAATACAAATTCCAAAAATAATAAACTATAAAAATGATAATATAAATAAATAACAATGTGATAATGATATTTTAACTAATGGTAAATCTATCGAGTTAATAATGGATTATCCTAGACCCTAGTGTAATTCATCAAGTCAGTACCTGACATGAATTGTAGGGCCTGTAACTCTTACGCAATTCACTTGTTTGGTTTACATTGACTCTCAACATGAACTACGTCGTCACAAACTATATAGATCTATAAAATGTATTCTCACATGTAGGTGAGGGAAACTCAGGGTGAGAAGTTACATTTTATCACTTAAATGTGGACATTCATACCCTTATAGAAATTAAAGATGAATCGATGAGTCATAGATCATCAAAATAAAATTACTATTAAATTTTATAAAACATAAATACAATACTTAAATTAAATAAATAATAAACCAAATAGACATGGTTCAGTCTTGGATCTTGATCAGTCAACATGAAATAAGATTTCATAAAAAAAATAAATTTTCTAAAATTCATCTCAATGGTATTTTCAATTCATTAACTTGCATTAAAATAATTTGAATTAATTATCAATACATCACACAACAACCAAAATAAATTTATTAAATCCCATAAAATTAAATTTATTTTCAAAAAATCAGAATTTTTGGGGACTTTTGATCCTATATAATATCACTGAAAATTAATTTAGGGCATGTAACATGTTAACGGGGTTAGTCCGGTCAGACCTAGACTGAATTAGCCCGGCACAAGATGGATGTTCCTTTTAATGTATGTATAATATATATACACACACATATTTATATAATAAAATAAAATGATAACGATATTCTAAATAAATATTTTCCCCATTAATTAGACATGCTTACATGAGAAGATTTATATTGAAAAACATGGAAATATTTATGCTTTTAATTAAACAAGCTTATGAATGAAGATTTAAACTAGCTTCTATGAGAATCTTTGTCCTTGTAATTAAACAATACTCTATGAGAAGCATCAAACTATATTCCATATGAATCTTTTTTTTAAATAAAAAATCATACAAATGAATATTTTAACTGTATTTCATGGGAGGCCTTATCCTTTGAATTAACAAGATTCCATGAGAAGCTTTAAAATTTATTCCATGAGAACCCTTATCCTTTTAATTAAACAGGATTTTAAAATAATATTTAAACGAGAATAAAAGGGATATTTTATCCTTTTAATTTAAAAAAATTCCAAAATGAGATTTAAATATCTTTCAAGAGGAGATTTATCTTTTTAATTCAACAAGCATCAAAGGGAAGCTTTAAGCTAGCTTCTAAGAGAAGCTTCAACCTTTTAATTAAAAGAGATTCCAAGTAGGTTTGTATTTACCAAGTACTACCACAAATGGAATTTGATATATCCAGCTAACATGAAATATACATACATCGAACAATAGATAAAAATCATCACATTGATATCCATTAATGTGAAGCATAAAATAAAACTTTTATTCTCATATAATGTTTTATGCAAAACCCATCGATCTTTAATCGATCATAACAAGGAGATATAAACTTGGATAGACATGTAGTTAGTTTCATTGTGACCGCATCAAAAAACTATTTCCAACTCATATAATATTTTATTTAAATTTTAAAATTTTAAACATAAATAATTTCATGTTATCTCGGATACCAGTTAAAGGAATTTGAAGCGTAGAGGAAGTTTGAAAAACATGAAATTTAAAATATTAGGTTTGGATTCATATTAAAAACACTAAATCCACAAAACCATTTCCCATATTTCTAATAGGATCATGTGTAATGTAATTTAATACGGAAAAATAAAATCTAAAAAAGCATAAGTGGTTCTTTATTCGATTTAACTCGTCAGGTTTATTCACTCACCGTTGATGTGTTATGCCTGAAAGGCATCAAAACAAGCCAATTCTAGATCATCCAAACATTCTCCACAATTCATGGAACATTGATCTACAATTCACAGGTGCTAGTGTGGGAAATGAAAGAGCTTTATTAAGTCCCTTGAATTGCGTGAAGAACGTGGACTCGATCAAGAAAGTGGTATTGATCCGACCTTGTTCTTCCTTTAGAATATCTCTATAAGATATTAAGAGGAGATAAGAAGAGATATTCTCAAACTAAATTCCTATAAATGGTGTATATCAATATTCAAGAGAATAAATTGATCTTTTATACATAGATTATACTTTCTGAAATTTTATTTTTTTCTATTGAATGTAATGACCTTCCTTTTAGTCCATTACCCACTCATATGACTTAATAACCTTTATATAGATGTCGAAAATATTTTATCACTCACTTATAACACTATAAAATGATACATGAAAAAATATAAACCAATATATTGGTCTGTTTCTCCTTAAATAATTTATAAAACCTTGAACATCTGATTTTCACTCGAAAAATTATATTTTCTTGTATTCTTTCTTTTATCTAAAAAATTTTGAATACCTTGAGAAATAAATTCAATAATAATTATTATAAAATTGAATAATATAAATTAGTTTGTTTTAATTTTTAATATTCATACTTGAATGTTCACTAACCCTCATATGTGGGGCCCACTTCTTCCTAAACTCATATTCCATGGAATAGGTAGAACTTGTGGATACACTTAGTGTGTTTCCCTCTATGCCCTTATCTCGATAGTTGTGATTCAAATAAAAATACAAGAGTAGATCATAGTAACCCAAAATGGACTCTATGTAGATAATGAATGTTATAATGGCTACGAATACCTCCTACGAACGCATTCTATATAATATAATCTCTTTGTGTCGTGATATCTCATAAAGTAGGATGCACACTTATGTCATCATCCTTTTACTTCTTTGTATATTTCATGACCTTATTAGAAGGGCATACCTTCTTGTACCATGGATACAAATTTATGAAGCTACTCCCATCCTGGTCAATCTGGTCCCACGAGATATATCTTCCCTATCTCAGAAGCGATGAATTCAATATTGATAATTCAACCAATATCATACCACCAATGACACATCCAACAGAAGCGGCCTCACCATAATTTCATTGTCTTGGTTTTTTCCTTTCATCAATGTATATGATCAAATGACACACATTGATAATGATATCATGTCTGGAGGCCAATGAACATGTTCATAGATTGGGACATCCGATGACAAATGAAACATGTGGTGTTCCTATTATCAGGTATGTCCTTGTCATCACTTCTACTCAATATCACCAACAACAAACTTAATGAGAAGGAGTCTCAATTCTTATGAGCCCCCGTCACCTGATAGTTTGACATCATATGTATCCAAAAAGTATTATGTATCTAAATAATAATATATATTTTTATAATTACAATCATAGTATCTTGAGGTTCTCATTATAGATGAGAACTATTATAAAATTTTGATATGAAACCTAATCTACGGACATTACCATGTAAATAGTGGATTCAGAAATATTCACACTATTATGGTAAGAATAAACAAATGTAAATGTCAAACATTATATATTTAATATTTTTCAAAAGTATTGTTCAATTTTGGTCTATGACACACTCTATTACAACAAAATTATCCTTGTTCATCCACACACGCCTGTGAAGATTCAAACTGGTGACCGCCTTATGCACGGTGAATGCCCATAACAATATTTCATCTTGTTTTGATCGATATTTAAGAGATGTCTTTTCATATATATATATTTATATACATATTAATTATTTATATATTTATTCATATAAAATATATTTTATATATAATTATTTTTTAAAACATTTATAAAATTTGGTTATATATTTACATATTTACATATATATATTTATATGTAAATTTATATATTTAGGTAGTATATTTAGATATAAAATTTTCATATTGTTTTCATAAATTCATATTTATTGTAAATATATTTTAGTGTGTGTATTTATACAAGCCTCTATCTCCCTATATATATATATATTAGTATAAGTGTGTGTGTCCATACATATGAATATATATATTTTTTAAAATAATTTTTTTGTAATATATAAGAGTAAAATCATATATATATATATAAACCAAACAAGCACACTTTACAACAGCCTAAGATATTTTACTTATTATATATTGACATATTTATAGACATGTATATATATTTTTTAATATATACTTATTTAAAAATATATATATTTATATTTATATTTATATTTATATATATGTTTATAATATACACATAAATACATAACTCTTTATTAATACACATATATTTATATATAAGTATTGTATATATAAATTTGTATAGGAATATATTTATATTCATAAAATTTTATAAGGTAAATGAAATGGATAAATTTTTATCTAAAATATAATGGATAATAGATGAGTCATTTATCATCACTTTTGTTATCACGGATAAAATGTGTCTCCTAATATCACTTGTTTTTTAGTAGTGATATAGGATAAGAGAAAACATGTCATTGAAATCATAATAACATGATCATTTATGAGGGTAAGGGAATAAAATTGATTAAAATTTATTAACCCTATAATATTTTCTCACATATGTAGGAACAAGAGGAGTTGATTGCCACCTATAAAGTGTCTATAGAAATTGAGAGAAAGATAGAGATTTTGGAGTCGCAGATGATGATAGAGAAATATGAGGTTATGATGGGTAATAATAATAATAATTTTTTCCCTAAAATAAATTTTTTAACCTTCTTTTAATGCCTACATTAAAAAATATGTAAAAATAACACTCTTCAGTATAAAAAAATAAAAAATTATTATAATTTATGTATACAATTTTTAGGTTTGAAAATATATGTTCAAAATCGATTTAAAAAAACCATTTTTATTCCAAAATAGGTGAATGTAATGATAATTCTAACACCTATAATGCCAATAGTTGTAAACATCAAGGTTATATTTACTAAAAAAATTTGATACAAATGATGCAATAAACCAAATAGATTAAAAAAGTACTTCAACATTGTTGAAAGATGATACACAACAATATTTAAAGGGTGATATGATTCTACTGAAGAGATTCTAGGGAAATGGTAGGTATGATTGGCCTTTTAGGATTAGAAGGGAATAGATTGGGTGGAATTTTAATGGATTCTAAGTGTCCACCCAAAAATTCAAGCACCCAACATGTCCTGTATTTCCCCACATATATGTGTGAATAAAAAATATTTTATGATGAGTTTGAGGATTTTTGGACTAAAATAGCTGGGAAATGATTTTGATGGGTATCTTTCATCATTTATTAATGATTTCAATATAATATGTGATACATGTGTTAATGTTTTCTATCCATACAATAAATAATATTTTCTTCTTCATACTATGATAATTTTCACTATAATTGAATTTTTTATATATGAAAATTTATCTGGATATAGTGTTAAGGGACAAAAAGCATGTTCAATTTATAAACAAGAGACTTAATATTTTCAATTATAGAATAGCGGAAATATAGTGTACATTGGACATAAAATATTTATGTGAATTGATCATCCTTACCATAAACTGAAAAAATAATTTAACAGTTTATAGGAATAAAATATTCCCCCTCAACAATTATAAGTTGAAGAATATTACAACAGGGTGAAAAATATTGATATGAAATTTGGAAAGAAAAACGTTTTTGGTCTTCAAAATAATATCTAGAAGAAACAGTTTATATTTTTCAAACTACCTTATTAGAGATTTTTTGAGATAAAACCTAACATTAATTTTAAATATGTTGAGATAATCATATATGAAAATTTAATTAGATCATTGAAAGATATAAAAGGAAATAAAAAATATGTATTTCATACTATATTAGACTTCATATGAATAGGAATACATTTAGATTTAACTCCCATTAGGAAAGGAAACATAAAATATTAACCACTAGCTTTTCAGAAATTTAGAAATATTGAGAAGAAGCATTTTTTTGGTGTCTTTGTTGTATTAAAGTACCTAGTGGTTATTCTTCAAATGTGTAGAATTTGGTGTTATTGAAAGATTTAAAATTAATATGTATGAAATATCTTGATTATCATTATTTTATGCAACAACTTATATCGGTCGTACTATGTGGTATATTGCTGACATCAGTCAGAATGACTATTGTCATGTTATGTAATTTTATCAAATCCATTTTTAGCAAATTCGTTGATCCAAATTTGATAGATGTGTTAGAGAAAGTAGATATTCATATTCTTTATCATCTAGAAAGGTATTTACCACCTATATGTTTTGATATAATGGTTCATGTGGTGATTTATTTTGTGAATGAGATAGGAATCTATGGGAATGTTTATTTTTGATGGAGGTATCCTTTTAAAAGATATATGAAAATCTTGAATGGATATGTTAATGTACTTATTGACTATAGGCCTCTATTATTAAAAAATATGAATTGGAAGAGGTGATTGAGTACTGTACTAATTATTTATATGAATTGGATAATATTGGTCCCCCTATATCCCAATATATGACATTTGATAGTGAAGGTAGAGGGATTCAACTCTTAAAGGTAATGTTCATTCCATATGATGAAGTGATTCAGGAACATTTATACATTTTGAACAACTAATATGAGTTTCAATTTTATATATGATTGCATATTGATGAATTAAATTTATGATATCTAAAAGGAAATATAATGTGGCTAATGATTGAGCATAAAAAGTCATTTATTTCATGGTTTAAAGAGAATGTCATCAGAGATTTATATGTATCAGAAACATTGAAATTGTGGGCAGGGGGAGAATCTCTTAATGTGATCAAATGGTCTTGTTTTGATATTAATGGGTACACATTTTACACAAACAAATTGATGAGAAGAGTATTGTGGTTTAATTATCATTGCTGAAGCACTGAATATTTAGAGTGAAAAAGATAAAAACCCAATTTTTACATCAACCCCATATTTTTTGACTCCCAGAAGATAAATGGGAAATTGATTGTATTAAATTTCAAGTCACAGTGTTTAAGTGTAATTTTTTTTCATCGAATATTGTTGTGAAAAAAGATGAATATGGGTTTAAACTGGTTGATTTGAAAAACTTTAGTTTCCCAGAGGAACCATTTATCATAGACACACATGAAAATCAAATATTTTATGTCATTGATTCATTGAATGATCAATGGTTGGTCATTTTGTAAGGGAATAGAATCCATTTGGATGATGAGGTTGATGATAATGTTATTGATTTATATGATGCTTCTTCGTCTATTATATGATTTTAAAATAGTATTGACTATAATGAAGACATAGTGAATGTTGTATGAAATGATCCTCATAAAGGGATATGAGAAAACACAAAATTACTCTCCAAATTAATCTGGTAGTTGTTTGAATTATATTTCATTTTTGAAATTTACATGTGTCAAAACAGTATTATGTAATAACTATATGATATTTAATTATATATATTTAATTAGTTATATAATTTTTTGTTAAATTATAATATTCTACGGTTATGGTGAAATATTTTTCATTGAAACACCTGACGTACATTGTTATATTATGGTTAAATTTACACATATGAGAACACATTTATGAACATTGATATTTAAATTTATAAAATATTAAATCATTTAAAAAGTAATGTTTATATTTAATATTTTATGTTGTACATTTTTTGGTTAAGAATCATAACATCATTATTATATTTAAACATAACCATGTGTGCCACTTTTTTACTTACTTATTTTTTTTCTATTTTTTAATTCATTACTTGTTTAATAATATACAGATACACAAGAATTGAATTAAATTTTCTTATTTCAATGACATATAAAGATATAGATATATAGGAACATATACTGAGGTATTTTTCATTTTTTTGATATTATTAAATACTGGGTAATATAATTATTTTTTGAAAAAATAATTAATTTACAAAAACTAATTACAGGACTACTGATGAGACTTTAGTGGTCGAGTATTTTACTTTTATGGTTAATAAATCGAGTTCACATGTTTTAAACAAGGCATAACATGTTTAACAGAAATGTTACTTTCTCGTGAATATGAGAAATTGAATATTAGTCTTGATGATGATAATAATATAATTTTCTTAAATTAAATGAGATTTATCTGCTATATTTCTATGCAGAGATACTGTAGGATGAATAGTTTATATCCTGATTGGAAGTCTGTCGATAAGACAACAAAAAATCAGCTTTGGGAGGCTGTAATGGTAAAATATTTCATTTTGTTTATTTTATCTCATTTTTCAAATGTGATATATTTTAAATTAATAATATTTATTTTATTCAATTAATGATGAAATTCATTATTTAAGAAAGAAATTAAATTAAGAAAAGATTTCTTTTTTTAGTGGTGGTTCAATGGATATATTTTACCATTTCTTACTATTGATTTTACCAGATTTGGGGATTGTATGGGTCATTTTTTACTTTTTCCATCTGTCCTTCTTCGTTACCATTCATACAGGGTCTGTGTTTTTTTAAATATTAATCACATATTATTGAAATTTACTTATACTGTTTTCAGAATTTTAACATATATAGGATTATCTAAAAACCAAATAAGTATCACAATGGAATAAAAAGGTTCAAGAACATACAATTTTAGATACGTAGGATATCTGTGATGGGATACAAAGATTATCTCAAGCTACTTCTTCCATGGATAATAAATATGAGTTTCGGATGATGAATGGTATATGTGGAAAATACATTCCATTGAGAATATTCAGAAAATATATCATTGATCTAATTGATTTTATAGAGCATATCATGCCTATGTAACATTAGTTTTCCATGTTAGTAAATTGATGTTTTATTTTTTATTTCACTAATTAATGATGGTTTAAATTGACTAACTATATTATCATTTAATTAGGTACCTACAGACCCTTCTTATTCAAAATGATGACAAATTTTTTTATTGTTTTACAGAATCATAATTCTTTTCAATGACTATGTAATATTTGAATACTACAGAGAGAGTTACATATATTTGTGAGAGATTATCAGAGATGTAGATTAGGTGTTGGTTTTCTTCATTTCTTAATGGGTAAGAAAATGAATATAATTATAAACCAATGTTCATTATAATGTCATCAATTGTGAACTTTTTTTATTATAGGGGGCATTGGATGTTAGGTGTATTCTACCCAAATGAATGCACATTATATTATTTTTTCTCTTTATTAGGTGATGTTTTTAAAATATACATCACCTTGTTAGACAGATAAGTTTTTCCTTTTTTATAAGTTTATTATATTAAATTATTATTGTATATAGATGTATTATTATAAGATATATATGGAAATTAAATTCATAAAAAAATTTAACAAAGTACACTTTTTGATAAAGAACCCAAATACAATCAAATATGTTAAAGTAATGGTAATTATTTTTTATATTAGATATAATTCTGAATTTTGATATATATATATATATATATTCGTTTGTTTTCATTATCATGTTACTGTTTTATAACTATAGTGTCATTGTAAATAAAGATATGTTGAATGTGGTTATTATGTTATATGATTCATATATGAGATAATCATAACAAGGTTAACTACTGAATTTGATAATGTTAGAAATATAAAGTTTTATATATTTTATATCATAATATTTAATTTTTTAATATTATATCATTCATTATTATTGTCTACATTTAATGAAGTTGAGTCTTATACGAAAGACGAACATACCAATCTTCAATATTTTTTTCAAACTATTTTTTAAGTATGATTACAATTTATGGATAGTATAATCTATTTTTTATGATTAATATTATATTTTCTTTATAAATTGTGTTCAAAAATATATTATGTATTTATAATAGGTATTTAATCCAAATGATCTAGAAATAATGCTTTAACATCAACTGATTATGATCAGGTTTTAATTTTTGGTATGTGTCTTTTAAATATCCTTTATAAAAAAATGTGTAGATAATTTTTTGATTAACATGATAAAAGAATGTTTGTTTTGATATCTTGTTATTCAATGATATATTCTATTTGATTTTTGTATATTGTTTCTTTTATTACAAGGATTCGGATTTTTGAAGTGGGTAATTTTCAATGTTTTCTATTTGTTAACTTCTAGCAATAGGTTTCATCAAAACAAACATCAAAAGATTAAAAAACATTTAAGGTTTTATGTATCAGTTTCTTTGAGAAACTGATGCCGAAAATGTAGACTATTGTGATTTTGATGTCAGTTTTTAGGAAACTCACGCCAAAAATCACATTTTCAATGTCGTTTTACTTTATAAACCAACAAAAAAACTAATTAGATTCACTTTTTCAGCCCTGATTTTCCAAAAACGACACTAAAAACCTTGTTTTTAATATCGCAATTATAGACAACAATTAAAACCTGATGTTAAATCATGTTTTTTCACTATCATGTCCCTGAAGAATAATATGTACGTATGTTTTGAAAAGGATGTATCACTATATCCTTGCAACCACCGCTTGTATAGGAATCCTCTTAGAGTCTCATTTAGAACTTCTTCGTCAAGGAGATTAGAGTTTCTATATCTAATGAACTCTAATGTATGTGGTCCCATGGAGGTGAAATCGATATGAGGTAAAAAAACTTCCTAACATTTATTGATGATGCATCACAAAAAGTGGGGGTGTTAATATTGGGAATGAAATACCAGGATTTAGACCACATAAATACTTTCCATGTCATGGTGGAGGTTGAAATTAGAAAGAAGATAATGATTCTTCATTCAGAAAATGATAAAATGTACATGTATAGGGTGTTTGACACCTATTGTAGGATTCAGATCACTCGACATGATAGGGAAGTCATGTGCACCCCAAAACAAGACAAATTTTTTCAAGGGATGAACATAACAATCATGAAGAAGGAAAAGAGCATGATTATTTTGGCTAAGATGCCTAATCAATTTTGGAGATATGATTTTTGAGTTTTAAGCTACCTTATCAATAAATCATCATCAGTTTTATTAATTTTGAGATTACACATAAGATATAGTTTGGTAAAAATCAATATTACATTCATTTATGAGTATTTGGATGTTTAGATATTGTACACATATCCAAAGAGCCCAGGAAGAAGTTAGATGGTAGTTCTACTCCATGAATATTAATCATCTATAGATATGAGGAGTTCATATACAATATTTGGTATCTAAAGGAGAAGAATGTGATCAAAATTAGAGATGATTTATTCCATGAGAACTAGATGAATGATGATATTCCAAATCCCAGACGTCCTTGATCTGAATGTCTTAAGGAATAAATTCTCGATTCAATAACTATACCAGCTCCACCCACCACTAACGAGGATAAGGTACAAGATGGATCATCAAAAGAAGAACATGAGTTAGTGGATGAGGATATTGAGTAGAAAGAGAGTGAATCCTCTCCACCTGAATTCACATAAAAATCATAGGATCTAGGTGACGATATTCCTCATGAACCTAAAATTTCATTGGGTTGAAGATATTTATAAGGAAGAACTAAGTTAATAATATATCAAGAATCAGAGTATTTATTGCTGACTGATGAGGGGGATCCATAAGGTTATTTAGAATAAATATCTCATCTTGATGGTTACATGAAATGAAGGATGATATAGTATCATTTATGAAGTACGATACATATGATTTAGGGGAATTAACCAAATGTAATAAAGCACTAAACAAAAATGGGTAGTTAAGATGAATAAGGATGATAGCAGAAAGGAGGTCAATCATGTATCTTGGTTAGTGGTCAAAGGATTCTTTTGTAATAAAGGAATTGACATTGATGAAATATTTTAGATCATGGTCATGGTTTTTTAATCTGATTTATTTCTATATTATACGGCATCTTAGACCTCAATCTTTAGAAGGTGAATGTGAAGAAAAATTTTCTTTATATATACCTCATCCATGATATATTCATGAATTATGATGTTGGATTTGGGATTCTGGACAAGAAAAACTCAGGTGAAAATTCTAGAAGATCTTGTATAGACTAAAACAATCTCTGAGATAGTGGTATAGGATATTTGAATCATTCTTGGTGAGTCATGCACTAAAAAAATGACTTATACCAACAGAAATTCAGTGACAGATAATATATCTGTTTGAAAATAAAATTCCAATAGATAATGAGTTTTGTTGATACTATATTCAAGTACAAATAATTAACTTTACCAATAAATGTATTTATTTTTATTAATTGTTTAATACCAACAAATATTTGACCAAAGATTTAATTTGTAACTCTATCATATTAACACCAAATTTTTTTTACAAACAAATATAATTATTATTAATAATTACTATTAAAAACAATTTTTTCCACATATAAACATGTTGTTATTATTTATTCACTTCGCATAATTAATTTAAAAACAGAAAACATTTTTAACACCAATCAGGTGTTTATTAAAAAAATATGTTGATATTAAAAAAAGAAAATGATTATAAGAAATTTTTTTAATTTAATCACTAAAAATAATGTATACATTAACAAAAAGATCTTGATAAATATTGATCATAGATTGAAACTTTCATTTAATATAAATTTTATATAAAACAAATTAAAATTATATCTTAGATATATTTTAGGATTCTGAGTTTTAACCAAAAATAATAAAAAGTAAAAATGAAAAATAAAATGGAAATAACCAGCAAAAACATAATCCCCCGTTTGAGTTTTACCCCGCACGGTCGCGCCTCCCCTCTCACGGTTTCTTCGTCAGTCGCATCTCTACACTGGCCACCTCTACCTGTACCAGATAATCTCACATCAGGTTTATCACCGTCATCCACATCAGCACCCACACCCTAGATTCTCCACCACTTCCAATACTATTGCATCAACTGATGTTCAGCAGATTTTATCCTGTTTCAAATATAAAGCCGAGATTTTGGGAAGAGCATGGACTGAAACCCATCCCTCATTCAGTCATTCCATGTTTGATCCTACATGTATTTATTTCTTCTCCTGATGTTTTAGGCACATGAAATCATTGAAATATAATGTTTTAATTGAATTCTAGTTAGGGTTTATTTGAAATTAAAATCAAAAGAGTTTTCCTATTTTATTGTTTAATTTATTTTATGATTTTACTATGCTAATTGCATACTCCATTTTTTTTGGTGATTTTTTTACTTTCACCTATTTGGATCATCTTCAACCCAGGTATTTCATTTCAAATCCTTGATGACATCAATTCATGTCTCAGTGAACTAATACTCAACCTTATTACTATTCTTCACATTATATAAATCTAGTGACGAGTAGATGCTAGCAATTCTCACCGAATTGAAATACTTGAACACTACTGCATGGGTTTCACCATCTAGGTTGAATTCCCTCCTCATTCTCTCAATATTCATTATTTGGATGGCAGGTTGGTTGAGTTTTTTCTATGATCATTCCATATGTTTAAAAAAATGATTTTGAATATTTTTTTGTTTATTTTTCATTATCTCTACATTCTATTATGTGTTGAATAATTTGTGAAATTATTATTAACCATCATTTAAAGTTAAATAGTACTATGGAAATGATTAACCATATATTACTCCATGCTTGTTTACATTGAAGGGAATGAATAAAAACTAGAGGTTATCTGCAGTTACCATGACACACTTATTGGGCAGAGATTCATTTCCTATAGAGATCCTTGTGTATTTGAAATGAATTCAATAGTGGGGAACTCTTTTATTCCATCTATCTTATATACTTGTCCTTAAAAAATGAGTTTTTGTTTATGACCACATTTGGTCCTTGCGAGAATCCATGACATGCCTGAAAATTACAAATTCCCAATAATGATTTATGCTTCAAAAAATTTGTTTTAACACCATTACATGGAAGAATTTTGTCAAAATAAACATTAAATATTATCCTTTTTGTTTCATGAACACTTTCAAGTTGTTATTATTATCTATTATGTACTGAGATGTACTATAGAGTCCCACCGGAAGGCAATGATGGTTTGAATTTTAATAGCTGCTGGTTTATATGGTTACTCTACTTGAAAATGTGATTTGATGTTTCTCTATTTCCTCGAACAACTAGTCTAGTATTTTTCTATTCTCTCTGTGCAGTGGTATCCATGTTATTACAAAAATAATATGGTATTTCACATGAACATAAGAGATAGTTTTAATGTTAACTATAGCTAAATACACATGTAATAACACTCAGGCCTTCCATTTGTGTTTTGGTAGAAACTTCATTATTTTTAGATGACAAACTATTGGACTCATACATTAATCATGAATTATATTATTGTGACATAAATCTTATTCCATTTCTGTGAAATTAGAACACATAAAATAATAATTTCTAAAACATTGCTTCTAAATCCATATGCACTTTCTGTGTTAGATGACAGGGGATCCTGAATTTATCCTACCAAGTCCTAAATGGATCACATTAAATATAATTTGGAATAATTAATGGATGTCATTGAAGGTTGTTGTAAATATGGAAGCACAATCCTTTACTATAAACCACTCTCGGAAGATTTAATTAAATAAATTTAAAACATTTTTATAATTCATATATCATTCAACTAAAAATTTATAAAACATGATTCATCTAAATTTAAATGATATTGTAAATTTTTATCACGTCATTTAAAAAAATTATTTTATAATAAACAAAATTAATAAATGAGAAATAACAATGACTTTTATTTGAAATAAATAAATGAAATTCATTATAATAATAAAAATATAATGCATATGCTGTGTCCAAAATTTATATAAAATTTTCAATCGAAATTTAATTTAACACTAGTACCCCACCCGTGCAATTGCACAGGATGTGATAGAAAGTAAATCAGTGAAAAATTTGATCTAACTAATAAAAACCCCAACCATGCATTAGAACCATATATTAAAAATAAAAACTTATAGAAAAATGATATATATGAAGACAAAGTAATAGATGAGTAATTATTAGTTAATACAGAAAATGAAACAAAAAGCATTAATTTTCAGTTAACCATAAAAAAGTATTTCTAATTAGAGAACCAGTAATTTTCAAGAAAATATATTTCTATTCAATTTTCCTTATCATATTTCATTGATCTATATTGAAATTATTTTTATTGTCCTGTGATTTTGAAGTGTCTCTGGGGAAATAAATTTGGACATGCTCTCTTTCACCAAAGCTCTCTTAATCAAAATAATGTTCTGTCTGCAAGGAATTTTTTTGTAGTATGACATTCAATGGTCATAGAATAAAATGAGTGAAAAAAAAGTAGACTATGTTTTTCAATGTGAACTCGGTGAATTGCATCCCATATTTTTAACTGTATAGTATTGTTACATGGTTACATCCAGTTGAACTATCATCTGTATTTTAATTACAGATTTTTGTAGTATATATCCATGTGTTTGTATTCTATTAGAGGGAAACTGTTTAAATAGTCTATAATGCATCTTCATATGGTTTCAATTTCATAATTCATTTCCATAAATATGTTGGTAAATTCTGTTATAATTCCTTAGGATACAAAATGCATAACTCATAGGAATAAACTATATTCATATACATGTAAAATGTATTCATATACTATACATGAATAATATGGAATGATATTTTATAGGAATAATGTGGATCTCAGGATACTGTATTGGGTGATCTCATAAAGAAATCTCATATATCAGATGATAAGTTCTACCCAATTCCATATATAGAAGGAATTGGGTAAACCTTTAAAAAAGAAACTGTGTGGATGAGTTAACTACATATACTGTACATGAATGATGTGGATCGATTCAAACTGCATACATATATGAGTTCATTGTGTATACATGAGTTTATTGTCTTCATATATCATAGTAATCCTTAATCTAAAATGGTCAAATAAATTCATTTTCAAACCATATGAATAATTTTGTTCTATAATTCTTTTGAAAAAGGCACACATATATCATTTTCATATAGTGTTTTACAAATGAATAAATCATTATGCATATAGTTTCAGTTACGAAAAGATTCATTTTAATATTTAATCTGTGGATGGTTTCAATTACTGAAATATACTATTGTATTCTTTAAATTCTTGATTTATGTTATTCAAAAATTGTCATGTATAAATAAATTTTTTCATATATTTTATCTGTGTATGGTTTCAATTATTTAATTTGAGTACTATATCTAAATAGAATTTTCTGTAGATATCTCCCAAATCACTTTATTTCCTAGCTGAATGAATCTATTATGTTTTCCCTCTCTTGTAAGGTCATTTTCCATTGATGGAGCTCATTTGTAAGATTATATGAAAGATAAGCACATTGTACGTGCCTTGGAATTTTTCTAAATAATGATGGAATGTTTTTAAATTTGTATGTTCATATTTGTGGTATGATATCCTCTCATATTTTACATGTATCTATTAAAAGTATGAATGCATTGATTTAAAATTCAATTAATTTTTATGCATATTTGGGTGTTCTCTGGTTGTTATTGGGGTAATGGATATATTTTTTTTCCAGAGGCTCAACATAGGTTTGTCTTTGGGATTTTCTCCTCCGGTTCGATTGGAAATTTTTTTATGTGATTCATGATATTTGAGGTTGTTTTTATTTTTTTGGACATGTGTGGATTTCTAATTTGGGTTTAGACAAAAAAAAGCCTAGTTTCACTGACTTATCTAATAGGAATGATATAACATTGACACATCATTTATCATAGGCTTTGAAGAACATATTTATGGTATATATAGTTTTGTAAATGCATTACTGACATGTTTTTGCATATGTAATTTCTTATTTGCATTCGAGTAATTATAAATCATAGGCAAGCTCATATTTATAGTATTTCTAGTCTTGTAAACACACTATCGATTAGTAATATTTTTTGAATTTGGAATTTCTTCTTTGGAGTTTTAATCAATATTATCTATGATATTGACAATTGAGGGTGTTGTGTTGGTGTTACCAATAATTTGGAATGTTGAAGGTTGGGAATTTGGAATGCATATAGTGATAGGAATTTGGAGAGGAGGCCTTCAACACTAGACACTAGTACTTTTCTATTTTTTTACAAACGGAATGATTTTTTAAATATTGGTTATTTTGGTTATTTCTAAATAATAAAATTCAGTCAGTTCATTTGGTTCTTGGTTATTTCAGTTTTGGTTGCTAAAGCATTATGGACTATTATTAAAAAATCATTGGTTGGTTAATTTAATTTTTGAAAATTCCGAATAGTTTTAATAGAACAGACAGTTTTCTCTCCCCTACAAACACAATAGAGATATCTTGTTTGAGTTTAATGTTCCTCTCTTTGGACTTATTTTTCAAAATATTTATAACTAAGATGTAGTGAAAAATAAATCATCCACCTTTAATACTAGAAGAATGAAAATTCTTCCTATGATTTAACTTATGTTTTTTTTACAAAAATTTTCTTATGTTCATATAACTTATATAACCAAAATCAATAGGCCTAAAATCCCAATATTCATAGTGGAATTCATGTGGCGGTCATGTCTTGTTACCTCCAACCCACTTGGAAAACTTGAAACTCAGTGCACATTTTCTTTAATCTCATAGATTCTTATGGTGACCATATTTTTTATTTATCCTTGTTGAAATGTATAATTGTACTCAAGAATTTTTTTTAAAGATCATAGCAGCTGAATCGTGTACTTGTACTGTAACGTCAGTTTTATGGTGTCATCAACCGTTATCTTCTTGAGTCAAGGCTTATGTTGTGCATACACCATTTATACTTCCAACATGTTTTTGTATGTGATACTTTGTATGTATTTGAGATTTTTTTAATCTCCAGATATTTTAAGGCCTCTGTTTTTATATACTACATGATGCATAAGTTTTTCTTTGTTATTCATGAGCTTTACATTTCTATAAGCCTGTTTAGAATACATCATTCTCGTACATGAACTAAGTCCTCACTTCATGTTTTCTTTATCATGAACTAATGTTTTTATATACTATAGGTTTCATTTTTTTCTCCAACTTCTTTAATCATGGTTTCTATTCTCCAACTTCATTATTCGTGTTTTCTATTGTTGTATTCTTTAGTATACAACATTCCCTTTTTATCATGAAGCATTCTCTTTATGGTCCAAACTTAGGACTTTATATACTACAGGTGCATTCTATTCTCCTTATACTTGAGTCATGGATTTTGGTATATTTTTTAATCTGTGACCTTCTCTTTTATATCTCTTTTTTCTTGATATGTTGGTCATTAAATTTTTTAACATATGTTTGTTGGGTATGTTGGAAGTTTTATGAAATAGGTAAAAAATAAATTAGATTATTGTTTATGTTTGACTCTTAAATTTCATTGTTTGTTGCACTATTTTATCTTTAAACATGATTAACTACTTGTATCTTCATGATTTCAGTGTTAGATTAACAATGAACTATTTTCATGCACAAGTGCAAGAAAGGAGATGTTTGCATGGGTTGGGATATTAGCTCTATCCAACCACCGGTGTGAACAATAACAATTAAGATTGATGTGTAACGAAAAATAAATTGCAGATGAAGTGTTGGAGTAGACTTTTAGGCTGGTCCCTAGTGCCGAAGCTGGTCTAGAGTGCTAGAGATGAATCATTGGTTGGTCCTTGGTGTTGGAGCAAGCCTGGGGTGTTGGAGATGACTCACTGGCTAGATCTTGATTGGAGTGTTGTAGGTGACTCGTTGACTAGTCATTGGTGTGGAGTACTGGAGCGGAATTTCTAGCTGGAGCTAGTCTGGAGTGTTGGAGCATGACTCACTAGCTATTCCCAGGTGTTGGAGTTGTCTCACTACCAATAAGTGTTGTAGGTGACTCACTGGTTGGTTCCTAGTGGTGGAGCTGGCTCGCTGGCATGACATGAATGTTGGGGTGGACTAGTTGGGGGGGGGATCTTGTTGGGGACCTGCATTTTTGTATTAAATTTCATTATTAATATAATTGATGTTTTTAACATGTGTGAAAATATTCTTCTATTTATTAATATAATAAATTTATAAATATAATATGAATTTTTTTGAGAAATATTAAATAATATTTTTTATTTAAATGAAATTTATAAACAAATATTATATGTTTGTAATATTATTACCAACATAAAAATTTGTCATTAGAATGTGTTAATAAACACTTTAACCAACATATATATTATCTGTTGGTATTATTATAATTTTAACAGAACTATTTTATCTATTTTAAAAACATTTAGGGACAGTGTTTTTACCGACCATTTAGTGACAGAGACATATATGTTGGTAAAACGTTTTACCAATAGAAAATACACTTTTACCAATAGATATTCCCCTGTTAGAAAACGTGAAATATTTTTTAGTGATGGCTATTAGAACACACCAACAGACCAATGTCATTACTTACAAATATTTATGAATTACAACTAACTTTATCTTCTAATTTATGTTTATGCCATATTGATCATTGGGAAGGATGTATTAAAAATAAGCTAGTTAAAGAAGCAGTTATCAATGTATATTGATATTAACGACATGGGATAAGCTCAATAGATTTTTGGTATATAGGTCATTTGTGATAGAAGTAGTAGGTCATTATGGATATATTAGGAGAGGAATGTTGAACATGTTATAAAATGTTTCAACATGGATATATCCAAACTAGTGGTCATTCCACTACTCAGTCAAATGAAGTTGGTCAAAAGTTTACATCTCTCATCCAAGGAATAAATAGAGGTGATTGAGATGATGCCATACATTTCGATGGTTGGATGCCTGATGTATTCTATAGTGTGAATAAGGAAAAACATTGTCTATGTTGTTTAGAATGTGATGAAATTTCACTATAATCTTTATAAGTACCTCAAGGATGAAACAAAGTGAATTTTTTGGTATCGTAAAGGTACATCAAAACTAAGTTTGTGCTACGAAGAGGTGATACACTCTTAGATGGATATAAATATGCATATATTTCCAGATATATTGATGGTAGGAAGTTTAAATTGGTATATATGTATGTATATATATATATATATACTATTGTAGGATGAGTTGTATCATGGTAGTCAAGGTTATAGAAGTGTGTGAATTTATCCTAAACTAAAGAAGAGTATATTGCTACTATAGAGGCTGATAATGTGATTTTGTGGCTACAGTGTTTTCTCCAAGATCATGGATTCATCTTGAATGAGTAAAATGTTTATTAATATAGTCAATGTACTATTTTACATGATTAATAACTCCATATATCATTCCTAGATCAATCAAATTGACATTCTATAACATTGGATACGCTAGGTGATGGATCAATAGTTTTTAGACTTTTGAAGATCCTCATGAAGTATAACCCAATAGATATGATAAAAAATGTGCTATCATGGTAGAAGTTTTAATTTTATAGAAGCACCAATGGATTACAGCAGGAGGGGGAGAATTTAAGAGGAGTTTCCAGATGGAATATTCATTGAATATTTATGTTCTTGAAATGAATTGATTAAATGACACTAACATTCAATGAATTAGTGTCAATAAAAATAAATGTATTAAATATTACAGACATGATTTTGATTAAATGAAACATATTTATCATGGATATAAAAGGATTCATTGAGGATAATCCTTCACCATCCAACCAAATATAAAGGGATTCTTTGCAATGTGAGTGCCTTGACAGCTCCAACTAAGAAAGAAAGGGAGTAGCAGGTGGGGATATCCCTATAAGCCATATTAACCATGAAATAAATGTTATTTTTTCTACCCCTTCCATTTATTAGTAATAAGTGAATCACAACAATTGATACACAAATCCACCTAGAATCCTTCCATCAAAATTGTCGAAGCCTCTGCCCCCCCTTTCTAGGGGTGAAGTGTCGCACTGAAAACAACATCATTGAAGACATGAACTACCATTGAAAAATCATACAATCTCTTCTATAACTTATATGGTGTGATGCCCATACAGTCCATGTGTTGTGTGAAATGAACATAAATTCCACCAAAAAGAAAGACATCATGAATTCATAGAGCACAGTAGTGTATTGATTGGTTTTACCACTATAGTTATCTTTGATCCTAGGTTTTTGGGACAATTAGAGGTTATTAAAAGATTGGTAAATGTGTAATATTGATTATATTTGATCCATGATGTCATCCATGTGTCTCAACATAAAAAATATTACTCAGATCCTTCATTTTCTAAATTTAGAAGACCTTGACCTAGAGCCCAATATGTCTATGACTGAGAAACTGCTTTAGGTTATTAATTCTCAATTAAAGGTTCTGCATAGTAAGTATATAAATTTGGTTTCAGTTTTTTGGTATCATAGATATTATTTTCATGATAATCGGGAGAGGAAATCAATTATTATGGAGAAATGGCTGTTTCTTTTTAGGGGCTAGCATTCCTCGACCAGGATTTCTTGTGGAAGAAAGTAATATAGTGGGGAGAATTGTCAAATCCTAGTTTTTCTTTCAGGTTCATAATTTCGTTTATTTTGGGAATATTTCATTTCATTCATATCTCAAGTCATCATGGGTGACTAATGGTTGTTTTATAGTTTTTTGGACATGTGCATAGTTTTGGAAAACCATTTGGGTCTTTCCATGAAACCATGCACTTTGTTTGGGTGTTCCAGAGGTGGGAGTACAATTAGACAGACAGTAACTGAAAACCGGGTGAACATATCCTAAAAACATGCAATGTGAGTTAGATAAATATCACATGGTTGGAGAATAGGTTTTCAAACCACTTGGATTCTCTAGTATACCAAAAATTGGTCCACAATTGGCATATAATTTGTTAAACCATGCAACAAAACTATGTGATATGCATTATTTTTTTATGAATTTCTTTTTCAAGACTTGAATCATTATTGTTTGGGGTCATTATTCTTTTAATGGGATTGAATATTAACAAAGGAAGATCCTCTAGGATATTTTGGAAATTATTTTCCTCATAGAGACCATTTTTGATTGATCGTTAGGTGTTGTATACTGTATTTCAAAGGTATGTGCCTATTATTGATAATTATTCATTGTTATTGCAGATTTTATCTTATCCACTTGAATGAAACCTTAGATCCTGGTTGCTGATTTTAGATTTTAGGTTTCTCATATGACCTAATTGGGTTTATTATAGATACTTTATAGAATTTGGTTTTATTGTCTGAATCTTTATTGATCATTTTTCATTCTTATGAAATCATTATGGTAATTGATTGTTTTTCTCTCTCTCTCTATAATTATTCTCGAAATGATGAATTGGAGATTATTATTTGAGAATTATTATATTAGAAATATCTTTGTCTTGTTGAACCCTTAGTTTATCTTAGCTTGTGTATCCCATACCAATGATGAAATTCCATGTGTTTCAAGGTAAGATATTTCATGATTCGACTTTATCTTATAAACCATTATTTCTTTCTATTTTAATTTGGATTCTAAAATAGTGAGAAGGAATGTTGTGTAAATTTGTCTGGGTTGTTATTTTGAAATGGTTTTAATGAGGAATGAACAATGTTTTAATCAAATGTGGTGGTACCATTTATGTTCACTAAAATTCATTTCTCCCTTTAGAATTGTTAAAAAAATGGTTTCAAAGCATGTTTTGTGTGGGTTTAAATATTAAATTCACATTAATTGATTATATCCTGGTAAACATGGATATGGTCAATGATGAGGCACATATCTATCCTTGAGGATGAACTCTCTCACCCTAGACTAATTCGGGTAGAGTAATGTGTGCACCGGGTTTCCGAAAATGTGGCAAGGATCCACCCTCACGAGTGAACCCTTACCCCATATACATGTTCTTATAGGATAATGTGTACACTGAGTGGAGTCATTATTATAATATTTTTATGATAATTATCATTTATTTAGATCTATTAATAACCGTAGGATTTTTGTTTTCCCAAGTGATTATTTTTTAAATATTTTATTACGATGATTAATTAAATTATTTAAAAACCTATCTATTATTATGTTTTATTAAATTTTGAAATAAGTTATTTAATAATGATTTTTATTAAGAAATTTATAATTGTATCACATTCCTTATTTCCACTTACTTGAATATAATTGGCTTTCTTTATAGATTTTTCTTATGAGTCAATTGTTTCTATCCTACTGAGATATTTCTCTCACAGAATTCATACACCTTTATGTGTATGTATATTTTTTATCTAATTTAGTTAAGGTAAATGGATTACAAGATGATGGTAGTATAGTCTAATAGTAGGGTCTAAGATTCTAGAGAGTAATTCCTATCACATGGATTAGGTTTTAGATGTTATTCTGTAAATTTGTTGTCGTTATACATCATGATTCTGGTTTTTCATTATGATTATACATTTATATTGTGGTATTTTTTTAGAATACTGGCATATTTATTCATATTATCACCTTGTTTAGGGAAATTTTTGGAAAAGTCATTTATAAATGTTGTTCTTGATGCCTACGTGATGGTCATCAGCCTGCAGGGATTGGAAATACCATTCAAGTTATCATAAGACTGACTTAGGCTATGAATAGATGGGGTAATCCATGTTGGATGATGAAAACTTTGTATCAAATGATGGGTTTTATATTTCCATTTTTGGTATGAATTTTAGGATGTCTTGGTAGAAAAGAGATACAAATATGGGGATTGAAGGTGTGGGTTGTGAGAAAGTGTTTCACCATATCTCGTTGTGATGGGCCTTAAGTTATCATATTGGTTTGGAATTGTTCCATTTGGGACATATAGTGTCTTAATCCCATTATATATTTTTGTATGACTCTTGATAACTTCATTTGATTTTTATTCTAAAATGGATTTGATTCTTGGATATATTTTTTCTTATAATTTGTTATATGTTGTTATGTAGTACCATGCCCCCATAAACTATTAATATTTCCTCAACATGCTATTTTTGATTAATAAAGATAGAGAAGCTAACCATTCAATCGGAATATGACATAAGTAGTGATTTCCATAGTCCCGACTATAGACCAAGGTGTGGCACCTAACACTATTCAGGCTAGAGAGGTAGAACCAAAAAGGGAAGAGCATGGGAATCAAGCATTAGGGTTTATATACTAAAAAATGCAATATTTTCTTGGGAATAATGATCCTTAGGAATTGGGATATTTTTTAAGAAATCTCAAGAGTCTTTTCATATTTCTAGTGATCTAGACTCATTCAATGTGAAGTTCATCATCTTTAAGCATGAAGTTCCAAGTATAAGGTGGTGGGACTTGATTGTCTTTGATAATAAGTATTAGGGATTCGATTGTAAGGAATTAAATACCATTTTCATTAGGAAATTCTACATTAAATCCAGGACCATGGAAAATTTGATTTATTTTATCAAACATGAGTAAGGGAATAAGTCTGTGATGGAGTGAACTAATCACTTTGTCAAACTCTATGTGTTTTTCATCTGAGGTTGTATCTGAAGAGGTGATAAAGGATCTTAGGTTTTAGATGGTCCATAGATATGATATCCAGTCTTAGGATTTCATATTAATGTTTACCACATATATCAAATTGGTGGATATAGAGTTGATGTCAGAGGGTAACTTGGCGGGTAATTCAGGAATGATATGAGTTTATTTTTTCTTCTGGTGGTAGTTATAATGGTTCATACAATGGAAAGATGAAGAAAACTAAGTTACATGGTGGAAAAATTATAGTACTTCTCAAAGTTCTCTTCTTACACCATTATTAGTATATAGAGGATTTTCATGTTATTAGTGTGTCCATATATGACACAAAAATCTCGTTTTCCATGTGCCTCCAATTGTTTGAAACTCATGTGATAATCTTTGAAACTTGAAAAATATTTTTTAGGATCCATATTTAACTTGATTTTGTATAATAAAATTGATTCCTAGAAGATATTTGGAGTAATTATATTATTTATAGGCTATAATACTTCATTAATAGTCCTCCATAATGAAGAAATTATACGATGTGGAAGACTTTCCTATAGAAATTAATATGGGTCCAATGATTATTAGATGATACATTGATTTTTCTCCTACCATAGAAACATATTTATTTGATAATGGTTCCTCTAACTAATTTATATCAAATTCTATGTGGAATATTCTAATACTTTCAAAAAAATATCATTCCAATCATTAGGGAATTAGAAATGACTCTATGAAAGAAAAAGTAGATATGTTAGTATTTTTTTCTCATGCTCTTTCTTTATCTGTGATGTGGAGATGGTTTGGGATTTTTTAGTACTTGTCTTGGAAAAATTATATTCAATTATTAGGAAATATTTATTGATTAATCACATGTTTTATATTGATTGTTATCATTAGTGTGTTTTCTTTACTACTTCCAATTAGATCAACCATGAGTTTTTTGGATAATAGGATCTAAGGTCCAGTTGGATAGGGTCCTCTCTTCCATATCTTAGTATTTTGATGTCCCTTTCTAAAATAAAAATGGAATAAGGATATAGTAGTGGTATCCTTCTTCTAGTATTCAATTAGTTTAATGAAATGTTTCTTGACGATTATTCTATGTTTCCTCCTAAGAGGAGAGTGGAGTTATAGATTGACACGGTACCTAAAACTCATCCAATATCAATGTCAAAAATGCATATATATCCATATGAGTTGAAAGAGATAAAAATTAATTTAGATTATTTGATATCCAAAATATTTATATACCCATGTGTGTAACCTGTGGAAGCCCCCATGATTTTCTCCAATAAGGCCAATGAAAATATTCTTATGTGTAAATTATCAGAATCTCAATTGAGTAATGGAAAATAAAAAAAACATATTGTTAAGTCAAAAGTCTTCTTTTGACTTCTATATCATGTTTTGGAAATCACAAATGTATTCTATCATATGTTTGTAAATTACAATTGTCTTTTATCATGTTTATCGTATCGTACGATGTTGATCGTACCGACCAAATCGTATCGTACTGACTCTGTCAAACGTATCGTACTGACTCTGTCAATCGTATCGTATTGACTCTGTCAATCGTATCGTACTGACTCTGTCAATCGTATCGTACTGACTCTGCTATTCAGATGATCATTATTTGTTTTGGTACATTGTAAAAAACTCTATCTGCACATGAATCGTACTCATGTTTTACATTTCTATATATCTCTTGTCCTAACAAAACGATGTCGTTGAGTTAGTTACAAACTAATCAAAACGATGTCGTGCTTTCTGTTTCAATATGACCGTTGGAGGCAATATGACCGTTGGAACCCGAGGCCTATAAATAGGAGGTCATTTGAAGCTGAGAACACAACGATGAACGAAGAAAACGAATGAAGAGACTCTGTGAACTACGAAGATTCTAGAGAGAGACACTGTGACTTCTCTCATCAGCTTTGTGCGTCCGATCATCGTATCGAGGGCCTTCAAGTAATTGAAAGACAGAGGTGCCGATTACCTGCAAAATCGAGGGCTGCCGGGGATAGGCAGACAGACGTGCCGATCATCGTATCGAGGGCTGCCGGGGATAGGCAGACAGACGTGCCGATCATCGTATCGAGGGCTCACCAAGGTGTTGGTGAGACAGACCTTTTATCCTAGGTGAAAGGATAACCCTTCTCTTTGGGTTAAAAGAATTGTATTACTTTTACATTTCCGTTGTTACTTGTATTAGAAAGGGATTTGTATTGTTTCCTTTCTTCTTTACATATTCAATTGTAATTGTTTCAATTACAATCATTCTATTACATATTGTATTGATTGGTTCTATACGCTTTAAGGTAGAATCATTTATATTTGTATTACTCTGATTATTGTGTTCATCTTGAATACAATTGTTTTACATAACATTAGTATTACAATACATCATACCTTTTACATTCAATACAATTGAGGGTATTTGTATTTGTATTAGTTTAAGTTCATTTAAACTAATCTCTTTGTTACTAAAACTCAAAGGTTTTTAAACCTACAATTCACCCCCCCCCCCCCTTGTATTGTTCCATCTAATAGACTTTTATATCTACTATTCGATCCAACAATTGGTATCAGAGGAGGTTTTCCACTGATTTGTATTATTAGCTTTATTTCTTATTACTATCTTGAATACTTACTACACTAACGTGTGGAGTGGAAAAGTTGTTTTTGTTATATTAGATGGCAGGAATGAATATCGGATCAATAGATAATCTGAATCCTTCTAGACCACCAATTTTCGATGGGAATGATTATGACTATTGGAGAGATCGTATGAAGACTTTCGTCATCAATACTGGTGTAGACAATTTTATTATGCTTACTGGGGGTTATAAAATTCCTGACAAAGAAGTTAGCACTTTCACCAACCAAGAGAAGCAAGAATATCAACTGAATTACAAGGTACGCAATACTTTATTATGCTCTATGACCAGGAATATATATAGTCAGATATCTTCATGTGAAGCAGCCAACTGTATTTGGAAGAAATTAGAAGTCACTCATTTTGGTACATCCAAGGTTATAGAAACAAGGAGAGCAATGCTTCGAGCAGAGTATCATGGATTTGTTTTTCCTTATGGAGAGCCAGAATGTAAAGTGCAACAAAGGTTTATGACAATTGTCAACAGCTTACAATCTATGGGAGAAAAAGGTCTTGATGATGAAGCTCTTGTTGATAAGATTATAGATATTATGCCAAATGAATGGGAGTCAAAAAGGACAGCTATTGATGAAAATAGAAAAGTTTCCCAGATTACTCTTGATGAACTCTTTGGAACTCTTCTACAGCACGAGACAAGAATGAAGAGAGATGCTGATTTCAATAAGAAGAAGAATGGGAATGGAAGTGTAGCTTTTGCATCTAAAGCTAAAACACCTAAAAGGGTCACAAGGTCTAAATCCAAGAAAGTTGTTGTATCTGATTCAAGTGATTGTAATCTTTCGGATAATGAGTTAGCTAATCTTGCTCGAAGGATGAACAAGATTGTGGGAAAGAAAGATTTTCAATATAGATTCAAAAAGAAAGACAGGAAAGACAGGAAAGATTCAGAGGTAACTTGTTATGAATGCAAGAAAGTAGGACATATAAGGCCTGATTGTCCTTTACTAAAGAGGAAAGATAGAAAAGAGAAACACTCTGAAAGAAACAAGAAAAGGTTTTATAAGACAAAGAAAGGCTTGAAAGAAAATGATACATGGAGTGCAAGTGGTAGTGATTCCTCAGATGATTCTTCAGAATATGAGACGTCAGGACAAAGGAATATTGGACTTCTAGCCAGACTACCAATTGAATATCATTGTCTCATGGCTAAGGTACATAATGCTGAAGCTGTTACAAAGGTCTCTTTAAATGAAAATTATGATGATAATAGATATTATGAATCTTCAAATGATGAACCCTCATCATCAGAAGATGATACATTACCTTCTTTTGAAGACGTTTCTAGATTTGCTAAATTACTTGAAAATGAAAATTCTAAACTCAAAAAGAGATTTGAAAAAGCAAATTCTAGAATTTCTATTTTGACTAAAGAAGTATCGGATCTTTCTAAAGATCTTGATGGGAAAACTTCTGATTTTGAAAGTATTTTGAAAACCCTTGAGAAAGTCAAATCTGAAAAGGATAAACTTTCTAAGGATCTTGAAACTGCTATTTCAAAGAAAAATATTTTAGAGTCTAACTCTAGTTCGAATTCAAATGTTTTAGAAAACAAGAATTTGGTTTCAAAACTAAAGTCAGAGATTTTATCCTTGAAAAAGTGTTTGTCAAACTTTACTCATGGAAAAGAAAACTTTGATAGGATGTATTCTCAAATTAGACCGTTGAGAAATCGTTCTGGTCTTGGTTATACTTATTCCAAACCTGTTTTTAGTAATAACTATTTTGTTCCTCAAAAAACCATTTTCTGTTCCAAGTGTCAATGTGGTGGACATTGGAGATGAGATTGTTCTCTTAACAAAACTCAATCCTTAGGATTTCATAAAGCTCATTTTGCTAAACAAATGTGGATTCCTAAAATTCTTTTATCTAACCCTTCTGGATCCAAACAAGTTTGGATTCCAAAAATCTAATTGTTTCTTTTTCTGGGAAACGAGAAGTGTATCAATAAGAACATTTGGTACATGGATAGTGGTTGTTCTCGACATATGACTGGAAACAAAGATTTCTTTGAAAAGGTTATCAAAACAAAAGGTGGAAAAGTTACCTTCGGAGATAATTCTCAAGGAAAGATTGTTGGTATAGGTAATATCGTTTTTCTTGGAAAAGTTCTTATTTCAAATGTTTTATTTGTAAAAGGTCTTAGGAAAAATCTCATCAGCATAAGTCAATTATGTGATGAAGGTTACCTTGTGAATTTTAGAAATGATAAGTGTCTAGTTCACAATTCCAAGGATGAATTCATTCTATCTGCCCATAGGCAAGAGAATGTTTACACTATTAACTTAAAAGACCTTAGGAACCAAAACTTACCTTGTTTAAGTGTAATAGAAGACCAATCGTGGCTATGGCATAGGAGATTAGGACACTGTAATTTGAGAAACCTAAGAAAACTCTCAAAGAAAGGACTTGTAAAAGGGCTACCGGATCTTAGATATGATTCTTCAAAAGTCTGTGATCCTTGTCAATTTGGCAAGCAACATAAAACTAGCTTTAAACCAATTAATGAAGTTTCAACTTCTAATGCATTACAGCTTGTGCATATGGATCTGTTTGGTCCTTCACAATCTGGAAGCATTGGAGGCAAATACTATGTATTTGTTTTAGTTGATGACTTTACTAGATTTACATGGGTCTACTTTCTCACAAAGAAATCTGAAGCCTTTTCCTATTTCAAAACTTTTAGAGCCCAAGTTAAAAATGAGAAAAACCTACCATTGATAACTATTCATAGTGATCATGGTGGTGAATTTCAAAACTCAGATTTTGAAACTTTTTGTAGTAAGAAAGGTATTACTCACAATTTTTCAGCTCCAAGAACTCCTCAGCAAAATGGGGTTGTTGAAAGAAGAAATCGTATTCTTCAGGAAATGACTCGAACCATGTTGAGTGAATAATCAATTGCTAAGCACTTTTGGGCTGAAGCTGTTAGTACTGCCTGTTATACTATAAATCGTGTTTTAACTAGACCATTTCTTAATAAAACCCCTTATGAATTATGGACTGGCCGAAAACCTAAAGTTTCTTACTTCAAAGTTTTTGGATGAAAAGTATTCATTCTGAATACAAAAGATAATTTTCACAAATTTGCACCAAAATCTGATGAAGGAATCTTTCTAGGCTATTCCACAACCTCTAAGGCTTATAGAGTTTTCAATAAAAACACTTGTACTGTTGAAGAAACAGTACATGTAAAATTTGATGAAACTAACCCTTTTGTTTTCAACCAACCCAATCCTACATCCTCGGATGTGTTTTCCAAAAATGTTTATCAACATATATTAGAAGAGAATTATGATAAAGAAAAATGTTCAAGAAAGTATTCCTGAAACATTTACCACAGAAGATTTTCTACCATATGTTGATGAACAGGTTTTACAAAACCCAAATCAATTGTTTCTTAGGAATCATCCCAGTGATAATATCATTGGTGATATAAATCAACCTGTAAGGACCAGAAATTCCTTAAGAAATGAAATAGAACATCTTGCTTTTCTTTCCCAATTTGAACCTAAAAGTCCAAGTGAGGCCTTAGGTGATAATGATTGGATCAAAGCAATGCAGGATGAACTAAATGAATTTGAAAGGAATCAAGTCTGGACTTTAGTTGAAAGACCTAAAGAAACAACTGTGATTGGTGTAAAATGGGTTTTCAGAAACAAGTGTGATGAAAATGGAATCATTGTAAGAAATAAAGCAAGACTTGTTGCTAAAGGCTATAATCAACAAGAGGGAATAGACTATGAAGAAACATATGCTCCTGTAGCTAGACTAGAATCTATTCGTATTCTATTAGCCTTCGCAGCATATTTCAATTTCAAACTATTTCAAATGGATGTCAAATGTGCTTTTTTAAATGGTTTTGTTCAAGAAGAAGTTTTTGTCGAACAACCTCCTGGTTTTCAAGACCCAAAACATCCTGATCATGTCTTTAAACTTACCAAGGCTCTATATGGTCTTAAACAAGCCCCTAGAGCATGGTATGATAGACTCACAGGATTTCTTTTACAAAACAATTATAGAAAAGGTACAGCTGATCCAACTCTTTTTATAAAAATGGAAAACAAAAATGTTTTGGTTGTCCAAATCTATGTTGATGACATCATATTTGGATCAACTCAGAAATCTTTAACCGACTCTTTTGCAAATTTAATGAAATCTGAGTTTGAAATGAGTATGATGGGTGAGTTAACATTCTTTCTTGGTTTTCAAATATCTCAAAAACCAGAAGGAACTTATATATCTCAACATAAGTATATTAAAGACTTACTCAAAAAGTATGGATTTGACAAAACTAAAAGTATTAGCACCCCAATTGGTACCTCAAATACTCTTGATCTTGATAAAACTGGGAAACCAGTAGATCAAACAATTTTTAGAGGTATGATAGGGAGTTTGCTATACTTGACAGCTAGTCGACCCGACTTGATGTTTTCTGTATGCTTATGTGCAAGATATCAATCTAATCCAAAAGAGTCTCACTTAAAAGCCGTAAAGAGAATCTTTCGGTATTTAAAAGACATTATGGATTTAGGACTTTTCTACTCTTCTGGAAATGATTTTGTTTTAAAAAGTTTTTCATATGCTGACTTTGGTGGTTGTAGAATGGATAGAAAAAGTACATCTGGAACATGTCATTTCTTAGGAGACTCTTTGGTTTCTTGGTCCTGCAAGAAACAACACTCAGTAGCACTCTCCACTGCTGAAGCTGAATATGTAGCAGCTGGAAGTTGCTGTGCTCAAGTATTGTGGATGCAGCACACACTCACTGACTATGGTTTGAGTTTCTCCAAAACTCAAATTCTGTGTGATAATACAAGTGCCATAGCTCTTAGTAAAAACCCAGCACATCACTCTCGTGCAAAACACATAGATGTTAGGCATCACTTTCTTAGGGATCACACACAAAAAGGAGATATTGTTTTACAATTCATCGGAACGCAAGAACAACTTGCTGACATTTTTACAAAACCTTTACCTTCCGATAGATTTGAATTTATAAAACAGAAGCTAGGAATGATTACATTAAAATAATCATTCATATCTACTTCCTGTTTTACATCTCTCCTAATAGTAAGAAACTCCTCGTAGAAAGGGGGAGGACATTTCTTTCTGTCTTTATGTTTCTGATCTTTAACTATTTACTCTATTTATATATGTTTCTTTTTCTGTTTATCGTATTGACCATTTCAATTTTTCTGTTTATCGTATTGAATTTTTTTTTTATCGTATCGTTCAAAAATTTTGTATCGTCCGATGATGGTATTGAAATTCTTTTCCATCGTATCATTCAATAGTTTTTGAATCGACCGATGATGGTATTGAAATTATTTTCCATCGTATCATTCAATAGTTTTTGAATCGACCGATGATGGTATTGAAATTCTTTTCCATCGTATCATTCGATAGTTTTGTATCGACCGATGATAGTATTGAGATTATTTTCCATCGTACTGTCAGTTCATGGTAACAAGATTATTTTCCATCGTACGGTCCGATCATAGTAATGACTTTGTTTTCCATCGGCATCATGATTTTTTTTTCCTTACGATTGTGTTTTCTTTTGATTCATACCAAAACCAGCAATCACCTTATGTTCTCCGACAGGTTTCTTTTCATTTTTTTTTAAATTTTTTTTTGCTTTAATCCTAACCATTGATCTGGTATTATCTAATCTTGACCGTAGAATATCAACGGTCATCTCTTTATCGCCTATAAATACCCCCCTCCCCTCCCCAAACCCACATTGAAGTTTCAGGATTTGAGGCGATGCTCTACTCCACCAGCTTTAAACCATCGTACGATCTTCTCATCGGCAGAACCTTTATGTCTCAATCTTCTGCTAATACTCTTGCCGAAATGTCTTCAAAGACTTTTACAGAGAAAGACTTTCACAGAGAAAGGTTAGTATCCCGAGACTTTTTCGATATGTACGATTCTACAATCAGGAGGATTATTTTGTTTCAAGGATGGGAACATCTCTGTGTGGAAAAGCCTGATATTCAAGATCCAGTTCTTTTTGATGAAGTGTGTCAGTTTTACAAAACCGTTTCTTTTGACAAAGATATGACTATTAACTTCGCTTTGTACGATAGAAAATTATCTATGTCTGTGAAACAAGCAGCACATTTTCTGAATGTTTCTATAGAAGGCGATGCATTCTGTCCATCTCACAAACTACCAGAGGAAGTTGGTACGTTTAATAGAGAAAGTGCTGAAAAAACTTTGTTTGTTATTAATGAGGAAAAGAGGAAAGTTTCTCATCTTTCACCGGACAATCGGTTTGTCACTTTATGGATGCAAGGTTTTCTTATCCCAAGGAAAGGGGATAGAGAAACCCTTAAAGTTTCTGATGTCTTTATGCTCGACTATCTTGTGAATATGAGGAAAGTAAATCTCATGGGATATGTTTTTGAAACCATCAAGAATGTCAAGAAAGGAGGGATTAAATCCCAGATAATAATGTATCCAGCCATCCTTACGAAATTCATTCTTGAGAGTATGAAGTTTTGTAACATTCCTTTGAAAGGAGAACATATGGATTTGAGGCCATCTTTGATTAATAAGAGTACGATGAAAAAGCTGAATGTTTGTTTTGATTCAAATTCAAAACTTTTTGTCAGAGATGTAGAAGCTGAATTGGGTCAAAATCAATCGGGACCTATGCCAACCAAGGACAATCAATCCACCGGTGTTACTCGAAAGTCTGATCCTCAAACTAGTTCAAAACCAAAGAAGAAGCCAAGGTACAGTAAGGAAGTTGTAGCCAAATGGAGAAAGGACAAGGAACAGAGAAAGGAAGGTGATCCGATGTTTGGTCTTGACCCTGCTGAGGCCTTTGCAGAAAGAATAAGGGTAGAAGAAACCCTTCAAGCTGAAAAGAAAAAGAAGACTCTTTTGAAAAGAAAGGCTCAGGACTTTGATATCTCTAAAGTCTTGAAAGCAGTTGAAGATGCTAGTGCTCAACTAACTGTGGAAGTGCACCAAGAGCCCATCGTACAGAGTCTGCCTGAGAAAGAAAAAGGAAAACAAGTGATAGAAGAAGTGGAAGTAGAAGAAGGAGATTTTCTTTTAGAATTTCTTCAAAGTTCAAAGAAAAGTAGAGAGGAAGCGCTTCAAAAGCTGATCGAAGGTGTTCAACAAACTCCTCATGTCGATCAGGAGAGATCTCCGGACAGAATGTCTTCTCGAGAAAAGCATGGTGCTCAATCTTCTCAGTCTGATAAAGTAGTTTTCATTAGTGACAAAGTGGAAGATGAAAGAAAACAGAAAGAAAAAGCGAAAGGGAAACAGCCAGTTGTTCATTCAAGCAGATCGTATGAACTAGCATCGTATGATGAAGATACTGATTCAGAGCATACAATATCTCTCAAGAAGAGTGATTACATTGTTCATGTTTTGAGAAGGATGGAGAAAACAATTCCTTATTTTCCGAGGCTGGAAGGGAAGATTGATTTTATTACTGAAAATCAAAGGAAAAAGTTTGGCTCTGTAAAAGAGTTGAGGAAGAAAGTTTTGTCTGTAGAAGCCGATTTGAAAGTTCTTTCAGAAAGCTCAGTTGCCCATAAGAAAGCTTGCAATAAGATGACCAAGTGGTCCTACAAAACAGAGAGCTCAATCAATGATCATGAAATAGCTATTGAAGATATAAGGAGGTTATCAAATGAGCTAGCAATTGCTTTCAACAAGCTTGATAAAGAAACGGTTGAAAGGCTGAACCTTTTGTCTTCTCAAAGAACCGATGTTCCTTCAGTGAAAGATTTGCAAGAGAGGATGAATGTTTTCCAATCTGAATTCTCGAAAGTTTCATCTTTCAAAGATGAAATGGTTTTACTGAAGAATCAAAATTTTGTGTTGTCCAAGGATAACAAGACTCTGCAAAACAGAATTGATACCCTTGAAGAGGTAATCAGAGTACAGGAGGAGACCATCAGAAATCAAGATCAGATTTTTGCGGATCAACAAGAGCTTCTCAAAACTCAGGGTGAATCAATTTCTGAAGACAAGAAGGAGATCAAGAAGATGAAAGCTGTACTTCATGAGCTTATAAAGAAAGAGAAGGAAATAGAAAACAAATGATTGTTGTATTTGTTTCTTTTGGAACTTGTTTGTTTTGTAATAACTCTTATAATCCTTTCTCTTTTATCCATTGTCGTGTATTACTTCACTAAATCTTTCAGACAATTCGAGATTACTCCGTTCTTTTTGTAAATCACAAAGGGGGAGAATATTTACAAAGCAAAGATTGTTTTACAAAGGGGGAGAATGCATTACAATGCTCATAAGGAAAATCTACGAATACAATCCTTAGGAAACTCAATACCTAAGGGGGAGTTAGTTGTATTCAATTTTCTTATTCAGAAGAGTTTTTAAACTCAGGGGGAGATAAGTATTTCTTGTTTCATTTACTTTGTGTGTTTGTGCTTTCCAAAAAGGGGGATATTGTTAAGTCAAAAGTCTTCTTTTGACTTCTATATCATGTTTTGGAAATCACAAATGTATTCTATCATATGTTTGTAAATTACAATTGTCTTTTATCATGTTTATCGTATCGTACGATGTTGATCGTACCGACCAAATCGTATCGTACTGACTCTGTCAAACGTATCGTACTGACTCTGTCAATCGTATCGTATTGACTCTGTCAATCGTATCGTACTGACTCTGTCAATCGTATCGTACTGACTCTGCTATTAAGATGATCATTATTTGTTTTGGTACATTGTAAAAAACTCTATCTGCATATGAATCGTACTCATGTTTTACATTTCTATATATCTCTTGTCCTAACAAAACGATGTCGTTGAGTTAGTTAAAAACTAATCAAAACGATGTCGTGCTTTCTGTTTCAATATGACCGTTGGAGGCAATATGACCATTGGAACCCGAGGCCTATAAATAGGAGGTCATTTGAAGCTGAGAACACAACGATGAACGAAGAGAACGAATGAAGAGACTCTGTGAACTACGAAGATTCTAAAGAGAGACACTGTGACTTCTATCATCAGCTTTGTGCGTCCGATCATCGTATCGAGGGCTTTCAAGTAATTGAAAGAAAGAGGTGCCGATTACCTGCAAAATCGAGGGCTGCCGGGGATAGGCAGACAGACGTGCCGATCATCGTATCGAGGGCTGTCGGGGATAGGCAGACAGACGTGCCGATCATCGTATCGAGGGCTGCCGGGGATAGACAGACAGACGTGCCGATCATCGTATCGAGGGCTCACCAAGGTGTTGGTGAGACAGACCTTTTATCCTAGGTGAAAGGATAACCCTTCTCTTTGGGTTAAAAGAATTGTATTACTTTTACATTTCCGCTGTTACTTGTATTAGAAAGGGATTTGTATTGTTTCCTTTCTTCTTTACATATTCAATTGTAATTGTTTCAATTACAATCATTCTATTACATATTGTATTGATTGGTTCTATACGCTTTAAGGTAGAATCATTTATATTTGTATTACTCTGATTATTGTGTTCATCTTGAATACAATTGTTTTACATAACATTAGTATTACAATACATCATACCTTTTACATTCAATACAATTGAGGGTATTTGTATTTGTATTAGTTTAAGTTCATTTAAACTAATCTCTTTGTTACTAAAACTCAAAGGTTTTTAAACCTACAATTCACCCCCCCCCCCTTGTATTGTTCCATCTAATAGACTTTTATATCTACTATTCGATCCAACACATATTACCTCTCATTGATTATTTTATCAAACAGCTAAAATGGGTGATGTAGTTTTCTAGAATTTATTTTATGTTTGTTTATCGCCAATTGAGAATCAAAGAGTCAGATATCACTAAGATAGCTTTCAAAAGATGGTATAATCATTTTGAGTACCTTGTGACATATTTTGGCCTAGCTAATACTCCTATTTTATACATTGATTTAATGAACTATATTTTACACAAGTAACATTACTCGCTTTTTGGTTGTTTTTTTGGAAGAAATACTGGTGTACTCTACGACTGAAGTAGATCATTCATGTCACTTGAGGTCTATTTTGGGAATTTTGATTGATTAGTGTGTCAATGAAAAATTATCAGAGTTCTAATTATTTATATGATATGTTATGTTCTTGGGACATGTAATTTCAAAACATGGTATCTCAGTTGATCCTATAAAAGTGGAAATTATAATTTTATGGGAAGAACAATTGAATGTATTTGAGATACATGGATTTTTTAGTTTGGTGGGATACTATAGGTGGTTCATAAATAATTTCTCAAATCTTAAGTCACATTTGACAACTCTTACATAGAGGGGGGTGAAGTTCTTGTCGGATTCAAAGAAACATACATGTATTGATTAATTAAAAAATCATCTGACCTAAGCATCGATGTAATGTTACTGGTGTTGGGTCAAGACTATTTGGTTTATTTTGATGCTTCAGTTGTGGGATTGGGTTGCGTACTTATGTAATGGAATCATATTGTGGATTATAGATCACATAAAATTTTTCCTCAAGAAATGAATTATACCACTTATTATTTGTAACTTGAAACAGTGGTTCATTCCTTGAAATGTGGGAATCACTATATTTTTCAGAAAAAGTTTACAATTTACTCAAAATAAAAACATTTAGGGTCATCTATTATAAAAAAATATTTGAACCACTAATAGATATGATTTCTTGAATACTTGTATCTATTATACTTTGAAATTTCTTATGTACTAGGAAACATTAATGTAGTTACTGATGCTCTTAGAAGGAAGTTACCTCACCATGATATAAAGGAGGAAACCGATAAATGGATCTTAGTGAGATTTTTTTCTCAAATAAACATGGGATTATGGAGGATGTGTCTTGTATTATTATAGAAACTTTTTTACTTTACATCCTCTATCCTAGAGTTGATTCCTGAAGACAAATAATAAGATAACTTATTTCAAAGTATCATGGATTCATTATATGGAAGGGAGACCATCAATGAGTGGTCTCCCTCCTTAGAGTGTATTATTTATTTCAGGAGATGATATGTTGACCCTTCATCGATGAGAAATGTCATATTGGGATATCATCATTATTATTTATGGGTTTTCCACCATGGAACCATAAATATGATCTATGATATAATTAGTCACTTATAATTGGATATTATGAAACAAAACATAACCAAATTTGTTTCTTGATGACATAATTTCTAATAAATTATGTTTTAACACTGGAAACCTTCTGGTTTTATTTATCCTCCTCCCATGGAAACATTGAAGTGGAATGATATTTTGATGTCTTTCCTTGTTGGTTTACCTCAGTGTCTCTAAGGTGAAAATTCCATCTAGGCAGTGATTGGTTGGTTGAACAAACTGTCTCATTTCATATTGATCCTCGACACCAATAAATTTTAGGATATGGGAACATTATATGTGAAAGATATTATATGGTTTCATGGGATCCCTATTGAAATTATCTCAAACCTGGATCCTCATTTGACCATAATATTTTAGAAGGTCCTCCATAAGAAAATGGGAACTAAGGTCATATAGAGAACGACTTATCATTCCCAAACTAATTGGAAAATATAAAGGGATTATTATATTATAGAAGATATGAATTCATCCTATGTCTTGGACTTCAGAGGTAATTGGATAACCATTTTTTGATGCTTTAATTTTATTATAACATTAATTTCCATTAATCCATCCAAACATGAACGCTTTGTATGGTCATCCTTGATGATCTCTTCTTTATTGGTATGAGGATAGAGAAGCTTCCTTATTAGATTGAGTTTGGTTCAGGAGACAACCCTGATGGTCAATTCATGAACTAGCTCAAGTCATCCCTATTTTTGAAACCCAACATAGTTTGAAGCATGGTCTGAATGGCATTCATGATCCCCATGAGATGGCACAAGTGCCTGGGAATCAAGGAAGTACTACTTTTGAATGATTGTTACCATAAACATTAATTAAATAAGTAGTGGTAATTATAATAAAATTTATGAAGGAAAAAATTATATTTCATATGTCCATGAAATATCTGAATCATGTAAAATCAAATATAAATTTACAAAAGTAAAACAGTAAATAAAAATCTATACAAATACCTCTTCTCAACCCACTCTCCCTCCCCTTCAAGGTAAATACACCCTAAAAAACCACCACAGGATGAATTTTATTCAACCCCCAATATTTATTTCTACCCTAAATCTATATAAAAAATAAAAAGGGCTTAATTGTTGTTGTGGGAATAGAAAATAAAAATAAAACAACACAAATACCTAAATAAACCACCCCTTGTGATCCAATGTTACTCTCTATCCAAAGCAGAACCTCAATCACTTTGGAAGCACCTAAGAGATGAACTTAAAACAAAAAAGATATGTATAAGAATGAGAAATACAATTCCCAGTAGGCCAGCACCAAGCATTACACATACCAACCTATCAATTAATCATCCATAATCATTTTATTTTTTAAATAAATAAATTCAAAATAAATTTTTCTCAATTTAAAAAAACCCCCTTTAACATTATTTTCTAAAATGGTAGAGAATTTATTTAATGTATAAAAAGGAGAGAGAACCAGTGGGTACTAATTGAGTGTGAAGGGAATAATAATATATGTAAAAGAAAGGAAACATAAATTAAATAACCTAAGATTTCTAATAGTATAGAACTTCATGAAAGAGAAACATTGTATAAGTAAAGATGTGAGTATTTTTTATTATGTTAGAATGAAAAATGAAACTAAATAAAATAACATTTAAATATAGCACTACAGAAATTGTATTAAATAAAAGAAAGTACATTGGTAAACCCTAATAAGATATGGAAGGGTATATATAAGCATCATAATCTCAGTGATTGAACCATGGATCTATGAATCTATTGCTATGATCGATCCATAACCAATCCATACCATCATCAAGTAGTTTAGTTAATGTTCCAGTGCAATTATTCTATGGAGGATAATCAAAATTCCTACTACATCCACCTAGTGTACTTTTCATAGTCTACCTACCTAGTATCAATGGTTATCATGTTCCATTCCTATAACTATAATACACAAGGGAGGTATAGTAGTAACTAAATCTCAATAAAATAGAATTTAAAAGAAGATATACAACATCACCACAACTCCCTTCGCAAGAAATGTGAATCCCCTTTATTAAAATCATAACAATATGAAAATCGTTTTAAACCCGAGTCCAAAAAATAACATAAAATTCTGGGACTCTATTGAAGTGAACCTCTCTTTTTGAAAGGCTTTACAAAGTGATAACTAATAAATTAAAATTTATTTTAATTTCATTTAATGACTTGTTTGAATATCGGTTTCAAAAAAACATTTAATTCATAAGTATTCCTACTCATTTATACTATATACAATTACACGCATAAGCACACAAACACACATATTTATAATATTTCACAAATTCATATACCATCATGTGAATTTGTATAACTCCATTTAAATATATGTAAAATCATGTATATGATCAAAATCACCAGATACCTTAAAGAAAAATATCACATTTATATTAATTCAAACCACTCTTGAAAAACTTCTAGAATACTTTTCTAAACATAAATAAACACATATATGTATATATATATATATAATAATTTTAACTAAATAAAATAGAATAAAAATCCCATGAAAATAAAATAGTTGTTTTTTTCTAATTAAATATTTATTTTGGCTATAATTTAAAAGAAATATTTTTCTAATTAAAAATGTAAATTTTTTTAAATATTGATGATAATAATAATAATAATAGTTAAGCGAAAAACATATTTTTAAAAAAATTATTATTATTAAGTTAAATATATGAATTTATATATTTTTTATTTTTTATATTTTTTATATATAACTATATTACTATAAAAAATTTATTTAAAGAAGAAAATAGAAGAAAAATGTTATATGAAAATATATATTATATTTTGTATAAATATATAAGATAATTTTATATCAAAACGTGATTTTATATATAATTATATGTTTATAAATACATATAATTATAATTTATTATTATTATATATGGGTGTGTGTATTATTTATTTAATATATATATTTATACATATTATGTTTCTAAATATATAATTATATAAGAAAATTATTTAGATATATATAAACAAAATTAATGTTAATGTTTAGAAAACATGAAATGGATTTAAAAAATAAAATAAAAAAAATTTAAAAAAAATAATTGATATTAATATATGATATAAAATATGAGGCATGCGAAACAATAAAAGGATTTTAAGAAAATGGAATGTTGATTTTGGTTAAATAATTAATAATTTATATAATAATTTTATAAATAATGAATAGTTTTTAAAAAGTGGGACAACAGTCAAAAGTGAAAAAAAGAATAAGTGGGAAAGATGAATTGAAAATATGAATTTGGCTGACGAGAAATCAAAATTGAGTTTAACTTTTGAAAAAAACAATCTTTATATGCCTAACCTCTATATAATTATAAAAATTTATATAGAAGAAATTTAATTAAAACAATTTCATGAATCGAACCTAAAAGCTTCCACTACATGCTTCAAACTGATATATACGTGACCCTGGAAACACATAAAAATATACCTTCATTTATTTCTCTCCTTGCATAGTGTCTAACAACATCATCTTCAATCTAGGTAAGGATTTAAATTTTCATTTTATCAAAATATGCTTTATTTAAATATATATATATATATTTATATTTATATTTATATGAATCTATCTACTTATTTTTTCATTTCAAGAAATTATAATGTAAGGGTTATTTTTGTTTACAATTTAAATTTATAAACTAAAATAAGGGTTAATTTTATTTTGTATGTGATTTACAAGGTTATTTGTGTATACAGATATATATTTTTATCTTACTATTTTCATCATTTAAAATATAAGGGTTTTGAATTCATTTTTTATTTCTAAAGCCTATTGTTATAAGGGTTTACTTTTATTATTGATCAATTTATGTTTTTTATAAAGATATAAATATATATATATATATATATATATATATATGTATGTGTTAATATTTATCTATATAACATCCTTATTCATAATTTATAATATAAATTTTTTGTCATAAATTATATCTCTAAACTTATATTTTGTAATGTGATTATTTATTTTTATCAAAGGTATTGATTATTCATTAAAATCACTATTCTATGATATATGTACAAATATTTATATTTATGTGTATATATATATGTCTATAAGTTTTTTTATGAAAACAGATTAACCATTTATTTCTAAATCTATATACAAATGTTAGAATTTTTTCTTAATCTAACAGAGTTCATATTCATGTGTAACATTAGTTTTAAAATGATTATAGTTATCGTTTTATATACTAATCCTAAAAATTAATTATTTCTTATGCGAAATTGTATCTAAACCCCAGGTATGTAATGAAAAATTAGGTATGGCCATCATCAAAATTATAACTGACATTCCATGCATTTTTGTATATAAATTATACATTTATTTAATTATCCATTTTATTTAATATTTACAAATACGAAAAACTATTTTAAGTACCTAAAATTGTTTTAGAAACACTCAAGAATATGTTTATGACATGTTATAAGAAATATTATTTTCTATTAATGAAAATAATTTTATATATGTATTACTAAACTGTTTGGGATTATGATTGAGAAAGGCATGACTATTAAAAGTGTTTTCAAAATTTAGAACTGTTATAATGAATGGTATGTTTTGGAGAGTGAACCATTAAATCTTAAGGGGACTTTTAAAACTTTTTATAACGTTTTGAAAACCCATTAATTGAAAAATAAAATGCTCACCCATCGTTTTAAAATATTTTTATATAGGATTTGGGAAATTACATTTTGATGCATGTTTCTATGATGAGTAATTACACTGAAGACTTTTTTATATAAATAATTTCATTTTTTTATTATTTTGTCAAAATGTAATATTTGTATCTAATTCTACAAAACCTAGACAAAAAAAGTTCTAGGTAGGTAATAAATATTGGGTCTGTGTTTAGTTACTTTTTAAAACATACACTACATTTATTTGAGCCAATTCTAGAAGACTAGGCTCATGTAATTATAGTTGGTATCAGAGGAATGGTTTAGACAACTTCGGATATTAGATATTTGGTCTAAGAATCAGAGTATATAATTTTACCAGACCTAGTTTTTCATAATTCTGAAGATGAAAATTCAATAATTTATTTTATCTTGATTAACGAATTGTGAGAACACACTTTTTTTAAGTGGGGAAGAGTATAACATCCCCTGAAATTAAAATAGTACTATTATTATAATTAAATATTTATTTGTTTTTAATTTAAAAGAGATATATTTTTTATTAAAAATGGTTTATTAAATTTAATAATTACAATAGTAATAATAATAATAATAATTAAGGGAAAACATATTTATATGAAAAATTATTATTATTAAGTTAAATGTATGAATTTTATTTTTTTTTGTGTTTTATATTTTTTATATATATTTATATTATTATAAAAAATGAATTTAATGAAGAAAAAATTAATAATAAATGTGATCTGAAAATATAAAGTATATATTTTATAAATATATATAATTTTTTTTATCAAAACGTGATTTAATATATAATTATATGTGTATAAATACATATGATTATCGTTTATTATTATTATTATTATTATATATATGTTGTATTTAATTTAAATATATATATAATTATATGTTTCTAAATAAATAATTTTATAATATATATATATATATATAATGAAATTCATGTTTATGTTTACAAAAAATGTGAAATGTGAATAAAAAAAGGGCACAAAATGTTTTTTTAAATGATGTTAATATATAAAATAACATATGATGTGGGTCAAACAAAAATATGGTTTTTAGAAAATAACTTGTTGATTTTGGTGAAATAAGTAGTAATTGATAAAATAATATTATAAATAATCAACACTTTCACAAAAATGAGATAAGAGACAAAAGAGAAAAAAAATATTGAGTGGGAAACATGAATTGGAGATAAGACATTGGGTGGAGTGAAATTAAAAGTGAGTCTCATTTTTTATAAAAGTCCTTCACATGAATAACCATAATATAATTATAAAAATTAAAAATGGAAGACAACAAATTCCAAAAAAAAATCATGAATCGAACATAAAATCATTCACTTTAAGCTTTAAAATTATAAATATGTGACTTTGGAAACCCCTGAAAATTTACCTTCATTTCTTTCTCCCTTTCCATGGTGTCCAAAAACTTCGTCTTTAATCCAGGTAAGGGTTTTAATTTTTATTGTATCAAATTATGGTTGATTTACACATATATATATATATATGTATATGTAGGTATCTATCTACGTTTTTTATTTCAAGAAATTATAATGTAGGGATTATTTTTATTTTCAATTTTAATTTTTTAAACTCATATAAGAATTAATTTTATTTTGTTTATTATTTAAAAAGTTACATATATATATATACAAATATGTATTTATATCTACCTATTTTCAAATATAAAAAGAAAAGGATTTTGATTTAAATTTTTATTTCTAAATCCAATGATTATATGGGTCTAATTTAATTGTTGATTAATTTATGTTGTTTGTAACTATATATATATATATACACGTGTATATATATATGTATTGATATATATATATATAAGTCTTTATTTTTAAAATTTATAAGATAAATTTTTGGTCTTAAATTTTATCTCCATACCTATATTGTGTAAAGCGGTTGTTCATTTTTATCAAATGGACTGATTCTGATTTCAAATCACAAATCTATATAAAATTTATAAATATTTATATTTATGTACATATATGTGAATATAAATTTATTTCTAAAAAGGGATTTGCGATTTATTTCCAAATCTATATGAAAATGTTATAATTTGTTCTTAATCAATCATGCTTTATATTTATGTGTAACCATAGTTTTAAAATGATAATAGTTATCATTTTAAGTGCTAATCCTAAACATGTTATTATTTCATGTGTGAAATTGTATTGACACCCCCTGGTATGTCTGGAATAATTAAGTATGTATATGTTTTAAATTATAATTGGAATTCCATGTTTTTCTGATTAATTAAAAATTTATTTCATTACACATTTTATTTATGATTTAAGAATAAGGATAACTATTTTTAATCATGGTATTTTCTTAGAAATGGTTTTAGAAACTGTCAATAATACGTTACATGAAATTTTATTTTATTTTATAGAAAATAATTGTATATATGTATTATTGAAATTTTCTTCTTTATGATTGAGAAAGGTTGGCCCAATATAAGTTTTTTAAAAAATTAGAACAAGTATAATAAATGTTATGTTATGGGTAGTGAACCCATAAATCATAAGGGGACTTTGTTCCATATGAGTTATGACTTGTGGATTTATGTTTTTCGTATGGTCTTCAATTTATAAAAATTGACCCACCAAAAATTGTTATTTTCAATGGAGAAATCTCATTGATCCTTTCAATTGTAATTATTTTATAAAATTAATGTTTTCTAGATTATATAGATTTCAATGTTTTAGAAATATATTTTTATGTGTATATACATATATATATGATTATTGAAGAATATATTTTAAAATTTTCTATTAGCATTTTCGAAACCCCTTATTAGCAGTATTAAATGCTCAGAGTATATTTTAAAATCTGTTTGTACATGATTAGTATAAATACAAAATGATGTTATTTTCTATGAGGAGGCGACGCACTAAAGACATTTTAGTTTAAATAAATTTTTTTTGTATATATTTTATAAAATGTAATATTGGTATATAATTGTTTAAAACCTGGACCTGAAAAGTTCCTTGTATGTAATTAATGTTGTGCATTTGTTCAGTGTATTTTAGAAAAATACACTTCATTTATATAATATGAGTTATGAAGTGTGGGCTTATGGTGTTATAATAGAGGTTTTTAAAAATTAATTACAATTAAACTAAAATGGAATGAATTATATGAGTTCAATTATATTTCATTTAGAAATACATATAAGAATTATAAATAACCCACGAGACATTAAAATTCCCAATTTTACTTTAAAAATCATTATAAGTATTTTTTTAGGGAAAATGTAAAAAATGTTTTCCAAAGTTATAATCAATTATTGAGGGTGTCCATAAAAATACCAAATTTAAAACATAATATATTCCTTCTCAATTTTAAAAACATCCATAACTTGATTATTATACATCAAGAATAATTATTTAAAGGGCAATATAAAAAAGTGTTCTAAAATTAAAATTTCAATAATGGGGAAAACTATCTATATCTTGAAAAGATTGTGAAAAACATTCATGAATGAAAAAGGAGGGTCAGGATAGGAATCCACACACCCTAGGAATATAACCCATAATAAAAAAGAATAAAAATTCATCCAACCCATACCCTAGGGTTCATACCTCACAAGAAACACCAAGAGGGAAAACAAGAGAGTGGAATAAAGAGTAAGAAGGAGTCAAATAGGAATAAATATTAACTTATGATGATCACACGCCAAATATGAGAATAAATCACCTGAGAGAGGAGGTCGTAAAAAGGGGGAGGTATATGAGAGGGAGGTTGTCCGTGGAAAGGGATGTCACATGGGAATTGGGAAATGAATTAGGGAAAATAAAGACGAAAAGGAATTAAAATCCTTAATATATTTTTCAAAATTTCAAAATATTTAATACCAAAGGAGATTTACACGGTTTTCAAAGACACATAGACATAACGTGCACTGATCATTCTACCAGAACCAGTCCCCTAGAACACCTACATAGTTGGGCTGTATGGTTGATAAAACCACGATCTAAACATGTGAAATTATTAAATTTAAAAAGATTCCCACTTTCTTGTTTTCCACATGGTTTTTCTAACCAAGTGGCCACACCATGGTATATAAAAACATTTTTTATTTTTAAATTCCCAAAATTAAATGACCCAAACCACCGAAACAATAATATAAATAAATAAATATAATATAATAATTCATAAATTTTGGTTGTGGTCTGACAATTCTCCACACCAGGACCTATTATTCCCTATTAAATCCATCAAAATTAGGAAGGATGACACACCAAAGGAACTTATAACAGAAATAACACCTAAAAAATAAATCCAAGCCACTCAACCTATAAAGAAGGCCTTGAAATCAAAAAAAATCTAAAAATTTACACATTACATCCAACCAATTTTATCCAAAATAATAAAAATAATGTAGAACCACAATGGATCTCCCCATAATTTTAATGTTATTATAAAATTATGGATTGACAAGGAAATGACACGACAATAGAAACACCAGAAATCATAACCCAAATTCCCAACTAAGAGGAATCAATAAGAACTAGCAATCGAAGATCATCCAAAACCTCACTATTATGAAGCATAATTATCCAAAGTAACAAAACTATGATAAAAACTATTAAAATTAAAGGAACACGATAGAATAAGGAAACATTTAAATAATTAAATACCTCAAAAACTATACATAGAAATTTTTTGAGAAGAATATAACATAAATAGAACCCAATGGTTTCTTAAAATAAGGACCACTAGCACCCTCATCCACAAAATTTTATCTAGGAATAAAGAGAAATATGCATGAATCATGAGAATGCCTCATAAAATGACATGGGTTCTTTTTTAGTGTTGAAAATAAAATAAGGGTAACATAGGAACTCAAATTCAAATCAACAATCTTGGAGATCTCCAAAATAGTCAAACCTTCACTAGCCTGAGTATATACTCAATTGGTGTGGAATTTTTCCTAGTCACCCATAACACACACCGGGGGTTTCCCAAGCTTACTAAATCAAAATGAGACCTAAAAACAACCCTAATCACCTAAACTCCTCAGAAATCACATTCCCCCAAATGAGTTTATGTCATATCCCAAGAACATCTCAAAAAACATCAAAAATTGAAGTGGGATCCAAAAAAACAAACCCAAGAAAAGAACACCTTAATAAATCAATCGACAAAGAAACCATAATTGGAAAAATCCAAAGAATGAATATAATCAATACATTTCTGGGAGGCATCTTTAAACAATAATAAACACAAATCCTAAAAAAACCAAACTCATCATAATAACACAAATTAAATAATATCTTCAAAAACCTCCTAAATTTCAACCACAAAGTCTTTAAATAATAAAAAATCATTTTTTTCTTGAAAATTAACTTCTCACACATATTTAAATAATCAAAATCGAATTTAAAACACCCATCCCTAAAAATTCACATTAGAAAATAACGGAAGAACCAAAATCTCAATGAAATCCCAAATAAATTACAAAATAATAGAAACCATTAATATATATTTTAAAATATTTTTTTTAAATACCCACATTTGAGTTTCAGAATCATAATAAAAAAATATTTCAATCCATAATTTCCAAATTTGAAATCCATGGGGCCCATTAAATCCACTTTAAAAAATTACACATTCATTCTTAAAACATCAATTAATCATTTAAAATCAATTTAAAACATTACATCTTATTTATGAAAATGATTCATGACACTTTAAACATAAAATCCATTTAATTTTATTCTAAATTAAATCATCTAAAATCACTTTAAAACTCATTTGTATCGTTTAAAACCATATATAATTTAAAAACATCACCGAAATCAAACCAAATCACATCAGCACATCATATTAAATAATTTTCCAAATTGAAAGGAACCCAACATAGAATATTAAAGGGTTTAGTGGTCACATGTGTTTGGAAGACATGATTTGATGGACAATGGGCCAATCATTAAACTACCATGAAGAGTTTATTGAAGCCATACACCTGGTAACTACCTAGGATTTTAGGTAATGTGATCTAATGGAACCTTCTTTTCCCCCTTCCTTATCACCCCAAATATCAAAAATATCTCAAAAAAACCCTAAAAACCAAAAAAATCATAATGAAATCAATTGAAAACAAAAATTCATCAAAAGGTTCAAAGAGAATATCAAATTAAAAATTAAAATCCTGAAATCCTCTGGTAACTTGGATTTTGGAAGGAGTGGTGGTGATGAGTCACAAACCCATGATCATCTTTATGGCATCCAATAATCCTATATCCTATAAAAAAAATCCAATCTTACATGGGATTATTATTAACTTATCTCCACATAAAATCCCAGTGCATATGATACCATTTTTTGTGAATTTACCGAAGTTTTACCTCCATAATACACTTAACTAGGTTTGTGGAAAGGATGAAGGATGTTATCGATCCCCATAAAATAACAAAATTTCACAAGTATAAATAATGAAACACTAGTGTAAGATTTTCCCATAAACATTAATTAAATTATTAGTGGAAATTATAAACAAACAATATTAAAAATCAATATATTAAATGTCCATGCTTAATCAAAAGTAGAGGAAAAGAAAATATTAAAGATGTAAAGTAAAATATCAAATAAAATTCCATATTATTCCCTATTCTCACCCCCAATCTCCATCCCTTTCACAGAAAAAACACCTAATATTATTCCACAAAATGAATTTTCTCCAGCTACCAGCAGTTATTTTTACCATCTTTACATAAAAAGAAATAAACAATCCTCCATGTTTAATGAAATAAAATAAAATAGAAAGAAAATAGATGACATATCTGTGTAAAATATCATTGGCGACCTATGGTTACACCCTATCCAAACAAGAACATAAATCACTCAAAGGGAGATTAAGAGATAAACTTAAAAATATATATATATGTAGGTATGATTATGAAAAAACCCAGTAGGCTACCACCCACCTTACAACATGATTACCCTTTAATTAAATATCCATTAACATGATAGTTTTAAAATACATTAATTTGAAATAATTATTGTCCTCTTTCATAAAATAGTATAAAATCAATTTGTACCATCATTTTTCCAAAAAACGAGAGTTTATTTAAATTTTCAAAAGGGGAGAGAACTAGTGGTTACCAATAGAATTTGAAGGGAATAATAGTAGATGTAAAATAAATGAAACATAAATTAAACATCATAAGAGGGATAATATTGTGGAAATTCATGCGAGAGAAACATCATATAAGAAATTTAATAAAATATTTTTTTTATTATGTTAAGCATGAAAAAATGAAAATAAATAAAATAATATTTAAATATAGCACCATAGAAAATAGATTAAATAAAAACAACCACAATGAAAAACCCTAAGAAGTCATGGCAGGGTATATGGAATACTCATACTCTCGACGATCAAACCATGGATCCATATATCTATTATTGTTCTCAATATATAACCAATCCATACAATCATCATGTATTTTAGTCATCATGGTAGAGTAATACTGCATGTAAAGGAAATATAAATTCCTACTACCTATTCATAGAATACTTTTAATAGTCTACCTTCCTAGGTACCTAGGGTTCCCATATTACATTCTCATAAATGGAATTCACAAGGGAGGTGTAGTATAAAAACCAAATCTCAATCACATAGCACTAAAAAGAAGACATAAAACACCTCTCACCTCCTTAAAGAGGCAATATAAAGCCCCATTTTTAAAATCATATCAATATACCAATAACATAAAACTAGGGTCTAAAAAATAACATAACTTTCTCGGGTTCCTTTAGAGTGTACATCTCATTCCGAAAGGATTTATAAAGTGCTCAGAAGGTGTATACCAATTATTTTAAATATATTTAAACACTTGATTGAAACTGTGTTCGAAAAACAACATTAAATTTATATAGATTCATTCTTATTTTTCCTATATACAATCACACACAAACACAAACATATATATATATATCTGTTATTTAAAAAAATCACAAGATGCCACATGAATTTTTACAATTTCATATATATATATGTGTATGTATACTCATGTACATAATCATACCCATCAGATACCCAAAAGGCATATGAAAAATAACACTTTTTTTATCTGAAACCACTCTTGAATCTCTTCATGAATACATGGATATATTTATATATAAACACACACACACACATATATATATATATAATAATCAAGAAGAAATAACACAAAGGAGTTATAAAATATATTATAATTAAACCGTAATGGAAAAAACAATATGAGTTCTATTAAATTTCATTAAAATTTCATATAAGTATTATAAATAACTTATGAGACATTAAAATAAGCAATTTCAATTTTAAAATCATCCCAATTAGTTTTATAGGAAAAGGTACAACATGTTTTACAAAGGAAGATGTAATTAAGGACTGAAACCATATAAATTCAAAATTTTATACATAATATATTCCCTAGAAATTATATATAAATCGATAACATGGTTATTAGAAATAAAAAATAATAATTTAAAGGACCTGGAATTGGGGTTCAAAAATTCAAAGGTCAAGTGAGGGGAAGATCTTCCTAGAAATTTTACAGATGATGAAAACCCTTCAAGAAAATAAATAGGAGGGTCCCAAGTGGATGCCACACACCCTAGGAATGAATCCCACAAGAAAAGAATTAAATTATTTCCAAACCATACCCTATGGTTCAGACCTCATGTGATTCACCCAGAGGGGAAACCAGATAGGGAATGAAAGATAAATAAGAAGTATTTAGAGAGAATGACATACTAACCAATGATGATCACATATAAAACCTTAAAAGAAATTGGCTGAGGGAGGGGGCCACAATAAGGTGGAGAGGATCACAAGAGGAAACATGGACATGGGATGGGTTTCATGAAAAAATGTGGAAAATGGGGAGGAAAATGGATTAATATCTTTAAGGAAAGTATGGTAATTTCAAAACAATTAATGCCTAATGAGAGTTGTATAGTTTGGTCACATGTTTGGAAAAACAATATGTTGACCATTCGATTGAAACTTGTCACCTAAAACACCCATACAGTTATGTTTAAAATTTTATAAAACTATGAAGCGACCAAAAAAACGATTATTTATAAATAGGACCACAAACATGGTTTTCGTACGCTTCGCCCAACGGTGTGTACAAACCATGTGATAAATAAAAAAAGATTAATTTCATAAAAATTATTCCAATTAAATGACCCAAACCTCAAAAACAAAAAATATAAATATAAATAAGTAAATTAAACAATTATTAAATGAGTTTTGGGTTGTAACAGATCTAGTTGGTTTGTCATTGTTTGGTGATGGCTCACAGCCTATACAAATATTATGTGGATCAACATCATTATCCTTTAGAGTTTTCGGTTAGTGATAAGTTGTTATTGAATGAATCACCTATCTAGGTCAATGATAGATAAAAAATAAAGGGGATATAACTCTTAGATTGTAGGACCATTTTTGGCCATGGAACTACTAAGAATTGTGGAATATCACTTTTATTTATCAATATAGTTTTCTAAAAATGACAATGTCTTACATGGGTCTCAACTCAAAAAGTATCATCCAAATATGTCTCATTTTATAAACAAGTAATACCTTAATATAGATATTGATATTTATATGAATAAAAAATTGAATTGGGTTATTGATTATCTAGTGAAGGATCTATGTGATAATTCTATACATTTGGTTTGAGTTCTATAATAGCATGGTTCTTATTCTAACAAGATATGGGAGTATAAATCAATAATGTGGGAGAATTAGATTCATTTATTTGGATTCCAACACAATATAACATAGATTTTTAAGGGTATATATAAATACAGTGGGGAAAATCATCACATCTCAATATTACTTTCAGTTATATAATTTCATTCCTTTCACTATTTGTTGGGTAATATGTCAAGTAATTTTGGGCAACATTTAGAAATATTTAAAGTTTTTTTGGCCCATAAATGGTGGGAACATGTTTAGGGAAAAACATGAAGGTCCTAATATTAAATTTTACACCGTTTCTTGGTGTTCTATGGGAAGGGTTAATGGTTAGGTGTGTACATAGTGAAAATAGTGAAACCTTCTCCTCAAACCGTTCAACATGAAGTTGTGAAATTTCTCCCAGTGGGCACATAGTTTTCCAAATCATGTGGAAAAACCATAATACCTCTCAAATAACCTATAAAGGTTAACAATGTTGGTACACAGATTGCTAAATAGTGTGTAACACGTTATTTTTTCGGATTTTTTTTTAATACCCAAAGCACATTAATTTTTGCTCAGTCTTCTTCTGGTGGAATAGGATCTCAACCAAGGATGCTCATTTTTGATATATCAGAGATTATTTACCTCATGGTGATCAGTATATATGGATTATTAGGTGTTAGGTATGTGTTTTGAATGTATTTTTATGGTATTTTCTGTCCTTTTTTGTTATTTTATATCCTATATTCTCTCCTTGAACATAATAGAAAATTTGGGATGTTGATTCTAGATCTACGGTTTAAGGAATGCTATTTTTTTCTTATAGATCTACCATGGATTTGGGGATTTTTATTAATATTCATTGATATTTTGAGTTATATAGAAATCATAATGGTAAGTGATTTTACTCTCTCTCGTTGTTCTAGAAAGAATGGATTGGAGATTATTTTTTGGGAATTATTGTATTTGGGTTCTTTCTTGTCTTCTTGAACCCTTGGTTTCACTTGTCTTTTTGATCCTATATGAGTGTCAAAATTCCAAGGTATTTGAGGTAGGTGGTTTTATGATTCAAATTGTTCATACAAACCAATCTTACATGTTTTTAAATTTTTGTTTCTAAAATAGTTAGAAATCATGATTTATGGATTTATCCTGGAATTGGGATTAAAATAGTTTTAAAAGAGAATGAAAAATATTTTGATAAAATGTTGTAGTTTTTGTTATTTTTTAAAAATGTATTTATCCATTTGGTATTTTTAATGAAAATTGTTTTAGAGACTTTTTTTATTGTTTTTAAGATGGAATACACATTTAGTAATTATAACATAGTAAACATTGATGTGATTGTATTCATGGATCTATCCTTGTGTATGAACTCTTTCCCCATAGACATATTCTTCCAGGGTAATGTGTGCACTGATTTCCCTATGTTGTGTGAAGGAGTCACCCTTGTGAATGAAATCATACCCCTAGAACTATTTTACTATGGTTACATGCACACCATGTGGCCAAATATCACATTACTATTAAAAAGAACCCCATTGAATAGGAACTATTAATACCCATAGGCATGTTATTTTCTATAGTGATTATTCTTGAAATAATTGATTGGTTGCTTAATGAAATGCTTTGGAAACCTGTTTATTATCAGGCTTTGTTAAATTGTTAAAATGGCGATTTATTAATGTTTTGTATCAATATATGTATAATTGTATATCATGCATTATTTCCCATTACATGAATATAATTGGTTTATTTTAAAAAAATATATTCTAAAACAATTGTTGAGATCATACTGGGCTCTTTCTCTCACACCTTACATGAATCATTGACTATACATATATCTTATTTTGTCTTATATAGGTAAGGTAAAGGTACTATAGGATTGAAGTGGCTTTTTTTGATAGAAATGTTTGGGAGTCTCGAACTAAAATCATGTTACACAGAGTTGGCTTGTAACAGCTCTATTGTACTTTTGTTACCCTTATGAATCGTGGTTCTTGTTTTGCCTTATGATTTTACCATTCTACTATTATCTTGTTTTTGGAATACTAACATATTTCATGATATTATCACATTGTTTCAAGATTATTATTGAATCATCATTTCAAAAGTTATTTCTTGATGTCTTGGTGTTTATCGCCAGGCTATGAGGATTGGGAACACCCTTGGCTCCGTTTCATGGCTGGCTCCTGATATAGATAGATTTAGTAATCTATATGACTTCATGACATTAAAGTGTACTTTTTTTAAACATTATTTAAATGTATTTTGTTCTAATTTATTTTAATTATTTTTTTTGGTTTATTTGTTTAGTTTTTATTTTATTTAAATTATTTTATTTACTTACTTTTTAGTTAGTTAGACATAATTTTAAATTATAGTTAATATTAGTTTGTAATTGACTATTATTTAATGATGAATATTTAGAAAATAATTTATAGTTAATCATAGTTAGTAGTATAATAATTATTTTTAAATGATTATTATTTAATATAATTAATTATTTTACTCTTCCACCATCATGTTTACCTACTGTAGGTGAAGTAGCTCTTGAGTTCACATAGAGCACAAGGTCGCGGGGAGAAACTCCTCTAAGAAAATCCACTCGAATTCTACCCAGGTGAGGGTCGCCTCATCATGCGTCTGGGTGGTTATGATCCACCATGTCCCCAATGATCCCTTCATAAGTATCATTGCTAAGATCGATATCTGGTCAAGTGGTGTCCTCACTAAGAAGAAGACCCGCATCACTAACTTCAGCCAATCCTCTGTGACCTGAGGATCTGTCTCTCCCCTAAACCTTGGAGGTCATTGTCTCTAAAACTTGTGCAGGTCACTGAGTCTGTGTACGCCCTCTACGGAAACCGCTGGCAATATATGTTGACAATAGGGTGGTGGCAGCACTCGTGCACCACCCAGTGAGGCCATCTCTCAAACGGGTCCCTAATCATATGCCTCGTCACTAGGTGGGTTGTCCTCACAACCTCATATGGGGATCTTGGATGGTTGTCCACGTGAAGGCATTGTGAGATAGATCAAGATTTACCAAGGTCAAAATTTTATACCAGGTGAGTGGAATTTTATTTAAATTAACATAAGAATAAACTTATGCAAACAATGTTTTCTTGTATAGAGACAAAAATCGGAATTCAAGGTCCTAGTGTATGGATAAGTCAGTCGTCGCACCAACACAGGACTCCCCAAATCTAGATGTTGGACTCGAAACACTAAACATTGTTTCACCGAAACAAAACTCAGACTCTCGGTCTTTATGGTAGGACCGACCACCCTCTAATACCACTTTATCATGACCCATCCCCTAGGGCTCATTCCATGACTACCCCAAGCCCACATTTCAAATTCCAGGGGCTACCAAATAGTGGTGAAGGCATCAACATTCAAGTGGTAAGCATTTTCCAGAGTACCTGTATGCACAAACACACCAAACAATATCATACAAACTTAAAAAGAAAATTTTATCCTTAAAAAAATGTTGTATACATGTAAAACTAATATAAGTGGGCTATAATACAAACCCAACAAAAGAACTCAAAACATCAAAGCACAAAAAGGAAACACTGATTGCCATCTGTGGAAAACCCCACCTGATCGTTAGAGTAGTGTGGCTACAATAATCCAAATTAGAACATAATATCCTCCATATCCCATGGGGACCTACCTAGTCCTAGGCCACCAAGTCCACCATCGTATCGTCCATTGTTCTCGTCTCCATGAGCACCTATTGGTCTCGATCCACGGAAGTCTCTGTAAAAACATTGATCACCTGCACATGACACAACACAAGTGGGTGGAGCTCGTGCAGGGGTGAGTAAAGAGATAATAACTAGGGACCAAAAAAAGAAATTAAAGACCACAAAACAATCCTCAACTTAAAGAACAATTCACAAGACAACTCACACCAGGTATACATTTAGGGTAGTGATTATAGAAACACCATTCACATCATCGAACACCTTGGATTCTTTAGAACTCCATCTCTATCTAGTACCGTGGGTCTGTTGGGTATCACAAAATCCACTTCCCTCTGACCTTGGACTATTATGGTACTAATCCCGAATGATTAATGTGGGTTTTCTAGGTCACACAGATCTTCTCCCCACGGTGAGCTTGTCGGGTCACACAGAGCCGGTTTCAACCATGGAAATACTGAGGTACGCTTACTGTGGAGTATCGTGGGTCTTCCTGGTCACACAATGCCTCTCCCCACCATTTTCTTTCTGGTTCACATAGACATGTTTTCCACTGTGTGGTCATTAATTCATATTGAGTCGATAGTCAGCAGTCTTCGGGTCTCAGCCAACGGTAGGGTTTTGTACGTGGAGCTGTTGGGAGAACTGATCCTCAATTCAGGAAGCGTATCTCAAAATCTAGGAAGGTCACCACTGATCATTACAAAATATTCACCTTGTATAAAGGGTTCCAACGCCGTAAATGGCTCATCAATCAGACGTACAATTGTCATGATACGAGTGTTTCAGTAAACCGGGACCGGTTGCGTCCGGGCCTGGTCCAACCCAGTCAGACCAACCTGACCAACCCAGCTTTGGGGGTCCCACATACCCCAATTTAAATTCCACCAACTAGACCTGATCCGTTTCTGGTCTAGGTTAGTCTGGTCTGCCCTGAATAGTGGTCCAGGCCTAATGGGGCTCGCTGGACCTGGCCAGGTTTGGCCGAGGGTGCAGCCCGTCAGGTCGCCCGATGACCCAGATCGAAGGGCGTAGGTCCGACCCTAAGGGCAGGGGTCCAACCTTAAAGGAGCAGGTCCATCCTACTAGGCTTGTGACCGGCCCGGCCCTGTGGTTGGGGTAACGGCCCGCTGGCTGGCATCACGGCCCGCCAGCCTGAAGACCTGCCACACGGGCAACCATTAGGGTGCTCTTGGGACGCGACAGCCGACCACATCCTTCTTTTAGCCTGCCCCGTGGATGCGTGGGGAAACTCAAACTATAGATGGGTTACCTAAGCTCGTTATCCACCCGGGAAACCCAGACATGCACCACCCCTCCACGTTGTGCCTGCATAGCACCGCGTCGTCTAGCTATTGCGACCAGCCGACAATGGCCTCCTTCTATCGTGGAGCCCCGACGAGGGTGCCACCATCCTACACCAACAGTCGTTGCCACTAGAACCCATGGGCTGGAAGTCCTTTCTTCGGGCCACTAGGATTGTTATGGTTGTCAGTTTTCCAATCTATCTACGCCAACTGGCCTCCCAAGTCACGGAAATCCCTTCTTTGTCCCCTGATTCCTCTTGTCGTCAATTTTTGGATGTAGCCACAATGAACTCACATGGAAGAGGAGATCAGGCCTTATTCTTATCGTCTTGTGCCCTCTGCATTAGAGGATTAAAACCTTGTGGGGTTCGGGGATTTAAATTAAATCAAAAAATTATAATTTCAATCCCAGATAACAAAAATCTCCAAAACAATTACCCTCCCACATAAACACAAATTTCATAGATCTAACTATTCATGGGTAGATCAGCATTCGTCATTTCTAGAAAATAATAGGGAAAAAATTTAAAATAAAATAACCAATAACTCTTTGTCATTATTTACGCAGAGTTATGTCCTCAATGGTTCAAGATGTCTACTTTATTCATCACTTCTGACTCCGCTCTTCAAGGTGTGTCGAAGATGTTTGACATTCGTTGGTGTTTGTCATTCTTTGTTAGAGAGGAAGTTAGATTGGGGTTTTTCAAAGAATCCTCACAATTTAATTGATCGTTCCACCAACATATCAACCAAAATAAAAGGGAAACACATCACAAAATTTGTATTATTTTGTAACGTCGCGTCGTTACATGTCATTAAGCTTCATTACTCTATGAGTTAATAAGAAATTAATGATCCTCATCAATTCACCTCATCACTTCACCGAAGAATCTCCATCTGCCACTCAACAGATTAGAAAATAAAATAAAATGACTTTTTAATGTTATTTTATTATTATTTTAAAAAGTACAAAGTTAACATTTTTGGTTCGTCCCTTTATGGATGAAGTTAAGTCCTTTCTAAGTGGTTCCCAGCATTCTGAATTCACAGTGACCTTATATTTTTATTCTGAGAATCGGTTCAAATTTTAGAAAAACTCACTTTCACGTTTACTTAAGAATACATAAAAAAAGTTTGAAATTCCGTTCTGGGATCACTGGGCCATAGAATCATGTGTCGTCAAAGCTTGTGGTCTAAGAATAATTCCATATAATTTAAAAAACAATTAAATGGAATTTATGAGACATTAGAAATACACACTATAGAAAAAAATCATTCATAATTCTCCTACTACATAGTTTGAAAAAAGATAGAAATTATTCACAACCTACTCACCGCACAAAGTAGTGCTTTCATATAATCACAAAAAATGATTAACACACAGAATATTAAAGATAAGTGAAAATTAAAAGAATCATGGAAAATACACTTTGGTTTTACATATCTTTGACATTACGTTCTATGTCCATGGGTAGGGATGAAAAAAAGTCATGTATCCATGAAATTTAGGGTACCCATACCCTAACCCATCCCATTTATTTTTAAGATTTACAATCTTAACCCTATTCTATTATATTATTAACAATCCATTTAAAAATACTAACCCTTTTTATTGCCCAATTAGAAATTTATATATTTAATTTTTATTTATAAATCAATAATAAAAATATCAAAAAATAAGGATATATATTTTTTAGTTATAATTTATTTAAAAAAATCTTTTTAAAAATTTAAATTTAAATTATAATTACATGTATAATATAAACATAAATAAAATAAATATATATATTTTTTATAAATATGAGGTCATTTAAAAAAATAATATTAATTAATAAACTATAATATTCATATTCTAGATCAAGTTTATGGTAGCCTAAGATTATTACCCTAACCTACTCGTTTATTAACCAAGTTTTCAATTTTTTACTTTAAACCTTTAAATACTCATTTAACCACTACCCTAACCTTATTTAGGTGGTTTGGGTAGTGTCGAGTACCCAATTAATAGGTACCCATTTTCATCCCTTTCCATGGTAAAAACACTACTACATTCCATTTTCATCATATGATAGAATAATTACAATCACTTTTTATAAGTCATTAAATTAGTTAAATATTTACAAGTAATCCTCAATTTCATCATAACACCAATACAAATGGCCCCTATTAATTGTAGTAAGTACTAGTTAGTCATCTAGTTTCACCAACCTTTGAGATTCACAAATGTTCCACCATTCGATTTGGTGATTGTCAATTGCCTACAACAACCACCATATGACTAATGAAGTCAGTGAACAATTCAAAATACCCTTGAAAATCCACTTATGACCCTTAAACATCAAAACTTTGATGTAAAAAACATTATCAAGGTGATAATAGTATAATAAACAAAATATCATACTCACAGGTATCATAACTTCTATTTACCTCAATCCAACCCACTATACATGCCCATCAGACAAAGGCACTCTCTAAAAAAACAATCAGCCATCAATGACCACATTGTTTCTAGTTAATCATCACTTGTATTTTATCTCTTTATTCACTCTTTATCTTATAGATTCAATCAAAATTTTATGTTTGATTCATATCCCAACAATCTCTCACTTGAGTACTTCATCAAGTAACACTGAACGTCTCTCCAATTTTGAACAAAACTACTCTCCCACTTCCATAGTAATGAAAATTAGTATTCTACTTTCATTACATTCCCCCTAGTATCTCTGATGTACTATGATATGATAAGATTTCTTATACTAAAACCTTAGTAAATATGTCTACTAAATATTACTCCCCAACTATCTTCTATAAATTTTATACCTTTTCTACTAGCATTTTCAATATAAAATGGAATTTTTGTTTAATATGATACTTCCTTGTATGAAACATGATATTATATGATAAATTATCCACACTATTATTATCAAATAATAACACACCACCCTACTAAATCCATCTGAGAACCTTAAACAATTTCATAAACCATACAAATTCCTTACCAACTTTTATTGGATCTTTCTTACATATATTTATCAGGAGTTGAAATGAAAGAATTATAGAGGATTTTTATGGTTAAATTTATTAATAATAAATAATGTAGATATTTAATAAGGAAAAATAAATTTTGATTTTGGTGCAACAAATGAATATGTCAGGTCCAATGATACAATATGCATGCAGAAAATTTTATTTATGCAATTAATATCGTACAGAAGTTTCAAATAATAATAAACCAGTTATACTTACTACACATGTAATTTAATTATAATATTTGAATTAAATTTATATAGTGATGAAGTGGATGAATTATATGGTTATGGTCAATGGAATTTAATCAAGAATTAATGAGTTTTTTAATTAATTAAATTTCTAGTAATTAAAATCTATGCATTCATGTAGTTTTTCAAATATTGATGAAAAATAAAAAAAGATTCTATATATATTATTGTGGGTCAAAATTGTGTGTGTGTGTGTGTGTGTTTGTGTGCGTGCCTTTTTTTATTTCAATTTGTCACTGCAATTCTAAAATAATATTTTTGGTCCTCCATGTTAAAGGGAGAGAACACTGAACATAATTTCTTTTTAAATGAACTACTATGTGTGGAATTATAAAAGAAGAGAAAGATCCAATGCTATTATTTTATTATGAAGAAGAGAATGGAGTGGGAAGTAGAAGATTAAAAATTGACTGAGATAGTCATGATGTTGATAGAAGAAGAAAGTGTTGTTCATATAAATTTGTGTAGGAAAGAAGAGGGATTATATTCCAATAATTGTGAAAGTATTATGAAGAATATGGAAGAGTTTTTGTTCGACCACTATATATACAATAAATAATAAAAAAAATTCTTACATGTTGATGTGAAACTATGATAATAATAATAATAATAATAATAATAATAATAAGAGAGATAGAACATACAAAATAATATTAGGTTCTTAATTGGTGTTGACTCACTAGTAGTTCTCTATAGATATTAGTGTAATGTTATGAGATATACCTTTGTGGGATGCACCAAACAGAGTAGAGTTGGATTTACACTGATACACTATTTAGATAAAATATTATAATTCAAATAGTGTTTTTTATCGTGGGTTTTGTGACCCAGTGATTTACCAAATTTTTTCATGGAATACCCTTCTCATGTTGATAGGTGAACCTTTTAAATTATTTTATATCATATATAGATTTTTTACTTTGTTTTAAGAAATAATGAAGTGGAAAATAGATAACAATATAACCACTCACATGATAGTGACAAAGGTAATAAAAAGGGATAGAATTTTTAAATTAAAATTTTTATTTGATACCAAAACTTATTCAACCCCCCTCTCAGTGTGGTTCATATCCCAACAATCCCCTTAAATTTGTTTGAGTTCCCGATTCAATTCTGACTAGATTCTCTTATTTTAATTTGATCAATTTTTTTTAAATATTTTTTATTTCATTGTTGATTCATAAAAATTTATAGTTTTTATAAATTTATGCCTATCTCATATCAAAATTTAAATTTTACCTAGACTATGGTGAACTGGAGAAATAAAGAGAATAATAATATGAAAAAATATATCTATTATTTAAATAGGGAGTTCCTCTAATATATAGAATAGGAAAATATAGATCTAGTCGTGAAGTAGAATAAATTGTGGTTTAGGTTTACACTGAGAAGATAGAAAACATTCCTTCCAAAAGCAGAATAAGATATTCATGTGATCATGAGGTATGTGTCAGTTCTTTCTAAAACTATCCTAAACAAGTACCAAGAATTAGTGGCATTAATGACATGTTTAATAGTATATTAGTTAGTAATTTAAAAAATTTATTTCATTCATTTCATAAATAATTATTTTCTTTTTTTGTGATATTTTGGAATGTCAGTTGGCAAAGATCACCAAAATTTAAGTCGAGGTACATAACATAGAGAAATATTTAATGGAAAGAGTATTGACCTTTATAAAACACTCTAAATATGTTTGAGACATTCAATAATTAAATATTATGTTTGAAGATAAGGTATATAGGTTTAAAGAGGAGTGTATCAATATAATGTATAAGAAGGTTGAGGATAATGAAATACTAAAATGGAAGATACATATAAATGAGGAAAATATGAAAAATAGCATTGAAGTCAATAATTCTCAATTATATGATGAATCCAATGGGATAAAAGATCTTCAAACATTTATACAAATAAAGGAGAAAAAATCATTATGAAGATGTGGGAAGAATAAGGAATGGTTTTAAAGATGGTGTTTCATTGACTGAATATAAAAAGAACTCACTCAATATGATGTGTATTTTATTCAATATAAAATTTGTAATCCATGAAATAAAAAATATTGAGCCATCATAAATGAAGAAAGAAGTATTTTCTATCATTTTTATATATAATAAATATTTATATGTTGAAATATATCAAATATTTGATAATAATATCATGAAATTATCTAACAATCATTCTAAATAAGTCTCAAAGAAAAAAAGGCACCATCCATACCTACATCTAATAATGATTACAAATCTATTTATATCCAGAGTGTTAGTTTAAATAACTATATACAATTACGAAATAGGATAAGTGATTAGAATCATTTACCCAAGTCGTGGGTGGATAAAATAAGTAATATGAGTTTTGGTTCCCCAAAAATATCACAAAGAAATAGTGAAGAAATCCCCAAAACAACATGTTTAAAAATCTAGACAACATTCTATTTTTGAAAAGATAATCAATGTTTGTTGGGAAATTTTAGTGTTGTAATAAGTTTGGGAACTATGTGGTGGATTATGGGTAATATCCTTTAAATGATAGTGTTTAAATAAATATTATTAATAAGGGGGAAAATAAATAATGGAATCATCATCCATATATGATGAAAATAAACATCTGTTCTAAAAACATATTGAAATCACTTAAATATTTCTATAATGTTTTCAATGGTTGCATCCATAGAAGTGGTGTATGAAAATCTATGAATTTATCAAAATTAGATGATAATATAAGACAAAAAATATTGGTGAAGAAGGAAGATCCATCCTTGTGAAGAAATATGAATAAGGTTGCAAATAAGATTACATTTAACAAGTTTCAGAAGAAGAGTGAGTTTTCCTGGACAAAAACACAGAATAAAAATCAAGTTCAAAGAATGTTCAAGAAGATCGCCAATAGGGTTACATTATCAAAAAGTCCATTTAAGATTAAATACACTAATGATAATCCTTATGGACATACAAAATAAACTAAAAATTATCCCAAAGATATTTTAGTTATTTAGACAGTAAGATTTGGGAAGGAATGGATGTTAGAAGAGGAATAAGAAAAAGATAGTAACAAATGAGATGTAGATGGTTCCCATGAAGAGGTATTATTTAAAGATTTTTTATCAATAAAATAAAATTAATTTGTTGAATATATTGTGTTTGAGAGGTGAAATATGATTTTCCATACTACAATGGGTTGTTTAACAACATTTCCAACATGATAATAACTATAAAACAGTTGAAGAATACAAAATGTGGTGCATATTATTTTATGCATGAAGAATGATGAACCATATCTTACATATAAATAGAGGGTTTGATAACATCATGCTACCTAGAACCAAATCCAAAAAAAATAAAGGACATGGAAGCATAAAAAGTGGACCACCGTGGATAAAAAATCCTTTTATACTTATTATTCACATTGTTTATAAATAATATCCAACTTATTCATATGAAATTTCTTTGTTTTATTTGTGTTTATAGTGTAGGGAATTGAAGGTGAAGTATGTTCATAAGAAGATAACCTGAGATGATGAGAATATTTTCAAAATAATGGCATAGATGAAGATGCAACCATCCTGGAATGATATATTATTTGGTATCATAAAATGAAATCTATTAAATCAATCTCCCTTAATTAATATAGGGAAGTATTCAAGTCTACAATACCAAATGAATATTAGTAGAGTGTCTCCATTAGTGAGATATAAGTTATGAATATTGAAGAAGATTCCAGAATTATTATATCATATAAATATAATTATTTTCTTATATTATTTAAGGAATTCCACTATTGTGGTATGTTTTCTAATTCTATCAAACTAGGTTACTGAAATCAGTTTATGATATAAAGGTTAGAAATTAAATATAGTTAATCACAGAAGGGGATAAAATTGAAAAAGTGCCTAGGCTAATGTAAAACATACTATGTTTTAATGTTATAATCTATATATTCAAGAAGGTGTAGGAAAAATAAGGTTGATATTTAAGGAGAAATTTTGTATCAATTAGCCTAAATTTATTGTCTCATCTTAAAAATAAATTGAACATCCCTTGAATATTTTTTTATTAGTGACCCATTTCATTTGGTATCATTTTTAGGGATTAATTTGTTATCTAGATGAAACCCTCCTGTTCTTTACACTGATCATGGATTATATAGACTTAGTGTGTAATACTTGATGTTATAGTTCATAAATATGAATTTATGTTATGTTATCAAGTAATTTTTGTTTCTTATCAATAAAGAGAGAAAATAAATTGAAAATATTTATGATAAAATGGGAGAGAATGAAATAAAAGTTGAAAACATGAGTGAAATAACATATTTAAATAATTCATTTTATATGAGTATTTCTAATAAATATATGAGGGTGTTTAACTAAATCTATGTTAATTTATTTTTCAATGGTTTTCGATAAGATTGGGGTATTCATAAAACTTTTTGTAAATATATTTAAGAAGAATCAGAATGAAGAAGTACTGGATTATAATTTCTATGAGGAGAAAGAAAAAATTATGTGAAGATATCCCAAGAAATTTGTTACTTTATATTAAGTAAATAGAGATTCGATGACAATTCTTAGAAGATGGTGTTTATAGTTATTTAAAGTTTGAAATCACATAGTGAATTTATCAATTAAAATTCTATATTTTTGTGAGGGTGATAGTAGTTATGAAGTAGTGATGAAGAAGAAAAAGGTTTTCTGTAATTGGATATTGTGTTTGGAAACGAAATTTTACCAATGAAAAATTTGAGGAGGTAGAAAAAAGTGTTCCACCTCCGGACCATCTCAACACTATAGCAGTCAGGCATCCATAGGGGAAGCCCAGTCATGATCACATAGGTAAAGCCAACCTAGATCAATTGTAAATAAAGAAATAGGATGAACATGGATAGGTTCACAAGCATGTTTAACCATAGGTTGGAACACATGATAACATAAGGTTCCTGACCTCTCACATGTGGGGTGACATTTGTGACATAGGCCAAGTGCCAACACCCAGTTGGTCTTATTCTGGATGAATGAGGGAGTGTCTTGTAATATTAAGGAACATCAGGGTTTAGAAAGTTCCAATGTGTTATAATAATTTATGGCACTATAACACTACTAAAATATATAGAAATATTATGGGTGTACCATGTGTTACAGAAAATGTTTCTTCTTGACCATCCGTGAGTTTATTAAACCTTGGCCAACCCAAAATTCTCAATGTTACAAGCTTCAATGCCAAGAAATAACCATGATCATTTAAATATCATATATGTGGTGTGACCAATTATATGAGATCATGAAAGTATTAAAATGAACAATAAAATCCTTTGGGTAGTAAATGAAAATAACCAACCATGGGATTCGCATGGTATGTAGAGTGAATATGAATTTTCACTTGATAGGTCGGGTGATAGTGGGTGTCACATGGTATGTCGAGTGGTCGTGGTCATAAAATTGACAATATGATACAGTCGATCAAGATAATGTCACACAGTTGATCAAGTTACTACATGGTAATGGTTGATCTAATAGTTTTAGTTTCTTATTACGATTATATAATGTCAATTGTTCATCAAATATGTAAATATCATCATACTGTTATCATGGTTCTTGTAGATAGAAGGAAAGAAGAATTTTTTTTTAATGTAACAACCATATTTTCATGTGATTAAACCTTTTATTATGTATTTTGATGTTATATAATACATGGGTTGAGTTTTGGGAGTTTCTGGATGGTTTTTCTTATGTTTTATAATTGTTTATATGGGTCAAACTTTTGAGTATGGTTCGCGGAAACCATTTGGTTTTCTCCAAAAAACCATGCAATAAGTTTAGGAGGGAAATATAGTGTTTACAACTTGTGAATTGTTATTAGAAACTATGTGGGTTCTTGAAGAAATATTGTTAGTGGATATATATGAAAAAACATAGTTTGATAAACGGTGAGAACCAACCATGAGAGGGGGTGGTCTAGAGGCTGCAGAGTGGGCATAGCTAGTACACAGTTTTCCGAAATGTGTAGAAAAATAGTGTTCCATGCATCTAATGCTATGAAAATTAGATTTTTTACTCTCTTTTAACCATGGAAACCATCATTTTCACCTCTCATATTTGGATCTAAATCTTCAAACCTCTCTTAAGTGATATTTGTGGTTCTCTTTGATCTAGAAGCTGATATTTATGGATCTTGGTGTGTTAGATCACCATAATCATTGATAAGTATCTATTTCTTCCCTTTATCCTAATATATCCTTTTCTCCTCCCTCACAAAACATTATATCTAATATATGATGTAAATATCAATGATTTATGATGTGTCTTAATGAGATATTAATATAACTTATTAAAGGAAAATAGTTTTGAGCATGAATATAGAGGTTTTATTATTCTATTATTCATTTGTATCACCTATCGAGAGGTAGGAGGATTCCCTTTCTTCACCAAAAATTCTAGAACATGAATTATATGTTTTATTAATTGAATTTCTTGAATTTTAATATATTAAATTGGATAATTTCTTTAAGGATTCAATTTTATTTTATGATTTTGGAATAAAGGAGTTTGGATGGAATTTATAAAACCCATTTGATTTATAGTTTCAAATTATGGTTTTGTTTTGATATGAGAAATATATTTTATGAAATGTTTTAAATGTAAGGATTGGTTATTTGTAATTATTTTATTTTAGAAATTGGTATAAATTATTGGTGTTGGTTAATTTTCATATAATGTGACCCTAAATAATGGGTATGGTGTCAGACTAGAAGCACCTAGATAACATTCACCTAGTGATTACTTGGTGGATCAATGAGTAAACACTCAAGAATAGTGAACTATCACCTAGAATGCATGCATGTGTGAGTGGATGGTTTTTGTTAGGATATGGTAAATAGAATCTAATTGATAAATAATTAAACTTTGAATTTATATTGTTTTAAACTGATATTCTACTTTGGTTTTCCTACCATTTTTAATGAATATATTTATTTCAGACTATCATATTACATGTTATTGTCTTAGTTACATGAGTTTGGAAGCCTCATGGGAAAATAATGTTGTGTATGATCACCCACTCCCTGAATATGTACATTGGTGCATATGAAGACCTTGTTATTCATGAAATAACTAAAGGATGGGTTTCATATTTCTCTAGTGGATCATCTTGATTTTACTTTCTCAAGATGTTGTTTGGATGGATCCTACATTATTGTTGTTGTGTCAGGACGTCCTTCGGTTTTCTTTATTATCCTTGTTATAATTTATTTTTGCTACTCTAATTTTGTTCTTTAATTGATTTGTATTTTGATTTGTATTATTTACACTCATCAAATATGTAGTTATTTTATTCTCTTGTATTTTTTATTGATAGGTTGCATTATTTTAAAAGGTAAATTGTCCCCCACTATCTAGGTATTCCCTAGAAATTTATTTCCAAACTTATGTATCTTGGGGGCATCACTTGAGGTCAGAAACATCTCTGACCTAGCCTAAGAAAATGGGTTGTGAGGGGATGTAAAAAATGGTGTCTTTAGTGGTCAGTCCATCATCTTGATATGGCGTCAAGGAGACAAGAAATGTAAGAACATGAAATGTATAGAATAATAATACATAACTAACCCCTCTATCTTCAACTGAAAGTTACCGGGGTGGTATGGGAACAAAACGTGTTTTGGAAACCTATTGGTATTTTTTAATCTCATTTTCATGGTTTTATCCAATCTGTGTAGTGCATCAAACATTATTAAAATTATTTCCCATTAGAACTATATTTTTAAAATCATGTTGATGTTTTTTCCAATTTTGGTTGTAATAATTGTTTCTTATGACTATTTGGATTATTATAAGCCTTCAGTTTCTAATTGGTGATGAATAAGTGGTGTTTTTATCTATATTTATAGAAATTACATAGGTTTGATGTCATAGAATCCTTATAGATGATGTAGTATAGAATTTAGTGTCACCTAAACCATAGGAGAACTAACAACTTGTTCAAATCATTTTTCAAGATTTTAAAGTGTTTGATAAGGGAAATCTTAAAAATAAACGACATAAATTTGAATAATATATGCAATTTTAGAAAAAAACCCACCAATATTTTGGAGAGATTCAGAACCTGAAAATGTAGACATTCTTGTTAATAGAATAAATCATATTTCTTATTTCTTTAGAATGCCAGTTGATGTAATGGTCAAGTATGTATTATAAAAATTGAAGGATCCTGAACTCCAATAGTGGGTCATATTATTCTAATATGGAGTCAAAAAAGGCCTTACATGGGTGGGATTTGAAGAATTTTTTAATATAATATTCTACCCATACACATTAAAGATATATTAAACACTAAATTTCATCATCCCAAATCATGAAAATCTATCACTTATGGAATATGATACTAATATTATGAACTTTGTTAATTTTTCACTAGAAGTAGAATCTAGTGCATATTTGAAGGCACGCATATATAATCCAATATTCTGACTATAAATTTATTCTAACATAGTTACTCTATATATTACTGATTATACATATATATGGTTAATAAATCTAAAATAAGAGAAACGTAAATTACAAGGGATCGTACTGGGGAAATTATATTTTTCAACATATGAATTGGTGGAAACTCTAATATTGGGATAAAGTGGAAGAGGGAAACCTAATTACAATGTGGTATAGAATATCATAACCAAACCAGAATTTTGTAAAATTTTCCACCAGACCTAGTACCAAGCCTGGTTATTTCCAATGTAGTTTATTAGAACATATGAGGTGATATTATATGGCACCACTAAAAGTATATCACAACTGTAATCTAATGGGAAACCTCCTGGATTATTTTGGTAATGATACAAAGTCTTTTTTTTTAAATAACTCTCATATATCTCAGATATCTTATGATTCAAATTGAATATAATGTCAGAATATTTCACATCTTTAAAATTTAGAAAGACAATGTAATTCGAGGAACATCATAACTCTTTAAATAATTAAACCAAAAATGGGATGCAAGGAACATGGGGGATTGAGTAAGAAGTTATATGGTTATGAGTAAATGATAACAGAAGACAAATCAGTCTATTGACTATACAAGTTATCATTCCTGTTACCTCAACCCTTATTCAAGACTTATTCGATACTCATGCATCCCAATTTTTATTACATTATATTTCATATATAAAATGGGGTTTCATATCAAAATGATTCCACATGTGATGAGAATCCAGAAATCTATTAGGCAGTAAGACTTTAGGGGATTTAAATTTACACTTTGTTCTATAATAATCGATGGAGTGTAGTTTGTTTATAAATTTTTCTATTTTCAAAATGGATGGCTTTGACAAGATCATATGAATTAATTGGTTAACTGATTTCAAGACCCATATTATTTTCGATGCATGATGAGTAATATTTACATCTCCTGATGGGGTGGTGAATATTTTTAAAGGAAATTGAGATGATAAGTATGAAATAGAATAATTTTTATTACTATTGATATGAACTATTTATTATCAATTAGTAAAAATATTTTTGTGGACTAATGAAATAATTTGAAAGAGAAATTTTTCAACCATATTTGATCAATATACTGACTTGATTTTTGAATATTTTATGGGTTTTCAAAGTGAAAGTGAAGTGAAATTTTCAATTATTCTTCTTTTAGGGAATGGAAAATACTATTTAACTTCCATCGTATAAAATTGTACCAAGGTATTTAAAAGATTTTAAGATAAAATTGGAATAATTATAATGTAAGGGTTTATAAGACTAAGTAACTCAACTATGACTAATCCATTTTTTATAAATAAGGTATATGAATCGTTATGACTATATATTGATTATAGATGAATAATGTCATGTTAAAGAATAGATATCTATTACCACAATTTAAGGACCTTTATATCAATTAAAGGGAACCTAATGGTTCTCTAAAATGTATCTATGCTAAGGGTATCACCAAATTTGGGTTATGAAAGTGGATACTTTAAAGACATATTTTAGGATTCATTCGGGTTATTATGAATATATGGTTATTCCCTTTGGCCTTATGAATGAACCAATGATTTTAATACAATTGATGAATTTTGTTTCTTATTTTTAATTATACTCTTTCATTTTGGTATTTTTATATGATATTATAGTTTATTTTAAATATCATAAAGAACATGAATAAAATTTAGAGATTATGTTGATCATTTTACAAGATCATTGGTTATATGAAAAATTTTCCAAATATAAATTTTGGATATAATAATTTCTCTTACCTAGAAAATTTATTTCTTAGAAACAAATATATATATACCCTAGAAAGATAGATCTTTTTTTCTACTTTTTAAAAATATCTTTGAGATGCCAAACATTTTAGTCTTAGCTAGTTACTATTATCTCTCTTTTTTATACTTATCATCACTCAAAAAAATTCTGGTAAAACTTATGGGAAAGTGAAATCCATTCCACAAAATCAAGGGTTGTAAGAAATTACTTTTCGATTTTAAATATGTTGGATTTTGTAGCACCTTTTTTTTTATCAATTAACTTTTTCAAATAAATTATATTTATTTAATGGATTGCATTGCATGCGACAACATGTCATGATTGGTTTATACACAACATCGAGTTAAGACTGGTCTACAAACAAAACATAGAATATATTGAGGTAAACATAGAACTATATTTATCTTTAGTGACCTATAATGTTGAGTTCTAATGATAACTTGTGCTACACTAAATTTTGAGTTTTATTAGACTATAATATACAATGAATATTTCTATTAAATTATTAGTGTAGTTATCACATGTACATTGAAATGGATGTTTTGAATAATATTAATTAAATTATGAAAATATGGTTTACACATGTATATAAAATGAATTTCTTTTTTACAATTTAATTATAAATTAATGTCAAAATATTTGAAAATAAAAAATTCATTTTCTGAAAAAATATTTTTATATCAAGAAACATGTTTAATATCAATTAATTAAGAAATAAAATTTTGATGAATGATTTTAATGATATATATAAATATATATATTATTATATTCAATAAACTATTTAATATTGATCTTATGTGTACAAGATATAAGAATAAATCTCATTTTACACCTAAAAGTTGTATTTTTCTAAAAAGTAGTTTTACCACCTTTTAATGGAGAACTAATTTTGAATATAATTCTAAAAAATTATAAATTATACATTAATATATTAAATTAAATTTTTAAATATGAAAATAGAAATTATATTACAGTGAATTTTTGGTATTTTTATGTCAGGTATCATTTCTTAATGAATAGTGAAAAATAATAATTTTTAATTGAAAAATACTTTTTTGTTTAATTTATTTATATATATAAATTATATTTTTCTTTTCGGGAAAATTATACTTAGATAAATTATAAATCAATTTGTCCAGTTTAGTTTATTGGAATAAATTTCACATATAAATCGACTATAAAAACATTTCAATCTTTTAAACATTTTTTCTTTAAAAACTCGTTGTCCCATCCCATCCATGAGATTAATTTTAAACAAATTTATACAACTTATATGTATAGAATTTATATAAATTTATTCCATATTTATAATCAAAATGATTTATATTTTGTATTAATTTCAAATTAATGTTTTACCAACGTGATTAATGATATCAATTAAAATTAATTATTTTGATTAAGGTACAAACATGGTTACTCAGTGGTTACCTTTGAAAATATAGTGTAAAAATGACTATACACTTGTCCAGAACCTATTGTATGGAAATATTAAGAACATATCATTTATAAGGATTTCATTGGGTCCATTTTTTACACTTTTAACATATGAAAAACATGGGGTATAATTCTCTCTTTAAAAAATTTAAAAATTTCCACTCACCTCCCTTATAAAAGACCACCACCTCTTCCCTTCTCTACAAACTTCTCACAAACTTTGTATCAGACAATACCTATCCAAATTTAGTTCTAGAATACCTAAATTAATCCTATAATAATCCTTTTGGGCATAAAAACCTCCAAATAAGTCTTTTTGTGAAAGCCAAAATAAGACATCCAAAGAAGAGGTAACTTTTATCAACGAACATTTCGTTTTCTTACTTAAAAAAATTATTTATTTTTATATCATGATTATATAATAAAATAAGTTTCATAAAATAATAAGATATTTTTATCTTAACATAAAAACCTAAAAATTCACACACTTTCATCAAATAGGTTATGAAATCATTATTCGTGTGTACGACAGTCTACCGCCACAAAAACGGGTGTAATTTGTTCTTCCATGGACACATCTTAAGGTTGGGAATAACGATGGAAATTTTGTTTATAGATGATATATATGATATATATATATATGATATATTTAGTATTATTTAATTATTATATAACACATACATTCATGCATTACATTTTGTGAGAATACGATAACATCGTTTGTGTGTACGACGGACTACTACCTCATGAAGCAATGTGATTCGTTCATGATATAAATAAAATATATAAAGGATGAATTAAACAGAAAGATGTGATATATAGAAAATATTAATGATGTTTTGATGACAATATATAGAAAATTTACTTTTATTTCTTTTTATACATCCATGAAATGGAAATAACATTCATGATTACGGATGATCGTCCGTCTCCATGAACTATGCATTTCATTTCCTATTTATATATTTTATAGATTATTATAAATACATATATATTAAATATATATGATATTTATATCACTTTTAAAATTATTTAAATGATGAAATCATAATCTAAGTAAGAGGACCAAGAATAACAACTCAAAACATATACAAAAAACAAAGCAGTTATTACCCGAAACATAACATTAACATAGAATTGTTAATAAACGGGAAAATATAATGTCATCCTTAAATAATATATGATATTATATATAAGAATAGTGTTTTTTATAGATATATAATAAACATATATATTTTATATATGAGTATTGAACTAGTACATCGAGAGTCAAGACTTAAGGTTTCAAGATTTCTAGTCTCACATTTATTTCTATGAGACTATTGTTATATTCACCCTTCATTTATTTTCTTTGCTGTATATTCTGCACTATGACATTTTATATAATGAATTTAATTTATTTCAAGATATTCAAATATTCAATTTATATTAATCTTTCATGTATCTCATGATTGAAATGTTAAATGAGAAGTAAGGGATTTACGACTCACTTATTAATTTTGTGAGACACATTTTATATTCACCAAATACTTAATATATGTGGTATATATACCTTCTATTAATTTACATTATGACTATTATTCATAAATTTATTTTTAATTACACATCCAATTGAGGAACTCTATTTCAGGGGGTAACGGTTTCCAAGTTACCAAAGCGGTAAGGGAATTTTTGTCTGAGTTTTCCTTATTTGAGACACATGTTGTGTTATGAACCTATATTATTTTACAAAGCTTATTTAATACCCCTTTCACTTGTTTTATAATGAGTATTATTAATTTAATGATATTTAAATCTTTATATAATTTTAGTCTCTCATGGGGATTATGATTCAATGTTTCCAAAGTTTTAAGTGTCTATTGCTATAATGTAATCATTTATCATGATTTTTTATGATTATGCATCCATTGATGAAATATCATGATCCATATCTCAAGAAATCTCCAAAAATTTATTATAATATAATTATTTATTATATATTAATGTAATGTTACCATTTTCCACTCTTTGGTACTTTATATAATTAATAATACATTTTTAGTAAAATCCAACTTTATTTCTCTCATTAGTCAAAAAAATCTCTCAAAACCGTGTTTTCTAAAAAAAATTTAAAAATATTATATTGTTAACATATTATGTTTAAAAAAAATTTAATCCTTGTTTCTCCCTTGTAATAATTGTTTTTAAAATAAATCTTCTTTTTATTTTCTAAACAAGGATATTTTTATTTCTACCAAAAAAGTAAAATGAATCTTTGTTTGTACATATATGTCATGTACAGAATTCTATACCATCATGACCACTCCATTTTTTCAAGCATACCTTATATTTTTAAAGAATTTTATCAAAAGAAAAGAATCTCAAAAGAAATTATATTTTAAAAAAATTACATTATTTTAAATGATTCTTGAATATTTTTTCAAAATTTATTTTATAAGAAAATGATTTTTGTGACTTCAATCTTCATTAATAGGATTTAAAGGTATTTATAAAGAAAAAAAATTTCAAAATATTTTATGATTTAAGAATTTTTTTTCAAATTTTAATGTATACATTCCTCAAGAAATGTTTTAAATTATTATTCAATGATAATTCTTATGTTTTTAAAGAAATTTATTTTTTAAATGTTGTATGCCATAGAAAATGAATTTAAAAGAAATAATTTTTTTACCTCATGAAATTATCCATGAGATATTTAAAAATACCTCACTATATAAGATGAAATCCGTTTATATAGTTTATTCTTTAATGGGGATATCATCCAAGTAAACCATTATAATCCTCCCTTTAAATGGTTTATTTTTAAGTTTAAAGGTTTTTTATGAACCCCATTTCTATTCCATGGGGTATACCAGGATAAAACACATATGAAACCCAATTCATTTCATGGGTTATTCTTTGATCGGATGATTATAAATCCTATATATCTTCCATATGTTATAATTTTATGTAATGTTTTGGATTCCCATTTCATTTCATGGTTTATGATATGAATTTTATGAAACCCATATCTTTTTATAGGTCATGATATGATGAATGTTTTATTATATTATGGAACACATATTTTTTATTTCATTATTATATTGGTGGACCTATATCTCCATTCAATGCATTGGTTGATGCGTTATATCTAATGGGATAGACATGGATAAAATAGGGAGTGAACCCGGTTCAGTAAGGGATTTTGTCTCCTAAGATGGTCATGGGAGCGAAATTTTTCATCTAATGTGGTTTGAAGAGTGAACATATTCAACTAAAAGTAAGTTACTAGGTATGGGTATGGTTTTATGTCATTCCTAATAGTTGTAACCCCTATTATGGGCCCTGATAAGATTTGGGAAATGATACATGACTTACAGTGAATGATTTTATGTGTTTATGTGTAGGGAAAATAATATATTCCTTATTCCAATGTTATTCTCTCATGAACCATGTTCTAGTATTTAATTATGATTAATATCTTATGAATTTAAAATATTTAATCCATGATTCACATTTAGGATCTTTGAATTGTATGTTGTCATCTTAAAATTTTATAATAATGTTCTCATACCTGTATGCTCATATTATGCTTATATATCTCTTTTATTGACCTTTACTGATCATCTCAGATCACCCATTATTATTTTTCATTTCCCTCAAGTTTCTAAGAATATATTTAAATTGGAGTATTAAATGGGAAGTTCTTTTTGGAAAGCAATGAAGATATTTCACCAAGTTAGAATATTGTGTCCCATGTTTCCAAATACACTAATATATTACACCCCTTTGGCATGTACATTTGTAATATGATGAATATTCATAAAATATGATGTTCTATCCATGTATGAGAAGCTTGGGTCACTATATTTGGTATCAATGGAAAGGTTTAGTATACCTTTCGAAACTAGGATGAGAAAATATTTTGATTCCCCAGGGATATTTATAGGGATATGTCTAGGGGTGTCTCTAAAGATAAGTCTAACGATGTGTCAAAGTTTAGGAAAATTTATTAGAAATTTGTTAACGTATTGAGAGAGTGGTTTCAAAGAAATTACATCCTTATCAGGATACTACAAATGGATGTGGATTTGGTATATATGTACATAAGAGTGATAACCCTAAAAACACTATATTGGGATAGTCTCTATTATGATATTGTTCATGAAAATGGGTCTTGCTGTACACCTTGTTTTAAACTCTAAAGGGATATGATTTGGAATTTCAAAAACTGATTATGAAACATCATAAAATATTTAAATATAATATGGCTATAAATGAATTAGGAAGAACCAATGGTGTCATAGATTAAATAAGGTGTCATAATTAAGAAATAATATAAGTAGTTTATCATGATTATGTGGTTTTCCAATATGAAAAGTGTCGCTCACACTTTTATTTCTTATTTTAGTTTATATTTGTAACAAAAATGAACTATTTTAATAATAAATGTATCGAATTTTTTTTTATGATAAGTAAAATGGGATGATGGCTGCAGTAAATTACATTGTGAATATGACTAATTAGTTTTCATGATACATGATTAAAAATTTGTACCATAAACAACTATCTGAATTACCAAAGAAGAAAATGAAAAGGTTTTCAAAGATTTTAGGTAGTGGATAAAATGGAGGAAAGGAGATTCAGTTTCTATATGTCATGAATATAGGAGGTAGCACTCTAGGGAATGTCTCAAAAGGAAAAGAAGATGTTTTGATTATGAAAAATAAGGACACAAAGCAAGTAACACCAAAGGGAATGTGAATAGATTCGTTAACAAAATAATTATGAATAATGGTTTCCCTAAGATTTAAAAGGATTTTGAGTGCTATAAATGTGGAAGGTATGGGCATTAGAAACATATCCTAAGTATAAAAATCATGATGAAAGTCAACAAGGTGGTATGAATTAATGTCATACTACTAATGATGAAAGCATCATGAATGAAATATGCATAGAAAGAGGTATTAAGGAGTAATATGAGTAATATTAGATAAATACTTATGGATGATGTGAAATAATAATACTATTTATGTATTTGTATTCATGAATTATGACATTTGAAATATATACGTATTTTTTGTTATATGTTTTTAGTTTAGGATATGAAAAAGTATGGTGAATGGTACTGATGACCTAGGAAAGTGATTTAACAGAAAAGTAATATTTTATAGAAAAAACATGATTAAGGTAAGGTATCCATTAATATGTTCTCGATGTTGAGAAAATTGTGTTTATTTTGGATAAAGAGATATTAGATAAGTATAAATTAAGTTGGATAGTTTTAATGACCTCAGAAATAATAGTTTATTTGTCATAAAAGTGTTCTAAGCTATCATGGATAATGTTTATAACTTTTTTGGATTTAATGAATATATCAAATAATGTGTGTTTTGTTTAAAGATTATAGATGTATTCATGTATTCAATATGTTTTTATGGTAGTTTATGATATAACCATGTTTCACGTGAATACATGACAAAAGTTTTCACATGTTTTTTATGTGACAACCAAGATGTACATTATGACTTAAGGAGGATCATATTGAGTCAAAATATTTTTTTAAAATTTTGTATTACTTTTTTTTTAATCAAAAAAAATATTTATTATAAAATATCAAATAATTTTATGTTTAAAGTATTTTTACAATGTTTTTATAGAAAAAATATTTTTTTATCTTACTTTAATGTCATTCAAAAATATACATTACAACAATCGTAATGACAATGAATCTGATTATGATCTGATTCACTATATCAAATCGGATTTAAGACTTTCTCTCTTGTATTCGTACTAAATATTTTTTAATCAGATTCGATATTGGAACTGAAAATATTGTATTCAAACTCACAAAAATATTAATAATGATAATATCTAAATAATTCCATTATATTGAATTCATTTTTAATCATGAATATAAAAAACTATTTTATCTTATTAAAACATTTTAGTTATAAAAATGTATTTAATAAAATGATTTTGTGTATTCTAGTATATATGTTATTCAAAATGATGTTGTGGTTTTTTTTATAAATGTACTGTTGAAGTTCTAGGTGTCCAAGTCCTCCCAAAATATTTTAGAGCAAATAAGACCATTAGAGATCAAGATGACCATTAGGAGGAATGCCTATAAATACTAGGTCATTTGATCATTATAGAAGTGATGTGACAATTGAAATTGTGTGATAGATCTAGTGATATTTATATTATGAAAAAGTTCAGAAGTTTACACAAGATAAGTACTTGTTCCGTATCTTTATAGTTTTAGAGTTTGTTTTTTCTTGTGTGACTCTGATTATTATGGTTACAATAGACATATTTTGACGATAATAATACAGAATATAATCGTCATGATCAAGGGATTTCAGGGATAAAAAATATAGAATCTGATCCATCGGATTGAGGGCTTCTAGGATATAAAAATTAAGGATCCAATCACTTACCTGATTGAGGGCTTGTGATGATATCAAGACTGAATCTGATAATCATATTAAGAGATTACCCTGGTTTGGGTAAGATAGAATTTCTTGAATGTATAAATCAAGGGACCTTTATCTAAGATTACTAGATAACCTTCCCTTTAGGTTAAAATAATTATAATCAATTGTATTACTTGTTTATTTATAAGATGTTTATTTTACATCTGTAAATAAATAGTATGAGATTTTTTGTATTCATCATTATATTTTTATTACATTTATCATAATAATTTTTATATGATTCATTTTTTTCTTTGAATATGATTTTATACAATTTAAGATAAAATCACCATTTATTGTATTACTCTAATAAATAGTAACCATTTTAATATCAATTATTCTAATAATCATTTCTGGAATATGATTATTACTTAACATAATTCAATTCATTAGAATCTAACCTGTGTATTGTATATATGAAACATATTTATTATGATATTATTTTTATCAAAACCTTGGGACTAGTCTGATTATTGTTTGAATATAGTAGTGGTTTTGTAAATATGATTTTTTTATTTCTATTAAACAAAGCTTCATTTAAGATTTAAAATTAATGTTTTTAAACAAACAATTCACCCACAATTGTAATTTTTTATTTAAATAAAATTTTCAATCTAACTATTGGTATTAGAGTTCCACTACTCAAATAATTCCTGATTATTTTACCCTTTCAAGATATTTTTATTCCTTGTTATAAATATTTGGATTAAAAATACTTGTTACACTAATGTGTAATTTGGAAATGTTTTTTTGTATTTGTTGTAAAAGATGGTTGGACTAAATTTTGGTTCAATAGATAATCTCAATCCTACCAATCCACCACTTTTCGATGGTAATGATTATGAATATTGGAGGGATATAATGAATACTTTTTTTATTAACATAGGAGTTTATAATTTTGTTATAATGACTAGTGAATAAAAAATTGCTGATAAAGAAATCAGAACTTTTATAAATCAAGGAAATATAGAATATCAACTAAATTACAAGGTAAGGAATGATTTATTATATTATATAATAAAACTAATATATTGCCATATTTCCTCATGTGAAGCAGCTAATTGTATTTGGTATAAGTTATAAATCACTCATTTATGAACTTAGAAAGTTGTTGAGACAAGAAGATATATACTAAGAGATAATTATCAATATTTTTAATTTCCTATGTTGAAAATGTTGTTAAGGTACGATAAAGGTTTATGAAAATTGTTAATAGTTTACAGGCTATGGGTCAAAAAAGGTTGGAAGATGAAATTCTTGTTGAAAAGATCATTGATATCAAGGAAAATGAACGATAACCAAAGAGAATAATATTTGATGATTCATGGAAGATTTAGAATCATACATTTGATAACGTATTTGGAACACTTTTATATTATGAGGTCAGGATAAAAATATATGATTAGAAATAAAATAAAAAGAATAGTGGAGTTTCTTTTAGTTCTACTTTCAATTCCATGAAATGTCAGACTCCTAAAAAGATTATTAAATCAATAAAGAAAAATATTATTGTTCAATCAAATTCAAATGATTAAGAACATTCTAAGAATGTCATGGCCAATAATTCTTGAAGAATGAAAAAGATTGTTGGTAAAATGAATTTTAAGTATTGCTATATGAAATGTAATAAGGAGATGAATAACAAGAAATATTATGATGTTACCTATTATAAATGTAAAAAATTTAGACACATAAGACCAGATAGTCTAAAGATAAAACTCAAATATGTAAAGAAAGGGAATTCTAATAGAAATTAGAATCAGTATTACAACACAAAAGGGAAGAAAGGCTTGAATACTAATGGCGCTTAGAGTTATAGTGGAGGACATTCATTATATAAATCTTCAGAAAATTAAAATTATGGGAAAAGGAATTTTTATCTCTATACCAGAATACCTTTTGAGAATCAATATCTTACGGATAAGGTACAAACATAGGATTATTAAAAAAATATTTCTTTAAATGAACACTATCTTGATGAGAAATACTACATTTTTTAGATTAATATACTTCTTCCGTATAATATTATACGTTACCTTCATATGAAAATGTATTTAGATATTCTAAATTACGTGAAAATAAAAATATCAAAGATAGTAAGAAATCTCAAAAATAAAACACTATAATAATTTTTTGTGACAAAATAATTATAAGATATTTCAAAATTTCTTGATTATAAATATTTTTAAATTGATTCTATTTTAGAAAACCTTGAAAAATCTAATTCTGAAAAGGTTATGATTACGAAATATTTTGAAAAGGACATTTCTGATAATTTTTTTAGAAAAAAAACTGACTTATGAATCTAATTATAATTGGAGAAAAATTTATTTACAAAACAAGAGTTTGAATTTTTCTTCTTTAAGGAAACTATTATCAAACTTTACCACTAGAAAGGAAGGATTTTATAAAATGTATAAAAAAATCCTTCCATATGGTAATAGTTCAGGAATGTGATATACTCATTCAAAACCATTTTTTACTAACAATTTCTTTATTCCTGATAATTATCTCTTTTTTAGAAAATGTCAAAGTGGAGTTCACTGGAATAAAAATTTATCTTTAAATAAAATCCAGACTTTATGATTTCACAAAGCATACTTTAAAAAACAAATGTGGATTCCTATGGTTTGTTTCTAACATTTCCATACCCATGATGGTTTGGGTTCTAAAATTATTATTGTTTTGTTTTTTGGAAAACAAAGTAAGTACCAATAAAAAGAATACATGGTAAATCAATAGTTGTTGTGCCAGGAATATGACTGATAATAATGACTTCTTTGAAAATATTATCAAGATAAAATGTGGAAGAGTTACCTTTAGAGGCAATGCTCAAGGAAAAATTATTGGTATATATAATATTTTTTTTCAGGGAAAATCATTAATTTCAAAAGTTTTATATGTAAAATTTATTTAGCATAACCTTATAAGGATAAATAAATTATGTGAAGAAGGTTACCCTGTGAATTTTAGGAATGATATATGTGTAGTACACAATTACAAGGATGAATTCATTATTTCTGCCATTGTCATGATAATATTTACACACTTGACATAGAAGATCATAGGATCCAAGACGTACGTTGTCTCAGTGTAATATAATATCAGTATTAAATATGGAATAGAATGTTAAGACACATAAACCTTAAGAACTTATGTAAATTAACTAAGAAAATTATTTATAAGGATCTACCGGAACAAATATTTTATTCTTCAAAAATCATTAACCCTTTTAAATATAAAAAGCAACAAAATTCAAGATTTTAATATATTGTTGATGTCTCATTTACTAATTCTTTAAAGTTAGTGAACATGGATCTTTTTGGTCTTACACAAACTGGAAGTATTTTTGGAAAGTAAAAGTTATTTGTTTTAGTTTATGGTTACACTAGATACACATGGGTCTCTTTTTTGTCAAAGTAATCAAAATCCTTTTATATTTTTAAATACTTTTCATCCAAAGATAAAAATGAGAAAAACATTCCCTTGAAAACTATCTATAGTGATCTTGGTGTAAAATTTTTAAACTCTAATTTTAAAACTTTTATAATTAAGAATGGTATTACTCATAACTTTGTATCTCATTGAACTCATCAGAAAAAATGGTTTCTTGAAAAGATAATTTGAAATTATTTAGGAATTAAAAAGAACCATGGTGAGGGAATACTCAATTTCTAGAAACTTTTGTGATGAAGCCATTATTACTACTTTATATACTATAAATCAAGTTTTAATTTGAAATATTATGAATAAAACACATTATAAGTTATGGACATTCTAAAAACCAAAAGTATCATACTTTAGGGTATTTATATGTAATGTATTCATCTTGAATACAAAAGTTAATTTACAAAAATTCTCACCGAAATATGATGAAGGAATATTCATAGTCTATTCCTATACTTCTAAGGAATATAGAGTTTTTAACAAATATTCATGTACTATTGATGAAACTGAACATGTTAAATTTGATTAAATAAGTCCTTTTGTTTTTAAACAAACCCAACAAAAATCCTCATATGTGTTCTCCAAAAATAATCCTCAAGAATTGAAAGAAGACTCTTCTAATAACGAAAATACTCACGAATTTTTTTTCGAATGAATTTACTCAAAAATAATTTCTATCTTATATTGATGAATAGGTTTTACAAAACACATGTCAGTTGTATCTTAAGAATCATTCTATTGGTAGTATCATTGGTGATTTGAATCAACTAGTAAGGACTAGAAGTTCTTTGTGAAATTAATTATAACATTTTGATTTCCTTTCTCAATTCGAAAATAAAAATCATGATGAGGCTTTAGGTTTTTAAAATTGGATTAATTATATGAAATATGAACTAAATGAATTCAGAATTAGGAAAGTCTAGACCTTAATTTAAATACCTAATGGAATATTAGTCATTGGACTAAAAAGGTTTTTCAAACAAAAGTGATCAAAATGGAATAATTATCTGAAATAAACAAAGGCTTGTTCTTAAATGATATAGTCAACAAAGAGGGAATATATTATGAATAAACCTATGCTATGGTGGCAAGACTTGAATCTATTCATATTATATTATCCTTTACATAATTCTTTAATTTTAATCATTATCAAATGGATCTAAAGTTTCCTTTCATTAAAAGATATTTTCAAGAGGAATTTCATTTGAACAACCACCAGGTTTTTAAGATATAAAATATCTTGAATAGTTTTAAAAACTCACAAAATATTTATATAGACTTAAATAAAATCCTAGTATTGTGTATGATTTATTTACCATATTTTTTAAAAAAAACATTTATGTTAAGGGAACTATAGTTTTAAATCTTTTTTATGAATAAGGATAACTAATTTTTTCATTTTTAAAATATATATTGTTGAGATTATATTCAAATATACTAAAAAATATTTAATATATTCTTTTGTGAATCTCAAGAAATTTGAGTTTGAGATGAGTATGATGGGTGAGTTAATATTTTTTCTTTCTTTTAAATATCTCAAAAACCATATGGAACCTATATATATTAGAATAAGTATATCAATAATATTTATAAATAGTAAATATTTGAAAATACTGAAACTATTAGTACTCCAATAAATATCTAAAATACACTGTGTATTTCTGAAGCTGGGAAACTAGTTAGTCAAACAAATTTTAGAGGTATGATAGAAAGTTTTCTATACTTAATTTCTAGTCGGTCAGACTTAAAATTTTCATCATTATTATGTGGAAGGTATTAAGTTAATCCAAATTAATCCCATTTAAATTATGTAATAAAAAATTCATTATTTAAATGGAACTATGGATTTAGAACTCTTTTATTCTATTAGAAATGACTTTAAATTAAATTTTTTTCAGATGTAGATTTCAGTGGTTGTATAATTGATAGAAAAAGTACATCTGTAACATGTGATTTCATAAGAAATTAATTATTTTCTTGGTCTTTATGAAATAAAAATCGGTAGCACTTTCTACTACTAAAGCTGAATATTTGGTAGCTGGATGTTTTTCTGCTCAAGATTTTTTGATACAACACACCGTCATTGAATATGGCTTTAGTTTTACAAAAACTAAAATATTATGTGATATCACTAGTTCATTTCCTTTAGTAAAAATCATATATATCACTATCATGAAAAAACCAAAGATATTAGGTATCAATTTCATAGGGAACACAGACAAAAAAGAGATATCATTTTCCAATCCATTGCAACACCACAAGAACATGATGATATCATTAAAAACCGTTATTTCTAATATATATGAAAACATTAAACATAACCTAGGAATGATGATTATAATGTAATCATTCATACCTACTTATTTTTTAAACCATATCCTTACATTAAGATACTAATTTTCATACGGGGAGTATATATGACTGTTTCTTTTTAAAAAACCTTGAGTATTTTATTGTTTTTACTTGAGTCTATTTTAAAAATTCATATTTAAAAATTTATTATATTTTAAAAAATTTCAGATTTTAAATTATAATTGGATTCATAAAAAAATCCAAACTCAAAATTCTAATCAGATTTAGAAAAAGAATCGGATACGACTTCTCAATCAAGTTTGAATCATATCATATTCGATTTGAAAATCTAAAAAAATAATTGAGGTTTATTTTCATAATTTTATTAAATAAAAAAGTATATTATCTAACTATTTTTAATTTTTATTATCATAATCTATTTTTTTAACCAAAAGAACATATTATCATATCAATATCTCCACTCCGAAATATATATTTCTTAGTTTTATACTTTTAAAATATTTACATTATAATTATTCTAGTTTTTCTTATTTTTTATTTTGAACGGTTATTTTGAACATTTGTTTTATTTTTCACAATCTTATTAACCTAATCTGATAATTTTTATAAAATTCAATCGTATTCACCCAATATGATAAAATTATTTTGTTAAACTTCAATAGTTTATACTTTTAAATATTTATTTGAATAAAATATCAACCATTTGATTTTATAGCCTAAATTTCATCCATTATATCTTCTTATAATATGAACCATTTCCAAGCTCTACCTATAAATAGGGGACATCCCCCAATCCCACATTGCTAATCTCATAAATTCACTGGGATGTGCTGCCAATTTTTAAACCCATACATGGATTACTTCATATCTACTTCCTCTATTTATTGACCAAATATGATGGATCCTTCAAAAGATTACATGAAATGGTTTCTTCCCAGAGAAATGTTAGTTTTCATATCCTTTTATGAGAAATATGATTCTAATTAAGAATAATGACTCAATTTCATGGTTTTGATTCTTTATGAATTGAATTTCCATATAAGAACTATTGTTTGTTTAATACAAACATAGTATGTTATTTTTATGATTCATTGATGTTTTATATGGAGGAAATAAAGGAAATTTTTTCATTTAAAATTTATGATAAAACCTATGAAATGTCTTACAAAATTGATTCCATATTTATTTTTGTATATAATTAAGGAGATACATTCTTTCCATCTCACAAATTACTAAATATAAATGAAACTTTTATAAATGAAATAAATGAAAAGTTATTCTTTCAAAAAAATAAATATCTAAGAATTTTTATTCATTTAGATCCCTATCATATATTTTTAGCCACATGGATTCATGGTTTTCTCATTCTAAGGAAAAGATATTGGGATTCTCTAAATGTTTCTGATGTTTTTTTCTCGATTATCTTGTAAATATACATAAGATAAATCTCATCTATTTTATTCTATTGACTGTGAATAATATCAAGTCAAAGTCTATAAAGTCTTAGATCATCATGTTTCTTGGTATGATTGAAAAAATTATTGAAAATATTCTAAAATATTTCAAAATAGCAATCAAATCAGATCCTATTAGAGAAAATATTTCATTCATAAATGAAGTTACGATTAGAAGAATGAAATTTATTTTGACCTATAATTAAAATTGTTTGTGAAGAATACTAAGGTGTCAGCATCAGAGGCAGAACCGCCTCCATCAAAGAAAGCTCAAAAAAGAGAAAATAATATAAAATACAATTACATTCCAACAAATAATGGTATGAATGAAAATAAATACCCCAAAGAAGTAGATGATAAATAGAGAATGAAAAATTCTAAAAGAAAAGAAAGATGTACTCAATATGGTCTTGACCCATGAAAAGTTATTCCTGTAAGACTTCATGGTGAGGAAGTCATGTAAAAATAAGTAAAAGAAAATAATAAAATGAAAAAGTTTTCAAAATCACAATATTGTGAAATGGTGTTGATGGATATAGAATCGACCTCGGCTAAAATTGTTATACCCGAACCAGATACTGAAATAGATTTGAAAGAATCATTTTTAGTTTTTTCTGATCCTCCCTCTAAAAAATGAAAAATAAGTTTCTATTATTCAAAAAAACAATTATAGTGGGAAAAAATGACATGAGAATTTTTTTCAAATTATTGATGTAATAGATAAATGTGTTCAAGAAGTTGAAGAAGAATACAATGTGTTTTAACAAATAGAATAATATAAAGGATATGGAGAAAGAAAAATACATGGATAAGAATAAGGAAAAAGAAGAGAAGAAAAAAAGGAGAAAAAGAAGAATAAGACAAAGAGTTATAAAAACAAAAAAAAATAAGAGGCACATGATGCTCGGGAATAAAAGGAAAAGGAAATTCATTCAGAAAAGATTTTATTAATAATTTCACAAGAATATTAGAAACTGTTATCTTCCTGAAAAAATATTATTGAGAAGTCAGAAATCTAGGAGAATAAAAACTCTCCTTTATTGAAGAAATTTTTTTCTCGTCAAAAAATAATGATAAAATTTGGAATTGAATGGTTGAAGGAAGAAATATAGTTATTGTTAAAGAAATTTGAATTTTTGATATGAATCAAAATCCAATTTTAAAGAAAATTAATGTCATGAAAGGGGAGATTGTGTGAGACCCAGACCCTAGAAGCCCAGAGCTGGTGCATAAAACATGGTGTGTATTTTTTTATAAAAAGATACAGATAAAATTATACATCACATATCATCATAGAGGACCTCCTCATTCTAGGTTCAGCAAAACATGATACAACTAATACTTTTCTTCAAAACTAAACAAGATAAACTTTATAATGCAGCCACTACATAAAACAACTCAAAGATGACAAATCAACTAATCCTATAGAAAAATAAATTAAAAATTTATGGTGAACACAATAATTCCCAGTAAGGAGTTTCAAAACAAATTTTAAAAATCTTTTTTAAAAAAACCTTTTAAAAATAATTATAAATCATTTTCTTCAAAGGAAACAACATTTCTTGCCGTACGTCATCATAATTTTGCAAATGATACTTAAAATAATTTCTTGGGAAATCTCATACACAATAATTTATATATTTATTTAAAGGAAATAGATAAAACACATATTAGAGTATACATACTTGAACAAAAATGCATTGAATGATGCATATAAGTTAGGAGTTTTCAAAATAAATTATGGGTGACATACATGGGTGTAGTTACTGATTTTAACATGATATAATACTTGAAAATAATTGCACTAGAAAAAATATCATAAACCACTTACCACATAAAATGAAATTCATGAAATGAAAGATTTATTTTCCATCTTTTGTTTTAAAGTTCTAAAAATAAATGCAAAATTTTTTTAATAAATGATTTTCTAAGTACTTCCATCATTATTCCATGTGCATTTATTATCATAATCATATTTACAAGATTCTTAACCAATTATATTCTACAATTTGAATAGTGACATGGTTAGTTAAATACTATTCACATAATGAGGGAATGTATAATGGAGGAAAATCATAAAAATTCTGTCAAGGCCTCGTTCGAAGACCATACATAATCATTTTGTCAAGGCCTTGTGCCATGACCTAGTTTGTTTCATGAGACCTACCGATGAATCAAGAGGATATATCAGGCCTCACCCTTAACATAATAATTCCTATGAATTCCTCATATGTATAAATGTCTTTTATTCAAAGTGTCCCATACCATTTTAGATAATTAAATTGAGTATTTGATTCAATGTATCCCATACCAATATAAATAATTAAATTATATATTTTATTCAAAGTGTCAGATACAACTACGAATAACTAAATTATTTATATTATTCAAAGTGTCCATACCACTTTTATTAATTAATTTCTAGATTCATAAGTTATTATAAAAGAAATATCTCATTTTATGCAATAACTGTCTATATTCAAAAATATAGTGATAGATGTAATAATTTTTAACATTAATCTAAAAACTTCATGGTGTTTTATTTATACTTTAGGTTATGGATATAACAAATTTATCAATGAAATGCATCAAAAAACAAACAAACTTATTTACATGTGATGATAACTACTGCACATAAAATAATAGTTTTTTGGGTTTTCTCAAATAAAATAATTACACTTAAATTCAAAACCCTTTCTCCATCAAAGTAAACAATTAATATACTAAAATACATTTTTTTTAATTTAAGATAGTTATCATTCATGTTTAAACCATACACTGATGAATGAGAGTGTCATACAGAGTAAATCATAAACACTAATAACTTATAATAATCATTGTGGAAGATACATCATCAATTTAAAACTATAAAACATTTGTTTCATGTTAATAATTTAACACGCATCACAATATGTGAATATTCATGAATGTTTATATGTATTAAAAATATATAATTCCCACATTTTATTCTTAAAAGTATAAATTGGGATTCATGCATGTAATTTTAATTTTAATAACAAGGTGATGACCCTTTTAAAAAAATTACTCACACAACAACAAAATAATTTTTTGTCACTATTTTCGAATATAAAATTGTATTTGTGATCATATAATAAAATAAGACATTTATAAGAATCGTCCAATTCAAGGATTGATTACAAATGTAAAACGTGTAGAAATATCAACATGTGCATTTCTTTGAAAATTAACCTAGATTGATTAATTAATTCCTGGATCAATGAGGACATGGAAAATAATTATAGTACTAATCCTTTAACTTACATTTATTAATTTTTTTGTAAATGGTTAAAAATTGATGTGATCACTTGTGTATTGTATAAAACATTTTTTACAAATCAAAATATAAATTTAAAAAAAAATCCTAACAAGTTTAATACCTTCAAAACTTCTTAAAATGAATCAAGTCATACATATATGTATTTGTGGTAATTATATATATACATGTTGGTTTTTCAATTAGAATTAAAGGAATAAATATAAGGATAGGGTCAGATTTAAAAATATTTTCTTATCTTAAGAAGAAATGAAACTTAATCGGATTATGATTGAAAACTATATACATACATATATATATATATATAATTTTATATACATATATATGTGTGTGTGTGTTTAGAAAACTAAAAAACCACTCTTAGTTAACCCTTTACTAGTATTATATGCATCAAAAAATCAGTTAGTTTCTATTAATCGTAACTTGAAAAACCAAAAATGTAACACCCCAGTTAAATAAAAAATATAACATTTTCATATTTATCCATATTTGTGAATAAAATATTAATATTACTTTAAAGGAAATGCTATGCTCAATGGCGTACCCAATACACAACAACGAGTTTCTTTGAAATATTACATTGCACTCTAATAATAAAATATTATTATTTTAAATGGTAGTTAACTCCTAGTCATTGTAATGGCAGGAATGAATGGAACTGACTAAAAAATTATTATATATTCTTTTCAAATATTTTTACTTTTTACAATAAATGTTAGATGATTAAAAATGCGAATGAATCCAATTTTAAGCGTAAACAATCTAATATTCTTTAAAAGGTCGATTAACCGCCTTTTGATGGCAAACCTATTTTAAATCCAATTTTTTTCAATTTGATGTGTTATATTTGAAAAAATAAAATTCTTCTTTAGAATAAGGACATCAAAATTTACTTTGTGTAATTTGTTTGTATTTTTCCGATAAAGTTCATTTTTTAATGAATAGCGAAAATGTTGTATTTTAATTCAAAACCGCTTTTTAATCTAATTTTTTTATATTATTAGATTATATTTTGAATTGGATTTAAAGTGAAATTAGAATCTATTTTTACCATTTAATACAATATTTGGTCATTGGAATTGATTTTACTTTGATAGTGGACTTAAATTAGTGTCAACCTTTTAATAGATATTGTTTCTCAAAAACATGCTATTTGTTTTGACAGCGGAAATTAATTATTAAATTAATTAATGAAACTTATATTTTTTATATTTTGTAAAATAGACATCATTTTTCAATTCGGAATATCAAATATAGCTTAGGGTTATTTTTTGGTATTTTTCTGAAAAACTTCAATTTTGATGAATAGTGAAACCACTAAGTGGTAGTTTAAAAACTGATTTTTCGTTTAAATGAAACTTTACCACTTCTGTGATTTGAATTTAAAAAATCCGACACACATGGTTGTCATTTGGATGTAAAATGTTGTTCAGGGGGATTAAAATAATTTTTGGATAATAGTAACTTTTAAGTTTTATTAATCGCGATTAAAGGTAATTAGTGTAATTTAAGGTCAAAATAATGTTTTAATAATATGAAATGGCATTGACACATGTCCTACCCTTATTTTATGAGTCATTGACGACCAAGACAATCCATGGGTCAACTTTGGGACCCCATGGAGCCACTTTGGTAGGAAAATGACATTAATACCTTTTTATTTAAAGTTAAAATTAAAATGTCACAAACATGTGTTGTTTTACTAAAACAATTTTTACATGGGGTTATACAAGTCATATTTTTTACTATAAATATTAATAATAAATATAATTAAATTACTTACATAATTATATTTTTTTATAATTTTTAGACATTAACTAAATTAAATTATTTATGACACCAGGATGATGCAGCGATTACATCATTATTTAACGATTTAGAAAAAATTAAGAGAGGATGTAAAATATAAGACCTACAATTGTAAAAAACTTATTTTATGGGTGGATTTAGAACTCTTATAACCTTATCCTAGAAATATATAATTTTGGGACCTTTAAAATCCGAAAAAAAAATTATAATAATGTAAGAGTTTATAACATTCTAAGAGTCCCCCTCCTCTCCTCTTATAATAGGCCGCCACCTCTACCACCATACCCACACCTCTCAAGCCTTTGGCTCGGCCAAACCATGCCCATTTTGTCTCTACACGTCCCTCTCTTACTCTTAGAAGCCTAAATTTGGGAGAACTATTTCCAAGGAATCCTTTGAGCTCAAATCAAAAAGAGTTACCCGATTTGAAGGTAAAGTCTTCCCTAGTGTTCTGTTGTTTTATTTTGCTTCTCCAATACCCTAAAATCTTTTTATTTATTTCTTTTGTAACAACACAAGTATATTAAATATACTAGTATGTTTTTATGAGGAGTACTTGAGCTCCACTAACACACACCTCCGTCTAATGGTTAATGAACATACTGTTTCCGTGGATGGTGAATTACTGCCTCACGAGACGATGATTGTTCTATCTTCTCATACCACCTCTCATGGTGGCCATTATGATGGAACTATATTTATTTATTATATATATTTTATTTATTTCTTCTATATTGTTATCTATTTTATAATTAATATATACCTTTATTCTTGGCATGTTGTGCAAATGCGATAATTTCTTTTGAGGAAGTGTGGACTACCGCCCCCTCAAGTGATGTGACTCGTTAATGCGATACATGGAATGTATAAAGAATGAAATTGATGAAATTATATGATTTATATATAACATATATATTATAATAGAATTATAATATATATATATATATATCATCTATTTTAAATTCCATTTATGTGCAAAAGAAATGAAAGTAGCGTTCATGCGTACGTACGGCTTACTGTCTCCATTAACGGTACATTTCATTTCTTATCTCCAGATGTTATGTACTATTATAAGTACATATATATAATGGATATATATTTCATGTAATACATATATATGATTTATATCATTCTGAAATTATAATATATACATATCTCAGTTAGTTTTAATTCCATTAATATGACAACAAAATGAAAGTAGCGGTCATGCGTACGTACGACCTACCGTCTCCATGAACGGTTCTTTTCATTTTTTGTCTCCAAATGTTATTTAATAGTATAAAATTAATATTTAATGGATATATATGATATTTTAATCATTAATACTATTATGTAAATGATTTACTACATGGGAAATCATTTTCCAACAAGTTCATTTTTGACTCATGTACCAAACATCGACAAAAATATCTAATATGAAGTAACATTATTAAATAATTATTATAACATTATAATGTGTTATATGAAATGAATAATAATCCTTAAAGGATGTCCTTAAGTAGTTATAAATTGAGAAAAGTTTATTATTCCAGAATATAATGAAATTAACAACACATGTCATACTTGAGGTAGGGGATCCAACCTCTCTCTTTCTTTTTAAGTACTCTCTTTTATATCACTTATTCTAAGCTCATATTTCTTTTGTTGGGGGATGTTATTTTATATTACTATTACTTTAATTTCTATGTTAATATGATGAGAGATCCTATTTTATCTCATCAATCCATTTTTGTATGTTTTATGTGGCACCGATAGGCTGCCGAATTTTCATAAGGGGATTTTCATGTCACTTTTAATTCCTATGAGATTCATGATACATTAGCCACTATTTCCTTTTGTGTGGTGTATGTACTGACCATTATTTTACTATTTTTATAATATAATCTCATTTATGGGTTGTTACGTATTCATTGAATGAACCTTCTTTCATGGGGTGTACGTTTCAAAATTTTCCCAAATTAGTAAGGGAACCATTCACCCTCCTCTTTTTAAAAGAATTATTTTGTTATTTACACATTTTTATATTGGGATATGTTCTTATATATACTTATTGATGTAAATTTTATGTCCAAGTGATGAGATACCATTTTCTCTCTCATCAACCAATTTTATGAATTTTAAAGTGATGTCGTCAGGCTGTTGAATTTTACCAAGGGAACTTCTTAACCCAATATCGATTTCTTTGGGTTCAACATGTAGTTATTGAATATGTCATCATTTGAATATGTGTGAATGTCTTTTAATTGTTTTAAACTTAATATCCACTTATATTGGGTGTATTTATATTTTTCACACATAACTATGATATTGATTTATCCTTAATTTAAGGATACCTTCTTTATAAGGGATTTCATCTCATTTTACATTTCTATTGAGACTTCATTGTTGTTATGAACCAATTCACTCTTATATGGTTTATATACTATACCTTGGAATATTATATCATGAATCCATTTATTATCATGATATTATAAAGTTTTGATTAAATGTTATTCCTCAATTATGGTATTCAAGTGTCTCTCATTTTGTTAAAAAAACTTTAACTAAAATATCATTTTAAATGTTTTAATGATTTATTCTTATAAATATTTCTCATTAATGTCCATGTTTTAAAAATGGTTTTAAGGATTTAATTATATGGATATTAATTTTTTGAAATGTTAAAAACTTCAAAGTGGTATGGGACACTTTCATTCAAAAATATCTTTATTAAATGTTTTAAATTGTTTTGAAAATGGTTTTTAGAATGGATTCGTTATCTTAAAATGTTATATTGTTATTTCAATGTGGGAATGTTATATTTCCTTTAGGCTTAAGTTATGTGCTATGATTATGTTATGGTTCTTGGGAATTATTTATGAAGACGGTTGGTTCCGTGATAAACTAAGGGCGAGTGAGCCCGATATAGCTCTCCAATGCATTGGGTAACGCGAAGGGGTTAAACGTTAAGGTTTGTCTAAAGAGATTTAGGGAATATACTGTGATGGGTATTCCAAACGTAACCATGAGGGTTACTCCCTACGTAAGAATGTTATTAATGCTTCAAGTTACCGTTATTTCATATCATTTCAATGAGTTATTCGTAAATCATATGATCTCATGGGTTATGTTAAATTGCTTATGTTTTATGAGTAAAGTATGATTTAATTGATTCTTATGTATACATGGAATAATGTTTTCTTTTCGTATTGTTATAACCCTTACTGAGATTTTTATGCTCATCCCATGTTTTTTTTTGAAATATTTTTCACAGGAAATAAAGTTCAATAGGGTCAAGGATGGGATAAAGGAAATGTCAGGCTGTCTAAAACAAGGAACTAGACATGACTCTTTTGTTCAAGAGTTTTTATTTTGTGAAAAAAAATGGAAGCTTGGTAGATGTGTCTACTTTGTAATCATTGAGATGTAATTAGTTATGCCCTAATTCTCTAAAAATCTAAACCTGAAAAAATCCTCAATGTGAATTATTCATTTAATTCAATATTAAGTAAGGTTTAAGGTCGGGACCGTATAGTTGGTATCAGAGGTCAGTTTAGATAACTTTAGATGTTAGGGTATTCTTTAAGAATAAGTTACATTACCATAATGGCTAGGATTCCAAAAAGATTCATAGTTTTTAGATAAATTGAATAAGTAATTATATCATAGTGTTTTTCTTCCTCATTAGTACATGATGATTTTGTTGATATACTCACCCCTGACATTTTTGGTTTTAGTAAATGGATGGATCTAGTAGGCACAAATGTGACAATGGGTTTGAAGGAAACTGTGGTGGTTCTCTGATTAAAAGACTGGATGAAATAGGGGATTCAATGAGAAATCTTGTGGTTATTCTAATCCAACTATCATGATTCATGATCAACCACATGAAACTTGTTGAATTCTCTATTGCATCATTTACGAGAGAAGCATCTCGACGTGGAAGTTTAGGTAATAATTATAAAGGTAACCATTAGGTTTTATATGATCCTTACTTTTGAGGTAATTATGGGTCACTATATGTTATGATGGAATATGAACGACATGATATAAACATGAGGTTAAATTATGTTATGGTTATTTTTGAAGATTTTATCGCTTTTTGGTGAATGTTATAAGAATTATATATTTTTGGGAAAAGGACAACACACAGACCGTGTGACAACCCGTCGCGTCGGACGAAGATGAGGGAATCGAACCCACAACCAAAGTGCGGCTGGTATTTATCACCTACCACTAGACTATGTGATTTCTCTGGTTAGTTTGACTAATTCATTTAGTTAGATGATCTTATGAATCTTGAATAAGTTGATTTTGGGTTATCTATGTAAATTATTAACCTATCATTGAGAATATGTGATTAGGTTAATTACTTTTCAATATGATACTTTTAGAGAAACTGATGTTATTTAGAGATAAGTGTTGTTTGTACCTTGGAAGACTATGTGAATAAAGCATTCAAATATTTGGGTTTCAATCCTAGTTTGGTTTACTTTGAATAATTTTATGGACAAATATTTTATCGAATAGTCCTCGTTGAACTTTGGGTTTTGTTGGACAAATTTTGGATATTAAGAATAGATTTTCTTTTTATAAAGGGTTATCCTTTTCTAGATTATCTGATATTGTTCTAAAATTTTTGGTTTTGGTAAGGGTCTAAAGACATGGGAAATATATAGTTCTCTTTTTTGGATTATGTGATTCTCTAGAATTTGATTATAGCTCTCTTAATGTGAACCAGTCATCCTAAATACTCGTCTTTTGGAGAAAATATGTGTTCGTGTAAGAAATCTAGTAAAAGCTGAAAGTCAACGTGACAAGTAAGTATGTTTCCTTATGTTTTAGTTAAGCTCATAAATAAATTCTTCAATGAAAATTAACTTAAAACAAAAATGTTGTCTGTTAATTTTTCCTACTAGGGAATCAAATACCGTTTAACCAATCACAAGTTTGTGATTTTCTTGTGGTTAACTTTCTCTTAAACATGTTTTCGATCACTCTCCATCAGAACATGACCCTTTGTTTTCTCCTCCATTTCCATGTTTTCCTACATGGAATCCTAGTATGGGTTAACTCAGGTGACCTCTGTACTTCTATTTCTTTCTTTTAAAGTGATAGTTTTATTGACTCTTGTTCTGATATGGGATTTTCAATGAAGTTTCCAAACCCAATTTTAAAATTGCAAGGATGAAATTCCCAAAAAGTGGGAAGGATGGAACACCCTAGGTAAATAAAGAATATGACATTTTCATATTTATCCATATTTGTGAATAAAATATTAATATTAATTTAAAGTGAACTCTATGCTCGATGGCGTACCCAATACGCAACAACAAGTTTCTTTGAAATCTTACGTTGCACTATAATAATAAAATAATATTATTTTCAATGGTAGTTAACGCCATGCCGTTGTAATGGCGGGAATGAACGGAACTAACTACAAAGTGATTATATATGTTTTTCAAATATTTTCACTTTTTACAATAAATTTTAGAGGATTCAAAATGCGAATGAATCCAATTTTAAGCGTAAACAATCTAATATTCTTTAAAAGGTTGATTAACCGCCTTTTGATGGAAAGCCTATTTTGAATCCAATTTTTGACAATTTTATGTGTTATATTTGACAAAATAATATTCTTCTTTAGAATTGGGACATCAAAATTTACTTTGTGTAAAAAAAATTTATTTTTCCGATAAAGTTCATTTTTTTATTGAATAGTGAAAATGTTGTATTTTAATTCAAAAACTCTTTTTAATCTAATTTATTTATATGATTAGATTATATTTCGAATTGGTTTTAAAGTGAAATTAGAAAATATTTTTACCATTTAATCCAACAGTGGTCATTGGAATTGATTTTACATTTAAATTGGACTTAAACTAGTGTCAATCTTTTAATAGATATTGTTTCATAAAAACACGCTATTTGTTTTAACAGTGGGAATTAATTATTAAATTAATTAATTCAACTTATATGTTTTGAATTTTTTAAAATAGGAAACATTTTTGAATTTGGAATATCAAATATAGCTTAGGGTGAATTATTTGTATTTTTCTGAAAAACATCAATTTTTGATGACTAGTGAAACCACTATGTGGTAGTTTAAAAACCGATTTTCCATTTAAATGAAACTTTACCACTTCTCTGATTTGAAATTCAAAAATCTGACACACATGGTTTTCATTAGGATGTAAAATGTGGTTCAATGGGATTAAAATAATTTTTGGTGAATAGTAACTTTTATATTTTATTAATCACGATTAAAGGTAATTAGTGTAATTTATGGTTAAAATAATGTTTTAATAATATGAAATGGCTTGACACATGTCCTACCCTTATTGGATGAATCATGTCCAACCATTAAAATACATTGGTCAACTTGGGGACCCCATGGAGCGACTTTGGTAGGAAAATGGCATTAATACCTTTTTATTTAAAGTTAAAATTAAAATGTCACAAACATGTGTTGTTTTACTAAAACAATTTTTACATGGTGTTATACAAGTCATATTTTTGACTATAAATATTAATTATAAAGATAAAAAGATTTACTATATCATGATATTTTTTTATAATTTTTATACATTAAATAAATTAAATTATTTATAACACCATGATGATGCAGCGATTACCTCATTATTTAACGATTTAAATAAAATGAAGAGATGACGTAAAATATAAGACCTAAAATTGTAAAAAACTATTTTATGGGTGGATTTAGAACTCTTATCACCTTATCCTAGAAATATATAATTTTGGGACCTTTAAAATCCGAAAAGAAATTTATAATAAAGTAAAAGTTTTAACTTTCTGATAGTGCCCCTCCTCTCCTCTTATAAAAGGCCCCCACCTCTACCACCTTACCCACACCTCTCAATAATTTGGCTCAGCCAAAACCTGCCCGTTTTGTCTCTCCAAATACCTCTCTTACTCCTAGAACCCTCACTTTGGGCAGAATTCATTCCAAGTAAGCCTTTCAGCTCAAATCAAAAAGAGTTACCCGATTTAATGGTAATGTCTTCCCTAGTGTTCTTTTGTTTTATTTTTCTTCTCCAACCCCCTAAACTCTTTTTATTTATTTATATAGTAACAACACCAGTATCTTCAATATACTACTATGTTTTTATGAGGATGATTTGATATATACTAACACACACCTCTGTCTAATGGTTAAAGAACATACTGTTTCCGTGGATGGCGAATTACTGCCTCACGAGACGATGATTGTTCTATCTTATCATACCACCTATCATGGTGGCCATTATGATGGAACTATATTTATTTAAGAATTATATTATATTTATTTCCTCTCTATGCTTCTTTAATTTAAAATTAATACATACATATATGTTTTTCATGTTGTGCAAATGCGATAATTTTATTTGAGGAAGTGTGGACAACCACCCCCTCAAGTGATGCGACTCGTTCATGCAATACATGGAATGTATAAAGAATGAAATTGATGAACATATGTGATCTATATAACATATATATTTTACTGGAATTATAATATATATATATATATATCTCATCTAGTTTTAATTCCATTAATATGCCAAAGAAATGGAAGTAGCGTACATGCGTACGTATGGCTTACCGTCTCCATGAATGGTACATTTCATTTCTTATCTCCTAATGTTATGTACTATTATAAGTACATATATACAATGGATATATGTGTCATATATTACATCTAAAATATTTATATAATTATGAAATTATAATATATATATCTCTCATTTAGTTTTAATTCCATTTATATGACAAAAAAATTGAAAGTAGCATTCATGCGTACGTACGGCCTACCGTCTACATGAACGGTGCTTTTAATTTTTTATCTCCCAATGTTATGGAATAGTATAAAATTAATATTTACTGGATATATATGATATTTTAATCATTAATACTATACTAAAAATGATTTACTACATGGGAAATCATTTTCAAACAAGTTCATTTTTGACTCATGTACCAAACATCGACAAAAACGTCTGATATGAACTAACATTATTAAACAATTATTATAACATTATAATATGTGATATGAACTGAATAATAACATTAAAGTAGGTCCTTAAGAAGTTATAAATTGTCCAAAGTTTATTATTCAGGAATATAAAGAAACGAACAAGACAAGTCAGACTTGAGGTAAGGGGTCCAACCTCTCTCTTTCTTTTTAAGTAATCTCTTTTATGTCACTTATTATAAGCTCATCATTCTAATGTTGTGGGATGTTATTTTATATTAATACTACTTTAATTTATATGTTAATATGTTGAGAGACCCTATTTTATCTCATCAATCCATTTTTGGAGGTTTTATGTGGCACCGTTAGGCTGCGGAATTTTCATAAGGGGATTTTCATGTCACTTTTTATTCCTGTGAGATTCATGCTACATTGGCCACAATTTAATTTTGTGTGGTGTATGTACTACCCATTATTTTAATATATTTATAATATACTCTAATTTATGGGTAGTTACATCTTCATTTTATGACCCTTCTTTCTTGGGGTGTACGTTTCGAATGTTGCCCAAATCCGTAAGGGAACCTTTCACCCTCCTCTTTTTAAAAGACTTATTTTGTTATTTACATATTTTTATGTTGGGATATGTTCTTATATATCCTTATTGATGTAAATTTTATGTCCAAGTGATGAGATACAATTTTCTCTCTCATCAACTAATTTTATGAATTTTAAAGTGACGTCGTTAGGCTGTTGAATTTTACCAAGGGAACTTCTTAACCCAATTTCGATTCCATTGGGTTCAACATGTAGTTATTGAATATGTCATCCTTTGAATATGTGTGAATGAACTTTTATTGTTTTACACTTAATATCCACTTATATTGAGTGTATTTATATTTGTCACACATAATTATGAGACTGATTTATCCTTAATTTAAGGATACCTTCTTTATAAGGGATTTCATCTCATTTTACATTTCTATTGAGACTTCATTGTTGTTATGCACCAATTCACTCTTATATGGTGTTTATACTGTCCCTTGGAATATTATATCATGAATAAATTTATTCTCATGATATTATATAGTTTTTATTAAATTTTTTTCCTCAATTATGGTATTGAAGTGTCTCTCATTTTGTTAAAAACCCTTTAACTAAAATATCATTTTAATTGTTTTAATGATTTATTCTTATAAATATTTATCATTAATGTCCATGTTTTAAAAATGGTTTTAAGGATTTAATTATATGGATATTAATGGTTTAAAATGTAAAATACTTCAAAGTGGTATGGGATACTTTGATTCAAAAATCTCTTTATTAAATGTTTTAAATGGTTTTGCAAATGGTTTTTAGAATGGATTCATTACCTTAAAATGTTATATTGTTATTGAAATGTGGGAATGTTATCTTTACTTTATGCTTAAGTTATGTTCTATGATTATGTTATGGATCTTGGGAATTGTTTATGAAGATGGGTGGTTCCGTGATAAACTAAGGGCGGGTGAGCCCGATATAGCTCTCCAATGCATTGGGTAACGCGAAGGGGTTAAACATTAAGGTTTCTACGAAGAGATTTGGGGAATATACTGTGATGGGTATTCCAAACGTATCCATGAGGGTTACTCCCTACATAATAATGTTATGAATGCCTCAAGTTACCTTTATGTCTTATGATTTCTATGAGTTATTCGTAAATACTATGATCTCATGAGGTATGTTAAATTGCTTATGTTTTATGAGTAAAGTATGATTTCATTGATTCTTATGTATACATGGACTAATGTTTTCATTCCATATTTTTATAACCCTTACTGGGATTTTTATGCTCATCCCAAGTTTTTTTTAAATGTTTTTCACAGGACATAAAGTTGAATAGGGTCAAGGATGGGATCAAGGAAATGTCAGGCTGTCTAAAACAAGGAACTAGACACGACTCTTTTTTTCAAGAGTTTTTATTTTGTGAAAAAAATGGAAGCTGAGTAGATGTGTATACTTTGTAATATTTGAGATGTAATTAGTTATGCCATAACTATCTAAAACAATAAACCGGAAAAGATCATCAATGTGTATTATTCATTTAATTAAATATTAAGCACGGTTTGAGGCCAGGCCCTTATAAAAAATAGATTAGGATTTGAAGATTACATAAAACTGTAAAAGCACATAACTGTATATAGGTGTTTTTCATATAAAAACCGAATCTAAAATAACCCATAGTTGACTTCAAAGGTGGGGTGGATCTGAGAATAGGCTGATGAAAGGTTAGGGAGAAGAAAATGCATAGTATTATTTGTGAAAAATGGGTATATATAGACTATTTATATATATTTTAATATACTACAGTTTAGACATAAAATATAAAAAAAGAAAACATGAATAAATCTGAGATTGAATAAATAAAAATTTGAAAAAAATGATAATTAGTAATGGATGATAATCAATCATGATTATTGATGAAATATAAATATATTTAAATGAAACATGTATGTAAATCTATTGGATCATATTAGAATAAAATCAATCATATCGGATCCATGAAAAAAAATAAAAGAGGTGAATTAGATTAGAATAGAGGGGCATGGGTTGAAGAGGAGTGGTGGAAGAGTGTGATGCCTACGGGTGTGGTGTGAGTAAGAAGAAGAAGAAGAAAAGAAGAAGAAGAGTGAAAATGGATATCCATGATTGACTGAGTCTTATCTTATGGCTACAATGGATTCCAAGATTGTAAGAATTTATGAATGAACAAGGTTATATCTTGGATATTATCATATGTTCATAGTGGATTTGTGATTTTAAAATAGGTTTAATGGTTTAGATCTAGTGCCTCTTTATTTAATGGCTCACAAAATTTCGGCAATGAAACTATGGTGATATTGGTTCGAAGGATGGACTAGTTCAGATGGTGAGGATCTCATGCGATGAGATCCAAAAGCACCGATTTCGTTCTGTAGAAAAAAACTGCATCTCGCATTGAAATAAAGAGAGTTTTTGGACTGCCTTAAATAACTCGATGTTTCTTCCTTCTCTCCAATGACACAAACAGACACAACAGGGTCCTTATACACGGTAACCCCACCTGCGGGCCCTGTCCCACCCTCAACTGCACTGGCACACGACCTGGCTCACCCCCTACCTAGGATTGACGAGGCCCTATACACGGGTCCTGGACAACTCATCCTACACCATTCTTGTTCTCTACATAGGTCTGATATTGGTTGCCTATGTTGGATTCCCACTAGCCTTGATGGCTTGGACTTCAAGGTTTTCCTTGTTCAAATGGCGTAGTCACCCAATTTTTTACCAAAAAATTATTAAACACAAAATGTTAAACAAAATATAATATTCATAGTAATTTCATTATATATATAAAATAACTCCTTCTTGAAGATAAACAAAACTCTATGCTCCATAATTTACAAATGATGATATTTATTTTGAGTTTTAAATCATTATAATTTCAAAAAACAACTTCATTTAAAATATGTCATTACATTTATAAATTTATATTCAATTTATAGAAAACATCATGGTTATTATATTTTTAAAAATTAAATATAAATTATTTATTCCATTCAAACTATTTCATCATTTAAATTTCAAAAAAAATAAACATTTTAAAATATTTGACATACATAATGATATTATAAATGTTGTATACAAAACCAACGATTTAATTATTTTTAATCCTATCAATTAGAAGGAGAGGTACCAATAATATTTATTTTCAATGGTTAATAAAAGACCTTATAAAAACTTGTTTAGGTTGTTCCAAGGACCATGTTCATTTCTTGTTCTAAGAGGATGGTTCTCTATATTTCTTTGATGCTTAGTAATTTTTCCATAGTACATCCCATAAGTTTTTTCATTGTGATAGACTCGAAGTTTGTTCACTACCTACTTGGTTTTGTTATTGTGTTTGGTGGTCTTTAGTGATCCCAATAGGCCTTTTAGAAGGTATTCTAGGTTAGTTATTGTCTTTTAAGCTTATTTCAATGTAATGTTTCAGTGTTTCTACTGAATAAAATTGTCTTATTTCATTCTTTAACCATTTAATTTAGATGGATCCAAAATAAGTCAAAACTATAATAATATAACTACCAAATTATTAATATTAAAAATATGAATATTTTTGGGGAATCATAGATCAGAACATTCCAAATAATTCAATCAGAGTTAGAATCTAAAAATATGATAAATTCTCAACGAAATTATTATATTTAACATTTTTTAAATAGTTTGATGAAGAAAATTCCATATTTTCCTAGGATTAAAAAAAGACGATATAATGATGGAAATCCAATACATGAATTTGAATTATATAGAAGCATTAATAGATAGATTAATTCATTTGAAATCAGAATTCAAAGTACATACTAAAAAGGTAGAAACACAGAAAAAAATTTGCAAAAAAATTCTGAATTGGTCTCTATGTGTTGATGATTACATAAAGATTCATGATGAAAACCTTTGAATATTTAATAAATATTTCGGTGAAACTAAATTTTCTTCCTATAGTCTCCTAAGTAATGTATCCAGTTAAGTAATGTTTCTTGAAACTTTTAATAGTGACCCCGAAAATAAGGGTAAAGTGGTTTCATATTTTTAGAAAACTTTTATGGTCTGTACAGTGAAATCCTTGCTATGAAGAATTTTTTTGATAACTTATCAGAATTAATTAATTTTCAGGAAGATCAAAAACAACTCATGGAAGTGAATATAAAGAAACAAGAGGAAGATAAGGAAGAAAAAAATTAAATATTTCATATTCAATAAGAAAGGATTCAGTAGCTGGAAATGAAAAAAACTTCTCAAGAGGAGATTTTGGAAAATTTGGAAGACGGTAGGAATGAATTCCAGAAGCTTATAAAAATTTTCAATTTTTTTATTCCTTTGATGAAAGATTGATTTTTCTAAAATGGTTGTTGTATTATTTATATTTTTGAAACATAAATGAAAAACATTTTTATCTACATTCAGTTTTGTTGGATTTTTCTAATTTTATATAGTTGAGTATTCTTTCATATATTTTTAGATGATCAAATATTTTTATTCATACAGATTCTTTTCTCTTACCCTTTTCAGGCACTTCAAATACTATTCCCATTCAATTTTGAAAATCAAAATGGGGGATAATGATATATAAATGGTGAGAATACTAAATAATAGAGGAGATTTTTTATAGGGTATAATTATTTTCAAAATAATAGAATATTATCTTTTGGGGGATTATTATCCTCAGGGTGAGTTATTAGTATTCATTATCATATTTAGAAAAGTTTATAAACGTATATGGATATAAGTTTAAATTTTTATATCTAAATATGATTGTTTTTAAAAATAATTGGGAATAATATTTTTATTGTTATTTTCTATTTTAGCATTGTGGATTGTGTTTTATAAAAGGGGAGATTGTTGATTGAAGTGTTTCTTTCTTACTTTTATATTACTTTTGTTTTGGAAATCACAAATTCATTCTTAAATATACAATATGTAATACTCTATATCCAAAGTATTTTTATAATGTTTTTATAGAAACCATATATTTTTATCTTATTTTAAAATCAATAACAAAATTATATTATAATTATTATAATGATTATTAATCTGATTGTGATCAGATTCACCATATCAAATCAGATTTAAGACTTTCTATCATGTATTCATACAAACAAATTTTTTAATTTGATTTGAAATCATTACTGATACTATTAGATTCACACTCATTAATAAAATTGTAATGAGACTCTAAAAATAAATCTATCATATTCAATTCTATTTTATTATTGATAATGGAAAACCATTTTATCATATTAGAATATTTTACTGTAAAAAATGTATTATAAAAAATTATGTTGTGTATTCTGTTATATATATTAATCAAAATGATGTCATGGATTCAATTATAAAATGAACATTGAAGATCAATGTTTCCCAGTCCTCTAAAACATTTAAAATAAAATTTTACTATTGGATATCAATATGTCATTTGGGAGGAATTCCTACAAATACATTCTCATTTGAATATTTCATTAGTGATGTGGTAGACAACACTATGTGAGATCTCTGGTGATATGTCTACATTATGAAATATTTGAATTTTACACATGTTTACTAATTTTTTCATTTCCTTGTAATATTAGATTCATTTGGCCTTGTGTGACTCTGATTATTATGATTTTGATCAAGGAATTTTTAGGCTATGAGTATATAATCTAATTATCATGATCAAGGGATTGCAGGGATAGATAGACAACTAATTCATCAGATCAAGGGAATATTAGATAAGAAGACAGAGGATCTAATCACCTTATTGATTGAGGGATATATGGATAGAAATACATAAGCTAATAATCATATCTAGGGCTTATTATGGTGTCAGTAAGAAATAATTTCTTGAATGTCTAAATTAAGGGGTCTTTTTTCAAGGTTACCATATATCATTTTATTTACATTAAAATAATTCTAATCATTTTTATTACTTTTTTTCTTTACAAGTCTTATATTTTTTACAATGTAAATAAATATAATGTGATTGTTTGTATTAATAATTATATTTTTATTATATTAATCATAATATATTTTATTACAATTCATTTGTTTTCCTCAAAATATGATTCTATAAGATTTAATATAAAATGACTACTTATTGTATTACTTTGAAAAATAGTACCTATTAAAATTAAAATTATTTTCATAATCATTTAACAGAATATGATTAGTACATAATATAATTCTATACATTATAATATAACTGTATTATATATTTGATTCAACTTGATTACAATATTCTTTTCCTCCGAACCATGGGCCTATTCTGATTACGGTTTTAATACAGAAGATGTTTTGTGAATATGATTTTTAAATTATATTAAAATTGTTTCTTTTAAGATTAAAAATAAAAATGTTTATACTTAAAATTCACCCCCTCTTATATTTAACCATCTATATATCCTTTTCAATTGAAATGGTAAATTTTAATATAATTCGATGACCTTCTTTCTAATGTTTTGGATTTTCATCTTTCAGAAGGGTCAAAATGATAACCATTTCTAGAATGGTTGAAGTTAAACAACAAAATAGGTTTTAGAGATTAATGTATTATCTCTTTGTATGGGGATTTATGCATAATGATAATCATTGCTAACCAATTTTTTATTATAATAAATAAATTTAGATAGAATGAATTATCATTCTATTTATGGATCATATGATTAATTATTTCTTCATACATAAAAAACTCACATTCAGTTCTTGGAGTAAGATATGAAGTGGAATTTTATCCATGAAAAAATAGAGTGTGAGATTGTGATTATATAATGAAATCAAGTAATTATATATTCTCATGAAAATTATTCAAATTTAAGGAAATTATATTAAAATAAAATGTTATCATGTTATCAACATTTTTGATGATATCAATGACTGCTTCATGCCTCTTTCATTTATGGTTTTTTTATATTTAAATATATTTAGATCATTAACTTTATCATGATAATTTATCTTTATAAATCTATATAATTTTTTATGATTTTATTTCATGTTCAAATTTATCTATGTTATCATATTTTGAAACATAATTACGAGTTACTTTGTGTAAATATTATATTTTTATCTTTTTTATTTTAATAGAAGTTTCGTTATTCGTTTTTATGATGATCGTTTTTATGAAAGAAAAGTTAATTCACTAAAAAATTTATTACATTGACCAATTTTGAAGGAAAAATTCCTTTTATAGGGGGGGAATTGTGTAACACCTGAGTTTTTAAAAATTATTGTTCTCAAAATAATAAACATTATTTGATGGATTTTATTTCACGATTCACTAAGTTATGATTTCATATATACACAACAATGAGTCAATATTGAGCTATAATAAACACTTATAATATCTTTGGGTACACAGAACACTATGTTTAGCTTATGTTACTTAAAGTTTCATATTATTTTGATATCTTGTATTACACGCATGACCAAGTTTTGCTTAACTTCAATATACTATTAATATTATTATTAAAATATTATCACCGTTAGTAAATATATTTTGAAATGTAATTTATGAATAATTTTAACTAAATGTTTAAAATATGTTTTAAAAATTTATATAACATTAATTTGTTGGTTTCTAATTAATTATAAATTAAATAACTATTTGCAAATATTGAAATTCCTATTCTAAACAACACTTTTTCTATACAAAACATGTTTTATCACAATAAATTAAACAAACCCATTTTATTGAATTATTTTTATGAAATATATATATAGATATATTATTCAATAAACTATTTGAAATTAACTTTATGTGTTTTCTAGAAAAGATAAAATAATAAATCCAATTTTACACATAAAAGATGAATTTTTTAAAAGGTAGTTTTACTTCATTTTAATGGATAATTATTTTAAATATAATTTTTGAATCATTAATAGTTTATATTTAAAAAAACATCATTTTTGAAAGTGAAACATTAAAATATTCTTATGGTGATTTTTTTATTTCTTCGAGATTTTTTGTTTTTTGATGAATACTGAAAAATAATGAATTTTAATTAAAAATTGATTTTTCATTTACATTATTTATATAAATAAATTATATTTTTATTGTGTTTTAAAGTATATCAATATAAATTATATTTATTAATCAGATATTTTCCATTTTAATCAATTTCACAATGAAATTTGATATAAAAACATTTCAAACGTTCAAACATTTTCACTTTTAAAACTTATTATATCACCCTTTCTAGGTGATTAATTTGAAATTAATTTTTACCACTTATATGATTATAATTTTGAAAAATAGATTCCATATTTATAATAATAACAATTTATAATTTATAATAAGTTCAGCTTAAATTTTTATTTAGGTGATTAGTGAAATCAATTAAAGTTATTATAGTGATTAATGTAAAAGCATGATTATTTGGTGGATAATTTATAAAATAATGTGTAAAAATGATCCTATAATTTATAAAAACAATTTTATGGAATTATCATGAAATTATAATTTCTAAGGATCTAATTAGAGTCATTTTGGACACTTTTTATATATGAAAAACATGGTTGGAATTCTCTCTTTTAAAAATTTAATTGTTTTCCACTCACCTCCCTTATAAAAGGACACCACCTCTCCCACTCTATTAAAAAATCTAAATATCTTTGAATAATAAAATAACTATAAAAAAATCCTCTCTAAATCCATTACTTGATCCAAGAGGCCTCTATTTGGGCAGAAATCCAACCAATAAGGTCCTTTGGAGAAAGCCAGAAAGAGATACTCAATGGGGAGGTGACGTTCTTCAACAACCATTTTGTTATATTTCATCCTTAAACACATTAAATTGTTACTATATCATGATTATATAATAACCTCAATATTATAAATATATTGATATTTTTTGATGTTATTTTTATGACCTAAAAATTCACACACATCCATCAAATGGGATATGCAATAATCATTCGTGTATATAGCGGACTATCGCCTCGCGAACCGACATCATTCATTCTTCCATTACCAGCTATTATGTTTGATAATAATGATGTATGTAATGTTTATATATGATATAGATAATATTTATGATTCCATTATTCTTTTTTAATTATCAAATAACACATACATTCATTATTTCCATTTTGTAAAAATCTGATAACGTCGTTCGTGTGTATGGCGGACTGACATTTTTCATAGCAATGTGATTTGTTCACACTTTAAAAGGAATGTAATAATGATAAGTTTAATATAAATATGTGATATATATGAAATAATAATTCTAATATTATTATATATATATATATATTTCTTTTTATATATCATTTAAATTTCTTACTTTCAATGTGGCAAGGAAATGGAAATAGCATTCATGCGTACGTATATCCTACCGTCTCTATGAATGGTGTATTTCATTTCCTCTTTTTATCATTTATAGAATACTATAAATACTTATATAATTAATATATATGTAATTTATAAAATTATTTAAATTATTTAAATGATTAAATTATGATCTAAGAAATAGGACCAAAAATAAAAAGTCAAAACATATACGAAAAACAAAGAGGTTATTACCCAAAACAAAACATTAACATGGAATTTTTAATAAACAAGTAATATAAAGTCATATTAAAATCAAATATGGTATTATATATGTGGATATGGTTCTATGATTTATTTATAATAAAATTATATTTATTATACATGATTTCTTAGTAAGTTTGACGAGAGTCAAGAATTAAGGTAAGGGGATTTCCAGTCTCACTTTTCTTTCTGAGCGACATATTTTATATTTACAACTTTTTTCTTTTGTGTGGTGTATATACTACCCTAAGAAATTTTATATCATTAATTTAAATTATTTTATGATATTAAATATTTTAATTTATTTTATTGTCTCACGTATCTCATGATTCAAAAGTTACTCAAGAAGTATGTGATTTACATATAACTATTTACTTTTCAGATACACATGGTGTATTCACCACATATTTTAAATATATAGTGAATATAATTCCAATGAAAGAGATTTATGATTATTATAATTAAAATTAATGGGATTTACACCTCAATTTTAGGATCCCTTTTTCATGGGGATATGGTTTCAAAGCTACTAATGCAGTATGGGAATTTTTCTCTTAATTCACATTCTTTGAGACACATGTTGTGTTATGCACATATATTCTTTTACGCGGTGTGTATATTGACCCTTTTTCATGTTATATCATGAATATCTTTATTTTCATGATATTTTTCAGATTTATGTAATGTTATTCTATCATGGGGATTGTGATTCAATGTTACCAAAATGGTAACAGTATATTGATACAATATCATCATTTATTGAGATTTTTTACGATTTTGATTCCATTGATGAAATGTTATGATCATTATCTGGAAAAATATCAGGAATTGTTTCTCCTATTGTTATTAATTATAACTTTATTTCGTGGTTCCATTTTTACACTTTTTTATTTTTTTTAATTAATAAATTTTTTTTAAGAAAATTTGACATTATTTCTCTCCTCAGTTGAAAATCTGTTTTCACCCAAAACCATGTTTTATAAAAATGTTTTCAAAAACGGTATATTGTTATACTATTGTTTATAAAATACATTTTGAAAATTTCTTACCTTTTTATTTTTTTCAATGGAATTGCCTTCTCATTTTCTAATAAAGGCTCTTTAGACTTCTACCAATAATGAAAATTGAATCTTTTTTTTACATATAAGTATAGTATAGAATCATCCACCATCATGATCACTCCATTCATTGAATATTCCTTTATTTGTTTCGAAAATATTTTAAATATAAAATTATTTAAATTTCTTATGTTTAAAAAATTGGTTTGCATGATTTTTAGAGCTTCTTATTTATGTTATCAAAAGTTATTTTCAAAGAAAATGATTTTAGTGATTTCAAGATTTCATTATAAGTTTTAAAATATATTTTTAAAGAAAAACGTTTTCAAAAAATATTGGATTGAATTTTTTTTTCAAAGTAGAAGGTATATTTTCCATAATAAATGTTTTATAATATTTTTTAATTATACATCATTTGTTTCTAATCTTTTTTTCAATGAAAATTATTTTGAAATTGTTTTATATGTTATAATGATTTTTAAACAAAGGCTATTTTCCTTAACAAATTATCTAAGTGATATTTCAAAATACCTCTCTATATAAGATGAGAAACATTGATATAGTTTATTATTATCTAAGTGATATTTAAAAATCCCTCTCTATATAAGATGACAAACATAGATATAGTTTATTAGTAATTGGCGATATGATCCAAGGAAACCATTCTTATCCTTTATTTTAATTGTTTTTGTTGAAGATTAAATGTTGTTTATGAATATAGTGTATCTTCCATGGTATATACCATGATAAAATGATTATAAAAATAGATTCCATTCAAATGTTTTTATATAAAGAATTTATTATCAAAACTTTCTATTTTCCAGAGATTATGATATGATGGAATGTTTATGGTACCCATTTCATTTCATGGGTTTTGATATGATGTTTATGAAACCCATATATTTTAATGGGTCATGATATGGTGAATGTTTTATTATCATGTGGAAGATATATATATGATTTTATTATGTGACTGGAAGGACCTATATCCATCTATAATGAATTTTGTAAAGATTTATATATCATGTGGTAGGCATGGATATAATGGAGAGTGAACTCGATTCAGTAAGAGATTTTAAACACTAGGATTATCTTGGGAGAGAAACTTGACTACTAAGATGGTTTGGGTAGTGAACCCATTCCACAATAATGAAAGGACTATGACTGGGAATGGTGGTGTGTCCCACCCATTAGGTGTATCCCCATGATGTTCTCTGATTATTTTTTGCGAATGATCTGTGACTTATAGGGAATTATTTTATGTGATTATGTGTATTCCATAAATTATATGTCTTACTATAATGTTTTTCCCTCATGAATCATGTTTTAGAAGTTCATTATCATTCATGTCTTATGAAATAACAGTAATTATTCTAGGATTCGTGTTTTTTTCTTTGATATATAGGGTATGATCGTCCAATGTTATGCTTATATTCTCTTACGCTTATATTTATGTTATGATTATGTATCACCTTAATATACCCATGTTGAGAATATGATCTCATCCTTTCTTATGGTTCATTTCCCTAGTTTGTGAATAATGGTTTTAAGTGGGAGTAATAAATGGGATGATATTTATATGAATCATTGAAGATATTTCACCATATTAGAGTTTCATATTTCCAAAGATACTAAACTATTACTATCTTAAGGCATGTACTTCTGTAATATGGTGAATATTAATATAAAATGATGGAATATCCATGTATGGTAATCTTAGATAACTATAGAGTTGGTGTTTTATAACTAAATATTTCTACTTTGGATTACATGTATATTAAAATATTTTAATATTAAAAAAATATCTTATCATATATTGTTCATTGTTATACATGTCCTTAATCTAATAATGTACTATATTATATGTCTCATAAATAAGGTCATATCAGTTCCCATATTTGATGAGAAACATCGTATTCTGTGGAAATATTCTTACATATATTTCTTTATTAAGATAATATACTATGATGGGACATATAGAATTTTTACAGTCGGGTGAGAGTACTTGTATGCAGATGAGACTTGTTCTCATAATGTTCTCACTTGGGAATCACTAAGATGGGATTTTATGAGAACAAAATCCTATAGGAATTTTACATGTTTATGTTTCACCAGGTATTTCTATCTGTGAGCATGTATAATGGCCCTTAGAATTTAATATTATTATTAATTCTTTTAATGACTTCTTTACATTAATGTACTGACCGAATAAATGATTCCATATATTCATATATTATGTAGTATGTTGAGTTATTCAAGAATAACATCTTATTAATGAATAATTCTAGGAAGGATTTGTACCTTTAATATTTATGGAAGTTTATATCTCAATACATTGATTGAAATTGAACTGTTGTGTTAAATTTCATATCCATGGTGTAATAATGAATTTATTTTAGGTATTTAAAGAAATATATACCATACATATAGGTTGGTGTCATGTGTGTGCAACATACTGGATGATATATTATTATGAATGGATTATATTACTTTGTAAAAATTCATTATTGGTTGTCAAAATTATGAAATTAACTTGTTTATCATGGGTTTCTTGACCAATTTCTAGATAGAAATCATAGAACATCAGAAAGTCTTCCAAATTTTAATGAGAAACAATCCTAGAGGGTCACACAATAAGTGTTTCCATTGATCTCAATTAAAAACTATTTAAATTTAATTATTGGGGTAATATTATTCTCAAGATCGAAGAACAATTTTATTCAAGATTTACTGATCAAAAATATTTATTCACATGGTAATAAATAATTAGTTATTCAATAATTATTAATTAATTTAATTCAATTAATAATTAATAAATACTTATTCACCATACTATGAAAATAATATCAATTTTATTTATTGAATACTTAGTAAATATATATTTTCTAGACTATGAATAATAAAATTTATTTATGAATAAATATTTAATAAATATTTATTTGGTATTCAATAAATGATGAGGACTATGAGTAGAACGCGATCATGTCTAGTAATAAATATTAATTTACATGTTGATAAAAAAATATTTATCATTTTTCCAATAAGTTAATACCATAAATATTACATGGCATGGTGTAAAATAAGGTTTATTATATTATATAAGGGTCATTGTGAAATTAAATAATTTTTAACCTTATCCCTAACTATATAAATATATTGACATGTATATTTTGTAGGATTAATCGAGATTTGAGAATTGGTATGGAAAATATAGTTCTCTCTAGATTCCACCTTCTCTTATCTTCTCAAGAATAAGATATAATCCTTAAATCCTAAATGAACGTGGGGTGATCAAGATGAACAACATAGGAAAATCAATAAACCATTATAGAACCCAATATTCTATCGGTGTTGTTTAGATATCAAAGGACCTTATGTGGATCACCATAAGAGGGGATGCACATTGGGTGTGCTCTATGAAATGATTGTAATCCAAAAAAGGGATTTTAGATGATCAAAAATGACATTCAAGAAATATCAAAAAATGGTGTATTCTTTTTATAATTTATTTAAATTTCTAATAAATTAAACATGAAAAGGATCCTCTTTCAGTTTTGTGGTTTGTTTTTCAATATTAGATGGAAAATTTTCGTTGGTCAGGATATTTACATATTTTAAAATTGACGAATGATCGATAGAATAAAAAAACTTATTAATTATTCTTCTACAAGGAAATTCTTATATTACTTGAGCCTTCATGTGGTATCAGAGGGGTCATTTTTAAATTTTTAATTATTTATTTTATTTTTGATCAATTAATCACAATATTTGTTAGATTGTTTTATTTAATGATTATTTGTTCTTTAAGTCAAATTTTAGTTAACATTCATTCAAAAATTTAATATTCATCATTCGAGATTCATATTTTCTTAAACACTAAGAACATATAGAGAATAATGTGACATTTCATAAGGAGGTTCCAAAGTTTATAGTTGGTAGATTGGGTTACATGACATGTAGCTATAGTACACACTATGTAACCAAGATCGCTACACCAGTATTTGTCATGGGATACATGATGTGCCATGAATCTATTAAATTAAGTGAATTTATTATGCACCATGTGTAAATTGTTCAAACCTGGATCACAATTTTTTGAATTACATGAGGCGTATTCTATGTACATTTCAGGTATTCTACACGGTTTAGCAGTGAAATTTACGTTAACCTTGTGGTCAAATACATGGTTTATATCCACATGAGATCAAAATCGTGGATAATTAATGAAAGAATGGTGTGTAGCAGGTGTACAAAGTGTGTAACACATTAATTCCAACATTAGAATATCACACTGAGTCATTCAGTGGGTTATATAGAAATCGACAAGTGGAACGCACAGCCTATATCTTATTAGTACACACTATGTAATCCATCCTATATACCTGTTTAGGTCCCATTAAATTATCCAAGATACATGAAAATTGAGGAACATCATGTGTAGCACAATCGTACACATCGTGTAGTATTTCAATAAATTATAGTATTAAATTACATTAAAATAATTCATTATAGCATTAAAAACTATTTAAGCTATTGGTAATAGATGTGTATAACTATATAATAAAGGGTTTAAAGAATTAGTTATGATCATTTAATTTATTATAATCATCTATAATTATTTCTCATGCCATTTTATTTTCCATGAATGCCTTATAATGGGTTTCTTCATGATACATCATATGGTAATTAAGATAAATAGAATTGATTAATGAATGAATTAATTAATTAATAAAAGAGTATTTTTCTTAATAACAAAGAACAAATTGATGTTAATACTAGGAAATATACATTTTTGTATTCATTTCATGTGTATGATGGATCATGATATATTACCAAACATTCATATTTATTGGTATTATTTAATTTAATTTATTTCATGGATCTGCAATTATATATTACTAAATTAAATATGATGGTTATTGAGTCATATGTACCTCTTTATTATATCGGAAATGCATGTAAATGGTTTCTTATGTGATCTCCCTTATCCAATTATATGGTTCCCCTCATCTATGTGTATGTTATAAAAAAGGTAATTAAGGTACTATCCCAAGGTTCATGGAGGCAGTTCAATGAGAAACTAAGACTAAACTAACACATTTGATACATATGAGGATAGGTGAAATTCTATAACTCATGCCAATATTTCCATAATGAGTTTTCCCTGGGGTCATTGGTTGATTTATTGTCTTCTCAATAAACAAACAAATAAATAATACCATGAGAGGGTCATTTTTTTATTTATTTCTGGCTTATGAACTATTTATTTTATGGATTCAGAACCATGATCACATAAATAAATGGACTAATTTGAAAATTTGAAATTTAAATAAGTAGATTATGTTTAAATTTTTTTAATAAAACATAGCTAATGACTTAAGTAAAATCCATATAATATTAATAAGACATGTAAGGGATAAAACAATAATTGTTTATGCATAATAAATAAAATCCATCAACTTAATATTAAGTCAAACTAATCCTTCAATTACTTGATTAGGTATGAAAACCATATAACTAAGTGTTTTTCCAAACCATATTGGAAAATTTTCATTTACCATGGATTTATTATGAAATTTTTGTCATTTATTAATTAATTTACATCAATAGAAGTATCCCTCACTAGAATTTAGGTATCTTGGAGGCAAGTGTGGGTGAAATCTATATAAGGGCTTCAAGATTGGGGATTCCCATCAAGGGATCAAGAAGTTGCAAGTCCATAGTTGTTAAAGCCCTACCTACCTAAATACCTTAAAGTAATTAACTAAGACTTCACATGCATTATGATAAGGGGAATATGGATCCTAGCCACTAGAATTTCTAAAAAACTAGACATTCTATGTCCAGTGGTGAGGGTTTTGGATACTTGATAAAATAGTGCCAGACCTAATAAAATTTAATTCATTATATATCATATAAATTATTATTAAGTGAAGACCTAATAATTTTCAATGTTATAATTGTAGAATAATGGAAATTTTATTAACCACATTTTCCATATGATAAATCTTTGAGAAATTCCATCTTAAAATGAGATGTGACTTCGAGAAGTAGATTAGATTGGTATAGGTAGTGATGCACCACAAATGGAAATATTACATACTAAAACCCTCACTGCCTAATTCAACTACTAAGGAGGTAATTGTTTATGATTTTTCTATCTATGATAAAAATAGAAGAGATGTAGTCTAAGTTTAGTGTTTAATGACTTAATCCATATATAATGAGTTCATAAAGTCACATTAAGACATAAATGTTAATTTTAAACTTTATAATCTATGTGGTCCATATTAGGAGAGATATAGAAGTTAATGGTTTGATAGTTCCAAGGTGTTCTTTTAGAGTATTCTTGTATAAGGTGCACCAAATGGGCCCCCATTGTCAAACTCATTGGATATATTAATTGCCTAGTGGTTCTAGGATTTAATCAACCTGATGAACCATACAACGATATCATTCTTTCATCACTCCCCCAAAGCTTCCCATGTTTTTTTATTTTCTGTATAAACAACATAGATAAGTCTCTCTAATATCTTGTCAATCTATTTCACCAAGATAAAAATGATATAATGTGTGAAAATCATTATACCATTATGATGAAAAAAAGGAAATTTCAGGTGAAAAAAATATAATTCAAAATACTCTTCACAATTCCCTTCCAAGAATAAAAGGATCAAGTTAAATTGAAGGGATCATAATTCTATTTATTTCACTTGTGGTAAGAAAGTACATAGGACTAAAAACTACACCCAGAGAAAAAATCAAGAGAAATATTTAGGTACATTTGTTATCAAGTTCAAATAATATGTTTTTAAAAATTGGGTATTAGATAAATCATTTGGTTCTCACATATGAATTAAAATATAGGAACCAAGAATATTATATAATATTGAACAAGTGGAGGTAGACCTACAATACCTAATAGAGCCAGAAGAGAAGCTATGTCAATTGGGGACTACCAGCCCACAATTTTTTTGAGAATGATCTTTTTTTAATATTGTTATTATGTTTCATCTATTACCAAAAAATTATTTCTATATAAAAACAACATATAGATGTATTTATATTCAAATATTGGAATAAATGGTGTTCCTTTTTTAAAGAAAGTATATTTTATGGTAAGGAATATATAAATAATGGCCCTCATGAGTTCAATTACAAAAACCAAGTAATGGGAATCTATAATGATACTAGTTCACCTAAATCATACCATAACCAAATTTGGAATCAATGAATATGTAAAGTATATGAAAAGCATTTGACCAAATTACACCAAGATTGGTATTTAGATTAATTTGAACTAAAAAAACTTTGTATATGTCAAACATGTTTACAAATAAAAATGAATAACCCCCATTTAGTAGAAATGTTAAAAAGGATAAATCTATTCTGGAATTACTTCATACCAATGTTTGTATACCATTTTTTATTGAATTAAGGGGTGGGTACTCATATATAATAAATTTTTATAATGATTTTAGTATAGATGGATATGTCTACTTGATGAGGTAAAAATAGAATTATTTTGATAAATTAAAAGTATATAAGAATTAAGTGGAGAACCAGTGTGGTAAGAAGATTAAGAAACTCTGATTATACCATTATAGAAAAGATATTAACTAAGACTTAACGGATTATTTATGGGTGTTTAGGATTCTATCCCAACTCACCCCTTCATTATATACCATAATGGAATGGTATAAGAGAAAGGAGGAACCACACTCTATTGGGAATAGTGACATCAATGATATGTCATGCGAGTTTTACATTATCTTATACGGGGTTCACATAATAGGAAAAAACACAAATACTAAAATTGTAACTAATTAAATTTAAATATGATATTATAATCTATTTTTTCTATGGAAAGAAACCCACATTGTTGTGCTTACATATGTGGGGATGTTAAGCATCTTTTACAGCCTCTTCGCTAAACAAACTTCCAACCCAACGAAAAAAGTGTACCCTTATAGAATACCCTAAGGAAATAGAGGAGTATTACCTATACAACCACTTTGATAAAAAGTTAATACTTGAAATAAATTTCGTATTACATTAAACAGATCATATCACTAAATGAGATGGTGGGAGAGGTATGAACTTTGATTAAGTCTGAAGTCATGGAACAAATGATTTGGTGTACGAATAAACTCTATAAATAACCATGGAAGAAGATTTTTTGGATACACAAGTACTTTATAAGAGTATAAGATTGTTTATAGAACCTAATTGATATGGTTTTCTAGTTACTGGTGGTGGAGTCTCACTATTGATTGATAATAATGATCCTATAACCTATAAGGAAGCAGTAAATGGAATAGATATTTCCAATTGGAAAAAAGCTATGGATTATATATACAAAAACCAAGTATATATTCTGGTAGTTTTTTATGTGGATGTAAATAATGTTTATTATAAAGGGGTATTCAAGAATAAATTGGGCACGAACAGATAATTCAGTACTTATAAGGCTGGATTGGTTACAAAAGGGATCAAATATCATTAAAAAATAAACTATAAAGAAATATTTTTTCTAGTTTCAATGATAAAATCAATCAAAATTATATGTTCCATTAAGGCTTTCCATGATTAGGATATTCGGAAAATAGTTTTCAAAATATCCTTCCTTAATAATAAATTTTAGGAGTACGTCATTATGACACTACCTAAAGAGTTTGTTACTATATAGGTTTCCAATATGGTATGAAAGTTTCATAGATCTCTTTATAGATTAAAACAAGTATCATTTCATGGAAAATATGATTTGATGAAACGATAATATAAATTGGTTTTATAAATAATGAATGTAGCCTTGTGTCTATAAGTTGTTTAGTGGGAGTGTGGTCATTTGTTTTATAATTATTTTCGATGACATGATACTTATTGGAAATGAAATACCAGTTGTATAGTGTATAAAATAGTGGATAAATAAATTATTCTCCACGAATAACTTTGATGAATTTACATATATTCATGGGATCGAGATCCATCATGATACATCCAAGAGGCTACTAGGCCTAGGTTAAAGAAAATATATTGAAAAGATACTGGATAGATTCATTTTGGAACAATCCAAGAGGAGATTATTTCCCATGTCACATTATAAATATATCATTAAATATATGTATCTATGTCCAATGAACATTGAAACACCCAAAAAGTGAACCCCTTACCAATACATATGAATATAGATCAATACTAGTCCTTCACCTAAGTACTGAAGGCTCCAATGTACAAAAAAATCAAGTAATTTTTAAATGGCCTTCAAATTTAAAAAAAATTATAAACAACCTTTTACTTCATCCAAAAAATTATTTGAAACCCATTCATAATCCATTTCACAATTCTATGAAACTTTTTTTAATTTACCAAATCATGGGAAAGTCAATCTTTTTTAAAAACCATTTTTTATACACAGAACTCAGTCAATCATGCCAAATAATTTATAAAACCATTTATAAAATCAAGAGTATTCATGTTTAACAAGATAAGGGATAAATATATAACCACTTACATAAAATTTAGGCTACACACCAACCATGATGAGATTTTCACACACTAGAAAGGGACACATGTACAATGAATAGAGGCACTCATTAAAATAATATGCCCCACCACAACCAACTGTTGAGTCAATAAGGTTTTCCTTATGAATTTTCCATTCCTTCTTGTTTTTAAAATCACAAATACCTTCTACTTAAGAATATATATATATATATCTTACTTCTCAAAGGAAAATTTCATTTCATAAGGAAATTTACCCTAACTAGGATTTCCTTATACATATCAATATTTTTCTTAAGTATAAAAATCAGATTCATACCTAAAACCTCGGAATCATATAATACTTAGATATTATGCATTCTATTTTTGGATTTGAATTGTGGATACAAACTCTAATGAAGTTCCATTCCGAATTCTGGATAAGAACTCTAATTAAGATCCACTCTGAATTCTAGATATGAACTCTAATGAAGTTCTATTCTGAATTTTGGATATGAACTCTAATGAAGTTCCATTCCGAATTCTGGATACAAACTCTCATGTAGTTCGAATCCGAATTCTGGATACGAACTCTCATATAGTTCGACTCCAAACTTCTATGTGTTCGACTCCAAACATATATTAGTTCGACTCCGAACATCTATGAGTTTTCCTCTGAACATCTATTAGTTCGACTCTGAACTTCTAAATGGTCAACTCCAAACTTCAATTAGTTCGACTCCGAATATCTATGAGTTCGACTCTAAACTTCCATTAGTTCAACTCCGAACATCTATGTGTTCGACTATGAACTTTTTCTAGTTAGAATATGAACTTTGTTAGTTCGGATTCTGAATTCTGGTGAAACCACACTCCGAATTATCTTAGAAATTCAGACTCTGGATTTATACAGAATTTTGGTTCCGAATTCCTATTAAAATAGAATATGAATATCTCTTTATTATAGACTCCGAATTCCATTTTGGTTAGACTCCAAACTTTTATTTTCTTACATTCCGAACATCATTTTTTATTATTCTTACACTTTTTTCATTATAAAACAATGTTGTGCCTTCAGTTATACATGTTTTGATATAAAACGATGTCGTCCATTCTGTTATTAACTAACCATTCGTTGAGTGACATGTGTACAGGTCCCTCCGAAATACAAAGAGAAAAATGACCGTTGGAGGAGGGAGCCGACTGTTGTAGCTTCACCTATAAATAGGTTCTCATCTGAAATGAAGCCACAACATTGACACAACTTGTACTTACATGATATTGAAGTGATTTCTAGAGAGAGAGGATCTTATCAACTCCCAAGGGTTCGTGCAGAATGTTTGAACGACTAGTTCAAACTTTTCCTTGTGCAGACTTTCTTCGTGTGGCTCCGATTGTTGGTGATTACAATTGAGGGCTTTTGGGGATAGAAATACAGAGCTTCCAACAACTTGAAGTTGAGGGCTTCCTTGATGAGGAAGAAAGAGGGTCCTACTACCTTGAAGTTGAGGGCTTCCTTGCTGAGGAAGACAGAGGTTCCAACTACCTTGAAGTTGAGGGCTTGTGGAGATAACAAGACAGAGACTCTGATATTCATATCAAGGGCTTACCCTGGTGTGGGTATGAAAGACTTGATTGGATGTATAAATCAATGGACCTTTATCCAACGTTGTTGGATACCCCTCTCTTTGTGTTAAAAGAGTTATTCTTTGTTACTTATATTTTTACTACTTTTTTTCCACTGAATTTTGTATTGTAACGAAAGTATAACCATATTGTATTTCCTTACACTTGTACTCTGACTTAGTTAGATTATATATGCTTTAAGGTAGAATCTCATAATGTAATCTTTGATTATGTTTCATTTTCTGAATCCATATTTTTGGAACCCTCTTTTCAAAATCAATTTTCAGATTTAAGCAGGTGTATAGAACTATAAGTTTGTAACTTCATACGTTATCCAATTATTTTAATTGGTGTTAGAGGTGTGTTTAATTTTCATAGTTTAACTTTGTTAAACATATATTTTTACTTGGTTAAGGAAATTTTTAAAGTGTACAATTCACCCTCCCCCCTCTTGTATATTGAGAATCTACATCGTTATTTCGATCCTACAATTGGTATCAGAGGCAGGTTTCTGAAGTACTTATATTCACATATATGTCTTTCATGATCATTTTTTTATTGTTCTATTTTTTTGATGCTTAGGAATATTTTCCTTCAATCTAAACTTTTTTTATTAACATGTTTTTGTGTAAAATTATTTTTAAGATGACAAAAATCAATGTTGGTTCCATCGACAAACTAAATCCTACAAGACCACCAATTTTTAATTGTAATGATTATGATTGTTGGAGAGATCGAATGAAGACTTTCGGTATCAATACTGGGGTAGATAATTTTGTTATGCCTAGTGGAGGTTATCAAATTCTTGATAAGGAAGTAAGTGCTTTGGCAAACCAAGAGAATTATGAATATCAATTAACCTATAAGGTACGTAATAATTTACTGTATTCAATGACTAGGAACATATATAGCCAAATTTCTTCTAGTGAAATAGCTAATTTCATATTGAAGAAACTCGAAGTTACTCATTTTGGTAAATCTAAATTGATTGAAACTAGAAGAGCTATGCTTGGAGCTGAGTATCATGGTTTTAACTTTCTTATGGATAACCCATTTGTAAGGTACAATAGAGATTCATGACTATCGTGAACAGCTTACAATCTATGGGAGAGAATGGTCTGGATGATGAAGCTCATTTTGACAAGATCATTGATACTATGCCCAATTAGTGGGAATCAAAGAGAACAACAATTGATGAGAATAGGAAGGTTACTCAAATTTCTTTAGATGAGCTATTTGGAAGTCTTCTCCAACATGAAACAAGGATGAAAAGAATGTTGACAACATCAAAAAGAAGAATGGGAATGGTGCTATTGCTTTTACTAAAACATCAAATCACATGAAAGCTAATACTCCTGAAAGAGTAACTAGATACAAATCTGAGAAGGTTACTATCTAATCTGAATCTAGTGAGAGTGATGTCTCGGAAAACTAGTTAGCTAATCTTACTTGAAGTATGAAGAAGATAGTTAGTCAATGAAATTTCCAATCCAAGTATAAGAAGAAGGAAAGGAAAGATAATAAAGATTCAGAGGTCACATTCTATGAATACAAGAGAAGTGGACACATAAGACCTGATTTCCCTATGCTTAAAATGAAAGAAAGAAAAGAGAGAAATTCTGAAAGGAATATGATGATGTTTTACAAAGCTAAAGCTAATAAAAATCTGAAAGTTAATAATACATGGAGTGCTAGTTGTGGAGACTCTTCAGAATGTGTGTCTTTAGAATATGATTCATTAGCTAATAAGAATATGAGATTCATTGTTAATACTTATTTTCCACATACATGTCTTATGGCTAAGGTTTGCTCTGCCAAGGATTTAAAAAATTTATCTCTTGATAATAATTACTACTCTGAAAACAGTACTTCAAATGAAGATACTTCATCCTCAGAAAATGAAGACCCTTCATATGGAGAAGTATCTAGATTTTCCAATTTACTTGAAGCAAAAAATTGTAAAATTTCTATGAAATTATCCAAGGAAAATACTAGGGAATAAATTCTTACAAAAGATATTTCATATCATTCTTTGGATCTTAATGATAAATAAGATCTTTTAGAAAAACTTTCTAAATACCTTGAGAAAGCAAATTCTGATAAGGATGAAATTTCTGAAGATCTTAAGAATTCTATTTTAAAGATGAATGTTTTTTAGGAAAAATCTAACTCAAAGGAAATTATTCCCGAGAATAGGAATTCAGTCATCAGGCTAAAATCTGAAATATTTTCTATAAAGAAGCTTCTTTCAAAATTTGCCTATGGGAAGGAAAATTTTGACAAGATGTATTCTCAAATTAAACCTCAAGGAAACACTATTGGAGTAGGTTATACTCACCAAATACCAGTTTTCAAAAACAACTATTGCATTACTTCTAGAGCCCTTTTTCACTAATTATCAAAGTGGTGGGCATTAGAAGAAAATTTTTTCTTTGAATATAGTTCTATATCTTGGGTTTCAAAAGCATATTTATCTACAAAAATGTGGATACCCAAAAATTTTTTGTCTAACAATTCCAGATCCAAGCAAGTCTGGATTCTGAAAACTAAACTTGTTTCTCATTTTCAAGAAAATAGAGAAAGTACCAACAACAAAAATTGGTAAATGGATAGTGGATGTTTCCGACATATTACTGGTAAAAAAAACCTATTTTGAAAAGATTATCAAGGCGAAAGGAGGAAAATTATCTATCAGAGATTATGCTTAGGGAGAAATTGTTGGTATAGGTAACATTGTTCTTCTTGAAAAAACCTGGATTTCAAATGTTTTTTTGTTAAAGGTCTTAAGAACAATATCATTAGAAGAATTCAATTATGTGATGAATGATACCTTGTAAATTTTATGATTGATAAATTCTTAGTACACAATTCCAAGGAAGAGTTTATTCTTTCTGCCCATAGGCAAGGGAATGATTACACTTTGAACTTAGAAGACCTTAGGAGCCAAGACATACCTTACGTAAGTGCAATGGAATATCATTCTTGGTTATTTCATAGAAGACTAGGTCACTATAATCTTATAAACATATGAAGACTCTCTGAGAAGAAATTAGTTAAGGATCTACTGGATCTTAGATTTTATTCTTTTAATGGTTTTGATCCTTGTCAATATGGAAAGCGACATAAATCTTTCTTTAAATCAATCGGTGAAGTCTCAACAACTGATGTGTTATAGTTGGTGCACATGGATCCTTTTGTTCCAACGTAAACTAGAAGAATTGGAGGAAAAAACTATGTTTTTGTTCTATTTGATGATTACACTAGAATTACATGGGTCTATTTTCTAACAAAGAAGTCTAAAGCTTTTTTTTAAATTTTTAGGGCCCAAGTTAAAAATGAGAAAAACCTTCCACAGAAAACTATTCATAGGGATCATGGAGGAGAATTTCAAAATTATGATTTTGAAACTTTTTTTAGTAGAAAAGGTATTACTCACAACTTTTCAGCACCAATAAGACCTCAAAAAATGGTGTTGTTGAAAGAAGAAATAGAATTCTTCAAGAGATAACCAGAACCATGTTGAGTGAGTATTCTGTTGCAAAACATTTTTGGGCTGAAACTGTAAGTACTGCTTGTTATACAATAAATCGATTTTTAATTAGACCTTTTCTTAATAAAACTCCCTATGAGTTATAGAATGGTAGAAAACCTATACTTTCCAACTTTAAGGTTTTTGGTTGCAAAGTATTCATCCTGAATACTAATGATAATTTACACAAATTTGCACCAAAATCTGATGAAGGAATTTTCTAAGGCTACTCCAAAACTTCTAATGATTATAATGATTTCAATAAAAACAATTTTACTATTGAGGAAACAATATATGTAAAATTTTATGAATCTGATCATTTTGTTTTTATATCACCCCAAATGATATCCTCGGATGTGTTTTTAAAAACTGATTATGAAACATTAATAGAAAATCCTTCTGATAAGAAAAATGTTCAAGAAGATGCTTCTGAAACATTATCCCCAGATGATTTCCTACCCTATGTTGATTAATAGGTTTTACAAAACCCAAACTAGTCATTTCTAACGAATCATCCCAGTGATAGTATCGTTGGTGATGTAAATCGTCCTATAAGGACTAGAAGATCTTTAAGAAATGAAGTAGATCATCTAGTATTCCTTTCCCAATAGGAACCAAAATCACTGATTAAGCTTTAGGTGATGATGTTTGGATTAAATCCATGCACAATGAACTTAATGAATTTTATAGGAATTAAGTTTGGACCTTGGTTGAAAGACCTAAGAAACTTCTGTTATTGGAGTTAAATGGGTCTTCAGAAATAAGTGTGATGATAACGGAATCATCGTAAGAAATAAAGCTAGATTGGTTGCTAAAGGCTATAATCAAAAAGAAGGAATAGACTATGAAGAAACCTATGCACCAGTATCTAGACTTGAATATATTCATATTTTACTTTCCATTGTAGCATTCTTTAATTTTAAAATTTTTCCAATGGATGTGAAATGAGATTTTCTTAACGATTATGTTCAAGAGGATTTTTTTGTTGAACAACCTCCTGGATTTGAAGATAGAAAACATCCTAATCATGTTTTTAGACTTACCAAAGCTTTGTATGGTCTTAAACAAGCCCCGTGATCATGGAATGATAGACTTACATGATTTTTCCTTCAAAATAACTATTTTAAGGGAAATTCATATCCAACCCTTTTTATAAGGAAAGACAAGAAAAATATTTTGATTGTTCAAATATATGTTGATGACATTATATTTGGTTCAACTCAGCAATCTCTAACTGATTCCTTTGCAAGTCTAATGAAATCAGAGTTTGAAATGAGTATGATGGGTGAGTTAACATTTTTCCTTGGTTTTCAGATTTCTCAAAAACCAAAAGGAACCTATATATCTCAAATTAATTATATTAAATATCTTCATAAAAATTATGGATTTGACAACACTAAAATTATTAGTACTCTCATTGGTACCTCAAACACACTTGATCTTGATGATACTGGGAAACCAGTAGATCAGACATCTTTTAGAGGTATGATAAGAAGCCTACTATACTTGATAGCTAGTCGACCAGACTTGATGTTTTCAGTATGCTTATGTGCAAGATATCAATCCAATCCCAAGGGATCTCATTTAAAGGTAGTGAAAATAATTTTTTTCTACTTAAATGGAACCACGGATATAGGATTATTTTATAATTCTTGAAATGATTTTATCTTAAAAATATTTTCCGATGATGACTCTGGTGAATGTAGAATGGATTGAAAAAGTACATCTAGAACTTGTCATTTCTAAGGAGATTCATTAGTTTCTTAGTCCTGTAAGAAGCAACACTCAATAGCACTCTCCACTGATGAAGCTGAATATGTAGCAGTTGGATGTTTTTGTGCTCAAGTGTTTTGGATGCAACACACACTCACAGATTATGTCTTGAGTTTTAGTAAGACTCAAATTTTGTGTGATAACACAAGTGCCATTGCTCTTAGTAAAAATCATGCACATCACTCCCATGAAAAACACATAGATATTAGGCACCAATTTATTAGAGATCCCACAATTAAAGGAGATATTATTCTTTAATTTATCATAATTCAAGATCAACTTGCTGTCATTTTCACAAAATCTTTACCCTCCGATAGATTTTAATACATAAAACATAAGTTAGGAATGATAAACTTGAGGTAATCCTTCTTCATTAACATCTTGTTGAAAAATTCACCTTACAGTAATAAACTCCTTTTCATAGGGGGGGAGTACATTTTCTAGTTAGTATATAAAAAAATTTCGTAGTCAGTTTTTTTAAAGCTTTTGTAATCAAAATTTTCGTAGTCAGTTTTTTTAAAATCTTTTTAATCAAAATTTTTGTAGTGAGTTTTTAAAACTTTTGTAAGTAAAATTTTTGTAATAATGTTTTCGGAATTGAAATTTTCGTAATGGAAATTTTTAGAACTGTAACTTTCATAATGAGAATTTTCTCACTCGGAATTTTCGTAATGAAAATTTTTCGTACTCATACTTTTCATACTGGAGTTTTAGTACTCAAAGTCTTTTCAACTTTAAGTTTTTCGTAGATAGTTTTTTGTAGTCAAATTTGTCTTCAAGAGGAATATCACCTATTACAAATAAACTTCCTAGACAATCTGAAAGGTATAATTTCCTTACTTAAGTGTTCGTAGTCATATTTTGCATAGTGGTATTTTCCTATGAGTTTTAAAATTTCTCAGATTCTAGTTTTCTTAAATCTGATTGTTTTTCATAAAACCTCAAAATATCGAATTCATGATTTCCTTGTAGATATGTTCTCAACCGTCAGATCATATCAGATAGTTTTTTCAACCGTTAGATGGTTTTTTTAATCTCAAAGGTCACATCCATCGCCTATATAAAGGGGACCCTCGATGGTTGTCCCACATCGATCTTCAAGCCCTCACGTGTTGAGGTTCCGCCTCTATTTTTAAAGACTATTTTAAATCTTCTAGAGCTCTTCATTCTGAATGTCTGTTGAAGCTACTTCTCAGGATATGTCAATTACGAAGCCAATCTCAAAATGGTTAGTTTACAAGGAGATGATATTGCAGCTGAGTTTCTACACATATGATTCTCCTATATCTACGAATATCACATTGAATGGTTGGGAGGATGTTTGGTTATCAAAGATAGCGAATCAGGATCCAGTTTATAGAGATTTTTTTGTTGAGTTTTACGAGTCTGTTATCTTCTTTATAGAAGATGGAAGAGAGAAGTTTTTGTTCAAATATTATGGGAAGACTTATATGTATTCTTACACCTAGGCTGCAAGCTTGGTGGGTCTATCTTATGAAGGTGGAGCTAAGTTTTGTTCACATAATCTTCCAAATGAGCAAGGAAGTTTCAACAAAGTGAAGGAATTGAAATACCTTGGACTTAAATATGTCAAGACTTCTAAGATTGCTCATCTCTCTTTGAATAATTGAATTCTACAGTTGTGGGTAGAAGGCTTTTTCATACCAAGAAGGGGTGATAAGGATAATCTCAAGAAGAGTGATATATATATCATAGATTTTTTGGTAAATCTAAGGAAGTTGAATTTGATGAGGCATGTTTTGATAACAGTTAAGAATATTAAAGGAGGGGATCTGAAAGATCACATCACAATGTATCTATCCTTGCTTTCTAAGCTTATTATCTGATGTCTTGAATCATTTAAAGTTGCTTTCACTTCCAAGAAAATAAATTTCAAGGTAATGTTGGTTAGTGTTAATACATTATAGATGATGAAGATGGGTTTTTCTATTGAATCTGGAGAATTCTTCCCTTTACCAGAGAAAGAGGCTGAGGCAGCTCAGAAAGATCAACAAACTCCGGAACCATCTAAAAAGGCAGGGAAGAAGAGAATGTTGGAAGAAGTGGTGGCTGAAGACAAGACCTAGAAAGCTAAGGAAACTCAATCTGCACCACCCAAGACAAGTAAACAAAAATCCTACCCAGTTGAAGTGACTGATAAGTGGAGGGAAGACAAGGAGAAGACAAAATACGGGGACCGTCAATTCGGATTAGATCCTGCTAAGGCTAAGGCCTTAATAGAGAAATATTCGGATGAGATGGAATGAAAAGCAAAAGAAAAGATATTGAAGAAGAAGATGTTAGAAGAAGAGATTGTTCAATCTTTTTAGAAAGCAACAGAGATTTCTTCTGAATAGATTCTGGTTCCTGAAACATTCCTTACTGAACCATTACTAGTGACCCCTTGGAAGAACTACTTCACTCAAGAAAAGAATAAAGGGAAAGAGGTTGTTGAAAAAGAAGAACAAGTAGTTTTTGATAGAGTAGAAGAAAAAGTTGTTGAAATAGAAGAAGAAGTAGTAGAGGAAGAAGAATAAGTAGAATAAGGAAGTGTGGATCTAGATGACCTAATTAAACAAGTTTAGGATTATCAAGATAAGTATGAATCCGCAAAACTTGTCACTCCAGGAAAGTGTATTGAGAAAGAAGGTAACAAATATGATGATAAGGAAGAGGAAGAGAAACAATATGAATTGTCTAAGGAAGAGAGCTATGAGAATGATTTTCTTGAGGAAGGAGCAGAAAAGGAGAAAATAGATGAAGACAAGATTGTTCAACTATCAGAGAGTGAGGAAGAATCTCAAGATGATCAACCCATTCCGAAAACCGATAAAGTTATGAAAGTGCTAATGGATACACCAAAAAAATATATCATCAGGAAGAAATAAGTTTTTGGTTCTTCTAGAAGAAAGATAGTGGATGTTGAAGAAGTGAATTAACCTAGTAAGGTATCGGATTCGGAGTCATCATCTTTGGGTCATTAATTTTTTGTCGAATATTTAAAATAATTGGTGGAAACCATTCTGATCTTTCCCACTATAGACTCCAGATGCCAGATGATGCAACACAGTCTGAATCAGAAGTTAGAATCTTTATCCATGGTGATGGATAAGTGTGTCAAGATTGAAGTAGATCATAGAAATTTCCTAATCAATTATTATGTTCATAGGAAATCTTGCACCAAAATCACTTCTTGGCTTAAGAAAATTGATTAAGACAAGGAAGAGTTTGATAATTTTCATAATGATGTTATAGATGCTTTTGACACCGAGGATGCAAAGATTAATAATATTCAAGAAAATCTGGACCTTGAGCAAAATTCCTAGAATCAACGGGTCAGAGATTTGAAGGAAAGCTTAACATGGTTTTTCAGAACTGGAAAGGGGAAAGAGACTTCTATATTGAGTTTCAAGAGAAGCTGCAAATGCAAGATGAATTATTAAAGATGCAGGAAGACTCCATGAAAGCTCAGGTAGAAGTCTTGAAATCACAAGATGAAAGGATAAAAGCTTTGGAGAAGCAAGTTGAGGAGGATCAGAAAGATTTGAAGAAGCTGAAAATCCCCTTGAAGAAGCTGATCCCAAAAGAAAAGGAGGACAAATAGACAAATATGATCTTTTGTTGCATTTGTTTTTCCTTGTAAAAATTCTTACAATAATAATAAAACTATGGTTTCTTGTTTTCCTTGCATGAATTTACTAATATTTCAGGTACCATATTTCTTTTCCATTCCCTTAAATTCATTTTTAAAATCACAAAGGGGGAGAAGGAAAAATAAATTCTAAAAACGGGGGAAAGAATATTTTAAAATGGAGAAGGAAAATTTTCTAAGTGAAGATATCCTTAATGTAAGGGGGAGTTCCTCATTACAAATTATTTCATTTCTAATCATAATAAAAACTCCACTCCAGAAATTCAGAATACAATCCTTAGAGTTCCTAAGCCTAAGGGGGGTTAGTTGTATTCATCATCATCCATGAAGAAATGGAGATAAGTTTTAATTTCAACGTCTAAAGAAATTTTTTCTCAGTCAATATATTTCTTTTTCGTAAGGTTTTTTTTTCTTTCCAAAAAGGGGGAGATTGTTGAGTAAATAAGGTTTTCCTTATGAATCTTTCATTACTTCTTGTTTTAAAAATCAGAAACACTTTATACTTAAGAAAATCTATATATCTTACTTCTCTATGGAAAATTTCCTTCCTTAAATAAATTTACCCTAACCTAGATTTCCTTATACATATCAATATTTTTCTTAAGTATAAAATTCAGATTCATTCCTAAAACCTCGAAATCATATAATAATTAGATATGAAGCATTATATTTTAGGATCTGAATTCTGTATACGAACTATAATGAAGTTCCATTCCGAATTCTTGATACGAACTCTAATAAAGTTCCACTCTGAATTCTAGACACGAACTCTAATGAAGTTACATTTCGAATTCTGGATACGAACTCTAATGAAGTTACATTCCGAATTCTGGATGTGAACTCTCATGTTGTTTGACTCCGAATTCTGGATATGAACTCTCATATAGTTCGACTCCTAACTTCTATGATTTCGACTCTGAACTTCTAATAGTTCAACTATGAACTTCTATTAGTTAGACTCCAAACATTTATGATTTCGACTTCGAACTTCTATTAGTTCAACTCCAAACTTCTATGAGTTCAATTCTGAACTTCTATTAGTTTGACTCTAAAATTCTATGAGTTCGACTCCGAACTTTTTCTAGTTCGACTCCAAACTATGTTTGTTCAGATTCTGAATTATGGTGAAATGAGGCTCCTAATTTCCTTAGAAATTCAGACTACAGATTTCTATAGAATTTAGGTTCTGAATTCCTTTTAAAACAGAATCGGAATATCTCTTTATTATAGACTACGAATTCCATTTTGGTTAGACTCCGAAATTTTATTTTCTTACATTCTGAACTTTAGTTTTTCTTATTCATAGACACGTTTCATTATAATGTGATGTCATGCCTTCTGTTACACATGTTTTGTTATAAAATGATGTCATCCATTCTGTTATTACATAACCGTTGGTTGAGTGACACGTTTACAGGTCCCTCTGAAATTCAAGGAGAAATATGACTATTGGAGAAGGGAGCTGACAGTTGGAGCTTCGCCTATAAATAGGATCTCATTCGAAAAGAAGAGACAAAATTGACAAAACTTGTGCCTACATGTTGTTGATGTGATTTCTAGAGAGAGAGGTTGATATCAACTATCAATGCTTCGTGCAGAAAGTTTAAATGACTTGTTAAAACTTTGCCTTGTAAATACTTGCTTCGTACGACTCTGATTGTTTGTGATTACAATCGAGGTCTACCGAGGATAGGAAGAGAGAGGTTCCAACACCATGAAGTTGAGGGATTTCTTACTGAGGAAGTCTGAGGTTCCATCTACCTTGAATATGAGGGCTTCCTTGCTGAGGAAGACAGAGGTTCTAACTACCTTGAAGTTGAGGGCTTGCGAGGATAAAAAAGACAGAGACTATAATCTTCGTATCGAGGGCTTACCATGGTGTGGGTAAGATAGGCTTGCTTGAAAATATAAATCAAGGGACCTTTATCCAAGATTTTTGTATACCCTTCTCTTTGGGTTAAAAGAGTAATTGTTTGTTACTTGTAGTTTTACTACTTTTTTTTCCACTGCATTTTGTATTGTAAGGAAAGTATAACCATCTTATATTTCCTTACACTTGTACTCTGACTTAGTTAGATTCTATATGCTTTATCGTATAATCTCATACTATAAACATTGATTATGTTTCATTTTCAGGATCCATATTTCCGAAATGTGTTTTTTGTAATCACTTTTCAGATTTAAGAAAGTGTATAGAACTAGATGTTTGTAACTTCATACTTTGTCCCAATATTTTAATTGGTGTTAGAGGTGTTGTGAATTTTCTTAGTTTAACTTTGTTAAACATAGATTTTTCCTTGTTAAAGGAAATTTCTAAAGTGTACAATTCACCCCCCCCCCCCCTCCACTCTTATATATTGAGCATCTACATCGTTTTTTCGATCCTACACCAATATAATATCCAACCATGAAAGGATGATCATCCAATATATCTAGAAGGGTTAAAAGAATAATCATCACTTAATAATAAATACCATACAAACAGCATAACATTGCTCCCAATTCCCATATAAATGAATTATACAAGAGGAGAAAAAATGAACTAACCAAAAAAAGGAAACAAGCCCCACTAGAGACCAAGGAACTAAATTGATGAATTTGAAAAGATTAGACCAACAGAGAAGTGTCTAGAGATAAACCACTATTTAAGGTAGGACCCACAAGCTGAATGAAAAAAGATTCCGAAATGTAGCACACAAAAATCTCTCTAGGCGGGAATTATTCACCTCATGAAGACGAAATTCACAACAATAATACCTTGGGTTCAATTTATGTCGAATAAGGAATTTTCTAGGATTAAAAATATAGAATAAACCGTCTATTGTGTGAGTGAAAATCATTTTTTAAATCCATTTTACATCATGACCTAATTCATGGATTCTTCCCAACAATAGATCTATGTCATGAATCATTTCTTCATGATGACATTTTTTTCTATTTCCAGTACCCAACCCAGTTTCCATTACGAAAACTCTTCAAAACTAAAGTAAAACCCCTTAAACATTAAAATAATGAATCACTTTAACAAAAATGTTAACATTATTGCTACCATAAAAAATATCATCCAAAAAAATTTATACGGAATAAGGATATTTTGAAAAGAGGAGATCACATAGCTGCCTTACTAATGATTTACACTCCTAAGTATCATGAAAATATGATCCATGCCACAAAAACACTTTGAAAAATGTAATATAATCTACATGGAAGAATTTTCATTAATTTTTAATGATCTCCATTGGTTTCTCCACAGCAAAATCTTCTAAATCAACCTCAATATCCTCTCAACTATGAACAAGGGATGGATTAGTGTGGTATTTCATGACCTGTGATATGTGGAAAACATCATGAATAACTATAAACTGAGCACAAATAACAAGCTAATAAGAAACTTGACCAAAAAAATCAGTGATATAAAATTGTACAACATATATTATAGAAAAAATATTTTATTTCCCAAGCCAACGATTCTCTAAATAAGGAGAAACATTCAAGAAAACCCAATCAGTAATGGAAAAATCCAAAGGATGACATCAACAATCTATATATGATTTTTTTGACTATGATATAAAACCAAGATTCAACATACATCCTCAATCCTAACCAACATAACTTGGATGAGACTCGGTTCCATAGGAGAGGTTTTTACCACCTCTACCCAAAATATATTTGACCTGCATGAGAGACCATACAAAGACTCGAAGAGTTCAATTCTGATTCATGATTGGTAACTATTATTATAAGAAAAATAGAACAACTCCAAATATATATCCCATGATATAATGAAATCTATAACACTAGCATATAGAATATCCTCCAACATCTGAATAGTATACTCCATCTATCCTCCTGGCTATGGATGGTAAGTTGTACTCAGCCTTACCTGAGTCCCAATCACCTGGAGATTCATCCATAATCTAGGAGTAAACCTATGATCCATATCTGAGACAATGGTATAGAGAACCCCATTCAACCTCACAATATCCTGTATGTAAATCTATCTTATATCTACAACCTAACTATATTCCTTTATCAGAATATAATGAGCTTATTTCATTAATGAATCAATCACCACCCAAATAATAATCTTTCCTCCTAGACTCCATGGTAAAACAATAATTAATTCTAGGGAAAACTATTCCCATTTCAAAAATAGAACAAGAATATTTATAGACATATACTAGAAGGTTTTAGATGCTCAAAGATTATTTTTTGGTAGGTGTAATAGTGGGACACATAATCAGAAATTTGGCGCTTCATAAATGACCTGTATAAATTTTTTCTCGTGTCAAAGATATATTTGTAGAACTAGATTGAACGGTTTGTGAAGAACTATGGAAATCATCAAAAACTGAATTCTTCATAGATGAGGGAGAGAAAAACTTATCCTTAATAAAGATCATACCTTCCTAAAGGAGGATTCCATGAATCCTCTAAACTCATAATCTTGCTACAAAACCTACCAAATAGAGATAATAAGAGATGATTACAACTAAAAACAAGTCAAACCCATTCCTAAACCATCCTCTTATTCATCTAGATGCAACTAAGTAAAAATCCCCATATGGTTTCACTCTTCCTTCAATTCAAAAATAGCCTGATTTGGATCTCTCATTCCAAGAGCATCAACATCGACATTCCCCTTCATTGGGGTTTAAAAAGTGTTGAAGTTGAATGTATAGAGGCACTCTACCCATTATCTCTTCTTGAGATTCAATCCATTATAATAAAAGATATATCCCAAACTATTATTATCATAAAAGATAATGAACCTATCCCAAAAAATATAGTTTCACAAATACTAAAGTGAATACATAACTGTAGAAATATCCAAATCATGAATGAGTTAACTTTTCTCATTTGGTTGAAGCTAAAGGGTGTCATAGACCACTACTTGATCATCATAAAAAAGAAAACAACCCTTACAAGAACTAAAAGATTAAATGTACACCACATATCCCTTACTAGTCTCATGTAAGATCAAGATATGATATGATGTTATAAGTGGTATGAATTCTTAAATAGAAGTCCAGCATTTACCTTCCCAGGTGAATTTTACATGTTTCATTGTAAGATAATTCAAAGGTGATTCTAATTTTGATATATCCTTGATGAACAATCGATAATATCTATAAAGAACTAACAATCACTGAATCTAAAAGAATAATTGTTGTTCTTAATATGAAAATAAATCCTTCACCTTATCAGGATTGATTGATAGGCCACATTCAAAAATCATGTGTCCTAAGAGAATCACTTCAAAGATCAATAAATTTCATTTTTACACCTTCCCATAAATTTGGTGACTCCACTTGATTTGTTAACCCAAATTAAGATAGTGCTCATGCTCACACTCAGATCTCGAATAAAGTCATATATCATCCACAAACACAATGAAACGGGTGTGGAGATACCTATGGAATATTTGGTTCATTAAATTCCTAAACACCAGAGTAATTTTATTTAGAGAAAAAAGGTACCAAAATATAGTCATAATGGTTATACCCAATATTGAAATCTTTATTCATAATATTAGACTCCTGAACCCATATTTGAGGATAACATGAATATAGACCAATTTTCAAAAACACATTCCCCCATATAACAAATCAAATAGGTCAAACACATAGAGAAAACGTTACTTATTCATAATTGTCACCAGATTTAACTTTCTATAGTCCAAAAAAATGAACTAAACCATCAGTTTTCATAGAAAAGAAAATAAAGTCTTCCCATAAAGAAACACTAGGGAAACCAAAACCTTTTTCCATTATATCATCCAAATAGATCTTCATCTCTTTCACCTCCAAAACATCCATATGATAAAAGGGTATAGAAATATTCTACATAACTGGAAATAGATCGATTGAAAATTTTATCTCTCTCTATAGAGAAAGATCATGAAGAGAAGAAACATCATCAAGATCAACTATAATTCTAGGAAATAGACTCTTGAGCTCTGGATAGGGTGGTCCTATATGATCAAACCTCCTACCCAAATCTTTCTGAAACACCCATAAACTACCATTAGAGGAAAATAATGAAACATACTAATAATAAAATATAGTATTACCATGATAGAAACTAGTAAATCCATCTTTATGAAGATATAGAGAAGATCTAGATTGTGAACCAATAAATCCTAAACCAAATATGTTCCAGCTATTGATAGAGAACACATTTGGAAATGAAACCCATCCTCTTTCCTAGTTCCAAGAGGCGTCTTCAACTCTACAACAATGCTATTGAGCACTATTGGATGTTTTAGAACATCAAAAACAGGTAGATATAAATGAGTGTGAGGTACCTATATCAAAAAACCAGTTTCTAATAGAGTGATAGAAAAGATGAAACCTCTCACTATAGTTAAGACCATATAAACCACTACTATAAACACATACACTACATGAGGTGCTTCACTCTCAAGGCCTTTGGCTAGAGATCTATTGTCTTTAATAGATTTTAATGTGATATAATGGAATTACTATTTGAAGACACTTGACCATAAAAATTCATCTAAATATTCTAGAAGAATCTATATAAATGGAACTAAATGCTACATGAATTTCAAGTCCTAATTTGTGCGGGGAAAGTAAGTTTGTTGGGCCTTACCCAACCCCAGTGATAGAAAGTCAAGGGAAAACATCTAGATTCATTTTATGGTGAAAAGGAGTCCTATTGTAGAGAACCACCTCCACCACCCTTGTTAATATCTTTACACTTCCTATTCATTCCATTTGCACCATTAAAACTACTACTGGGTGGAGGATAAGAGTAAGAGAAGATAATATTTCCCTCCATATCCATTTCCACCATTAAATTCCCTATCTATAATTTCATCAAACATGGGATTATTCATCATCTATACCTACTATTGGATACCAAATTTCAACCCATATTAGAATTGCTGATCTTTTTGTTGAATATTCATCAATTCTAATAGAGGAAATAAACCATCTCAATAAAAATATTACTGTACTCTAACCTCGAGCACTCTCCCTACCATAATGAGAGTATCACAAAATACTCTTCTATCATTAGAGACTTTGGGAAGAACTATTATATGAAATGGTTCTCAAAACCCTTTTAATCAATTCCCATGTACTGGATTTACTATACTATAGAATCCCACCACCTCTTCATAGGACCCTTGATATTAGAATGTATGCATTTCAACTTGAAATCCTTTGGTGTATCCATTAAATAAAATACTCGATCAATCATATCCAGCGAAAACTTAGCATCTTAGGGTTCATTAATACCCTTAAAGGAGAGGGTTTTTTCAAATAAACCCTCGAGCTAGATCACAATCTACATTATCTCCCAATTACCCCTGAAAATCTTTCTTATGAGTGCATGGTTCATTATGGTCCACAAAATGAACTACTAATATGATAGCCTTTAGAAAATTCTTATCCAAATGAGGATTTCATTAAAGTTTGTCTCTCAGAGAACCCTCCCATGGAACCCATAATAGATTTCTTAGAGGCATGTTATGACAGACTAGAAAACAAAATGTTAAAACAACCTAATAATCACATTTTGAACTACAAAATCATAAAAAACTAATGTCAAGACCAAATCTTTAATATAGGAGACATACATATCAAAATACCCCAGTAACTTGTGGCTCGTTATTACAAAATCTAGAAAAAAACTCATTGTAATCTACCTCCCTAGTCATGAAATCCCTAACTCCTATCTACCATACATCCCAAGAAAAGGATACTTGAAAAAAACCACCTCTGATACTAATTGTAATGAACAAATCTAGGGTACCAACTAAAATGGTTCCCAAACTAATCTGCTACTAACCTGAAGGGATTTACTGATCCCCACGAGCTGATGACTAGTACCCATGCCTAAAAAAAATATAGAGGGAATGATTTCTAGAAACCTAAAACAATAAACATGGAACATATACACAATATAAAGAAAAATAGAATAAATATATTCCCTAACCAAATAAAATAGTGTTAATGGTACAACCCAAGAGTAACAGATAAAACCTATTGTAAAATTCCCAAAAACAAAATTAAAACTGAAATAGGGACCAACTAATTTGTTTGATATGTGGTAAATGTCCTACCATCTCACAACCAACTACACGTACACAATAGACATAAACCTCACCACATCACTATAGTATCTTTTCCATTCATGCATCAACACACAATACAAGGCTTTCAATTTTTTTAGGTAATGTTCAGGGTGTGAGCTAAATAGGCTCAGTAGGATCCCACACATGTGATACATATCATGTATTTATATAATAATTGTTATATACTAAATTTAATGACAACATGGAATTATAATGACTAACCATTTTTGTATAATAGCATGGTAAATAGTTTCTTGTTTTTCTATAGTTTCAAAACAAATCCAAGTAAAATAGTTTCAAGTAATTTTTCAAATAACCAGTTTAAAAAGTCAAAGAATGTATAATTTCATATCAAAATAATTAGTTAAAATCAATCACACATAGGATAAACACACCATGGATAATATTAATTTGTATAAGTAGACCATTGTTACCTCAATAAATGACTAGTTCACACTAAAGGTCTTTAGAACACATGCATAAATTCTTAGGAGAAAAGGAAATCCTCATTACATGAACCCCTTCAAAAGTTAAAAAAAACATACTTATCCTATGTATCTACAACCGAGGAATATAGAAACACCCAAAAATTAAAACCCCTATCAATTCAGATGTATGAGGACAAATACTACACCTTCCACCTAATTACCCAAGTCACCCATGTGTAGAAATATTCTAATCAATTTCAAAAGGGCTTTAGGTTTCACAAAAATTAAAAAAAACATTTTATTTAATCAAAAAAAATATTTGATAACCCACTTAATAATTCATCAAAAATACATTTTTATTTTTCCAAAATGAAGTGGGGAAACCATCCTTTCTTAAAAACCCTTTTCACACATAAAAATTTATCAATCATGCCATTTCAATAATAAACCCACTTAGAAAATAAAGATCAGTAAAGGTTCACTATACATAAGATAGACACAAACCACCTACCCAAACTCATGTCACACACCCACCACAATAGGATCCACACACATGAGAAATTGATGTCGTAATAACTAACAAAGTCTATTTAGAAACCCATGTGCCACACAACAATCAACCCAAAATCCTTCCTTTAGATGATGATCACCCAATATATCTATAAGGGACAAAAAAATATTTATCAGTTTACCATGAACACCATAAAAAATCTCAACACTAATTTCAATTCCCATATAAATAAAAGAAACAAGAGGAGAATTAATACACTCTCAATAATATGGGAATCCAAGCCCACAGGAGACCAAGTCACAAAATGTTGGAATCTGGAAGGAGTAGAACCACACTACAACGCCTGGAGGATATATAGGGTTTAAGGGGGATACACTAGATGAATGATAGGATATACAGGCATACATCTCATAAAAAAGAAGTAGGCATTAATGATTCATGGTGTGAATCCTATATTCAAAACATTAATCCCTTAGATATCATGTATGCTAAAAAAGGAATCACTAGTGGATTAAAAATACTGAAAAATCATGCATTAGGTGAATGAAATTCACATTGTGAATCCATTTCACATCATGAAATTGATTCATGGATTATTCCAAATTAAATATTCACATTGTGAATTTTTCCTTCATGGTGGGAATTTTTTTTGCATCTTGCACCTAGCTTAACATCCTTTGCAAAAATCCTAGAACCTGAAGTACAACCCCTTAAACATAAAAATAGACCCTAACTTTAACTATGATGTTTAAATTATCATATAAGTAGATCATGTGTCGTATTTGTAATCATGACCTCCATGAATTCTTGAAAATAATTATCTGGCCCATTATTTGGAATTGGTTTCGGTATTATATTCATTGAAAACATGGCATCATTATCTCTTTGGTGAGAAATTTACTATGGTAATTGACCATAAAATCTTGAAAACATATTTTGATAAATATATTTGATCCTTAGACATTGATAATGGATGAAATATCTCTATATGTTCAACTTTGACTTTTTTATACCCCTATCAAATGGAATTCAAGGGATGATTCTTTAAGTTAGAGGTTATATAAACATATTTAAAAAGAATCTTGTGATAAGTGGATATTGATGATAATTATTGAAAATATGCATTTAGATTTCAATAATTAGAATGACTTTACAATATTTTACCTCATGAGTCTTATTCTTATCATAGTTGAACAAGTTAAGGATTTTCAAAGATCAAATTCTGGTTTCCTTACCATTATGTCAAAACATATTGGTGGGGTGACCATTAAAGGGTATAAACAATATGGGAACTCTATGTTGAGTTTTCATTATTTAGTGGTTGTTAGACAATAATATTACGAAAAAAATATTTTTACTCATCACCATTAAAAATGGTTGGTTCACCCAAACATCCAAAATATGTACAAGTATCTGTGAAACTATTTTTTGTTGGAAGGTATGAAAAAAATGTGGTTAGTTTTGTCTCAAATGCATGATTTTCATCTGGTTAAGTTTGATCATAAAACAATAGCTATAATACTTCCATATTTACCTATAACCATATATAAATATGAGAAAATCACTTTGAAATTTTTCAAGGGTTCACCAAAATTTATACAAAATAATGATTTGATTTGGGTGATGGTATAATGACTCAAAAATTCATCCCACTTTATTCCAATTCATGAATGAAATATGATATATTCCTTGGAAAATCTATACATTTATAAAGTTTAACAATTGCATGAAATACTAGTTTTTATCAGTCCAAAAAAGAACCTCCTTTTATCTCTCAGATTTGGATATCACTTTAGGAAGATTTAGGTACCCAATTGACCATGAGCACAATGTATCATACTCAAATAGATGATGACTCTAAAAAAATGATTCAAAAACTCAAATATATTCTATGAGATTGTGTTATTTATTTATGTGGATAATCATATTATAATTTTACTTTAGTGGATATTTCCTCTAATGACAGTTACGAGGACATGATACAAAAGGATTGTTTTGATTAATTTTATGGTTTTCCTATTCTATCTCTTCATTGATGGTTAGAGACCAAATAAACATCACTATTATGATTTTTTCTTGTTTAGGAGATGACTAGGAGAATTTAAATGATCATAAAAAGGATGGTTTCATCTCGAATATGTTAGAAATATCATGTCGATAATCGTCATATCTATCTATTCATTGTCATGGGTGATCATGTGTTCCTGAATGTCTATCTGAGGACGGAACATCGTTAATTGGGTAAATGAGTAAAGTTGTATCCTTAGTATATTTTAGATACATGAAATAGTTTGTGATCATGACTATTTGTTTTCTTTACTTCAAAAATTCATTATGGTTCATAATGATGTTCATTTATCTAAACTAAGGAAGTACCAACCCAATTCTATCCATCTAATTCGATGTCGTCATGTTAATCATGAACTATATTCTACTTTTTTCCATGCGCTAATAAATATATTGGATAGAAACGATAAATATTTTCCTGGAAATTGTATTCTTTTGGTCTGAATATTATGGGAACATGGTGATATTACCTCTGGAAACATTGGAATTTTTTGAATAAATGGTGGGACAATAGACTAAAATTTTATAAATCACCAGAAATCGCTAGATTTCTAGGGTTGAAATAAAAAATGCTAGAGAGAATGTAATACCCAACTCTTTAGGTAATTTACGATTTTATTATGTATTTTGATATTGTTTTTATGGGTGCATGATTTGAGAATGGTTATTGAAAACCATAATGTTTTATCTAGGAAATCATGTCATATGATTATAAAGATAGGATTGTGTAGAAGACAAGGGCATAGATTTTCCAAACCGCATAGATTCCATGAGATATTTTAAAAGTGGAGATTGATGGTAACTCATGGTAGGCACATAGTTTATCAAATTATGTTAACTAACAATTTTAGGGGGTTGTTTGGAGATAATAGGATGAAAAATATTAGTGTATGATTTTCCAAAATGTGTAGACTAACCATGTTTTGTGCATTTAATTCAATAGAAATTAAAGTTTAACTCGTGTTTAACCCTTAAAACCCTCATTTATAACCTATCCTCTCATGCTATAAAACTCTAAATATTTATTAAGTGTTCTTGGAAGACCATTTTCATACAAAAGATGGTTTTGGTGAATTTAAGTGTGTTGGATATCCTTAATCGATGGAAAGCCTCTGTTTTATCCATTTCCCCTTAGGACTCCTTATCTTCTCTCTCATGGAATGTTAGATATAATTTTTAAGGATAAATATATTATCTGTGATTTTTTTTTATGAGATCATTATAGGATATATTTAAGGACTAGATTTTTGAGATCAAATCTAAAGGATTCATTAGTCCATTCTCTATTTCTAACACCTATTGAGATGTAGGTGGATTCTCCCTATTCTACACTTATTCTAGAACATGACGTCTTATTTTTAATAAATGTACTACATGGATTTTAAAAATAAATTTTCAATTATTTATGAATGGAAACCATTTTATTTTATTATTTGGGTACATTATAATTTGAATGGATTTTGGAACCCCCTTTTATTTATGATTTCATAACATAATTTTGTTTTAATACAAGAAATATATTTGATGAATTGTTTTAAAATGAAGTATTTGTTATCTACGATGATTTCAAATGATAAATTTGTATATATGGTTGGTTTTATTTTGTTTTCATTGGACATAACCCGAAATAAAATTCATGGTGCTAGACCGGTGGAACCTGGAGAATAGTCACCTAGTGTTTTCTTGGTGGATTTATGAGTAATTTCTCATTAGTATGAAAATATACCTTAGAATTCATGTATTTGTTTGAGTGGATGGGTGTTGTTTGGATATTCCATGAGGAATATAATGACCCGACCCCAATTTTCTGGATTCGGTGCCTTATTTTTTTACATTATCATATAAAAAAGGGATATGCATCCCAATGGAAAAATTAGTTTAGTAGATTATGAAACAAGATCTATAAATAAGTTCAATATTATGACATGATATGAAAAACAAAATAAACGTTTCATTGTTAAAATCCACCACTCTAATATTATTCATGCAAGTCAATCATAAAATAACTCTTCTTGTCCTAAGAAAATAATGAAACATAAGAAGGGGTGAGAACATATTCTCATTAAGGGTAAAAAATACAATGTAATATATCATAAACATAAACATTATTCATGTTGAATAATTTAAAACACATGCCTCTACACATAATAAACTTGAACACATCATGGTGGCAATATGAGATGAGTAAATAATTCCATAATAAAACATAATCATGGGTATTCTACTTGTTGAATAACCTAATGAAATATGAATTTATAGCTTTATAATGAGGGAAATTAATATGTCATAAATTCTAAAACATACCATCAAGGCCTTGACCAAGACATCTAAAAATGATTAAGGCCTCAACCAAAATCATATATAAAAATGGGCAAGGCCTTGTTCAAGTCCATAACTATTTTTCACTTGAGACCTACTGATTCATCGAGGGGCTATAGAGGGCCCCACCCATCACATAATATATCCAATTCATTCATCATATTAATGGGGATAAACATAAACAACATATACATTCATGTTGAACATATTAAATGTTAATAACATTCCTCGAACATTAAGCATAAACACTAACCATTTAGAGTTAATTGGTGAATGCTTTTAAGATATAAAATATATAGTCAAATTCATCATAAACCATTAAATTAAATATGTTAGATGGTATAATAAAAATTTAACCCCAAAAATACATAATAATCAATAACAGTGTTGAAGAAGACGATGATAATCTTATAAATCATTGGGTAATTCTTGAGATAAATACTATTTTACTTTGAAAAGAATAGTTCTTTTGGAATAATCATTTTATAAAACTAGAAGTTAATTAAGTAAGTTTTTCAATAATAAAATTAGTGGTATTAAGAAAATAATGGTTTCTAAAAGCAGATTATAGAGTGCCCATGAAATAGGTGAAGGTTTGATAGATTCCCTTGAACTGATCTTGTAATTTGGAAAGATTTTCGAAATTTTCTTTTAAAATGTATAAATACCCATAAAATAAAGAGGTATTCTAGTTGTTAAAAAACTATATTGCACTCAAATATAATGTTTTTGGAGTACATAATTGTTGACCTCACCTGTTTTGATAATCCCAATTATGTGTTCATATATTATGCTATTCTCAATTACTGATGATCTACATTTTAATTCTTTCAAATCAGTGATCAAGTTAATAATAATGTTTAAATAATCTCTGATTTATGTTAATCTTGATTATCCTTGTTTATACAAGCTTTGAAACAATTATTTGTCAATTAGATGTGGTTTTCATAATAGCCAGAGCTACCGATAGCCAGAGCTACCGATAGCCAGAGCTACCGATAGCCAGAGCTACCGATAGCCAGAGCTACCGATAGCCAGAGCTACCGATGCACAGAGAGCTACCGATAAGAGCTACCGATGCACAGAGAGCTACCGATAAGAGCTACCGATAGCCAGAGCTACCGATAGCCAGAGCTACCGATGCACAGAGAGCTACCGATAAGAACTACTGATGCACAGAGAGCTACCGATAAGAGCTGCCGATAAGAGCCACCGATAAGAGTTTGAAGAGATACCGATGGAAGATCCCTACACCGAGTCAACCGTACACGTCTACAAACAAACGGCTACCTATAATGAACTGCGGAGTCAAATCCTATATCCTCGACACTATTTGTTTATTATACTAACGGTTACATTTGTTACTTTTGATGCATTTAATGTTATTAAATGATTTATGTTTCCATTTCAGGAAACCGTACCAAGTACGATTGAAAAGCGTAATCATTCCTTCTTCTCAGAAAGACAAAAAAGGAGGGGCATAAAAGAGGACATCGTGTATGTATAAAAAGGGTGTGTGAGATAAAATAAAGGTAGAAGAGATCAAGCACACGGAACACACTTGCGATCAAGCTCAAAAACGTGCCAAGATCAGACTCTACTACTACCAGCCTCCAGAACATAGAGAATACATCAAGCAATCTATGCTAAAGAAGAACCACACAAAACTCATCATTCTCTGAGCCGATAAGAAAGCTGAACCTGGAAGTCAAGGAAGCAGATGGTACTCTGTTTTCTAGACAAAAACCAGAAGAAGACTCAGAATGAATTCTAATCAACAAAAGGAGTCAAGAGCTGCACGAAGATCACTATAGCCATTTCTAATCTCTAAATCTTTATCTCTGTGATTTACTTTTTACATTACGAGCAGTGTGTGTTATCTGTTGTGTTTTACACACACTGTCTCCTGAACCTTAACTGGAGGATTATTAAATCCTCACTCACTATCTTTTCATTCTTTTCCCACCATGGATAGTGGTAGAGGTTGTGTGTGACCTGGACAGCTGGTTACTGTTGTTTTGTTTCCCACGGATAACAGTGGTAGAGGTCTTGGACCTGGACAGTTGTAAACTGTTGAACCCCGATCCAGGGTGTGGATCATCCTTATATAAACTTTTGAGAGGACTAAGTCTCGACTTGAGACTGAACCTCTTGGTTAACTCCTCTATGTTTTTAGTTAAAGTTTATATCCATAAAATACATATCTATTTCATATTCCACTGCTATTACTTTGAAATATAATTTATTTTCAAGGCTACTTTGATAGTTAAACTCGCAAGTGTTTATATTTATTGTAAACCATTAAGTTAGTTTCAAAAGTTAAATTAATCATAAGATTAAGTTAACTGATAACTAATCAATCTTTGAGAAACTAATTGAACCTTTATCATCTGTATAAATTCACTACAGTTTAATCTGTTTTTGAAATTGGGGTTTTTAATAGAAATTGTTTTTATCAGAAATTTTAATTGGAACTCAATTCACCCCCCCCCCTCTTGAGTGTCCACTCCGACCAACATTTGGTATCAAAGGGATATTAATACCTTCTAAATTACTCTGTTTTCAACTGTGATTTTAGTTGTATTTTAATGTTCATAAAATTTCGGTTATTTCTAAATTTTTATCTCTTTAAATTTTTTTTATAATGGATAATAGACTTGAGGGTGCTACTACTAACTGGTCACCTTTCTTTAATGGAAATAACTATGCTCAGTGGAAACTTAAAATGAAAATTCATCTAGAAAGCATGAGTTTTGATATTTGGACTGCTATTGAATCTGAATATCAAGTTCCCACTACTGATAGATCTACTTGGGATGAACCTACAATGACTGCTTACAATAATAATTGTAAATCTATGAATGCTCTGTACTGTGCTCTAGGAGATGAAGAATTTAATATAATTTCTTCATGTAAAACTGCTTTTCAAATTTGGGATACCTTGGCTGTTTCTCATGAAGGAACAACTAATGTTAAAGAAATGATATTAAAAACATATACTATTAAATATGATAATTTCAAAATAAAGCCTGATGAACCTATTTCTGACATGTATCTCAGGTTCAATGAGATAGTAAACACAATGAGATCACTCGGAAAGATTATTCCTGCAAAAGAACAAATTATGAGAATACTGAGATGTTTTCCAGATAGATGGAGAGGTACATCCGTTTCAATTAGAGAATCCTGTGACATTGGAGCACTTCCTGTCAAGGAGTTAATTGGTAAGCTGATGATGTATGAAGAAGAGATTAATGTAAATAAAGAAGAAGATGAGGAACCCAAAAGAAAATCTGTAGCGTTTAAAACTACTGCCTTTAAGAGTAAAGACAAGGATAAACTACAAATGGAGACTGAGAGTTCAACGAGTTAAAATTCAGAATCTGACAGTGATGCCGAGATGGCTCAAATAGCCAGGAGATTCAAGATGTTTTATAGGAAAAAGAAATTCTTTTGGAAAACGAATTACAAAGGAAAGTATGATCAACAAGGCAAATGGAAAAAGGATTGGAAGAAGGCTAACAGGACTGATGAAGTTGTCTGCTATGAATGCAAGCGAAAAGGACATATCAAAGCAGACTGTCCAAAGTTAAAATTCAAAATGAAATATGATTACAAAGACAAGAAGTACAAGAAATCCATGAAGGCTACCTGGAGTGCTTTAGAATACAGCACTAGTGAAGCCGAATCTTTGGACTCTGAAAGAAATCGATCCAACATGTGTTTCATGACAAATACTTCTGAGGTAACATCTCACACTCCGGTTTTAAATTCATATTATTCTGGAGATGATTCTGATTCCGAAAACATGTCAAAATCTGAACTATTTGAGTACTGTGATATGTTGGAAGAAACCTGTAATGAGCTTAAAGAGAAATACAAATGTTTAAAGAAATAGTATGCTTTAAGTGTTAAGCATAAATCTGATCTTGATATAGAAAAGGAAAAGAATTCTCAACTACTAAAGGAAAATACAGAACTGAAACTGTCAAATGAGCAACTTAGAAAGGATTTAGAAAAATTCACAAATGGAAAGGATGCTCTAACTCAAATGCTAGGAAAGCAAGTTACACCTAGATATGCTACTGGTTTAGGATACCAACCAGGACAGAGACAGTTCACCAGAACCCGATTTATTCCAATGTCTGAAAAAAATATTTCTACTTCCAGTTTTGGAAATTAATATGCCTCAACAAGATATTCATATGGTTATAGACCAAATAAAGTCTATCTTTCAAAATCTGTTACTTCTGTTAAGTGTATAAAACCAATAAAACAAATCTGGGTACCTAAAGCCCTGATTGCTAACCTATCTGGACCCAAGAAAATCTGGGTACCAAAGTCATTTCCTGTTTAAATTTGTTTTATAGGAGACCTGCTTGAAGAGATGTCACAAGAAGATATGGTATTTAGACAGTGGGTGCTCAAGACACATAACTGGAGATTATTCTTGCTTCAAGAGCTTAATAAAGGTTGATGGAGGTCATGTCACCTTTGGTGACAACTCTAAAGGAAAAATCATCGGCATAGGCCAGATTGGTAACACTGACTCAGTATTAATTTCTAATTTTTTATTCGTTGATGGACTTAAATATAACTTTCTTAGTATATCTCAATTATGTGACGATGGTTTCAATGTCAAGTTTGAAAATGACTCGTGTGATGTTTTTAACTCCAACAATTCATTAGTATTTTCTGCTCTAAGGAATGAAAATGTTTACGCTGTTGATTTAAATTCTTTAGCCAAAAAAAATATTTCTTGTTTGAATGCTTTTCATAAAGAATCTTGGCTATGGCACAGAAGATTAGGACACTGCAACATTCACTCACTCAGAAAACTGGCTCGGAAAAACTTAGTTAGAGACTTACCTAAATTAGAATTCCCAAATGACAAATTGTGTAATCCCTGTCAAAAGGGAAAACAACACAAAGTTTCTTTTAAATCAAAGAAAGAAGTCTCAACTTCTCAACCACTTGAGTTGGTTCGCATGGATTTGTTTGGACCATCAAGAGTTTCTAGTTTAAATGGGAAGCATTATGTCTTAGTCCTTGTAGATGACTTTTCTAGATATACATGGGTATACTTTCTAGCTCACAAAAGTGAAGTTTGTCCTTTATTAAATATTCCAAGTCTGTAGAGAACCTTAGTGGACATAAGATTAAAACCCTAAGAAGTGATCATGGTCGTGAGTTTGAAAATCATGAGTTTGAATCTTATTGCTCACACAATGGCTATAGTCACAATTTCTCTGCCCCTAGGACACCCCAACAAAATGGTGTAGTATAAAGGAGAAACTGAACCCTTCAAGAAATAGCTAGAACTATGCTCAATGAATATGAACTGCCTATTTACTTTTGGGCTGAAGCTGTTAATACAGCTTGTTATGTTATCAATAGAGTCTTGATCAGACCTGTTCTTAAGAAAACCCCTTATGAATTGTGGAACAATAGAAAGCCTAAGGTTAATTACTTCAGAGTTTTTGGTTGCAAAGTCTTTATACTTAATACTAAAGATAATCTGGATAAGTTTGCTCCCAAAAGCGATGAAGGAATTTTTCTGGGTTACTCTATTACAAGTAATGCTTATAGAGTTTTCAATAAGAGAACCAAATGTGTGGAAGAATCTGTTCACATCAAATTCGATGAAACTGATCCACATGAGCCTAAAACCTCTCTTGAGAATCTTGAAGAAGATTTATCTATTCTGGACCTTAATGATAAATCTAAAGAACCTGTTATAAAAAAATACAGTTCCGGACTTTTTCCAGAATCTGCTTCTGTTGAACCCGAACCTATAGATGAACCTAAAGTTTCTAGTCCAACCTTTACCAAATCGACTAAGATTCTAAAGAATCATCCTTTAGATGCTGTTGCTGGTAATCTTGATAGAGGAACACAAACTAGAGCTTCTCTAAGGAACCAGGTTGAACATCAAGCTTTTCTGTCACATCTAGAACCCAAAAATATCAATGATGCTATCAATGATGAATTCTGGGTAATAGCCATGCAAGAAGAGTTGAATCAATTTGAAAGAAACAAAATCTAGGAATTAGTTGACAGACCCAAGGACACCTTGACAATAGGAACAAAATGGGTTTTTAGAAATAAAGTTGATGAATCAGGAAACATAGTTAGAAACAAAGCTAGACTAGTTGCACAGGGATATAGTCAAGAAGAGGGTATAGACTATGGAGAAACTTTTGCACCTATAGCTCGACTAGAAGCTATTAGGTTCTTACTTGCATATGCATCACATCTGAATTTCAAGTTATATCAAATGGATGTCAAAAGTACATTTCTAAATGGTTTTATAATTGAAGATGTTTTTGTGGAACAACCACCTGGATTTACAAACCCTCATTTTCCAAATCAAGTTTTTAAACTTTCTAAAGCTTTATATGGTTGAAAACAATCTCCAAGAGCTTGGTATGATAGACTCAGCAATTTTCTTATTTCAAAAGATTTTACTAAAGGGATTGCTGATCCAAATCTTTTTATTAAAAGAATTTCTAAAGATGGTTTAGTTGTGAAAATCTATGTTGATGATATTATATTTGGATCTTCTAAACACTCTCTATGTACTGATTTTTCAAAAAATATGAAAAATGAATTTGAAATGACCTTAATGGGAGAGCTTAAGTATTTTCATGGTTTTCAAATTTTTCAAACTAGAGATGGAATTATTCTAAATCAAATTAAATATAAAAAAGATCTTTTAAAACGTTTTGTATTGGATAGTATTAAGGAAAATGATACACCTATGAGTACTACCTGTAAGTTGGATAGAGATGAAGCTGGGAAACCAGTGGATCAAACCAATTACAGAGGTATGATTGGGAGCCTACTTTATCTTACTGCTAGTCGACCAGACATTATGTTCAGTGCATGTATGTGCGCTAGATTTCAAGCTAATCCTAAAGAATCACACTTAGTGGCTGTTAAAAGGATTTTTAAATATCTTAAGAATACTGTACATTTAGGTCAGTTTTATCCAAAAGGACAATCATTTGACCTAACTAGCTATTCAGATGCTGACTTTGCTGGATGTAAGTTAGAAAGGAAGAGCACATATGGAACATGTCATTTACTTGGGAAATCCCTAGTGTCATGGCGTAGTAAGAAACTGAACTCAGTTGCATTGTCTACTGCCGAAGCAGAGTATATAGCTGCTGGTAGTTGCTGTGCACAAATTCTGTGGATGAAACACACTTTATTGGACTATGGATTTGAGTTTAAACATGTTTCAATTAACTGTGACAACACTAGTTCAATAAACATATCTAAGAACCCTGTATCTCACTCTAGAACCAAACACATAGATGTAAGACATCATTTTCTGAGAGATCATTATCAAAAAGCTGATATTACTCTTGAATTTATTGGCACTGAACATCAATTGGCCGATATTTTCACTAAACCATTAATTTCTTATAGGTTAAGTTATATTAGGCACGAGCTGGGGATGATCAATTCTCACCGATGTTGAAATTCTCACTGATGATCAATTCTCACCGATGTTGAAATTCTCACCGATGATCAATTCTTACCGATGTTGAAATTCTCACCGATGATCAATTCTCACCTATGTTGAAATTCTCACCGATGATCTATTCTCACCGATGTTGAAATTCTCACCGATGATCAATTCTCACCGATGTTGAAATTCTCACCGATGATTAATTCTCACCGATGTTGAAATTCTCACCGATGATCAATTCTCACCGATGTTGAAATTCTCACCGATGATCAATTCTCACCGATGTTGAAATTCTCACCGATGATCAATTATCACCAATGTTGAAATTCTCACCGATGATCAATTCTCACCAATGTTGAAATTCTCACCGATGTTGAAATTCTCACCGATGATCAATTCTCACCGATGTTGAAATTCTCACCGATGATCAATTCTCACCGATATTGAAATTCTCACCGATGATCAATTCTCACCGATGTTGAAATTCTCACCGATGATCAATTCTCACCGATGTTGAAATTCTCACTGATTATCAATTCTCACCGATGTTGAAATTCTCACCGATGATCAATTCTCACCGATGTTGAAATTCTCACCGATTATCAATTCTCACCGAAGTTGAAATTCTCACCGGTGCAATGTTTTAAAACTTCTGTCTGCCACCAAGAATATGAATCGTTTTATTTTTTTGTTATTTTACTTTATTTATGATTCCTACATGATAAAACTAAGCCTAAACCGCTTCTCACTCCACCGGACCCAAAACCTTTCACCTTTGAATCTAAGCTCCCTAATCGACTGAGAGACCTAAATCTACGATGGCAAAAACCAAGATTCCTATCATCAGAGATGATAGTGTAGAGCCTAAAACAAAGAAGCAGAAAGTGAAGCAAGAAGCTCGTGTAAGTAATGTCAGAACTAGGTCGGGAAAGCGACCAGTAAACCCTCATTTCAGAATAGAGATATTGTTATTGAAAAGGAGTTATGCGTAGATTGGTTGCTACCAAGCAAGTCATTGGTGCTTGCAATTCTGAAAGATCAGAGATGGGTAGATTGTTTTTCAAATAACAATGGTCCCTACTACCCGAAGTTAGTGAAACAGTTCTACGAATTCGTAAGCTTCGAGAATTCTGAGAATGAGAATCAGGTAAGTTTCTTTTTTAAATGGAAAAGAAATGCCGTTTTCTTCAGTAGAATGGGCAGAATGTTTAAAAGTCCCGCATGAAGGTGTATCCGGGTATGTCTCAAGAGCAATTCCACCTACCAGCAACATCTTTGACTATGAGACCGCTTTAAAAGAACTAACGGGTAATGGAATTTAAAGGCAAGTGGTTTCTACTGAATTGGATGGAGAGAACAGATTGATTTTCAAATTTGTTCAACATGTTTTGATACCGAGGAGATGAGATTTTTCTAATCTGAGATATCAAGATATTTATCTTCTACATCTGTTAAGACATGGTGTGAAATTTAATCTGTGCAGACTGCTGTTGAGTCAAATGGAAGACATGATTAGGCCAAAATAAAAGACTAATGCTTTATTCTTTGCCAAAATGATCTATGTGATGATAAAAGTGAAAGGGATAGCTGAGTCTCAGGATGAGACAGTTGTAGTTAAGAATAACTTCTGTATCACTACTACAGTTTGTAAGTACATGAAAATCAATTGGAACCTGTGGAAAGGAGAATGGGTCAGTGATGACCAGAAGGTGTATGTTAAATTTAATCCTGTGGATTATCCTTCAAGGCCAAAGGATAAAAGAGATCCAGGTTTAGGACCTGATGAAGAGGAACCCGAGTACAGTGATGAGTCAGAAGAAGAAGAAGAAGAAGAAGAAGAAGAAGAGGAAGAGGAAGAAACTCCTATGGATATTGGAGGAGATCCAGACTTTCCCCCAAGTCCTGTTACTGAGTTTGTATACTCAAGAAAAGGAAAAATAGAGGAAGTGTTATCTATTCATGAGGAAGACCAGCCAGTTCCTCAACAAGAAGGAGAAAAAGAGAATGTATCTGAGTTGTCTGATTCTGCTAGGTTGAGTCTGAGTCCATTGATTGGAAACTCAGTTGTGCCTACTGCTGAAGTAGAAAAAGAAAGAGAAGAAGCTGTACCTTTTCCAGAACATCTCCTTACTGCTGCTGAGAAGGAATTTGTTGTGGAAGATTCTGATGAATAAAGACCAGAAGAGAATGTAATTGTTGTACATAAGAATGCACCCATTGAGGGGGAGCATCATTCCAATCTTGGAAATGTAACAGTGGCTGTTGAGATTGAAGACTGGGTAGAAGACCCAGGTTTTATAGTCTGTGGTTTGGATTATCCTGATTCGGATAATGAAGTATCCTTGAATAGACCAAAGATCAGCTATGACATCAATTCTGAGTTATTACCTGATGATGTGGTCCGAGTACATGATTTAGATGTGTTGAAAGAAAATCTCAAAGTCAGTTTTGTAGAAGAAGTAGAGACAATGGAATATTTTTTAGTTTCCTCGATTCAATCAGTCATGAATGATTCAGTAGTCAGCTTAGATTTTGCAAGAATATCTACTACAGTTGCTCCTACTGATTTTGTTACAAGGTCTGATCTCGAATCCCTGAAGCATGAGCAGAAAGAATCCTTCAGTGCCTCAGTTACTGAGATGAAGCACTGTTTTCGTGAAGAAATGAAGTTGTTAGAACAATCTCTTGAGCTTTCTATTGGTTTCAATCTGTCAACTTTTATGCATGAGCTAATGGAAGCAGTCAAAGAGTGCCAGACCCAATCTTCTAGAATAGAGGCAGATCTTGAAGCCTTAATGAAGTCTGTTACTGCTTTAGATTCTTACATGAGCTCAAAGCCTCAAGCTGATAAGGATTTAGCCTATGTGAAAAGTGTTGTAAGCCAAATGGTCTCAGTATTTGAAGATTTCAAATCTTCTATAAAGGATCATGTTAAAAATCAGGACTCTCAACTGCAAACTCTGATTAGTGGCTTGACCAAAAGTTTCAACGAAACTGTATCTTTCTCAGTTGGTCCTCTAGCTTCAAAACCTGCATTTGATTTGAGTCAACTACGAGCTATGATGAAGGAGGAGCTTGGTTCTATTTCAACCAGTGGCTCTATGGACTCATCAGATCTAAGCCGAGTAGTGCTCTCTATAAGAGATTCAGTAAGGGAAATAGTGACAATCGTCCACAACCATATGAAAGAGGCCTCTGCCTCTCAGGAGGAAATCAAGAACAAGGTGGATTATTATTTCCAAAGGATTTTTACCAAGAAACAACTCACCCATCATTTCAAGCTGATGTTGGAAAACATGAAGTTACCCCCTGTCACTCAAGCCTTCCGAGAACAAGTGAGCAAGCTAAGGCAGCTGACTCCTGCCTTAGAAAAATTTATGGAGAACAAAGATGATTTTATATATCCTATGGAAAGAGGAGGAGGAATCATTATAGATTTCAGAAATCTGTTGCTGCCCTTTTTGCATGTTGATGCCAGACCAGTTATTGTCCCTCCTGCCTTGCCTGCCTCTGCCTCTACTGAGTCTCCAGTCCAGATGACTCATGCTCAGGCCATCTGAAGCCTCACACCTATGATCACTCAACAAACTTCCCAATACAGGCCAGGCGCTGTATCAGTGGCTCAGCCTCCTGTGATCATTTCTGGGATTCCAAAGCCCTCTCTCACATCCTCACCACCTGCCTCCTCCTCTGATCCAAAAGGAAAATCTCATGTTGAAGATCCGGATTGCTAAAGTGGCCAGGCTGTTTGATAGGAATTTTTTTTCCTTTTTCTTTTCTATTCTATTTATGTAAGTTTTGTCTGGTCTAATACATATGCTCCTCTTTACACTCTCTCTGTTTATCAGTTTTCTATGTTTTTTTCCCACTTTTTGATTATCACAAAGGGGGAGAAACATATAAAGAAAGAGAAATAAAGGGGGAGACATATGCTATAAAGAGGAGGAGAAATATCAAAGGGGAGAAATTTGAGCCTTTGATAATATTCTTACATTTCATTCTTTGGTACCAATTCTCTCAAAACTTATCTCTCAACCTATTGTATTTAATACTAACAATGATAATTTTTGATCTATCTCATTCTTTTACTATTTCCTCTATTCCCTCTGATACTGCCTTCTTTGAGAAATTCCAATATAAATGTTATATTCTCTTATACTATATTCTCACTATTTTTGGTCATATAGTAAGTTGTGATTATCAAAAAGGGGGAGATTGTTGACCTCACCTGTTTTGATAATCCCAATTATGTGTTCATATATTATGCTATTCTCAATTACTGATGATCTACATTTTAATTCTTTCAAATCAGTGATCAAGTTAATAATAATGTTTAAATAATCTCTGATTTATGTTAATCTCGATTATCCTTGTTTATACAAGCTTTGAAACAATTCTAAGTCAATTAGATGTGGTTTGCATAATAGCCAGAGCTACCGATAGCCAGAGCTACCGATAGCCAGAGCTACCGATAGCCAGAGCTACCGATAGCCAGAGCTACCGATAGCCAGAGCTACCGATAGCCAGAGCTACTGATAGCCAGAGCTACCGATGCACAGAGAGCTACCGATAAGAGCTACCGATGCACAGAGAGCTACCGATAAGAGCTACCTATATCCAGAGCTACCGATAGCCAGAGCTACCGATAGCCAGAGCTACCAATGCATAGAGAGCTACCGATAAGAGCTACCGATGCACAGAGAGCTACCGATAAGAGCTACCGATAAGATCCACCGATAAGAGTTTGAAGAGCTACCGATGGAAGATCCCTACACCGAGTCAACCATACACGTCTACAAACAAACGGCTACCTATAATGAACTGCGGAGTCAAATCCTATATCCTCGACACTATTTGTTTATTATACTAACGGTTACATTTGTTACTTTTGATGCATTTAATGTTATTAAATGATTTATGTTGACATTTCAGGAAACCGTACCAAGTACGATTGGAAAGCGTAATCATTCCTTCTTCTCAGAAAGACAAAAAAGGAGGGGCATAAAAGAGGACATCGTGTATGTATAAAAAGGGTGTGTGAGATACAATAAAGGTAGAAGAGATCAAGCACACGGAACACACTTGCGATCAATCTCAAAAACGTGCCAAGATTAGACTCTACTACTACCAGCCTCCAGAACATAGAGCATACATCAAGAAATCTATGCTAAAGAAGAACCACACAAAACTCATCATTCTTTGAGCCGATAAGCAAGTTGAACCTGGAAGTCATGGAAGCATATGGTACTCTGTTTTCCAGACAAAAACTGGAAGAAGACTCAGAATTAATTCTAATCAACAAAAGGAGTCAAGAGCTGCACGAAGATCACTAGAGCCATTTCTAATCTCTAAATCTTTATCTCTGTGATTTACTTTTTACATTATGAGAAGTGTGTGTTATCTGTTGTGTTTTACACACACTGTATCCTAAACCTTAACTGGAGGATTTGTAAATCCTCACTCATTATCTTTTCATTCTTTTCCCACCGTGGATAGTGGTAGAGGTTGTGTGTGACCTGGACAGCTGGTTGTTGTTGTTTTGTTTCCCACGGATAACAGTGGTATAGGTCTTGGACCTGGACAGTTGTAAACTGTTGAACCCCGATCTAGGGTGTGGATCATCCTTATATAAATTTTTGAGGGGACTAAGTCTCTACTTGAGACTGAACCTCTTGGTTAACTCCTCTGTGTTTTTAGTTAAAGTTTATATCCATACAATAAATATCCATTTCATATTCCGCTGCTATTACTTTGAAATATAATTTATTTTCAAGGCTACTTTGATAGTTAAACTCGCAAGTGTTTATATTTATTGTAAACCAGTAAGTCAGTTTCAAAAGTTAAATTAATCATAAGATTAATTTAACTGAGAACTAATCAATCATTGAGAAACAAATTGAACCTTTATAATCTGTATAAATTCACTACAGTTTAATCTGTTTTTGAAATTGGGGTTTTTAATAGAAATTCTTTTTATCAGAAATTTTAATTGGAACTCAATTCTCCCCCCCTCTTGAGTGTCCACTCCGACCAACAATAATAATACATAAGAATTTTATTGAGGTTAGTAGACAATAAAAGTAACCCGAATGAAAATGGATGTTCGGGTGGAAAACCATTTAATTAAGTCTAAAGGTGTTCCAAACTTGATTTTATAAACTTAAATAATAAAATTTATATTCATAAATTAATTATTCCAGAGCCTCCAATTCTTTTAATTTATTTATTATAACCTTATTTTGGTTCATTCATGGCTTTTTAATGGGTTAAAAAATTCAAATTCATTATTTGTGATTATTTTTTTCCTTGGTTTTCATGATCGGTTTACTTATATTCAAGTATTGATAAACATTTAGAATGAGAATGTTTGTATAGAAAAGAAGTTTTATTTTATAAGTGAATAACCACAAGATTACATGGTCATAAATTTCATTTGTTTGTTGGGATTAATGATGAATCATTATATTAAAGGTTAATGATAATTTTTTGAGTTAATTAGTGGTTCATTATCTCAACAATCTCATTTTGATTTATAAATTAATATCTTGTGTAAAAAAGATTCTAGAACCTTAAATAAGTTATAATACATATATTATAGTATATTTCAACCATATAAATGGTTTCATGACCATAATTGAAGATAATAATAGAAATTGATATCCCTTCGTCCTTGAATGTGATAAATTAACACATCTCGGATGGTGTTTTCATTTTTAGTATAAAATAAGGGGAAATGAGAGATTATAAAAAATTTATCATTTGTAAAATCAAAATTGATGTAAATTTATGATATTGAAGTCATCACAATATTTGGATGAATTTAGGTGAGTTATGAAATAGAAAATAAAGGAACATGATGAGCCACATATGGAAAATGATGTGGATCCTACAACAGTGAGAGGTACCATTTCTATTGCTTCTACCTTAATGGTTATTTTATTTGATACAAGTGTCTGTCAATACATTGAATTTAATTGTACAGTTGATCTTAGAAAAAATACAATGGATCCCATTCCATTCGTCAGGGAATTGGTGACTCCTCTAGTAAAGAAGAAGGACAAGGGTTTATGTTGTCCCTCATTATCTTTCATTTATGTATGATGTGAAGCTAGATTGGGAATTATTAGTTCTCAAAATAGACCTATTTTATGTGATTATCAAGTTATATTTTGAGATCCATTATAATGTTTTTATTGGTTATTTTTATTGGTGGGTATTCTTCACCACTTCTGATGGGATCTCCCATGTGTTTCACAGAGAATGGGATCCATGTTCCTATTGAGTGGGGCCATGTCTTCAAGATCTTAAAAGGTAGATTTTTTATATGATATAACTAGGATATGAATCATGAAGTTTTTTCCTTCCTATATTAGTGAAAGAGTTTATTAAAGTGTTCCACGATATTTTTTCTTAGTTACATCATAATAAGGAAATATAGTTTGCAGTCTACTTAGTACCTAGAACTCAGTTGATATCATTGTGGACTTACTGTGTGGCTATGGTTGAGTTGAAAGGTATAAGAATTTAGTTGTGATATTTTAGATACAATGGATTTATACACCCAAGTGTATCACCTTGGGTAGACTCCATCATGTTTTCCCAGATGGCTGATGAAACTCTTCACTAATATGTTGATTTTTAGAAGCTCAATCATGTGTTAAGAAAAAATACTTATTTCCTACCATTGATGATTTGTTCGACTAGTTAAAAGAAAAAATAATGTATTCTAGAATAGATATTTATTATGGTCATCACTAAATTAGAATCAAGAAGTCAGATATCCCTAAGACCATCTTCATGAGCATGTGTGGACATTCCAAGTACCTTGTTATGTTTTTTTTTGCCTAACTAATGATCTTGTTATCTTTATGGATTTTATGAACCGTATTTTCAACTAGTGTCTAGACTATTTTGTAATGTTTTCTTTGGATTACATATTAGTGTACACTAAGACCAAATAATTTCATGTTCATCACTCAATTGATGTTTTTGGGAATTCTGAGGTGTCACCATCTCTATACTAAATTATCAAAGTTCCAATTATAGATCTAGGATTTTAAGTTCTAAAGATATGTAATTTTGGAACATGGTATCATTAATGATCCTATAAAATTAATATTTTTCATGTCACGTTCTAAACCATAGAATTTATTTGAGAGACATAGCTTCTTGGGTTTGGCCCGAGACTATTGGTAGTTCATAAAGGACTTCTTGAAGCTTGTTCCACATTTGAATTCTCTCACCCGAAAGGGTGTGAAGTTATTTTGGAATTTAATGATTCAAATTTAATTTTCTGTCATTTGACTTTGAAATTTCCTATAAAATAGGAAAAAGTAATTTAGTTGCTAACTATGTTAAAAATAATTTAACTTATAAAGATATAAAGAAGGAAAATGATGAATGGAACTTTATGTAATTTTTTCTTTGAAACATTTGGGAGTGAGATAGGAGTCTGGTTTTGTTCGGGAGAGCCTTCCTTTATTCATCCTCTATAATTTAGTAGATTATTCAGAAGAAATAAATATGATGAATTATGAAATATCAAGGATTACTTATATATTTTGGAGACCATCGGTGATTGGTATCACTCCTAAAATGGTATTACTTTCTTTAGAATCAGATATGTTGTCCCTTTATATGAAATAAAGTCAGTGTTGGTAGATTTTTATCATTCATTATGGGTCGTCCACCCTAGAACCAAAAATATGTTCATTAACATGAAGCATCGATCATGGTGTCCTAGTATGGAATGATACATAGACAACATTATGTTTCAATGGTATACTTGATGATAGATTATGGTTGATCACTGGAATCCTTCTATATTACTTAATCTACTTCCCATTCCAACATGGAAGAGTAATGATATTTTTCTAGATTTTACTATTGGTTTATCTTTAACTCCCCAAGGTAATAATTACATCCTGTTGATGATCGATTGGTCAATTAAATTGGTTCATTTCATACCAATCCATGACACCAATAAAGTGGAGGATTTGGAAAATTTGTATATTCAATAGACTAAAAGGATAGATGGGATCCCAATGAAAGATGTCTCAAATATGGACCAACATATTTCTCTCGGTTTTGGAAGGAACTCTGGGAGTTAATGGTATCTCTGATCAGGTTGATAAAATATTATCAACCCTTAATGTATGGTTAGAAAAAAGGCTAATCAGATTCAGGAAGATATGATTCATTCCCCTGTTTTGGAATTAGGAGTAACTTGGGATATCCATTTGTGGTGGTCTGTATTTTATTATAATAAAAGTTATAATTCAACCATCATAATGGAACCTTTTGAAGCATTTTATGGTCCACCTTATAGCTCTCTTCTTTTTTGGTTTGAATTTAGAGATTTTTCATTAGTTAGACATTGTTTGGTTCAAGAGTGATGAAAAATAGCCTATTAATTTTCCAATTTTTAGTGGTAGATTAAATTCGTACAAATTTTAGGTGGATCAACATTGTAATTAATTCATATTTTGTTCGGTGATCAGGTTTTATTGAATGTCTCACCCCATTTGTGTCATCGATGGCTTAAAAAGTAATGTATGATCTCTCCAAGGTTTCTCAGACCATTTGAGGTCATGGATTGAATAAGAAAGGTGGAATACCACTCTTATTTACCACCATAGTTATCTTTGATGTGCATTTTCTTCCATGTGTCTGAACTCAAAAAAAGTATCATCCCAACCTATCTCATGTTCTAAAATAAGATGACCTGGACATAGATATTATTTTTTTATTACTGATAAATGTATTTGGGTTATTGATTCTCAGGTAAAGGTTTTATGTTGAAATTTTATTCATTTTATTCATGTTTTATGGCAGCATTGTTCTGATTTTCATAAGACATGGGATTGAGTGTCTTTGATGAGGGAGTATTGTCCTCTCCTATTTGGGGACCAACCTTCCTCAACATAAAAATATGGGGGAAGAATTAAATATGGTGTGGAAAAGATAAAAATATGGGGTTTATTTATAGTTCTTAATTTATTTTATTTTATCCATATTTTATTTTGGTTTTCTATCTGGCCATTTAGGGTGAATTTTTGAGGGTTTAGTGTTTTCTTGGGCTTTTCACAATTAGGTAAAACCATGTGGGTATTCCTAGGAAACCATGAACCTTATATTTGGGGTTATAGATGATATAGAATGGTTAGGCACATAGTTAGTTCAACTCATGTGGACTTCTCATAAAATGGTGTTATATGATGTAGATCCATTTCCCATAGTTGGTGCACAGTTTGTAAAACCATGCAGCCAAACCATGCAACTTATCCTATAGATTTAAAAGTGTTTCACTATTAATAAAACCATGTGATGTATATTAATTTTTCAAAATTTTATTTTAAAGACTTGAAAAACATATTTTTGGATAATTTTTTTTCAAGTGGAATATTCTCTTGACCTCGTAGTCCCCTCTTATAGATTTTTGAAATTCGTTGTCTCTCAATGATTGGTTTTGATAAATATTTATGATTCAGATCTACTTTTATATCATAAGTACAATATGTACCCTAAGGTGGAGGTGAATTAGGGTCTGATAGATAAAAAAACATCCCTTTTGTTATTATTTCATAATTAAAAATACAATTTTCTTTCCCTTTCCCATAGTAATATATGATCAGAAAGGAAAACATAACACAAAAATTTTACTTTGTTTTCTTGCACTTGGATATATACAAGGAGATAACACGAGAAATGTTCCTTTATACTAAAACCACTAAATCAAAAATCTAAGAAAATATTCAGAGTGGAATCACTATCCCTCCTGGTTCACTACCAAACACAAATTCAAATATCCAAGATATATCAACTAAGGTGTGCTCTTTGTTCCTTTAGAAGATTCTCTATTTGATCAATTGGATCAATATTGTATCACCACATTTGGTGAGTCAGGGAGCTCAAAATTCATCCATGTGTTGAAAACCTCTTCTACCACAGATTTCCTAGGAAATTAATTCTGGTTCATACAACTATAACTTTCACACCACCTTTTTATGTATTTCATGTAAATTACACAAATTGTATGAATGTTTCATGTTTTTAAATAGAACTAATACATTCAGACAAATTTCTTTTCTTCCAAGAATATCACTTAGTCTTTATAGACACACTTTCCTTTTTTATGTGTAACTGGTGTTGGCATTACGTCTCTATGCATGAATCATCTCTGTGTAACTATTAAGTGATTCAGATCTCAAACATTCTATAAGGGTTTAACTGATGAAATAAGAGGGGATACTAGACTATTTATAACCATGGTTGATCATTATCAAAACATCTTTGCATGAAACTATTTGGTGAGAAACTTTCCGTTCTCACTGAAACTTCATAGTAAACCTTTTCCACCAGCTTTTTCAACAAACACAATAAAACCAAAAAACTAGGAATTAACATTGAGGGATTTTTCCAAAAAAAAATTTCAAAGGTATTCTACCATTATTATTGGGTATTAATTATTTTTCTAGATCATTTATTCTATCCATTAATGAATCCTTTGATCAGGCCTGTTGATATTAGATGTATGGATTAAGACATTATCTAATTGGGTTTTTTATATATCCATCCTATAATTTGGTTTTGTTGTCTCGATATTCATTGATCATTGCTCGTTCCTCATAAATCATTGTGGTATTTTAATTATCTCCGTCCCATTTTCTAGATCTGATGAATTATAGATTCTTAATTGAGTATTTTTGTCTTTGGGTTATTTCTTTTCTTCATAAACCCTTAGATTATCTTGGATTATGGATCCAATGACTGTGTTGGAAATCCATGTTTTTTGAGGTAGGTTGTTTCATGATCTGTCTTTACCCTACAAAAGTTTTTGTCTTACTCTTGGAATTTTGATTCTAAAATGGTTTTAAAAAATGATTTATGAATTTATCATGGAATTGGTTTTCAAATTATTTTAAAAGGAAATCGAATTTTTTTTGATAAAATGTGTCGGTCTTTGTTATGTTTATGAAAATGGATTTCTCCATTTGGTGTTATTATCTAACATGGCTTCAAATAATGTTTTGGGTGGGTTTAAGGAAGAAATTCCAATTGAATGATTCTAACTTAGTGAACACTGATGTGATCGATGATAATGCAGGGATCCATCCACTGGGATGAACTCTTTCCCCTATATCTTTTATCTGTTTTGGTAATGTTTGCACTAGGTTTCCTATGTTGTAGTAAGGATCCACTCTCCGGGGTGAAATCTTACACCCTAGACATGTACTGCTAGATTAATATACACACCCAGTGGCTTAAAAATAACTATATTGTTATGAGGATCCTCATTGACCTGAACTATTGATACCCATGGGATTATTATTTTCTCTAGTGATTATTTTGTAAATTTTTTATTGTTTTGTTTAAAAAAACTTTATGGAAACAAGTTTTTTGTATATTTTATTAAATTATGAGAAATGGATATTTATCTAGGTTTTTTATCAATCTATGTAGAATTCTCTCTTATTAATTATTTTCACAAATGGTAGAATAATTGGTTTATTTTATAAAGCCAGATTATGAAACACTTTGTGGGATCCTACCAGACTCTTTTTCGTACACCTTGTATACACCTTTAGGTTTATATAGATCTTGTTTTTCTTAATGTTGATAAGGGAAAGTCATCACAGGATGGTGGAGGGTTTATTCAATAACACAGTGTGAGAGTCTGGAGGTAACGTCATGTCACAGGTAGTTGGGTTTTAGGAATTATTTTCTACATTAGTTGTCCTTATGGATCATGGTGTTGTCTTCTTCTTATGATTCTACCTTTATGTTGTCGTGTTGTCTTTGGAATAGCGTAATATTACATTTTATTTTCACCTTATTTCAAGTTAGATATGGAAAAGTAATCCCCAAAGAAAGTTATTGATGTCCGGACGCTTGTTTTTAGGCCATAGCAATCTGGAATGTCCTTTGGGCCATGTTAGGAACAACTCAGGTAATGGATAGATTGGGTGACTTTGGATAGTTTGGGACATTAGATTAAAAAACTAAGCATCCTTTAAAATTATTTTATGTAATTTTTTTAATGATTTTTTTTATTTTACTTTTTAATTTTTAGTTTATTTTAATTATATTATTTACTTGGTTGTTTAGTTAATTAGATGTAATTTGTAAATAATAATTAACATTATTTTGACATTAATTATTATTTAATAAAAACTATTTAGTAATTAATTAATAATTAGTCATGGTTAGTATTATAATAATTATTATGAATGGATTATTATTTAATATCATATATTAGTTTATAATAAATAATAAATAATATTTTTTGACTAATAGATAATTAAGTAGATAATAATTATTTAATAATAAACAGTTAAACAATTAAAAAATAAATATATAAGTAATTAACTAATAATTGAATACTAATAATGAACTAATAATTAACTAATAATTAATCAATAATTCACTAATAATTCACTACTTATTAACTATTAAATGACTCTTAATTAATATTCAATAATTAAAGATTAAATATTTACAAACTAATATTATAATAAGGATAAATTAATGATTAACTAATAATTAACTAATAATTAACTAACAATAAACTAATCATTGACAAATTTTTAACTATTGACTAGATATTAATAAATATTCATTATCTTAGGATTAAATATATATTAAATAAATATTAGGTAAATGATTAAATAATTATTAACTCAAAATTCACTCAAAATTCACTAATAACTAACTAATAATAAATTAATAATTAACTAATAATAATGTATTAATTAACTACTAATTAACTTCTAATTAACTATTAATTAGTATTCATTAAGTAATGATTAAATATTAATTAATTAATGATTAACAAATTATTAAATAATTATTATTTTAAAATTAACTTCTAATAAACAAATAATTACCTACTAATTTACTATTATAAACTATAAATTAAATATTCATTAAATAATGAATAAATATTAATTAACTAATGAATAACTAATTTGTAAGTCAGACTTAAATATTGATGACTTAAAAATTGGCTAGAAACCAATTTTTAGTTAATTAATGACTAAATATTAATTAAATACTAATTAACTAATTATTAACCAATCATTCAGTAATTATGAACTATTTATTACCTAATCCTTACATAATGATTATTTAATAATTAATTAATCAGTAGCTAACTGTTAATAAATAATTAGCTAACAATTAACTCATAAATAACCATTATTATTTAAATATAAGTTAAATGATAATTAACTACTACATAACTATTAATTAACTATTGATTAATTATTTGTTAATTAATTATTATCTTAATTAATAACAATTTGATAACAATTACTAATATCGTTACTAATAATTGGAACTTTTTTAGTAGCTTAATTATCATTAAATAACTTCACACTTCTTCCACATTCAAAAATACATGATTATTAACTATAGTGAATATAATTTATCAATCAATTAAAAAAGAAATTGTGTGTGGTTTTCTTTGTAATGAAATCCAGGACTTGATACAAAAATGTTGGTGTAGGCTTTGACATAGATGCACCTAACGGTATGAACCTTACAAGTGGTGTATTTGGTATTAACTAAATTGTCACTTAGTGCATGAAAAAGAGACCTAACTCCATGCCTAGTTTGACTCTCTCAGGGGATTTGTTTTGGATTATTCAAAATTATGTTTATTCCACTATACTCACACTAATTAATATCCATATATACCTTTAGGAATATTAATATTTGGGCTACAAAACATTATTGAAACCATTAGAGATAAGTCTAAACATAAGAATAATATTTTTCTAAAGTAAATTTTGTGTTGTTTTATATGAAATGAAACGCATGCATTGATACATCAAGTTGATGTAGGATTTTTAATATATGCACTTGGGGTACTAAACCTTGAAGGGGAATATTGGGTATTAAATAAATCATCACTTGGTTCACAAAAAAGAGGCTTAACTGCATACATGGTCTCACACTCCAAGGGAATCTTCTTTGGACGATTAACACACTCTTTATAAACTATTGTACTTTTAATTATATCTTTGTATAATGAAATAAAATTACACAATTATTCCATAGTTATCCCTACATGATTATTCCTCATAGTGAATATTGTTTACGCTATTGGAATCATGATCATAAATAATTTTTTCATGTAAAAAATAATGTCTTCATGTGTCTAATACTCAAGGGAAGTTACTAAAACTGATAAAGGCGCTTTGTATAGTAAATAACCATAATTAATGGTTATCATAAGTGATTTTTATACCCTAATATAACATCATGAAATAGTTTATAGTCTATTAAATTTAATACCTAATCAGTAGATCTAGTCTATTAGCAATAGGCATTTGCAATGCTAGGGCAGACTATTAAATCTACTTTAACTATTTGATGATGATGAGGAATGGTTATAAGAAACAACTTTATTCAACCAATAGTTTTATAATGATTTTATGGAGTTATACATAGTGGTTTCTTTTGTATAGTGGAATCTTTCTATTATATGATGATAGAGGCATACAAGAGTCATCAAACAATGTCCATCCCATGAATAGGCGATTGTTATATATCATGCATAAGAATACAACCAAAATGATAACAAGAATATGATGAAATATCATTTGGAGGATGAGTAAGTGTCTAATCAAATAATATAAGGATAAAATTGTGGAGATGATGATGAGGAATATGACTATGTTTGGGAAGAAGTTTATAGAAATTCAATAGATGCAATTCAGGCTCAATGCATGATAAATCATCTACTACTATTCAAATATTAGTTAGATGTTATGAGATTTTTTTCTATATTTTACTAAAATATTAACATGCCTAAAACTAATTTTCATGGAGTTGTATAGGATAGATTTGGTTACATAGAGAAAAAATTATTTTTTGTAAGATATTTTATCCGAAAAGATTTAATTAAAAGTATAGTAGAACATTTTCATACTAAGTGACACTATATATATTTAGTTTAGAAGTAAAACTAGAAAAAATATTTCATACGGTGTGACAATATGGTGATGATCATATATTTTTCTTAAGGGAGATTCCAAACATTGGTCTCATAGGGTGGTGTATTTCTAACGTCGAGTCATATCAGACATGTGTGAAACCTAACCGGACACAAGATCATACATACTTGGATACAAAATTTGTTTCCTCTATTATTATTAAGATGATATGGACATTCCAAGATGTGAATGTAGACCTTCTGTAGGACAAGATACAATAAAATTTTAGTAATAATATTTTCTATGGAAAAGAATGGAGGGAGACACAGAAGGACATTTTTAAGATGTATATTGATTGGGATGAATCTTAATAGGTGTTTCTGCAATTTATATCAATACTAAGGAAATATCTAAAATATTTTCCACCTTAATATGAACAAACATGTGTCTCATGGTAACTAAGTTAATCCTTCTCATTTTAAATATTTTAAATTATTCTAGGCATTTGTGGTATGTGATTCCACATTTCATTTGTATAATGTTTTGTATAAGTTGAAAGAAAAATTATATATGGAATATAAAATTATGCACTGCTGATTATGGAAACCAGAGATAGTAAATGTACACCTTCACAACATTAATTTCCCATAGTGGAGAAGAAAAAGTATGAATCTTGGATTTAGTTTTTGTAATGTATTAGAAACCATTTAATACATATTCGGGGTATATGTTTGATATAAAATCATTATCGGGTGATCAATAAGGCAATAAATGCTTATCATAATGCATAAGAATAATCAAATGTAAAATATTAATAAATTATTAGTCACATTCCTAGGAATGTGAGAAAGAGTTTTCAAGATGAATCTGTGATGAATTTTATCATGAAACTCAATATAAAAATTGATTCTTATTTTTTTACTATGCAAATTTATTATTAATAATAATTTATATGTAATATAATGACTTTATTATATAATATAATATGGATTAGTAATGGTTTGAGAAAATATTGGAAAAATCATAGGGATAGTTTTGGAGTTAATGATTATACGATGTAGATTTCAAAAGAGAGATATACATTGAAATATGATTGGATTTAGAGGTACTGAAAAATGGCTATAAACATTATGGAGCTCATCAATGGTGTATTCAAGGGGCTTCACAAGTTACCTATAATCGACCAATTTTAGGAGACATTTTATCATTTTTTTTATGTAATTTGTAGAAATCAGAATACATGCTACTGACATGATTCATTAGGATGTGAAGCCCCTTGATCATCTCATGGGAACCATATATTAATCTCGTGTACTCAATAAAACACATTGATAATTGTTGTAATGCAATATGGATGCCTATTGGGGATTTTCAATATTTATTAATTCTCGATGATATATCCACATTTATACTAGATATTAATAGGTTTTGGCCATGAGTTAGACCAAAGTCTTGTAGGATTCAAAATGAGATGTACTAGCCTTATGAACAAGAAATTCATTTGTGATGTAAAATATTTTATAGGGAATGCCAGAATTGGGATAAATGCCCTAAAATTTCTGGAATGAGTTCAAATTTTTAGACATCATGATGTAATGAATGAAAATAATGTAACTTATTGAGTGTTTAAAAATTTTATTAAGATTGGATGTTTGGTCAGCCTTTGGGTGGTTTTGTACCTGTTTTAGTGATTGAAAATCAACCTCCTAAAAATATATTTCATATGAATTTGAAATTTACATATTGAAAATACTCAAACAAATATAGTGGTCATTCAAGTACACTAAAATGATTATTAAAACTCTTCTAATAATTATTATGAACATTCTAATTATGATAAAAATGATTATCTAGGAAAACATGTAAATTTTTTAATAAAACTAATGAAGAGAAGTAAAAATGAGAAGTGTCAATTAAGGAAGAAGAAGAAGAAATATTTTAAATGAAAAGGTAAACCATATTATGATATTCGGTATATTGAATGTAAAATAAAATTACACACCAAATATAAATGTCCAGTGTTGAAAAAGGATATAGATACTAAATGATGAAACTGAGTTTTTAAGAATAATATAGATTTAACTTTCTAAAATAAACTTCGTGATAAGAAAATAAGGGTGTTAACATACATATAATATCCAAAATTCTATTAACCACTACAGTATATTTAAATTTTAAATATAATATTTATTTTTTTCTTATAGATATGGTGGATATCACTCAACTCACTGAGCAGTATTGTAACAACCCAAGTGCTTATAAAATATATATTTTTCCATCCTAGAAAAAAATAATCAAATTCATTATAAATGTATAATGAAATAAGTGGTATTTATAAAAATTAATGAATCTAAACTAATAAAATATTAACCTCACATATGGAAGTATAAAAAAATTATGTATCTTATAAGTGAAAACATGATATATTTATATCAATGAATAATTTAATAAATGTTTTGAAAATGATAAATTAAGTGTTGGTATTTTTGTGAAACGTAACTGATTATTTATAATTTAATAATTAATATAATTATTTTAAAAATAAATATTTATTAAATAGATAAATAAATTAATTTTTTTTCTTATTATGATTATCAGATAATTTTATGAGACCTTAATTAATTTTTCAAAGGTTCATAAAATCAGTTATAATAAGAAAATAAATATTTTTTGAATAAATGATGTTTTTAATTAAAAATTAAATTTCTCATATTTATAAAATTATTTAAAAAAATTGATTTATTTAATTTCACATGTCAAAAAATGGTAAGGGTGATGGTTTTGGGATTTTTCTTAAATAGTTTAATTTTTAGGGAATAGGGAAACATAGTAATTTACCGTATAAGATAAATTCTTGAATTATTGAGTCATGGATGATGAATGAATGATGTAATAAAATTTATTTAAAACTCAAACAAAGTAGTTACTATATTTATTTAAATAATTCAAAATATTCCTAGTTTTGAGACTAAATGATAAAAAGGTAAATATAATAATAAAAACACCCTACTCATCCACTATAAATACCACCTATCACCACCTCCTCTCCTCACACCTCTGAATCCTTGAATCATGCCCAAATATTTCCCAATAATCATTACACACCTCACCCCCATATCCATGACACTTTGGTCTCATTAAAATTCCAAATTCAATTTATCTAAGGAGCTTCTCATGAAAAATATTTCACAAGGTAAAATCTTCATTCTTTTCATTTCATTTTATTTTAAATTTATTTTATTTTCTTATTCAATCCTCACCACCCCTCATCGAATTGAAATGATAACCGTAGTATCTTAAAAATACAATAATTTTATTGTGTTAATGGAATAATCATCATCAACCCTCTCCTATTAACTTATTCTAGAAATGAAAATGTTGTTCGTGATGTGTCGATTTACCATCATCAAGGATGATGAGTATTTATTTTATTTATTTCCTTCAAGGTTGGACATAAAATCATTATTATGGTTAAAAAATACTTTAAAATGTACAATATAACTTTTTTAATGTTCTGGAACTAATTTATAGACATAACATTTAATAAAATGTTATAAGTTCATGATTGATGTAAAAACCCCCAAAATAAATTAAATCCTTTTCATAAATGTTTTATCTAATGAATCAACCTCATATAAAAAATTGATATATAATATAATTTAAAATTATACAAATATATTAATACCATTTCAGTCAACATGTTTAGTTATTCTTCCGTTTGACAGGAAAATCCATAATGAACCAACCATGAAGACCATAAAATAAATGCACCAAAAATAATGAAAATAAAAAATATTATTAATAAATGGGGGGAGAGATGTTATAAAAAATCATATAAGGTATTATAAATAAGAATATGATTATTTAATAAATTTATAACACTTTATAGAATTATACATGAGGGTTAAACACATTTTAAGGAATTAAACCCCGAGGTAAGTGACTTTTCAATAAAAATCCTCTTTTTAAATTCTATTTTTAAAAAATTTAAAAGGAATGATTCTATAAAGCACATATTCAGGTTTAATATTATGATATAGTTCTTGGGATTTTTTTTATGAAAGGTGGTTCAATGATATCTCTCTAATTCATTATGTGTGTTTATGTTTGAAGTTGACATTAATGGTTATTAAAGTGTAACAACAATGGTTACATCATAAGGTATTTGTGATGGTTACATTTTAAGGTAGTTGTGAGGGTTACAAATCACAAGGTAGCCATCATGGTTACAATAAAACATAATAATTTTAATAAAATGATGCTCCTTGTTATCTAAATGGATTATTTATTCTTTCTATGTTTTATGAAAATATCATGTTTTCACAAACTAATTATATGACACTTTAAGGGTGAGAAGTATATCTTTGTTAAAATTATTTCATTTGTTTATAATTATTCATGGACTAAAGGTTTCATTCCTTCTTGTTATGTCCCTTATGGTAATTTTTGTGCACATACTAGGTTTTAAAAAACATTCACGGGGTTTAAGGTTGAGTAAGAGGAAAGAAGAATCCAATATTAATGTTGGAAATATTTTTTCCTGATAAGATATTACGTTTTATTTTTTGAAATAATATTGTATTCTAAAAAAAGATATGATTTTAGTAGAATCAGCTTTTTTATGATTTTGGGTTGTAATATATGAATTATTGGATAATTCTATAAAACTCTAAACTGAGGAGATATTTGGGAATGTACTAAATTTAATTATAGGTGAATTACATAGATTATGTAATGTTGAAGTCCAAGTCCTTATGGTTGGTATCAAATCATGGTTTATGAAAATTCACAATTTAGAATGATATTAATAGAATAATATAAATTATTTGTACATTATAGTTGTGTTGAAATGATAAAGAATTTTAGGATTTCCATTTTTCGTCATCTATGATATTTATGTTTAGAATGGTTTTCCAAAGAAGAAACTAGGGATCTGAAGTTAGAAGGAACAGAGATGATGATATCTTTTTGAATATGCAACCTGGGGTGCTGGGAATTTTAACTGAGAATTTTTTGATAGTAATGGATTAGTTTACATGGACTATAAATAGAGGTGGCATCCATGAAATAGAACATATAGAGCTACAACCAAAGAACATGATGATAGTATAACATTTTATAAGGTAAGACCCACCTTATTTTAGTGGAGATTTTGACCTAGTGGTGGTTGTAGGGTGGATTAAATCCCATGATAATATATTAAATGTAATGGTGTATTCATAATATAAAAATTATAGTCGTTATATTTATCGATTGGAAGGTGAAGTTGACTAGTGGTGGTCAATGTTCAAGAATATTAGGGAAAGTGAAGAGATTGATACCATGGAGTGGGATGAATTTAGGAATGTTTTCATTGAAAAATATTTTCATAAGGTGGTTCATAATAGGATTAAAAATAAATTCCTCCAATTGAAACAAAAGAAAAATAGATTCAGTGTCTGTGTATGAAGGAAAATTTACTCGATTGGTAACGTACACTCCAAATCAGATTCGATATCTTGATATTAAAATCAATCTCTTTTAATTAGGATTTATTTTCAGATATTGAAGGGAATTGGATTCATATGAATTAAAAAGTTATTAAAATATTTTTCAATGTGATTGGAGGGTAGTAATGTAGATTGCTAATGATCACATGTACTTTGATAACAATCATAAGAAAAGGTCTAGATTGACATAATGGGTGAGAATCAATCAAATAAATTAGAAGGTTAGAAATTATTGTTTCTATTTTGAAGAAATTGTTGTAAAAAGAACCCTAGAAAATACCTTAACAAATCTGGGAAGTGTTTCCAATGTGCTGTGTTTGGACATATGGCTCATGATTTCAATTAAAATGATCATATGTTTAATTATGATATGAAAAAAATAATGTGTTTTAAATGTTTTGAGATTTGGAATTTTGAACATACATTATGAAAGAAGGATATAAATGATGGCAAGAAGCTTATATTTAACAAGAAATGTGTAGTGAAATTCTTTTTTACGACTTTTGTAGATGTTGGTCCATCCAATGAAGTGGTATCATTTACATTGTTCGGTTACTCAGATTTTCTAATGTCTTGTTTGATATGGGATCTACACCTTCCATTAATTCTATAATTTTTTTTAGTAAATTTCAAATTTCACCTCAAGGAATGAAACCAAACATTACTATAAAAACACATGGGAGAAATATTATGTGAAAAATACATTATAAGAATCTTTTTTTTTGAAAGACATTACCTATAAAAATTATTGTTTTCCCTTAGTAGAGTTTGATGTTATTCTAGATTTGGATTTGATTTATTTTTATGAAGATAATATTTATTATCGATCTAAAGATGTTTTTTAGAAAGGGTTTCATTTTGTATATAAGAATGAACCCATACCATTAAAAACATATCAGAAAGATGGTAAACTATTAAAATATTTAAATGAATGTTTTTTTTAAAAAATTATTGAAAATAAGGGAACTATTCAGATTAATGATATGATAGTTTTGAATAAATACCTAGATGTTTGTCATGATGATTTTTCTAGTGTTATAACTAATTGATAAGTTTAATTTACAATTTAATTAGTTCTTTATGCTTATCCAATTTCAAAACCCAGTTATCTTATGGATTAGTTGGAACTTTTAGAAATAAAAAAGTAGTTGCAAAAGTTGATTAATATAGGTTTCATTCATCCTAGAACATCATAATGGGGTTCCTATTTTTTTAGTTAGAAAATAAGATGGTTTTATAATACTTTGAATTTATTATAGTGTATTGAATAAAATTACTGTTAAGAATATGTATACATTGTCTCATATTGATGACTTTTATTATCATCTCCACAGAGCTCAATATGTTTCCTAGATTGACTTGAGATATGGGTACCATTAGCTAAAGGTGAAAGAGAATAACATCAAAATAACAAAATTTATTTCTAGATATGGTAATTATGAGTTTTTTGTTATTCTATTTTATTTGAAAAATTCCCCTACTGTAATTATGGATCATATGGATAGAATCTTCAATGAATATTTTTATATGATTATTGTCATTTCTATTTTTGAAATTTTGTTTTATTAAAAAAGTAATGAGGATCATGAAAAACATCTAAGGTTTTTTATAAAAACACATAAATAAAATAATTTATATAATAAATTTATCAAATGTGATTTTTAGTTACACTAGATTTCTTTTCAAGGACATATTATAAACAACGATGGCATAAGAGTTGATCTTGCAAAAAAAGTGTTGGATGAATGGAAAAGACCTAAAAAATTTAATTATATTCATTGTTTTCATGGATTAGAAGACTATTACTAATGGTTTGTTAAAAACTTTACATTATTATCTATCCCACTAACTAGGATATCATGAAAAGAGGTAAAATTTATTTAAATGGAATATTGGGATTTTTATTTTTAGGAACTAAAAAGAAGGTTGGTGAATGCTCTAGTTTTGGATATACCATCCAGAAATAGAGAGTTTGTTATCTGCAGTCATTATTCATTAAAGGGACTTGGTTTCATGCTAATAAAAAATGATCATGCAATTACTTATGCTTAAAGAAAACTAAAACCACATGAGTTAAATTATCCCACATATGATCTGGAATTTTCATTTTGGTTTCTTTTATTTAAGAATTTAGAGTCATCATTTATATGAATCCAAATGTGAAATATATAATGACCATAAAAGTTTAAAGTATATATTCAGTCATAAGTATTTGAACAATAGGAAGAGAAGATTTCTTGAACTATTAAAGGATTATTATTTAATGAGCAATTAAAATCCTTGAAAATAAAACAATGTGGAAAATGCCTTGATATGAAAACATCATGCTACAGTAACCATGTTAAGGTTATAACATAACCCATTGGTTTATGATTTGATGAATTTTGGATTAGAATTCGTTGGTGTAGGAAATTAATTTTTTTTGTTTTATGTTTCATTGCAATTATCTCTGTTAGATAAAATTAAGAAATCACATAAGAAAGACTGCGAGTTGTAGAAAAAAGTATGTTTTTGATATTTAACATTGATAAATATTGTGTTTCTGAGATTTGGGAAGAGAATATGTGGTATTTATGATTCACAGATGAAGAAAGAGTTATTCTGTGAATCTTATAGTTCTCTTTTTTTAGTTCATCCTAGCAGCACTATGATGTATAGAGACAATTAAGAGTATTATTGGTGTGGTGGAATGAAAATAGATATTACTAATTTTACCATGACATGTTTGACATGTCAATAGGTTAAAGCATATAGATAACTACCAAATGGGATGCTTCATACTTTTCTAGTGCTTGAGTGGAAATGGGTAAATATATCCAACATCTTTGTGGTGGGACTACCATATACTTCTAGAGATTACAATGTGATTTGGGTTATTATTGATCGACTGACAAAATTTTCACATATTCTTCTTATTCAAGAATTTATGTATTTAGATATTATTTATCAACATTACCTCAATCATATAGTATGGTTACATTGAGTTACTCTCTTAATTGTATCTACCCATTATCCTAGGTTCACTTAAAACTTTTGGAAATGCCTTCAGAAGTCATCGGGAATAGATTTATATTTCTGTACAGCCTTTCATCCCTAATTTGATGGACATGCTGAGTGAACAATTCAAACCATAGAAGATATGCTATGTGATTATTAAATGGATTATCAGTGAATTTGGGATCATTATATTTCCTTTGTGGATTTTTTTATAATAATAATATCTATTCCAGTATTCAGTTGAATCCTTTTGTGAATTATATGAAAAGCAGTGTCGAACTCCAGTATTTTGGGACGAAGTCATGGAAATGAATTTGATGAGACCATAATTATAAATGGAATTGGATGAGGAAGTAAATACGATACATCAACATATGAGGATATATGGGGGTAGGAAGAAAATTTATAAAGATAACTAGTGTGAAGGATATTTCTTTTAAGGTAGGTGAACTTTTTTTTCTCATACTTTTCCATGGAAAAGTGTGATGTATTTTGGTAAGAAGGGTAAGTTGAGTAAACAGTTAATTGGACCCTATGAAATCCTAGAGAATGTTGGGTTAGTTTTCTATTGAAAGGTTTTACCTCATATTTTATCCCAGCTACGTAATTTTCTTCATGTTTTAATGTTAAAAAAGTATGTTCCAAATTAATCTCATGTTCTCACCCCTCATATTATTTAGTTTCAAGATAAAATTTCATATGTGGAAAATAATGTTCATATTCATGACTATAGAGAGAAAGTATTGTAGAATTATTTTATTCGCCAGGTTAATGTTTTTTGGATAAACCAAATTGTTGAAAAAAAACATCGAAATCGAAAAATTATATGAGGGAAAGGTATCCTCACTTGTTTAATAAGTAAATCATTATTTTGAGGATAAACTTTCTAGAAGGTGGGGAGAATGTAATAACATAGGTAATTATGGAATAATTTTTTTTTATTCTGGAATTTAATAGATAAATTAAATATAAATTTATAATGAAATAAGTGGTATTTATATAAATTAAATAACCTATACTAATAGAATAATAACCTTGCCTATGAATGTATAAATAAAATTTATGTATCCTAGAATTGAAAACATGATATATCCATATCTTAAAATCAGTAAATAAAAGTTTTAGAAAAGATAAATTAAGTGTTGTAATTTTTGTGAAATGTAAATGATGATTTACAATTTTACAGTTAATAGAATGATTTAAGTGAAATTTTATCTTCATTAAATATATTCCTAAATTAATTTTTTTTCTTATGATTATAAGATAATTTTATGATACCTTAATTATGTTTTTAAAGGGTCATTATGTCAGTAATAATACTAAAAACAATATTTTTAATATAAAAACTAAATTTCTCATATTTAAAAAATTATTTTCAAAAAAATGAGTTCATTTCTGAATTCTAAATTTCAGAAAGTAGTTTGGGTGAATTTTTTGTATTTTTCTTAAACATTGGAATTTTTTAAAGAGTGAAATATAGTAATTTACGGTATAAGCTAAATTCATAAATTATTGAGTCATGGGTGATGTATGACTGATTTAAGCACCTTTGGTTTGAACTCACATGAACTAGTTACTGTATTTAGTAACAATTATGCACAATATTTATATACTCGATCCTAAAAATATTAAAATAAATTTATTATTAGAAAACACCCATATCCTCCACCATAAATACCACCCATCACCACCTATTCTCCTTACACCTCCATATCCTTTAATATTTCCAAAATTATGCCTAATACTCTTCCCAAGAATCTACCTCATTTCCGTGATCCTTTTTCCTCAAGAAAAGAACAAATATAATTTCCCTGGAGGTTCACAAGGAGAATAATACAAGAGGTAAAATCCTCTTTTATTTTCTTTTATTTTCCTTTCAATTTCTTTTCTTTTCTTATTATATTCTTACCTAACATCATCTAGGTGACATTATAACTCCATTATATTAGATATACGATAATTTTATTATGTTAATGAAATATGCATCATCAACCCTCTCTCCTAATCTTCTTATTCTAAAAATGAAAATACCATACATGATGTGTCGATTTACTATCATCATGGAAAAAATGGTTTCATTTTCCTTTAATGCCTTCAAGGAAGGTCAAAAAACTATTATTATGGTTAAATTTTTTAAATATGTACATTATTATGTGGTTAATTTTCTAGAACTAATTTATATACATAACATTAAATAAAATGATATATGTTTGTGATGGTCAAAAAAACCCACCAAAATAAATTAAATCTTTTTCATTAATGTGTAATATAATGAATCACTCTCATATAAGAAAACAAAATAATATAAAGTATCATTTAAAATTATATAAAAATATTAATACCATTTTATTCCACTTCATGGTTTTTTATTCCATTTGAAAAAGAAACCCCATAATGAACTAACCATGGAAACCATGAAATTAATGCACCCGGAAGAATGAAAATAAGAAAATATTATTGATAAATGGGTAGAAAGATGTTATAAAAAGATAATATAAGGTGTTATAAATATGATTATAGTCTTGTAATAAATTTATAACACTATTTAAAACATTATACAAGGGGTTTGAAAATGATTGAAGGGAGTCAAACATGAGGTAAAGGACTTGTCTTTAAAAATCATTTTTTAAATTTATAATTTAATGAAAATGCAAAAGAAATGTTTTATGATGAAAGTATTCTTGTTTTATGATTATGTTATGGTTTTGGGAAATTGTTTATAATTATTTTTAGGACTTTGATATCCTTCCAATGCATTGGATATATTTATGTTGGAAGTTGAACATAATGGTTTTTTCAAGTGTAACTACGATGGTTAAATTTTAAGGTATCCATGAGGGTTACATTGTAAGGTAGTCATGTGGGATACAAATAATAAGGTAGCCATGATGGTTAAAATGATATGTAAGTATGGTAAACTAATAATGACCTAGTTTACCACAACAGTTTATTTATTCATTCTAGGTTTTATTGAAATATCATGTTTTGACAAAGTAAGTATATGGTTCTTTAAGGGTGAGAAGTATATCTTTGTGAAAATGAATTATTATGTTTACATGTATTAATGGAATAATGGTTTCTTTACTTTTTTTTGTCCCTAATTTATCTTTTTCTGCTCATCATAAGGTTTAGAATATTTTTCATAGGGTTTATGGTTAGGTAAGGGGAAATTAGAATCCAAGATTAATGTTGTTAATATTTTCCATGAAAGGTAATTATGTTTAATTTTTAAAAAGAAAATGTTATTAGGATAGGAATAGATATTGTTTTAATATAATCCAATTTGTATACTTATGGGTGGTTACGAATTAAATATAAGATAATTCTCTAAAACTTTAACCAAAAAAATCATTGGGAATGAACGAAAGTGAATTCTAGTGGAATTAACTAGATTATATAATGTATAACACTGAGTCCATATATGTATAGAAAGTTTCATGGGATCTTCTAGTGATCCATGAGGTTACAAGAGTTAGGGTGAACAGGGAACACCATTATCATCATATTATTCCTTGTGATTATATTATACCAAGCCTCTTATGAACTAGCTGTTATGGCAGCATTATATTAGATTTTAAATTTATTGACCATCATATCCTTACTGCCCTTACCCAGAGATGGAGACTTAAGATTTACACATTCCCCTTGCATGATGGAGACATGACCTTTTCCATAGAGGATGTGGTTGTTATTCTTGTTTTTCTTATCGAGGGTGATATAATAATATGACCTACATACAGAGACCTTCTTGAGATTTTACAATGATTGTTTTCCTAGAAATTGTGGTAGATGATACCACTATAGATGATAGTTCTCTATCATGAGCAGGATTCACATGCACTTCACACATTTACTTGTTTATATAGATGAAAAAAATATTATGCATCATTCTAAATCATATATCTTATATATCATTGGAGGGATAGTGTGTTATTATCACACTATTTTTCATTTCCACATGAAGTATTTAGGGATCCTTGAGGAATTTGATCTTGTTGTGAGATATAGTAGGGAATATGAGTGAATGGAATAGACATATAGAGAATTAATAATTGAATGTCGATCAAATCATAGGGATTGTGGGGGTATTTTATACTCATTTAGATGTTTTCATGGAAGTGAATCCCTCCACTTTCCCCTGATATTTCTTGGCCAAAGTTTCTCATAGATGTGATACTTTACGCTCCACATGGACACTAATATGTTCACTCTTCTTTATTATTTTTTCGATTTTAATATTAGTTATTTTAATAAATTTGGTATTATTTATCACTTTATATGTTGTACGTTACTGTAGGATTTAGAAACACCATTGCTTCAGGATAGTAAGGCATAATTTTTATGCATTCCAAATCTTATTGGATAGTCTTAAACCTATTTACGAAATTATATACATTTTTATATTGACTAATCAATTTCATAATATTATTATTTTTGGACATTAGTAAAAAAATATTTTAACAAATAACACTATTCAATTTTGGTTTTATGGAAACCATAATAGGTTATATTAGACCAACATACCACATAATTCATTGTTGGTATTGGCGATGTCAAAGTTATAGTTCCTCTCATACCCTTATTTATTGTTGAATGGAACCAACCAGATAGAGTTATTCATTAGTTTGTATGGGTTCATAAAATTACATTGGCACCCAAAAAACCAGTAATATTACATTCTTTGTAGCTGATAAGGCGAAGGATGCTAATTTGAGATAGTAGAATATATCGAGTTTTTGAATATACGTGCTTTATTTCCTATCAATGGCATACCTATGATGAGATTTCATCTATCATAGAAACTAGAGTATATACCATAGTATAGAATGAATTTTATATTGTATCTTACACCACATGATAGAGGGATCAAGGATATATTAAGTAAATTAATTTTTTTAGTATTTTTTCTATACATTTTTAGTTCATTCTGAATCGCTTTATAGAATACATAACTAGGGAATATTATCCACATGTCTGATCCTTTGGAGGGTGAGTTATTTAGTCAACCTTCATACCATTCTACAATGTTGGACATTATTCCAAAGTAAGGTGTTATAAATGATAGTATATTCAACTATCCACCTTAACGAGAAGAGTTTTTTTTCTTAGAAACCTTTTCTAGTAGTTGTTGCTTTTGACAATCCTTGATAGTGAAGAAGTAGACCATGTCCTGCTGCAAGTGAGACATCACCTATTCCAGATGAAGAGGTAGAAAATATGGAAGACAAGCCTCGTCCAAATTTTAATATATACAAGCTTCCACATGATTCATTTATGTTGTCACCATATCCATAATTTTCGTCAGGTATAGTATATCCAAGCTCATATCAAGAGTCATTTTCATCTTTTATGACTAAGCCTTCACAGGGCATCTGGCTTCCTCATCAGATGTTAGGTCCATCCACTTACAAAGTGGGGGTAATGATCATGTGTATATCTCAACATCCTGATAGCCCCTCCTCCTAATGATTCAAAGAGAGGGCATCATACAGTCGAGGTTCGTGTACATGAGGGGGATCTCCCTTCTTCTCATCTGGCTCCCCTACAATATAGAGGTCGGCGATCTCGATATAGGCATCATATTCTAACTTTTAATTTTGGGATGAAACCTCATCATAGACTTTTATTTAAAATAAGTTTACTTATTGATTTATATGTTTTATATTAACTTAAATTATTTGATATTACATTGAGTGATCTATATTATTAATAGGGTTCAAATTATTAAATAAGTATTAGTCATGAAATTAAATGTCATAAATATTTTTTTTAAAAGAACATCCTTATAATATTGAAATTATAATTCATTGCACTAATTTTAATTTATATTCTTTCCATTTTTTTCTATAATGTTTTAACCAAAAAATTTATATTTATAAAAATCAAACATGTAAGAATTAAATTCTCTTGTTTTATAATTACTATAATTATTTTATAATTCTGTTTTTTAAAATAATTTTTAATTAATAGTTATTAATTAATAATAATTAAGAATAATTAGTAATTAATTAAATATAAATAATTTTAATAAGTCTATCATTAATACTTAGTAAATAAAAAAACAAATTAATAATAACATCAATATAAATGTTTATTATGTATTTATAATATGTATTAAAGAATATATTTTTTTACTTATGATAAATGAAAATTATTAATTACCTAATAATATTTATTAATATACTAAAATTGTTTAAGTTATAATTAATAAGTATTTTATTTTTTATTTTTTAATTGATATTTATGAATAATCATAATTTTGTTTTTTATAATGCATGAAAATAAGTTATAAATATTTAGTTTCTAATAATTATTACAATTTGAAATTTATATTAATATATATTACCTTTTAAAATTAAATATTTACTTATATGAATATATAAAACATTTATCTACATTAAATATTTTTTATTTATTATTAATATTTTTCTCTAAATAATTTTTTATCATGGTGTATATGTATATATATATAATATTAAAAAATCAATAATTATTTACTATTCTTTATATAGTTACTTATAATTAATTTTAAATCACAATTTTTAATTACTATTAATTATTTCGATGTAAGTAATTTAGAAAAAATCAATTTAATTTTTATATTTTATTTTAATCTAAAGGTGTGAGGGGCACTCGTGACTTATTTAAGAAACATTTCTGAAAGTGTTGAAGCTTTCCTAAAATAATAATACATACCAAAATAAATAAACATAATAAGAAACTGAAATTATTTTTATGATAATAAATAAATAAAAATAAAAATAAGGGAGAATGACATCTAAGGACCAATCCAAAAAAATTATTTTCATGAAGAACCTAGAAAAAAATAAACTCATCTCAAAAAATAACTGTTAGGATCCTTGGTTGAAATAAATTATCATGTTAGTCCCTAAATATCATTCGTCCTCAAAAATTAAGTGAGAATTAGCATTAAAATTATTATTTTTTACTATATTTACAAAAAAATATTGATATGAAAATCATTTCATTTACATAATTATTTTCTGATTTTGTTAAATAAATTATATTATATTATTAAAAAAAGATAAATTGGTGTTTTTAAATGATAAAACTAAATAAAATTATATAAAACATGATATGATACAAAAAATGAAACAAAAAATTATAATAAAGAATATGTTTTTTCATTGACAATAATAAAAACAAACAAAATTTTATTGAAAAAAGTAAAATGTAAAAATAAAAACATTTTTTTCCACTGATTTAAAATTCAAAACTAACAAAAAAGAATAAAATATTTTTTGTAACAAAAAGGTAAGAACAATAATTACAAGAAAATTTATTTATGTTTTTATAAAAATTGGTCCAAATGTTTTGGAAATCCTACAAAAGCTATAATTTTCAATAAATGCATCATTCAATGATACTCATTGTGGAAATAGATCATCTAGAAGACTCTCGCAACATGGTATACTAGACGATAAAAAGTCTTAGCAACAGACTCACAACACTAAGTATCCACAACACACACTAATGAAAGACTCTTAATTCACACAAAATTCAAAATAAGTGAAAATTAAAACATAAAAGGAAAATAAACATGGGGATTACATGATTCATAAATTAAGTTATACACCCACAGTTAGGGATTGGAATGTTTTGAGTACTTGTGAAATTTGGGATACCTGAACCCTAACCAATTTATTTTTATAAAACCATAAATCTAAACCTAACCTATTTATTTTTTTTAATAAACAACCCTATCCCAACCCAATTATATTCTTAACTGCCCATTTAAATACACTTATCCTTTTAATTAACCAATTACAAAATCAAATTTTTAAATTTTTTTTATAAATGAAGAATAAACATATCCAAAAATTATGTTAATACATTTTTTAATTATAATTTATTTAATGACATATAGCCAAAAAATTAAAATTTAAAATTTACTTAAAAATATACTATCAAACAAATTCAAAATAAAAAAAATTATTATTTGAATGTCATTTAAAATATAATATTAATTAATTAATTGTAATTTTTATGACCGGGTTAGATTTTATGGTAGCCTAAGAGTAACACCCTAACCCCACACGTTTATTAATTAGATTTTAAATTTTTAACTCTAACCCTATAAATACTAATTTAACTACTACCCTAACCCTATTCAATCAGGTTGGGTAGTGTTGGTACCCAGTTAATATGTTCCCATTCGTATCCTTATTCATGGAAGAAACACTTATGTATTCCATTTTCATCAAATGAAATAATAATTACAATCACTTTTTTAAGTCATTAAATTATATCATTAAATTCTAGTAATAATAAATTCCATCAAAATTCGTGTACTGATGGTCCCACATACTTATAGTAATTTTCAGTTAGTCCTCCGGTTGCACTGACCTTAGAGATTCACGGTCATCCCACCATTCAACTTAGTGACTATTGGGAACCAGCAATAATATCTACATGACTGATGAAGTTAGTGAAAAATGTAACAATCCAAACTATGATAAATGAATTTCAATTTTTAAATGAATAAATGCCTCATTTAGAAATATAGCTACAGAAAACATAGACACTACATTATTTATTTTTGGCTGTTTCAAATTATATGATTTTTTATCTATAATACAATTTAGAATCACAAAACAGGATAGTATAGTCATTATATAATGATTTCAAAAACAATATATACATATATATGTTTATGATAAATTCAATTGATTAAGATAATAGAAGTGATAACCTAAACTAGTATGATCATATCCTATGAATCCCACTTATTAGAGCTTCTGATAATGATAACCTCACTGGGTTTTTTTCCATTGACCAAGCCCAAGATAACATTCAACCACTAAATAATTAGTGAAACTGTTTATGTGAGAAGTTCATCGAGATCAGGGGTCCAAAAATGTTCTCTAAACCACCCAAATAAAATCACTCCATCGCACACCCTACCCTTATAAAAAAATTTGTGTAATAAATGGATATGTAACTATAACCTCAAAATATAAATTTTATATAAATTAATGATAATATTTATATTTTAGTTTTACTTTATATTTCTTTAATAATGAGTTTTATAAAAATAACTTTTTGATATGAAGAAACACTAATTATAATTTTAGAAATATATAGTTTCAATCAAGAAACACATTTTTATTAATTCATGAATTTTTTAAATAAATTGTATTTTAATAAATTATTAATAATTAATATTACGTTTTTAATTATAAAATATAATAAAATTTTACCAAGTCGATTATACTTTTTAAAAGGTATAGAAAGAAATTATTTACATAAAGAACCTTATTTTTTAATAAATGTTTATTTTTAATTAAAAATTTAAATTATCATATTTAAATAATTATTTTCATAAAAAGTATTATTTTTTAAATCATCACATCAAAATTATCCAATATTGAACTTCTTATGATTTTTTGAGATAATCACATTTTTGGGTAAAAATTAAATATGGTATAAATATACGGTATGTATTATGACATCATAAAATAAAATAAGTGATGTAATAAAAAATATAAGGAGTATACATGGAAAATTTATATTTCCCATTTAAAATAATATGTTTTTAAATTATGTTTTTAAATTTTATGAACCCTTAATTAATCCCCCAAAACCTTTATTATATTTTAATGGTTTAAAATCAATTCTTTATAAACATGACTCACTTCCACATCCCCGAGGTTATTAATTTAATGATTTTAGCACTTAGATTTATAAAATAATGAGATAAAATCCTCTTTGGTAGAAACCTTGGGAAAAAAATTTTAATTTTTTATGGTTTGGATTGATTTATCGTATAATGTCCAAAACCTCTGTTTAGAAATTAATAAAGAATTATCATCTTTTTTCTATAATATCCCACCCAACCTCCTTTTCATCTTCACTAAACAATATTTAAGAAGGAATTTAAAATTATTTACCCACTATATATCTCTCCCAAGTCCTCCCAAGATCTTAAAAATATCCTTCCAATATTTTACAATCCCCTTCTTAAAGTAAGAGATTATCTCCTTCTCCTCTTTAATCAAGTACTTTCTTTATAATATGCATTTTATTTACAATTTTTCATTATAGGAAACGGTTTTTCACTTAAATATTGCAATACTTATTATTTACAAGTTATAGGAGACCACATTCACTCACATTCACCCCTCCCATAGACCTTTATGTACCCTCGTTATGTTGTCGATATTATCATATGTTTTCCATAAAAAACATTTATGTGGTGAATACTCATCCTCATATACATTAATGGGTATTCACCTATATGTACATATCATTAATTTAGTTTGTACTTCTATTTATATAATTCCCAATCTTTATTAATGGGGTTAAAAGTGATGAAATGATTTCTTATATTGTATGATCTATGTGGCATACTTATGCATGTACATAATATGAAAGTGATTGGTAGTCCATAATTATATAACCCTCCAATAAATTGGGTAATTTTTTATCACATAAGATACCACATATTGTTCATGGGAGTTTACACTAATCAAATTATTTTATGATGTCTTGGTGGTTATCCCTGACATAATCTTATGATGTAATTATTTATGTTGTTTACATATTCCCTTGTTTCCTTTATCTTATCATCTTATATCATGATTTGACGATCAATTTTATGATTCTCACCCATATTATGTTAACTTGATATTCTTATTAACTCGCATTCATTAAATTAATCATTTTATGATTATATTTTTCCTTTATTTATCTTTATAGTTCACTCATTTCTTATGTACATCCTCAGGTTATCCCAATTAGTTTTTGAAGGTAAAAGGAATTTAAGGGAGAGTTATGGAGTTTTAGTTTTTGTAGTCGTATATATTCTGCAAGTTGTTATTCAATATATGTAATTACCCAAAGACACTAGTCCTTTTATTTTTTTGGATTCTATTAAGTGTATCATTACATACCTTTAATCATGAATTATGGTGTATTATAGATATGGTTTTTCATAGTTGTCTTCAGAGTATTCTCTTGTTATTTTTTGGGATTAGGATTAGAAAACATTAGTGAAAACCATCAGGATAAGACTAAACATAAGAACGAATGCCTATATTATGATAACGTATAGAGTGAATGGTGTATAGGAAACCCAATATCTATATAGATACTAAAAGTTGATTTGGATCTAGCATAATTGTACCTTGGGGTAACAATCCCAAAAATGGTTCCTTGGGCTTGACTTGATCATCACTTTATACATGACAAAGAGAACTTTTTGTGGACCTTGTTTTCCACTCTAGTGGGACATGATTTTGTAAAATCCCAATCTCCTCATTAACCATTATGAAGGAATAAAAATTTCCATAAAATATTTTATGTTAGAAACAGATTAACAATAACTTAAACTGAAACCTAGAAATTCATAGGTTAAGTAATGTATGTCATTTTTTATTTATCCCTTCAATGTTCATTGTTTCGCTTTTATGTGTTTAGTAGTTATAAAATTATCATCCCTAAGTATGTTTTGGATGAAGTAAATGATTAGAACCAAAATAAAAAAGTTAAATGTTTCCTTATAATCCATTCATGAACATCAAATTTCATATGTCACTGTTGTTCTATACATTTTTTCATATCATAAAAATTTAGTAGAACAATTAAAAAACCACTTGAAAAAATTGAAGTAGAGCTATTAGTGAAAATAATAAATGGGTACAGTACAGTATCCAAAGTAACTAAATCCCTCATATCAATATTTGTGGGATGAACTTCCTAGAAAACCATATGATACCCCCATAAAAACCCGATGTCAAGGAATGTATTGGATTTCCTTGTATATAACCAATATAAATTGATGAGAGAATGAAATCACCATCCATATCATAAATTACTCTATAATTCTATATAAGTTTAAGGAGGAGTAGGAATCTTCTTTAGTATAATCATATAAATCTTTGATATTGTTCACTTTTAATAAAAAAAATATATATCTCAAATGATTGAGAATAAGGGAAAGACCATCCTTGATGACATTCCCAATGTGAGAGAATATGTTGATGTCTTTCCTAAAACATTTCCTAGCCTTCCTCCTAAATAAGAAGTAGAGTTCTCGAACAAACATATACATAAATATTTTTATATATCCAATACTTTATATATAATAGAAATTATATAACTTTAGAAGTTGAAGAATCAAATATAGTATAATTTAGATAAAAGTAATATGTGACAAAGTGCTTCACCATGGGGTGCAACAGTTTTCTTAATTGTTAATAAGGATGATTCAATGAACATATGCGTTGATTATTGTGAGTTTAACATGATCATGATGAAGAAAAATTATCCTCTTCCATAGATTAATGGAATTTTCAATTAGCTACATGTATCTCAATACTTCTTTAAAGAGGATATTTGGTCAGGATATTATCATGTAATGGTGAAGAGGGTGGACAACCATGAGAATACTTTTTTAGAAGGTATGTGCACTACGAGTTCATAGTTATTCCATTTGGACTCACTGATGGTCTATATATCTTCATGGACTTAATAAATAAAGTATTTAGGTATTACCTTGGAAACATTATTGTAGTATTTATTGATGATATTCTAATATACTCTAAAAGGATAGAGGAACATGAATATTATTATATTGTTTTACTAAGGACCTAGGAAAAAAGTAAATTTATATGATAATTATAGAAAATGAGATATTTGAATAGAGAAAGAAATATTCCTAGGGAATGTTATCACTAATAAAGGGATATTTCTGGCTCCATAAAAAATAAAGGCAATTAAAGGATAACCCATACCAATATCTTTTGTGGAGATTCACAGTTTCCTTAGATTAGTTTGGTAAAATCACTGATTTGTGAGAAACTTCTCACAATTTTCAATCCCACTAACCAAGATAACGTTGAAGGGGAGACTTTTTTTGGAATGATGAATGTAAAGATATATTTAATGAATTAAATAAGTTTCTAATAACTGCCCATATGGTCACATTACCAACCAGTGATAAATTATTAGAAATCTAGAATGATGTGTATGAAAAGGGATTGTGATTTTTTGCCATAAAACATGATTACATGAAATCCCATGTCTCCTTCTTATTAGATAACCTCGATATGAACTACCTAACTCATGATATAAATTTGTATGTAGTGATCCTCATGTTAAAGAGTTGGAAACATTATATATATATGGAGAAGTGTGACATATAAACAGATCATAAAATCATAAAGTATATATTCACACAAAAGGTGCTCAATATTTTCTAATAAAGGTGGTTAGAAATGATAAAAGATTATTATTGTTGAATGTATTAACATCATGGGAAGGAAATCAAAGTTGATGATTCTCTAAGTATAAATCATTCCCAATACACTATCCATGATGAGGATTGAAGGGGGTCCAATATTATTGTATATTCTAGGATGGATATGAGATTAATAAAATGATATTAACCCAAAATTTCTCAAAGAACTACTCAATTGTTTATTATTGAAAGGATCAAGTAGGTATAGAAAGATGATATGGTTATACAAAAAAATGTAGTGAATAATTCAGAGTTAAATTTTACTAAATATGGAGTTATAATGTCTGGAACCTGGATATGTGTCCTATAGAAACCAAAAATGAAGTGGAAACTTTTGGATAATGATTATTTCTCATCTTTCTATATTTATAAAAGACGCGCTATTATTTATAGAGATCCGAAGAAAAATTCTAGTGAGATAACATAAAGAGTGAGATTCAAGAATTTGTATAGTTTTTCTTGGTATACCAACAAGTCAAGGCTAAATGAAAGAATTCTAGGTTTATGGGAAACCATTTCCTATATATTTATGGAATTGGAAATACATAATGATGGATTTCTTCGTTGGACTCCTCAAGATATCTTAAGGTAATAATACCATTTTTGTGGTATTTGACAACCTCACAAAGCTAGTACTTTTTATTTATATCAAAGAATATTTTTCTATCAACCAAATCTGTAAGATATACATAAGGGAATAAATAAGATTGTATGGAGTTACACTCTCCTTTGAATCTGATCATGAATCATGGTGTACCTTAATGTTCTGAAGAATCCTTACGCAAATTCTACTTATAGAGAAATGTTTTAGTATTACTTATCATCAAATGGTAATCCAAGAGAACCATATAACTCTAGAGGATAGGATGAGATCATTTTCAATGCATTTTTAAGGATTTTTGGATCAACACTTTCCCTTAATGGAGTTCTCATATAACTATATTTTCCATTCTAGCATTCAAATAGAACATTATAAGGATACGTATGGGAATTAGTGTTGGATTATGGCATACTAGGATGAATTTGAACATGAATGATTATGTGACCTAATATTATCCAAGAGATTAAAGAGAAGGCTCAAACCATTTAACATCATATGAAATTCGTACAAAGTTGACATAAAAGTTAGGGAGACAATCATCAATAAGTCCTAGTGATTAAGGTCATAGATAATATATTCTTTCAAATATCATCATGAAAGAAAGTCATGAGGTCTAGGAAGAAGTGGAATATTAGTCCTTGATTCATCAACCACCTTGATATCTTTATCAAATTAGAGTCATGGATTATCAACTTGCACTCCCACCTTAATAATCTCATGTACATGATTTGCTCCATGTATCCCTCTTGAGAAAGTTCATACCAATTCCATTACATGTAATGAATCCATAGGTGGTTCTATTGGATAATGATATTTAATATGAAGAGAAATTGGTGAAGATATTAGATCATAGACACAATGTTCTACAATACAAGAAAACTCACCTCATTAATGTGTTCTATATTAAGATACACTTTGGGGAATAAACTTGGGAACCAAAAGAGGTGATGAAATAGAAAAACTATGATCTATTTTACTATATCAAATGAAAAAAATGGTGAAATTTCTAAATGGGTGAATATTGTAATTACCCAATCATTGATAAATGATATACCCTTTTTAAAATTATGAAATTACTTACTAACTAATGTAGTTACAAAAACACAAGCATTAATTTGATTATTTTAGATTTTTATAAATTTATATCCTATAAAAATTAAAATACCATTAATAATCATAACCCTTGATAGTATAGCTATCATAAAATGATCATATGATTAATATATATATATATATATTGGGTTATGATAAATCTGATTGACATAGTTAAAGGAAGTGATAACCTAAACCCATATGATTGTACCCTGTGAAGCCCACTTACTAGATATTATAATAGGGACTACATCACTAGGATTTTCTGTTGACCAAGAACAAGCCAATATTAAGTAACTAAAGCATGAGTAAAACTATTTATGGGAGAATTTTGAGTTCATTTAAATCACATCCCAAACCATGTTCATCAAACCACCCTAAAGAAACATAACCATCACACACCTTACCCTTCGGGAATTCAATAGTGTAACAAAGGGATATGTATATGGACATTAATAGTATGAGTTTTTATATAAATTAATGATTATTTTTATCTTTTATTTATACTTTATAATGTTTAAATAACGATTTTATAAAAAAATATTTTTTGATATGATAAAATAAAAATTTTATTTTTGGAAATATATAGTTTAATTCAAAAGCACATTTTTATGTATTCAATAATTTTTCAAATAAATGTGATTTTAATAAAATATTATTAATGAATAATATTTATTAATATATAGAATATAATATAATTTTAGGATGTGAATTATAATTTTTGAAAGCGCTAGAAAGCTGTTATCGTCGTAAAAACTAATATTTATCAATAAATAGGGATTTTGATTTAAAAATGTTAAATTCTAATATTTAGGTGATTATCTTGATAAAATAAAAATTATTTTTCAAATCAACAAATAAAAAATTGAAAAAGGTTAATTTTTAATAACTTTCTACTACAATTATTGTTCTGGGTAAAATTTAAATATAGTATATATATATATACACGATATGTATTATGACATAATAAAATTCCAAAATCAATGTAATGAATACTATAATGTGTATCCATGATGAAAATTGTGTTTCCCCTTTAAAATAATGTGTTTTTAAGGTATTTCATTAATTTTATAAACCCTCAATGAATCCTCCAAAACCTATATTAGATTTTTAATGTTTTAAAATAAAATCATTATAAAGGTGACTCATGTCTACACCATCAAGGTTATTTATTTAATGATTTAGGTTATTAAACTTATAAAAAAATTAAATCAACCCCTCCTTAGTGGAAAACATTGGTAAAACCATGGGATGGTTTTTTTTATTATTTTATCATATAAATACCAAAACCTAAGTATTGTAATTAATAAATAATTATCCTATATTTTTCTATAAACCCCACCCATACTCACATTAATATTCATTAAAACCCATTTATGAATGAATTTTCTCTTACCTTACTTCTCTATATCCCTCCCAAGATTCCACCATTCTCATAAAAATATCATTACAAGCTTTTAAAAGGTCCCTCTAAAGATAAGGGATCCCCTCCTTCTCCTCTATATTCATGTTCCTTGTTTATATTGTGCATTTTTATTTAAAATTTTTTATATTGGGATATGTTTATGAATTTCCCTATTACTATAATTATTATTTCAAAGTGATGAGTTACCCATTTCACTCTCAATCTCCCCACCTATAAACCTTTATGTACACCAATTATGTTGTCTAAAACATTTGTGAAGTGAATACCCATAACCATTTACACACAGGGGTATTAACCTATATGTACTTATCCTTAAATTACTGGGTACTTCCATGTATACAACGCAAAATCATTATTTTTGGGTTAAAAGTGTTGAAATTCAATCTTATGTTGTATGATCTATTTAGAAACAATATTCATGTACATTATATGAATGTAATTGAAGAGATTGAAATTATATATCCCTCCAATGCATTGAGTAACATTTTTATCTCTTGAGATACCATGTATGGAGAACCATGGGTTTTCCTAAGAACCTTATGTTATTATGTATTGGATATAAAATTTTACTTATGGTTATGAATTCAAGATTTATGTTACCACCACATTCCCATGTTGTATTTTTTTTATTATCTTATATCATGCTTCAATATTCAATTTTATGACTATCTCAAATCGTATGTTACCTTGATATACATATTAACTCATATGTATTACTTTTATAATGTTATGCTTTTATTTTTCACTTATTGGGCCTTATATCTCACCCCTTTCATATGTACTTCCTCAGGTTATCGAATGTTGTTTCTGAAAATCAAGGTAATTTAAGGGCTTGTTATGGATTTTGAGTTTATATATTTACATTTCTATTGAAATTTGTGATTTTATGTATCCAATTACCCAAATAAATAAGGTATTGTGATATTTTTGGATTTTATTAAGTGTATCATTATGTATTAAATCTTGAATTAATTTGTATTAAAGATATGTGTGGTCATAAACTATCCAAATTACCCTTATGAAACCCAAAAATGGCTTATAAACATCAAAATTTTTCTTTAAAAAACATTATAAGTTTATACTAGCATAATAAATTGAATATTGTACTCATATGCATCAAAAATTTCATTCACCCCCATTCAAACAGCTACACATTTTCATGTGACAAAACCATTTTCTAAACAAACTACCATCCATTAAAGATCTCGTTGTCCCTGCCTAAACTCCAAGACTAATGTATCAGCTAGATTAGTCTTCATTTGATAGATGTAATTGGAACATGAATTTGGATTCCCATCTAAAAAATCATCCACTTGAATGTTGCTTAAAGAAACTATTGATATCTCTCCAAATCATTGGCACATAAGAACTCTCCCACTTCCACATAAATGATAATTAGTGTTCTTATTTCCTTTCATTCAACGAAGTATAAATGAGGCATAATGTTGAATCAGATTAACTTGGACTAACAACTCAATTAAACTATACACTAAATATTACTCATTGGCTATCTATAAAAAATATAGTACATTTTTTCCCAACATGCTCAAGATGAAATGGTATTTCAATTAAATAGGTTTCTTCCATGCATAAAACACAAGATTCCAATCTAAGTGAGTCATACTCTAATTATCACAGAATAACACTCCACTATATTGAATCTGTATAAGAACCTTCAACAATCACCGTAACCATAAAAATTCCTTTCCATATTCCATTAAAACTATAAGAATAAATTTTTTAGTGTAAAAAGTTAATTTAGTGTAGTTTCGATATCCAACTGTTTGTTGTTCCTTCATAGGTGAACACAAACACCATGGGATTTTTTAGGTATATGAATCCCAAAAAAAGTTAGAATTAACATAACCTCACAATGGATTGTCATTTATAATGATCAAGGTTTTTTCTTCCAAACTAGTCAATTATTGGATAATCCATTCGACAGCCTCCAAGTGTTCCCTTCCCAAATTCTACATGAATCGACTCACAAATACCACTTTGAATGAAATGTCTGGTAGAGTACATATCATTATGTACATGAAAATTCCTTTTATTAATTTAAACAAAACCTTTACCATGTATACAAGCTTCTCATCTATTTTAGTAATCTTCTACATGGATGATATTAAGTTCCATGGTATTAGATTTGAAGATGGATTCTATCCAGTCATCTCAAACCTTTTGATAAACCATTAGATATGATACCTTTGAGATAAAAACAACGTCCCAAATTTTATATCCCATTCAATATTTATTCTAAAAATATTTTTTCACTATTAATCATCTTTCATCTTCAACCTTCTAGATAAGTAACTCTTCAACTTCTGAATCCTTTTATTATCTATTCCAACTATAGTATATTATCAAAATACATGAGAATAACAATGAAGATCCCATCATTCTAGGTCTTCTAGTATCAATTGTGATCCCTACTGGACTAAATAAAATCTTTTTCATCTATAAAATAATTAAATTAATATTCCATTAAATTTATGTCTACTCCATGTTATACATAATTCCTTATATTTTACACACCAAAACATTATTCCAATTATCCTCAAAACACACTTGTTTAATCATGTAAATATCTTCATTCAAATTACCATGAATGAAGTTTGTCTTTACATCCACCTTCAATTGGTACCATAGGGGTAATATTTCAATTTATAATTAATTTTTTTAGTTTTGACCAATTATGTTAAATAGTGGTTAAATCATTCATTTCTAGTTTATAAGATCATTAATATGATGTTTAATTAGCATGATTTTGACATTTTGATATTCATCATTCAATATTCATTTTTTATTAAATACTAAGGAGTGATGGATAATAATCAAAGATTCTATTAAGAGGTTCCAAATATTCAGGATAGTAGATTGGGTTACATGACACGTAGCTAGAGTACACACTGTGTATCAAGAGTACACACCATGTAACCAAGTTTATTACACCTAGATGTGTCACAAGATACATGGCATGCTAATCAGCTATTACACATAGTGAATTTATTGTACACTGTGTGTATAATTAAGCTACCTATTACATAGATTTTCAGATTACATGAAATGTAGTCTTTGTGCTCATTTTTTAGTCTACACAGTTTATTATTGAAATTAATACTAACCATTTTTTCATATATATGGCTTTTAACAACATGAACTGACAACCTAGATAATTAGTGAAACACATGGTGTATATTGGAATACACAATGTGTAAACATTAATTACTACAACCAAAGGACACACTAAGTCATCTTGTCAGTTACACATAAACATAGAATGTATAACACACAACATGTATCTCATTAGTACACTGTGTAATCTGTGCGAGATACATGATGAGTCAACAGACAGTTATCCCAGATACATGAGAAGTTATAAACATGAAATGTATCTTGATAGTACACACCATATAGTCTTCCAAAAGGGTTATAATTGAATTATATTAAAATATTTTATTACAGTAGTAAACCCTATTTACACTATTGGTACCAAACGTGTTTCACTGTGTAGTAAATGTTTTGAAGAATTAAGAGATGCATAATTAATTTATATAAATTAACTATAATTAATTATCATGCCATTTTATTTTCCATGAATTATTTTATGATGGTTATCTCTAAGTGTTTTTATATGATCATTAAGACAAAGATAATATATTAATTAATTAATATTACTATTTTTATGTTAATAATAAAGGAAACATTAAAGTGAATGATAGCCACTGTATATTTTCATTTTCATTGATTGTGTATGACTGATCATAATATTTGACCAAACATATGTATTTATTGGTATTATTTTATTTAATTTATTAAATTGATGTGAAATTATTAATTACTAAATTAAATATTATGTCATGTGAGCCATCCATACCACTTTTATTATATAGGACCTTCATTTCAAAGGTTTTTTATGTAATTCCCCTTAACCTATTCTTTAGTTCCCCCCACTCTTGTGTATGTTATAAACAAATGTAATAAAATGAGTATTTTAAGGAATACGGAGGCTGTTCAAAATTGAACTGAGAGAAAACCAACATAGGTGATACATAAGTGGGTAGGTGGAATACTAAAACTTATTCCAAGATTGGAACAAGGATATTTTATCTGGGGTCATAGGTTGATTTATTTACTTCTCAATAAATCAACCATTAGATAATATCCTGATTGGATCATTTAGTTTTTTATTTATTCCTTATGTCTTACTTATATTATAGATACATGAATGTGATCACATAAATGAATGGACTAATATGCAATGATGAAATTTAAATAAATGGATTATGTGGAAATGTTTTATCAAAACATCATTAATCAATTATGTAAAATTTATTTACTATTAAAAAGTATGGTAAAGGATAAAATAAAAAATCATTAAGAATAACAAATAAAATCCCTCAACATAAAATTAAGAGATAATAAGACTTAAATTACAAGCTTTGAAATGAAAACTATATAACTAAGTGTTTGACCAACCTTTATTGGGACACTTAATTTTAGCATGGTTTTCTTATGAATAATTGAGGTTGACTTAACAAATTTTCATCAAGATAAGTAGTCCTTGGAAGACTTTATGTATCTTGGAGGCATCTGTAGAGGAAATATGAGTGATGGTACATGGATTGGGTAGTCAACTCAATTGATTAAAGATCTATATGCCCACATTTGGTAAATAACTGGCTTCAAAAATACCTTTTAGTAATTGAATGGTCGCTTTATTGGGTTATGAGTAGGGGAATATGGATCCTTTCCACTGGAATGACCAATCAACTAGAGATTCGGAGTCTAACGGTGAGGACTGTTTATACTTGATAAAATATTGGAAGACATAATAAAATTAAATTAATTATGTCTCATATAAACTTTAATCATGTTAATTACCAATAATATTCTCTTTTACCATTGTAGAATAATTGAAAATTAATCACCCTTATTATCCATATGATCAATCTAGGAGAAATATGATCTCCTTACTATAAATAACTTCTAGGAATGGCTCAGATGCCTACGGGTTGTGTCTCAGCATAAACAGAAATATTATACATTAGAATCCTCACTATCTAATTCACATGATAATAAGAATATTTGTGATGATTTAACTGTCTATGATAAACACCTGAGTGATTTAGTCAATTTTCATTTTTTTAATGCTTTCATCCTTGTTTAATGAGCTTATGAAGTCACATGAAGACATGGATGTTTATATTATACTCTCACATCTCTATATTCTATATCAATAGAGAAATAGATGAACAATTTGGGATATCCAAGTCACTCTTAAAGATTAATCTTAGATAATTTTTAATAGATGGGACTCACATAGTCAAACTCTTTGGCTACATTGAGTGCCTAGAGGTTCTTGGGTTAGGACTACTTGATGAAATGTGTAATGATATCATTCTTTCATAACTCCCTCAAATCATCACTAATTTTATTTTTATTTTTAATATGAATAACTTATATAAGTCTCTCCATGATCATTTCACTCTCATTCACCAAGTTGATAAGGATATAAAGTGTGAAAATACTTATGCCCTTATGTTTAATAAATGGAAGGTTAGGTGAAGAGATATAGTTCTAAATATTCATCTAAAATAACTCCCAAGAATTGAATGATCAATTAAAAGAAAGGGAACATGATACCCTATATTTCTCATGTGGCATTAATGGTTAATAGAAGAAAAAATTCACCCAATAAAAGAGTCAAGGGAAATAATAAAGTGAATTTATTATTGAGTAAAATATATCTATTTCAAAAAAAATTGTAATAGATATAGTATGTGGTGATAACATATGTATTAAAATACTAGAACCATGGATATTATGGAAGATTTTATGTGTGGAGGTAGACCTATGAGTAGCCAATGGAGTCAGACTTGTAGCTATAGAAATGGGAGACTACCACCTCACATTATGGATGATAATGATATTTATGTTAAAAAAATCTTATTATATGCCATCTGTTACCCAAAACATTATTTATATATCCAAAAATGATTCATATGGATTTACTTTCAAGTTTGAGAATACATACTATTTCTTTTATAATGAGAAAACATGTTATGGTAAAGCATAATTAAATCTTTGTATTTTTGTGTCTGATTATTCAAAATAATTAATGACAATCAAAAATGAAATGGGTTCACATTAATCATACCACACCCAAATTTGACATCCCCGGCTATGTCATATAAATTTAAAATGTTTGAACAAATTACAACAATATATAAATTTTGATTCATTTGAACTAAAACCACTTGGTATATGCCACAAATATTTACAAGGTAAAATTGATAAATCCTCATTTAGTGGAAAGGTTAAGGGCCAAATAGCTTCTTGAATAATCCACAGCGATGTGTGCGGACCATTTCCAGCTGAAGAAAGGGGTGGGTACTCATTATTTATAACTTTTTATAATGATTTTAGTAAATATGGATATATATAATTGATGAGGTATAGGTTGGATCCTTTAGATAAATTCAAAAAATACATAAATGAAGTTGAGAACTAACTTGGTAAGAAGATTAAGAAACTATGATAATAGCATAGTGGAGAATATGTTAATCAATAAATCATTGATTATGTATCGGAGTTCTAGAATTTATCAATACCTACCCATCCTAATACACCAAAATTGAATGGTTTAAGTGAAAGGAGGAACCGCAACCTGTTGCTTATGGTCAAATAAATGATGGGTCATGTGGTTCTTCTATTGTCCTTTTGGGAAAATTTGTTATAGATAAAAGAAAAATACTAAACTAGGTTACAACTAATGTGGAAAATGGTATTCCATAAAATTTGTGGAGTGGAAATAAACCCACATTATTGTACTCTCATTTGTGGGGATGTAAATCATTTTTAAGGTCTATTCATGAAAAAAATGTGCACACTAAGGCACAAAGTGTACCTTTATCAGATACCCTAATGAAACATAAGGGTACCTCCTATACAACCCCTTAGAAAAAATAGTAATAACGGAATGAAACTCCATATTCCTTAAGAGGGAAAACATCTCTAAAAGAGATGGTGGGAGTGAGATAGACTATTATGAAGTCCGGTCTCCAGGTACATAAGATTGTGCAAGGTAAAAACACCACGATGCCCTATAGAAGAAGAATTTAATGAAACACAATTATTATATAGTACTATAAGATAGGTTATATGACTTAAAATATGATATTATTTATTTACTAAGGTTGGTGACTCATTATTAGTTGATAATAATAATCATGTATCCTATAGGGAAGCAGTAAGTGGCACAAATGTTTCCAAGTGGAAAGAAACTATAAATTATTAAATGGATTCCATCAACCAAAACTATATGTGGATCTTGGTAGATCCTCTCATGGATTTAAATTATGTTTTTAAATGGGTATTCAAGATTGAATTAGACATGTATGGATACTTAAATACTTATATGAAATGAATAGTTGAAAAATATTATGAATAACATCAACGAATTGACTAAAAAGAACCCTTTTCACCAGTTTCTATACTCAAATCATTCAAAATTCTACTTTTCATTGTGACTTTATAGGATTTTGAGATTTGTAAAATGGATGTCAAAACATCCTTCCTTAACAGTAACCTTCAAGATTATTTCTATATGAAACAAACTGAAGTGTTTGTGACTCCAAATGATTCCAACAAGTTATGTAAGTTCCATAGATCAATTTATGTTTTAAAAATTGAATTGATGCCAGGGAAAATTAGATTTGATGAATACCTAATAGAATTTGGATTCATAAATAAATAATGTGATTCATGTTTCTATATGAATTTTAGTGGGTGTCTGGTCATTTTGTTAATAGTTTATATTGATGACATACTAATAATTGTAAATAAAATACAATTATTATAGTAGATTAATAGATTAGTTAAATAAAGAATTCTCTATGTAGGAATTAGGTGAAGGAACATAGAATCTTGGGGTCAATATCCATAGTGATTGATCTAAGTGGGTTCTCTGTCAATGTCCAAGAATATATATTGAAAATATATTATAGATATTCAGTATGGAACAATCTGAGAGCGAATTGTTTCCAAGGTATCATGTTATTCATCATTTTAATCAAATGATTCCTTCGACACATGAGGGAAGATAGAGTATGGAAAAGTCTCAATAAACATTAGTGATTGGGTTATTCATGTATTATATGATATGTACTGTGATAGATGTCACTTATTTCATAAATATGGATGGAAGATATCAAGTCAACTTTGGTGACCATAATTGGATAGTATTCAAGACTATCCTTATGTTTATAAAACATACTAAATACATGTTCATAGTCAATGAAAGAGATGATGAAGTCATCATCATAGTATATGAAGATGATAGTATAAAAATTGATAAAGATTATTTAAAATTATAGTTGGTATATATCTTCATTCCTTATGGAGGAGTTGTGAGATGGAATAACTTAGGGAAAGTTGTGGCTATAGATTCTACAGTAGAGCCTGATTATGTTATGTCTTCTTAGGAAGATAAATAAGTAGTAATGCTATATAACATAATACAATATCTTAACATGGTACCTAGGAGTAAAGATCCCATCATACTCTATTGTGATAATACTAATGTGGTGGACCATGCATAGGAACCTTGGTCACATCAGCAAATAAATCACTAAATTCAGAAGTGGCATCTCTTGAAATATTTTTTTCAAAGACATGAAATTACATTGAGCATAATATCCATAGAAAACAACCACGAATACCCCATGACTAAATCCTTATCTCAATAGAAACAAGATCATCATGGGAGGTATAAAAAACTAATATTCATAAGTAGTTTACTATAGTCCATGTGGGAGTTTTTTAGAGTTGGTATTCTAGAACCAACTATTTTTAATTTCAATTACATGTATATTTGAAAATTTTAAAAATAAAAATATTTTTTTTCATTACACTACATTACTTTAATATAATAATTTCTTAGAATACATGTCTCTTTGATAAGTTCATAATAGTACCCTGCTATAATGAGAGCCTTGGAATTCCATGAGAATATTATTAAATATAGTTCTATGGTTGGATAACATACTATAATAGGACATATATAATGGTCATTTTTTTAGGTGTGAGTACTCATAATTAGACTATAATTATTCTCATGAAGTTCACCTATGGTAATCTAAAAGATGGGAGATTATGAGAGAAAACACGCTTGTATGAATTCTGTATGTTTATGTTTCATTGAGTATACCTATTTAAGTGTGTGTAATAGTAAATAGACATTAAGATTATTATTATTTCTTTTCATGAATCACAGACTTTGATGTACTAACCAAAACCATAATACCATTTGTTCTAGGTAATTAGGGTGTTTCATGAATGAAATGTTATTAATGAATAAGTTATGGAAGGATTTGTCTCTTATATATTTATATATGTTGATATATATTCCCTTTTATTGAAATAGTACATTCACATTCAATTAAATTTCCACAGTGTAAAGAGGAGTTTATTTCAGGTAGTCAAAGAAAGATGTATCAAGAACAAAGGCTGGTGAAATGAGTGTCCAACCTTCTTGATGATATATTGTGACAAAGGGATTATATTACACTGTAAAAATTAATTTCTTGTTGTCGAAATTATGACTTTTATTTAATTCTCTTGGGTTTCATGACCCGTTTCTAGACTTTAATCTTGGATTTTAGGCCAGACCACCTAATAAAATTAGAAAAAAAGCCTACATGGTCACACACTAAGGGTTTCCATTAATCTTAATTAAACTCAATTTTAATATAATTATTGGAATAAATATAATTCTATGTGTAGTGGAATAATTTTATCCATATTTAATCTATCAAAAATATTTTTATCAAAAGGCAATAAATAATTATTTATTCATTAATAAATAATTTATTCAATTGTGTGAATAATTTGAAAATATTTATTCTCTAGACTGTGAGTATAATATTTATTTTATTTATTGAATATTTCATAAGTATTTATTTTCCAGAATATTAATAGAATATTTATTAATGAATAAATATTTAATAATTATTTATTCAAGTATTCAATAATTTCGAGGAGGATGGATAGAATAAGATCGTGTCTGGTTATAAATATTAATTTATAACCCCATAAAATTATATATATCACTATGCTATTTAGTGATTTCCATAAAATATTATTATTATTTTATTATATGTGATGGGATCAGATGTGGTTTATTAGATTATTTAGGGAATATTCTTTAAGTAAATAATTTTTAACCTTAATCCACACTCTATAAATAGATTGTTATGCCTACATTGGAGGGTTAATGGAATATTTAGAATCATTGTGAACAATTCATTTCTATCTAGAATTCACTTATTATCATATTCTTATGAATGGAAAGAATAAGTGAGATTCCTTTAATACTAAATAAACTTGAAGGGATCTATATTAAAAACATAAGATGATTGACCTACCATTCTAGCATCCAACATTGCACCGGTGTTGTTCATAGATAAAATAACCACATGTGGATCACTACTAGAGGGGATCTAGTTTGGATCCTCCCTACATAGCAATGGCAATCCCGAAAGGGGTTTTTGGATGCTCAATAATATCATCCATGAATGATCCTAATATGAATTATCCATTATTCATATTTATTTAAATTGATTATAAATTAAATGTGAAATAGAAATTTTTTCAGTTCCAAGATTTCTATGTCAATACACAATGGGAAAAAAAATTTCTTCATAACATTTACATCTTTCAAAAATGTAAAATTATCTATTGAATCCAAAAAAAACATTAATGTTTATTCACCCAAAATTCACATTTGTCATGCCCATAACCTTTAAAAGTAAGGATCGCATTCACACCAACTCTCATCATTCTAGAAACTGGGAAAGGTTTTGTGGTTTATTGTGACACTTATGGATCTAGACTCAACTGTATTCTTCTAATGAACTGACCTAGTATATCCATTAAAACTAGTACTTGAACCGATCAGCAACTTACCCGAAGGGCTTTCCCAATCCCCAAAAGTTGGTATCTAGCACCTAAGCATCAAATAATTACCAGTGGTAATTATATTATCCAGCCTAAAAAAGATACATGGAACATATACAAAATGGATGGAAATCGTATAAAGAAAACTAGAAGAAATATATTCCATAACCAAAGAAAACATATGTTCTGGTATAACCCAAAAGTGATAGATAAAACCCAATGTAAAAGTACAATAATCAAAAATACAACTAAAACAGGGACCAACTACTCCACATGATATGTGGGAAATATACCACTATATCACCACCAGTTACCTATAACCAACTAATATAAACTTTACCACCTAAAAGTAGCACCAATACCTTTCTTGAATCGAAAGAAAATACAATTTTTACACATTCCCTAGGGAATGTTTTGGGTGTGAGCTTACCAGGATCAGTAGAATCCAACCCATGTTTTCTATATCAAGTCTCTATAAAATAATACCAAAATTGTTATTTTAAATAAAAAATGGTATGATAACAGTTAAGATATTTTTTTATATGAAATATTGATAAAACATTTCCTCATTTTCCACATTTTAAAAACAAGTCCAGGTAAAATATTTTCAAACCATATTTTAAATATCCAGTTTCATCAGTCAAATCATGTGTCATTTCATATAAAAACAATGAATTTCAAATCCCACACAAAAAGTATAAACACACAATGGGTACAAAAATTTAGGCTATCTAGACCACTTATACCAAAATCAATGACTAGTGCACACTATATGTCCTTTGAACATATGCATAATTTCAGAGAGAAGAGTAACGCCCTATAAAGTTTACCCCCTAATGGGTTTAAAAACATCAATCCTATGTATCTATAGACTAGGAACATAAGAAAACCCAAAAATTGATCACCCTACTAATATAGATGTAAGTGGCCCAATTATACACCTTCCACAAAAGTACCCAAGGCTCCCACACACAACACAATTCAAATCAATTTCCAATGGTCAACAAATTTCACATAAATTACAAACAACCCTTTATTTCATGAGAAACAAGATCTCAAATCTCATTTCACAATTATTTGAAAATAACTTTTTCTTTTAAAAAAATTTAGGGGGGAACCCATATGTTCTCCAAAACCCATTCCACAAAAAGAAAAAATAAATCATTACAATTCATTTAGAAAATAAAGAGAATTCAAAGTTACCCAAACATATTCTAGAGACAGAACCACCTACCTAAAACTCAGGTTGCACACAAACCATGATGGTGTCCACACAAATAGAAAAGGATCGCATGAAAAATGAATATATGAACTCAAGAAACTCAAATTACACACCAAAACCAAACCAATATTCATCCAAAAACAACCCATCCCTTTAAAGGGACCCCTCCTAGACCATTAATGATGAAACCTATATAATAATCCCTCGAAATCCACCCACAGTGGGATCTAGGATAGTGACTATAACTAAGAGTATATGAATCTCAATATAGAATGTGTTACCCAGTATAATATATATATTATCAGAAGATATGGTATCATCAATCAATAAAATCCATGAAATAATATCAAAATGAAACAAAAACAATCACACAATTTATGTATAAGTAAAACAGATTCATATAAAAGTCTCTAAATAAGAACCCAACAGAAAAGATAAGGAAGTGAAAAAGTAATTATCCCATGGTTCTGGCTAGTAATTCCCAGAATAGTCCATGTAGTCCTATTACAAACATAATAATTTTTTATATACATAGGGTGATCATACAATTATACTCAGTAGGAAAACCAAATTCTCTTATCCACATATGAAAGAATCATAATAATTCACCCAAGAAAAGATAGCAGAACCAAAATCACCTCAATAGGTCAACTAACCATCCCAACCAAGCTAGACATCACTCATTAAATAAATCATCTAGTTATAGTAACATAATAAGAAACATATCAGTAATTGGTACCCTTCACTACTTTCCTCTTGATTTTCTACTCTCACAACCCAACATCATACATCAAGGTGCTTCCATTTCTTCTATATAACACATCACACAACACCACCATGCAACACTATATGGACCCAAAATTTTCATAAATCGATTTCATATATTAATTGATAAATATTTATCACATAACAAAACAATCCACGCCAGAATCATATAGTTTGAGTGCCATTAATACTTTGAAACATTATCAACAATTTCAAAGGTGAACTACAACCTGTCCAACTTAGTTATTCAAAAACAGTACCCTTCATATAAATATCCTAAATAAAAACATTCTTTTTACCCTATGGAATGGAAATATATTAAAGGTTTAGAGTTTATGCTCATTAAGGGTAAACAAGTGATATATAAATGATCTCACAAGAATAACATGATAATTAGGGTATATGAACATGAGAATAACATTTTAAAACCATAAACTGCATATAAAAATCATAACCTTAATTCATTACATAAATATTTTCATTTTATAAGACATGAATAATAAAGGAATCAAATAAGATGATCCATGAGAGTCTAGAATAGGCATAATAAATGGATTTTTTTCATATATATAAGCATAGAAAATCATTTCCTTAGTAGTAAATGCTTATTCCCAATGCTATCATAGTGGAATGGGATCACTACCAAAACCATCATAGTAGTCAAGTTTCACTCCCAGGAATATTATAGTGGACAAAGTCCATTACTTAACTTTTTTGACTCCACGTTTTAGTCCTATTTATCTCATGATATATCAATATTTATATAATTATTTATAGGGATATATAGGTCTCATCCATCACATATTGAAAATAATAAATATGTGCTCTACAAGATTATAAAAAATTTATCATATCAAAACCCATTAAGATGAATGGTTTTTATAAATATTTCATCATGGTATAACCCATTTAAAATTAATAGGTTTCATAAAAATTACATATTCTCATCATATCATAACATATAGGAAATAAACGTGTTTCATAAAAATTGCATCTTTTTATCATAGCATAACCCATGGAAAAGGAATGAGTTTCATAATCATATTTAAATCATAAACATAAACCATACATATAATTATTAAGGATGGTATCTTGTGATCTTATCTCTATTAAATCTTAAGTAACATCAACGGATGTCCTAATAGATTGAAAATGATTTTGGTAGATAAATTGGATCATTTCTTGATGGAAATTTCATTCCAAATTTTAAAACACTTACATAAAATATATAATATTATTATATAATAAAGAAAAAAAATTATTTCAATATAACCTTTTAAACATTAAAAGAGATAATCAAATCATTGAGGGTTTATGATGGTGGAAAATACCATTCATGTCAAAAAATTTAAAGCAAAGATTCCTTTCAAAGTTTTGATAAAAAGTATAATGTGCCTCGTATAGAAAATGATAATAAGAATCCTTTAAAACCATTTTGTTAAAATTATAACATGGATTAAAAATTATATAAAATTAAAATGGTAAAAAAAAATTGTTGAAAACATTTTTATAAATCAGGGATATGTAAGATAAATTATTTTCGACCAAAGATAGAAATAATGTTGAATTTTACTTAAAAATATATTTTGTATGTTGAGGAATTAAAGAGAAGAAAATGAAAGTAAAAAATTTATTCTATATAAATTACCATATGATAAAAAAATTCATGATGTTATTAGGAGAAATATCATAATATTTCATCATTATAAACTTAATCATAAACAATCCTGATAAACAATAAGATTATAAAAAACATTTACCATATTGGTAACATTTGAATTATAAGCCCCATGAAAGATAAACATTTATATAGATATGTATATCCAAGAAAGATTCATGATAATACTAATAAAATGAACTCATGGGTAGTATATAAACAACAACGGAAATAAATAAATGGTTTATATTTCATGTGTCCCACAGAAAAAAAAGTGAGGCAAAAATACATTACTACTTTGGTAACTTTTGAATTGTAAGATACTTGGAAGAATAAAATTAAATGAAACATTAAATATCCTAAAAATAAATAAAATCATGGTATAACATGTGAATGAGTTAATTATAAACAATACATAATAGAAACAATCTATGAATATGACAAATGTCTCTAAGAAATAAAAAAGGGACTAGAAATCACTTACCTCAGGTATCAAATTTATTTGTGCATGTTAGAAACTAATATATATAATAAATTTAGTGTTATTATAAATATATTAAATAATAATATTATATATTATTTATTTATGATATTTTATTACTAGTTTGTTAACAATTCCTTTTTAAAATCACTTTTTGGGTTATAACTGCTTCATTTTTCATGTATGTTTTTGTTTGGTATTTTTGGTCCTTTTACATTGATCACGGGTCCATAATATCAAAAATAAAAACCATGATGTAAATATATTAAATATTCATTGTATATATATATATTTATATTAATTGTTAAAATCTATAGATAAAAATTGAGTAACATCATTCATGGAGATGGTAGGTCGTACGTAAACACAAATATTGTTTCTATTTTCTCTAAAGATTGAAATAAATAGATAAAAATATTAATTAACATTTATATAATCATTTCTATATCATTTATATAATATTAATTCCATAAATTTACCCATATTACCATCCATATCATAATAAAATGAAATACATGTCACATCACTTTGTGGAGGCCGTAGTCCACACGTATGCATGAACGACGTTATCATTTTTTTACAAATTCAAAGGTAATAAGGTAGATTTGATATTATAAATATATAATTATTATTATTTCATAAGTGTCATATATACACCTTAAATCCATTTTTATACCCACCCATGATAGGCGGTGATGGAAAATGAATTACATAAGTTTGTGAGTTGGTAGACTATTGTGCACATGATCGATGTTTTTGTTTCCCATTTGAAAGAAAATGAGATGGATATAGGTTATTAAAATTAACATAACACAATATAATTATATTTAATATATTGGTTTTATTATATTTTAATTATTAAAATATGATTAAAGGTGGTATGAGAATAATTATAAAATAAAGAGTGTAGTGAAGACAATGTCCTTCCCTTAGAAATCCTTTATTGTGTCTCTTGGTAAGAGTAATAGTGTTGGTATTTTTGGAATAATGGAAGTTATAGAACATGTATAATAATATTTTGGAGATAAATTTTTAGGATGTTTTTGATCCAAATAGATTAATTATTGTGAATAAGTTAGGGGAGGAGGTCTGTTATTATAATTGGGGAAGAGGGCATTCTTTTTAATACACAAAACTATTCAATATTGGAAAGTAATTATCTATCCATGTGCCTAAAAAATTGATAAATAATGTATTTTAAGGATTATATGGTTAATATGAACTTAAAAAACGAAAAATAAACTTTTTTTAAACATTTCATTCCCTTAGAATCTATGTTTACTCAATTTTACCATTTTAATTTTCTCCACAATAACTAGTATCGTTTAATTTACCTAGATAATTTAACCACAAATAATAAAATTAAAATTAACCATATTATATTAATTTAAACAATTAATTCTAGATATGAAATAAAATTTATTAAATAAATATCTTACATGTGTTGAAAATTAATTTTAACACATGCCTATGTAACACACAAAACCCCATTTTAACCTTAACCGTAGTAATTACTTTTTATATTTTATATTATTATTAATAATATAAAAAAGGATTTTAAATTATTATATAATTTAAATTATATTAATTAAAAAAAATTATCCATTTTACCAAATTAATTTACAATAATTTTAAGTGTTTAATATAAAAAAAACCCACATGAATGATAAAGAAGTTGTTTTCCAAAGAAAACATTTTCATAAGTATTAAAAAAATTGTAAAAAATGGAAAAAAAGTATTGTTTATAATGAACTAAATTAGATTAATTATATTTTAATTTTACTAATTTTACTTCTAAAACCGTTTTTTATAAAAATTTATCTTCTTAAATGCTTTAAAAGAAAAGGCATTTTTTATAAAAATGAGTAATTTTTCACTATTCATAAAAAAATTAGACTTTTCAGAATATTTTCAAAACTTCACTGCAAGATAATTTTGATATGTTTATATAAAAAATTATTTTAAATTTTTAAATAAAATTTCATAAATTGGGAAAAAATTAATCTTTAAATAAGTGTGTAGAATGCAACGAAACCTCTTTTTAGAAAAATATAATTTATAAGCATACAAATGGAATTATTCATATATTATTCCTATAAAAAAATATAGTAATGATAATTTTTTTATTGAATATATAATATATTAATTTCATTAAAAGTATTCACCTTACGAACTTTAAATTATTAAGAAAAAAACACTTTTCACGTATAAAAATTGTTTTTTTAGAAAAATATTTCTTTTATTTTCAAAAAAAATTCATTTACTATCAATATATAACCAATGAATTTATTTTATAGAATTTTAAACCATATACTCTTCAAATTTTATTCAGTTCAATTCATACCATCTACTCCAACAAATAGGCGATAACAATCAAATTAAATAATAATATTTTAATAGTATATTTTGGTTCATTTGAACTCAGTGTTGCGTATAACACATGATATCAAAGAAATTTTATTTATTTGAAAAAATATTTCCTAAATTATCAAAGTGTTTCATCCCCCCCCCCATATTTTTTCCTCATAATTTTAACTTCCACTAGGTAATAAATTATTTTACATTTGTAAATTAATTTGTAGAAAACCCACACTGTTAAAAAGGGTTAAAACTTTCTATTGAAAATATAGAAAGGTAAATACCAAGTTCATCTTGAAAGAACCGATTTTTTTTGAATAGGAGGTCAGTAGTGGTATGTTAAAATATGTACATAAAAGAGAATACTAATTCCCAAGTATTGATAGAGGGTGATAGATAACATGGTCTTGAGAATGTTAACCTCCAAAGAAAAATAAATATGTGATAAGTTAAAAGACAATTAATTTATCATAAATTAAATTAATAGGAATTTTTTTGTATCAAGATACTTTTCTTAATGTTGAAAAAATCATTACTATTAAAATAGAGAACAAGAGAAAAATACTTTATTTATTTGCATTTAATAAGTATAATCTCATCCTTTGGTTGTGATTTGATCACTTTCCACTTCAACTCTTACTCCAAGAAATAAATATGAATTTTTCATTACTTAATCACTAATTGATCACAAGATCCATTAAATAATAATAATTCATTCCTTCTTTCTCTATTTATCTTTACAACTGAAGTGGTTAGAACAAGTTATCTCATATGGATAAATATTTATATCATAAAATAATACATTAAACTCTAAACCTTATCCAAATATCAACTATAACCTTTGGATAAATGGTTAACCTTAAAACCCTTCCAAAATTCAATAAATTATAAATAATGTCACTAAATTTCCAAAAATAAACATAACATTAATCCCCCAAAAAACATAAATTAGCTATTAATTATCACATGCCATATATGTGAGTACCTTTGTCATATATTCTCTTGAAACATGGTAATAACCAAAATTACCATAAAACCTCAATGAAAACATACATTCTTTTTTGTTAATTAAATAAAAACAGAGATTATTGAATATTCCATAAATCTAAAAATGTTTTGAAATCCGTCAATGATAACATAACCAATGTTTTCATCAAATCATTAATCATTTACATGGTAATAAATACTATCCAATTCACATTATCCATATTAGTCATCTCTTTATCCTAAATAAACACTATTATCTCAATATTAGGAACATATAAAGATTTATCTTTCAATTAATCACTTGTTTACTGTAAAACATCGTGTTTCCAATAAATAACTTTTTAAGGTCATATGTATCATTCAATATATTCATTGAAATCTTAAGTGAAGATATTCTACAGAATAATATTTATATATTTCCGAAATCATATAACATAATTATTGAGTTCTAGCTTATAAACTCTTCAATCATTCCACTTCATTCTTGAACCATTAACTACTCTTCATTATCTTATTAATTAATACCGTTCATTTAATATGTCATTTACAGTCTCTTCAATATCAAAAAAACAACTTTACTTATACAACCTTTCTGATCCTCTTCTAGAGTTATCCCCCTAAGACATCGATTTTCATAATTCCCATACTTTCCAAAATTAAAACATTCAACCATTGATGATTACAAAGTGAAACCACATTCTCATCCATTATGTTAATTGAACTTTTCATCTTTTTTTGAAAATACTTACTATGTTACCTTATTATCCACACATAGAACAACTTCTCATTCATTTTGGAAAATCTCTTGAGTGCATCTTCCCACAATCTTAACATATAATAAACCAAATATTCGTTCACCCATGTCTCCACCACCTAAACTCTCATAAAATTATATCCATATATTCTTTGGGGATTTCAAGAGTTGGTTCAGTTTCATATTGTTAATCATATATCATGATAACTTATTTTGAACAATCATAATATTTTTTAGTCCAGTGATCATCCCACTTGGTTTCTCATTAACACATTGTCTATCACATTCATTGTCAACCCAGTTCCTTATGGTTTATTCCACTTACTAAAACAAAAAATCATATCATGTGAAATAATATTCATAGTGAGGAACCACACAATAATGAAAAATCACATATGTTATGTCTAAATCATGGAACATTAATTCAATCCATGACACATTTAGTTTAACCTAGGTAGTGTTAATAATATATTCAAATCCTTCATAATGGTTCATAAAGAGTTTGTGAACTTTCAAAACATATCCCCCGATAGTGTCGAACCAAGTGTGATGAAATAATCATTGTCATGCCCTAGGTGAATATCAAGTCAAATCCCAATGTTCTCTTTTCAGATTTATCATCCTATGTACAACTGTTCTAGAGCCACAAAAACTTATAGAATCTAGAAAAAGATGCAATTTTTTGGAAACTAGTATCTAGAACCTTCATCAAAATTCAGGGACATTTTTTAATACTTTGAATTATCCTTATAATTACCCTTTTAAATATATATTGGGATCTCACTATCATTTTATCACCCTAGTATCCAAAGGTTACTAAAACTTTCCCTAATAAATATTTTAGCAACCCAACCTCTTCATACCTTGAAATCACATATCAATGGATGAATATTCATCACATAATTACATGATCCATTCTATAATTTTATAGGTATGGTGAATTTGTAAAATTGGAACATAAAAAACTAGTACATAGGTGAACTACATCGTCTCCCACATAATTATTTATACCCAGAACGCTCTATAGACTTATCATATATAAAAAATTTATTCATACCATAGTGAATGGGAATATAAAAAAGGGAGGGCTATGATGCCCAGTAAGGGTAAAAAATATAGATATCATTGATCAAACAATAATAAAATGAGGATAAGATTATGAGAACATGATAATAACAACTGAAAACCAATCTTTGAATATCAAAGATCATAACCTTGAGTCCTGGCATAAATCTTGAAATTTCATAAGATAAGAATCATAAAGGATTCGAATAAAATGATCCAAGAGATAATTAGATAGGTATAAGACATGGATTTTTGGAATACACATAATCATATAAAACCATTTTATTGGATTTTAATGCTCATTACCAAGGATATCATAGTAGAATGGGTTCACTTCCCAAACCATCATAGTTTCCCTGGTTCAATCCCAAGACTATCTTAGTGGAAAACTACAATAGAAATCTAGGTTTACTCCCAATTAAATTTCTTTTTATATCATGAGATATAAAAATTTACCCAATGCATTTTAGGGAGATATAGGTCCCACCAGTCACATAATAAAAAATAATATATTTGTATTCTATAAGATTATAAAATATTCATCATATCAAAACCGATGAAGAAAATGGGTTTTGTAAATATTTCATCATGGAATAACCTATGTAAAAAAATTAGGTTTCATAAACATTTCATCTTTTCATCATATTATAACTCATGAGAAATAAATAAGTTTCACAAAAATTATATCTTTACATCATTGAATAACCTATGTAAAAGGAATGGGTTTTATAATCATCTTGTCATCATAAAAATAAACCATAAAGAGGATTAATAAGGATGGAATCATTGGATCATATATATAGTAAAGCATAAGTAACATAAAAGGTTTTCATCTTATAAAAATATATTTTCAAAGATAACATAGAATATTTCTTGAGGAAAATATCATTGCCACTTTGAAAAAAACATACTTAAAATATTATTTTTTCTTAAATAATCAAAAATTAATTTCATTTTTAAATGAATATGTAAAATTTTAATAGAATATTTAAATCATCTACTTGTCTTGATGCTAGAAGATACAATTCATTATGTATGCATTAAATTAAATATTCCTTTCACATTTTAATTAAAAATAAAAATATTCCTTGTTTGGACAATGAAAAGAATATTCATTTTAATCCTGTTTTTTTAAATCATTAAATGGTTAAATATTTCTTTAAAAATCATTTGATTATATTAAAAACATTATTTAACCTATTATTAAAAAACATGGAAATGGATGAATATGTTTTTTCGATCGAAGAGATAAATTATGTTAATTTTTCTATAAAAACATATTTTTTGTCTTGGATACTTAAAGGGAAGAAAATGAAAAAAAATATATTATTATACTAAAATAAAAAAATAGATTACAATTTATGAAGTTTTAGAGGCATAGCTCATAAAATTTCATCATTGGAAACACAATCAGAAACAATTCCAATAAATGTTGAGATTGTAACAAAAAAACATTACAACATTGGTAACTTTTGAATTATAATACTCATAAAAGAAATAACTAATATGTATTTTTATAACCCCATATTTTTCATGATCATAATAATAAAATACAGTATTGGTTATTATATAAACCACAAAAAAGAAACAAGTGGTGTATAAGGAATGCATCCCATTGAAAGAAATGTGAGACAAAGATCTCTTGCCGCTTTGGAAAATTTTGAATCGTAAGCACCATGGAAGAAAAAATTAAATTAAAATTTAAATATCATAATAATAAATAAATTCATGATATATCATGTCAATGTTGTAGTATATACTCCACATAAATTAAATGAGTGGGGAATATGGTATATATCTCCCATAAATAAAAGAGAGACTATAAATAACTTACCTCATGCCTCGACTTTGTTCTTATATATTCACATATACTACATAATAAATATCAATTTATTATAAATTAATTAAATAACTTTAATCATATATATTATACCATATATTATTCACTTATAACCTTTTATTACCCATTTATTAACAATTTATTTTTAAAATCATGTTTCGGGTAATAACAGCTTCATTTTTCATTTATGTTTTGGTTTGATATTTTAGATACCTTTAATTTAATAATGTTACATAAAATAAATAGTTTTAAATAATATATATATCATATAATTTCATTAATATGTATTTATAGTTATATATAAAAGTGAGATATAGAAAAATAGTGACACTGTTAATGGAGATAGTAGAGCGTACTTATGCGTGAACATTGCTCCCATTTCCTCGATGAATGAAATGAAAGAAATGTAAATATTAATTGTCCTTTTGGAATCACTATTATATCATATATATCATATATATTTTTTAAATATACCATTTTTACCATCCATGTAAAATTAAAATAAAAAACATGTCACATCACTGTGTGGAAGAGGTAGTCCACACTTAGGCCTGATCGACATTATCGTTATTCAACAGATTGGAATATAAGAAGTTTTATATGATAGAATAATTCCATGAGTATAATTATATCATATATAACATATATATAATTTAAATCTATAATTTGTTTCCATTCAGATGTGGTGATGGAAAAAAAATACATTAGTTCGTGAAGTCATAGTACGCCGTACACACGATCGATTGTTTAGTTTACCATTTGAGGGAATAAGAGATGGATATTGATTATGAAATTGACAAAAAAACATATCATTAATTGGTATATACTATTTTTAATATATTTTAATTATTAAAACATGAATAATGTTGGTTATTGAAGAAGTAAAAAAGAAAGACCTTTGTAAAGACAGTTATCTTATCTTAGATCCTCCTTTGGGTCTCTTATTAAGGACAATATGGATGGTCTTTTGGGAAGAAGATAAGATATATAATATGATTAAGAATATTGGGGAGATATTTTTTTAGTGGTTTTAAATACAAATATCTTAAGATATGTGAATAAGTGAGGGGAGAAGGTGTCATTTTATAATTGAGGAGTGATATTTTTGTAAACACCTAGAATTATTCAATAATGAGAAGTCACTCTCAAGAAATGTGACCTAAAAATTGATAAATAATAGACAAGATTGGTTATATAGTCTATAAATTCTTCCAAAACAAAAATATACACATTTTTAATCAATTTACTCTCTTAGGCTCTATGTTTACTTACTTTTTCTATATTAGTTTTCACCACGAAAACAAGTCTCTTATTATTTACCTAGGTAATTTATCCTTTATGAATAAAAATAAAATTATCCTTATTATATAAAATGGACCCAATGATTCAAAATATTAAATAAAATTTATTAAATAAATATTCTATTTTTGTTGATAACTAACTTTAACACAAGTATATGTAATATGAAAACCCCTATTTTAATCATAACCACGATAATTAATTTTTACTCTTATAACTATTATTTGTGGAAAAAATTATTGTTAACATATTATTAATATAAATTATTATAATTTAAAATATAGAATCCATTTTATAAAATTCAATTCACATTAGTGTCATAATTTAAATTAAAATAAAACCAACACACATGATGAAAACCAATTTTCCAAATAAAATATTTTCAAAAGAACAAAAACATTTTATATCAAAACATAACATAAAATTAATCGTAATAAGATAAATTGGATTAATTATAATTTAATAGAATTAATTTTAATCTTAAAACCATTTTAAATTTAATTAATCTATAACATTTTAAAATGAAATTATAATTTCTAATAAAAATATATATTTTTTACTATTAGTCGAAAAAATAATCTTTTTAGATTATTATTAAAAAATAACTCTATGATAATTTTTAAATGTTAAATTTAATAAATATTGTTCATGTTTTTCATATAAGTTTTCAAAAAATGGAAACAAATTAATTTTTAAATAAGTGTGTGAAATGCAGCAAAACCGCTTTTTAGACGAAAAAAAACAAATTTTATTCATAAAAATGGATTTACTTTTATCCCATTCCTAGAAAAAAACATTATATGGATGATAAAACAATTTATCGAATATATAATATATAATCTTCATTAAAATAATTCAATAATAGTCAATAATTTAATTTATTAACATAAATACACTTTGCGCACATAAAAATAGTTTTTTCATAGAAATATTTCTTTTATTTCAAAATGATTTTTATTTTCATTTATATTCAATTTATATCGAATGAATTTATTTTATATGTGTTTAAAAATTATACTTTTCGTAATTTAATTATTCCTATTCAAAAACACTAATCCAACATATAGGCGATAACTATCATATTAAATAATTATATTTTAATAGTATATTGTGGTTCATTTGAACTCAGTGTTGTGTGTAACACAAGCTCTCAAATTTTTTTTGAAAATAATATCTCATAAAATATCAGGGTGTTACAAGCACGATCATATCACACCTCACACACAAATACCTATCCCAACACATCACATCACAACCAGTCCATAGACACCCAGTCCACCACATCACATTAGATCCTCTTATCTAGAGTAGTGGGGTGTCATGAAAATGAAGGACCCCAACCTATTTACCACCTCTTACCATGCATAACCCCCACCATAAGCCATATCATCACATTACTTCTCACCTGAAGATAATTGGTTCATCACATCACATCCTCACTACTGCACTTTTGACTTCAAACCATCATAACTCATGCATATGAACCTCATCTAGAAGAGGGAGTAAGATGGGGGGTGTATCCAACCATCCATTCTCACCACTGGGGTGTTGAGAAAAATTACCCCCATCTGTATATATGGGTGTTGGCACATGGTTCTTGACATATCTAGGGTGCATATAGTAATCATGAGTAATATATAATATATATATATATATCCACACATTATCCCAACCTATTGTTTCACATTCACGCACTAACCAACCGACGACGTCACCTAATGATTTAAAACAACACCTCTTCGACTTCCACCACTAGATGCATAGCACCATACAACAAGCCACAATACCAAACCATATTTTATTTTCTTTCCTAGTTTAATAAATTTATAAAATTATATATTACTGAACAAAACCATTTAAACATCCCACACATTCCTTTATTTCATCTCATTTTATTTCACATTAAATTCTAACCACATTTAACAACACTTTTGTTTTTAATTAATTATAAATTTTAATTCCATTTACCAAAATATCATATTCCAAATCAATTTCAACAATTGAATTTAATTCTAAAAATTCTCAGGAAACATTCACAACAGAACACCATGAAAACATAAATCTAATCATCCTCATCCCCTTTATAAGACAACAAACCCCACATCACCCATACATTTCTATGATAAACATTCTATATCACAACCACTCATCACATCACATTATCCCCCTAGCATAACCACACATTGTTTCCCCACAACATTTGAAAACCAAAACACATTACAGTATTATAACATCACATCAACATACAAATTTTCAGATTCATTCAATGTGATTTTACAACATTCTAGGTTACCATTACTGGTATTCTTACACAGGAAAATATTTTCCAAGGGAAACCATTTATTTAAGTGAGTATAATTGATTAACAAATTAAATATGATGATTAAAAACAACAAAAATAATGTTTCCATAAACACAACAACCATAAATCAATAAAATCCCCCAATGGATATGATTTTTGGTGGGGCATTTTTCCTGTAAAATCATAATATCAAAAATAAAATCAAGGCTGAAAAATAACTTGTTTCAATCCCATTCCTTCCAATTAAATTAAACCAGTTAATTTTATTTTTTAATCTAGATTAAAACCATATTCCCAATGGTTAAAAAAGAATAACCCATCCCGTGTGATACACAATGTGAGAAATAAAGGATCCCCAAACATAAATGAAGGTTTTTTATCTATTGTTCAAGGTTGTAACAAGATAAAGATAACCTCCAGGTACATTAATAAAGGTTAACACTTTACTGTCCTAAAAATCAACTACCAAAAAACTCCCTTTTCAAAAAAACATTAAAACCACATGTTTTACTTTAACAACATCTTTCCTTGGATAGAAAATTGGGATGAATAAGAGAATAATAGGGAGGGAACTCAATTCAACCATCAAGGATTGATTTTAAATTTTTAGGGTCAAAAAATACATAAAGAGAATTGAAATAGAACCTTGGTATGCTATTGGGTTACCCAATAAGTAAGATAAATACTAGAAAAGTGATTTATTCCAAGAGGATTTGGGAATTTATTCCCAGGTGGAATTACATTGGACCATGGTGAAACAACCAAGATCACAACACATCCTACATAAAAATATAAGGGACTACGACTCTAAACGCATCACTATATCATAACATTATTGGTCAAATCATCCTTTGATATTTGTGGAAATGTATATTCCTCAAATCTTATAAAATGTATAGTAAGACCACAACTGAAATCTAGGAACTAGACTACAGACCACCAACAACAACAAAAAATGGATCCACCACATCCCAATCTATATAGAATAGTGGTGGAAAAATAGAAAGAACCGCTAAAAACAACCCCTAGGACACTACACCATAGTCGGGGTCTCTATATTATAACCTCCACCTTCCAAGAGAGGCTATTACATGAAAAAATATCCATGACATAGCTACCAAAAAGTTTATGGTAACTCCAAAAAAATCCTATGAGGTCCCTACATATTTACTTGGTTCTCTATGCCACAACTGAACCCATTATAGTGGAGCCTCTAGGTTCCCCACTGTAACCATTCCAAGATAGTTAGTGGAACCCCCTTATCCTCTTGAACACTACCAAAACACTTGAGTAATTCCTAGGACAACTATATTACTAGATTTTATAGAAAGTAATAGTTTGGAAGGTTTGTAATGTTACATCAGATAAGTCTAATACTACTCTCTCTTGGGAATAATAACCGACCCAAAAAAGAAAAATTGAAAGGTCCAAACAAGAATCCATCAGGATACCTCTCAAGGATCTCACTATAACTAAAAAATAACTACCAACCAAACACCCCAAACCTAGTAAAAAATTTCTACAAACACCCCACTAAACCACATCAACACACCACTTCAAACTAGCCACAAAGTTCCTCCCATACACATAACCATCCACATGACAACCTCATTCCTCATAAAGATCAAACCAATGACAACCACCACCATTGGAAAACAATAACCTATGCACAAAATTAATGGAATTCCATCTCCAGTGTCAAGATATTTTCTATTTTGGGTAGCACTAACTCACCCACGTGGTTTTAATCATGATAAGGTATAACACATATTGATTATGAATCTGGTTTTCCATTATTTATATTCATGATGACTTAATTTCAAACCACCTAATCAAGGAAATTATATCTCATAAAATAACATGATATACAAATCACATCATCAAGAAAGAAACAAAGAAAAACATGAAAATATCAAAATAACTATAGGGAATATGAATATATATGCGTCTCACACTCATAAGTACTCTTCTCTAGGACATCATGCATCTCTAATGCATGAACAAAAGGAATATTACATCCATGTAGCACCTTCTCCTGATGATCTTTTATGTCCACTAGTAACTTTGAGAATGTATTGTTGTCCTTCATATCCACCCCTCCCTAGTCAATAACATGGATGTTATCATGAAGATGTTGATGGAGCTGTGAGATGTTGAAGATGTTGTGGATCGGGTCCAGACATGGTGGAAGTTACTACCAATAATCCACCTCTTCAACACACACTGACACCTCTAAATTCTTGATATACTAGGGTCAGATCTTACCCCTTCAAAAGATTCACTTCCCACGTCAAGGGTAAACCCTCAAGAACACATGATCTCCAAACTAAAACTCCAAGGGCCTCCTCCTAGGATCGACATATGCCTTATGTCAATCCTTCACTACTTTAATCATATCATGAACATGATTAACCTTATCTATTTTTCTCTACACCACATTGGGATTGAGAATTAAAATATCCCCAATCTTGGACCAGCATAGTAGAGAATGAAATAGACACATGTACAAATCCTCAAATGGGGTTATGTCGATGGATGGGTAATAGATGTTATTATAATAATAATTGACCAAAGGAACATTGGTTCCCAAGATCTTCCAAAGTATAAGATTAATTCCCAAAACATATTCTCTAGCATCAAAATATACCGCTTCATATGTATGTTTATCTGAGGGTGTAATGTAGTGTCGAGGAATAACTATGTTCCAACAGAATTATACCATACCATCCAAATACACTATTTCAAACATGTGTCCTAATCCAAGATAATGGACCTCATAAACCAATGTAACTACACAACCTTATCAACATACATCCTCCCCAAATCATACATGGCGCCCGACTACTTTATTTTTAAGAAGTGGGATAACTTGATTAACCAATCCACTATTACAAAAATCACCTCAAAACCTCTCTATGCTCAGGGTAACCCTATGAAAAATATCTATTGTTACATCATTAGATTTCCACTCGATAAAACATAAGGGATGAAAAAAAATCACCATGAATATGATGTCAAACCTTTAACTATTGGAAATCCATAAACAAATATAAAAACTCCTCCACTTCCTATTGCATCCAGGTCACCCAAAACTATGTCCTCAATCCATGATAAATCTTGGATACCTTTATGTTTAATACCACATGTGACTTATGAAACTCATGAAGGACTACCCCATGTATATTTACTGGAAAAAAATCCCCATTAAAACAATATCAGGTTTTACCATCCTCTGACCACCACTTTGGAGCATCACCAAAGCCAAAATGGTCATGCATCACCTCTGCTTGCGAGTCTCTCCACTGAGATAGCTCCACCTACTACATCATACAAGACTATATAGTCATCTAAAACAATAAAAATCTATCATCAATTACATTTGTAGCTAAATGATGGGCTACCATATCCTCCATCTCTGTCCAAGAATATTTGGACTCTTGAACCATATCTGTTCATGACTTCTTACACAAAATGTTGGCCCTATAATTCCCATTTACTAAGGAGTAAGAGATCATGAAATCATATTCAAGAAAAATAATTATCCACCTCAACTGTCACAAATTCATTTCATGTTGAGGGAAGATGGACCTCAATCTATTATGATCTTTTATGATAACAAAACACTCCTAAATGATGTAATGTTACCATAGATTCAACATAAACACAACCAATTCTAACTCCAAATCATGTATTTAATAGTTATGTTCATAGGGACATAATATCCTAGATATATAAGATATAACCACTCTCTACTGCATCAAGAAACATCCGAATACCAAACTAAAAGCGTCAAAAAACTCCTCAAACATCATGCCCTTCTCTAGAAACTGATGAAATAGAGTATTGGCCAAATCCGAATAGGAAACAAAGATTTATTAATCCTGAGTAGTATAGATATTTTTTAAGGTTTATTATATTCAAATCAACATCCCATAACCAAAAATGTCTAAGAAAAACAAGAATTCAAGTCATCATGTTGAATGTACCTCATCTAGGTTTCTACGGTACAAGTGACAAAACATTATATGGTCATTTAGTAGGATCATACTCATTACATTAGATCTGTAGTGACCCTAAAGTCTAGTTATCTAGCTGATATTCCCTAGCCTATGTCATGCACCAGGATCAAATGAGGTATTTCATCATCATCCCCTGAAATATTCATAGTATATAACTCCAAACTCCATCACATCTCTCAACAATCAGCTCTGATACAACTCTATCAGAACTCCCTCCCTCCTAAGTTACCCATCTTGGGTCAATAATGACGAAAAAGAGATAATGACTCCTAATTCCCACATATAAGAGTCCCCATGTTGGCGACTATAACCAGGGGTATAAAAATATCAATATAGAAGGAATTACCCTCAATAATATATATAGGATCATGAGATAGGATATCAGTGATCAATAAACCCCATGACTTAGTATAAAAAGAAAACCAGAACCATCACACAATTCATGATTAATTAAAAAAAATATAGAAAAAATACTCTAAATAAATACCCCCAAAAAAAGTTAAGACAATGACATAATAAATATCCAAGGGTCTAAGCAATTAATTTCTAGCATGGTCTACATAGTATTCTTAGATACCTAAAGATAGTTTTTCGTACACGGTGTGAGAATAAAATTATACTCAGTAGGAAATATAAAATCATTGATGCATATATAAAAGAATAATAATAATGAACATGTGAGAAAACAAAAAAACCAGCATCACCTAAACAGGTTAACTGACTATGCCATCGTTACCATTTCTCACTAACTAAATAATGCATCCAAGTATATTAACATAATAAGAAACATATTGATACAAGGAACCCAGATTTCATTCCCACTAACTTTACACACTCACACCCCAATGTTTTACACCCTTGAACTCCCATATCTTATTTATAACACATCACCCATCATTAACCCATAGAATGGTCACATCAAACCCACTAATAGGTAACTAGGCCAACACATCAATTACATCCTTCTCGTATACACTTGGGTTATCACATCACGTCAAAACGACATCAGAACATTATTCTCGATATGGGTGGGGGTGTGTAGAAATCATAAGGAATTTATAAATTATATATATATTTATCCACACAAAATCCCAACCAACGGGTTCACATTCATGCATTAACAAACCCATAACATCACATAAATCTTCACAACACCACTAATTCCTCTTATAGAACTAAATTCGTAGCACCACACAACAAGCCACATGCCAAAAAAAACATTTCATTCTCTTTCTTAGTTTAATATATTTTATGCATTCTATATTACCATGAGAATTATTTTAAGAGCATGTTTATTTGATTATTTTAGTCCATTTAATTTCTCATTACATATAAACTATGTTTGACCACAATTCCCTTTTTAATTCATTATCGATTATCATCCCATTAACAAAAACATCACATTCCATTTCAATTTCAATATTCTCATTTAAATATAAAACATCCCATGAATATTTCGCAACACAACACTATACAAGAAAACAACCCATCATCCTCATCTACTGTCCATGCCAATAAAACACACATAACAACCACATTTACATCATAATCACCCAATTTCTTGCACACACATTTCATAACATTCTCCCGCACATCATAACAACACATTTCCACCACACAACATGGCCACACAACAACGCATCACAATATTTTCACATCACATCAATATAACACTTTTTGAATTCGTTCAAGGGGCTTTCCTCATGTTCCATTTTACGTTTAATGGTATTCTCACAGAAGAACAATTTTTCTAGTGGAAACATGTGCTTAGATGATAATAAGTAATTTAAAACAATAAAAAACATAGTTTCCCTAATCACAACATCCAAAGAATAAGTAAATCCCACAAAAAACATGTTTTTTATCTAGGCATTTAGCCCAAACAATAACAATATTAAAATTAATATCAAGGCTATAAAAACATGTGATTCAAACCCCTAACCTTAAATTCAATTAAACTGCACAATTATATTTATTGTGATGGATGAAAACCATCTTGCAAAAGTTTGAAAAAAGAATATCACGTCTTGCATGATACACTAGCTGATAAATTAAAGATCCCCTACCTTAAATGAATGTTTGTGATTCGTTATGCAAGGTTAAACCAAGAAGAAAACAACTTCCATGAATATAGAAATAAGGTAACACTTTATCAACCTAAAACAAAATAACCGCAATAATTACTTATAAAAACATAAAAACACACATTTTTCTTGACAACATCCTTCCTAGATAAAAAAATGGGAAGAACTAGATAAAAGAGGGAACTTACCTTAACCATTAAGTATTGATCATTTATAATTGTGGTCAAACACCACTGAAAGATGGTTTAGATAGACCCTTGAGATTCACATGGGTCACCCATGACAAGAGAGAAATATGAGAAAAGTGTCCTGATCTAAGGGGATCTAAGAATTTATACCCAAGCTGAAAAATAGAGCACCACTATGCAGCTACCTAGACCATGTTGCACTTTTCCTAAAAACTAAAGGGATGATGGATTATGACCCCTCAACTTGTTGTAATACTATTGTTAAACACATAATATAAGATCTTTGGTAATATATATTACTTAGATCCTATAAAATGGTGTAGGGAGACCATGTCTTATCCTATGTAACTATGTCATAGAACCCCAATAGTCAGAAAGGGATGAGACACATCTCATTCTCCAAGGCACAATAGTGTTAAAATTGGAAAAATCCCTAAAAACCAACCAGTATGACACTATACCACAGTCGGGGTCACCAAGCTACAACCCCCACATTGTAATAGATTTCACACCATAGAAAAATCTCTATATAATTTCTACACCCAAATTGGAAGTAGCACCAATAACCTTATTTGGGGTCCCTACACCACAACCTACTCCTACATGACATAGTTGAACCCCTTATGGTACAGCACCTAGGATTCATGTCATAGCCTGTCCAAAATATTCAGTTTCACCCTTTCTCCCCCTAAACACCTCCAAATACCTTAATAATTCCCCAGACACCTTTGCTGCTTGAATTTCCATAAACTAATGGGTTATATAGTCTAGATAATTACATGGACTCAATAATATGATCACCCAACAAATATAGATTGGATAAAATAAGAATAATCACTTGATTATAAATCCAAAAAATGTAGTCCATCATCACTGATAAGACCCATAAATTGATGGAAATAAAAGGTGAATGAATATACTAACCAAAATAAGGGAAACCAACCTTGTTGGAGACCACGGAACAAAATAGGGGAATCTATAAGGAATGGAACCACCCAAAAGATCATTGAGAATACCTTAGTTTTGAGGGAGGAGAAAATATATTAATGATATGATAGTCAGGAATGTGATGTATAAAAACACACAGGTGGGAATGATTCATGTCGTGAATCTAAGATTCAAAGAAAAAATCTCATCGGTTGCCTATATGTCAAAAAATGGACCACCTAGGATTAAAAATAAAAAAACAAACCATTCATAATGTGAATTTAATTAACATTTTGAATCTATTTCACATCATAAACCTGATTTATAGCATTTTCTGATTAATAACTTCACATCATGAATTAATCATTTATGATAGCAATTTGTTCTATAGCTATTGTCCAACCTAGATTCTTTTAGAAAAAACTATGTAATCCAAATTGAAACCCCCTAAACATTGAAAGAGAGTATAATAAAAACTATAATTTTAATGTTCTTCCAAAATTAGTAATTTCAATCCTCGTAATTTCATAAAAAGGATAATCTAGAAATAGGTGATACCACTGCTCATGCACCGATGATTAGAACTCTCGTGTTTCATGAGAATCTGATATGTGCTTCCACAACACTTTAGCTAATAGAAAATACTTCCAGTGCAATACATCCCTCTAAGAATCAATAATATCTTCTTTTTCCTCCACAATTGAAACATTTGTCTTCAACTAAATCGTCTACCAACTCAGAACAAGACATGGATCAGAGTAGTATTTCTTGAGTTGATATGTGTGAAAAATATCATGCATGTTAGTCAAATGAGTTGGTTATTACAATTTCTATGTAACCTAAACAATATACTTAGTTATCTCAAATGTCCCAACATATCTCAGATCCAACATCCCCTATTTACCAATCCAACAGTAACCCAACTAAGGAGAAACATACAAGAAAAACCAGTCACTAATGGAAAACTCCAGCGGATGACATCAATGATCTGTATACAATTTATACTCACTCTGAGCAGAAACCAAGAGTAAACCTACAACCTGAATCCTCATAGAGATCTCCAAGATGAGACTTGTTCCTACAACATAGGCTTCGCCAACCTCATCCAACAAAGAGGTGACTTACACGGGCGACCATACAAACCCTCAAAGGGTTCCATTTTGATCGATGATTGGTAAATATTATTATAAGAAAAATTGACCAGTCTTATATGGTTATCCCATTATCCATTAAAATCCATGACATAGGTATGAAGAATACCATATAGGATCGGAGTATGATATTTGATATCTTCATCCATATGTGGATGGTAAGTTCTACCCAACCTAATCTGATTCCCCATCGCCTCTTAGAGAATCTTCCATAATTTAGAAGTAAACCTGGAATACCTATATGAGATAATGGTAGAGATAACCCCATGAAACATCACAATATCTTGTATATATAACTTACATGTATCATCAACCATGGTGGTGTTCTTGATCAGAATAAAAAGATATGATTTTATCATCCAATAAATCACCACTCAGATAGCATAATTTCCTTTGAGAGTCTATGGTAATCTAATAATGAAGTCAATGGATACCTATTACCATTTCCAAACTAGCACCATAAGATGTTGGAGAATACCAAAAGTCTTAAGGTGCTCTATCTTTATTTACCCGTAGTTGTAACAATGAGAAATATAATCAGCAATGTCACGCTTTATACGTGACTTCCAGAAATTCCCTCTAATGTCATAGTTTATATTTTATTCACCATTGTTAATGAACCATAAAGATCAATAAAAATCATGAAACATTGAATTCCTTATACAAAATGGAATGAAAAACACATCACTAAATTAAATAATACCATCATAAGGTGGAGACTTTCTAGAAATGGTCTCCTCACCATAAAATGTTTCCTCGAAACCTAAAAAAATCATAATCCTTCTACAAACCATGTAAAATAGACTCAAGGAAATATGATGATAACTTAAAACTATTTACAACAATACCTAAAACATTCTCATGTGTATCCAGAATAATCTGAGAAAAATCCCCATAAGGTTCTACTCTTTCTTCAATTCAAGAACAACATGAGTTGGAAATATCCTATTAACAGGTTCATCATTGGCATTCCCATTCTCAAAGGTGTAGGTGATGTCAAAGTCCAACATTATGAGGTACTCCACCTATCATCTCTACCTAATATTCAATTATTTTTAAGAAATTAGATAGATCAAAATATTTTGATCATAAAATAATATGAAACTCTCCCCAAATAGATAGTGATTCCATCACTTACGCCCACGCATAGCTCCTATAAGATCCATATATTTGGTTGGGTAATTTTGGCAATTTTTTAAAAGATGAAGGGAGTCATATGCCATAATATGATCATCCAATATAATCAAACAACCTAAAATAGCACCAGAAGTTTCAATGTACACCACATGCCCCTTACCAAGATGAGGAAATATCAAGTTATAAGAAGATGTCACAATTCATTTAAATTCCTTAAAAGAAGTCTGAAATTTATCATCCTAAGGTAATTTCACCCATTTTCTAATAAAAGAAGGAAAAATGATTCTAGCATCAATAAATTCACAATGAACTATCGATAATATCCAACAATACTTAAGAATCTATGATTCTCAAATACCTTTTTTGGTTCTTCCCATGAAAATAAAATCTTTAACTTATATGGATTGATTGATATGCCATGTTCATAAATCTTGTGTCCTAGGAACTAAACTTCTTGGATCTATAATTGTTTTGATAGATTCCTATAAACTTAGTGGTTTCTCTGGATTTTCAAAAGAAAATTTAGATAGGTTTCATGCTCACACTCAGATCTTGAATAAACCAAGATATCATCCACAAACACATAAAAATGTGGTTAAAGTGCTAATGGAATATTCAAAACCTTAAATCCATAAACACTCATGTATATTTATTAAGAAAAAACAGAATCACAAGAAATTAATAATGGTCATACCTTCTTTTGAAACCAGTCATCAAAATACCATACTTCTAAACCCAGAGTTGATGATAACCTCACTGAATATCAATTTTTGAAAGCCAATTTTCCATTGTTAACTAATCAGACATGTTATCCACATAAGTAAAGGGTACCTATTCTAAAAATTAAGATAATTCAACTTTTGATAGTCCATGAACAAATTAATCGAACAATCAAAATTTATAAGAAATAGAATGGTGGATTCCTATGGAAAAACAATAAGGTGAAAACAACCTTTCACCATCAGATCAATCAACTAGATCTTGATCTATTTCAACTACAAGGGTTCCAGATGATAAAGTGGTGAATAAATCATCTATGTAATTGACACTAAATCGATTAAAAATTATACCTACCTCTCTAGAGTAAGAACAAAAAATTAATGTAGGAAAATATTAGAGAATTACATAATAAACAATGTAAGACCACCAAGAGAAAAAAACATCCTCGGTATAAACCATAATGGTAGAAAAAACTCCCATGCTCTAGGTGTGCAGTTCTTGCGTGACTGGACATCAAATCCCACTCTCCCTGAAACTCCCAAGAGCTCCCATTAGTGGAATAGAATAAAACAAACTGATGATAATAATCAATCATAGCATAATAAGGAACCATTCAATAAATAATGATGAACATGTTGAATATATGTATATAGAGGACCAATAAATCCTAGAACAACTATTCATAAACTATCAATAAGGAACACACATGACAATGAAACCCCTACTCCCTACTCTTTCCAAGATGAATCTCAAACTCCATAACAAAGGGAACGAGCTCGAGTGGAATATTTGTTAAATTAAGAAAACATGAAGATATTAATTAGTGTGAGGAAAATTTATCAAACAAATAATATTCTATAAAATAGAAAAAAAATATGGTATTTCTCATTATAGTAGGGACAACATCAAACTCCACTAGAAACCCATCCACTGGGTATACCAGCTTCACTCTTGATGCATGTTGTTAAAGACCTATAGTATTTAATGTATCTAAATGCATTGTAGTTATCTTTTGAACTGAAAATATCTGACCATGATATAGAATAATCATATCCTAGTAGATCCTCTGAAAATAGACTCATTGGACACATGAATTGAAATTTTTAATTTGTTTGGGAAAATTATAATGAGTGTGACCTACCTAATCACAATTCTAGTAAGTTAGGGGTACATTTCTGGCTATTTTTGATGGTGAAAAGGAGGTCCACTACTAAGAAAAACCACAATCCTAGGGATTATTGTGCCACTTCATCTTATTTATATATTCACCACTAAAAATTCTATTGGGTGGAAGAGAATATCTACAAAATGCAATCATTACCTCTATATCTGTTTCCTCTATCATCAACCTATCAATCATGTTAGTGTACATAGTAATATTCAGTATATATACCTTTTATATAATACCTAGTCATAACCCATTTATGTATTTTTTATCTTTTATTTGATCAATCATCACCACCTATGGAGAAAAAATAACAACATCTTAAAAATGGTTATTGTACTCCGACACTGAATAGTCTCCCTGCTACAAGGAGAGGAACTCCAATTACATTTCTTTCATTAGAGACTATGGAATAACTTATAAAATAATATTTCTTTTGACCCATTCAAATAAAATCCCACAAGTTATCTATATTATAATATAGAATTCCACCACCACTTAATAGGACCCTTCATCTTAAAAACAATGCATTTCGCCTCGACAGCCTCATGTGTATCACGGAATTTAAAGTCCTGATCAATCTTGTCGTGCATGTTATTCACCTCATGGGGTTCATTGATACCCTTAAAATTTGTGTGTTTCTCTCATAAAAACTCTTGATATTGATACATGTATACCTCATCTCTAAGTTACACCTCAATAGATAATTTTTATACCAATCATACATTTCGGTCCATGGAATGAATTACGCATATGATATCCTATAGAATATTTTGATCCAAATGAGGACTCCTTTGAGTTGAAACACTCATTGTAAACTTCTATAGAACTAATATAATAGCTCTTTGAGGCATGTTAATACACACCAGAGTAGAATAAAATGATCAAAAAACAAGATAATCTCAATTTAAACTATAAATTCATATGCAGAAGCTAAGATCAGGACCAAATCCCAAACATAGGAGACACACATCCCAACATCCCATTGTAATTTAAGGCTCTTCATGGAATGATCTATCAATAAACTCACCAAAGACTACCTCATAACTCCCTAAAATTCTATCTCATATCTACCAGATGTCCTAAGATAAAGAAACTTAAGTAATAACTATCTATTATACCAATTTTAATGAATAAACCGATGATACCCTCCAAAATCAGTACTCAAACCAATCTATTACTGATCCAAAGGGTGTTCCTAATCACCACTAGGGGATTACTATCACCCAGACATCAAAAAACATCTAGAGGGAATAATTTATTTGAGCTTGAAACAAGATACATGTCTGATATAAACAACATAAAGAAATAGAGAAAGGAAAAATGTCTGAATTATATACCTTTACAAAATAAAATTTTGTTAGTAGTATAACCCAACAGTAATAGATAAAAGCCAAGGATCAATTCCAATATCCAAAAGGAAAATTGAAATAGGAACTAAATACTCCATTTGATATGTGGTAAATGTCCCACATTCTAATTATCGGCTACCCACACCAAGTTGACATAAACATACCCACCTCACTATGATTCCATTCCATTTCCTAGATCAAAATACAAAACCAAGTATACACATTCCTGAGTTAATGTATAGGGTGTGAGCTAAAACGGATCAGTAGGATCCCACCCAGGTGTTCCATATCAAGTCTCTATATAATAATAAAAACATGTTCAATTAAAAAAAACATGTCTTAATAATAGTTAATTATTTTTTAATATAATGGCATGAAAACCAATTTCTCCTTCTACCACAGTTCCAAAACAAATCAAGTTAAAATAGATTAAAAAATATTTCAAATAACCAGTTAAATCTGTCAATGCAAGCTTCTTTTCATATCAATATAAGTAGTTAAAAGATGACACAAAAATATAAACACATTAAGTATAACATAATTCAGGATAGCTAGAATACTCTAACCTCAATAAATGACTAGTGTTCCCTATAATTATTCATAACACATGCATGAAGTATTGGGAGAAGAGAAAAAACCAAAAAAATTAACCCCCTGCAAATATAGAAGGATGAGGTCCAATAATACACCTTCAATCAATATACATAAGGTTACCATGTGCGGAACAATTAAAGTAATTTAAAAAGGGATTCAACATTAAAAAAGTCATAAAAATGATCATTTCATGAAAAAAATCATTAAAAAATATTTTTCAATCCATTTCATAGTGCTTTAAAAATACATTTTTTTACCAAAACAAGGGTAAATACCATCTTTTCACAAAAACTCTTTTCACACACACAATTCAATCAATCATAAAAATTCATTTAGAAAACAATTTTGAAAATAAAGAGCATTCAATGTTCACTAGAAATAGTGTATAGATAGAACCACCTTCCTCAAACTAAATTTTCACACCAGGATAGGATACACACACACCATAAAGGGACATAAGATCAATGAGTGAAGGCCCCCAAAAAACTCATGTGCCACACCAAAACCAACACAATATCTGGCCTTTGGAAGATGATAAATCAATGGATATATAAAAAAAATATTAATAATATTTTCCTAATAATAAATCCCATTAATACATCACAAGACCACAGCTAGTTCGTATAGAAATGAAGGAAATGAGTGGACACTAGTACAAAAACACTTTTTTACATTGGGTTTTTAGCTTTTTAACGTTGGTTTTGAAGTGATGTCTTTGATAACTATTTTATAAATTTGTTTTCTAATGTTTCTTATCTAATAAATGACATTAATAAGGATTCTTGTTATAATTTTTCATGTCAGATTTTAACAAATTGACCTGAAAATTGACTTTTAACGTCAGTATTTAAAAAACCAACGTTAAAAGTCATTTTTAAAATAACTTTTTGAAAAACGATGTAAAAATGTTTATCAAAATTTAGTTAATTTTCTAATATTCGATTCGATAGGTCACAGAGCTCAAAGAGTGTTATGGATTGAAATTTATGACCATTATATGTTTGATATATTTTTTCTGAGGAAATATCGAATTAGACAACCAAAGCTTCGTCTTAGAAGAAATTTTAGAATCTGTAAGAGGTTTTGTAGTTTTACCATGATAATAAATATTAATTATAATTATAATAATATAATAATAATTAAATGGTATATCAATAATTAAAACTAATCATAAAATGATAAATCATGTAAAATTAATTACAAATACCTTGACTAGATTGCACAAAGAGGAAATAATGGATTGACGTTGAAGACCAAAAGAGTCGAGTTGGTGGAACAATGATGGTCTAAAGAAATGAACATTAAATTATGTTATGTGTGCAATGAAAACATATAAATGATTTGGTAAAACTAAATGATTTATTAAAAAATTGAAACAACAATTTAAAATTTAGATGTCGTGCTATAAAAAAATTGAAATTCCACGTTGTCGGGATATTAAAATTATCATTCACGTTGTTTTTTTAAAAACTGTTGTGATATGATATTAAAATTTTCAATAGTTTTTCATGTCTTTAATATAATATCAGACATGAAAATTCAATTTTCATGACTTTTTCACATTGATTCTAAATAACCAACATGAAAAACAAATTTTTCGCATCCATTATTCAATAACAAATGATAAAAGGCATTTATCAAGCTAATTATTTGAAAAATAACATTAAAATATTTAAAAATATGTATTTAATTTTCCATGATTCGATTTGACATGTGAAAGAGATCAAATGGAGTTACGGATCAAAAGTTATAACCAACGAATGTTGGACCTCTCTAAGACATTGTTTAGGGATGATCAATTTCTGATGTCCATAACTTTTGATCTGTAACTCAGTTTGAGCTCCGAGACCTGTCAAATTGATGATTTAAAAATTAACTACATGTTTTTAAACATTTTTCAAGTATTTTTTCAAATAATCAACGTGAAAAAATCCTTTTAACATAGGTTATTTGGAACTAACGTCAAAAAGTCATGAAAATGAATTTTTCAAAGCAGTTCTTATATAACTGATGTGATAAATCAATTTTTTGATGTTTTCATGTCGATTTTAAAAAAAAGTAGAAAATATGATGTTAAAAATAGTTTTTGTAGTAGTTCTATAATTAGTTCTCTCACTAAAATAATGGAAACTAACCGCATGAACAAGGTTCTAAATGGTGGAATTTTGAAGGATTGGAACTAACCAATAATTCAAGGAGTATACCTAGTTTTTGAGGGATAATACACAAAATGAATGAGAGGATATCTAGATGTGTAGTTTATAAAAACCCATTGGTTACAAATTATTCAAATTGTGAATTCCATATTCACAACATGAATCCCCTAGGATTCATGTATACTAAAAAAGCATCAATTGGGATAAAAACACTTAAGATCCCATTCAAAACATGAATGGGATTCAAATTTTTTAATCCCTTTCATGTCATAAACCCAATTCATTACTTATAGATATCAAAAAATTCACATTATTAATAAGTCCTTCATAGTGTGAATTTTTTCTAAATTTTGTGCCTTACCCATCTTCCTTTATAAATCCTTCTAAATCTCGAATTACAACTCCTCAAACATTATTAGAGATAATTCCTTAATCTATGATGTTATATTTCTTATATAGGTAGATCGTGTGGTATTTTATGAATCATGATAGTTTTAAATTCATGAATATAATTATCCAACCCCTTATTTGGAATTGGATGAGGTGTATATGCTTTGAAATCATGGTTTCATTATCTCTTCGGTGAGAAATTCACTCTCTTGACACAAAATAAAATCTTAAAACACATCACATTATAAAGATATTTGACCTGATTAAAATAAAATGGATGGAATATCTCATTTTTTTCAACTATATCTTGGTTTTTACATTCGATAAAGGATATTTTATGGCTGGTTCTTCTTTTTAGAGGTTATATAACTATCATATTAAAGAATCATGTGATTTGTGGAAATTAGTGATCATGATTAAAAATATGCATTTTTATTTCACTGATTAGAATGAAGTTTCCATATTTTACCAACTGACCATTACTCTTAACTTGGTAGAACAATTAAAGTATATTAAAATAATGAATTTTGGTTTCCTTACCATTAAGTCATAACTTAATGGTGGGTATAGAATTGTTATTTGGAAATAAGATGGTAACTCTATGATTCATTTTCATGATTGAATTGTCACACCACAATCATGTCATGAAAAACTTCTTTCTAATCATCACCATTCAAAATGGGTGGTTCACATAGGCATCCAAAATATGTACAAGGATATATGAAACCATTTTTAGTGTGAATGTGTGCAAACAAATGTGGTTTATTTTGTCTCAAAATTAATAATTATTTACCAGGTCAAGGTTTTGCATCAATTGTAATGCCCCAACCCCAGAAGCTTGAAGTTGGTGCATTTTTTTAATACATTGCCAGGATTACAAGGAATCTAATCCCAGAGGACTTGATAGTTTAGTAGTTTAGGAAAACAATATACATACATAAGTTCAGCATTAAACCTTCAAATGAAATAGAACAGATAAGTTTCATTGGGAACAACCACCACTTAGGATTATCATTGTAGGCCAATCGTAAAAAACATCTTCATGTGTTGAGAACATAAAACCTAATAAAGGGGTGAGATAAAAGGCTTAGTAAAGGTAATTAATATGATGGAAGATATCATAAACATAAAAAATAGGGTTGGTGAATAATTTAAAACACATGCCTCTGCAAATAATAAACCTGAACACATTATGAAAAGAATATTAGGTGAGTAAATAATGCCATAACAAAAACTTACCATGGGTATTCAACTAGTCTAATAGCCACATGAACGTTCAATTACTATCTTTATAATGATGGAAATTCTTATGTAGGGCATTCAAAAATATACCGTCAAGGCCTCGGCCAAAACATCTAAAAATGATTAATGCCTCAGCCAAAACAATAAATATTAATTTTGTCAATGCCTTATTCCTAGACCACAGTTAGTCTCATTAGACCTACCGATGCAGTGAGAGACTATAGCGGGCCCCACCAGACACTTACTAAATCCAATGCATTCACTATAAGAATGGGGATAAACATAAAAAATATAAACATTCATATTTAAACTAACATATGAAATGTAAATAACATTCCCCGAACATTATGCATAAACACTAACCATTTGGAGAAAATTGGTTAATGGTTTTAGGATATAACATCTACAGTCAAACTAATAATAAACCATTAAATTAAATATAGTATATGATTTCTTATGTGATTAAGCTCAATTAAGTTCAAGATCCAATAAGGGATGTTTTCTTAGATGAAGATACATTAAATTGAGACCATTGAAAAAATCATAAGGAAATAATCCTTAAACCTTCCAAAGTATCCCATACAACCATGAAACATTCAAATAATAATCCCTTATAATATAATGAGAATAAATTTACTATTTATATGATATACCAAAAGTCACTACATACACCACATTCATGGAATAAGTTCTGAACAAGTCATATACTTCATAAAAGCTAACATGAGACGAGGAAAATATTTTTTACTTTTGAAAGAAGAGTTATTTTGTAAAATCATTTGTATTTTCCATGAAATCATATTTTAAACATGTATATCCCAGAAAATAAAAGGTAATGACAATTAAATTAATTTTTTGGAAAAAATTATTTTCTACTGTAGTGAAATCATGTAAAAATGGTTCTTAAAAATCTTTATAAATAAAACATATTAGATCATTTTAAGGAAATATTGAAGATAATTTTAAAGTGAAAAGGCATGTTTGTTTTCATAAAACCAGAAATGAACCAAGATTATTTTTAATGATAAAATGAGTGATTTTATAAAAATAATGGTGTATTAAAATAGATTCCCAATTTCACTTTAATGTGGGTAAAAATTTGAGAAGTTACCTTGAATCGTGTTTGTTAATCTAGATGATATTTTGAATGATTATTTTAAAACATTTAACTCCGTGAAAAATAAAGAAGGATTCTAACTGGTACACATATATAGAACATTCACACCGAATTTATGAGGAGTAAATAAAAATAAATAATAATTTCATTGATGTGAATAGAGAATAAGAGAAACACGAATGAAAATAGAGGTTCGGGTGGAAAATTCTTACAACATTATAATCAATAGAATTGTATTCCACAAAATTAAAAATATTAAAATGGTATATTGAATAAAATGATAATAAATATATTCATAATATGATACATCAATGGGAAGTATACATACACAATACACAAGTAAAAGTAGTGAATAATGAATGCCTCGTAGAAATGGAAGTGAGATGAGAAAACTCTTACTTTATGTCGGATGGTGTTATTCAATTGGTATTAGTGTCCTAGATAACCAAATCAAATTCATTAATTAAAATTTTCCATAACCTATTCTACATTCAATTTCTTTATTATATCCATATTATGTTTATTCATATCCTTTTTTATGGGTTAAGAGTTTCAATTTCATTGTCTGGTTCCATTTGTTTCATGATTGGTATACTTATATACATGAACAGGGAATCATGTAAAATGAGGATTGATGTACATAATTGAAGTTATATGTTATTACTGAAAATATATATGGTTGAATGGTAATAAATTACATTCAGTTACTTGAAGTGAAGATGAATCATTATTTAAATCATTTAATAAAAACTGTTTGGGATAATTTGGGGGTTTTGAACACAATGAACTCATTTTATTTTATAAATCAAAAACATGTGTAAAAAAATATTCCAGAACCATAAAAAGACAAGGAATACAAAAAATATATTCTATTTTAAAGATAATAATGGTTTCATTACCATAATTTAATACAGTAAAATATATTGAAAACCCATCATCCGAGAATGTGGTACATTAACACATCTCGGGTGGTGATTTCATTTTTTGTATAAAAGAATGGGATTGGAGAGATGATGAAAAATTATTAAATTATCATGAAAAAATTTCAGTACATATAAGATACAAGATTAATCACAACATTTTTATTAAAGGAGGAGAGGAAAGATAAAAATGAACTAAAAATAAAAATAAATGTTGAGAAATCCCGTATGAAAATTCGGCAGCCTAACGACATCACTTAAAAATTCATAAAATAATTTGATGGGGGAAAAAGGGTATATTATCATTAATAAATAATATTTACATTAAATTGGATATCTAATTACATATCCCAACATAATACAATTGATATTAAAAGATAATAACACAATCAGAGGGCTTGAAAAAGAGTGGTTTTGAGGCGAACATTTTGCAGCATAACGGCTATGCAACATGGTTTTTAAAAACAATAAAAAGATAGGGTGAAGGGTTCAACCATTCATAGTAAACATATAAAACAATTTTTTAACAGAATAAAATTTATATAAGAAGATTTTATGAAACATGAAATACATTCCACATAAACTATAACCTGAAATAAAAGAAATTAAAAGATGAAATTACCTCTCGAATCCACCTCCATGAGAATCTCTTTAAGGGAAGGGGATTTATTCTTTTTGAAAGACCAAGATATTATTTGACATGTGTAGTTAATAGGGGAGGATATTTGGGTGGTAATGTTAGGATATTCATTCCTCACAGAAATAAGGGGAAGCGGGAGTGAGGATGGGTTTTTAGTGGGGGAGAGGAGTGAATTTTGAATATTTTATTCATTGAATTATTATTTCCATCAAGAAAACCAATAGTGTTGTTTCATGTGAACCATAATAGCGAGAATTTCATTTTATTTCAAACCAAGAGGACTTACATCACTCATGATTTCATAAATAGGGTATTTACCTGATAATTTGTATATACGGTATTTTTCTTTATTTCACTATTCATAAACAATTCAAGTATTTTAGAAAAATCCAAAAAACAATTAACCCAAATAAGTTATTGAAATGTAGAACTAAAAAATGAAATCCATTTTTTGAAATTAATTTTCTAATTATTTTTAATTTAATTATTAAATAAAATCATTATTTATTCCAAAAAAACAACTTTAAAAATATAACTCTTTGTAAAACACATTGCGAAATGAATAAAGTTCCCATTAAATTATCACATAACCATAAGACAATAATGTATCAATTTATGATTAAATTTTATGAAAATATATTTCTATTTTATATTATTAGATTAATCATAAACATTTATTTAAAATATTTATGACCAACAATAATACCAATGCTTGTACAATGATGGTTTTTCACTTTTAAGATGTCTAAATTGTTTTTATACATTCATGTGTGAAGTTTATATTTTTTTGTACGATTTACTATTCATTACTATACATTACTATTCATAATTTTATGTCAATACTCATAAGGGTAAGTCACCGTTCACCAAAAATTAATATTGTCTTATCAGACTCTAAATATCTTAGTGAACGCAACCATGTTTGTCAGTTTTTAGAAATTCAAATCACAGAGGTGGAAAAAATTGTGTTTAATTGACTACGTTATAAAAAAGTGGTGTTTTTTATAGAATAAATGTTTCATTAATTCTATAATAAATCTATTTTCAAATTCTTGGGGTGTTACATTATCCCTTCTTTACAAAAGTTTCATCCTCGAAATTTGAAATTGAACTTTCAAAGTTATTTATTGATACTTCAAAATTACCTTATGGGAAACCCACATCAAGAATATAGTTAAAATATTTTATTAATAATAGGAATGTTTAATTCATCCGTTACTAGAAAAAAAATAATTCTAATTCGACAACATGGTCATAGAAGAATAATCAAACCATCGTGTAGTGAGATGATACTCCAAAATCCATACAATGATCAACATAAATCAATTCATAAATAGTTTACCTTTCCTAAATATAATGATTCAAATCATTATAATGAAGGTATCTCAATTTCTAATATGAAACTATCATTAACCCTTAATCAATAAGAATAATATCTAAAATTCACATTCCAAACATGTGAATAAAATCATCATGTATCCTGTTGAAATATGGTAATAACATGAATTACCATAGAAACCATATTAGAAAAATGCATTCCTCTATATTCCTTGAGTAATATACATATTTTTGGACATATTAATTAAATCAAAATTTGTTGTAAACTCTATTGATGATATCATATACAACATCTTGAATAGTCAATAATCAGTTCCAAGGTAGTCAGTACTTATCAGAATCAATCATTTATTCATAATTATATTAGCATGAGATATATATTAAAGGTTTTCTTTCCCTCAATAATGTGCTTTCTAAAAAGCGAAACTTTATATTAAATCAATTTTCTTTTTTACCATTCACCATATGACCACAAATTCGTAATGAAAAATTTCTTCAATAATATCCTTATATATCTCATAATTCTTACAAGATGTACATTACTGAAAAAATATTCAAGTGACATGATTCTTGACTATGCTTATTAGTCATTCTAATTCATCTTATGTAGTATCATAACTTTATCATTATACACAATCATCATTTGGGATATATTTCGTTAATGATTGGGACATTGATTCACGTAGTGTCTCATTTACTTGCAATTGAAGCATTGAATATAGAAAAATTCTTTCCTTTTCTTGAAATTATGTGCATGGTGGGATTTTTATCCACCCTTGAAGCAAACTCATTTTCCTCTCAAGCATATACCAAGGTTTTTCCTTCCACAATTATTAGGTTTGGGAAAATACATCTTTCTCTTTTTCCCTTTATCCATGTTTTTCTATCCCTTCCTCTTCTTCTTTTTCTTTCCTTCAAATCCATAGGACTCAAAGAAGTCTTTACATACCTTGTCAACACATGATACTATTTCCTCATATTATGAGGATACATTTGAGGAAATATTCCATTTAAATGATGGAATAAGACCATCAGAGATATGATCCTTCTTACTCTTTTCATCTCGTGAATTGGTGATATTCTCATTCCTTCTGCTAGGTTCCACTTATAATAAATTCCATATTATATATTAGCTCATAAAATTATGAACTCTCTATATCTATAAACATTGTTAACACATAACATAAATTTATGAATCATAAATCCTAGAACCAAATACTTTGGTTACTTTAGGGGCATAAATAATTCATAATGGTGGGTAAATAAAATGTTAATTATCCTATGTGTTTCCCTATTAGTGTCGAACCAATAGTATATCATTTCTTGTTTTCATGCACTGGTTCCCATTCAAGTCTAGCTCAAAGTGGTTTTTCGGTTTTTAACCCCAAATACATCTATGCATGTGCCACATCTACTTGTTTGTGTCCAGGAAAAGTTGTATTTTCTTGAAAAATCACACAAGTTATTCCTTACCAAAATTCATGTATGCCCTTATATTCTTATCCCCAAAGTCTATCTTAGGGTTTTGTTCAATAATCTATTTTCTATATATCTACATTACAATGTTTCTACTAAACATCCTTCCATACCAACTGTAATGCACCAACCACAAAATCCTGGAGTCGGTAAATTATTCTAATACATTGGTAGGATTTCAAGGAATCAAATCCCGAAGGACCTAGTAGTTTAGTAGTTTTGGAAAACCAGATACATACATAAGTTCAAAATTACAACTTGAAAATAAATACAACATATAAGTCTTATTTTGGGAACATCCACCACTATAGGATTATCCTTGTAGTTCAATTATATAAAACTTCTTCATGCCCATAGAAATTATAACATAATAAACGTATGATCTTAAAATATCAGTAAGGGTTAGTAATAAAGTGGATGACATCATAAACAAAATTGTCATGGTGAATAATTTAAAACACATGCCTCTGCAAAAATTAAACTTGAACACATTATGAAAGGAGTATTAGCTGAGTAAATAATTCCATAATAAAACATTACCATGGGTATTCACCTATTCGAATAAGCAGATGGACATTCAATTACTAGATTCATAATGAGGGAAATTCTTATGTTGGTTTTTGTAAAATATACCATCAAGGCCACAGCCAAGATTTCTAAAAATAATTAAGTCCTCAGCCAAAACCATAATTATTCATTTTGTCAAGACCTTATGCCAAAACCATAGTTTGTCTCATGAGACCTACCGAGGCACTGAAGGGCTATAGTGGTCCCCACCCAACACTTAAAAAGTCTAATTAATTCCTCATATGAATGAAGATAAACATAAACTATGTACACATTCATATAGAAACTAACATTTGAAATGTAAATAACATTCCCCGAACATTAAGCATAAACACTAATCATTCAAAGTAAATTACTGAATAGTTTTAAGATAGAACATCCACAGTCAAAATAATCATAAACCATTAAATTAAATATGGTAGATGATATTATAGGATATTAAGCTCTATGAAGTACAAGATTCAATAATGTATGGTGTCTTTGATGAAGATTCTATTAATTTAGACCATTGAAAAATTCCCAAATAAATAATCCTTAAACATTCCAAAGTGTCCCATACCATCTGGAAACATTCAAATAATAATCCATTAAAATATCTTGAGAATAATTATACTCTTTATATGATATACCAAATGTATTTTCATACACCACATGCCTGTAATAAGTGGTGGAAAGGTCATATACTTCGTAAAAGTTAACATGAGACAAGGAAAATACTTTTTTACTTTTGTAAGAAGAGTTCTTTTGGAAAATTATTTGTATTTTCCATTAAATGAGATTGTAAACATGTATATACCATAAAATAAAATTTAAATACATTTAAATTATATTTTAGGCATAAATTATGTCCCAATGAAGTGAAATCATATAAAACATTTCTTAATAATCTTTATAAATAAAATATTTTAGATCATTTTATGGAAAATATTAATGAAAATTTTAAAGTGGAAAGATATATTTTTTTTCCTATAACCAGAAATGAAAAAAAAATTCAAGATAAAAAGAGTTATTTTATAAAAATAATGATAGATTAAAAAAAAATTCTAGTGAAATTGAAAAAGGTTAATAATTTGATAAGTTCCCTTGAATCTGTTTTGTTTATCGGGATGAAATTTTGAAATATTATTTTAAAACCTGTAACTCCCCAAAAAATAAAAAAATATTCTCATTGGTAGACATATATATAGAATTCACACAGAATTTATGATTACTAGTTAATAATAAATAATAATTTCATTGAGGTTTATAGATAATAAGAGCAACTAGAATGAAAATGGAGGTTCTCGTGAAATATACTTACAACTCTGTAATCAATTAAATCGTATGCCCAAAAATTAATAATATTAAAATGGTAAATTCATTTCCATGAAAATAAATATATTTATGATATTATACAACAATGATAAGTATACATACACCATACACAAATCAAAGTAGTTAATAAGGAATGTCTCACAAAAAATGGAAGTCATTTGAGGAAACCCTTACCTTAAGTCTGATGGTGTTCTTCACTTGGACTTAGTGTCCTGAATGACCAAATTAAATTCAAAAATTAACATTTTACAAAACATATTACCAATTTAATTTATATATTATGACCTTATTAAGTTCATTCATTTCATTTTGGATGGGTTAATATGTTCAATTTCATTTTTCGGGTCTGTTAGTTTCATGATTGGTATACTTATATACATGAATGGAGAATCGTGTAAAATGAGGATTGTTTTCCATAATTGAAGTTATATGTTATTAGTTAAAATTCATAAGGTTACATAGTTTTAAATTCCATTTGGTTACTTATAGTGAATATGAATCATTATTTAAATCATTTAAGGAGAATTGTTTGGTTTAATTTGTGGTTTTTTAATACAAAGAACTCATTTTTATTTATAAATCAAAACCATATGTACAAAAAGATTCCAAAACCATATAATGTGACATAATACATAAATTATAGTCCGTTTCAACTATAATAATGGTTTCATGACCATTATTGGATATGGTAATAGAAATTGAAAACTCATCATCCTTGAATGTGGTAAATTAGCACATCATGGGTGGTGTTTTCATTTTTAGTATAAAAGAATGGGAAATGAAATATGATTAAAAATTATCCCATTATCATGAAAACATTATATTAAATTTAAGATACTTTAGTAATAGCAACATTTTTATAAATGGAGGATAGGAAAGAAAAATAAAGGAACTAAAAATAAAAGAAAAGTTAAGAAATCCCTTAGGAAAATCTAGCAGCCTAACGGAATCACTTAAAAATTCATAAAATATATTGATGAGCGAAAAAGGGTATCTCATATTTATTAAATAAAATGTAAAGTAACAGGATATGTAATTACATATCCCAACATAAGACAATTGAAATTAAAATATAATAACACGATAAGAGTGCTTGAAAAAGAGATAGATTTTGAGATGAAAATTCTGTAGCATAACAGCTATGCAACATGGTTTTAGATAAAAGAAATGAACTTAAGATAAGAAGTTACCTTTAAATCGAGTAACTTCCATTGGTTTGAACCAAAAGGCTTTATTGATGTTCCATATGCCTAAATTAAGTCTTATAAAAGGATGAGAGCGATTTTGAGAGCTTAATTGCTCAGAGTTTTGACTAGTCAAGGGGCTTGAGAGATGTGAGTAATGGGTTAGAAGAGATGGCTTTTTATAAGGGAGTGGAGGGGCACTTTAGGAATGTTTGAAAATATTATTTTATTGTAAACTTATTTTCGGTTTCAGAAGGTCCCAAACTTAATAAATTTTAATATAATGTCTGTAAAAGTTGAAATAAATTCTTCCAATAATAATTGGACGATTTAGATAATTTTTAACCCTTATATTTTTTTTAACCATTTGTTAACTTATTTAACTTTAGCAATGTTCTCTTATATATTCATACTATATGGTAAATATAGTTACAATAAAATTCCAATAGAACCACAAGTGGTTCATTAATAACATTATAAACCTTATATATGTAATTTTTCCTAATATTAGATTTTTAGGATTATTATATCATTTAATAAAATTTTGATTGATTTAAAAAATGATTGATGTCAATTTAAATACTATTCATATCAAGACTTTTAAAAATTCGATAAAAACCTGATTCTTTGGAAAAACCTAAAAAATGAAAATATAAAAAGTCATAATCATCCTTAAAATTCTTGGATGGCATAAATAGTTTCAAAATAAATTTTTTAAAAATTTATACTCTTATTTCTTGAAAACATTCATTAATGAGGTTATCATTACATCATCATTTTATCATAAATAAATTTATTTATTTGAACTCTAAAAATAATAAATAAAATACCATGATGTAGGAAATCGTTTTCTCTTTATAATTAATTTTTTTAGTTTAAGATATAAATTATATAACACCATGTAAAAATTGATTTACGAAAATATATATGTTTATTTCATTTTTGTCTTTTCTTTTAATTAAATAATATAAATTGTCATTATCACTCCCAAGTGGATCCATGGGGTCCCAAAATATACCCAAATATGCCCATGGTCGGCCATGTATCAACCAAAAGTAATAGGACACATGTTAGGGTAATTTAATATTATTATAATAATATTTGTTTACCCTTATTTACCATATTTTCCCTTTAACCATGGTAAATAAAATATTTACTGAATTAAATATTCATAATGTCTAAAAATATAAGTTACCCCTTTGCACAATTTGGACCTTCTGATTCCAAATATGGAATCCATTTTTCTGTATTCAAAACTTAGAAGTGGAAGAAATTAATTTCCAATTAATTCCCATTGTCAAATCAAAAAATCCTGTTTTTAATAAATAATAACTATTAATGAAGATTTACACTTGATTATGTCTAATTTCAAAGTGAAATTACTTCCAATGAGAAAAATTAGATTAAATGGTAAAAATATAATCTAATTAAACATTAAAAATAATTAAAAATATATTTTAACAATATAAATTAATTATATTAAAAGGTAGTTTTGAATTAAACATAGAAATTTTCACTATTTATTAAAAAATGAACTTTATCAAAAATACTCCAAAATTTTACCCAAAGTAAATTTTTGATGTCTTGATTCTAAATAAGAAGTTTATTTTGTCAAATATAACATATAAAAGTGACAAATAACTAGATTTAAAAAAGGTTCGTCATCAAAAGGCGGTAAATCGACCTTTTAAAGAATATAAGAGTATTTATGCTTAAAATTGGATTCATTCGCATTTTACGCCACAAAATTCTATTGGATAAATATAAAAACATTTAATAAACATGTATAATCATATTATAGTTAGTTCTGTACATTCACTCCAATACAATGGCTATGCGTTAACTACCATTTAAAATAATAATAATATATTATTATTTTTCTGTACAACTCAACATTTTGTACAACGTAAGATTTAAAAGAAACTAGTGGTTGTGTATCGAGTACTCCATCGAATATAGAATCCCATTTTAAAGTAAAGTTAACATTAAATTCAGAAATATTAATAAATATGAATATTTCTTACTCTTTATTTACTTGGTATGTTACTTCCTTCCCCCTTTTAAAAACTGCATTCTCACAATTTTATTGACTTATCAAATAAATGGGGGTATTAATCCCTCACAACATTTTTATATTCTCAAATTTCCTCTTCTATCATATGGTTTTTCTAAAAAAACATTTATGTGAGAAATTACCCTATTCGGTAACACTTTCTCTCTTCAGTCAAGAATCTGGAATGGTTGTTCCTCATAGGAATGATTTTCTCCCAACTGAACTCAGGACTCAAAACATGAGACGGATATAGCATATACATTCTCAACATTGAAATATGAAAAACATTGTATACCTGGGATAATCTTTGAGGTAAGGCCACTTTATAGGAAACTGGTCGAACTTTATCAAGGATTTTATATGGTCCAATGAACCTCGGACTCAACTTTCTATTCTTTCCAAAACACATCACACTCTCCCATGGAGAAACTTTGAGAAAGACATGATCACCTACATCAAAAAAATATCCTTTATCTGGTTATCCATATATCTTTTTTACCAGCTCTGAGTTGTTCTCATGTGCTTCTAAATCAACTAAACATTTTCTACCATCTCTTCTACCAATTCTAGTCCCCTCAGCATTTTTTTCATACCTCATCCCAAAAAGCTAGATTTCAACAACTCTTTCCATGAAATGACTCAAATGGATCCATCTTTATACTAGAATGAAAAATGTTATTATATGATAATTCAACCAAATAATGATGTTAGTCCCAACATCCCTGCTAATCCATTGAGAAATCTCGTAGCATGTCCTCAAATGTTTGAATTGTTCGTTCTGACTTCCCATATGATTGTGGATGAAAATTTGTACTAAAAATTATTTCAATACCCAATGACTTTTTAAGGCCTTTCCAAAATATATAAGTAAACCTGGGATCATGATCAGATACAATAGGGAGGGTAACCCTATGTAGCCTCACTAACCCTTAAACATATAACCAATAAAGTTGATATATAGACAATGTTTCTCAAATATGATGAAAATTAGAAGATTTAGTCAATTGATCAACAATTGGACAAATGTCTTTGTTGCCTCGAGATGTCCATGGTAATCCCACAATGAATTCCATGGATATATTTTCCCATTTCCACTATAGCATGGTAAAGACTGAAGTATCCCTTTCTGTAACTATCTCTCTACTGTAACCTATTGACAAGTCAAACACATCACAGTAAAGTCATCAATATCTCTTTTCATTCCATCCCACCAGTAATACCCCGAAAGATCTATGTACCTATTAGTAATTTATAGATGAACTGAAAACGAAGAACTTTGAGCTTCACATAACAACTCTTTCTTCAACTATGGATCACATGTCAAACATAACCTCTTACCAAATCCCAAAATAGAGTTTCTAACAATGTTAAACTCAGGTAACTTACCATTTTAAAACAATTCTACCTTTTTCTGCAACTCACTGTCATTTTTCTGTGTTTTATTTATTTTTTCTAGTAGAGTTTATTTCAGTGACACCTAAAACAAAAAAAATAATCTCCTGCACCAACAACTTCTATTCTAATCTTTATCAAATCATTAATCAAATTATTTTATTCCAAACATAACATGAATAATGTAGAATTACTTTTTTGACTCAACGAATTAGCCACTTTATTTTCTTTCCCTAGATGGTAACAAATCGTGCAATCATAATCCTTGATTAATCTTAACCATCTCTTCTATATCATGTTCAATTCATTCCTAGTGAATATATACTTCAATCTTTTTTGGTTTGTATATATTTCTCATTTTAGTCAATATTGATTACGCCTCCAAATTTTTAAAGAAAAAACAACAACAGCTAATTCCTAATCATGTGTATGGTAATTTAACTCATGAGGTTTCAACTGACGTGAAGCATAAGCAATTACCTGATCATTATACATAAGGAAACAACCAAGTCCTTTCAACGAAGCATCACTGTAAATAACAAAATCAATATTTCTATAAAGTAGTTCCAAAACTGGAGAATTCACCAATCTTCTTTTCAATTCCTGAAAACAATCATCACATTCTTTTGTCCAGATGAAATTGACACCTTTTCGAGTTATCTTAGTCATTGGGATAGATAAACATGAATCATTTTCAAAAAACCTTCGGTAATAACTTGTTAAACTAAGAAAACTATAGACATCGTTTGTATTTGTGGGTCTTGGCCATTATTCATAAACTTTTGTTTTAGAAGGATCACTAGTTATGCTATTTTTTGAAAAAATGTGACCATGGAATAAAATTTTTTGAAACAAAAACTCACACTTGCTAAATTTTCCATAATATTTCTTTTTTTTAAGGTTTTAAAAATTATCTTTAAGTGACTTTCATATTCCTCTCGGATTTTCGAATATACCAAAATATCATCTATAAACATAACCATTGTTTATCACCAGAGTCCACTAGTATATAACTACAAAAAATTGTTTAATTCTGATTCTGACCACCTCAGGATGTTGATTTGGAAGGTTATTTCCCTCAGTATTCATTCCCAGCACAGCTGCCCTTTTTCCTCTATGAAAAACTATTCTGAACACACAATTATAATATGTGAAGCAAGATGGTAATCTGTAAATGCTATATATTTTCAATATTAAAATAAATTAATTTATGGGTATTAATTTAATGTTACCCTAACTCCTAAAGTTATCTAAATCGACCTCTGATACCAACTATAAGGACCCGGCCTTAAACATTAAATAATCTTGAATTACGTTAATAATTAACATTGAGGGTTGTTTTAATTTTTTAAATTTATATAATTAGTTCATAACATATACATATAAATTTGAATATTACTTGTAGACACTTCTACACAGTATCTGTTTTTCTCATAAAATAAAAACTCTTGAAAAAAAGAGTCAAGTATAGTTCCTTATTTTAGACATCATGAATTTTCTTTGATCTAATCCTTGTCCCTATTCATATTTAAGTCCTAATAAAAACATTTCAAAAAAACATGGAATGAGCATAAAAATATCAGTAAGGGATACACAAAGAAGGAAAACTATTAGTTTTTCAAAATAGAAAGAAATCCATGAATACATTATCATAAGTTATACTTTTCACCTATATGAAGTATTAAAAATTCTTTACATAATAAAAGATCTTCTTTTGCACTTTTGTAACCAAAATATTACCATAAAACCAATATAAAGAACACATAACATATAAAGGTAACATGGTATATAAACATACTTAAATGGAATAACCATACGGTCTACTTCTATACACATCACTAAATGGAATATCCATACAGCCGACTACTATACATATTAATAAATGGAATAGCCATACGGCCAACTTCCATACCCAATGCATTGGACGTTATAACATAACAACCTATCCTGTCTTATCACGGCACCACCCATCATTTGGTTTACCACGTAACCTCCCATATAATGTCCAAGTACCATTATAAAATCATAACATATAAAATATTACATTACCCTAAAAACATTTCATTTTCAATCATAAGAAATCATTTAAAGATATTAAAAAAACAATCCATTTCAAAAACCATTTTCAATTCAAAAACACCCAAAAACATAATAATGGATTTCTTTTCCTTTTACAAATGTTGAGGTTTATAGAGGAATCCAAATAACGATTACGGTGGCAGATAAGTTGTTTTCTCCACAAATGTAAAAAACATTCCTTTTTGCATTTAGTAAAATTATTTGTAGAAAAAATATTTCATTTGAATAAAAAAATTCAAAGGGATTTTTATATACGGTATAAAATAAGGAGTTTTATTTTATCAAAACCTGCCTTAATGAAAGGAGATTGAGATGAAATCTCTTACCTCATGTCTGACTTGACCCATTATTTATTTAATATACTAAATAATAAACTTAAGTTAATTTCTAATTCCATAAGAACCTTTTTCAAATTTATTATTCCTTTTATATCACTTATTACCTTGCTATAACAATTATTAAATTATATGAGTTCATATCCGACATTTTTCAATGTTCGGAACTTGAGTAAAAAATGAACTTGTTATAATTAAAAATTGTCCTTGTTTCCAAAATACGATTATCTCTAGAATGATATTAATGATTTATATATCATATATATCATATATATCCAGTATATATGTATTTAGAATAGTCCATATCATTTAGATATATCAAAATTAAATTCATTTTCCATGGAGACGGTAAGTTGTACGTACGCATGAACGCTACTTCCAGTTAATTTTTTTCATTTTAGAAGGAATGAAAATCAAATGATGCAAAGGTACATTATTATTCCAGTATAATATCATATTTTTTATATGTTACTTATTTTCATTATCTCTGTCCATTATACATTCCATGTATGGTATGAATGAGTCACATCACTTTGAGGGGGCGGTAGTCCTCACTTCCTCAAATGAAATTATCATATATATACAAAATGAAAAGCATAATGGTATGTTATAAAAGATAATTTCAGAAGAATATAGATAAAATAAATATAATAAATATCATATATAATTCTATTTCCTTCATAATGGCTGCCATGATAGGTGGTAGGATAATATTGAACAATCATCGTTTCATGAGGCAGTAGTTCATCGTTCATAGAAACATTATGTTATATACCCATTAGATGGAGGTGTGTGGAAGTTTAGTTAGAATAATTATCATAAAAACAACCTAGTATACATAGTATACATTGTTTTTATAAAATAAATTAATAAAGAGAGTTTAGGGGGTTGGAGAAGTAAAGTAAAAGAAAAGAACTTAAGAGAATACATTAACATTAAATCGGGTAACTCCCTTTGGTTTGAACCAAAAGGATTTATTGAAGTGTTTTATACCAAATTTAAGTCTTCTAGGTGTATGAGAGGGTTATTGGAAGCTTAATTTGGTAGATTTTGGATGATCCAAGGGGCTTGAGATGTGTGAGTAAGGGATTAGAGGTGATGGGTTTTTATAAAGGAGAGGAGGGGCTCTTTAGAAATGTTTGAAAATATTATTTTATTACAATCTAATTTTTGGTTTCAAAAGGTCCCAAACTTATTAAATTCAAAGATAATGTGCATATGAGTCTAAATAAAATTATCCAATAATAATTGGACAAGTTTGGGATAATTTTTAATCCTTATCTTTTTCATCTAACCCTTTTTTAACTTATTTATCATTTTCCATGTTCTCTTATATATTCATACTATATGTTCAATATAGTTACTATAAAATTACAGTAGAACCACAAGTGGTTAACTAATGAAATTATCAACATTATTTAAGTAATGTGGAAGAATCATATATTTTTAGGATTATTATATCATTTAATAAAATATTTATTGATTTAAAAACTCATTTATGTCAATTTAAAAACTATTCATATCAAGACTTTTAAAAAACTGTAACTACATTATTCTTTAGAAAAACCTACAAAAATGAAAATTTAAAACGTCATAATCATCCCTAAAATTATTTTATAGCATAAAATGTAACACCCCAGGTAAATAAAGAATATAACATTTTTATATTTATCCCAATTTGTGAATAAAATATTAATATTACTTTAAAGGGGATGTTATGCATGATGGCGTACCCAATACACAACAACGAGTTTCTTGGGAATCTTACGCTGCACTCTAATAATAAAATAATATTATTTTAAATGGTAGTTAATGCCTAGCCATTGTAATGGAGGGAATGAATAGAACTATCTAAAAAATGATTATATATGTTTATCAAATATTTTCACTCTTTACAATAAATGTTAGAGGATTAAAAATGCAAATGAATCCAATTTTATGCATAAACATTCTAATATTCTTTAAAAGGTTGATTAACCGCCTTTCGATGGAAAACCTCTTTTAAATCCACTTTTTAACAATTTTATGTGCTATATTTGACAAAATAAAATATTTATTTATAATCGGGACATCAAAATTTTCAATTGTGGTCATTGGAATTAATTTCACATTGAAATCGGACTTAAACTAGTGTCAATCTTTTGATAATTATTGTTTCATAAAAACACGCTATTTGCACTGACAGCGGGAATTAATTATTAAATTAATTAATGCAACTTATATGTTTTTAATTTTGTAAAATAGACTTCATTTTTGAATTCGTAATATCAAATATAGCCTAGGGTGAATTTTTGGTAATTTTCTGAAAAACTTCAATTTTTGATGAATAGTGAAACCACTAAGTGGTACTTATAAAAACTGATTTTCCGTTAAAATGAAATTTTACCACATCTGTGTTTTGAATTTCAAAAATCCAACATACATGGTTGTCATTAAGAAGTAAAATATGGTTCAATGTAATTAAAATAATTTTTTGTTGAATAGTAACTTTTAAGTTTTAATCGCGATTAGAGGTAATTAGTGTAGTTTAAGGTAAAAATAATGTTTTAGTAATATGAATTGACCTAGAAAAATGTCTTACCCTCATTGGATAAGTCATGGATGACTAAGACAATCCATGGGTCAACTTTGGGACCCCATTGAGCCACATTGGTTGGAAAATAACATAAATAACTTTTTATTTAATGTTAAAATTATAATGACACAAACATGAGTTGTTTTACTAAAAAAAATTTAAGTTGGGTTATACAAGTCAGAGTTTTGAGTATAAATAGTAATTGGAAAGATAAAACTATTTCCTACATCATAGTATTTTTTTTATAATTTTTAGACATTAAAATAATTAAATTATTTATGACATCATGATGATGCAGCGATGACCTCATTATTTAACGATCTAAATAAAATGGAAAGATAATGTAAAATCTAAGACCTAAACATGTCCAAAACCTATTTTATGGGTGGATTTAGAACCCTTATCACCTTATCCTCGAAACACATCAATGTGGGACCATTAAAATCCGAAACTCATTCTAAAATAAAGTAACATTTCTTTACTTTCTAAGAGTGCCCCTCCTCTCCTCTTATAAAAGGCCCCCACCTCTACCTCCTTACCCACACTTCCAAAGCCTTTGGCTCAGCCAACCCCTACCCATTTTTTCTCTCCACATCCCTCTGTAAATCTTAGAAGACTCACTTTGATCAGAAGTCTTCCCAAGTAATCCATTGAGCTCAAACCAAAGGGAGTTACCCGATTTTAAGGTAATGTCTTCACTTGAGTCCTTTTGTTTTATTTTGCATCTCCACTCCCTAAACTCTTATTACTCCTTTCATTTGTAACAACACCAGTATCTTAAATATACTAGGATTTTTTTATGTTAATTATTCAAGCTACAATTACACACACCTTTGTCTAATGGTTAAATAACATACTGTTTCTGTGGATGGCGAATTACTGCCTCACGAAACGATGATTGTTCAATCTTCTCTTATCACCTTTCATGGTGGCCATTATGATGTCACTAAATTTATATATTATATATAATATGTTTATATTTTCCTCAAGCTTCTGTATTTTTCATTTATGGAATACCTTTATGGCTTCCATTATGGGTATACCCGATATCTTCATTTTAGGAAGTGCAGACTACCGCCCCCTCAAAGTGATTTGATTCGTTAATACCATATGTGGTATGTATAAAGGATATATTTAATGATAATATATAAGATAACATAATGGAATTAAAATACTATTATTTATCATTATGTTTTAATTCCATTAAATATGAAATAGAAATGGAAGTAGTGTTCATTCGTACGTACGACTTACCGTCTCCATGAACGGTGCATTTCATTTATTAACATTAAATGTTATGTAATATTATAAATTCATGAATATAATGGATATATATGATATATATTATATATAAATCATGAATAAAATTATGGATATAATGGATATTTTACCACATGAACAACTTTTAATTATAAAGAGTTTTTTTTTACTCAAGTACCAATGATCATTAAAACGACCATTTTTAAATTAAATAATAACCTAGTGTTAATGACATGGTAATAAGTGATATAAAAGGAATAATGAACTTGAAAAAGGTTCTTAAGTAATTTGAAATTAACTCAAGTTCATTATTCAGGAGATTAAAGAACGATCGAGTCAAGTCGGACCTAAGGTAAGGGATCCTACTCCTCTCTTCCTTTTTAAGAACACTCTTTTATGCCATTCCTTTTAAGATCATCTTTCTTGTGATTGGGATTTTCTTTTATATTACTCTTAATTTAATTTTTATTTTCATATGATGAGATACCCTATTCTCTCTCATAAATCCATTTTGGAAGTTTTGAGTGGCGCCGTTAGGCTGACGAATTTTCATAAGAGATCTAACCTCTCTATTTCTTTTTAAGTACTCCCCTTTATGTCACTTCTTTTAAGCTCCTCTTTGTTATGATGGGGGATGTTCTTTTATATTCCTATTTATATTTTATTGTAATATTATGAGAGACCCTATTTGATCTCATCAATCCATTTTTGGAAGTTTTAAGTGGCATTGTTAGGCTGTCGAGTTTTCGTACGGGATTTTTCATCTCACTTTTATTCCCGTGAGACTTATGCTAAATTTTCCACAATTTCATTTGAGTGGTGTATGTACTGACCATTATTTTAATAATTGTGTAATATAATTTCATTTATGAGTATTTACATCAATGTTTTATTTTCCTTCTTTCACGGGGTGTATGTTTCGAAAGATACCCATGTCGGTACGGGAACCTTTCACCCTCCTCTTTTTAAAAGAATTCTTTTGTTATGTCTTTTAATTCACATAACATTATGTTGGGATATGTTCTTCTATATCCTTAGTGATTTAAATTTTATTTCCAAGTGATGAGATACCCTTTTTATCTCTCATCAACTCATTTTCTGAATTTTGTAGTGATGCCGTTAGGCAGTCAAATATTTGCAAGGGAACTTCTTAACCCAATTTTGATTCTTTGGGATAAGCTTGTACTCCTTGAATATGTCGTTCTATGAATATGTGTGAATAACCCCTGATTGTTTTACAATTAATATCCACTTATATTTGGTGTATTAGTTTGTCACGAATAATTATGTAATTGATTTATCCATAATCCAAGGATATCATCTTTGTATGGGACTTCTTCTCAATATCCTTTCATTGAGGCATATTTTGTTTTATACACAACCTTATTTTATACGGTGTACAAACCCCTTGAACTTTTACGTCTATCTGAAAGGAATATTTTTTATACAAATCATTTTACTAAATGACAAAAGGGAATTTTTTTGTCGTACGTATGCGGCGACAATGAATTCTCCACCATTGTGACCATTTTTTTGAGTTTTGGCTTCTTCTAGAAGACATACCTTTTTTTAAAAGAAAAATAAATACCATGTTTTACTTTTATTTTATTTTGGTATTGAAAATGGTTTTCATAATGTTTTTTTATCAATGTGTTGTATTTATATCTTGTGATTGAAAAGTGGAAATGTTATGTTTCCTTTATGCATGTTTTATGTGATAAGATTATGTTATCGTTCTTGGGAATTATTATAAATACGGGTGGTTCCGTGATAAAATACGGGCGGGTGAGCCCGATATAGATCTTCAATGCATTGGGTAACGTGAAGGAGTGAAACGTTAAGGTTTCTCCGAAGGGATTTAGGCGATATACTGTGATGGGTATTCCAAACGTAACCAAGAGGGTTACTCCTTACGTAAGAATGTTATGAATGCCTCAAGTTACCATTATGTCTTATGATTTCTATGTTTTATTCATGATTTGATGAGGTGTGTTAAAGTTATTATGTTTTATGAGTATAGTATGATTTCATTGATTCTTATGTATACATGTACTCATGTTTCCTTTCCATATTTTTAAATCCCATACTGAGATTTTTATGCTCATCCCATGTTTTTGAAATGTTTTTCACAGGTCAAGGGAAGGGTACATGATATGATGATAGTGTCAAGGAAGTGTCACGAAAGAATCCATGTTTTATTTTAAATATGATTCCGTTGATGGAAAAAATGAATACTATCTTTTATGTAACCACTTTGTTTAAATGTGGAATGTAATGCAAGTTTTATGATCTAATTATCTAAAACTCTAAACCTGAAAATATCCCCAATGTGTAGTCTTGTAATAACTCAAGATTAAGTAAGGTTTAAGGCTGGGGCCTTATAGTTGGTATCAGAGGTCGGTTTAGATAACTTTAGATGTTAGGGTATTCTTTAAGAATAAGTGAAATTACTATAATGGTTAGGATTTCATATAGAGTCTTAGTTTTAGATAAAGTGAATGAGTAAGTATATCTTAGTGTTTATCTTCATCATTAGTACATGATGGTTTTGTTGATATACTCACACTGACATTTCTGTTTTTAGTGAATGGATGGATATAGCAGGAACCAAAGAGACAACAGGTTTGAAGGAAACTATGGTGGTTCTCTGATTAAGATGCTAGATAAAATGGGGGATTCAATGAGGAAACTCGTGGTTGTTCTAAACCAACTATCAAGGAGTCATGATCAACCACTTGAACCTTGGTATGATCTGTAATGCATCATGCACGAGATGACCAATCGATGTGGAAGTTCAGGTAATAATTATAAAGGTAACCATTAGAGTTTATATGATCCTTACTTTTGAGGTAATTATGGGTTATTATATGTTATGATGGAAAATGAAAGGCATGAGATAAACTTGAGGTTAAAATCTGTTATGATAATTTTTGAAGATTTTATCTCGTTTTGGAGAATGTTTTAAGAATTATGTAGTTTTGGAAAAAGGGACAACACGTAGACCGTGTGACAAGATGTCGCGTCGAACAAAGCTATGGGAATTGAACCTATAACCAAAGTGCAACTGGTATTTATCACCTACCACTGGACTACGTGAAGTCCCTGGTTAGTTTTACTAATCCTTTTTAGTTAGATGATTTTAGGAATCAAGAGTAAGTTTATATTGGGTTATCTATGGAAATGATTAACCTATCATGGAGGATATGTGATTAGGTTAATTACTTTTCAATGTGAGAATTTAAGAGCATCTAATGTTATTTGGAGATAAAAGTTAATTTGTACCTTGGAAGACTATGTGATTAAATCACTCAAATATTTGGGTTTCAATCTTAGTTTGGTTTACTTTGATGAATTTTATGGGAAATTGTTTATTGAATGGTCTTCGTTGAACTTTGGGTTTTTTTGGACAAATTGTGGAGATTAAGAACGGATTTTCTTTTTTATAAAGGATTATCCATTTGTGGATTATCTGATCTTATACTAACCTTTTTGGTTTTGTTTTTGGTTAAAGTCTAAAGACATGGGAAATATATAGTTCTCTTTTGTGGATTAGGCGATTCTATAGAAGTTGATTATATCTCTCTTAATATTAGCAAGTCATCCTAAATACTCATCTTTTGGAGAAAATATGAGTTTGTGTTAGAAATCTAGTAGGAGATGAGAGTCTACACAACAAGTAAGTATGTTTCCTTAAGATCAAAAATAAATTCCTCAATTAAAAGTAACTTAAAACAAAAATGTTTCCTATTAACTTTTCCAAATGGGGAATCGAATACCATTTAACCCACCACAAGTTTGTGATTTTATTATGGTTAACTTTCTCATAGACATGTTTACTATCACTCTCCCTCAGAACATGACCCTTTGTTTTTTCTTCCATGTCCATGTTTTCCTACATGGAATCCTAGTATGGGTTAACTCGGGTGACCTTTGTAATTCTCTTTCTATATTTCAAAGTTTTTGTTTTACCGACTCTTTTTCCGATGTGAGACTTTCAATGGAGTTTCCAAGCCCAATTTTGAAATTGCGAGGATGCAATTCCCAAAAGGGGGGAAGGATGTAACACCCCAGGTAAATAAGGAATATGATATTTGTATATTTATCCCTATTTGTTAATAAAATATTAATATTACTTTAAAGGGGATGCTATGCTCGATGGCATACCCAATACACAACAACGAGTTTCTTGGGAATCTTATGTTGCACTCTAATAATAAAATAATATTATTTTAAATGGTAGTTAACGCCTAGCTGTTGTAATGGAGGGAATGAAGAGAACTATCTAAAAAATGATTATATATGTTTATCAAATATTTTTACTCTTTACAATAAATGTTAGAGGATTAAAAATGCGAATAAATCCAATTTGTAAGCATAAACATTCTAATATTCATTAAAAGGTCGATTAACCGCCTTTCGATGGAGAACCTCTTTTAAATCCACTTTTTAACAATTTTATGTGCTATATTTGATAAAATAAAATTCTTCTTTAGAATTGGGACATCAAAATTTACTTTGTGTACATTTTTGGTATTTTTCGGATAAAGTTCATTTTTTTGAATAGTGAAAAATGTTGTATTTTAATTCAAAACCACCTTTTAATCTAATTTATTTATATTATTAGATTATATTTTTAATTTGTTTTAAAGTTCAATTAGAATATATTTTTACCATTTAATTCAATTGTGGTGATTGGAATTAATTTCACTTTGAAATCGGACTTAAACTAGTGTCAATCTTTTGATACTTATTGTTTCATAAAAACACGTTATTTGCGCTGACAGCGGGAATTAATTATTAAATTAATTAATTCAACTTATATATTTCGAATTTTGTAAAATAGACTTCATTTTTTAATTCAGAATATCAAATATTTCCTAGGGTGAATTTTTGGTAATTTTCTGAAAAACTTCAATTTTTGATGAATAGTGAAACTACTAAGTGCTACTTATAAAAACTGATTTTCCGTTTAAATGAAATTTTACCACCTATGAGTTTTTAATTTCAAAAATCCGACATACATGGTTGTCATTAAGAATTAAAATGTGGTTCAACGGAATTAAAATAATTTTTTGGTGAATAGTAACTTTTATGTTTTAATCGCGATTAGAGGTAATTAGTGTAGTTTAAGGTAAAAATAATGTTTTAATAATATAAAATGACCTAGAAACATGTCCTACCCACATTGGATGAGTCATGGCTGACCAAGATAATTCATGGGTCAACTTTGGGAACCCATGGAGCCACTTTGGTTGGAAAATTACATAAATAAGCTTTTATTTAATGTTAAAATTAAAATGACACAAACATGAGTTGTTTTACTAAAACAATTTTTAAATGGGGTTATACAAGTCCGTTTTTTGACTATAAATAGTCATTGGAAAGATAAAACTGTTTCCTACATCATAGTAGTTTTTCTATAATTTTTATACATTAAATAAATTAAATTATTTATGACATCATGGTGATGCAGCGATGACCTCATTATTTAACGATTTAAATAAATTGGAAAGATAATGTAAAATCTAAGACCTACACATGTTCAAAACCTATTTTATGGGTTTATTTAGAACCCTTATCACCTTATCCTCGAAACACATCAATGTGGGAACATTAAAATCCGAAACGCGTTCTAAAATAAAGTAACATTTCTTTACTTTCCAAGAGTGCCCCTCCTCTCCTCTTATAAAAGGCCCTCACCTCTACCTCTTTACCCACACTTCCAAAGCCTTTGGATCGGCCAACCCCTACCCATTTTGTCTCTAGACATACCTATCTAACTCTTAGAAGCCTCACATTGATCATAAGTCTTCCCAAGGAATCCTTTGATCTCAAACCAAAGGGAGTTACCCGATTTTAAGGTAATGTCTTCACTTGAGTCCTTTTGTTTTATTTTGCTTCTCCACCCCCCTAAACTCTTTTTACTCCTTTATTTTGTAAAAACACCAGTATCTTAAATATAATAGGATGTTTTTATGTTAATTATTAGAGCTACACTTACAAACACCTTCGTCTAATGGTTAAATAACATACTTTTTCTCTGGATGGCGAATTACTGCCTCACGAAATGATGATTGTTCAATCTTCTCTTAACACCTTTCATGGTGGCCATTATGATGTCACTACCTTTATATATGATATATAATATGTTTATATTTTCCTTAAGATTCTGTATTTTTCATTTATGGAATACCTTTATGGCTTCCATTATGGGTATATGCGATATCTTCATTTTAAGAAGTGCGGACTACCGCCCCCTCAAAGTGATTTGATTCGTTGATACCATATATGGAATGTATAAAGGATATATTTAATGATATTATATATGATACCATACTGTAATTAAAATACTATTATGTATAATTATGTTTTAATTCCATTAAATATGAAATAGAAATGGAATTAGCGTTCATGCGTACGTACGGCTTACCGTTTCCATGAACGGTGCATTTCATTTCTTAACTCTAAATGTTATGTAATATTATAAATGCATGAATATACTGGATATATATGTTATATATGATATCTAAATAATGAATAAAATTATTGATATAATGGATATTTTACCACATGAACAACTTGTAATTATAAAGAGTTTATTTTTTTTTTTGACTCAAGTACCAATGATCGTTAAAATGACCATTATTAACTTATATAATAAAATAGTGTTCATGACATGGTAATTAGTGATATAAAAGGAATAATGAACTTGAAAATGGTTCTTAAGGAAGTATAAAATAACTCATGTTTATTATTCAGTAGATTAAAGAACGATCGAGTCAAGTCGGACTCGAGGTAAGGGATCCTACTCCTCTCTTCCTTTTTAAGTACACTCTTTTATGTCATTCCTTTTAAGCTCATCTTTCTTGTGATTGGGATGTTATTTTATATTACTCTTACTGTAATTTTTATGTTCATATGATGAGAGACCCTATTCTCTCTCATCAATCCATTTTGAAATTTTTGAGTGGCGTCGTTATGCTGCCGAATTTTCATAAGAGATCTAACCTCTCTCTTTCTTTTTAAGTACTCTCCTTTATGTCACTTCTTTTAAGCTCCTCTTTGTTATTATGGGGGATGTTCTTTTATATTCCTCTTGATATTTTATTATAATATGATTAGAGACCCTATTTTTTCTAATCAATCCATTTTTGGAAGTTTTAAGTGGTGCTGTTAGGCTGTCGAGTTTTCGTAAGAGATTTTTCATCTCACTTTTATTCCCGTGAGATTTATGCTACATTTTCCATAATTTCCTTTGAGTGGTGTATGTACTCACCATTATTTTAGTCATTGTGTAATATACTTTCATTTATGAGTCTTTACATCAATGTTGTATTTTCCTTCTTTCACGGGGGTGTATGTTTCGAAAGATACCCATGTCGGTAAGGGAACCTTTCACCCTCCTCTTTGTAAAAGACTTATTTTGTTATGTCTTTTATTTCACATAACATTATGTTGGGATATGTTCTTCTATATCCTTATTGATTTAAATTTTATTTCCAAGTGATGAGATACCCTTTTTATCTCTCATCAACTCATTTTCTGAATTTTGTAGTGATGCCGTTAGGCTGTCAAATTTTTGCAAGGGAACTTCTTAACTCAATTTTGATTCTTTGGGATAATCTTGTACTCCTTGAATATGTCGTTATATAAATATGTGTGAAAAAAACCCTGATTGTTTTACAATTAATATCCACTTATATTTGGTGTATTATTTTGTCACACATAATTATGTAATTGATTTATCCTTAATCCAAGGATACCGTCTTTGTATGGGACTTCGTCTCAATCTCCTTTCATTGAGGCATATTTTGTTTTATACACAACCTTCTTTTATACTGTGTACAAACCCCTTTGACTTTTACGTTTATCCGAAAGCAATCTTTTTTATATAAAGCATTTTACTAAACGACAAAAGGGAATGTTTTTGTCGTACGTATGCGGTGACAACGACTTCTCCACCGTCGTGACCATTTTTTTGAGTTTCGCCTTCCTCTACAAGCCATACGTTTTTTTTAAAAAAAATGAATACCATGTTTTAATTTTATTTTATTTTGGTATTGAAAATGGTTTTCATAATGTTTTTATATCAATGTGTATTATTGATATCTTGTGATTGAAAAGTGGAAATGTTATGTTTCCTTTATCCATGTTTTATGTGATACAATTATGTTATGGTTCTTGGGCATTATTATGAAGAAGGGTGGTTCTATGATAAACTAAGGGCGGGTGAGCCCGATATTGCTCTCCAATGCATTGGATAACGCGAAGGAGTGAAACGTTATGATTTCTCCGAAGAGATTTAGGGGATATATTGTGATGGGTATTCCGAACGTAACCAAGAGGGTTACTCCCTACGTAAGAATGTTATGAATGCCTCAAGTTACCATTATGTCTTATGATTTCTATGTTTTATTCATGATTTGATGAGTTATGTTAAAGTTCTTATGTTTTATGAGTAAAGGACGATTTCATTGATTCTTATGTATACATGTACTCATGTTTCCTTTCCATATTTTTATATCCCTTACTGAGCTTTTTATGCTCATCCCAAGTTTATGAAATGTTTTTCACAGGTCAAGGGAAGGGTACATGATATGATGATAGTGTCAAGGAAGTTTCAAGAAAGAATCCATGTTTTATTTTAAATATGTTTCCGTTGATGGGAAAAATGAAAACTATCTTTTATGTAACCACTTTGTTTAAATGTGGAATGTAATGCAAGTTTTATGATCTAATTCTCTAAAACTCTAAACCTAAAAAAATCCTCAATGTGTAATCTTGTAATAACATAAGATTAAGTAAGGTTTAAGGTTGGGGCCTTATATAAAAAGTTTCAAAATAAATTTATTTTAACATTTATAATCTAATTTTTTTAAAACATTCGTTAATGAGGTAATCATTACATTATCATTGTGTCATAAATAAATTTATTTATTTGATGTCTAAAAAATATAAATAAAATAACATGATATAGGACATATTTTTATATTTCTAATTAATATTTGTATTTGAAGATATAGCTTATATAACCCCAAGTAAAAATTGATTTACTAAAATATATATGTTTATGTCATTTTTGTCTTTAATTTAAATTAAATAATATAAAGTGTCATTATCACTCCCAAGTGGCTAAATGGGGTCCCAAAATCGAGATGAGGATGCCCAAGGCCAGACACGTATCAGCCAATTGGAATAGGAAAAATTATAGGTTAATTTAATATTATTAGTATAATTTTATTTACCCTTATTTACCATATTTAACCTTTAACCATGGTAAATAAAATATTTACTGAATTAATATTCATAATGTCTAAAAATAAAAGTTAACTATTTACACAATTTGAATCACCTGATTCTAAATATGGAATCTATTTTTCCAAATTCAATACACAGAAGTAGAATAAATTAATTTAAAATTAATTCTCGTTGTCAATACAAAGAAAGCGTATTTTTTAAGAAATAATAACTATCAAAATATTGAGACTTGTTTATGTCCAATTTCAAAGTGAAATTAATTCCAATGACCAAAATTGTCTTAAATACTAAAAATATAATCTAATTAAACTTTAAAAAAAATTAAAAATATAATATAACCATATAAATAAATTATATTAAAAGGTATCTTTGAATAATATATAGTATTCTTCACTATTCATTAAAAATGAACTTTATCATAAAAATACCAAAATTTTACCCAAAGTAAATTTTGATGTCCCTCTTCTAAATAATAAGTTTATTTTTTCAAATAAAACATATGAAAGTGACAAAAATCTAGATTTAAAAAAGGTTTTTTCCATGAAAACGTAGTAAATTGACCTTTTAAAGAGTATTAGAGTATTTGTGCATAAAATTGGATTAATTCATGTTTTAGGCCTCTAAATTTTATTAGATAAGTATAAAAACATTTAATAAAAAATTTAATAATATTGTAGTTATTTCTATTAATTCTAGCCAATATAATGGCTATGCATTAACTACCATTTAAAATAATAATATTGTATAATTATTTTTTAGTATAACTCAACATTGTTTGCAATGCAATATTTCAATGAAACTCATTGTTGTGTATCGGGTACACCATCGAATATAACATCCCTTTTAAAGTAAAATTAATATTTAATTCAAAAATATTAACAAATTTGAAAATTTCTTACTCTTTATTTACTTGGGATGTTACACATAAAACACCTTCGAGTTCCTTTCTTTCATTTCCCTTGGTGCCTCTTTCCAAATTTTTTACATATAGGAAATTGAATCTTTTTACCCTTATCTTATTTTTTTTTTTGTTCATTGAGTCTGAATACTCATATTCTTTTATTTCATTGGACATTCAACTAAGTTTCAATGATTAGTTATGATTTTTGATAGCTGGTTTGTTATAATCATAATATGTCTTACTTGAGCTCATGTCATGTTAGGAATACCGTTTGGGTAGTCATCTCATTTACCATCACATAGGTTTTTGACTTGGTTCTTCCTATTTCTGACCATTTACTATAATAAATGTAAAATTTGGGATAAGTAATTTTAAAAAATTGAACACATACATTATAATCCAATAAAATTAAAGGGATAACTTATAAATGACTTGTATTTCTTTAACTTATTAATTTATATGATTCAATATAAGTTGTCCATTATCTATTTCATAACATGTACTATTATAGAAATTATATTTCCCTTAATAATGGCTCTTAATGATCTTGTGAATTTACTAGAGCATATCCCATAAGAGTTCCAAACCACAGGTGTAGCAAGGCCCATTTTCGTGCACCAGTTCCTGATCGAGTATACCTCAATGCGGTGTTTTTAGGTTTTACCTCTAGTTAAATCTGTGACAGAGCCACATCTAATTATAGTTTCCAAAAAGTCATGTATTTTATTGGAACCACATACTCTATACTTTACCAAAAATTAGAGATTTATTCCTTTGTTTATTATTATCCCTAAGGATTTCTATATAGTTTTCTAATCCTAATCCGAAAAATAACTAAACATCCCATCGATACTAAATATGAAAAGTGTTCTTCTTATTAAAAATTAATTAATGGTTTATTACATAAGATTACACATAATATAACTAGTAATATTGATAATTATAGTTTCTTTTGTAATTAAGTACATTTAATAACATCTTGTACATGAGATACAACAACATTATTTAAAAAACCGTAATATGCTTCTAAAATTCTATATCTTTTAAAACATCATGGGATAACATGGGGAAATACATAAAAAATGGGTGATACATGAATCCCAATAAGGGAATAAGAAAATAATAACATGAAAAAAATTATTACATGTTAGAAAATATTTATTTCAATTGGACATAAAATGGGTGATAATAATAAACATGAATAATAATGCATAATATTGCGTGGTAACATAAAGGAAACATGGGAAATGTGGAAACAGATTTAAACATGTAATCATAAAAATTGGTCAAGGATAACTGCCAATAAATCATTGTGCAAAATATCCAATAATATATTAGGTTCACTCCCTAATCCCTTCCTTGAAATATAATGAAATGAAGACAATACCCAATACATTGAATCACTATATAATTTAGGGTACACCTGCCACTTTCAAATCATCCAGATGATTAAATTTGTCATGTAGATCATACGAAATGGAATATTTTTCAATCACATTTTATTCCAATATGAAGGAGTGTGGAATAATATAATGGAATCCCATAATCAAATAATAATACATTCATAAAGGTGAAAACCATTGATAGGATATTAGTATGGATATTCACTACACAGTTGTTTGGCATGGAAAATCCCTATGAAAATTAAAGAGCATAATAGGGGAACATAAATGTTCTTGGGATGAATTAATGAGAGAGAAAGGGGTATATCCTAATTTAGAAATAAAAATGACAGTAATGTGTATATATTGGAACATATCATAACATTGGTAATTGGACATAAAAGTCACATGATAATGAAGATATTTTAATAAAGAGAAGAAGGAGAGGAACCCTTGCTAAATTTTGGCATGGTAATAACTTAGGTAAATGAAATAAGGAGAGGGGATATGTGGTATATAATTATTTTAGAATCAATTTTATAGTAGTGGGATCATTATAAGGAAATTAAAATATAACCTATATATATTTAAAAGTCTATGTAAATAGAAGGTTCTTGAATGGAAATAAGGAGAGATAAATCTCTTACAAAATTTTGACATGGTAATAACTTAGTTAGATGCTATAATGAGAGGGGATAAATTATATATAGTTATTATAGAATAAATAATAAATTAGAGTTATTGTTATAAGTACATTAAAACAAAACAAATTGAAATTCAAAAGGGTACTTACAAAGAAGGTTCTTGAATGGGAACGAGGAGAGAAAAATTCATTACTAAATTTCATTATGGAAATGAGTGTAGATAAAGGTTCATGATATGACATAATGAGACTAAAAGGGATATATAATCACTTGTAAATAAAAATGATAATATTATTTAAGTATAAAAACATACACAAACAAGAAAAAATTTAAATTAAGAGGCACAACATAAAAGAGGTTCTTCAATAAAAAGAAGAGTGGGAGATCCCTTTCCTTGAGAGGATGATTTCAAAAGCTTGGGATGAGATTATTGAGAGATTGGGGAAACCTTGGGAGAACTATAGAAAGGGGATGGAAAAGTTATGAAGTTATATATCGTTTTTTAGTGAAGAGGAATGTGGATCTTGGATGATTTTATATAGGAAAAGAGAGGGGAGTTCTTTATTATCTTCCAAACATAGGTTTTGGACACTATATAATAAAATAAGAAAAACCATAAACTATCCCATTGATTTTCCCATTGTCTCTTCCAAATAAGGGTTTTTTTATAATTTTATAATTCTAATGAAATAAATTATGAAAATAATTCCCTTTCTGATGTAGAAGTGGGTCATGTTTGTAAAGAAATTATTTTAAAATCATAAAATATAATATAGGTTTTGGAGGATTCATAAAGGATTAATAAAATTAATCAATTAATCATAAAATAAAATTATTCTAAATTTCAAACATATATTTTCTCTTTTATACCTTTTATATCATTTAACACATCACTTTTGGGTCATTATGATGTCATAATACACACCTTATATTGACACCATATTTAATATTTATCTGAAAATTTTATTGTCTCAGAAAATTATTAAAAATTCACCATTGGATAATTTATGCATACAGATTAAAAAATAATTATTATTTTACAAATTTATTTTCAAAAATATATTAATTTATAGTTTTCAATTATAATTTTTATTTATTGATAAATGATGGGTTTTTTGATAATAATAGTTTTTGAACCATTATAGAAATTACATTTGACATCCTATAAATTATATTATCATTTAAATTTAAAAAATAATAAACTAATAATAATATTTTATTAAAGTATAATTTATTTAAAATTCAATTAATCCATTAAAATTAATGCCTGTATTGAAATTTCCTATTACTCAAAACACAATTTTTGTTTTTAACATATCAAAATATAATTTTTATCAAATTTATTACTCAATCATTTGTAAAGTAAAAAAATAATGAATAAACATAAAAATTATTTAAATTAAAATTAAATATTTTTATTTTTATTTTTATTTTTATTTATTCAGTCTTTGTTAAATTACTATTTTTAATCTTAATTAACCTATTTTCCTTTTACCGTGGAAATAAATATTTTCAAAAGTTACTATTAATATTTTCCAAGAATTAGGTTAAGCATATAGAAAAATATTAATTATGATGCCTCCAAATATGGAATCCATTTTATCAAAATTTATTAAAAAATATGGAATAATTTAATTTAATTTTAAACCTACAAGCATGATAGAAAAAAAAATTAGAAAAATGTATTTTTAAGAAAAATATTATTTTACTTTAACTCTATAACTTGTAATATTCATTATAAGAATTTTAATTAATAATGATAGATATATAATATATAAATTTAATTTCAATAATTTCCCATTATGGGTTGTTTTTAATTAATTAAAATAGAGAAATATTAGGAATTTTTAAGTAGTTTTAAAAAATGTATTTTTATGCCTATAAATTAACTTATAAAAATCCCATTATAAAGATGATTTAAATAAAATTTATTAAATTAAATATAAATAAATATTAATTATTTTACCTTGAACTAAAGTTAAAGTAATAATTTTATTTTTAAATTAATTATTGTTTAAAAATAAAAGACAGTTCTTTAAATAATGTATTTTTACTATTCAAGGAGAAATCTATATTTTCAGAAAAATCAACAAAAATCACCCTAAGTTAATTTTTATATAATGATATAGAAAATAGATTATGATTTATCAAGTATATTTTCTATGTGTTTTGGAATATAATTATACTGTTTTTTCATAAAAATAAATAAATACTATCTTTGAAGAAAACATAATTTGAAGAACGAAACGTCCAAAATTATATTTTTTATTTAATAATTATTTATCAATATATTTAGGACATATATTTTTCATAAAGTATTTAATCTTACTCATATCTTCAAATTTAATGGAATGGACTAAATTTTCATATTTAAATAATAATTGTTTGTTTGGGTTCATTATAGAATATCGTATATGCAATCAAACATAGCTTTCTATTTTAAAAAAACGTGAGGCATAATATTATTAACCCCTTTAATAAATTATTTAATCAAAATTTAAACTTGAACTCAGTTGGAAATGTTTTTAAACTTTACAAAATCTTTATTGGAAACCCACCTCATAAAAAGTGTTAATAAACCACCCAATTGAAAACAGAGAAAGGGAAGTATGAAGGTCAATAACATAAATATGTTTCCAAGTAGGAGAAAATTAGTGGGAACATAAAACATAAACATGGAAGAGAAAAAATAAACCCAAATAACTAATATATTGTGATATAGAACATGGGATGGATAATGTTAAGTACCACAAAACCATAAATCAATTATGGGTACAAAGACCATAAATTCATCGAAAATGAACATAATATAATAAAAAATTGGTTACAAGATTATTTTCATAGTGATAATGATTTATTTTACTATCTAGTATAGGTAAATAAATAAATTTACTTTCCTAAATAGTATAATTTCACCCTTTAATAAATTCCTAGTACAATCTCATATTTTTCTCTAAAACATGTGAAATCAAGATGAATTTTTTTATGCCTTCAGCAATAAAATAAGCTTCTAATGGATCATATAATCCAACAATGCATAAAAAGTTATTACTCCTATCTTAACTAAATCCAAAACGGTTAGATTAAATTATGATAACACGAAAAATAAATAAAATTTAATACATTATTCTCCAAAATTGAACATAGACTAGTCCTTAAATAAATACCCATATATAACACTAATAACCTCATAATGAAATAATATTTTAACCTCAATGGTATTCTCATACCCTAAATCTTACATACATAAAAACATGAGAATTGTTTTCAAATAATCACTTATATTAAATATAATGGGTATATATTCCTCAAGAAAAATAAAACATCTCCATAAATATCATTAATCATCGCGAAATAGAAAAATATTGTCCTATAATATTGTTTTCCAAAATATCCTTAATTATACTAAACTTCCATCATATAAATCCTCAAAAGTTGTATCAATCATTTTAAACATAATATTATCCTTAGACATATCATCCCAATACTTTTTAGGTTTATCCTCACATAAAACACAAATTTAGTGTTATCAATAACATTATTAGTAAATCACTTTTATAATTTATTGGCACCATTCAACATATATTTCAAAACCTTAAAGAAAAAAACTATGGAACGATACTTAAATGTTTCATGATTCTTATATCTAGAATGTAACTTATATAATAATTCTATAACATAACTCTAACATATCAATACATAAACACTTTAATCCTTAAACTTTAATAATTTCTATTTTATATGTACTTATTCTAGGATATACCCATTGGATTGGGTAATTGACCCAAATAATGAACATATTCTCCACACATAAGTCATTAAACAAAAAATGTGTGTGGTAGGATGTGATATATTTCCTTCTATCAAAATCATTTTTTATGGAAACTAGCTACTTTATTCCCTATTTTTAACACTTAAAAAATCTTTGAGTTCTTTTGTTGAATTTCCCCTAGAGAATCTTTCCACATTTTTGACACGCAGAAAATTCAATATTTTTTCCTTTATCTTATTCATTTTCTAGAAATCGTTGAGACTAGATACTCATCCAATTTGATGTATTTAGAAATTAAACTATGTTATACTTGTTAATTTAGAATTTTTATATATGGTTTTTCAAAACCACAAGATGTCTTACTTGAGATACACTACACCAAGCTGATCATTTAGCGGTGGTTTACTAAACCACCGCTAATTTATTATAAATAATTTTGTGGAATATTTTTATAAACCACCACTAAAAAGTTAAATATTTTCACAATCCAGACACTTACCCCATCCCTTAACACACCCGACCCCCCCCCCCCCCCCCCCCCCGATACTCCTAACCCCCGGCCTCCCTGACTCTCTGAAGCCCTAGCCTCGTAGCCTCCGGTTGTCGCGTATTACCGTCCATCACCACCACTAACTGGACCTCTCAGCGCCTCACCTCACCATGCATCACCTAATCATTCCTCACTTGTCCTCACTACACCACGTCTTACCATCCCTTGTTGTTCCTCACCTCATTGTCCCTCACCTCACCACCCATCTGCACCCGTTATTTGTATGCCAACATTTACAACATGATTATATGTTTTATGGCCCGATATAAAATATAAATGTTACATTTTCATGATTATGTGTTTATATGTCTTGATATGATTATTTATTTTATTATTCTATGTTTACCCCTATTTAAATTACAAAAATACCATGTTAATCATTTCCCATTGTGCAATGATTTTGAAAAGAGGTTTCACTTGTTCAGAATATAAGGTACATTTCCCTTATAGAACAATTATGGAATGAGGGTAACCTATTATTATATGATATTTACATTAATCTTATTTACTAAATATGAAAGTATGATTCTTTAATTTACTGGTTTTATTATTTTCTATCCTTGGTGGACTTTGAGATAATGTTACCTTAAAAAATTCTATTTGGTTCATACGATTAACCCAGGAGTGACCTGACACATGTAAGTATGTGTAATACAGTTCCCAGTAATAACATTGATGCATTATAGTGGTTTTAAACATATTTTTTTACAACACCATGTATGAAATTGATTGTTTTTTTTAATAATTAGATATTAGGAAGGGTATGAAACACTACATGATGCTTACATTTTTCAAATATTATTATACCACAAAAGATGTTCAACAAAGATAATTGCAAATAATTTGAGTGTTTTATACCCACACCCAACATGTGAAATTTAATTTTTTGTGTGAATGTTATATGTCAAGATTCATATAAAGTAAAGGTTCAAATAATGAATGGTGGATATCGAATAATGTTTAAAATAAGAGTGTGAAGAGAACAATCTGAGTTGACACTGAGTATTATTTTTATAGATCTTGTATCTGTTTATTTACTATTTTTTTGGAATTTTTTTCAGTATATTATTAAAATAATATGAGATATTTAACAATGTATACATATGAATCTTCTCATATTTTAATTATATATCTATTCTTGATATGTCCATATGATATTAGTTTATTTTCCAATTACTATATACATGGGGGATGGTTTTTATTGTTTTTTATTTATTCATTAATGATTCCATAATTCTTTATATCTTATAAAAAAATTTAATATAATAGCCAAGATTTTATAGGGGTACCTAGTGGGTCCCTATTGGATTTGTAACTCTTTCTTATATCACTGTATTACTTTTTAAGTAATTTGAGCAACTTGATAGGGGGATTCTGACTTTGGACCAGTTTTCCATTATGGTTTTTCAACCTCACAAACATTTCTTCCTCATTCCTTTTTTAGTTTATGGTCGTACCTATAGAAATATGAATTTGAAAATATTTTAGGGTCACAATTCTTAGACTATAGGGTTGCATATAGTCTATGTTCATAATTCACAAAATATGAATCCTAATGTAATATCATAGACCATGGATTATGGTGCTGCAAATAGTATATGGTCATAATTCTTGGACCTAAGTTTCTCCCCCCAAGAGTGGTTTTTATGACATTAGAGGATTTAAAAAAATATAAATGGTCTCCCTAGTAGGACCTACCCCAATCAAAAGAATATATGGTTATGCAATAAATAAATTGAAATTAAAACTTTATGAACCTATGAATTAATTTGCTAATGATGGTGGAATAAAAAGGGGGAAAACATTTACTCAAAAAAATATTACTCTATTACTTGGGCATCATGACCCATATGAATAATGAACATTTACTCATAAAATATCTTACTCTATTTCTTGGGAATTACCATGTATTGTTTTCTGAAACCACTAAAACTCGGTCCATCCTCCTAAAACACAAAACATTCACTATTTACATAGAGATACCTAAATTTATATTTCCACTAAGGAGTATAGGAATATCTTATATAGTTTTACATCAATCATTAAATGTAGAAAATATGGTTTCAATACATCTTCTTATATATGTATTTCATTTATTTAATTCAAATCATACTCAAACAACATAAAAATATGGAGTATAAAATCATGTATTCATTGTTGTCTTGTGTTGAAACCCAATTATATTTATATGTTACCTACAACACCACCTATAACTATGTATAAAATATATATCCTAGCTAACTATTAGACCTACCTGATTCCTCACACCATGGGCATAGTCCTTTTGGATTTGACTTATCAACCATTTAATCATTTACCATGGGTGTCGTGTCTTTTTTTTATAATTTTTCAACTATATATCAACATTTTGAACATGAGCTTCTATGATTCTTCATTGTAGACATAGAAAATAGTTTATGTCATTTGTGGATATTTTATAAATACAACAAATATTTTGATGGCATCTTTAAGAGAAGTCTATACAACCAGTTATAGTAAGAAGGAAATAGAAAAACTTATTTAACAAGCTTCATTAATTGTCATTTTTATGTATATTTTCTTTTTCAGTACTATGCATCTATTTTCATTTATATTTTTTCAGTATGAGTTTTTTTAAATATATGTTCTGAATTTTATTATATTTGAATATATTGAAGGAATTTTAAGGAGGAAGTGTTATATTGTTCCATCGACCACAGTGACAGATGATGATCCATCGTTCTCCCTCCCTAAATCATTTTAGACACCATCTTATTTCCCCCTGCACCATATCTTACACCCTCTATGAGCATCCCATCAGTATCACAGTCGAAACATTATTATTCACCAGCCTCGGAAGTGGGGGAGGAGGGTTCCACTACTAGTTCTTCGTGGGGATATTAGAGGGTTATTGTTATAGGTAAAACGTTTAATATGAATAAATTTATTTCACTTTTTTATACTAACTATTTGTTCATCAAAGATGGAAAAAATTTAACTATGGGGAAAAATATGAAAATCTAAGATATATGAAATTTGACTAGAATAAATATATTTGTACAATTTTATTTTTATGGGGGGCCTACGGATGACGTCATAGGATTACATGGTGAGATACATGGATAGCTAGTTGAGGAGACGAATTCCTTTATGATTGCATATGATGATTGAAGGTATGTTCCTTAATCTTGTAAAAATGTAGTTTTTGATACACAAATAATGGTATTTTTAATTCATTTTGGTGTAGTTTAATTTATTTATATTATTAAATTATAATATTTTCAAAATAAATTTCTTCATACATATATTTTTTTACTTTATGGTTGCCGATGTGATAGCATGAAAGTAGACATTGAAAAATCTATGAAATAAATGGAAAGGATTTAAATAGAGATTATGGGGTGATGTCAACGATACTTTATTGAGCTCCCATAATATGTATGATAAGGAAACCAATGGGGTACCTAGAGAGTAATGATATTTTTTTAATTAACAGACATCATGATGAGAAAAACATGGTATTTAAATATATATTAGTATATTAATCTCATTTTACATTTATAAATGTCTATGAAAAGAATATGAAATTGAATAAATTACTATTAAATTATATTTTATTTATTTTAGGATCATTCAAGGAAGAATTCATCGATTCGGGCTAAGAAAATCATCCTATACACTATTGGGTCAATGATTCTTTCTATAATCAGATTAACTCTGGTAATCTTTTCATTAGTTTAAATATTTATAAGACAATATTATATTTTTAATATACTAAATTGTTGATTTATATTTGTTTAATGTAGTCATAGATTTTACGGAACTGAGAATCCCCAACGGAAGTGTGGTTGTATGTTCATAAAAACTATGATGGGAGTTTTGTTAATGATCCTACCAAATAATTTGGGGTATGCATTAATTTTCCATTGTAATAAATTATAATTAGTTTTCAATATGTTGATATATATTTCTTCTAATCTGATTGATATTTTATTTATCAGTAAAAATTAAATAACTATGGGACGCCAATCCCACGCAGTTCACCTCAGTATCCTAGGATGACCCATTTAGTAAAGTGCTTGGGAAGGAGAATTTAGGTCAAGTGCATGGGATGGATTGGGGACCCTTACCATCTTAGGTCCTTTACAATCCATTAGGTATTGAAGCTATGTCTACTCCTAGTTTCAATCAAGATACTCATAGATATTTTTTTCTATGAAAAAAACAATTCATGAATAGAGGGATGAGATATATGATTTTCGGAAAGGGTTGGGTGATTTATATCAGAAGACGGCCAGATTTGTCCCCAGTGATATTGCATCAATGACGGTCAATGAGTAGGTGAATTAGATAACTTCAAAATCATTTAATTTGCAAGAATTTATTGGTTTTAAGTTTAAATATAAATATAAAATTTATTTAATTTCTAGTATAATTTTCTTACAGGTGTTAATAATATGAAGTATATATGGAGGTGGAGAGGGTGACAAGGAGTGTTCATCAACTGACAATGATTAGTGGTCTTGTTGATATGTTCGAAAAATATGGAAACGGAGGGTTTTTTCAAGTATCATATATCATGTGTGGAATAGAGTAGTCACAAAACATTTTCATCACCTAATGTCTTCATAATTTCTCATGATTGATAAAGTAATTATAATTTGATATATCTTGTTTATTGAGTAAGGTAGTGAGTCAACAATTGGTGGAGTATGAAGTATTCTATGTTCCATATGGAAGATGGATATATTTAATATTTTCATTTGAGTCATGTCAGGATGTGTATATTTTTATTTTGGACTAACTATTATGTTTTTTATTTGTTTCATTCTATTCACATTAGAGACATAAAACCCACAGTCGTGTCATTCAATGATGGGGCCCATGAATTTTGGGTCAAGCATTAACCACATTAAAAACATGGGAATTATCACTTCTCACTAGAGATCCTTTGAGGTGTGTTCCCCAGATGGTAGGTGAGCCAATTTTGGCCATGCTCCACCATTATAGGAGAGAATAATACTTTGAAGACTATAGGGATCCAAATTGAGGGAGACAAAAGTGTGGAGGTGAACATTATGTAAGTTTTGGGTAGATTTCAATGCATTGGGAGCTACACCATTATGTGATTGAGCACATTGAGTGAGCCTATATATAAGAGAGATTCAACCCCATTATCAAGGGGAAGGCCCTAAGGTTGGTCATTGTATGGGATGTGACTAAGATATCAGTTTTTGGAATCTATTTGTATCCAATGAAACTTAGAATCTAGCCATATGTAGTTTTAAAAATTAGTTTGGAAGTTGATTGTTATTAGAATATATAGTACTATTAGGAAAGTGCTAGAACATCATCCTCATTACATACTAGTCTCAGATGGTAAATGTTAGGGTATAAATTTTAAATTATTATAGATCATAAATTTGTTCTATGTATTTTTAAGTCTTACAACTCTGATGTAGGTTCTATATAGTTTAAAGTATTAGATTTAGATATATTAATCATTGTTAGATACTTGAGATTCTATGGTTTAGATTATTATATTATATGTTCTCATTACATGGTTTGTTTGAAACATTGTTAGATTGTTGACTACTGAACATTGTTTGACGATTTATATTATTTTGTTATATGTTTTCTGCACACCGTTTTTTTCAGGGTACTGGTACTGAGTTTGTAGAATCTAAATCATTTTTTATTTGTAAATCTATATTAAGTGGTAGTTTAAAATAGCACTGAAAAAATAGTTTTTATTTATCAGTGGTTTAAACCATCACCATAGGATGATATTTTCCAACAAACGGTGGTTAAACACACTTCTAAATAAATTCTCTTTATTATTTAGCAACCATTATGGTGGTGTTAGTGGTGGTTTTAATGTAAAAAATGGAAATTTTTTACGGTGGTTAAAACCAGAACTAAATAAATTAAAATTATTAACATGAAACCACAACTAAAATAATCAAAATAATTGATAAATATGTTTACAATGTTACTTTCCAGAAACACTCACTAAAATGAATAAATCAATGTGTGTTGGATACTGACACACAATTTAGCATCGGTTTTCTGAAACCATCATTAAATCATATGAAAGCAGTTTAAACCACCAACATTTTAAAAAATATCGCCGCTATTTGGTGATTTTGTGGTAGTGATATCATTATTTTAGACATCTCATTTGGGTAGTCATCGCATTTCCCATCACATTTTTTGTTGAGTTGGTTCTTCCTATTTCTATCCACTGAATAGAATTAATGGAAATTAGTGATGAAATATTTTAAACTATTGAACTCATAAACATGAATCCAACTACTTTAAAGGGGTAACTTAAAAATGGAATGTATTTACTTAACTTATGAATTTATAGGCTTCAATACAAGTTATCCATTATCGATTTTATAACATATATTCTTATGGTAATTCACATTACCTTAATAATGGTTCATAATTACCCTATGAACTTACTAGATCAGATCCCTAAAGAGTGTCGAACTCGGATTGAATCAAGCCCCGTTTTCAAGCATCATTTCCCTATCAAGTCTATCTCAATGCGTTGTTTTTAGGTTTAACCCCTAGGTACATCTGTGCCAAATCCAAATCCACATGTAGTATCTATAAAATGATGTATTTTCTTGGAAACCATTTTCTTTATTATTTATCACAATTTATGTATGTATTCTTATGATTAGTCTTATCCCTAATGATTTTTCTATATTTTTCCAATCTTCATGCCAAAAACAACTAGATGTTCTTTTGAAACAAACTATGATGACCTTTCACTTTATTATACATTAATTCATGATTTATTTCATAATATTACAGATAATATAACTCAAAAGATTGAAAATTTTATCATATTTATGAATTAAGTCCATAACATAACATCTTGTACATGGGATACAATATAATTATTGAAAGCATCCTTAATATGCTTCTAAAATTCCATAACATTTAAAACAGTACAGGATAATATGAGGACATACATAAGAAAAGGGAATGATATAAAGCTCAGTAAGGGAATAAAGAAATCATAACCTGAAGTAAGCATTACATGTTAGAAAATATTAATTTCAATGGGACATAAAAGTGGTGAGAATAAAAAATATGGATAATAAAGCGTGATATTTCATGGTAACATAAAGTCAATATGGAAATTTTGGAAACAACTATAATCATGGAATCATAAACATAGGTCAAGGCTAACTGAAAATAAATCATTGTGGAAAAATTCATGTTATAAATTAGTTTTACTCCCTAATACCTTTCATGGTGTCTCATGTGACTTAAACTTTGCCTAATTTATTCTATTTCTATATAATTCTAGGCACACCCATCACTTTCATATCATTTACATGTAGAAGTGAGACACATAGATCATATAAAATGGAATTATTTTTAATCACATTTAATTCCCCAATAAAAGGGGTGTACAATAAATACATGGAATCCCCAAATCAAAGAATTATAGGTGCATAAATTTAAACACCCTTTAAAGGAATTGGGTATGGGTATTCACTAAAAAATCGTTTGGCAAAGAAAATCACAATGAAAATTTTGCATCATAAAAGGCGTACCTAAAAGATCATGGGATGGATTAGTGAGAGTGAAAGGGGTATATCAACAATTAGACATCAAATATATAGTAGGTGGATATGTAATAACAAATCATAACATTAGTAATTATAGATGAAAGTCATATGATAATGAAGATATATGAATAAATAGAACAAGAATATGATCCCTTATTAAATTTTGGCATGGTAACAACTTAAGAAAATCCTATAATGAGCGAGGATATGTGGTATATATTTATTTTAGAAAAAAAATGACAATATAATTATCATTATAAGGACATTAAAACATCACCAATTTAGATTCAAAAGACTATTTACAAATAAGGTTCTTCAATGGAAATGAGGAGGGAGAAATCTATTAATATATTTTGTTGGGGTAATGGTTTAGGTAAATGTTATAATTAGGGGGGATAAATTATATATAATTATTGTAGATTCAATTGAAAAGAATAGTTATCATCATAAGTGCATTAAAACATAACCACTATGGATTAAAAATCCTACTTTCAAATAAGGTTCTTGAATGGAAATGAGGAGAGAGAAATATCTTACTAAATTTTGGCATGGTAATGGGTGTATATAATGTTTCATGGGAGGTATTAATGGGTGTGAAAGGGTTCTCTAATATCATTGAAATAAAAAATTTAGTAAGATGAATTTATAAAAACATACCCAAACAAGAACAAATTGAAATTAAAAGGCATAACATAAAACAGGAGCTTCAATAAAAAGGAGAGTGGGAGATCCCTTATCTTGACATGGTGATTTAAAAAGATTGGGAGGAGCTTCATGAGATATTGGTCACATCTTGGGGGGACTATAGAGAAGGAAGATCAGACTACTTACTTATATAATATTTTTTAGTGAAAATGGATGGGGATCATGGGTGGGTTTATATAGAAAAATAGAGGGGAGTTCTTTATTATTTTCCAAAAATAGATTTTGGACTCTATATAATAAAATAACAAAAAAACATACCATGTTTTTTCCCAATAGTTTCTACCAAATAAGGGTGTTTTTAATTATTTTGTAATTCCATGTAAAAAAATTATTAAAATAACACACTTTATGATGTGGAAGTGATTCATGATGGTAAAGAAACGGTTTTAAAACCGTAAAATACAATATATGTTTTGGAGGATTCAAAAAGTCTCCATAAAATTAATCAGTCAATCTTAAAAATAACATTATATTAAATTCTAAACATATATTTGGTCAGGTATACCCTTTATATCATTTATTATATCAATTTTCGGTCATTATGATGTCATAATACACACATTTAATTTTTATTTTATTTAATTTTTACCCGAAATTTCAATGGTCTTAGAAAATTATGAAATATTCACCATTTGATTATTTCAAAATTCTGATTCTAAAAATAATATTTATTCAATCAAAATAATTTTATAAATATATTTTTTCCACTTTTAAAATTTAATTGACATTTATGGAGAAATTATGGGTTTTTTTATAATAAGAGTTTTCCAACTATTATAGAAATCACATTTGACATCATAAAAATTATATTATAATTTAAAATTAAAAAATAATAATCTAATAATAATGTTTTATTAAAATATAATTTAGTTAAAAAATACATTAATTCATCAAAAGCAATGTCTTAATTGCGATTTCATATTACTTTAAAATTCAGTTTGGGTTTTAACGTAACAAAGTATAAATTTTATCAAACAGATTCCATAATAATTTATGAAGAAAAAAATTATATAAATTATATAAATATAAATTAAATTTAAATATTCATACTTTTAGGGTTATTTTTTCTAGCCTTTGTTAAATTATTTTTTGACCCTGAATTAACATATTTTCCTTTTAAAGTGGTAATACATATTTACTATAGTTTATATTCATATTTTTCAAGAATTATGTTAACCATAATACATAATATTAATTTTTAAAATTAAAAATATGGAATAAATTTTATCAAAATAAATTCATAGAGGTGGAAGCTTTTAATTTAATACAAAACCTGCAAGTAAGATAGAATGTTTTTTTCCAAAAAAAATGTATTTTTCAAGGAAAATATAATATTACATTAACTATATAACATTTAATATTCACTGTATGAATTATCATTAATTATGATAGATATATAAATTATAAATTTAATTTAAATAATTCCAAATTAGGGTTTACTTTTAATTAAATAAATGGATAAACATTATGCATTTTAGAAAATTTATCAGTAAAATGTGTTTTTTACCCTAAAAGTAAACATATACAAAAATATTGTATAAAGATGAATTATATAAAATCAATTGAATTAAATATAATTAAATTATAATTATTTTATCATTAAATCAAATTTAATGAATAAGGGTACTTTCTAATTATCTAATTTATCAAAATAAATGATAAATTTATAAAACTATATTTTCTGAAAAAAAAAAATAAAAAAAAAATTAATTTAATTTTATAAAATTATATCAAAAATGGATTTTTTATCAAATAAATTTTCTAAATATTCTAGAAAATAATTTTATTCTTTTTTCATAAAAAGAAATAAATATATTTTTTTATGAAAAAATATTTTGAAGAACAAAATGATATTACAAAAAATTGATTAATTATTTACTAAGTATTTATAAAAATATGTAGGTTACATATAAATATATATATTTCACAAATAAGTTAATTCTACTCATATCTTCAAATTTAATAGAACGGATAAAATGGTCATATTTAAATAATAATTTCTTGTTTGGGTTCAGTGTTACAAATTGTATAGGCTTTATAATATATTTTTCTATATTAAAAAATTAAGTCATTATAGTTTTAACCCATAAAAACATCATTTTTCACCTCTTCTATTAGGCTCTTGAACCCCATATATCTTTTAATAATTCTAGGTGGTTCCCTTTAATCCAAAATCCATTTTTAATGGATCCAAGTGTGTTAGATCTCAAAAATTAATGGTAAGTGTCTTTTTTCTCCCTTTCTCCATATACCACCTTATATCATCTCAGAAGTAACATTAGATCTAATTTTTTTGGATAGTTATATTATCTATGATGATTTTTTATGACATCTTTATTAAATCTATTAAGGAAAATGAGTGTTGAGCCTCGGTTTAGAGGTTTTGTTGGTTTGTTCTCTATTTTGACCACCTGCTGAGAGGTATGTGGATTCTCACACTTTAATAATTACTCTAGAACTTGAAGTATTAGTTTTATTAATTTATTTTATTTTATTTGAAACGGAAAAAATTATGATTTCTTAAATGAAATCCTTTTTCTTTAGGAATTAGGAACATGAGAATTTGACTGGATTTTGGAAAACACCTTTTATTTATGGTTTCAAATTATGGTTTTTTTTCATGAAATAATGTTATTATATGAAATGTTTTAAAAATTAGTATTTATTGTGTGGAATAAATTGATATTATAACATTCATTCATGGTTTTAATGAGTTCATTTTCATTGGATGTGATCCAGGATAAGGGATGTGGTGGAAAACATGAGGCACATAGAGAATAGTCACTTGGTGATTACTTGGTGTATTGATAAGTAACCACTCATGAGTAGGTAATTATCAACTGGAATGTAATTTTGGGTGAGTGTATGGGTATGGTTTGGATATTCCTATTGAAATATGATGGATAAATCATTCTTTTTTAATTTAAATTATTTTAAATTAATATACTACATTTATGTTCCTATATTTTTTTAAAGAATATATGTATTTTAAACTATGAGCTAAAGTGTTATTATTCTAGTGGTGTGAGTAAATAAGTATCATGGGTAAATCCTATAAGGTATGATTACTCATTCCCTTATATGCTCATTCGTGCATATGTATACATTATTCTTCACAACACAGGTAAAGGAAAGGTTTAATATTTCTCCAGTAGTTCATCATGAGGATACTTTTTTTAGGTGGTGTTTGGTGCTCTGATATTCTCTCATGGATTGGTTGGGGTGATCCCACATTGGTTTTACTATGTCAGGATGTCATTTGGTTTTCTTGTGTCACCATATTATACATTATCATTTCTACTCAGATATTGTTTTTTATCAGTTTTTCTTTGGAATTATATTGTTGATATGTGTTATATAGTTGATTTGGTTATTTGTATTTTGTCTTATAAGGTTGTATTTTTTTCAAAAGGGAAAATCATCCCCCAATATCTAGGTGCGACCTTGGAATTTATTGTAATCCTTTTATGTCTTAGGGATGTATCATAAGGTCAGTAGCAAAACTAACCCAATAAAATCTAATAGGTTGGGCAGGGATGTTAAAATGAAGTTTTGGAGAAATTAAGGATATACGAATGTAAAAATAACTCATATTTTATAATAGATACATAAGGAATTTCATTATTTCATAATTATCATGTATAAACCACACTTCTTACATAAAGGTAATGATATTATTTTTTAAGGGTTAATGCTTCCTATGTAAAGGTATTGAAACTAATTCAAGAGTTATGTAAAAGTAATCACAATTGTATCTACCATAGGTTAAGCCATTTAAGGGTTTTTGAGATTCATAAGCATTAAGATTACTGACCAAATATCTTAGAGAATAGTTTCAACATGTAATGGAAATCTCAAACTAAATTCAGATGATGCAATTTAGGGTTTTCTTTAATGAAAATACATATCATGATAATTCACATCATTATTCATGATGGATTAAGAATATGAAAGAGGGTGTTTTTTCAGAATTATACCATGATGCAATTATAGTTTCGATGACTGTATTACATGCATGAATTCATGAATGCAATAATATATTATTAATATTAAGTGAGTTTCTTTGAGATAAGATAAATTTGTGAGTTATGATATAATAGTTCGTTTATAATTAAGAAATAATTAAATTAAATTATTACACCATGATGATAAATCCATAATTGCAGCATGGTTTCATATATTTATATGTAATTAAAATGAATTCATTGTGAGTGATGTATATATTTGAAGGTATTAATGAAGAAGAATTATAGGATTGTAAAAAGGAGAGGAATTAAACATCATTATGTCACGAATGAAGATGGTATGTCCACTACAATAACATATAAGAAAACATATTTATTTTTCCACTTAATTTCATATATTAGTTTTGAATAATGAAAAACTAGTGATAGTTTATAAACATGTGATACATTTATAATTTATGACGTTGTTTTATGGGGATAATAAGTGGTTTCTATTTTTTGGTCTCGTCAAATACATTAAACAAGGAATTTATGAGGTCTTAAATTTTTGAAATTCCTAGAAATTCAAAATTAGTTATTTAGGAAATTTTCTAATTTTGATGAAGAAGTAATAAACAATTCTAATATATATATATATATATAGATAGATAGATATTGTTGTTGGTCGAAATTGGGTATGTTTTGGAGTTCAGAACTACAATTCAAAAAATATATTTTATGTATGTCATGTTAAAGAGAGATAATATATAACATAGTTTTTAATATTAAGAACCATTTTTTGTCAATATATAAAAGAAGGGTATGATCCAGTGTTATTTTTATTTCAGAGAGGAAGAAGAATGACTATGAATTATTTTAAAAATAAATGGTCAAGTTGGTTTTGAATTTAAAAAAACTAATAAATTATTTTGTATATCATTTTAAAAAAGAAAGAAAGGGAATAAGAGGATTTTTGTTTTGAAAATAGTGTAGATAATTGAGAAGAGTTTTTGTGTGCACTACTATGTATATAAAATCATATGAAGTGTTTCTTTCATGTTGTTTTGAAATTGAGATAAGAAGAATTATAATAATAATATAGGTAGCCTATCTAGATCAAGGTAGATTTATTAATTGGTGTAGAATCTCCAATTGTTATCCCAACATGTCTGTTTTTGATGCTTTTGTTTGGGAGCACCTACATGTAAATACATGGAATTTGCACACTGGATGATATTATTTCCCCACATTCGTTCTTTCAAATAGTGTAAATATTTCATTAATTTCTATAGTGATGTATGTTTCCTTATTTAAATGGGATGATGGGATACCGATTCCTCCTTCCACGGATTCCTCTTTAGAGCATGTCACCTAGTCTGGGTCTCCCTCATAGTGTTAAGTCATGTTCATGGAACTCATTCTCAATTACATGTATTTGTCAACATTGGTTTATTACACTTCTTCTTTCTTGGCATTGTTTACGTCTGGGAATGGGAGAAACCTTCAGCCAGGAGTGTAGTCACATTGGGCATCATTGGCTTGTCCTAACACTAAGAAAATTAGTCACCTGTATTCTTCCTCTTAGGAGGGAATAACATGGAAGAATCTTAGTTTTGGAACCCAAGGAATCCTATATCAATCATCAGGATTCAATTCTAGGTTAATAATACCTCTCATAATTTTTTACCTTAGGTATTCCATGTTTTTTAAGATGTAGTTGATGTCTTAGGAACATATCTTCCATGTTTTTTTCCTTAGGCATCTCATGCTTATTCATAGGGTATATTTTTAGGTTTATCACAATGTCTACATCCTATGTATATGGACCAAAAAACCTGGTTTAGATCGATCAGGTAATGATTTTAATGTCTTCAAGAGACGAATTTGGTGGATCAAAATACCCCATGGAGGCAGATGAAGGAGTTGCATCCATAGAAGATATGATTTCACACCTTGATGTTAATAGGTGGATGGATTATAATTCCAATGAAGGTGTATCCAAGAGGTGTTCCCCATAAATGAAATATGTCACACCATAAAGGTTGATCCGAACACCCCTTGGGGTGGATCTAAGAGGAGCATCCCTTGGAGGGAGTGCTTGAAAGGTTTTCCAATGGATGGATCAGGAAACCCATGCTGATGTATCCAGGAGGTGTGTCCAATAGAGGTAAGATGTCACATCATGAAGGTTGATTAGAATACCCATTGGGGTGGATCTAGGAGGGACATCCCTAGGTGATATTACTTTAAATTTACCTATGGATGGATCAGAAAACCCCATAGAGGCAGATCTAGGAGGTGTGTCCCATAAAGGGAAGATGGCACACGATTAAGGTTGATCAGAACACCCCTTGGGGTGGATCCAAGAGGTACAACTCTATTAGGGAGAACCTCAGTTTACTTTTGTTTATGATTGAACCTCATGAAGTCATCCTACATACCCTATTTAGAATATAGTGATCAAAACCAACATATTTCAATGTCATGGTTTAAGTTCATGTAATAGGACTGGTCCATGCAGTTCAACATCATGATGTAAGGATGCTCGTGTTTTAAATGGGGCATCAACAATGGAAGGTGTGGGGATTACACATAGAAGCATCCCTTCACAATAGGCTTGCTCTTGGTTTGAGTTGGTTTGGGGGAATACACATTGAGCTATTTGAGGGACTTAAAGGTGATGTAGTCTCTTCGGGTGAGGGAAATAAAATTACTAGGATATGGCTCGAAGAAATATGGGTGAATGTGTATGTTGGGTTTGGACCTCATAGAGGATTAGTTCGTTTGGAATCAAAGACCATATAGTTTGGAATATGTTGGGGGTTACACCTAAGGAGGAGTCCCAAAATAGAATTTTTTTTGGGTCTTTCACATGAAAATAGACCAATCGAGTATGATTTTTAGAGATTACACGCAAGAAGATTCCAAAATAAGGTTTGGGATCATGCATATTTCATGATCTCTACTAACCCCTAAGCCCACATGAGTCTCAATCAGTGTTAAAAACAAGAGGAAGAAATATATTTGATTATCGCATGATCCCCTTTATCCACTAGCGGATGAATGTTGGGGAAATTCTAGTAGAAACAACGATGTGAGTGGGGATTATGCATAGAAGATTTCAAAGTAAGATCTCATTAAATGTGATTCATACATGGAGAATCATTTACTTTATATATAGGATATGTGGGACTTACACATAGAAGCTACACTCAGGGGGGTCGCATTTACTCTGAGGTGGGAGAGGGTGGCATCCCACAATGACCATACATGGGGAATCCCGGGTGCATTACGCAAGGTAGGACTAAAATTTTATGCTTTGTGATAAGGATGGTGTCATTCAATTTAATGTCATATGACAAGGATGTAGAACTACGTAGTTTTACATCATGTAGCTTAGTTGTATGGGGGATCATTCCATACTTTCAGGGCTTACATGACCAAATATTAGGTGCCTCTGGGTGGGGCATGGCTTTGGCACTGCCATGATACAATAATAGGATGAGTGGTCACTCAATATGTTCATGTAATGGTACCTTTGATAAGATGTAATAGAGATTATGATGCATATTCCAAAAATGAAATAAATATAGAAACATGTGCACTAGGGGAAAAGTGGAAATCATGTGAGGGACTGAGAAATTATTTCATGAAAGTTTTTATCGGAGCATGCAAGAGGTGTATGCAAGGTATGGGTGTTTCTTGTGAGAGTTTCTTGAGAATGGTGCTCTAACACAAGGGTAGTCCATGGAGTCTTGACTCGAATGGGTGCATGAAATATTGGGATTTCATATAAGGTTAAGGTTGTGTGAAAGTAGAGTCTTTTTAGGAACCAGACTTAGACTGTATGAGGTTTCGGTGAGGATTATCTACTGTGGGACCAATCAATTGTGAACCCATAGGGAATCTTTCATAAAAGTGTTTCTACCTTGAGTGATCTCTTTATTCAAGATCTCGTGGAAGAGTGGTCATATGTGCAGTAGAGAGGAACTTCATCTTCTTGAGAGTCACCCCAAAGAAGGGGGTGAGTATCTATTTAAAGCAGAAATCTTCAGTGATGGGAACACAAGATTTTGGTCTCTATAATAGGCTTGTCAGGCAACTTTGGACATTGACATGGAATTTTTTCCATCAAATGTGTTGATTTGAAATCACATTTGGCATTGAAGATGTTTGCATGAAGATTTGCCTCTTTGGAACACCATTTGATTTCTTGTGTGCATATCTTCTACCTTTAATGGGATTTCCTTGGCTATCCTCAAGGAAATACGGGAAGGGATGATAAATATCACCATATTTGGAATAATAGGATTTTTCATGCAGATTATGATCTTCTGCACACAGAATGATCATGTGAACACTATCATTGTTGATCCTAGAAGGGTCCTTCAAGTATAATGGTGGTTTTAGTTTTTACAAAGTTAGAATTTGGGGCTTCAGATAAAATTTCATCACAAAAAATGCCCCTTATGAATCTGAGCTAAAATGGGACCAAAATTTTGGGTTCCAAGGGAAACACCAAAGTGAGATGGATATTAAAGTACTTGCATGAAAAAAAAATTCTCTTAGGTGAATAATAATGTTCTATATGCATGCAAGGTGTTGGTCCACACTGATAAATAGGTATAGGGGCCACCTGTTTTGTATATTGACTTTCTATGTGGTAGTATTACTACTCTCATGCATGTAAATCATGCATTTTCATGAAAAAAAAAATTTTAGTCACTTATTTTTCAAAAGAACTTTGTTTATTGTATCTAATTCCAGGACGAGAACCTCATCTTGGATGCCCTCTACAAGAATTTCTTACCGTTTCTCTTTTTTCATTCCTAACCTTCTCTCTTATGAAAACATTCCTTGACCTTTTCAGACTCATCTTACATGAAAAAAAATAGAACCCAACTGAGATTGAAGTCACTGCTGGTGCTTAGAGAGCTGAAATGGGTGGGAATCATCAGATACCTCAAGCCAGTAGGTATATATTAAATAATAATGTGTGTGTGGCTATGCTGACAGAGGTACAGAATATCTACCCACTAAGAAACTACTACACACTATGGAATTCTTGGATGACTGGAGATGTAACCATCCCAGCTCTCAACGTTAACACGCTGCATTCAGGGTTCACATGCAGAGATGATCTCAATTTTTGGAACATAACTATTCATGGACATCCTTCTTGGGAGTATAGGGATATTTCTATCTATGCTCTAAATGGGAAGACCAAGATGGTTATCGGGTAGTATCCAAAGGCATAAGAATTCCCGACCCACTACACCACCATTTTCTAGAGTAGTATGAGGGACAATATCTTGGGCTACCATGTGGATTGGGACATGTGATCATGCGACAACTTGACCTTTGAATGGGATTGGACGTACTAGGTATGATACACTTACATAGAGTACGAGGTGGATCTGCACAATGTTCTACCATCAATAAGATATGGTTCCAGGGCTCCTCATCCAATGGTCCAAAAATACGAACATGTTTCATCTTTATCACAGGGAAGTCAGCATCATTTTATGGGACATCCAATGCATCAGTGGCATTCCAATAGAAGGATTCTAGAATGAGGAGTTCCTTCCACCATATAACACCTAAAATTATTGGCACCAACCTACTCTTCTAGAAAAATAACTTTTAGAATCACTAAAAAAAGGTAAAACACACCCTCATATTCCATAAGGACATCCCGTTTAAGGTATTTTTCGACATGTTTTTGAAAAAGGACCCCTCCAAGAGGATGTTGGGCTAAGTAAAATAGTTCTTAATAGTGTCTTAGAGGTGTTTTCTAGCATCATACTAGTTGATCCTTGAGGAAGGGAAACTTTAGAAATTAGGGGCACAACATAGTTGAATGTTGGGAACCATTGGTCCAGTTTACCACATTTTCACCGTATTCTTGAATATTTGGATGTTGATGGGAAAGGACACGTGGGTGGTAATTCACCTAGGGAAACTGGTGTTGGCGGAGATTCTGGTGGTTGATAATAAGTCCATAATGGGAGTACTCGTCCTGGCCCAACTCTATAGCCTAATGGGCTATGTAGTAAGAGGGAGCATAGTGTGGAGGATTTGTGAGCCTTTTCAGTTCTTACATTACTGGATCATAGTGCATTTTAGGGTTTTTGAATTCCCAAATTCCATAATCTGTTAAATTCAAGTCTAAGGACATATATAATGAATATTTGTAGTTTTACGTTGATAACTCTTGACAAGGATGGGGTCACAATTCCGATTGGAAGACATGTAAACATCAATTTCCATCCCTTATCAACTTTGGTTGGTCTAATTGGGGACAATTTTCAAGGTACATGGGAACAAAATGAGTACCTATAAAGATTAAAGGGTTCAGTACTACTAATGTAGATTTATTGTCATGTATACAGTGATCTATATATATGGTAACACTTTTCCATGAATTTTGTTCACCTTCATCGAGAAACAAACAGAGTATACATGGGGGTCCATGAATAGAGTCACCCATGTATCCTTCTTTATCTATGTTGTATGCTCGTGAATGTGGGATCAGATGAAAAAATTGTGATGCTGCCAATTAATGTTAATGTTGGCCTATTGATCAACTATTCTATTAACTGGTTGGTAGCATATATGGAGTTAATCATGCAGAAACATATTCAGGTGATTGATAAAGTGAGAGAGGATTTAAACCAGTAAGGAAGGGTGCATGCATCTCCCTAAGGGGAAAGCCAAGTAATAGGGGAAACATAAGCTTGAGATATAGAGAGGATGTCACAATGTTCATTTGTATACCCACCTTCTATAGGAGAAAGGTATCAGAAGAAACCTTGGGGGAAAGTGGGTTCATTCTTTGCTAAGAAGATCAAGGATAGGGAGGCTCCTCGGAATAATCTACAGTACTTTCTACAGTTCGTTTTCAATGCTATATTTCCCTCTATCTGGTCATCATATAAGATATTGTGAACATCAATGTCAATGGAGGACATGTGAAAAAGATGAACAGATTTGGGAACAAGATTCTATAAGATGGTCCCATTTGGATCACCTCTAGGGTGAGATTCTATTATAGGCGCATATATCTAATGAAAATTGATTACAATGCATATCAAAAATGAAATTATGAACCACGTTACACCCCGGTGTGGGTGATGCTTGGTGATGAGCCATAGTGGGAGGAGACACCACATGTTGATGTCTCGCCATCTAAGAAAAAATCAACCTATGAGGAGTAGCACGACTCCATTAATGAACAATATTGAGGATCAGACACTCATCAAGGTATTCCTCGATAAAGTGGTGAAATCATAATCTCTAAATGAGACTTAACTGGGTTTTTTAAGGTAAGACTTAACTCAATTTTCTTCTTTTACATTTTTTCTTTCATTATCCAGAATCTCTAATTGAATATTTTCCAATACATGAGCATCTTGAAAATGGGAAATAGGCCCCTATTATAGGGGGCGAAGGTGCACCACCGAGTACTAGATAGTATGCTCCAGTTCCCATGCCTGAGGATGAATTTTCTAGTGGGACGATCATGGATGCCAGGGTGATGGCCCCTGATGAAAAGTTCCTCCTGATTGTCTATGGGGTACCACATCCTAGCATTTCAAGGACAACACACACTGCTAAGGAAGCTATGTTCTTGGGGTGTATCATCATAAAAAATCCCTCTTATTGAAAGTAAGAACATATATCAAGTCACCTGTCCCTCATGAGGTTTTCACGAATCATTTAAATCAACATGATTGTGTGTTTCCTATAGATCATACTTGATCAACGTAAAAGGATCCAGTTACAGTCGTTAAAGTAATGACTAGTGTTAAGGGGTATCCTACGGTGGATCTCTCCATCAAGACTCAAGAAGTAAATATTAAAATTATAAGCCTCTATAATTTTATTTCTCTAAAATAAGTTCAAATAGATATTTTTCGATCAAATTCACTAACACATTCGTGTTTTAGAGTAGTTATTGAAAGGTTGCATACCCAGTAAGCAGATGAGGCTGGAATATCTGAAGTCCCTTATCTGATATTTTCATCGGTTCATGAGGAGCTGGTCATCCAAGATGATCCAATATTGTCCCTAGATGAATAGTCTTCTATGGCTATGAGTGATTCTATAGGTGGAGCAGAGCTCAAGGCTGATAGAGATGGTGTTGTCAAGGTAGTATCAAGTGAAGATGACTAATCTCAGGATATAGAGCCCATCCTATCTAAGAGGATTCCATAGAAGGATCCATCTACCATCTCCCTTTCTTCTTTTCCCAAGTATAGTCATGCACTGCCTAAAGAGCATGAAGAATCCAACCCTAACACACTCGAATATAATCAAAAAATCTAGTGTAGGGTATGGAAGTTCATATAGTGTTTCATCACCCAAACTCTGGAATTGTAATTGGTTGTCTGGATGAGGTCTTTTAACTATTTGTTGTGGAATCAATGAATCATAGTAGAAAATGATTGTGGTCTTCACACATTGGATCATGACATTATTTATAAGTGTGTGTTTGAAGGAAGTAGTATTTATAGGTTTCTTGGCACTAAAATAGGTTTGATAAAATATTTAAGATATAAGAAGTTAACAAAAAAATCTATCATCTAGAAGAGAATATGATCAAACATACTTCCTTTATCAACATTTAATCAGCGTTCGTTTACCAACTGAGGGCTCAATAAGAGGTGACTAAGCGGCAGATGAGGTAGTTGAAATGTCAAACAGCCAATTTTCTGGACGATTGTAACTAAGAACAAATTATAGATGAAGAGATTTTCCCAGTGGCAGATGAGGAGGGAGAAAAACTTGGGAGGCATAAGTAGGTTCTCAATGACACAAACCAATGTTCGATGAATCTAAAATGCTCAATTACTAGAGTAAGGCCATATAAGAAATTTTATAGGACTCAAGTGAGGCTCTAACATGTGGATAACCCTTTCCAAATCCATTGGTAGTAATTTCATGAAGTTATGTTATTGGTGTCCCAAAATGTACTACCTTGACTAGTATAGTACCAGTAAGGGGTCGATCTACGGGGAAAAGAATTCATTTTGTCTTGCATATCTAGTTTTTACTTGATCAATGAAATATACAGAATTTAGAGTCTATTTTTAATGTTTGGAAAAAAATATTATTGGATTTTAATTTCATTACAAAACTATTTAAAGGACAAAGGAGAACACATGAATTTTGGTTTTGATGCTTATATGGAGGGAAATGTGTCGGGGCTGTGGATTTTTAAGAGGTTTTTTATTAAATAAAATTGATTATGATGTTTTTTTGTTGATGATAACATAACACTCTGGGACTGAATTGTTATAAGGATCCCTTAGTCCGGCAAACTATTTCTAGAACTGAGGAAACTGACTCCTTGGTCTGGTAGTCAGTGTTCACAGTTCTTTATTTAGATTAGTCCATTTTTGAGTTGTTGAATACTTGCAATGATCATGAATGTATTCATCATTATTATTATTTTTATTCCTTGAAAATTCTGCCCTTGGTCTGGCTCAGAATTTTTAGTGATAAAAAGAAATGATAGAAGAAGAATAATAAAGGTTAAATAGAACAAGCACAATCATAACAACTAATCCAAATTATAACTCTTTCAACACCCACAACCCCAACACACTGGGTGTTTTGTTACACATAGAAGAAAAGATGAAAACAGGACACTCGATAGTTTATGTGGTCATCACAAAAACTTCGAGGAGAGGTGGGTTCTTTAGTAGAATGGTGGAATTGCAGAGTAGTGGAATGACGGTAGCATGGTAGTAGGGAAGCGGAACCTCCATCCTTCATATCATTACTAAATTACTCCTCAAACCAAATTCCAAGGACTTTATTTATAGAAAACAAAATTACATGGCGTGTGTCAAAAGTACACACTGTGTAGTCTCGTCAATGCGCTTGTACCATATTTTTCTCTACTGGTGGGTGGCCTAACATGCCACCTTTGACTTGGAACACGGCGCTGCCTAGTAGTTGGAGGTACACGGCGTGTAGTGCCACTATACATAGTGTGTACTCTCATTTATCTTCCACTAACTACTTCTAGATGGTCCACACTACATGTAGATTAGTGTACATAGTGTGTATCTTTCAGCCAACAACATGGGTGTGAAGATTTCTTCTCAGCCACCAAACATTTCTATAAGATCATACACGGCATGTATATGAAGTACATAGTGTGTGGAGGTTTCTAAAAACTGGTACATGTTCTTATTTTCAATAAAGTATGTGAAAATGTATAGACAAATCAGGTGCATCAAACTCCCTCACACTTAGTCATTTTCTTCCCCTCGAGAAAATATCAACATCTAATTGAAAGAGTTTATATTTTAAAAGGAAGGTATTCAATTAATCATAAGTGTAAATGATACAGTCATATGAGAAAATTATAAAAAGGTACAAAATAGTTTTAAATCATAAGATATTCTAATCATGCCTCGTATACTAATCAATTAACTACTTTCATCCTCCATTATACACACTTTTCATCTTTTCAAAAATAATAAAGCCCATTGATGATCTACCTCACCAGTAAATAACATACTCAACACTCAAGATATTTTAAATCAAAGTTATTATCAATCAATGATATATACACTCTATCCATATGTTTTCAAGAAATATAGTTCTATACTTCATAAAATTGATTGACAAAAAACATGAGGGCTTTTCAATAAGGTTCAGATGTCTCTATGGCTAAGGGGTGATAGATCAAGATGTGAAAAATAAACTCTGAAGCTTGAAAAGACAGGATAAATTCATTAAATAACACTACATTATATTCAAAATAAAGCTCAATGTAAAAGCATCTTCAACAAGCTCTCTCAAGTTTTCTTATCACCATTATCTCCCTTAGTAAGGTATGGTTCAAAAACCATCACGTGAGTATAATGTCCACATTTCTGTATCTTTTAAAAAAATTATATTATTATTACAATTATTTAACAGTGGGTACCACTTAAAAATTCATAAAATAGGGGGCGGAATCCTTTCTTCCCCAAATAAACAAAATTCACTCCCCAATAATTAATTTCATGATGATTTACAAATATGTTTCATTTACTACCAATTCCCCCTTTCAAAGATCAAGTGAACAAACATGAAAAGTTATAAATAATTACGGTAGGAAGGGAAATAGTCTTGTAATATGTCTTCTTATCAAGTCTGTTCATGGTTTCTAAGTGTTTACAAATATCAGATTTAGGGTATGTCTTAAGTTCAAAGGGGTTGAAACAATCTAATTCTTGAATCATTTTAATGTAATTAAAAAATTCTTCATGTTGCGAAAATAAAACGTTATAATTCTTATAGTCATGTATATCTTAAGAATCTATCAATAAATAGGGTATTTGAAAGAATATGAAGATGGTTTTATAATACCTCTCATGATTGGAAAAACAAATAAAGAGACAATTAGGTCGTGACATGCATATAAATGATTAGCCTAATCAATGTAATTATCCAATGATTACAAGTTGAAATTTAAACTATATTAGAAATCATTTTAACACATGTAAGAATAAAAATAAGCATGCAACATTTTAAAATTTCCTAATTTTAGATTTATTATTTATAAATATGACTAATCAAATTTTCTTTTGGTTTTCAAATATATCTTCGAATAATGATGTCACTTAGATAATGATAAGGGAAAAGACTAAGGTGGATGAGAGGCTCTCCCCCATATTGAAGAAGACACATGGTCCACCAAGTGACACATAAAGGAGAAGAATGAAATGTGGGGACACAATAGTTGACCAGTATGAGGGGAAGTAATGGAAGAAGTAAAATGTGAAAGAAAAAGAAATCAATGAAATATGAAAAAAAACTCCCCTCGTGTCTAGGTGAAAGAAGACGGTGTAATTCCCTGACCCCAGTTACCCAGAGTTGGTGCATTATTACATAACAATGGCATGATCACAAGGAAATTATGTCCTGAAAGACTGATCTGTTTTGTATTATTGGAAACAAGATTCATACATAAGTTCACCTTTACAACTTGAAAAGAAATACAACACTAATTTATTCCATTAAAAACATCCAATCCTCCTAGATTATGCCTCCAAGTCACTCATAACTAACTTTTTCATATACTGGGAAAATGAAACATAAGAAAGGGGTGAGATCAAATTATCATTAAGGGTAAGAAATATAGCAGAAGATAACATAAATATTAGTCATGGTGAATAATTGAAAACACATGTCTTTACAAATAATAAACCAGAACAATTTTATGGCAGGAATATGAGCTGAGTAAATAATTCCATAATAAAACATAGTCATTGGTATTCTACTAGTCTAATAAACACATGAACCATCAATATTATTTTCATAATGAGGTAATGTATGATGTCGGACATTCTGAAACATCTTGTCAAGGTCTCAGCCAAGATGTATAAAAATGATTAAGGGCTTAGAAAAAACCATATATCAAATTGGGAACGACCTCGACCAATTACACATATAGTTGCCTCATGATAACTACCGATGCATCGAGAAGCTATAGCAGGCTCCACCCATCACATACTAATTCCAATACATTCCTCATATGAAAAGGTTGAATTATAAAATAAACATTTGTATTACCAAAAACATATGAAATTTAAATACATTAACCATAAACGATGAATGGAATAAAAATAACACATCCATAGTCAAAAGAATCACAAAACCATCAAAAAAATATTGAATATTTGTTTCATAATGAATCAACTTCAAACCAGTATAAAATCCATCAAAGGATGTTGACATAGATGAAATCAAAACTATTTGAGAGAAATATCTCTTTTTTTAATCATTTTAAGTCACATAATTATAAAAGAAAATATTTATTTTGAAAATATTCTTATAATATTGTAATGGAAGCTTTGACGATTTTATAACAGCAGAGAATAACCGCACCCTCCGTATAAGTTAAAAACATTCTTAACTTAATTTAGTCGAAAAGGTCGTAAAGTACCTTGTTTGGAAAATGACAGATAGATTCCTTTCAAAACATATTAGGTTAAATAAGTGTATATATTAATTTAACCCATTTTCTATTAAATATTAAAAAAAATTAAATACATTTTTATGAAACACAGATGAGGATGATAAAGAGGTCCCAGTAGACACTTACATAAAAACAACCTCGGATAATAAAGGGATTGTGAAATTAACCCTTACCTTGTTCTTTTCCTTAGTTAGAGGGTAGGTTAACCTCCTGTATAATGGTAAAATCATTATTATTAAATTATACAAGAACCATATACATTAATATTATATCATATATGATCTTCTAATATTTCTTTGATAATGATATTTCAGTAGTATCGTGGTTTTGGGTGTTAACTGATTTGTTTTCCTTTATATGATTTGATATATAAGCCATATTTTTAAATATATTAGATGTATTTTATTCATATCCATAATTATATTATGTTCTTTAATCATTATATTTAATAACCAAATAAAAATTATTCTTTAATGGTTATGATGGGGAAATGAATCTCATCGCGTTCGTGGAGACGGTAATCTGTACGTACATATGAGTGACAATATTATTATTTTGATTTAAAAACATTTGTAAATACATGGTATATCATATATAAATAATAATTAACATGTTATGTTTGTTATTTACATCAATTATACTTCATTATTATACCCATACAAATAATAGTGTATTTGAATAACAACTACACCACAACGTGGAGACGGTAAGCCGTACGTACGCACGTATGGTGAAATGTCATACATAGGATGGATAGAATAATGAATATGGTTGTACAATATTTATAATAACATCATATTATATATAAGATACTAGAGTTATTATTTTAGAATGGAAACAACAATGAAAGACGAAGTGGAAGAAGAACTGAACTTAGAAGAGGGTGTGGAAATTATTACCTCTTCTTCGGCTTCTTCCTATTAATTTGATAAAAAGGGCTCATAGGTTGGATTTCTGGAAATATTAAGACATCATAAATGAATTTAGGGATATTGGGAGGAAATTTAGGTGGGTTTTGTACAATCCAATGGCTTGAGAGGTGTGAGAAAAGGGTAGTAAGTGAGGGATTTTTATAAGGGAGAGGAGGGGCTCTTTAAGAAAGTTTGAAACAATTATTTTATTATAACCTCATATTCAATTTAAAAAGGTCATATATTCCTTAATATCAATTTTAAGATGACTCATGGTAAAAATAAAATAATCCAATAATAATTGGACAGGTTTTGGATATTGTTTTATTATTTATAATCTAATTTGTTTAAATAATTTATTAATAATTTAAATATTGCATCATTATTGTGTCATAAATAATTTAATTTATTTGATGTAAAAAAATATAAAAAAATACCATGATGTAGGGAATATTTTTATCTTTCCAAATAAAATTTATAGTCTAAAATATAACTTATATTACCCCATGTTAAAATTTATTTACTAAAAAATATTTGTTTATGTCATTTTTGTCTTTACTTTAAATTAATTAATTTAAAATGTCATTATCACAGCCATGTGGCTCCATGGGGTCCAAAATTCGACCCAAGGATTTATATGGTTGTATATGTATCATCCAATAGGATTATGAAATATTTTAGGGTAATTTAATATTATTATAATGTTATATTTTACCCTTATTTATTATATTTACCCTTTACTCGTGGTAAATAAACTATTTACTGAAGTAAATATTTAAAATGTATAAAAATAAAAGTTACCAATTTATATAATTTGGACCTACTAATTAAAAATATGGAATCCATTTTTCTAACTTTAAAACATAGAAGTGGTATAAATTAATTTAAAATTAATTCTCACTGTCAAAACAAAAAGCGTGTTTTTAAGAAATAATAAATATCAAAATATTCACACTTTTTTATGTATAGTTTAATTATGAAATTACATCCAATGAAAAAATATATATTAAATGGTAAAAATATAATATAATTATACTTTAAAACCACTTAAAATTATAATTTAGCACTATAAATTATTTTGATTAAAAATGTTGTTTTTAATTAAAATTTAGTATTTTTCACTATTTATAAAATTATGAAAGTTATAATAAGAGTGCCAAATATTCACCCTAATCTAATTTCGATATTACGAATGTAAAAATGAAGTCAATTTTGAAAGATAAAATTTATAAAATTTCAAAAAGTGGGTATTACTATTGATAACGGCTGCTTTGATTGGTCGCGGTGTGTTAGAATCTTGAAGTTGCATACAATGCAAGCTATTGAATTATTCAAAGGGAAACGTCCCGTGGAATCTTGGGGTGTTACATTCTCTCTTCCTTCAAATAATTTCATCCTAAAAATTTCTACAATATTATCACATAAAAAGATTCGGGTGGTTCTTCATCATATGTTCCTCTGGTTCCCACGTTGCCTGTTCCATCTTATGGTTTCTCCGTAGAACTTTTACCGGATGAGTTGTCAAGTTTCTCAACACTTGTTCTATGGTTTCAAGAATCATGATAGGATCATCACATTAAGAAAAATTGGGTTCCAGTTCTAATTCCTCATAAGTGATTACTTGTGTTGGGTCACGCATGTATTTTCTAAATAGTGATACGTGGAGCACATTGTGAACTTTGGAGAGGCTTGGAGGCATTCCCAAACAGTAAGCTACAACCCCAATTAGATCTATAATTTTAAAAGGTCCGATGTACCTGGGACTCAATTTACCCTTCTTACCGAATCGTATAACTCCCTTCCATGGAGATACCTTCATGAAAACATGATCTCCAACCTGAAATTCCAAATCCTTTCTGTGGTTATCAGCATAACTCTTCTACCTACTCTGAGTTGCTTTTCTGTGTGTTTGGATAATCTTCACCTTTTCCATTGTTTCCTCAACAATTTTTGGGCCTACGAGTTTTCTTTCACCAACATCATCCTAATAAGTTGGTGTGAGACATCTCTTTCTGTATAACGCTTTTAATGGTGTCGTCTGAATACTTGAATGGAAGCTATTGTTATAGGAAAATTCAACCAGAGGTAAATATTGATCCCATATACCTTTAAAGTCGATTGAGCAAGATCTCAACATGTATTTTAAGGTTTTAATAGTCCATTTTGATTGTCCATCAGTTTGAGGGTGGTAGGCAGTGCTCAAAAGAAGATCAGTATCCATGGCTTTTTGAAGACTTGTCCAGAATCTTGATGTAATATGGGGATCATGATCAGAAACAATCGATATGGGTACTCCATGAATTCTTACAACTTCATTAATATATAGTCTTTTTAAACGTTCAAGTGGTAAATCTTCTCTTATTGCATGAAAATGTGTTGTCTTTGTAAGATAATCAAAAATGACCCATATTGAATCATTCCTTCTAGGAGTCTTTGGAAGTCCCATGACAAAGTCCATCGTAATATTTTCCCATTTCCACTCAGGTATGGGAATAGGTTGCATGACTCCTCCAGGATGTTTCCTTCCTGTTTTCACTTATTGAAAATCCATACATCTTGTCACATAATAAAAAATTTCTCCCTTCATATTGTCCGACAAAATGTTCCTTCAAATCTTTATACATCTTGGTGCTCCCACGGTGTATAGAGAAATTGGAGCTATGAGAATCGTCTAAAAATTACCTTTTTAGATCGGGTATATTAGGAACACAAAGTCTCTTCCCAAATTTCAAAATTCTATCTTCATATATGAAGTCGATCAATATACCATCATTCATAGATTTAATCTTCTTTAGAAATTCCTCATCATCAGTCTGAGATCTTTTTATCCTTTCCAGTAAATATGGTTTTGTGACCATTTGAAAAAGTATTGAGGTTTCACCTTCCATGGTTATTCCCATATCCATCATTACTAGATCCATTTATTTAGGATCCTTTTCAACATTCATCTTGTTCGAAACTCGATGATCCTTTCTGCTCAAAGCATCAGCCACATTATTTTCCATCCCCGGGTGGTAGTGTATCATGCAATCATAATCCGTGTGTAGTTCAAGCCATCTCCTTTTCCTCATGTTGAGTTCTTTATGTGAGAAAATATACTTCAAACTCTTGTGATTGTTATATATCTCACTTTTTTCACCATATACATAATGTCTCCATATTTTCAGAGCAATGATTACAGCTGCTAACTCAAGATCCTGAGTGGGACAGTTTTTCTCATGAATTGTTAGTTGTTGTGATGCATAGGCAATAACTCTATCATTCTGTATATGGACACAACAAAGTCCTTTCTTTGATACATCACTATAAATAACAATCCCATCATTCCCTAATGGTAGAGTCAAGATATGAGCACTGACTAATCTTCTCTTCAGTTCTTTCAAACATTCATCACACTCTTTTGTCCAAACAAATTTAACCCCTTTACGTGTGACCTTGGTTAATGGGTTATCTAATTGGGAAACTTTTTGGATGACACGTCGATAATAACCTACTAAAATAATAAAACGATGTACCTCAGTTATTCTGATTGGTTCTATCTATTCTTGGATTTCTCTTTTCTTAGAAGGATCAACAGAGATTCCATCCTTAGAGATAATATGGCCAAGAAAAGGAATCTTCTGATGCCTTAATTCACCCTTGATGAACTTCCCGTATAATTCATTTATTCTGTGGGCTTTCAGAATGGTGTGCAAGTGATTTTCATGATCTTCATATCTTTTTGGGTATACCAAGATATCAAAAATAATTACCACTACAATTTCATTAAGATATTCCTTGAAAACTCTGTTCATTAGATCCATGAAAATAGAGGGTGCATTAGTCTACCCAAAAGGAATTTCTGTAAACTCGTAATGCTCGTACCTAGTTTGAAATGTTGTCATTAGAATGTCTTCCTTTTTCACACACAACTGATGATATCCATATTGAAGTTCAATCTTTGAAAAATATTGAGCTCCATGAAGTTGGTCTAATAAATCATTAATGCAGGTTAAGGGATACTTGTTTTTATTATTATAGAATTGATCTCCCTGTAGTCAATGCACAACCTCATAGATCTGTATTTCATCTTAACAAAAAGGGCAGAGGCTCCCCATGGAGAAACATTAGGGCATATAAATACCTAATTACTCAATTACTCTAGTTATTTCTTTAGTTCCAATAATTCCACAGATTCCATTATATAAGGGGTCTTTGATATGGTCCATGATCTAGAAATTAAATCAATTCAAAACTCAACTTCTCGCTATGGAGGATGTCTAGGTAAATCCTCTGGAAACACATCAACATATTCTTGTACAGTAGGTACATCCTCTATTTGAACATTCCTTTCCTCACCCATTTTTATTTCATTCTCTTCCTCCCCAATAATTTAATTTAATAGAGCTACTAGGGTTAGATCTAGATAGGAATCAGATGGTGACATTTCTGCTCTAAAGATATGGTACTTCTTATCATCATCAAAAATTGTAACCTTGTTATTCTTACAATAAATTTTCTCATCATGGTTCGAAAGCCAATCCATATTGAGGATTATATCAAATTAATTCATGTGTATGATGATTATATCAACAGATTAAAACATTTATATTCCCTAATGGGAACTAATTCACAAAACGTGGTTGAAATGATACATCCCTTTGGAGTTTTGACTCACAAATCCCTTGCTAAATTAAATTGTAAATATCTAATTTTCTTAGAAAACCAGGAAGATATGAAACAATGTGATGATCCAGAACCAAATAAAGTATTTTCTAAACTTGAGGAAACCATTAAATTACATGTCACTATGTCTTTCGGAGATTCAACCTCAGAAGTAGTGATCGTATAATATTGGAATTGATCCCTTGTTATTTTCTAAGGTAAGTTTCCCTAACACTTTGGAAATTAATTTGCATAATGTCCCATCTCCTTGAAATTATAGCATTGAACATTGGTAGCTTATTTCTTCCCCTTACAATCACCAGCAAGATAGCCTTTCTATCCACATTTTAGAATACTCCTTTTCCTTTTAGACAGGAACCAGGGTGATTCCTTCCAAAATTATCACAAGGTTGAAATTCAACCCTTCCCTTCTTTCATGTTTTCTTTATTTCCTTTCCCAGGGTGTTCAGCAGATATCTTCTTCTCTTTCTTTGCTTTAAAGTCGTAAGACATTGAGAATTCATTTTCTGTCTTGATAACACATGAGACAATATCTTCGTATATTGAAAAGGATTATGATACTAATGATCAATGTAGAAATGGTTTTAACCCATCCAAGAAACAATCAATATTACTTCATGGGTTATGTATATAATCTGCATCATTCCTTGATAACCTTGTAAATTTGGCTTCATACTTTACAACATTCTCGTCCTCTTTTTGCCTCAAACTCAAAAATTTCATTTCCATATTCACTCTATGGTCACGAGGAAAGTATTTTTCAAAGAAAATCTCTTTAAAATATCTCTATTCGATACTTTATACTTCTTCATCCTCATTTTTGTTTTCAATTAATGACCACCATTGATCTGCATCTCCCGTGAGACAGTAAACTTCCATGACATCTGTTTCGCTTTCTTTACTCCCTAAATCTGGAAATATTTTCTCTAAAGAATTTATCCATTTCCCGGATACTAAAAGATTTGTACTCCCATTGAATATTGGGGGTTGTTGCCTCATGAATCAATCTAACATTAATCTTCCATGTTGTGGATCAAGTAGCTCCATATAGGTAAGGTTATTATTCATAACCTAAGTGAGTTGTCCTATTGTAGTGATAAGATGATCAAAACCAGTTTCATTACCAGCTTTGCTATAATTATCTTGAGTATGAGGGAAATCCCTACATGGATTGCGTGCATTGATACGGTCTCAATTCCTTCTACTAGGCGTCATTTCTAAACAATGTCATAAACTAGATTAGTTTATGAATCGAAATACATACTTCCATACTTGTAAAATACTTAACATAAATTAAACAGTTTATGGATATTATCCATAATAATAAAAATGTTTTCTTTGAAGAAGTATATACTCATAAACCATTCATAATCGTTTGAAAATAAAATGATAATTCTCCTATGCATATCCCCTAGGAGTGTCGTAACCAAGAGTGTAGAAAGGCCTGTTGTTGTGCACTAGTTCTTGTTTGACTCTAGCTCAAAGCGGTGTTTTCCAGTTTTACCCCTAGGTACATCTATGCTAGATCATCCTCTACCTGCTCATATCCAGACAGGGATGTATTGCTTTGAAAATACAAAATAACTATACATTACCAAAATTCTAAGAAGTTCTTCTATACTAATCATCAAAGTCTGTCTTAGGGTAATGTGATCTAATCAGAGTTTTTCTAAATCTAGTTTCCAAGGATTGTACTAAACTTCCTCTGATACCAACTCTAACATCCTGACCCCAGTTACCTAGAGTCAGTGCAATATTACATAACATTGGAATGATCACAAGGAAATCATGTATCGAAAGACTGATTAGTTTAGCATTAGTGGAAACAAGATTCATACATATGTTCAACTTTACCACATGAAGTGAAATACGACACTAATTTATTCCATTAGAAATATCCAAGCCTCCTAGATTATTCCTGCAAGTCACTGATAACTAACTTCTTCATATCCTAGGAAAATAGAACATAAGAAAGGGGTGATCTCAAACACTTTTTATGTGTAAGCAATACAGCAAAAGATAACATAAATATTAGGCATGGTGAATAATTAAAAACACATGTCTTTAAAAATAATAAACATGTACACTTTTATAGCAGGAATATGAGATGAGTAAATAATTCCATAATAAAACATAGTCATGGGTATTCAACTAGTCGAATAACCTCCTAAACCATCAATATTATTTTCATAATTAGGGAACGTATGATGCCGGAAATTTTAAAACACCTTTTCAAGGCCTTGTCCAAGATGTCTAAAAATGATTAAGGCCTCAGCCAAAACCATATATCAAATTGGAAAAGGTCTCAGCCAATTAGATATCTAGTTATCTCATGAGACCTATCGATGCATCGAGCAACTATAGTGGGCTCCCCAAGTCACTTACTAAGTCCAATACATTCTTCAAATGAAAAGGTTGATATATAACATAAAAATTCATATTAAAACTAGCATATGAAAGGTAAATACTATAACCATAAACCATTAATGGTATAAAAATAACATATCCATGGTCAAAAATATCACAAAACCTTCAATAAAATATGTAATATTTTTTTTTTATGAATCGACTTCAAACATGTATGAAATCCATCAAAATATATTGACATAGATGAAATCAAAACTATTTGAGAGAAATATCTCTTTATTTTTTTTAAAATCATTTAAAGTCACATAATTATAAAAGAAAACATTTATTTGGAAAATATTATTCTAATATTGTAAGTTAAGCTTTGACAATGTTATAACGGCAGAGAATAACCACACCCTCTGTATAAGTTAAAAAAAAACTTACCTTAATTTAGTCGAAAATGTTGTAAATTACCTTGTTTGGAAAACTACGGAAAGATTCCATTCAAAACATATGAGGTTAAATAAGGGTATAAATTACTTTAACCCATTTTATAATAAATAGTAAAAATTATTTGAAATACATTTCTCAGAAACACAAATGTGGATGATAAAGAGGTCCCAGTATATACTTATGTAAAAACAACCTCGGATAATAAAGAGATTGTGAAATTAACCCTTACCTTGTACTTTTCCTTGGGTTGAGGGTAGGTTAACCACCTGTATAATGGTGAAATAATTTTTATTAAATTATTCAAGAACTATATACATTAATATGATATCATATATGATCTTTTATTATTGCCTTGATAATTATATTTCAGTAGTATCACCGTTCTGGGTGTTAACTTATTCGTTTTATATTATATGTTTTGATACATAAGCAATATTTTTAAATGGATAGGATGTATTTTATTCATATAAAAACTGATATTATCTTCTTTAATCATTATTTTTAATAACCAAATGAAAATTATTCTTGAACAGTTATGATGAGGAAATGAATCTCATCGCGTTTGTGGAGACAGTAATCTGTAATTACGCACGAGAAACAATATAATTATTTTGATTTAAAACTTATATAAGTAGATGGTATATCATATAATAGAATCATTAGCATGTTATATTTATTATTGAAATCAATTATACATTATTATTATACCCATGTAAATAATAGTTTATTTGAATAACAACTACACCATGACGTGGAGACGGTAAGCCGTGCGTACGCACGTATGGTGATATTTCCTTCATAGGATGGATAGAATAATGAATATGGTTGTAAAATATTTATGATAACATCACAATATATAGAATATATTGGAGATATTATTTTATAATGGAAACAAAAAAAAGAATAAGTGGAAGAAGAAAAGAACTTAAAAGAGGGTGGTGAAATTATTACCTCTTCTTCGGGTTCTTGCTTTTGATTTGATCAAAAGGGCTCTTTAAGATGGATTACTGACTAATGTAAGACCTATATAATGAATTGAGGGATGTTAGTACGATATTTGGGAAGGGTTTGTATGATCTAAATTCTTGATATGTGTGATAAATTGGTAGTAAGTGAGGGATTTTTATAAGGGAGAGGAGGGGCTCTTTAGAAATGTTTGAAACAGTTATTTTATTATAACCTCATATTCAGTTTCAAAAGGTTAACAATTTGTTAATATAAAATTATAGATGAATCATGGTATAAATAAAATAATCCAATAAGAATGTTATAGTCTTTGGATATTGTTTTAATATTTATAATATTATTTATTTAAATCATTTATTAAAGTGTTGAATATTGCATCATTATTGTGTCATAAAAAATTTAATTTATTTGATATCCAAAAAATATAAAAAAATACCCTAATGTAGGAAATATTTTTAGATTTCAAAATAATATTAATAGTTGAAATTATAATGTATATAAACCCATGTAAAAATTGACTTACTAAAAAATATTTGTTTATGAAATTTTTGTCTTTACTTTAAATTAATTAATATAAAATGTCATTATCACACCCATGTGGCTCCATGGGGTCCGATATTCGACCCAAGGATGTACATGGTCGTATATGTATCATCAAATAGGATTAAGACACATGTTAGGGTAATTTAATATTATTATACTACTATATTTTACCCTTATTTATTATATTTACCCTTAACATATGGTAAATAAAATATTTACTGAAGTAAATATTTAAAATGTCTAAAAATAAAAGTTACATATTTACACAATTTAGACCTACTAATTACAAATATAGAATCCATTTTCCCAAATTAAAAACACATAAGTGGTAGAAATTAATTTAAAATTAATTCCCGCTATCCAAAGAAAAAAGTGTGTTTTTAAGAAATAATAACTATCAAAAGATTGACCCTTGTTTATGTACAGTTTCAATATAAAATTACATCAAATAACTAAAATTAGATTAAATGGTAAAAATATAATCTAATTAGACATTAAAACCACTATAAATTATAATTTAACACTATAAATTATCTTTATTAAAAAAGTTATTTTTAATTATAATTTAGTATTTTTCACTATTCATAAAAATATGAATCTTATCAGAAAAATTCCAAATATTCATCCTAAGATAATTTCAATATTCCAAATCCAAAAATGAAGTCCATTTTTAAAGATAAAATTTACAAAATTCTAAAATGTGGGTATTACTATTCATAACAGCTACTTTGATTGGTCGTGGTGTGTTAGAATCTAGAAGTTACATACAATGCAAGATATTGTATTATTCAAAGGGAAACGTACCATAGAAGCATGGGGTGTTACAAAATGGAAGTGGTGGATATCTATATCCCAAAGCATACCAGAATACATGTGATGGTCGAGGAGAGAGAAAAACTGCAAGCATACACAATAGAACGCAGGAATAAGATATCACAAATATATATATATAGATAATGGAAGAAATATGCCCAAAAACTAGTCAGGGGGTCACCTCAGAAGAGGAAACATATTGTATATATGTATCTAGCAAAGAAGGATCAACAGCAGTGGAGGCTAAAGGCTCAAAAGCTGTATCTAGAATATAAGTTGTATGAGCTGGAGGTAGAAAGGCCTCGGCCTATGGTAGGGATGCCAATGAAGGGGAATCTGTGATGGTGAGCTCTACAATAGGAGTCAAGATGGGACCTGTAGTGAAGATGAGGATGGTGTCTTGGCCATGGTAGCAGAAAAAGGTGGTATGGGGGAAGCTGGAGGCACGGAAGGATAAGGATCTAACAGTGGAATAGCAATCCCTTGATGCTGTAGTAGTAGCTCCACCTTACTCTTAATGCGGTCCAGGCACTGAGTAGAGGCAGTCTGCTGCGGAAGTAGAGAATCCTGCTGATGCTTCAGACGAGCCAGGCGGTTGTCTATCCTATCTAGGTGGATGGAGATCGGGAGGTCAGTCGAGGGTGAGTAAGGGGAAGGTGTGGTGGGAGGTCTAGGAGGGGGAATGGGAAAGGAATAAGGGAAGCAGGGAAGATGGAAGGGGTGGGGAAGAAGGTTCAGGGGAATCAATGGGGTTAGGAGGGTCTAAAAAGGGTGGGGGTGGTGCATGGTCAAGGACATAAGTTCCCCCTACTTCTAGACCATTCCCATGTGAATAATCATGAGAAAGTCCATCCATTGGGGGGAGCCTAACTAGTCGTGGGGAAGGGGAGGCTAAAAAACCGAGGTGGTGGGCAAGGCGGGTAGCATAGAACGCACTGTTCAGGTTTCCTGGATAACTGGTGAACATAGCATGGAATTAGGAGGCGACAAGGTAGGGGAGGTCTGGGTAGTCCTTCCAAATGACCCATGGGAGAGGATCCATGTCATGGATGATCACAACCCCCATATCCTCTTGGAGGGGAAAAAGTATGGTGCTAAAGCATCGATGGGTGTAACGAAAGATAGGGTCCGCAATGATGGTACACTTCTAGGAAGTGGGAGGGTAGCGGTGGTCGGGTCCAACAATGGCCGGCCACATGGCATTGAGTTTAGAATGCACGGGTTGGGTCATGGTGGAGATAGGGGGTGGGGTTATGGGATGATGATAGACACTGCACCCTCGGCCAAACTCCGTCATAATAAAGGAGAAAGGTCGACCGCCTTCCTGAAATCGGACCGTCGGGACCGCATTGCCAGGAATCTCCCGGTACTCGGTCCCATTGAACTCAAAAGATGCAGAGAACTCCAAAAATAAATCTCATAAAATAAGAGTGTTGACCTGAAAGATAGTGAGTAACAGCATGTGCCCGAGTAGATCCTTCAACTCTCCCCAAATACCAAACCGTTGAGGCATGCTGCTGTCAAGATAATAACATCTCAACAGGATTAGGTGGTGATAGAAGCACTGGACTCTATCGTGTGCCAACTCTATGACTGGGAATACCATGAAAGGGTAGGGGAGACCTGTAGGGGCAAGCCCCAGTGGTACAGAAGCAGGGGCTGGCTCTGGTGGTGGAGCGACCGCAGTAGACGAAGGCCCACTAGATGTGGCGGTAGATGATGTATCATATGTGGCTGAAGAGGGCTCAAGAGGTCTGGAAGTCAGTTCCAAAGGAATGATGGTGCTCAGAGGCTCTATGTGGGTGGTGGAGGTGTGGTAATGGGACCATTATCGGCTGAGGCAGTGAGTGGTGGTAGGATGGCCAACGGAGGAGGCTGGTACACCAGAAACTCAGAAGCTGGTGTCGTCGTGGGCTAGAGTCGTATCCAGATATAAGTGGGAATCTCTCCCACAGTAGTGAAGGTGGTCCACTTCCCACACTAAGGGTCTCTTTTGGTCATATCCTAAAAGAGAAAGAAAAAAACAATAGAAAAAGAAAATAAAATGAAAAAGAAGAAAAGGTGATAAAAATCATAAAAGTAAAAAGTATACAGCGTGTAAACCCAGAGTACACAGCGTGTAGTGTATGAAGGTCATCATTCTATGTGCTCTGGGTAGATATTTCTAGTGTACATGTACTGGACATCGAAGAATACACGACGTGTAGAGGCAACACACTCCGTGTCTGGGAAAATTGTTTCCTAGCCGTGTGGGTCTGCTGGACACGAGATGTGTAACAACCCGAGATTTTATAGGATACATTCTTTTTAATTTCATTCATATCTTCTATTATACGACACACCAAGATTATCTTGCGCTATACGCAACACCGTATTAGCTTGCAGTATACGCAACACTTTTCTTGGCTCTTGTTACACACAATTTCAAGTTCTTTTGATAGAAGTTATTCTACGCAACATTGAGTGTATATATATATATATATTCAATGTATAAATAAAATATGGTTGGATTCTATAATACGCAACAACAAAGGAGTCGTGCACTACACGCAACCCTGACTTGGCTTGCGTTACACACAATCGCGACCTTCCTCGATAGCGTGTGTTGTACGCAATACCGGGATTTACTAAACAACGATATATTATTATAATATTGTTATGAACTAGCCGTTATGAATATCGTTAACTAAATTTTGAATTTTATAACATTATTATTCATCTTACACATTTTCTAGAACATGGTATAAGAACAAAATAAATTTTTTGGTTAAAATAAGTTTTTTTTTCAAAAAATGCAGTTTTGCCGCCTTTTGATGGCGCACCCACTTTAAATCTAGTTTTTGACATGTTTATAAGTTCCATTTGACAAAATAAAATTATTATTTGGAATCAAGAAATAAAAATTTACTTTGGATAAATGTTTCATTTTATTCTGATGACTTTTATATTTTAATGAATAGTAAAAACAAGCTATATTTTAATTAAAAACAACTTTTTTCATCGTAATATCTTATGTCATTAAATTATAATATTGAATTGTTTTAAAGTATAAATAGAATATATTTTTACCATTTAATATAATTTATGTCATTATCATTGATTTTACCTTTAATTCGTAGGTTAAATCAATTCAATCTTTCGCAATGTTTTAAAGAAAAACACGTTTTCTTTCGACAACGGGATTAATTTTAATTTAATTTCTTCAACTTTTGTGTATTAAATTTGGAAAAATGGATTCCATATTTGGAATCAATGGATCCAAATTATGTTAATAAGAAACTTTTTATTTTTGGGAATTATGAATAGTAACTACGGTAAATTTTATTTACCATAGTTAAAGGTAAATCGGGTAATTCAGGGTAAATATAATATTATAAAATTACCCTAACACATGTCAAAATCCTATTGGATGGTTAAAAGTCGACCCATATCACCTAAGGGTCGGATTATATTCATTTAATGGACTTTTTTCCATGAAAATAATTTAATTATTTTTAAAACCAAAGAATGTGACAACATGTCACTTTCTTAAATCTTATAAGTATAAAAATTTTAATTTAGTGACAAACTTCATGAAACTTCGAACATAAATAGTCTCCAGAAATCTAATACAATTATCTACATCATAGGAATTTATTTAAAATTTTTATGGATTATATAATTATCATTTATTATGACACAAAGATGATGCAGTAATTGTCTTATTAATGAAATATTGACATAATTGATGTCATAAATGCCCAAATAAATGTAATTTGAGACTTTTTATGACTTACACTAATTTTATAGGTTAATATGACATGTTATTGTTTATTTAAGTTACTTTTTTAGAACATGTCATTCTGTTATGAATTTCATAAAAATCATGTACCAAATAGTGTAAAAATTGACATAAATTAGTTTTTAAAACAAATATTATATTATTAATTGTTATTTAATTCCTAAAAATCTAAGGTTCAGCCAAATGACTTAGATAAGGATAGATATATTAATAATAAACAACTTGGGGTTCGTTTGTCTTGTTATGGTAAGTTTATTAACCATATAGTGTAAGAAAACAAAAAGACACGGTAAAAGTTAAATTATTTAAATTATAGTTAAATCTAATTGATAAGGTTAAAATAATAACCTAAACTTGTCTAAATCCTATTGGATGAGAGTATTTCGACCCATCTCCACTTTATCTTTGAAATAAGACCCTTTGAAACCATTATAAACCGAATTTGACCTTGATATAAAATAATATTTTGAGATTTTCCTAAGGTGCCCCTCTCCTCCCTTATAAAAGGGAACCTCCTCCCTCTCCTCCTCACACCAATTTGAGCATTCAAGCTTGGCCAACCCCTGCAAAAATATCTTCTCCACTTCCCTAGTATCATCCTAGAGGTCCTGGTCCTCTTCAAAGACCATCCTTAGTTCATTAAGTGGAGGTTAAGTAAAGGCGCGTCAAAAAGAGGAGGTTCGGACACTTACGAAGCAAATCGGACCTAAGGTAAGGGAAAATATCACAATCTCATTTTTATCCGAGATTTTTTATACTTTAGTATTTATTAGGGTGTATTTTATCATCCACATCTATGTTTCCTCAATATATAATATTATTTCCATCCACCTACAATTGTTTAAATCCTATTTTACCCTTCGGTGAGTTTTTAGTAAAAGATATGAAAGGAATCTTTTGTCATTTTTCGTATGAGGTACTTTTTGACTTTTCCGACAAAAGTACGAGAATAATGTTTCTTTTAACTTATATGGCATGAATGGATTGTTAAAACATTATTTCCAAGAAGCTTCCTTTACAAGTTTTCAAGTTTATTTTTAATAAACTTCTTTTAGTTTAACATTGTAAGACATGTTAAGAAAGGAAAATGTTTTTGAAGTAGAAAGGATATTTTCCTCAAAAATGGAGTTCAAGAGTTTTATCAAAATTATTTCCCATCTAAGATAATATAGGGTTCTGTTTCTATCCCTATTATTACATGGATTTGATTATTTTGTGATGGAAATATTTTTATGAATTCCTTTATCTTATATGAATTGTTTTATGATGTCATGATGTTTAAGATTATCATTTTTATTACATGGGTTATGAAATGATGTATGATTTATGATTTTGTGGCACACATAAGAATGGTATCATTATGAGATGGGTGGGACCTATATCTCCCTCCAATGCATTGGGTAAAGATTTTATATCTCATGAGATAGACATGGCTGGAACGGTAGGTTATACCGGTTCAGTGAAACAGGACTGAAACGAGGAGTGAACTCGGTTCAGAAATGGACTTTGTCCACTAAGATAGTCTTGGAAATGAGTCTTGACTATCAAGAAATGATTCTATATGATTATGTGTGTATTCCACAAAGTTTCATGTTTTAAGTTATGATTATTGAGATTACATTTCACTACTATGATTTATCCCATGTTATAAGATTATGATCTGTTTTGCAGGTTAAGATTTCCAAAATGTTATGTTCTTATGAATATGATGTGATTGATATTTATTTTGTTTACCCTTACTGAGCATTTGATCTCACCCTTTTATGTTTTCTTTTCCCCAGGATATAAAGAAAGTTTTTAGGTAAGAAAAAAAAAGGAAGATCTTTATGGAAGATGTTGAAGATCTTTCGCCACAATTAGAAGATTATATTCTGAGTTTCCAAAGACACTAAACTTTTACGGTCCTTGTCTGTGTGTTTTTGTAATGTACTAAGTATTCTGAAAAATTAATTTAATGTCCATGTACGTTAATCTTCAGGTCTCTACAGTTGGTATTAGAGGAAAAGTTTAGTCAACCTTTGGAAACTAGGATGCGAAAACGTTTGTGAGATCCCTAGAGATATTTCTATGGTATGTCTAGGGATGTCTCTAAGATTAAGTATACGTATAGGTTATAGTCCTAGAATTGCGCTAATGATCATAGAATTTAACCTAAGATGTTATATATTGAGGGTACTCCCCCTTTTATTATGTTGTTTTCCCTATCATGATTTTTGCCTCTCACACTATTCTTTTTGGGTTTTAGACGATGGCTGGAACCCGAAGTAACCGTGTTGATCAATGCAATGGACAATGCAATGATTGTCCTCCTGAACAAACAAATGTTATGGGAGATGGAGTGCAAAATCTTATTTCTATACTTACACAAGCTATGAATCATTCTGGACTTCCAAATGAGCAGAGAAGGGAACAATATTCTATTGAGTCTTTCATGAGGCAACGTCCACCTTCTTTCAGTGGGTCTTCTGATCCACTTGTTGCTGAACAATGGATCAGTACCACTGAAAAGATATTTTCAGTTCTTCAATGTTCTGAACATGATAAAGTCATCTTAGTAGTATATCGTTCTGAAGGTGAAGCTGATCAATGGTGTAATCTAATCAAGAATACGAGGCAAAGAGATGAAATTGAGTCCATGGAATGGGACGAGTTCATAAAATTATTTTTCAATAAGTACTTCCCTCGTATTGTTCGAACAAAGATGTAGAAGGAGCTTCTTGAACTAAAGCAAAAGGATGATGAATCTGTTGGTGTATACGAAGCAAATTTTACAAGGCTTTCAAGGTATGCATCTGGCTTTATCATCCAACCTGAAAGTAAAGTTTATCGATTCTTCAGTGGCTTAAAACCAAATCTTCGAAGGGAATTATCAATAAGAGACTTCAGTAGCTTGGAATAAATTGTGTGTTGTGCTATCAAGGTATAAATGGAAGTTGGTGTTACTTATCCATCTCATAGTTTTGACAAGAAACGAAAGATGGAGTTCAAGGAGAAATCTCAGAATAATGGTGAAAAGAAGATGAATGTTTCCTTATTCTCAAAGTGTGGAAAGAAGCATGGTGGAGATTTTCTTAAAGGTACAAGTAAATGTTTCAAATGTGGAAAGGAAGGTCATCGGGCATTTGAATGCCGCAATGATGGGAAGAAGATGTCTAATGATGCAAACAAAGGAAGGGATACACAGAATGAACCTACTACACTTCAATGCTTCAAGTGCAAAGAAATGGGGAATTATGATAATAAATGCCCTAATCCAAGGGTTAGTGATGATCGACATGAGCAACCACTTAAGGCAAAGGACAAAGGGATGTCACATGCGATCACCGTTGGCGATGTTGAATATGACAACGATGTGGTGGAATGATTAAGTGTTTATGTAATGGCATTCCAGAATAATGTTGTATATAGTATCGTGGAATATTGTAATATTTATGTTTTGGTATATTGTGGTATTCAATAATTCTATGGTATCGATAACCATGTAAAGTGATTGAGATATTTTTGGAAATAAGATAATATGCGCATAATGAAGGGAAAACGAGAAAATGAAATGTTTGACAGTATTCATGAGCTCATGATTGATATAAGGACTAAGTGATATCATGGTTTGAGTATATAGAATTTTGAGGATTTTGGTATGTGGAAAAAGTTAACTTTTAACAGCACTCATGTTTTCAATAAGGTTCAATGGGTATTCAAGAGAGTACATGATTAAGGCCTTTGAATGTTTGGAATGTGTCCAACAAGACATATCTTATGATATATGGGGATCAACGATGGTATTAAATCTCTGAGAGTGGACTACAGTATTATGGATAAGCCTAAATATTGGAATGGATTATGGTGGACATAAGTTAGTATTGTTTGTTTTTTAGATATTATTGATAGGATGTTATAGTAATATAGTTTTAGAAAAAGGACAACCTGCAGGACGGGCGACAGCCCATCGCGTCGGACAAGGCTGTGGGAATCGAACCCACAAATGAAGTGCGACTGGCCTTTATCGCCTACCACTGGCCTACAGGAAGTCCCTGTTTAGTAAAAACTAGTTTTATTATATTAAAAGAGTATTATATATGAAGTATAAGTCCATTTTATAACCTATATAAGATTAATCTCACTATAGATGGACTTATGTATTTTTTTGATAACTTTTCTAACCTTTTGTTTGAGACAGATGGAATGACCCATCATTCTATCACATGATCTACTAACACATCACGAATGACAAATTCAACTTCATTTCTTTAAGAGGTGAAGTGGAAATTGTCCAAAGAATGACAAACGGTGAGACTATATCAAAATCACGAAAGTATTTCTTCTAATTCCAATTTCATCAACTTTAGGGAAATGATCTTGAAAAACCGAAAATGTTTTCCTACTGCCCTTATATCCGATGAATCAGATGATACCTTAGATAATCACAAATCTATGGCTTTGTGATTTTTGGTTTTTTCATAGCCATGTTCTCTACCACTCTCCATCAGAACATGATGGTTAGATTTCTCTTCCATATCCATATTTTCACCTATGTGGAAACCCAATGATTAGTTTATTTGGGTAACCGTTACGTTTCATACTTTTGTTTTTAAAGATTGGTTTTGGTATTCCTTTTTATGATGTGGGTTTCTATTAAAGAAACTTTCGAATAGTAAACCATTTATAACCCCGACGAATTTCGAGGGCGAAATTCATTTTAAGAGGGGTAGAATGTAACAACCAGAGATTTTATAAGATACATTATTTTTAATTTCATTCATATCTTCTATTGTACGACACACCAAGATTATCTTGCGCTATACGCAATACCGTATTAGCTTGCAGTATACGCAACACTTTTCTTGGCTCTTGTTACACACAATTTCAAGTTCGTTTGATAGAAGTTATTCTACGCAACATTGAGTGTATATATATATATATATTCAATGTATAAATAAAATATGGTTGGATTCTATTATACGCAACAACAATGGAGTCGTGCACTACACGAAACCCTGTCTTGGCTTGCATTACACGCAATCACAACCTTCCTTGATAGCGTGTTTTGTACGCAATACCGGGATTTACTAAACAACGATATATTATTATAATATTGTTATGAACTAGCCGTTATGAATAGTGTAAACTAAATTTTGAATTTTATAAAATTATTATTCATCATACACATTTTCTAGAACACGGGATAAGAACAAAATAAATTTTTTGGGTAAAATAAGTATTTTTCAAAAAATGCAGTTTTGCCGCCTTTTGATGGTGCACCCACATTAAATCTAGTTTTTGACATGTTTATAAGTTCCATTTGACAAAATAAAATTATTCTTTGGAATCAAGAAATAAAAAATTACTTTGGATAAATTTTTCATTTTATTCTGATGACGTTCATATTTTAATAAATAGTAAAAACACGCTATATTTTAATTAAAAACAACTTTTTTCATAATAATATCTTATGTGGTTAAATTATAATATTTAATGGTTTTAAAGTATAAATAGAATATATTTTTACCATTTAATATAATTTATGTCATTATCATTGATTTTACGTTGAATTCATAGGTTAAATCACTTCAATCTTTTGCAATGTTTAAAGAAAAACTCGTTTTCTTTCGACAACGGGATTAATTTTAATTTAATTTCTGAAACTTTTGTGTATTGAATTTGGAAAAATGGATTCCATATTTGGAATCAGTTGATCCAAATTATGTTAATAAGCTACTTTTTATTTTTGGGAATTATGAATAGTAACTACGGTAAATTTTATTTACCATAGTTAAAGGTAAATCGGGTAATTAAGGGTAAATATAATATAATAAAATTATCCTAACACATGTCAAAATCATATTGGATGACTAAAAGTAAACCCAAATCACATAAGGGCTTGATTAGATTCATTTAATGGTCTTTTTTCCATGGAAATAATTTAGTTATTATTAAAACCAAAGAATGTGACAACATGTCACTTTCTTAAATCTTATAAGTATAATAATTTTAATTTAGTGAAAAACATCATGAAACATAGAACATGAATAGTCTCCAGAAATATAATACAATTATATACATCATAGGAATTTATTTATAATTTTTAGGGATTAAATAATTATTATTTATTATGACACAAAGATGATGCAGTAATTGTCTTATTAATGAAATGTTAACATAATTGATGTTATAAATGCCCAAATAAATGTAATTTGAGACTTTTTATGACATACACTAATTTTATAGGTTAATATGACATTTTATTGGTTATGTAAGTAACTTTTTTAGAACTTATCATTCTGTTATGAATTTCATAAAAAACATGTACTAAATAGTGTCAAAATTGACATAAATTCGTTTTTAAAACAAATATTATATTATTAATTGTTATTTAATTCCTAAAAATCTAAGGTTCGGCCAAATGACTTAGATAAAGACATATATATTAATAATAAACAACTTGGGGTTCTTTTGGCTTGTTATGGTATGTTTATTAACCATATAGTGTAAGAAAACAAAAAGACACGGTAAAAGTTAAATTATTTAACTTAGAGTTAAATCTAATTGATAAGGTTAAAATAATAACCTAAACATGTCTAAATCCTATTTGATGAAAGGATTTCGACCCATCCCCACTTTATCTTCGAAATAAGACCCTTTGGAACCATTATAAACCGAATTTTACTTTAATATAAAATAATATTTTGAGATTTTCCTAAGGTGCCCCTCTCCTCCCTTTTAAAAGTGCACCTCCTCCCTCTCCTCCTCACAACAATTTGAGCATTCAAGCTCATCCAACCCCTGAAAAAATCTCTTCTCCACTTCCCTAGTATCATCCTAGAGGTCCTGGTCTTCTTAAAAGACCATCCTTAGTTCTTTAAGTGGAGGTTAAGTGAAGGCACATCAAAAAGAGGAGGTTCAGACACTTACGAAGCAAATCGGACCTATGGTAAGGGAAAATATCACAATATCATTTGTATCCAAGATTGTTTATACTTTAGTATTTATTGGGGTTTATTTTATCATCCAAATCTATTTTTCCTCAATATTTAATATTATTTCCATCCACCTACAATTGTTTAAATCCTATTTTACCCTTCAGTGAGTTTTTAGTAAAAGATATGAAAGAAAACTTTTGTCATTTTTCGTATGAGGTACTTTTTGACTTTTCCGACAAAAGTACGAGAATAATGTTTTTTTTAACTTATACGGCATGAATGGATTTTTAAAACATTATTTCCAAGAATCTTCCTTTACAAGTTTTCAAGTTTATTTTTAATAAACTTCTTTTAGTTTAAAATTGTAAGAAATGTTAAGAAAGGAAAATGTTTTGGAAGTAGAAAGGATATTTTCCTCAAGAATGGAGTTCAAGAGTTTTATCAAAATTATTTCCCATATAAGATAATATAGGGTTCTGTTTCTATCCCTATTATTACATGGATTTTATTATTTTGTGATGGAAATATTTTTTTGAATTTCTTTATCTTATATGAATTGTTTTATGATGTCATGATGTTTAAGATTCTCATTTTTATTACATGGGTTATTAAATGATGTATGATTTATGATTTTGTGGCACACATAAGAATGGTATCATTATGAGATGGGTGAGACCTATATCTCCCTCCAATGCATTGGTTAAAGATTTTATATCTCATGAGATAGACATGGCTAGAACGGTAGGTTATACCGGTTCAGCGAAACAGGACTGAAACGAGGAGTGAACTCGGTTCAGAAATTGACTTTTTCCACTAAGATAGTCTTTCCAATGAGTCTTGACTAAAAAGAAATGATTCTCTATGATTATGTGTGTATTCCACAAAGTTTCATGTTTTAAGTTATGATTATTGGGATTACATTTCACTACTATGATTTATCCCATGTTATAATATTATGATCTGTTTTGCAGGTTAAGATTTCCAAAATGTTATGTTCTTATGAATATGATGTGATTGATATTTATTTTGTTTACCCTTACTGAGCATTTGATCTCACCCTTTTATGTTTTCTTTTCCCCAGGATATAAAGAAATGTTTTAGGTAAGAAAAAAAAGGAAGATCTTTATGGGAGATTTTGAAGATATTTTGCCATGATTAGAAGATTATATTCCGAGTTTCCAAAGACACTAAACTATTACGGTCCTTGTGTGTGTGTTTTGGTAATGTAATAAGTATTCCTCAAAAGTAATTTAATGTCCATGTACGTTAAGCTTCGGGTCTCTACAAGATAGCCCATTGAAATGGGATACACTGTGTGTACCGAACATACACGCCGTGTATGTAAACATGGTTTTCCTAGACATGTGGATGAGGTACCCGGGCAAAATTTTGGATGGTAAACAGTGTGTACCGAAATTACACATCATGTAATTTTAAATTTCAAATGATCTATTGTGTGGTCAGGTATGAGAGTACACAGTGTGTGTTCTTCATTTCGTTCCTGTTTACTGCAGGAAGCCAAACAGTAGGTCAATCTGAAAATCAACATGAATGCTTATAAAGTGATAAAATAAAAGTCTAGAATGGCGTACCTAAACTGAGGATTATAATTCGGAAGAAATCCAATACAAAAATTCAAAAAAATGGTGGATTGGAAATTGGACGGCCAGAGGGATTGTCGGGGAAGAAAATGGGGAGAGAGGGGGTCGCATGACACAGGCTCAATCCGGGTGGGGCGTGGCCTTTATAGAAATAGTACACGACATGTACTAGGACCTACAAACTTTGTATTACATTTCTTAATACAAATTCTATATATTATAATTTTTATAGTAAAGTATATAAAAGTTAATATTAATAATTAAAATTAAAAAGAAATATATATATATATATATAATTATTGACATAAAATAAATTTATACACAAAATTTATCGGTAGATACCCATTTTGTGTTCTAAAAGTGAAAAAATAGAAGTACATCCTTTGTTCTGGTGCTTGGGGTGAGGTTTGAACCGGCGATTGACCGTTTCGAATGGAAGCACTCAACCCCTGTAGAAAAGGTTGTATTGCTTCTCACATTTATTACTTATAAATATTTAATGTACAATTCCTATACTACACGGGAGGTATGAAAGTCACTGTGCATGGTTTTTAATTAGACAAAGATGGATGAAGGAGGGAGATTAGCCTAGTTTGTACCGGGTCTTTTGGTTCTAGGGCCAAGACTCTGCCAATTTTCCAACTTCACCTGCATGTATTACTTTATTTAGAAAACCTTTTCAGTGATTAATGGAAACATGGCGCACATGACATATATCAAAATACACACCATGATGTTTTTATTAAAACGGTAAAATGATGTAAATGGGGAGGTTGTCAGGATTTGAACCAAAGTCTTCTAGAACCAGTTGATGACCCTGGACAACCTATCCATCCCCATCATGGGTTTTATTATTTTATATATATATATATATATATATATATGAAAAACTCCACACACGATGTGTATGAAAACATGAGAATAAAAATGAGGAACCTAGTGCCGAAGCTGGTTGGGAGGGATTCGAACCGGTGACAGCTTGGATACAATCCAGTGACCTTACCATCGGCCCCAACATCATCCCTATTTATTACTTTGTTAACATATATATTTATAATATAAATAATATAAATGAAAAGGAATCAATATGCACTGTGTATATAGGTGGTACACGGTGTGTATCTGCTGGGTTGCCTCCCAGGAAGCGCCTTTGTTTTAGGTCATTGGATCAACCGACTTAACTCTACTTACCTAGTATGTATGGTGGAGAGTGTTCCCACTATTCCTTCCATGTGACAGTAATTCTTTATCCATTTTCCATTCACCTTGAACGGTTTACCATCCTCTCCAAAAAATTCCACCGCTCCATGATGGAATACTCGTATGACTCAGAATTGTCCCAACTATCTTAACTTTATCTTTCTTGGAAATAATCAAAGATGGGAGTTAAAAGGAGTACATGATAACCATGTTGGAAGAATTTTCATTAAATCATCCGGTCATGGATTTCCCTCGTCTTCTCCTTGTATAGCTTTGTGTTCTCATATGCCTCTAATAGGATTTCATCATGTTATAATAGTTGGAACTTACGCTTCTCTTTAGCTGCCTTCAGATCAAAATTTAGGGCCTTCATGTCCCAGTAAGCTTTGTACTCCAACTCTACTAGAAGATGGCATGGCTTTCCATAGATGAGTTAGAATAGAGACATCCCTAGTGGCATCTTGAAAGTGGTCTGATATGCCTACAAAGCAACGTCTATCTTCTTAGACCAATCATTCCTTGATGTTTTCACCATTTTCTCTAGAATATTCTTGATCTCATGGTTGTATAGATCCCCATGTAAATTGGACTAGGGATGATATGGCGTCCCCATATGATGCCTCATGCCATACTTCGACTGTACTCCTTTCATCAATGTGTTGTCGAAGTGGGTCCCTCTGTCACTGATCAGTACACGGGGAACACCGAAATTGCTAAAAATGTGTTTATTTAAAAATCCCATGACTACCTTGGTCATGTCGTGTTTTGTAGCAGCAGTTTCCACCAATATGGAGACGTAGTAGACATAGACTTGGATGTAAGTGTTCCCAAAAGATGGGGGAATGGCCCCACGAATTCTATGACCTATACGTCGAATATCTCGACCTACAAGATTGGGGGATGGGGAATCTCACCTCTATGACCCACAATACCTATTCATTGACATTGATCAAAATAGTAAACAAAGGCTCGGGCATCTCTATGTATGGTGGTCCAGAAAAACCTAGACTATAGGATCTTTGAAATGGTACAGTATGGCCCATGATGTCCCCCAACTTGTAAGGAATTACAGAATTCCAGGACTCCATGAACTTCAGTTTCTGGGATACAACGTCGGATTACCCCATCTCTATATGATCAGAATAGAATAGGATCTTCCAAGAAGTTCCTCTTGACATCAGAGAGAAACCTATTCCTCTGCTAGAATGAGAGGTCAGGGCGGATGGAACCTATAGCTATAAAATTACCAATATCATCATACTAGGGTCTAGGTGATTCTTTGACTGAAAAGAGGTTCTCATCAGGGAAATCCTCCATGATCTCTCAATCTTACTTCTTCTCCAAATGTGGTTGCTCCAAGCATGAGAGATGATCAGCAACAACATTCTTTCCCCCTTTCTTGTCTCGGATCTCCATATCAAATTCTTTTAGTAGGAGTACCCATTGGATCAGATGTGGCTTCGCATCCTTCTTGTTCAACATGTACTTGAGTGCTACATGGTTAGTATAATCAATAAATTTAGATAGAACTAAGTAAGAATAGAACCTGTTAAAAGAGAACACAACTGCCAACAACTCTTTTTCTTTGGTAGTGTAGTTCATATGTGCCTCATTGAGAATCCTAGTAGCATAATATATGGGATAGAAAATTTGTTCAACCTATTGTCCCAAGACTGCTCCCACTACGTAGTCTCTAGCATCACACATCACTTCAAATTGTTCCATCCAATTGGGAGAAATCATCACTGGAGATTCCACCAGGTGCTGCTTCAAGTGCTCAAAAGATGTGGGGCATGGCTCATCAAACTCAAAAAATGAATCCTTGGTCAGAAGTTTGGTGAGGGGCTGAGCTATATTTTATATGTTATGGACAAACCACCTATAGAAACCAGCATTCCCCAAGAAGTATTAGATGGATTTGACGGATATTGGAATAGGAAGTTTTGAAATGACTTCTATCATTGTCTAGTCCACCTCTATCCTCTTTGTTGAGATTCTATGTCCAAGGATGATACCACTCTTAATTATGAAATGAAACTTTTCCTATTTCAAAACTAGGTTAGTTTTCTCCCATCGTTTCAGAACCAGCTCCAGGTGCCACAACAAGTGTTGAATGATTTTCCATAAACGGAAAAATCATCCATGAATACCTCCAGGGTCTGTTCTATCATGTAATGGAAGATATCTAGCATGAATAACTAGAAGGTGTTGGGATCATTTCACATGCCAAAGAACATTATTCTATATTAAAACATACCATAAGGGAAAGTGAACATGCTCTTCTCTTGATCTTAGGGAGCGATATAAATTTTATTGTAGCTGAAATACCATCATGGAATAAGTAAAAGTTATTCCCCGCTAGTCATTATAACATCTAATCAATGATGGGCTTAGGGAAATGATCTATCATCATGGAATTAATCATATTCATATATTACACACAAACTCTCCAACCCATCATAGTGGGTGTGGGGATGGTCTCATTCTTATCATTCAATATCATAGTGATAACCCCTTTTTGGGTACCACTTGTAGGGGACTCACACAAGGACTATCTGAGATATGGTATATGATTCCGGCATTCAAAAACATAATTACCTCTTTCTTCACAACTTCCTCCATGGGGGGGTTAGGCGTCGATGTGGTTTCCGAGATTTCATAGCTCCTTCTTTGAGCAGTACTTTGTGGGTGAAAATGGTAGGGATGACGCCCTTAAAATATGCTATTGTCCACCCAATAGTGTGCTTTTGTCTCTTCAAAACCTGCAGGAATGCATTCTTCTACTCTTGTGACAGTGTTTCACTAAGTATGAGGAGAAATGTCTGATGGGATCCCATATAACCATACGTAAGAGAAGACAGAAGAGGCTTCTGTTCTAGTGCAGGCACCTTTAGAATCAAAGGTATATGTTGTTAAACCTACGCTTGCTCAAGAATATCAGGTATAACAACACGTTGACAGTAGTGGATGCTCTGGCCTTTTAAGAATTGAAAGTCCTTTGGTGCTTCATCAACTTGAATGTCTAGAAAAACCAAGTCAACTAAAGGGAAATAACATGCCAGATCATCTCCTTTTCTTCTCAAGTGATCATCCATAGTGGTCACTAAATAACATCCCTCTTGCTCTGACAATGATGCTTGCTTGACTGCTTTGAGGAAATTGTAGGAGTCTCTTTTGTCTCCTAATCTGAAAATAACCTCACCCATGTGTATGGTGATTAGTACCATCCAAATGGCTAGGAAATCCCTTCCCAGAATGAGAGCCACCTCCTGGCCTTCATCCATGTCGAGGATGGTGAAATCTGTTTGGAGGATTCATTTTCCCACCATGACCTACACATCCTCCAGTATCCCCTTTGGATATTTTATGGATCGGTCGGCAAGCTGAAGGGCTACTCGGGTAGTCTTAAGATCATTGATCCCTAGATTCTTAAATACTCCAAAGGGCATGAGGTTGATGTTGGCCCCTAAGTCGTAGAGGGCTTTCCCAAACTCACATGGTCCAATAGTTCATGGGATAGTGAAGCTACCTGGATCTTGGAGCTTGGGAGGAATCAAATGTTGTACGACCACGGAGCACTCCTTTGTCAAGGAAATGGTGCCCAGATCCCCCATCCTTCTTTTGTTGGAGAGGATCTACTTTACTAATTTCCCATACATGGGAATTTGTGTCAGTTCCTCTGCAAATCGATTGTTGATGTGAAACTTCTAGAATACATCCATAAACTTGTCGATCTTGTGGTTCATCTTTATCTACTTCATCCTCTCCTGGAAGGGTAAGTAATTCTAAAAGGGTTTAACAACCTCTCTTACATTGCTCTGTGAGTCCTCTTTTGGTGGGACTTTGGATGAGGAGGAGTTTATAAATTTACCAACTTCATTAGAAGGGGGTGTAGGTGCACCTGGCGGTGTTGGTTCCTTCTATTGGAGATCATTCCCACTTCATAGTGTGATGTCATGGTCCTCCTCCCTCAGGTTCTCCTCATTGTTAACTGGTAGTTTACCAGGCTTACTCCCTGAGATTTGGTTTTCCAGTTGGCCAATTTCGTTTTATAGGCCTCGAATGGAAGCCTATTGATTCTATAATTTGGTCTCAGTAATAGATATAAACATGTTCATGAGATTCTCTAACCTTGAGGTATTCTCTTACTGAGGTGGTTGTACTGTTGGTGGAGGCGGTGGCTTCCGCAGCTGCTGCGGGTGAGGGTTTTGATACCCTTGTTACTGATAAGAGACTTGCTAGGGCTACTGGCTTCTCATGTACTATCTCTGATACTGAGACTGACCATATCCAGGCAGTCGCTAGGGAGGAGGATCTTGCTGTTGCTGGCCCCAGCCTGGGTTTTTTGTGATCATTCTATGTCGGGTTTTGGTACTGCTAGTTTTGGTTCGACCCTCAGTTTTGAGAAACATATCTCACCATGGTCGTTGAAGGGATGAATATAGATCCCATGAATTCTCCCATGATGTGGTTATCACCACATTCACTACAGGCCAGATGGTTTTCTGCATGTACTTGGGATGTGCCCTTCAGGTTTAGTGCGTCGATATTTTTGGACACAGTGTCCAACTAGGAAGAATTCATAGTAGTAGCATCTATGTTGTACATACCTCGTTTTTGTGTTCCCCGCTCAGAATTCCACTGGAAGCTGCTGACAAACATGTATTCTAGTAGTTCGAAAAAATATTCGGGGGACTTCCCCATAACTGTACCACTAGCAGCAGCATCCACCATGGACTATGTGTTTTCCATCATTCCTACATAGAAGGTTTGGCCCCGTATCAAAAGTGGAATTCTGTGGTGTGGGAATTTACATATAATCACTTTAAAATGCTCACATGTCTCGTATAATGAATATGATTTAGGTTGCTAGAAGTTGTGTATTTCGTTCTGTAAGGTCACCATCTTTGAGGGTGGGACTTATTTTGAGAAGAACGCCTGGCCTAGATCCACCTAGGTGAGGATAGATCATTAAAGAAAACCTTTTATCCAGTCTTTCTCCTAATCCCTTAAAGATAAGGTGAAAAGGCGACGACAAATTGCGTCCGTGGACACTTCGTGGTAGCATAACGTGTCGTGGACCTCTTGGAAATTGGGGTGATGGGCACTCTGGTCCACGCTGGGTAGGATGCCAAACTGAACTGTGTTTTCAATCAGTTGTACGATAGCAGGCTTGATCTCAAATATTTCGGCCTGCACCGGTGGACGGACGATTCCTGTATCATCTCTGTGAATAAATGGAAGGCCATACTCCATTAGAGTATGGTGTGGAGGTGGGTGATGAGGGAGTGGAGGTGGCATGTATTTCTATTCCTGAGGGGTGAAGTATAGACCCTGACCTAGATGTGGGATTGAGATCTTCTCTTGTTGGAAATGTTGGAGCGGTTGCAGGCCATATCCTGGGGAAAGTGGAGCTTGATGGTTCTGGTTGTCATCTGGACCAAACAGTTGTCCAGTTCCTTATACAGTAGTTGGATCTCCTTCTTCGTTCCGTGCCATGGGATTATTTTGGTTGTACTCGTCCATGAGTTCTTTTCATTTCCTCAAAAGAATTTTTTTGATCTCTAGGTCAATTGGTAGAAACTTCCATGACTCAGAATTCTTGGAACAAGTGAGGTAGCTTCTCATACACCTATGAACCTACACAATACTAAACACACCAAGCATAAACGAGAAATCAAAAAGATAAACATATATGAGATTAGAAAAGAGATTTTTTGGATTTTTTTATTTTTATTTTCACTAAAATTGATACAAACATGATTTAAACAAAGACTAATGTTACTTTTAATTCCCCAGAAAAGGCGCCAAAATTTGGTAGTCATTTCACCAAAATTATGTTATCGGTGTCCGAAATTGTATTACCCTGACAATTATAGTACCAGTAAGGGATAGATCCATAGGGAAAAGAAGTTATTTTGTCTTCATTATCTAGTTTGTACTTGATCAATGAAATTTATTAAATTTAGAGTCAATTTTTAATGTTTGGATAAACAGATGATGGGATTTTAATTTCTTTAGCAAACTACTTAAAGGATAAATGAAAACAGGTTAATTTTGGTTTTGATGCAAATATGGACGGAAATGTGTCAGGGATGTGGATTTTTAAGAGCTTGTTTATTAAGTAAAATTTCTTATGAGGTTGTGTTGTTAATGATAACATAACACTCTCGGTTTAAATTGTAACAAGGTTCCCTTGGTCCTGTAAACTATGTCTAGAACTGGGGAAACTGACTCCTTGGTCCGGTAGTTAGTGTATCACAGTTATTTATTTAGATTAGTCCATTTTGAGTTGGTGAATGCCTCCATTGATAATGAATGTATTCATTGTTATTCTTCTTTTGAGTCCCTGAAAATTATGCCATTGGTCTGGCTCAGAATTTTTAGTTATAAAAGTAAATGATTGATGAAGAATAAGAATGGTTAAACAGAACAAACACAATCATAAAAACTAATCCAAATTTCAACTCTATCATCACCCAGAACCCCAAAACACTGGGTGTTTAGTTACATATAGAATAAAATATTAAAACATGACCATCTATACCTGATGTGTTCATCGTAGAAACTTCTAGGAGAGGTAGGTTCTTTGGTAGAATAGTGGAATGGTGGAGTAGTGGAATGACCATAGCACGACAGAAGGGTAGTGAAACCTCCTTCCATCAGATCTCCACTAAATGAATCCTCAAACCAGAGACCAAGGCCACTATTTATAGACAACAAAAGTACAAAATTTATATAAAAAATACACGCCATGTAGTCTCTTCAATGCACTTTTTCCATATTTTTCTCCACCGGTGGGTGGCCTAACATGTCGTCATTCACATGGAACATGGGGTCACCTGGTAGGTGGAGTTATACGGTGTGTATCACCACCATACATGGCGTGTACTCCCATTCATCGGCCACCAAAAACTTCTAGAGGGTCTACACAGTGTGTAGATTGGTGTACGTAGCATGTATCAGTCAGTTGGCAACATGGACGTGTAGACTTCTTCTCAGCCAACAATATTTTCTAGAATATCATACAAGGTGTATATATGATGTACCCAACGTGTGAAGGTTTCTGGAAAGTTGGGAATGTAGTTGGAATAGCCAATCTGTGTTTGAGTCTAAATGTGCATGGTGTGTATATATGTACATGCCATGTATTTGGGAATTTTTGCTTAGTTTTCCCCTGGTATGTGAGTTTGGCTAGGAACCACCTGATAATGAACAAGGTCACCAAAATCAGAGTATTTTTCCACTATGTAGTAGGTATTTTCTGAAAAAATGTTTTTGTTTTTAATAAATTATGTGGAAATTTATATACAAATCAGGTTCATCAGCCATATTTTTCTTGGTTTTTGTTTTTGAAACCTTTCTATGTGAATGAACATATTTCATTTTCTTCTATTAATTATTGTACTTCAATCAAATTTTTGAAACAACCAACGACCAATACCTAAGCTCACAGGAGTCATTCTTGATGTGAGAAATAAGGCATGAACATATGATTTATCATTTTTATGATAGTGTTATAAAAGCATTGAACACTCAGGGTCTACTATTGTTGACTAACCATAGAGAGTATTCAAGATAAGAGATGTTGTGACTGGAGAAATGAGCTCTTTTAATTGCCATATTTCTTTACTAGTGTGCTCTAATTAACAAACTGGATAATTCTAGGTGTGTTGAATTCTATCCCAACAAAGGTGAATGAAGAATTTAAATCACAATGCACAATATCAAGAACACAGGGAGAGTGGAATCATGATGGAGGATAGTTTTTGAACTTTTTTGTAACACATCATCATATCACTTATCCTACGATGGGGATAAAAAAATGAGGGTCGACTGCTGAACATATTCAAAACATGGAACCTATCTCGAAATGTCATATGAAGTATTCTAAGGCTTTACCTAGGATGGTAAGTGATCCTTAGATAAACACTATGCCATTAAGGGGTCCCTTTAGACATGGAGGAGGATGAGAAACCAAATAAGAGGCATGCAAAGCATGGAGATTGAAATAATGTAATGTTCAAATGGATTCCAACATTCCTTGAATTATGCCACTATGTTTTAGAGAACATTGTTTTGGGAATATCGGTCTGAGAAAAAGTCAAAAATTATATTCCTAGGAAAGCTTCATCTTGGATGCTAAGTGACATACGAAACTATGAATGATTTAGTAGATGACCAAAACTAGTGGAGAGGACCTCTCAGGTGATGAACTAGGATGCCTTGCAGTTTTACATCATGCAATAAGGATTATAGACATGCATTTTAACATCATATTATATGGAAAATCAATTACATAGTTTTACGTCATTTGATTTGGACATATCCCATAGTTTAATGTCTTATGATCAGTAATTTTTATAGATTTTAAGTTCATATGGCCCAGACCATGGAAAACATTTTAAATTCATGTTTCATACACTATGGAAAATTATTCTAAAGCCATGATGTGTGGACTTCAAAAGTGTTTGTTCAAAGGGTACTTGTGTTGCTTGAATGGAATAAATGTGATGTGAATTAGGGACTAGGAGTAAAAATTACACACCATGTATTCTTAAGAATACATGAATTCAATTAAGATTCATGATTCTGGGACTGAGAACGACTATTAGTTTAACGTCTTTAAGCTCAGACCAATTATGGGGACAAGGGGTGAAAGGATTTAATGAATTTGTGGGTGGGCCCAAATATTCAATGTTTGTGTATATTTACATACCCTATAAGGTTGTTAATATATCCACACATAGTTATCGAAGGTGACACACATAGTTTATGTTCATACAGTCTAGACGCTAGAAGACATTTTAGAGTCATGTTTTTTGGACTAAGGGGAATGTTTTCTCCAAGAGTATATATATGGAATGCAAGAGGTAAATCTTGATGAGAAAGAGGATTATAAGGCTCATATAATATTTAAATAACTTAAGGAAAAATAAAAAGGGTTCATGTTCATAGTTCGTGGATAGTAATGGGGACCAAGGGGCCAAAGGGTTAATGAATTTAGAACGGGCACAGAATATGAGAAGTTCAGGCATCGCTATGTGAATTGGAGTCAATACACACTTAGTTATAGAGCATGGTGTTGTAAAATACCAACACTAGTGAAGATGGTCCTCTATGATTAGCGAACTGAGGCATCCCATGGTTATCAATAGGCATACCTTGTTCATCATATAGGGTATTCTTTCTCAACCATCTCATACTTGTCATATGAGGCATCCCAATTTGAAATAGGGTAAGAATAATCTATTATGTATTTAAGAGGCATCTTGAACTTTTTAAAGGGATGATTTCAATTTAGCATCATGAACCAAGGATGTTAACTCTTAGTTTAAGGTCAAAGAGCTCATACTAATGATGGGAGGAATATCTCAAATGGGTACGTGTAGTGCGATTTCATGAAAAAAACTGATGTGAATGGAGGCCTAGGAATCCCAACACCACACAACACATCCCCAAGAAAAAATACCCATACAGTTTAAATTATTGATTCTTCGACTTGGACTCCTGGTTTATTGTCATATATTTTAGAGCCCAGAGAGGGATCTTCTCATGCCGATATATCTAGTGAGATGGACTGACAAACCCAATGTAAATGAGGACCTAGGAGGCCTAGTTCTATAAAAAATATTCCAGAGGGGACATGAATATAGATTAGACACATAATTTTTAGACTCTTACTCTCATTTTATGGTCACAGAGTTCAAGAATAAGAAGAAAATTACTTCAAAAGAATTTGTGTCGGAAGGTGGAGTAATCTAATGTTAATGAGGTCCTAGGTGACCTATATCCACATAACACATCCTGAAGAAAACACACATACAATATAAAGTCGTGATGCTTGGATCGAGATTCTGAATATAAGGTTATGGAGCTCGGATCCTTTTCAAATTTTTTAAGTTCATGTTTCACGGACCATGTTTGGACTCCTTTCATAATGTACTACTTATGAAACTTAGTGTTGGTGGGGGGAGTGGTATGCGCTCCATACATTGTGATCAAATATTATGATCCATTGGAATAGAACATCTCAATAATTTAAGTTCCTTCACACATGGGATCCAACTTTCATGACTTCCTTCTAGGTAACATTGGCAGTATGAGAGATAGTACCATCTCACCCTCAAGGAAGAAGTGGAGGAAAACCTTTTTGTTGAACACTATTGTTATCCAATTCAGGTTTCTCTTTAAATTTTGAAAGGATTGAAACCTATTTTCTTTAAGGGATTATATCTCAACAATAAGGAATTATTCCCTTCTATCTAGAACCTTCTAGTCGTAGAAAGATACTCAAAGTGATGGAAACCAAACCTCGATGGGTAGGACTGCTACTGTTCCATACAATAGTGAATATGGATCCACCTAGGTGGAATTCCATGTTTTCATCCTATAGTCCTAGAGTGAATTGGGATGTTTTTCCAACCAACACTTTTTATTATGGCCAACCATTTTCTGGAGAATTTTAGAGAGGGTCTTATTGAACACCTCAATCTTTACATTTTCTTGATCATGATAGTGATAAGTATGGTTTGACCATATATTGTACTTGTCATAAAATATATTTAGTTCAAAACATGTATTTTAGTTCCATTTTTAGTGATAATGGTGTTAGGGACTCAGAATCTATAAATGATATGATATCACATGATTTCAATCATTGATCGGGCCTTGACTTCCTTAAGAGGAATCACTTCTGTCCCATTGGAGAAGAAATACATTACGATTATAATGAATCTGTACTGGAAATATGTAACTGTAAGATAGGGGCCCACAACATCGAATCCATATACTGTAAATGGGATAGAATAAATGGTTGTGTGGAAAAGTTTTGGTAGTCGATGCACAAATTTGGAAAGGATCTGACATGCAAGACACCTTTTATCATGATCGATGAAATCATGGGTCATAGTTGGATAGAGGTATCCAAAACTCTAAATTTGGTGGCATATCTTTAACCCTGATTGATGTAAACCACATAACCCGGTCCTAGACCCAATACATGAACACATATTATTGTTTGCTGTTATTTCCAAGAATCATTTTGTAAGGAAAATGATAAGGTTTATCAATACGATCAGCTTCATGAGGCTTCTTGAACTCTAGAAAAATAAGAATCCCTTGTTCCATGGCATAGAGGAAATAGGTGGGAACATATGAATCCTTGAAAGAATAGATTTGGTTAATCCTATTACTAATAGAAATATTGGGATACTAACCCTGAAAAGGGGAGAGATCCTAAAAAAGGATTAATACCACATCCTCTCATCTTGGTGGTTGTACTTGGTAGGGTGGTTCCTGCTAATTTTTTGTTGGGTGAGGCTGAGCTGGATGAGGTTTTTGCACATAGTGAGGCTCTTCTGACAAAAGAGACAATAGATCTAGAAATTCAAGGGCATCTACCTATACGGAGGTGATAATATCTTCCATAGAGGCTCTTCTTCCAAGAATTGTATGAGGCAATGGTAGTGCCTTCTTGGATTGTTGTAATTCCTCCTCCATGCACTATGCCTTCTCAAAAGAATCCCAAAACCAATGTGAGAAATTATGTGCGATGAGGGTATAAACCAAATTAGTCTTCAAATTCCCACACATATCATCAAAAAATTCACCTGATTAAATGGCATGTCGATCGAGTATGTGAGTCCTTTCCACTAAGAAATGAAATATATGAATCAATTGTTAGTAAATTTGTTAATTTCACACCCAAGTTTTATTTTTCCTTGGTTCTGGATTGGTTTTGCGTTCAGGTGATACCCTATATAAAATTTTGAGTGTTGACTGAAATATATGTGTTTTGGGTTTGGTGGTTTCTAGCACAGGGTGAGAGCGTAGCCTCGAAACCATGCAGCCTTCCCGCCTTTGAAAATAAAATAAAACAATGAAACATATTTATATGGGAGTTAGAAATGAAATAAAAAAATGTATAAAAAATTATGTGTTTCTTTAATAATGATAATAATAATAAAATTATTATTATATTTTTTAGATTTAATAATATTATTATTATTATTATTGAAAATAATTTAGTTTTTATTATACTTATTAAACTTATTATTAATTAATGTTATTTCTATAAAAGGACTTTGTGATGGTTTTTTTCATCATGTGGGCACTACATGAGTAGCGGAGATCATACAGACATCCTGGGTAACCATACAATAGCTTTTGGGTCAAACGAATGCCACTGCACAGATTGCGCATGATGGCTTGAACCATGCACGGACCGCGCTATTTCAGAATTAAAATAAATAAGATAAAATGAAATAAAATAAAATAAAATAAAATGAGATGATATTATTTTTATTAATTTTACCATTAATTTCATTAAAACAATTAATTTCCCTCTTAATACAAAAAAAATAATTAATATTATCATTATTGGAAATTAAATAAATGTTATTAATATTTTCATTTGGTTAGAATTATTATTAATAGTATTATTATTATTGTTATTTTTATTAAGGTCATTTTATTATTATTATGAAAAAAATATTTTTTTATAGATTTTTCTTTTTTTTCTTTCTTTTTCATTCTTTTTTTGCCTCCTCTTCTCCTCCCTTCTCTCTTCTTCCATGCATTTTCATCTACCCTAGCCATGTACATCTGTTTGCACCTCCCTCATGAACAACACACTATATGTATCCACCATATGTAGCCTCCTCTTTCCCCAATGGTCCCTCCTTGTGTATAGAAAACGGCCATGCAACCTCCCTTCTCCCTACTTCTACGCATACCCTATGACCACGTGAGTTCCACCAGCCAAGGCCTCCTCTGGTGATCCCTCTTCTCCAATCATTTTTAATCCACCCTCTCTCCCTCCGATGATCTTCTAACCACGTAACCCTCATTCCCACACACACTTCCAAGCCACGTGGATCCCTTCCAGTGTGAGTTCGCTTCCAGTTCGACCCCCTGCCAGATGGGTTTCTTCCGGCATTGTATTCTCCAGTGTGCGTGACCCCTCCAGCAGTGACTCCCATTCTAATGAATATTTTCTTCTTTTTTCATTAGTAATTTCTTCTTGATTTAGGTTTTTCTATTTTCTCAAACCCTAGATGATAGGGTTCAATATTTTTAGGGTTAATCCTAAAATTGATGGTCAAATGTCGATGTTTTAGGTTTGTTTTATCATTCCACATGTGATATTGGGTGAGAATGATGTTCTTCACCAATATGTGGTTGTTCTTCATCAATTTATGGAGGAACCCATTTCACATATTCTTTAAATTTAGTTTTATTTGATTTCTCGATGTTTTCACCTTTCTCGATTTTTAATTAGACACTCGATATTGTTAGAATAATTTTATCTTGTAAAATAAGGTTTTTTTATGGAAATAAATTATATACTATTTAATAGTATTAATAAATTGTGAAATGTGTGATTTTAATCATGAAAATATTGTATTTTCTTCCATGATACACTACGGGTGTGCGTTAGACCATAAAAGGGGTTTTTGAATGAGTTTCCTATTTGTTTAAAGTTGTGGGTTAATCCTTAAAATATATTTTATAAATTTTTAAATGGTTTATTAAATAATATTAATAATTCTACACATGTTTTGGATAATATTTTTAGGTGAGATTGATTTTAAAATTGTACCTTGATGTGTGTTGTGTTTTTCTAAGTTCCACACACCATGTTTTGGTCAAATTTTCCCAATTGGCTCTTTGAAATGATTAGTGATTTTTTGTGGCATGGTTTGGTTTTAAAAAAGAGGGTTTTGAAATTCATAGTGGTGATTTATGTCTTTAAATGTGATCTTCACATTAGGTGCCTACTGGTATATGCCCCTTTGTCCTGGGTAAGTGTGTTTATGACTTCAATAGTGTGCGAGATTGATTAAATGTACATTCAAATATGTGTTTGGTAGTGAAATTAAATTGTGTGTGGTTATTAATAAAATGAATTTTTTTTATGATAGAGGATGTAAGGTCTGTTTGTTCTTTTAAATTGGTTTCTTTAGAAAATCCATCTTCAGTTGGGTCTCCTTCCAAGTTGGTTGTTCATGTGATGAGAGGGTCCTCGGTATGGGACTTCTCACATATGGTAATTATTTTAAGGCAGGGACTAACCTTGGGGTGGTCGGGGTGGTGCCAGATAGTGTGGTGTGTTTGGTTATATATATCTCTATGTGTGTGTGTGTGTGTGGATTTTTGTTTGAATTTCATGGCACACCCCCTTGAGAAATATAACACGGGTTACTATAATAGCAAAGAGTTTTATGGAGAACGATTTATGTACATGTTAGATTACACACTTCTAGTGGCCCATAACAGGGGGATATTTTTGTTATTATTACTATGGGATTAGACTCCTCGACCAGTCCAAGTAGGGAAATGGTCAGGTGTTAGGAAGTTATGATTTCATCGAGAGTAGGAATGCCTTAAGGATGAGTCACATGTATAGTATGTTCTGGTCTACCTCTGAGTTCTTAGTATTTCCTATATTTCCCACTATGAGTACTACTAGTGTGGTTTCCCTCATTATATAGGAACTTATTCATTATACCTGTTTTTGGGTTTTATTTTTTGTAAAACATTGAATGTGTGGTTGGTTTAAAAAGAATTTTTAAATGGACATTTTGAAAGAGAAAACACAACTCCCATTTTTCCCTTCTTGTACCTTATTTTAAATTTAGAGAGAAATAGATCATGTTTTTTGATTTTTAAAAAAAATAAAAGTATGGAAAATGTATTTTATATTATATAGTTCAAACTTACTGATCAAAGTGTCTTTATTTAAAGCACATGCATTGGAAATAGAATTAGTTGGTCCTACCTATTGAGTTTTTATAATCAGGCCTACAGTCTTTTCTTGTTTTTAGTTTCTCTTATAGGTTCTAGCTCTGGTTCAGATCACCTTGGATGATGTTGTGTTACAGTATCAGAGTGTAACCCATGGGGTTATGTGGAGTCTTAGTCTTGGATAGGTTATTTGTGTTTTGGTCATTCCTTCTTTTGTTATCATTTATTTTTCTTGCTTCATTCTATTTTATTTCTATAAATTATTTCGCTTTCATTGGTAGAAATCCTTCCCAATTGTACTATGTTGATTTATTGTCACTTTTCGCTAGCCCGGGAGGATCGGGAATGCCTCTCAGGCCTTGCCACGGATCAGCTTGGGTGACCAGTTTAGGTTCGACCCTGGTTGGTTTGTAACAAAATGGTATCAATGGAGGTTGGATCATAAGCAGACCTTTTTTTTAGAGCACACATTTTTATTTTGGTTTGTCATGGTATAAGGATTAAGATTTTTAGGAATTTAGGCATAGGTATGGGAAGGAAATCATGAACTCTTTATCATTCTGAACCCCAGGATACAATGGGATTTCCAATCATGTCAGTGTCCTTTGATTGTTGTGAATTGTTTTATGTTAGGAAGTGAAAATGGCATTGGGAAGGTAGCCTCCTAAGCTCGTAGGGCCTGGAAATCCATGTGGATCTGAGGATATTTCCATAGACTACTCTCTGTGATGGTGGCGTGACTTTCATATGGCCGCAAACCATCTGTATGAGTAACCCAGTGACACTAGCTTCCCACTTTTGGATTGTTTGAGTTTTCCTTAATTCTGAAAGTTGTTCTAAAAAAACTCATTTTGGGCCAATGGACCAATTCGGTTGTGTCCTTGGTTTCTTCTCTCTGGCTAGAGTGTGCCCTCAAAAATGATCAATGTATGTTTGGAAGGTGGTCATGAGTGACCTACTCAGTGTTAAACCCTCTAGTTGATCAATAAAAGGAGTTCTATCATTGAATCTTGAAATGGAGTCTACCTTGTTCCTCTTTCAGATGAGTGAATCCCCTCTCACCAAAATCGTGGTTGTGAGTTTGTCGTAAAAGGATAATGTGACTATTTTTTAGAATCTTCTGTTGGTTTAGACCAGGTTTGAGATCCCTCTCCCAGTAATGTTTCCCCTCAATTGTAGAGGGAATGTTCGGTGGCATCTAATAGTGTTGTGTTCTCCTTTAAATGCAATGGTGGATGTTGTGGTTCCTTTTGGGACTTCTTAATTGAAAATATTATATCTTTCTTTCAAGAGATTTGGGCTTCTTGGTTCTGGATGAAAGTGTTTTCCCTTGTATCCCTTATGACATTTCTCCCTATTCGTAGTGGAAATAGTGATTTATGTGCATCTTCTAAGTCCCTATTATAGTAATGATCCATGTTGAGTCAAAGTGACTCTTAGGATGTGTTGGGGTTTGTTGGTTCGGCCGGGAATGTAGTGTGGTTACTTGTGGAACCAGAAGAAGAAGTTTCTTTTGGGGTTTTTCAAAGCCTGAATATGAGGAAGGAGATGCTTCAAACATCATAGCTCTATTTATAGGTCCCGGATTGAATCTGGTGCATAGTCAGAACCCCCCCCCCCCCAAGGGTGTAATGGATCTTAGTCTAACATTTTTATTATTTTTGGTTTGGAGTTTCTCTAATTTGGTCCCTTATAATGGGGGATTTGGTGTATGAGAAGCCCCAATGTTTTTTGTTTTTTTCTGTGCTAATAAGTCATGTTAGTTTGTTCTTTTGGTGGGGAGACCCACAGTGGGTCTCGTATAGTTACCCCTGAAGTAGTCTTGGGTTAGCCTATTTCTTATGCTAGGGATTCTGTTCAGGCCTCCTGTGATATTATTTTAGTTCAATCCATGGAATTGGTTAGTGGTGGGGGGTCTTGGGTGGAACCACCTAATTCAATGTTCTCCTTTTGATTAAAAGTTTGGGATGTTAGGGTTCTAGTTTTTGTTGGGGTAAGGTTTTAAGAGGTACCCATTGGATATAGTTTAATCTCATTTGTTGGTTTTGAGAGGGTGGTTGTGTTCTTCTTGGTCTCGTTCATGATGTTTTGTTTTAAGGTAGAATTGAGGTTGGTAAAGAATGGTTGAGTTCCATTTTATGATGTTTAAAGTGTGCATATGTTAACACTGGTGTAGGTGTCGTAAAGGTTTTATGTATTTGGACCGATCAACTTGGGGTGTTTAAGCTTTTGGGGGCAGGTAGCTTAGTGGGGAGTCCGTCTCGATCCCTTAAGTTCTTCTTGTTACCCTTTTTCTTGTTGGTGGAGATTTTATGATCTCTTCATTGTCATTCTTTGGGAATCTCCTTGAACTAAAAAGAAGTATCAAATTATTTTTTGGGGTTCAGCCTTGGTATGGATTTCTAGGTGTGGAAAGTATTATGGGGGGGGTGAATTTTCAAATTTGGGTTTTATTTTTCCTTGGTTCTGGCTCGGGTTGGTGTTCCAGTTAGACCCTGTTTAAAATTTTGAGTTTTTACTAAAAATGCATGTTTTGGGCTTAGCGTTGTCTACTGACCGGTCAGAGCATAGCCTCAGAACCATGCGGCCTACATTCCATGGGAAATAAAATAATACAATGAAACAAATTTAAATGTGAGTTAGAAATGAAATAAGAAAAATGTAAAATAAAAAATTAATTGTTTCATTAATAATAATAAAAAATTATTATTACCTTTATTGGATTTAATAAAAATATTATTATTATTATTATTGAAAATTAATTGGTTATTATTATTCTTATTAAAATTATTATTAATTAAAGTTATTTAAATAAAAGGAATTTGCGATTGTTTTTTCCACTGCACAATTAGCAGAGATCGTGCAGACATCATATGTAACCGTATAAAAGCTTTTTGGTCAAACGAATGCCACCACACGGCTTGTGCAAGGTCACTTCAGTCACGTGTGGACCATACAGTTGTATAATTCAAATAAACAATTTAAAATGAAATAAAACAGAATAAACTAAAATGAGATGACATTATTTTTATCAATTTAACCACTACTATCATTAAAACTATTAATTTCACTTTTAATACGCAAACAATTATAATTATTAATATTATCATTATTGGAAAATTAAAAAATGTTATTAATGATATCATTTGGTTATAATTATTATTATTATTATTATTATTATTATTAAGATAATTTTATTATTATTAAGGAAAAAATTATTTTATTTATAGATTTTTCTCTTTTTTCTCTTTTTCGTTCTTTTTTTCCTCCTATTCTCCTCCTTGCGCTCTTCATCCATGTGTTTTATTCTTTCCCCGTCCATGTACATCCATGCGCACCTCCCTCATCTGCAACACCCTACGCGGCTCCCCCATATGCAGCCTCCTCTTTCCCTGGTGGTCCCTCCTTGTGTGCAACAACCAGCCACACGACCTCCCTTCTCTCAGCTACCACGCACACCCCCTGACTGTGTGAGCTCCACTGGCCGAGGCCCCCTCTAGTGACCCCTCTTATCCAACCAAATTTTCGGACACCCTCTCTCCCTTTGGAAGTCTTCCGACTACGGGACCCCCCTTCCCGCACAAACTTCTTAGCCACGTAGCCCACTTCCAGCATGAGTTTCCTTCTATTGTGACCCCCAGCCAGACGAGTTTCATCCAACATGATATTCTCTGGCATACAAACCCTCCTCCAGCAGTGACTCCCCTTCTAGTGAAGAATTTTCCCCTTTTTCATTGGTAATTGCTTCTTGATTTAGGGTTTTCTTTATTTCCAATCTCTAGATGTTATGGTTTCAATATTTTAAGGGTTAATCCTAAAATTTATGGTCAAATGTCGATGTTTTAGGTTTGTTTCAGCATTCCACATGTGTAATCAGCATGATAATGAAGTTTTTCATCGATCTTTGTTTGTTATTCATCAATTGAGGAAGGAACCCATTTCACATATTCTTTAAATTTATATTTCTTTGATTTCTTGATGTTTGCACCTTTCTTGATTTTTAATTATACACCCTATTTTTTTTGAATAAATTTATCTTGTGATATAAGGTGTGTTTTGATGGAAATCAATTATATACTATTTAATAGTTTTATTAAATTGTGAAATTTGATATTTTAATAATGAAAATGGTGTGTGTTCAACCTTGATACGTTGTGGGTGTGTGTTTGACGATAAAAGGATTTTTTGAACAAGTTTGGTGTGTGTGTAAAGATGTGGGATATTCCTTAAAAATTATAAATTTTTTAATGGTTTAGTAAATAATATTAATAACTAGAAACATGTTATGGAAATTATTTTGAGGAGTGATTGATTTTAAAATTGGACCTTGATGTCTGTTGTGATTTGCTATGTTGCGCACACCATGTTTTAGTCAAATTTTTCCAATTGCCTCTTTGAAATGATTAGTGATTTTTTATAGAATAGTTTGGTTTTAACAATATTGTTTATGAAATTCAAAGTAGTTATTTAAGACTTTAAATGTTCTTTTCACCTAAGGTTCTTAATGTTATATGCCCCTTGGTCCCATGTAAGCGGGTTTCTAAATTAAATATCGTTCCAGATTGATTAAATGGACTTTCAAATATGTTTTTTCTTGTGAAATTGGATTGTGTGTGGTTATTAATAAACTGAACTATTTTTGTGAAATAGGTTGTAAGGTATGTTTGGTATTTTTAATTGGTTTCTTTAGAAAAACCCATATTGAGTTATATCTCTTTCCTTATTGGTTAGTCATCAGTTTCGAGGGTCCTCAGTATGGGACTTCACTCATATGGTAATTAATTTAAGGTGGGGGACTAACCTTGAGGTGTTCGGGGTGGTACCCGATTGGGTGTTGTTTTTGGTTATATATATATATATGTGTGTGTGTGTGTGTGTGTGTGTGTTTGTGTGTGTTTGTTTGTTTGTGTGTGTGTTTTGTTATTCTAATTGCATTACACACCCCCTTGAAAAATATAACATAGGTTCCTACAATAACAAAGAGGATTATGGAGAACAATTGATACACTAGTTAGATTACACACTTCTAGTTTCCCATAGCAGGGGATATTTATGGGATTGGGCCCCTCGACCAGGCCATGTAGGGCGAAAATCGGGGATTAGGGCGTTATAAAATCATCGAGAGTAGGCATGTCTCCAGGATGAGTAACATGTATAGTACGTCCTGGTCTTCCTATGTGTTCATAGGATTTACCGTTTTCCCACTACGAGTACTACAAGTGTTCTTTCCCTCTTTGTGTAGGAACTTATTCATTTTACCTAGTTTTGGTTTTTATTTTTGTAAAAAATTTAATGTTTGGTTGGTTTAAAAAGGATTTTTAAATTGGTATTTTAAAAGAGAAAAAACAACTCCCATTTTTCCCTTCTTGTACCTTGTTTTAAAATAAAAGGGAAATAGATCATGTTTTTTTTATTTTTTTTAAATACAAATTATGGAAAAATAATTTCTATATTATGTAGTTCAAACTTTCTAATAAAAGTGACTTTATTTAAAGCACGTGCATTGGGAATAAAATTAGTCAGGACTACCTACAGAGTTTTAATACTCACACCTATAGAATTTTCTTGTTTTTAGTTTCTCTTGTAGGTTACAGCTCTTCTTTGGATCGTCCTGGGCGATTTTAGGTTTCGGTATCATATCGTAACCCATGGGGTTACGTGGAGTCTTAGTCTTGGATAGGTTAGTCATGTTTTGGTCGACGCCTCTTTTCCTATCGTTTATTTTTCTTGCCTCATTCTATATTATTTCTACTTCTGAGTTATAATTCATTGGGTGAAATCATTCCTAATTATACTTTGTTGATGCCTTGGCACATGTCACTAGCCTGAGAGGATTGGGTATGCCTCTCAGGCCTTGTCGCAGATTGTCTCGGGAGACCGGTTCACGGTCGATCCTTTTTGGTTCGTGAAAGTTACACATAAATAGGTTATTAATACTTGTATTGCGTGTGGTGGATCTGAATTTATTAATTAACTATCTATGGAGTTATTTTTAGCAAGTGATAGACACTATAGGCAGCAGGATATACAAGACTAATTTAGGTCCTTCCAGTGTCTGTATTAAACATTAGAGTTTGGCAGCCTCCAATTGCTCTAGGATTCCAAACATTGGTCTACATATCAAGATGAATTGTTCTAAATGATGTAATGAGTAAGCCATCCCATCAAACAGAGAAAATATATGGGTCTCAAAATCCATAGGTGCTCCCATATTGTTTACCCATTTCGGGTATAGCTTTCCATCGGATGGGATCGCGACCTGTCATGTCTACAAGGCTTCAATAAAAGAAGTGAGAGTGGATATAAAATCATCCTAGTTGGGCTTCCTATCATGATGATGATATCTAACCACCAATGCATTGATAGTCTCAACAACATAGTAGTTGTGCTCAGTGGCTTGCGGAGCTGCACAACCTTGATCCCAAGGAGGACAGTTACATTGCTCGGGCGGGTTTGGTGACTTATATCTCATTCATTTTAAATATATTCCTTATTATTCTATATCTGGATGTGTGGCATCATAGAGATCAACTAGGGAAAATTCTCAATGTATAACTAGATGCTACCCCTATGGAGGATTATTGGATCCTGTCGGGAAACACCATAATTTGGACACTGATAAGAAAAAAGATCGCTAGTGATCCTATTTAGCTTTGTGATCAAATGAAGTAAGGTAATAACAATGTGATCATCCTATATCATGTGTGAAATATTAGACATATCCTAGTGCTCAGGATTTCCATCTCCCTTTTCGATGTTTCGATGGGTGGTCCATGATGCATAAAGACCCCGAGGCCCCCATTATTGGTGAGTGAGGACACCTACATGTGTGTCTGTTTGATATTATTCTACCCTATGGGTGGGTTTTAATCATCATGTTTTAAATCAAAGCCCCTATATTTTTGGTTTTTTGGTAGGTTGAGGATGACCATATTTACCATAACTACACCCAATGGGAAATCCCTTATTAATAGGTTGGTCAGGCTATCACGGGATGGGGCAGAAGTGGAGAGAGAAATATTATCCCCACAACCAAATATGAACATTCATGGAAGCCTCTTCTATGATCATGAGAATCACTCTAAGGATCTTGAGGCATCTGTATTAAAGGGTTCATCAGTAGTTGGGTGACACAGGGTGTTGAGCCACTAGAAGTGCTTCCAACTCAACCATTTGGCACTGCTGATCAATGTAATCGAAGTTCACCCAACTTCCTAGATAGACCAAATGATGGTCCGGGAGGAATTGTTGTGTAAGAAAGATGGTCTCGTATAAACACATGGTATGGCCCTTGGTTGGGGATTTCATAATATCAAAGTTAGAATTCAAATTTGGCTAAAACACCATCTAAAATTGATCAGCATTCAGAGTCTCTCATAGGATTTATTTCTTGGAGGCAGATCCCTATTCCTAGACATCTCTTTCTTTCATCAACACTAGATGTGAAATGGGAATTAGGATATATGTAGATTGGTGTTGTGGTAGGTTGGCCAGTGGATGAGTTTCTGCATGAGTCAATTGTTTTTTTCATGTTGCAATGTCTCTTGGGGGTGGCTCCAATCACATCATCATGTTCATATAGGACTGGGTGATCTCCAATGCCTCATGTGTGAGGGACGTGGTACTAAAATGTGTCTAAAATGTATGATCCTGGGTATAGGAAGAGAGGTAAAATGGTGATGATGGAGATGGATACACTGTGATCCCCTATAAGGGGGCCAAATCTTCTTCTACCATCATGTACTCATGGTGGGATTTGAGGATCCTATGGATTTTACCTTCTATGATAGAAAACCTCACCTATCAAGTTAATTTCACAAAAATTGATGCTAATTAATGGGGTTAAGGCTCCATTATAGAGTCTCATTATCTTTTATAATATGATAGTTTAATGGTGTTGATGATAACTTGGTGCTTCCCAGGAATTTTCCTTCGGTAGTGACGGTTCTCCCTTCTTCTCTAGGACAGTTCTTCAAGGCTGGAAAATTCTATGGCAAGGGGAGTAAATCCATTATTATGGGTGGTATAATGGGGAGGACCACCACTTTAGTTAGTTGGAATATGTGGAGGGCCTTCGTATCGGTTTTTGTTTAGCGGAGAGGACCTCCTCTATGAATGGTGAAGGAGTAGGGTGGACCTCCATTTTGGTCGTTGACAATGTAAGGATGAACTCTTCTTTTGTTAGTTGGGATATAGGGAGAACCTATATGATTACCCGTAGTAAGATCATGGGGAGGACCTCTGTTTTAGTGGGTTGAAGTGTGAGGAGGACCTTTAGACTGATTAAAATTGTCATAGAAAGGACATCGTTGTTGAGGAGTGAGAATATGAAGAAGACCTACATACCAGATGTTGAAATAACATGGAGGACCTACCTTTTGGATGGTGGAAACATGGAAAGGGACTCCATGTTTAATATTGAAGTATTGGGGAGGACTTCCACTCTAGTTGGTTATGACATGGGGAGGACCTCCTCCTTGGTTGATGGTGATAGCATGGGGAGGACCTCTGTATTGGTTTACAATAAAGTGGGGATGAAATCTAATTTATTGATGATGGAGTAGGGAGTACCTCTGTTTGAGCTACTAATGGAATGATGAGGACCTTAACATTGATTGGATGTGACATATGAAGGACCTCTTTGATGGGAAGCATTTCTATAGGGAGGACCTCCATACTGATAGTTGGTGAAGTGGGTAGGACCTCTTCTTCGGTCGGTGGGATCATGATGAGGGAATCATGTTGATTTTGAGAGCAGAGGGGACCTTTAATTATCTAGGTGATTGTATGGGAGGACCTCTTCCCTGAATCTCATCATCACAGGTTCGAATGTAAAACCTATTTGTGGTGACAACGATTGACAGAGTCAACCCAGCTTTCCTACAAGGTGGATATGGTCTTGATCCCAACTAGTTGAAGATGGAACCAAACATGTCTATCACAAAGATATAGAGGAATTATCTAGCAGTGATGGGGGATCTAGAGTTTTCTAGGATTTTTTCCCTTATAGATCATTCTACTAGGCATGCACTCGACAATGAAGCTAGGTGGTTTGGACCAAGGCCGACGAAGTAAGGGTGAAGTCCACCTTTTATTTGGCCCGAAGGACCAGTCATTAATGGCACTATCAGGGCCTGGTGGGATCCCTCTTGGAGTCTCCTAGTAAATAGTCATGAAAAGGGTGAACTAGGAATTCTCCACTTCCTCAGCATAGGGTCTATAGGATCACTCTAAGAAGTGACTCCTGAAGCAATTCACTATTGGAACAGGGAGTGGTTTCTGCCTAAGAGGCCCTTGAGGTGGCATTGTTAGTGAGGTATTGAGGCCTCTAGGTACTAACGGGACACATCCCTTGTGGGAATGACCCCGTATTTATCATATCGGTGTATGAGGGTTTCCATCACTCTCCAATGAATGATTTCTGAGGGAAGGATGGGGTGTGGGCTCCCGATAGCAGAGGTCATAGAGAAAGTCATGACGGAGGTGGTGTCATGCAAGATTTCCATATTAACATTTCTCTTTCCATAGAATCTTTGGGCATTGGAATGATGATTAACTTTTAGTTGGGGTCTTTCAAAACATGTGGATTTATTCATCAGTATATGTGTAAGTAAATCAAAATCCAATGCCTCAATGTCATCCAATCATTTAAAGTCAAGAGGGATCAGCAATGGAAATGTTGGAGACAAAGGAATAAACAATATTTACAACCCTAATTTCTATTTCATTCCATGATAGGCCCACCATTTTCTGGGTGGGACCCGGTTCCAAATGTCTAAATATAGTGACATGCTAATCTACTGATGCATTGAATGCTACTAGTCCCCACGTTATGGAGAATAGTTTCACATTGGGTTCACCATTTATATTTCCCATGCTTTCACCAGGGCATGCATGTGCATCTACACATGGAATTCATGTGCTACATGTCTTATTTTTTCACATTCCCTCCTTCCAAAGGAAGGTGGGTTTCAAAAATTTTAATGATCATGTATTGTCCTTAGTGAAAATTGGATAATAGGGTATCTATTCCTCCTCCCATGAATTCCTCCTTTGATCTCATCGATGAGTCTGTTTTACCCTCATTGAATTAATTTATGTTCATGGAACTCATTACTAGTTCTATCTCATTGTTGAATCCATTTAACTACATAGATTTTTTCTTGAAATTGTTTTTATCTAGGAAGGACAACAACCTTTGGTCCGGAGAGTAGTCACATTGGGCATCACTGGCATGTCTAGATGTTGGGGACATTGGTCACATATATTCTTCCTCTTGGTAAGGAATATCATAAAGACATCATAAGCACAGATTCGAAGGCTATCCATGTCGATCATTAGGTAGAAATGCTAGGGGTATAATTCCTATGAGGTTTTTTTCATTAGGAATCCCATGTTTTTATGATGTATCTGGAATCATAGGGATATATCTTCCATGGATTTCACATCAGGCATCCCATGATTATGAATATGTTATGTTTTTAGGATTATCAAATTTTATACATCCTCTATATATTGATCAATTTTTTTGGTTGTGATATACTGAGGAACAAGATTAATGTATTATGGAGATGGATTTGGTTGATCAAAACTCTCTGTGGAGAAGGATCAAGTAGGTGCATCCCTAAGAGGTAATATTTCACACATAGAATTTACTGATGAATGGATCAGAATTCCTATGGATCTGGATCAAGAATGTGTGTACTATAAAGGGGAGATTTCACACCATGAAGGATGATCAGAACACCCCTTGGGGAGGATCTGGGAGGTATATCCCAAGAATGGAGTACCTAAAAGTTTTACTGATGGATGGATGTAAATTCCCCATGGAGGTAGATCTATGAGATGTTTCGAATAAAGGGAAGATAAAACACCATGAAGATTGATCAGAATACACCTTGGGGTGGATCTGGGAGGTAAATACCATGTAAGGAGTGCCTAAAAATTTTACCAATGCAAGGATTAGAGCACCCCATGGAGGTGGTTTTGGGATGTGTGTCTCGTAAAGGGAATATTTCACACCATAAAGGTTGATTGGAACACCCCTTGGGGTGGATAAAAGTGGTAAGTCACTGGGAGGGATCACCTTGGTTTATCATTGATCAGGATTGAACATTAGGGAGGCATCCTACATACCATATTTAGAATGCATGGATCAAACCCATGTTGTTCGATGTCACACTTTAAGGTCATGTGACAAGATGAGTTCATGCTGTTTAACATAATACAGTAAGGATTCTTGTGTTGAAAACGATGCATCAATGAGGGATGGTGTGGGGATTAAACGTAGAAACTATCCTTTTTAAGATTATTTCTCCTAGTTAGAGTTGGTGTGGGGGATTATCCATTGAGATGGACGAGGTACCCAAAGGAGGTGTTTTTTATCCAGGTGAGGGGGATAATCTTACCTAGATGTGCCATATATAATATTACGGTGAATGTGGATATTGGGCTTGAACCTCATGCTGGATTTTTATGTATCCATATTTTTTGGTAATCAAATACCACGTAGTTTGGAAGAAGTTGTGACTTACACCTAAGGAGGATTCACTAAGGTGAATGTGTTTGGTGCTTATGTGTGAAAGAAGCCCAGTCGAGTATGGTTGTTAGGGCTTACACTTAGGAAGATTCCCAAAAGAAGTTTGGGATCATGAAAATTTCATGATCTCTACTAACCCCTAAGACCACCTGAGACTTACTCGGTGTAATAAACAAGAGGAAGAAGTATATTTGAAAATAAAATGATCCCCTTATTCTACAGGTGGATGGATGTTGGGGTGATACTAGGAGAAACAAAGACATGAGTCAGGCTTACAAGTAGAAGCTTCCAAAAGAGTATCTCATTCCATGTGAGACATTTATAGAGAATACTATGATTTTATATATAGTGTAATTGGGGTTGATACATGGAATCCTACCTTAGGGGTAGATTGTACTCTATGGTGGGAGAGGGTGTAATCCCTTGTTGTCGTACATGTGGAATCTTGTGTACATCACACAGGGTAAGACTACAGTAATATGTCTTGTGCTGATGATATTGTTGTGTAGTTTGACATCATAAAACTATGATGTGAAACTAGATTGTTTTATATCATGTAGCTCAGACTTATGGGGACTCACTCCATGCTGTCAGGGATTACGTGGCCATAGTACATGTTCCTTTAGATGAGGCATGGATTTAGCTCTTGCAGGGTACAACGATGGTAGGAGTGGTCTCTCATGAGGTCCATGTTATGGTCCATATGCTAAGAAACAATATGGATTACGATACCTATGCTGAGAAGAAAGATATATGGAAATTCATGCAATAAATACATGGGAGGAATCCTGCAAAGGACCATGAAATTACTACATGCATGTTTGTAGGGGTGAACTCAAGAGGTTCATGAAAGGTATTTGTGTTTCATGAAAAATTTTCTTGATCGTGATTCATTATCACAAGAGTATGCCATAGAGTCTAGAGGGTAAGGGGTGCACACAAGATTGGGATTTACACATGGTTAGGGTTGAACACAAGTAGAGGCTTTGCATGCATCCAACCTAGGTTAAAAGAGGTTGAGAAAGGATTACTAAACTATGGGAATAGTCAATCGTGTACCCATAGTGAACATTTCGTTAAAGAGGTTATACCTTGAGGGATATGTGATTTTTTAATACCATAGAGGAGGGGTCTTGTGTTCAGTAAAGTGATTCTTCATTTTTTGAAGATGCACCCCAATAAATGGGGTGAGATTATATTTATAGCTGTAATATTATGTGATGTGCGTTCAAGATTGATGTTGCAAAAGATACTTTTTTTGTATCTTTGAACTTTTACATGACACACCATCCATGCAAGGAATATGATTGAATTCATATTTTTTGTGGATTTTGTTTGTGCACAGATTGGACTCTTTGGCACGACGTTTGATTTTGTGCATACAAATCTTCTTCCTTATGCATGATTCCCATAGATATCATGGGGGAGCTCTGGGAAGGTATTAGAAATCTCATAATATTTAGTTCTCAAGTATTTTACATGCATATTATTATCTTTCACATGCATTATGATATTACATGCACTATCCTTGTTGATATTGTAAGGGTCCTTCGAGTCAAATGGTGGCTTCAATTTTCCAAAATTAGGTTGTGGGGGATTCAGGTGACATTTCTGTGCCCAAAATTTCATTGTAAAATTTTGGTATGTACCTTTGTGTGGGATTCATCAAACCATGTTGTGTGGGATGCACACTCATAAACTGATGATATATAATAGTGTAACACTCGTAGAGGTTTACTAGTGGGTAGTGTAACCTTAGGTTTTATCAAATATCACCAAGTATTAACCAACTTATTCTGATTGGTAAACCTTGTAATGTTGTATACCTTTTGTGCGATAGTTTAGTTATTCTATAAGAAAGAATGAAGTGGGAAAATAAGAACATGAGAATAACTCACCTAATAGGGATAAATGTGAAATAAAATGGATAATGATTTTAAAGTATAATTTTGATTTAAAGTCACTAACACTAATAGACATCATCTTCATATGAAAACCTTATTGGTTGTGTTGAAACCAGTCACACGAGGTCATCCATATGGGGATGGTCTTACATATCAAATCAAATTCATGTGATTTGAAGTAGAAATTATTTTCCACTTAAGACTATTTTGTATCACTTAGTCATCTTATTTATATTCATGTGATTTCTATAAAATATATGTTTTATTTTTATAAGATATGTGTCAAACATTAGAAATTTTGAGGATACGTTAAAAAAGATCAATGTGTCTTAATTGTCAGAGAGTGTTGATCCTTGTATTTATAAGGATCATTAACCATAGATAAATGTAAGTAGTATATGGATATAAAAAAATAAGAGATAATTTACACTTGATGAGGTAAAAGAAAAGTCAAAATCTAAATATATGAATAAGTAGAATAAGAAAAAATAAATATTTTGATATTCTTTCCAACAAATCAAACACGGTGTAATCATTATCTTTCATTTTCAATTCTTTAAGTCTTCATCGCTATCATATCATATTCATTACCAGTGGCTTAATAACAAATAAAAAATAATAGATAAATCATTATTATATATAATTAGTGATTTTAGAAGCATCATATTAAAAAAAATAACGAGCTATGATTTCATGAATTTGTAAATTAATTCTCTTTTGGATGTTTTACTTTTATGCATTGAATGTTAAAAAAGACATAAACTACTATTGATAGGGCTTTTATCAATGTTATAATTGAATTTTATCAATTTTTAAGAAAGTGTTGGTGTTGTAAGATCCTTTAAATGATTATTTATTATATAAATTAGTTTTTAGAATTGATAAAGTGGTATTTTGTCAACATTATTCATATAACTCATAAAAAATAAAAAAATCTATTTTACCAAAATACTCGACACTTATCAGCATTAAAAATGTGGTAATAAAAGAAATCATTTATAAATAATAATTTAGAGTGATAATAAAATTAAAAAATATATTTATAAAACATATGTGTCACCCCATCCCTTTATGAGTTCTTTTTCAATCCAATATTAATGCCAAAACCACAAATTTACCCTGCTGAGTCACATGTACCCATGAAGATTCAAGCCAATGACCTACATGTGAATGGTGATTGTTCATACCACTAATTCATCTTGATTCCATAAATATTTTATGATATATATCTTCGTTTATATATATTTACATACAACTTATTTATTTATTTATTTATTCATATAGTTATATATAATTATATACTTTGTTTTACCTACATTTATAAATTATGTTTATATATTTACATACGTATTTACATATATATTTATATATTTACATATAAAATTATATATTTATAGATAAAATTATATATTTATATAGTATATTTAAATATAAAATTTTCATAATATATTTATAAATGTATATTTATTATAAATACATTTATGTGGGTGTACATGTGTGTGTGTGTGACTCTATATATCTCTTTATATATATATATATATATATATATATATATATATATATTTGTGTGTATAGGTGTGTGTCTGTACATATGAAGGTATATATATTACAATATGTAATAGTTATAATGTATAAAGATACATACATATATATATATAGACACACAACAAAAACACTTACCACAAGCCTACAGGATTGACTTTGTTATATATTGACATATTCATATATATATATATATATATATTTCATGAAACACTTAGTTTAATATATATATATATATATATATTTAAATATATTAGAAAAATATATATGTAAATATATATATATATATATCTATTTATTAATACAGACACATTTATCTATATATAAACATTATATATAATTTTTTATGGGAATATATATATTTATAAATTTGTATAATGTAACTAAAATAGATAAATTATTATTTTCAATAAAATGGATAAAAAAGTTATTTCCATATGGTTTATATTATTAAAAATATATTTTACATATAAATATGTTTAAATTTTTATATGTAAATACGTTAAAATTTTTAGGTATATATATACATTAATTTATAAATAACACTATAATATATAAAACAATAAAAGTTCAACACCATAATATTTATATTATTGTATGAACGAGGAATAAATTTAGTCTCCACCAAAAAAGACAAGATGAACCTCTTAACCAAAACTAAAATTCAATCTATTATTCAAAAATTAGGTTATCTCAACAGAAAAAAATCAGTTTTAGCAGCCTTATTAGCCTTTTAACCAAGAAAAAATATGGTCCACAATAACCTAGAACCAAACAACATAGAAATTTTTCAAGGTTTGTTTTGATATCTAGTAGAGCTTAAATGTACATCTAGATCAAACGTTTTGGTTCATTAAATTCCAAGTCATTTTTTCAACCTAACTTAAGTAATTAATTTATTTATTATGTTTTTATATCCAAATAAATATAAAATAATTATTATTCAATACTATTTAGTAAATTTTTAATTTATGCTAGTTCTTAATTATTTTATAAACCATTTTTCACTAAATCTATTATGTATTAAGTGAAAAATCATATTTAGTATTATATAAATCATATTTATTCAAATATATTATATTTGTATCAACATCAATGTATTTATATACTACAACATGATATTTAATAGTATATATAATTCTTTCTGTGATGAATATATTTTATTACTACTAAAAAGAAGAACCTTAGCATTGATAAAGAACACTTATTTATCATATATAAGAAAAATATAAATAAAATGGTACTTTTATCATCACTAAAAGCATGGATAAAGTAAAAAAAATTATCATCGTTTTTTTCACTGATAAAGGTCGTATTTATCTATGATTTTAGTTAGTGATAATAAATGTTGTCCCTTTACTAGTTTTTTTTAAGACTAAAAAAATATACCACTTAATATCATATGTTTTGTAGTAGTGATATACGATGAGAGATAAAATGTTGTTTAAATCATAAGAACATGATTATTTATTATGTTAAAGTTAAAAAAAGATTAAAAAATTGCCAACCCTCAAATGATTACTCATATATATAGGAACAACATGAGTTGGGTGTCACCATTGAAGTGTTTATAGAAAGTGAGAGTATGGCAGAGAGTTGGGAGAGTGGTGGATGATGGTGGATAAAAAGGATGGTATGTTGGGTGATGATGAAACACCAAGGAAATCCACCACCCAGAATACATTTTTTACCCTTCTTGTCACACATACATGCCAAAATAGGAAAAATTAACTCTCTAGTATAAGAAATTAAAAAATTATTTAAATTTTAGGATTCTATTTATAGTTGTGAATATATGTGCTCAAAGATGGATTTAGAAAATCACACAATCCTAACAATGATAAATTAATGCCAATTTTGACACCTATAATACCTAGAGTTGTGAACTTCAAGGTTAAATTTACTTAGAAGAATTCAATACAAATGATACAAGTAAACAAATAGATTGTTCAAGAATCACAACATTGATGGAATAATATCTATAGTAATACCCCAAGGGTTCTTTGATTCAACTAAATATATACTGTAGAAATGGTAAGAATTTTTTAACTTTGAGGAATGTAAGGTTATGAATTGGGTGGGATTTTAATGGCTTTGAAGTTTTCACTCAACAGGTAAATAAATTCACTCATGCATGGCCTCAAGGATGGATCCTCATGTATATACCAAAGACCCACCAGATCCATTTTCCTAACAAGGGAATTATACTTTTCACTCACAATACTATATAGACACATATCTTCATCTAGTTAAACATGTCTATAAATATAGTGTAGAAAATAATTCTAACAGGTTTTATCAATATCTACATCAAGATTTTTTCTTCCACCAATAATTTCTATAATTATCATTCCATAGACATAAAAATCATATTTTAATCATTCTTCACCATATTTTCTATTCGTCACTTCTGGAGAAATGTATCCATGAATCCCTATAACAAGTTCCATTGATATCCCATTGTATTTATTAAAAAATGTTTTTAAATTCCACAATCATAAATATTTGAAAAAAAAATCATCTTCAAGAAAAATGGTATGGGGATATATATCATAAAGTAAGATTTTTTTGTTTTAAAATATGTGTAAGTAATGAAGGCCACGTGCTATTCCAATTGAAAATTCATGTTGTTTATCTCATATGAAGTTGTCACAATAATTTTAATCACTATCATTTTATATAATCCTTTAATGGAATCCATTGGGAACAAACTCTTAAATAAGAGTTATTTTATGATTCTCAAAAGAAAAACCATTTATAGTGAAAATATTAATATCTGAGGTTTACTAATAATATCAAACCATTGTAAAGAAATAAATCAGGTGTAAGAAATGATATAATAACTATCATTATATTCTTCAATGCATAATGAATTTTAACCCCCTCAATAAAATATCCAAAAATAATTTAGCATTAATTAAAAAATTTATAATTCCTTGTTTTAGTTTTCATCTACACATTCAAGATATCACACACGAATTAAAGAAAATAATTTAATGAAATGATTAAATTAAACCCATTCATTTCCACATTAGTGTGAACTAGTTGTAGTATTATCATATTTATAGAAACCTATAATATATTTATATGATAATAAAATATGTCGATTATTGGGTGAAACTCAAGCCCCATATTATATTCTAAAAGGATTGTGGGTGACACATAATATTGGATGGGAAATTCCACTAATAACCTAATGGGTTTTAGGATGGAACCATATATAGGATTGTGTGTTAGGCCTAGAGGACCGAGGGAAAGAGGAAAATGATCCTGAAAAGTGGTATCATAGACATTGTGTAGCCTATGTGTAATATAGGTTTAATTATTTCCTGAACCAATTTGAATATGATAGTAGTTAATAATTTTAAGCATATAGATCCATGTTTCCTTTTTTCAAAATTATTCTTGGTAAAAGTGATCAAGTGGTGAGTCCCAATGATGAGAAAATTATGGTGCAGTATGGTCAGATCTAATGGATTATTGGATATGGTGAGGTAAAATTGTGTGTTATTTAGTTTGAGGGGTGGATGTTTTGGTGAAAACCCTTATTCCACTCTAGATTACTCAAATTATGTTAGATAAAAATAATATTGGTCGATAAATTCCTTATATCACCTATAGGTTTTAGGATGGAACACTAAAAAGGATTATGTGTTGGGATTAGAATACCTCAGGACAGAGGAAAATGATCCTAACAGAGATGATGTAACAGAGTTCTTTGACACATCATATATCGAATCTAGGATGGAAAAAAAGCTAGAAAAACCCTCTCTTCCCCAAAAGGGGTAGTCCATGGCACAAATTTTATTGTACTTGAAGGGATGATTGTAGGTGCCAGAGCGATGGACCTAAGATGTGGCGTCCATGGTGGAGGCTTGTGTAGATGTGAACAAGAGGGGGATGATGAGGAAGTCGATAGATCAGGGGAAAACTACCATTGAAAAAGAGATTTTAGCGGTGGAGATGAGGAGGGAAGGTGAGAATTATAGAATGCTGTATAAGGTGTCTAATACATGTGGTTGGTTGGGTATAAGAAATTTCCTAATGGGAATGAGAAGAAGGGTGGTGATGGAAGTTTTAAAAAGTGCCTAAGTATCTGAAACAAATATCTCTTGATAGGAAATCCCTTAATACAGAGCCTGAGATATATGTCACTAAGAAACCACTTTGGGTTGTCGAATCTAAAGTGAAGGTTATATGTGGGATTTTTATACCTTTGGTTTTAGTTTTATGGTACCATGTTTCTGATTCTCACAATACTTTGTAAGATGAGTCTTTGATGGGGGAGTAGTGACCTCACCTCTTTAAAGGCCAAACTTATTTGACTTATCTTTATGGGGGTAGAAAGAAATATAATAGAGAGAAATTGGTACACCCTAGTGTTGATTTTAGGTACTTACATTCATTTATTCTGACCATCATTCTTTTTTTCTTCCCTCTGGTAATTTTGGATGAATTTCAGAGGTTTTTATAGTTTTATGGGTATACACATGGTTTGTGACCAGATAGGGGAAACCATGAATTTTATCTTGGGGTATCATATTATGGAACTAATTTAGTGAAAACCATGTGACCTTCTCCTCAAATCATTAAACATGTGGTTGATACAATTCACATAGTTATAACATGTATTTTTAAATGTGCAACCAAACCATATATCATCTATAGTAGACTAGAGAAGGCTTTTAATGTTTTTAAACCATGTTAAGAAACCTAAATACATTTTTTTGGTTAATTATTCTTATGATGGAATATTCTCTCAACCAAGGAGGATTTTATTGGATATTTCTGAGATTCCATGCCTCTTAGTGAACATTTTTTATGGATATTTAGGTTCTATATCTACTTCCTCAAAGATATGTTCTTGTTCTTGGTCGTTCATTATTATTCTTCAAGATATGATCTTCCCTCAATGAACAAAACCTTAGTTTAGTGTTTTTTATAATATATCTATGGTTAATGACATTATCAAATTGGATTTCTTATATGCATGTCATATAATTTTGTTTTTTAGGGTCTTCATTGATCATTGTGTTCTATTTGAAATTCATTATGGTAAGTTATTTGTCTCTCTCCCATTTTATATAAATGATGAATTAAAGATTATTATTTGAGATTTATTGTCTTAGAGTTTTTTTTCTTCTTTAACCATTGTATTATCTTTTCTTGAGAATCAAATGCAAGTTTTACAATTCCAAGATTTTTGAGGTAGTTGGTTTAACGATTTGGTTTTAACCTACAAACCATGATTGTTTGGTCTCTGAATTTGGTTTCTAAGATGGTTAGAAATCATGGATTATGGATGTTTCTTGGAAGTGTTTTTGAAATGGTTTTAAAATATAATGATTAATTCATTGATAAAATTTTTGGTTTTTTCTATGTTAATGAAAATGTATTTCTCTCTTTTGTGTTGTTAACAAAAATTGTTTAATACCATGTTTTTCATGGTTTTAAAAATGAAATTCCCATTGAATGTTTATAACATGGTAAGAATGGATGTGATAGATGATGAGAAATATATTCATCATTGAGGATAAAATATTTTACCCTAGACCTATATTTATAGGATAATGTGTGAACTTGGTCTTCTATGTTATGGAAAGGATCCACTCTCAGGAGTGAACTCTTACCCCCAAGACCTATTCTGCTAAGGTAATATATACACTAGGTGGACTAATGATTATGATATTATTATGATGATCCTCATTGACCTTGAAATATTTATACCTATGGTCTTGTTGTTGTATCTAGTTTTTATTCAAGAAATGTTTGATTGAGATGTTTTGTAAAAAAAATTGGAAACCTTTTTATTTTTCCGTTTAATTAAATTGTGAGAATGGTTATTTATCTATGTTTTGTATTGAGATATGTAGAATAGTATCCCATTCCTTATTTCTACTTGATCATAATTTTTATATTTTATAAATTTTACTTTAAAAAATTTGGATCAAATCGGGAATTTTTCTTACACCATTTATATGAATTTTGGTGTATATATATCATATTTTATCTGATACAGGTAAGGGAAAAATCACACGATGGTAGTTGTTTTGTTCGATAGAAAGGTGTGGGTGTCTGGAGGTGATGTAATGTCACACATAGTTTGGTTTTATTAGTTCTTGTGTACATTGGATTTCCTAATATATCTTGGTCCTTGTTTTACCTTATGATTATAAATGTCTACTATTGTATTTTTTTGTCAAACATAGATATTTGATGTTATTATCCCCTTGCTTTAGGTTATTTGAGGGAAAAAAATTCCTAAAGGTAGTTCTTGATTATTGATTACTTTTTTCATCTCGTGAGGTTTAGGAATTCCCTTCTGAACGTTCCAGGACCAGATAATGTTATGAAAATATTGGGTAATCTAGGTACGTTCATGAAAAATAAGTATCAAATGGATGTTTTTATATTTCCATTATTGGTATGAATTTTGGGATATATTGGTAGATATGAGTCAGGAATGTATGGACTTTATGTTTTCGTTTCAAGTGAGTGTATGGAAATATCTCATCTCTATGAGCCTTAAGTTACCATGGTGGTTGAGAATTTTTTCTTTTGGGATTTAGAGTATCTAAATATCATTATTTATTTTTGTATATCTCTTAATAATTATAGTTGATTTATATATTTTATAAAATTGAATTTATTTTTGGATCTTATATTATTGTGCCTCTTTTTCTATTTATGTGTAGTATCATACCCCCTAGAAGACTTGATGACTTATAGTGATTCCTCATAAGGGTGATGTGAATGAGCCATGGCATGGAAACCATGTTTTTTATTGAAATATGATAAAAGAAATGGTGCACATGGTATAAACTATGGAAAAATGTTTTTAGCCTACCCATGTTCATGATATGAAATTTAGAACCTCAATGGAATGAGTAAATGAATCAATGTCAAGATTTTATCTTCCAAAAAACACCACCTTTTCTTAGGATGAATAATCCCTAGAGGGTGGGAGGGTTGGTTGAAAATAAAAATAGTATTTTTGAATTCTTAAGGACTCTTAAACCAATCAATGTGATATGTGTCATATTCAAGAATAAAAGTACGAGTAAATGTGGTGGGACTTATTTTTCTTGGATAATAAGAATGAGTACATGGAGTGGAAGGACTTCAAGACCATTTTCATTGAGAAATTATACCCAGAATCCATGAGCATAGTGAAGTGGATGCAGTATATCAAACTCGATCAAGTGATTCATGTCATTGATAGAGTGCGCTAATTTCATTACCAATCCCTCTATGTTTTCATCTAAGGTTTTTTCTACTGATATTATGAAGGCTCAAATGTTTCATATAGTTCTATGATCTAATATCTGGTCTCGAGTTTTCATGTTAAATATAACCAATATTTTTGATATTTTGGATAGGATTTTTATGGTAGACATCGAATTGGAAGTTACATCATGATTAATTGATGTTATGTTTTCCTCTAGTTGTAATTCTAGTGGTTCAAACAAGGGAAAGATGATGTAGAATGATTTTCTTGGGGTAAATAGTGATTATTCTAAGAGGTATCTTACTACAATATCATTTGTTAACTGGTGTCTTGGAATGTTAGAATTGTGTCCATAAAGGATAAATGAAGATATTTTTCCACATGAATCCAAAGGATTAGAAACTGTGTAGGTTTCATGGTCAATTATAATGGAAGATTCTCTTATTAATATTGATGTGGGTCATACAGTTGTGAGGGGTACCATTTTTATTGCTTCAACATTAACTATTGTCTTATTTGATACATGTTACTCTCACTACATTGTATCAACTCATATAGAGGATATTTTAAAAAAATTAATGGAACTAATTTCATTCATTATGGAAGTAGAGATGCCTCTAGGAAATAAGAAGAAAGTTTTCTATTGTCCCTCGTGATCTTTACTTATGTGTGACCTAGAACTAGTTTGTAATTTCTTAGTTCTAATCTTGGACCTCTCTAATGTTATTATCAAGATATTTTGTTTGATTTCATATAAAGATCAAATTAATTATTTTCATCATTGGGTTTTCTTCAACACATTCGATGGTATATCCCATTTATTTAGAGAGAATGGGATCCAAGGTCCAGTTGGGATGGGCCATCACTTCCAAATCATAGTAAGTTGATGTATTTTTTGTGATTGAACTAGGACGTGAATCTATTAGTTTTATCCTTACTTTGGTATTAAATGAGTTTCTTAAAGAATTCTGAGATGATTTTTCTAGGTTTTCTCTTGAGAGGGGAGTGGATTTTTCAATCGAATAGGTACCCAAAACTCATCTAGTATCAACGTATTCTTGATGTATGGCTCCAACTAAGTTGAAAGAGATAAAAATTCAAATGTATTATTTGATAAATGATGGATTTAGACACCCATTTTTTCACCTTGGAAATTTCCCATGATTTTTTCCAATATTTATAATGAAATTATTCACTTATATGGTGATTATAAAAATATCAATCGAGTAACGGTCAAGAAAAAAGAACCCTTTCCTCACATTGAATATTTATTTTACTAGTTAAAAGGGGTTTTGTGGTTTTCTAGAATTCATATTTAGTCTATCTATCACCAAATCAGAATCAAGGAGTCAGATATACCTATGACCTCATTTAAAAATAGGTGTGGCCATTTTGAGTAACATGTGATGTTGTTTGGCCTAACTAATGATCTTTCTATATTCATAGATTTTATAAACTAGATTTTCCACTAGTATATTGAATATTATTTTGTTGTGTTTATATATGATATCCTAGTGTACCCTAAGACAAAATAATATCATTTGTGTCACTTGACGTATGTTTTGGGAATTATTAGGGATCACTATATCTATGCTAGATTATCAAAGTTCCAAATCTTGATTTAGGATTATAAGTTATCAAGATTTATAATTTCAAGGCATGGTATCTCATTTGATCCTAGATAAGTTGTATATATCATTGAATAGGAAGAACCATAGAATATAATTGAGATAAATAGATTCTTGGGTTTGGAGGTATATTATCAATAGGTCATAAATGATTTCTCAAATCTCGACCTTTAACCACTCTCACCTATAAGGGAGTGAAGTTCTTATGGGATTCAAACTATTGTGAAACATTTCATGAATTAAAAATATTCTTGACCAAAAAATCAATGATAACATTACCAGAGTATGATGATGGATATGAGCTTTATTATTATAATTTAGGTGTGGGTTTGGGTTATGTACTAATGCAAGATAATCATTTAGTTCCATATAGATCGTAATAGCTTTGACCTCACGAGATGAATTATCTAACTCATGATTTGGAACATATAATTATGGTTTATACCATAAAATATTGGGTTTTATATATTTTTAGGAAAAATATTGTTGTTTAATCTAACCAAAAAAATTTTGGGTACATATTTTGTCAAAAATATTTAAACATCTAGAAGAGACGATGGGTGGGTAACTAATATTCATTCGACATTGACAGTAGTTATACACCGATAAAAGTTAACATAATTGAGGATACTCATAGTAGGAATTTGAATTATCTGGTTGTAAAGGAGAAAATTGATAGATGGAAATTGATTAGAAATTTTTATCAGATGCACTTGGATGTTAGGTGGGATTGCATGTTTGTTTTAGCAGGAATTCTATTGAAATCTGCTATCATTTAGTGGATTCTTCAAGAGAAAAAAAAAGGATGATGAGTTCCAGATTATATGGGATTCCTTATATGGTTGTAAGACCATTAGTGAGTGGTCTCTCTCCTAGAAGGTTATTCTTTTCTTTAGGAGCTGATATGTTGTCCCAACGTTTGTTAAAAAGGTCATATTGGGTGATTATCATCATTATTTGTGGGTCTCCCCCAATGTCAGCAAAAATATATTCAATGAGATCAATTATTAGTTATTGTGTCCTGGTATGAAAAGAGATATACCTGACTTCCAATCTTGATTCTATACATTCCAATAGATTGAGGTTGAACACTTAAAGGCCTCTATATTTCATTATCCTATTCTCATTATATGTATAAGTGGAATGAAATTTCAATGGATTTTATTTTTGGTTTTACACAAACTCCCTGAGGTAAGAATTATATCTGGGTTGTGATTGATTTTTTGACTAAATCTACTCATTTCATACTGATATATGACACCGCTAAATTATAGGACCTAAGAAATTTGTATGTGCATGATATTATAATGATATATGGGATCCTTTTGGCTATTTTATTAGATTGGGATCCTCATTTTACCACATATTTTTAAAAGGACCTCTAAGAGAAAAAGGTACCTCAGGTCAGGTTGATCACAACATATCATCCCAAAATGGATGGGAAGAAAAAAACGGGGATAATAAAATTTTTTAATATATGAATTATGAAAATATTTTGGACATAGAAGGTACTTAGAATAGCCATTTATGGATGGTTAAATATTCAAAAAATGACAGTTACTAGATGTCTATCATAACAGAACTTTTCAATGCTTTGTATATTCACCCTTATAGCTCTCATATTTATTGGTATGAGGTTAGATAAGATTCTATGGTTGGATTGAGTTTCGTTCAGGAGACAACAAAAATATCCCTTTGTTTCATCAATGTTTTTTGATGTCTTGAATGCATTAGAAATCTTCTATATATTGAATTCATAATCCTTTTAGCTTTCAATTGGTGGTCAGGTGTTCTTGAAAGTCTCACCTAGTTTGGGTCACTGATTTAAAAGTAAGGTAAGATCACTCTTAGTTTTGTGGGACCATTTAAGGCCATTAAATGACTAAGAATGTTGTAATATATTTTTTATTTACCACCACATTTTTCTTAGATCCAAAATGTATTCAATTTGGCTCAGCTCAAAAAGTATCAGCTAGACCTATCACATGTTCAGAACTGGGAAGACCTTGACATCAATCCTGATATGTATGTGACTAGGAAACTTCTTCTAGGTCATTGATTCTCAATTTAAGGTTATATATGTACTATTTATACCTTTTATTAGAGTTTTTTTAGTATGGTTATTTTTCTCTTGAGACTTGGTAATGGGATTAAGTAGTAGCCTCATCTCTTTGGGGGTTAACCTTCTTCAATATAAATTTATTTGGGAATAAAGTAATATTCTGGGGATAATTTTCACAATATAAGGTTGATTTTATGTACTTACTATCCTTTTTTAACCATAATTCATTTGGATCTGCTCATGGGTCAGTTTGGGTGACTTTTGGAGGTTTTTTGAGTTTTTTGTGCCTATGAACTGTTGGCACATGTTTAAGGAAAACAATGCACTTAGTCTTGGGGTTATAGAGGAGTGTTCAAATTTAAAAGGATGGTAATTACAAACTATAAGATATTCCCCTCAAATGGTGTAACATAAGGCAAAGGTATTTCACGTGGATGGTGCATAGTTTTTCAAATCATGCAGCCAAACCGTGTGACTTCTCCAACAGCCCAAAAAAGGTCACACTATTTTTTAAACTATGGGATGCATATTATTTTTTGAAAATTTAATTTTAATGACCCAAAACACATCTATTTTGGTTCATTATTCTTATATTGGAATAATATCATGACCATGGAGGTTATTTATAGATATTTTAGAGTTTTCTAGCCTCTTGATGACCATTTTTTATAGATCTTTAAGTGTTGGATCTAGTTTGTTATCCCATATAAGATAAATACCTTGAGACATGGGATTGAATTACGGTATGGTAGATTAATAAAAATACCTTTTTAGATATTTTTTCATCAATAAAAAAACACTCTTATCTCCTTTTCCCATATAAATTTATGATCAAAAATAAAAACATGCACGAGATATAATAATTATACTTGATTCACCCACACTAGGATGCATCCAAGGATCATAAACAGGTAATGTTCATATACCAAATCCGCTAAAGTGCACTACTGTATAAATGTTTGTATCAGACTCACTATCCCCCATGGTTTACTAACAAACACAAATTAAATGTTCACCTATCTCTCAAATGAAGTGTGATTGCTTCTTTTTTAGTAGATTATTATGTTGATTTATTATATCTATACTCTATAAATCACATTTCGTATATCATTAAAGTGAAAATTCATCCATTTGATGGAAAACACTTTTACAAAAAAAACATAGAAATTACATATGGTTTATGAAAGAATAAATTTTACACCACCTTTGTAATAATTGCATGTAACTTTTACAAAATTCATGAAACTTTTATGTTTTGTTGAGGAACTCCTAATATCTCCCAAACTGGTAGTGTTTCATTCATCTAAATTGGTTTTTATATACACAACTTCCATTATATGAAAAACTAATGTTGCAATTACTTCTTCGTGTAAGAAAAAACGTCACAACACTCTTACATGATTCAAATATCATATATTATCTAAGTACTTGAATACTGAAATGAGAGGGGGTAGAAGCCTATTTATAGATGTAGTCAACCCTTCATGCAACTTTTGTTCATATACTAATTTATGATGCAACTTTATTTCCTAAAAAAGTCAAATTATATTATGTTTCCTTTAGTGATAAACTTTCTTCCATTTCATAACATCCATCTCTATTTAAATGATTCATGAAATTCCGGATGATCCATTTCATATACTCCCAATGTTCCCTTCCCAGATTCGGCATGAATCATCTCACAACTCCCACTATGAATGTAATTCCTATTCGAGTGCATATCAGGGTGTAAATCACACTTTCTATTACTAATGAAACCAAAAAAATCACCATTTATAGGTCCTGATATTCCATTTTTGGAATATTATCTAAAGACAATATGAAGTTTCAAGCCAACAGAGTTTAGTTCATCTTGCATCCTACCATCATAAAACCTTTGATGAACTTTTTGAAATAATCACTTAAGATATCACTAAATTCCAAAGATTCATATCACTCTCAATCTCTATTTCATATATATATTTTGGCCAATTCGATAATATTCCTCTCTAACCATCCATAAAATTTGTGATTCAACTTATGAATCCTATTATTATTTCGACCAACTATAAATATATTATCCACATATAGAAAAATAATGATTAAGCTCCCATTATTCCATGCCTTCTAGTAGTAATAGTGATCCGAGTATCCCCACATGAAATATTCTTCAACCATAAAGAAATAAAACTTATAATTCAGCTTACATGATTTCTACTTCAAGTAGTACAAACTTTTCTCTATATTATGCACCAATCCTTCATTCTAATTGTCCCCAAGACCCACTGGTTTCATCATGTTAATCTCTTCCCTAAAATTACCATTAAAGAAGGATTCATTTACATACATATTCTCCAATTGAAGATTATCAATCACAATAAATCCCAACACTATTTTAATTTAAATTTTCTTAAGTATTACTGACAAAATTTCAGATAAATCAATATATATTGGCCTAAAAATTTTATATAGAAGTTTCCCTTCTAAAGATATATTTCTATCCTGTTAGGAAATATATATAATAAAAAATAATAACATTGTGACTTTAATTTGTAACATAATATGTTTATAAAATTACCTTTGGGATTAAAATATAAATTATGGTATAGTAATAATATGTATATATTTTTTACATTTTTTAGAATCATTTTTTCAAAAAAAAAAATTGTATTATTTCATTTTAAGTACTAATATCTAAAAATAATTTCTATAAATATAATATGTAGAATGAAATAAAATTATATTAATTGTAGGATTCATATTGGGAAAAAAATCTTATGGTTAATTTTAATAATTTTACTAAAATAATTTATTTTTAAGGTAAATAAAAAAACTACCGTTTTTACAAAAAATGTTATTTTTATGACATTTGTAGAAGATAAGCTTAAAATGAAAATTTATAAAACATTGAAGTTGTATTTAAGGAATAAAAATTATTCGTTTTAAAATATTATTTTGAAATTATAAAACATATTCTTAGAATTTTTGAACTTAAACAATAATTAATTCTAACAAAAAAATATTTTGGCTTCCCCTTTAAATGAATTTTTTAGTAAAATTTGGTTATGGTATTTTCCTAAAAGTCACAAAAATATTATTTTTCTTATAATAAACCAAATTTTCATGAAAATAAAAAACATTTTTAATATTTTCCCACACATAAATCTTAATATTATATTGAATGTAAAAAATGATTTTTACTCATTATGTGCACTAAAACTAAAATTAATTTATTTAAACCTTAGAAATTTAATTTTATGAAATGTTTTTTATATTTTAAATCATCATGATAAAGATAAAAAATATTTTCAATTTCAATTTGTATCATTAAAATTAGTTACCTATGGTGAAAATAGATTTACCATGGTAAGGGTAAGTTAGGGTAAAATCAGTTTAACGTAGTATAAAGGGATAAGACATTTTAAAAACATGTATGATAATGGGTTGTGGAGGGAGTATCGAAATTTTATTTTACCCACTCAATTATTGAGGTTTCTTAGATCCTTTATCCTTGATTAATAGTATTTCATTATCGAAATTTAAATGGATTTTACCAAAATGCCACTTTCTTTACTTATAAAAGGATCTCACCTCATCTTCCTTTCTCCACCCATTCCAAAGATACAACCCCACCAAAATTCTACCAAAGTATCTCATCAACCACCTCCCTACATCTTAGACGTTTTTATATTCCCAAGATACCATTATAGGGATCCTTAAGGATTTACCCAAGGTAGAACTTATAAAGGGAGAGGGAGTTAAGTGCAAGCATAGAGAGAATTAGGGCCTAGTGTAAGGGATCTTCCAAACCACCCTCATTACTTTTAGATTATGAATTATCATTATTTTTATCCCACTATCTCTATTATATTATCATTTATTTCATTTATATTCTATATATATGTTCCTCAGATAAATATCTAGTTTAATTTACCTTTGTTTTTGGGGATAATACATGTTTTATGTTCCCTTTGAAATTACCACTTGTAAGAAAACTAGGCTTATAAAAACATTCTGATTTATTATTTCATGACAATTGACAGCCACATAATTTTTTTTAACCATAAATATATTATAAAAAACATCATTATTTTATAGATACCACTACTGGTTCAATTTTTTGGGATGGAAAATTATAATCCCTTTCCTTCCATAAAATTTCATTTTCTCACTTTCAAAATAATCACTTATATGATTAGCTTTTATTCTTACATCAATTTTTTCATCATCAAGATTTTACTTGCATTGGAATGATATATTAAAATATCTATGTTACTGTATTATATTATGAACATGAAAAATTATTTAATCCCTTCTTCTGGGATTCTTTATGATATAGCCTTTTGTTTTTCTTTGAGGCAAGATGTTGAATACATCTTCTTTCTCGTGGGTTTTTTCATTATTATACTTTATGCATGGTTTCTTCAAATCATACGGAACATCTATGCATGAAAATATTATGACTTTAATTATGTAATGGATGTGATTTAAATTATATATCCCTCTAATGAATTGGATAATGATTACATCTCATGATAAAGAATGTATGGTGTATAGGCGATTAACCTAAGTACTTAATGTTATGTTTCGGGTGGGCTTAGAATTATATTTCCCTCCGATTAATTGGGTAAATGTTTATATTCCATGAGATATTTTTTTTGGGATTAGGGAGTAAACCTATTTCAATATGGGACTTTTTCTATTATGTGATGAAAGTCTTGGGATTGAACCTTGATATATACTAATGATGCCATGATTTATGTTGATACCACATTTTTATGACTCTATGATCTTGTGGTTTAATTTCCTTATGAAATTTTATTATTATTATAGCCTTTATATTTTTATAATATATTATTATTCATTTTTTCTTACATGTTATGCTTCAATGTCATTTTTATTCCCTCACTAGGATTTCTAGCTCACATTTTTTCCTATGTATTTTCCCTAGGGTATCCTATTCAATTTTGGAGATCTATGTGGGTTAAGTGAAATATGTGCAGTTTTAAATAATTATGGTGTAAGTTATATTTAATATGATTTACTTGTGTGTATAATCTCTCAAGAGACTAGACCTATCTATCCTTGGATTGTATTTATTGGTAAACTATGTTAAAAACCATGAAATAAAATGTGTTTAAGGGATGGTTTGTAATAGTTGGTATCATTGAAAGTTATAGATATTTTTGGGATTAGAAACATTAAACCATAGTAAAAAAACTAGTCATAAGTCTAAGAATATGATAAGATCTGGAATTTTATTTGCAATGTTTTGAGTTTGTGGTTTTCCTACCAATAGAATCCCTATCTAGATATTACATGTGGGTGGAGTCTTTAGAATAGATGTATCTAGGGGCAATAACCCTTAAAAAGGTCTATTTGGTATTAACATGATCATCACTTAGTACATGAAAAATATTATAAACTACACACTTATTTTTTCACTCCCATGGGATATTCTTTGGATAATTCATATTCTCTTTACAATATATTACAAAGGATTTGAATATAATGATATTTTTCAAAACATAATAGGAAATAGACAATGTATAACCTAGATTAAAACCTTTAAATTCATAGATAAGGAAAAATTGTCATTTATAGTTTATTACATTCAAGTTAATAGCCTCCATTTTTTTATATCTCACTTTAAACATTGTTTTATTTTTTAAAATGGATTGAAATAGGGGGAATCATGGCAAGAACTTAGAAAATGAGAAATGTGATTATTTACCAAATTAAATTCTGAACATGATGGATGTAGAAGTTGAGAACATCATAAAAATATGGGAATAACTATCTCAAGTAATATATAATTAATTTCATCACATGGAACACTCTCTAAGAGAAAAAATTTAATTTGAGTCATTTCTAGGATAGTGGCCTCAAACATTCAATGGATCTTATGATCCCATAATCTACAAACAATAGATTAACTCTATTGAGAAGATATTCCCTATCATTTATTAGTATGAACAAGAGAAAATCATATTGGTCATTTATCATATTGAGGGAGAATCAAATTAGGGGTTAACACAGATCAAGGATACAAAGCCTATGGAAGATATAGAATTAATGTAGTGGATGAATTCGAGACGATGTTTATTAGTAAATATTTTCTTCAGACTATATATCTTAAAATGGTAGTGGAATGCCTCAACCTTTAGAAAAAATATGATGAATGAATCAGATATTATGTGGTGAACTTCCCAAGGATTGTATAGTGTTCCTCATCCTTTTCCATTAACACTAAAATTAAGATTGATCACATATTTAGTAGGATAAGGATGTGTCTACAGAGATCATTGTAAATTCGGTTCTTTCACCATTATGAATTCTTTTTCTAATGTTTTGTCAACTTTGACAAGGTAATTATTGATTCCGAGTGGTCTTAGGGGAAGACATATAAGAATTAAAGAATGGAATTTAATTCTAAAGGTTTTTAGAATAAATCTCATGAAAGTAAGAAGAACCAACTCCCCATATGTCAAACATTAGGGAGGAAAAATAATGGTAACTATATCATAGAGACCTTGAAATGTTTAATGTGTGGAAAAGATGGACATCAATCTAATAAATATAAAATTTAGATGACTAATATAGCCAATATGTTTGAGGAAAATAATTTCCTGATTAATCCTCAGCCAATAGTATAACATTTCAACTATACAAAACATGGAAATTATGAAAACCAATGCACTAATCCAAGGGATATTGAAAATAACTTGAAAAAACAACCTCCAAAGATATGATATAAAGTTGTGAATTATTCTATCACTATTAATGAGGTGGATCAAGACAAAAATATAGTGACAAGTATGCTATTTGTTCTTTCAAGAATAAAAAATGTGCTATTTGATTCTCGTTCTATGAATTTTTTCATATCTTGAAAGTTTAATAGAACTATTCCAAAACCGACAAAAATCATTGAGGTTAAATTATTCGTAAAGATGAGAAATGGTGAAATTGTTGCATCTAAATTATAACAATACTCCCTATTAAATATCTTGGGTTTGAACCTTCCAAAAAACCTTATCATACTCCATATAATGTAACTTGATGATATATTTGGAATGGATTGGAAATATTTATATAAATCCAATATCAACTACAAAGAGAAATAAATCAATTCCATATCCTTAATCATCCTCTAATTCTATATAATTTTCAGGAGGTGAAAGAAAATATTTAGGAATATTCCCCATAAACATGGATTTTGTGGCCTTGTAGGCAGGAATATATAGCCCAAATGATCAAAATGAATGGGAGAATCGCTCTTGAAGACATTACCATTGTAAGATAATATGAATATGTATTCCCTAAATAGTTTCTTGGTTGTCCTCTTAATCAAGAGGTTGATTTAAAATATGAACTTATACCTAGATCTATATTAACATCAATGAATAGTTATGGAATAGTCCTTATTGAACAAGAGTAATCAAAGAAGTATCTATAAGAAAACTATACAAGGGTTTGATTTTCCCTAATGTTTAACTATGGGGTTCCTTCGTTCTCCTTTTAAATAATAATAATGGTTTGATGTTCCTCTTTATCAATTATCATGATCTCAAGAAAAATCATGATAAAGAATAAGCATCCCCAACCATAGATTAATGACATATTCAATTATCTATGTGGGGTAAAATACTTCTCTAATATAGACCTCCAGTCATGATATCTTCAGTTAAGAGTAAGGAAGAAGGATATTTCTAAGACCACATTTTGTATAAGTTATAGTCACTATGTTCTCATAATCATTCCACTTTGACTCATAAATTGCCCAATTATTTTCATAGACTTAATTAATAGAGTCCTTAGATATTAGTATGATAAATTTTTGGTTGTCTATATAGATGATAACCTCATATACACAAAACTAAAGGACTAACAAAAGGAGAATTTAATAATTATGATAAAGACATTAAATAATTTTAAGTTATATGAAAAGTATAGTAAATTTGGGTTTTAGATGGAGTAATTAGAGGTATTGGGGAATATTATCAAAAGTAAGGGGATACCTATGGCTTATTCAAAGATAAATGTGAATGATGAATGGCCTTCAAAAAAATCTGTTAGAGATATCCATAGTTTCATCAAATTATCTTGGTATTATATATGATTTTTGAGAAAATTATGAATATTTTAGAACCCATAAAGCATAATAACTTGTAGTAGAGTAAAGTATGACTGGACAGATGAATATAAACACATCTTTATGGAGCTTAAGAAGAGGCTAACCAACACACCTGTACTCACACCACACATAAGTGGGATATAATTTTTGATTTAAAATGATGATTCAAAGATGGTTTTTTATTTTTTACTCAAGAATAATGATATAGTAATAGCCTATGTCTCAAGATAGTTTATGTTTAATGAGATAATTTTTAAACGCTTGACTTTGTGTTATTTTTAGTATTTTCACATTAAAGATTTTGAGGGAAAAAAATTATGGATAGAAGTGTTATATTTATGTTGAAAAAAATAGAATAAAATGTATTTCATATAGAAGAAGATAAATATGAACCAATGAATATGGTTATATATGATTAAGGATTATGCATTATCAATCTACAAATACCTTAGGAAGGTGAACAAAGTATCATATTCTAGGAGTAGAAAATATCATGCATCCTTATCTATGATGAGAATTGAGAATGATACAATATTATTAGAACTTAAAAGGATGAAAATGGGAATCATTAATGAAGGAATATCATCCTCCCTTTCTCAAATTATATTATGACCACCCTTATAGAGAAAATTATGAAATCTCAAGGGAATTATTTGGAGATAAAGAAGAAGGTGGATGTCGTAATAAGGGAAAAATAATGGGAGTTAAATATTTATGACAAAGGAGTTGTAAGATTTGAAAAAATACTATGTATTCCAATAGGGTGAGAGGTAAATAATGAGACACTGAATAATTATCATATCTTAATAATCTTCATCCATATAGAGAGCATGAAGATGTATAAAGATCTCCAACAACACTTTTGTTGTGACAACATAAAGTAGGAGATTGTGGAATATACAGCAATGTGCATGGTGTGTAATCAGGTGAAGGTAGAGAGAAAATTTCTAGAGGGATAAAACAACCATTTACAATACCCACATGGAAATGAAATAACATCCATATATATTTTATCATGGGTCATCTAAATACATCTAAATGGAATAATGCTATATGGGTTATAGTGGACCATCTTACAAAGTATCCTAACTTTATTAGAATCTGAGATGACATCTCACTTGATCACCTTGCAAAGATATACATTAGATAAGTGGAAACTAAAACACCATGAAATTTTAAAAAATAATTCTTCTTAAATAATTTAATTTCTTAGATAACTTCTGTTATATGAAATAGCGAGTTTAAATGAACCATAATATATTATTAAAATATTATTATATGACCATTATAACCAAACTGTTATAATTGATATAATAAATTCTATTAACTAATTTATGAGATATATAAAAATAACCTACTAAATAAAAATTAATTTATTAATTATTAATAAATATGTACTCGATTTTTAATAATGTTATTTTTTGCATTAGAAATACATGTTCTTCAAAAATTATTTTATTTATTTTTTGTGAGAAAATATTCTAATTAATTTATGGATAGTATAGAAATTTTATTTAATAAAAAATAATAAATTTTTAATATATGAATATCAAAATTATATTAGGGTTAATTCTAGGTTTTTTTCTTCAAAAAATATTTTTCAGTGAATAGTGAATAATACTGGATTTATTAAAAATAATATTTTTGTTTCAAACATTTCCTAAGTACCACTTTATTTTTTAAATGGTATAAAATTAAAATTAGTCAAACTATATTAGAAAAAATCAAATTAATTTAATTATAATCAATTTTATTTTTTAATTTTCTATAAAAAAAATTATACTTATAAATAAATTTTTTCTAAAATATGTTTTTCATTGCGTTTTACGCATTTATATTAAAATTAATTTATATCAATTATAGGAATTTAATTTTATTAATATAATTTGTTTTTTGGTGCTTAAATATAAATTTATCTTAGTGTTACTTTTTAACTTTTTTAAGAGAAATTTAATTTTTTGTGAATCGTAAAAAATACAATTTTTATGAAATACGGTATCTTTAATGATATCGCGATGACATAAAAATAATATAAGAAATTATGAAAATTATGAAATGAATAAATTATTATAAAATAATATATATATATATATATGATATATATTTAATTTAAAAAAAATAAATTATAATGTATTCTATGATAAATATGAAAATCATTTTTAGTGACAACATAGAACTTGGACAGCACTAAACAAGTACAATTTGGCCCCCTAAAGAAAATATTTGAGATTTAATAAGTTATTTATCAACTTTTTTATTAATTATTATATATTATACATGATTTTAATGGTTATACCTCAACATATGAGTTAAATAACAAGTGGCTTATCCAAATTCTTTTGAAATTCTTACATATGGTCGAAAACGTCAATATAACATATTAAATAAGTTTTCAAGAATTGATATCTGTTAAAATAAAAATATAGCTAATATAAATGGATATTTTGATAATAATTAACTTATTTTCATGATGGTATTTTTTTCATAATTTTTAGGTATTAAATATATACCTTTAATTCTTATACAACATCGAAACAACATTAGATTATTTAATTAAAAAAGTAAAATAAATTATTTATGAAATACTAAAACTAATATTATTTTGAATAATTGATGTGTAAAATTAATTTAATAGATATATATGGAATTTTATAAAATTTATAAGGTATTATATTAAAATTTCCCCTTTGTGTTGATGTACTTAAAGTTAAACTAAATAAATAGTATCAAAATGGATAAAAATGATATATTATCAACATAATTCATTATTAAATTAATTAAAATTTATGGAAATATTTAAATAATACATGGTGGATATTATTTGGTTTTAAATTTTATAAATTGTCTATTTATGTGTCAATTTTCACCATATAAATAAAAATTGTAACCCTTCAATATTGAAAAAGGAGTTACCATAGTTAAAATTAAAATTGGTTAACTAAGGGTTAATCAAAATGATAATGTCTGAAATGAAAAAAAAAATTATAAATTATATTTTTTATGGTAAAAAAATATTATCCCACCTAATCATTGAATACCTATCCATTTGTAGGAATGTTTTATTAATAATGAATTTATTATAATTTAATATTTTGGGAAATTCCAAGAGTTCCCCTCTCGTCTTATATAAAAGGGAACTTCTCCTGTCTCTTATTCAAATCACATTGACCTTTATATCTCAACCAAAATCGAAACAATTATATTCTACACTTATCTAGACACATTCTGGAGGTGTTTTTCTTCTCAAAAGACCAACTTTAGGGTCTTTAATAGGATATCTAAATGAGTTGTTTACCGAGAAGAGGTAATCACTTTAACCAATAAATTTCTTTTATAATCTTATTTACCTTCTCTAAATATATGGTAATTATCATAAAATAATATATTTAGTATCCTAAATATTTTTTAATGTTGTTATTATTATTATTAAAACACTATTACACACTCTCTTTCCCATCAAAGAAGAATTGAAATTATCACTTGTGCATACGTACGACTTACCGTCTCTACATAGTGATACAATCCATTTTTCATCAACATATTTTATAGATGGGTATTATGATGTGATTAATGTTTATATATTATATTTATGACACAATTATAATTTTTTAATGATTATATCATGTATACCTTCTTATCATCTAATCATCTGGAAACGATAAAATCACTTGTGTGTACATGTGGACTTCCAACTCCCCGAAACCATGTGATTTGTTGTTAATTTATATATTACTTGGATTGTAATAATGATGAATTTGATAAGTATATATGATATATATTATAAATTAATAAAACTTTAAAGTTAAATTATTATTTAACATTCTTTCATTCTATCATTTCAAAAATGGAAATAACATTCATGTGTAAGAACGACCAATGATCTTCGTGAATGGTGTAATTTAGTTTCATATCTCTACATTTATGAATTATTATATATATATATATATAATATGTATTATTTTTATACAATTATTAAATTTATAGAAATTATGGAAGCATGACCAAATTATAAGTATTAGTACTACTAAATAGAAACATACTTGTAAAATGAAGCATTTATCACCCAGAACTTTGATTTTAATAATAAATATATTAATAAAATAGTGATAATATGTCATAAATAAATCATAAATTATATGATATATATAAATATGGTTATTTAATACAGTTATAATAAATCCATATTTTTTAAAAAGAATTTTTAATGTTAATGAGTAATGGAGATACTTGAAGTAAGGGATTTATGTTTCAATCCTATTTTAATCAGGATTGTTTATACTTGGATTTATGTTCAGTAAATTATATGATCCTTATATGATGATTCCAATTAATTTTATTCTCATTTATTTATTTCTCGATATTATATGTTTTCCATCAGTTTTTATCACTTTAATTATTTAAGATATTAAAATATTTTTTTAATGAAAATCGAATTTAATTCTCTCTTCGGTCTAAAATACCTTTTCTTCCACATCCATATTTTAAAAAAAATCAAGAATAAATTAATGATTACACTCTGAATTTTGGAATAAATTTTTTTTCATTGTAAAATTTTAAAAAAATTATAAGTAATATTCTTGTTATTTTTGGAACGAGGTATATTTTTACTTGTTATTAAAAATATGAACAAAGGTTTTTTTAACATACACAGCATGAACATAATTTCCCACCTCCAAGATTTTTCACTTATTTTAATATTAATATAAATTTTTATATGTTTATTTTTAAATAAAATGTTTTCTTTATCATGGGTATATTTTTTAAATTTGGAAATGTTATTTTGAAATTTAAAATGGTATTTTCCTTAAGAGTTTTTTAATGATCTTCTAGTGGTATCTATATTCATCAATAACAATATACTTGATTCTATTTATGATTTATTTATATTGTGATCCAATGTTACCATTCTTATTCTTTCTATGTATTAAATTTTTATGTAGGATATGTTATGATAAAATGTTTATAAAACCCATTTCTTTTCATGGATTCTGATGTGATAAATGTTTTAAGATCCTTTCACATGAATATGAATAGTTTTTATTATTTGATGGATGGGACCAATATCGCCATCCAATGAATTAGGTAAATTATTATATCTCCATATATAGTTAAGGGAAACAAGTTGAGTTTTTTTATATGATTTTGTAAAAAGGTCAAAGTACTTGATTTGTTATGGGAAACAAGTCAACGTTCTTGATTCACTATGGGAAAAATGTTTTGATGCCGGATCTGATGGTCTTGGTAGTTAACCTTGACATATAAAATGTATTCTATACTTATGATGATTCCACAAACATTTATGACATGAATTTATGGTTTATGGTTTAGTTTTTATGATTTCTCAATCTTATGATTCATGTATTTTGAAATGTTAATGTTTTATGCCATAATACATATTTATGATCTTTGTCAGATTAGGTATAAACATTATAAGTTATGGTTATGATATTATACCATTATGGTCATCATATGATTTCATGTGATCATTTATTGATATATTCCATGCATTCCCTTACTTGGAATCTAATTCCACTCTTTAATATGATTCTTTTTCTCATGTTATGAAGAAGGTATAAAGTATGATATGTTTAAGAAGGGTTCTAGTTATAAATAATTTAGTGGGATATACAATAGATCTTTTTTATACCAATTATTTATGTTTCCTCATTTCTAAAGGCACTAGACCTATAAAATTATTCTGTGTATTTTCATGTTATGTAATTAATATTCATCTAAAAAAATTTATATTTATGTATGAGAAGGATGGGCCATTATATTTGGTATCGAAGAAAGGATGAGTTTACCATTGGAAACTATGATGAGAAAACATTAGTGAAACCCAAGTGATATGTCTAAGTATATAATAGAATCCTATTGTCATGTTAAAGATTATAAATGACCTAGGTTAAACCTAATGTGTCATAAAATAAAGTATCATGATTTATAAATCCTTTAAATGATTTTTCATAATTATTTGGTTTCCCATTGTGATTAATTTTTCTCACATAGTGCTTTTTTGGTTTACTCAATGGTTAGAACCAAGAGGACTCATGTTTACGCTAATAGTATATAGAATGATTGACCTCATGAAGAACTAAATACAATGAGGGATGTAATAAGAAACCTTATGATTATGATATATAATTACTAACTTTCACCTTAAGAAACTCTCAGACTCATAAAATAAGAAAATGATAGAGTTTACTAAGATTTTGGGTGGTGTAGACTGTGAAGGAATGAAGATTCAACATCTTATATGTAGATAAGTTTTGAAATTGAACTCAAGTGAATGTCTCAAAGGAATAATAAAATATTTTATTTATAAAAAATGAAAAAATATATAAAATAATTACCATGGAAAAATGAATATTTCTATACAGGGAAATAAAGGTCATCATATGTTACAATTTAAAGTTCAATGAATTATGTTTAGGGAATATGAGAATTATCTAAGTCAATGCTCTAATATAATGGGTAACTCATAGATAAAGGAAATACCTACAATGTGTAAGTATTTAAATTTTTATGCATTACAATTCGAGAAATATGTTTTGGAATAGTAATATAAATGATATTATGGATATAAGGACCATAAAACATCTAAGGATTGTTCCGCAGTAGAATTTGAAAATGTATGTTTAGTTGAGACAAAAATATTATTGGCATTGGTAGGATGGTATTGATGAACATGAAATTGATTAGTTGATGAAAAATTTATTTAGGTCGTATTTGAATATGTTTATTGTATGTTTTGGATTTATGGAATATGTTCAATAGTTTTTGAATATTTTAAAAATAAGTATTTTATAAATTTTTGGAAGCATATATATATATATATATATATATATATTCTTGTGAGGTAAACCTACTATTTATGGATGCTATTATGGGTTTATAAGTTTAAGGTTGGTCATAAGTAAAAAGGCATCAACACCCCACTTTAATGTTTTATTTTATGGAATTCCGAAGTCATTTAAAACTTTTACTGGGTATTAAGATTAATAGCTTATTGAGGATTAAATGACTCATTAGGTTTGTTATATGATTTTATTTAAATTTAATTATTTTTTACTAAATTGTGGGATGTAGATAATATTTATGGTTGAACAGTTACTCACTTACAATGTGATATTTTTAGAGATATTTATGTTTAAGTTAAGTATTAACTTTCAAGTTAGTATATAAATTTTGAGTCATGGTATTTTAGTTAATTTCAGTATCTTAAAAGATTTTATAGTTATTTATCATAATGATTAATGATATTTGGGGGAAGTTTCATTGGGATTATTTATATGTAACCCTTAAGTTTAACAAGTAATTTAACATGAAATATTATTTTAGATTATTGAAATTAAAAAAATTAAGATATAATTTGAAGGGTATGACCTTGATTTTAAGGTTAAAACATTATTTAATGTTAAGGTTATTAAGGTTATTAAGGATGTAGGGTTATTTATTGAAATGATTTAACTGGGACACATTTTTTATTAAAAATATTTAGTGGCTTATTAATTTTTGGAATTATATGACCATGTTCACACTATTTATTTAGATAATTCTTGAATATGGGAGGAATATATTTATGCACTTTTTCGATTAATTAAAATTTTATTTTAGTTCTTTAAGAATACAAAATCATGTTCAATACTCATCGTTTTGAGAAAGATATTAGATTATCATTGAGATTTATTAAAGGGCAAAATTCATCTTTTCAAGGAAGTTTATTTCTTTATCTCATCAATTATAGGTTAATAAATGCTTCAACACTATGAAAATAATCTTAAAATGGGTATTTTGTCTTATAACCGAAAATTATGATGAATTTATAGTCTTTAACCCCTCACGGATTCATGATTTTGGGGTTGTTAACATTCACCTAATCATATTTTCTATCACTCTATTTTATTAATTAAGAACTAATTTTTTCTTCCATGTCCATATTTTCACTTCCCACTTATGGTATACTATTTGGAAACCTAGTTTTATAGTGAACTACATACTTACCTTTCCCTCTTTTAAAGGTATGTTTTACTAACCTTGTTAACGATGTGAGTTTTTAACAAATGACTTTTCAAATATCAAACCTTTGATTATCATGCACAAGTTCAAATTCTGATGACACAATATATTAATGTTGGATAATTTAACACCTTGATATTTTAGAAAATATTTCTATTTAAATAATTTATTCTTTGATAGCTTTCAGTACACGCAACATTGAGCTCAAACGAACCATGATATATTATTAAAATATTATTACGGGATTGTTATAATCTAAAAATTCAGTTAGTGGGTATGAATAGGATTAAATAATTTATGAGATATATAAAAATATCCTACAAAATATAAATCCATTTTTTAATTCTTAGTTAATAAGTACTCAATTTCTACTAATGTTATTTCTTGCTTCAGAAATATGTTTTCTTCAAAAATGATTTTATTGATTTTTATGAGAAAATATTATAATTAATTTATAGAAATTTTAGACATTTTATTTAATTAAAATAATAATTCTTTTTAAATCATTATATAAAAAATATATTATGGTTAATTTATAGGATTTTCTTGATAATAGTTTTTTAGTGAATAGTTAAAAAAATACTGAATTTTATTAAAAACTGTATTTTTGTTTGAGGAATTTAAACATTAAAAATTTATTTTTTAAAATTTTTCTGAAGTAAAATTATATCAATTTTATTATGAATTATTCAATTGTTTTACTTATAATAAATTTTATGGTTTCATTTGGAATCAAAAAAATTTATACCCAAATAAGAATTTTTCTAAAATCAGTTTTTCATTTCATTTTACACATTTATATTAAAATTAAATTTATTAAATTATTTAAATTTAATCTTATTAAATGAAAATTATTTTTGGGTACATCAATTCAAATTTATCAATGAATTATTTTTTAAAATTTTAATGAAGAAGTTAAATTTTTTAAAAAAAATTAATTTTTTTATGAAATAGGATATCTTTTATGATATCACCAAGACATAAAAATTATATAATTTTTTTGGAAATTATGTTATTAATAAGGTATGAAAAAATAATATAAATATAATACACATTTATTTCTTAAAAATTAAAATTAAAATTTATTTCATGATAAATATAAAAATCAATTTTAGTGCATACATAGAGCTTGTGCAAAACTAGAAAAGTCAAATATTGTATCCTAAAGATAATATTTCAGAATTAATAAGTTCTTTATAAACATATTTATGAAATATTATTTCTTATGGGTTATTGTTATGGTTATACATGAATTTTTGAGTTATAGGAAAAGTGGATTATCCAAATACTTGTCCAATGCTTGTGTAAGGCCGAAAAAGTTCAAATAATATATTAAATAAGTTATCCTTAAATAAATATATGCTAAAATATATATTTAATTAATTTTAATATATATTTTGAGAATAAAAAATTTATTTTTATGGTGGTAATTTATTTATAAATTTAGGTGTAAAATATATACATTAAATTCTTACACAACACCGATACAATAGTTATTTAATGAATTTAAAAATAGAAAAATGACTATAAAAATATTAAAACTAATATAATTTATTATAATTAGTGTGACTCAGAAATATTATGAATATATATTAAATTTAATATATTTTTTAAATTATTATAATTGGATTCACTCTTTGTATCGATGTATTGAAAGTTAAATTAAATGAATAGTATCAAAATTCACAGTAATGACATTTTACCAAAATAATATTTTTTTTAAATTACTTAATAATAATAAAATAATGAAAAAGAAAATTTTGGATATGATATGGTATAAAATTTTATAATTTTTCAATTTATGGTTCACTTTTCACATTATATGTAAAAAATTACAACGCTTTAATATTGAAAAATGTGTTACGATAGTTAAAATTAAAATTTGTTAACTGAGGGTTAATAAAAATAATATTGTTTAAACTGGAACCAAAACTTGTATAAGATATATTTTTTAATGGTATTACAACCCTATATTACCTTTATCTTCAAATCCCTATCCATTTTGATGCCTTTTTCTTGATAATTAATTTAATATATTTTAATCTTTTTGGAAATTCCAAGAGTGTCGCTCCCTTCTTTTATAAAAGGGAATCTCTCATTTCTCTTATTAACATCACATTGAAACTTTTATCTAGACCATAATATTCCATATTATTTTATAAAATTACTTAGAAACATTCTATAGGTTATGTTATTTACTAAATACCAACTGTAGGGTTTTTAAGAGGATATCTAAAGGTGTTTTTGTTTCAAGAAGTGATAACCGCCTTAACCGATAACTTTCTTTTATAATATTCTTCACCTCATATAAGTATATGGTATTTATTTTAAAATAATAAATTAATTATACTAAATAATATTAAATATTATCATGATTATGAAAAAACCATTATACATTCTCTTTCCCATCAAATGAGAAGTGAAAGTATTTCTCGTTTGTACGTACGAGTTACCGTCTCCAAAATACGATACACTTCATTTTTCATCACCATATTTTATGGATGAGTATTAGGATAGGATTAATGTTTATATATAACATTTATGACATAATTATACTTCTTTAATGATAATATCACTTATACCTTCTTATCATATAAACCTTTTGTAAATGATAACATCACTCGTTAGTATGTTTGGACTACAACCTCCATGATGTAATGTGAATATTTTTCCATTTATATTTTAATTGGATGGTAATAAGAATGAATTTTATGAATATATGATATATATAAAATAAATAATATTCTATAAAGGTGAATTATTATTTATATTTCTTTCATTCCCTCATTCAAAAAATAAAAACAACGTTCATGCATAGATACGGCCTACTGTCACCATGAATGGGGAAAATCATTTTTTTTTATCTATAATTTTTATCAAATATTATATATATATATATAATGAATGTATATTAGTTTTATAGAGTGATTAAAATTCAGTAAATTATAGATCTATGACCAGTGTATAAAAAACGGCACTACCAATCCTAAACATGCATGAAAAACGAAGCAGTTATAACATAGAACAATTATTATAATAACAAAATTATTAATAAATGTTGATAATATGTCATAAATAAATAATAAATATTATTATAGATATTAATTTTTTTTATTCAAAACATTTATTATAAATCTATATTTCTTATACAAAAGGTTTGAATGTGAATGGGGATGGACGAGGCATGAGGTAAGGGATTTATGTTTCCATATTATTTTAATCAGGATTGTTTATACTTCAATTTTCATTGAGGAAATTATAAAATACTAGTATGATTAATCCATTTAATTTTATTATAATAGGTTTATTTCTTGAGATTATATTTTTTCCTTTTATTTTCCTCACATTAATTATTTAAAATATCAAAAGGGAATTTTTATGGAAAATCAACTTTAATTCTCTTTCCGATCTAAAATACATTTTATTACATATCCATAATTTATAAAAAGAATTAAATAATTATTTAAAGATTATACTATTAATTGTTTTTAAAAAAATCCCTTTTGATTTTATAAAAAAATTACAAGTAATCTTCCTGTTGTTTTCTTAATGATGTACTTTTTTGAATTTTTACAAAAAACTGTGAAAGGGATGTATTTTTAACTTATAAAAATGTGTAGATTTCCCCACCATAATGAAGCCTTAATTATTTGAATATTAACTTACCATTTTACATGTTTTTTGTAGAAAATTTTTTATTTTTTCATTCATAGATTTAAGATTTTGACAATTAATTTTTAAATTTGAAATGGTATTTTCCCCAAGAAGTTTTTAATGATATTTCAAATGTATCTATATTCATAAATAATAAAAACCATTTATTCTAATAATTATTTAATGGGGTTATGATACAAGTATATAATCATTATTACTTCTTCATATTTATTATTATTATAATGAAAAAAAATTATATGGGTTATACTAGGATGAATTGTTTATGAAACCCATTTATTTTCATGGGTTCTAATGTGATGAATGCTTTACGATCCTATGGAGCACATATATATGGTTTTCATTATGTGATGGGTAGGACCTATATATCACTAAAATTGATTGGTTAAATTATTATATCTTAGGATATATTTAAGGTAAGAAAGTTAAAGTTCGTAATTAGTTCTAGGAAACAAATCAAAGTTCTTGATCTTTTATGGGAAACAAGTTGATTTTCTTGATCCACTATGGGAAACATGTTTTTTTGATGCCTAATATTATGGTTATAGTAGTTATCCTTTATATATGAAATGTTTTGTATAATTATTATTATACCGTAAACATTTATGGAATGAAATATTGTTCATGATTGTGTTATTATGAGTTCTCATTCTTAAGATTCAGGTATTTTTAAATACTAATGATTTAATCCATGACTTATGTTTATGATATTTATCAAATTTTTTATAAACATAGTAAGTTATGTTCTTAATATTATACCCTTATTATTTTCTTATACTTTCATATATTAATTGATTTATATATCTCATTATTACCCTTACTGAGAATCTGATCTCACCCTTTCTAATGTATCCTTTCCCTATGCTATGATGAATTGTACTAGGTATTATCTATTTAAGACGGGTTCTAGTTATGATGAAATATTTGGGAGATGTTGTAGATTTTTCATAAACTAGTTGTTTACGTGTTCGAGTTTCCAAAAGAACTTGACCTATATGATCTTGTTGTGGATCGTTATGTTATTTAATGAATTTTAATCTAAAAAGATTTGATATATATGTTTGAAAAGTCTAGGTCATTATAATAAGGATTCATAGAACAACACTATTGATTGTATCTAATCAAGATATGAAGTTCGCCAAAAATTTCTAGAAAATTATTAAAAATGAATTAATCATAGATTTTATTTTTATTATGGATTTTCACATCTATAATGATGTTCAATCTAAACCAACTATTTATACACTTGAGGATATGTTGAGATCTTTCTTTATGGACTTCAAGGTAGGTTGGTACCAACTTCTTACTTAGTTCAAATTCTATTAAAATAATAGTATACACTCAAGAATGAAAAATGTTCCATATGAATCGCTCTATAAGAAGTGATTTATAAAATTTGTGTGTGGGAATTTAGGTGGTGAATGAAAGTCCATACGACTTAATATGGTAAAAGAAATGGTAGAAAATTTCAAGTCCATTCAACAACAAATCAAGAAATCTCAGAGATGATAGCAGATTTATGATGATAACCATAGATAATAACTAGAGTTTAATGTTGGTGAAAATTTATTCCTTTATATATCAATGTGGAAGACAGTCATGACTTCATGGAATAAGGGGAAGCTAAGTACTAGACACATTGGCCTCTTTGATATTCTTGATCGCATCGAGGCAAAGGAATATCAGTTTTCACTTCCACCAATCCTTTCCAAATTACATGTCGTGTTCCATGTATCCTTATTGAATATGTAAATAATATATCCCTAAAATTTTCTAAATCTAGATTTTTTATATCTGGATAATTATCTCTCTTATGGGGATCAGTTGATAATGATTTTGGACTACTGGGACAAAGTTCGATGCGACAACAAAACTTACCTTGTCAAATTAATTATATGAAAACATATGTATGAGGATGCAACATGGGAACCGTAATAGGAAATGAAATATAAATACACAAATTATTTTTACCATAATTTATAGAACAAAATATCTAGGTAAAAGTTTAATATGGGAGAAAAAATTAACATCCCAAAAATTTATATATTGAAATTTCCATTCTGAATATATATGTGTGTCTTATTATGTAATATAGATAATAAAAAATAACAAAAAAATATTTAATTTAGAATATAATATGTTAATAATTTTTCATCTAGGATAATAATATAACTTATGGTATAATAAAATATATCTATTTGTCTATGTGTGTGTTTCTTTCTTTAAAATGATTTTTCAATAAAAATTACATTTTCATAAATTTTTTGATATTATATGTAAAACTAATTTTGATGAATCATATAAGATGAATATGATAAAATTAATTTAATTTTAGTATTAATCATGTGTAAATGATATTATTATTAATTTTTTGGGTTTTTCTAAAATAAATCATTTTTAGGTAAATAGGGATAAAATAGTGTTTTTCCAAAACTGTAATTTTAATTTATTTTCAAAAGATAAATATGATTTATAAATTTATTAAATATTGACGTTTTATTTAAGAAATATATATTCTAAATTTTAAAATATTAGGTTCAACTTATAAAACATATACATAGCATTTTGGATATTAAATAATAATTAGTTCTAATAATAAAAATTTATTACTATCCTCTTTAAATTAAATATTTCTTTAATAAAATTAAATGGTGGATTTTTCATAAATGAACCAAAATATTTATCAATTTTATAATAAACTAAATTTTTTCATGAAAATAAAAAACAGTCATAATCTTATCCCATACATAAATTTTATTCATAAAATGAATTTTTCAAAAAATACTTTTTACGCATTATGTGTGTTAGTGCTAATATTAATTTCACTATCCCTTTGAAATTTTATTTTAAAAAAATATATATTTAAAATTAGTATGTTAAAATTAGGAAATAATCCCAATTTCAATATTTTTAGTTAAAATTAGTTACCATGTGTAAAAATATTGTTAGCAAAGTAAGGGTAAAATGGGGTAAAATGGGGTTTACCATAGTATCAAAGATTATGAAATAACAAAAACATGTGTGATAATGTGTGGTGGAGGGAGTATCAAGATTATCTCTTACCCACTCCATTATTGAACTTTCTTGGGTCCTTTAATCCAAAATAACTCAATGGTATTATGAAGGTTTTGAGGTGTTTTGTGGAAGTATATAGGCATGGGATTTAAAAAAAATTCATCACCGAATTGATGTAACAACATCAAATCTAATGATACACATCCTGGTATGGTATCTGAGGATCCCACGTGAAATATTCAATTTTAAAATTTAAACTAAAAATTACCTGGTTTGATTTTAAGGTGTGTTCGACAACTGCTCATCACCAGCAACCGTTTCTCAAAGGATCCAATGTTGGATCCCTCTAGATTATCCACAAGTTCATAAAAAGTATGTGGGGGAATTGATCATCAAAATCCAGGTGTTATCATGGAGATCCATTGATGAATTTTATGTCTCAACAATCACCATAACAACTATCCATCGATATGTGAAGAAGACCTCAGATTGGGATCCTGAATCATCTACTTCTCTTTCTAGAAGAGGGATGGAGAAGATAAAGTCTCTCCAAAATCATGAAATGAATAGTACCATCAATGTGATCCCATTCCTCCATATATAGTGAGTTATAAAATTTCCTGGAAAAGGCTCTCTGACCCCATAAATATTTATTACCCACTAAATAAGACATAAACAATATCTTATGATTATTTTACGATGTCATAAATATGATTTATACTTTTTATCACATTCTTATCCTATAAAAAATATATTATGTAATAAAAGATATTCATTTACTCGACTATTAATTCTTACAAATACTAAACAAACCTTGAATATTAAAATAATATTTCTTCATTAAATATTTTCAAATGAATTCACTTAATATATTGTGAATTATTTTAATAAATAATTCAATTAAAATTATTTTAAACATAAATTATATGAATTTATTTATTACATGAAGATTATATATCCTCATACATCACTCAAAACCTAGTTACCTCCCACTTTATCCTTAAAAACTATTAGAAGAATAACCCAAACATTTGAATATGCTAAGTGTGTGACCCTCTAGGCCCCTATCTCGATAGAAGTGAATATTATTCACAAACCATGAGCAAGGTCTAGAACCCCATCAAGTCCTCTAAATAGATAAGGAATTGTCATAGAAACCAAAACCTTTTATACGAACCCAAGTCATGTAATATAATCTCTTTGTATCACGGTACCTTATAAAGTTGTATACACACTTTGTGTCATCATCCTTTGTTGATTTATTGTTCATTTACCTTAGTGGATAGACTTAACTTACTCTACCATGGCTATGGATTTAGTTAAGTTACCACCATCCTAATCAACAAGTCTTGAGAAATAAATACATTTTAAAAGTGAAAAAATCTATCTTTATTATTCAATCAACTTCATGCCAGTAATGGCACGCCAAACATAATCTATATATAAATCAAATCAAATCCATAGTTATTTTCTTACATCAATGTATGTGATCAATTAGTATGAACTTATAATGATCTCAATTTAGGATACCATTTCCCATGTTTATAGATAGAAACTACCAATGACACCTAAAACATAAGATGTGGGTTAATACTCATGATATCATCTACACAATATCACCAAGGGTGAACTTCATGAGAAGAAGTTTCAATGCCTATAATAACCCAACACCTGATAGTGAGACATCATCTGTGTCCAATCATTATGATGCATCTTTGACCATAATACATATATTTAAGAATAATTTTATAGTATCGTAGGGTTATTATTATTGTCTTGGAACTACTATTACATTTTGATATGATAAGTAATATAAGTACATTACTATATAAATAGTGGATAAATAAATATCAACACTATTTTGTTAACTATGCATCATAAAAACTCCATGTATACATGATATGGTAATCAAAAAGTACTATTTAGTTGGGTCTAAGGAACCCACTAATATAATAATCTCACTTTCACCAGAGAAAACGTTCTTAATTTAATTTATAGATTTCACATGATAATATCATGCTTCTAATAATTTTATGGCTTCAGTTGTTGGGAATGAAACCTCTATACTATGCGTCTATTCTATTATCTATAACATCACCTCCTTAGGTATGACCCCTCAAGAGATAATGTCCCTGAGTATATTCATTTTTTATGGTATCAAAAATTGACATCTAGGATAGTAAATTTAGAAGAAATATCATAATTTATATTATGATAAAACTTCACTTACTTGGTTTAATTCTATGAACTAGAACAAATCATTGCATCTTTTTCACTGTTTCTTTATCAGCATAAGAAGTCGTAAGGAACTAGATATTTTTAGATATAGATACCATTGTCTTGAATGATATTCTCTTTATCAACTCCTTAAATTTACTATGATATTAGAAAACATAAATTGACTATGATATTAGAAAATAATGGTCCAAAATAATAGCAGTTATTTTCCCCTTATAACTAGTTTCACTTCTTCTCTAAGTTCCAAAAAAATAACTTATATTATCTAAAGTACAATTAATAGTTTTGACTTCTTACATTTCTATTTACCTAGTTATAACTAATAATTACCTACCATAAAGTATATGCTGGAAATATAATTTTTAGTACATAACATGGAATAGGTGATAGATCCATTTTTTAAGCTTATGGAATTATAATCGTTAATATAATCACCTTCTCTGTCTCATAAATTGTTTCTTGGAGGGATTTATTCCATATGAAGTTTGTAATAATTCTCTCTCAAAATTTTCCAAAATGTATTTTTCAATATATTTTCTGTATATGTGCTCTGACTTGATCTATGTAACCAATTATATGCACCTTAATATATCAAGTTCACTAAAACATAGATTTAAACATTAACTCAATCAATAGAGACCTACTTTAATTCTAGTATTAACTAACTATAAGTCCAATAATTTTTTTCTATATGTTATCAAACATATTTTACTTAGAAAACAGTGGATATCCCACTAAACCTTTGTAGAAACAATTTAAATATTCATTCCTAAATAATATTCTATGATTTTTCTACTCGATTCAATCCAAAAATATATTTTTGTAACTTTCACAGCTTATTTGAATTCTATGGTTTCACTAAATTATTTTGGTTATACCAGATAGTCAATTTCCAAGAAAGGTGGTCATAACATCCAATGAAAAATAAAATGATAAAAGAAAGTACCTATGAAAATTAAAATTGTAATGGTATTAGGCATGAAACTCAGTATAACCAATTGATCCTATTTTGTACCTTGATTGTACCATCCATGAATTTTTTCTCTTGAATACAACCATAATATCATGATTTGAAACATTTAAAATACTAATCACTGGTGCATTAATACATGGAATCCATTATTGAATTTTAATTAAAATTTTCAATCTTATCTTATTTCCATACAATTCGTACCAATAGGATTCATTATTTTCAATGAATAAATTATCACTGACTATGGTGAATAAAATACTACCATTATAGTTTTGTTCTTCCTATGTAGTATGTGTCTCTAGAAAATTTCTTTTGCACAAGATCTTGGGGAACTAGTACCTATACTAACCATGTGTTCATCTCTAACGCTAACTAAATCCATTTCAATCTTACACCCGCTATCTAAAAATAAGAATGATTGAAATTTTATAAAATCATAGTTTAATACTTAACTATCACTTTTATATCCTATGGATTTCTATAATATCATTGAAAACAATTTCAATAATTACTTTATATGCACATTGTGTTTTTCTTGATACAATTTATTTTATACCCTTAATAAACACCAATAATATAAATAGATATAATTATGAAATGATAGATTTATATCGTACTATAAATCATTTGATTTTAATTATCCATTCTATTTGGAATATTGTTATGGGATAATTCTTCTATATATGAAGCATATCTCTTAAATAATGGAATTTTTTGTAATTCATATGAATCTTAACATGGATTCTCATTTTACTTATATCATGGATTGGATGTGTATATGGAAATTTTCATTTATGAAATTCTCCGTGCTACATTTTATTGATCAATGTTTTCATTTAATAATCATCATAAATCCTCCTTAATAACAACTTAACTTTTATTTGTATATGAAAATGTGAGTTTATGAATAAATCCACTCTACATTTAATGATCAATAAATTATTGGTCCATATATTCTTCGGCACACATGCCTGAAGAAAATCCTAACTTTTAAGCATGCATATTCTATATTTCACTTTTACATTAAAGAATTAATGAAATATTAGTTGGGTATTAAATGAATAAAATATTCATTCCTCCATTGAATAATGTTTCCTTGTCTCCAATGGACATGTGAGATACATTTTTTGGTAATACTTAACAAAACATAAACTAGAATGTCATGACCTGTCCCCCAGGGCCTATGTCATTACTACCCCAAGCCTGCCTCCCATAGGCTAGGGGTTGGTGACTAGTGTTGTGTAGGGATATACCACAAGTTGGAGGCATTCTGTCTAGTACCTATATGCACACACTCGTCCAAAAGAAAAAGATAAAATCGAAAACCCTATGTAAACATGGATTCAAACCACTAAGAAAACCCACTTAGAGTAAGGTACAAAACTGAAAGAAAAAAGGGGCTAGAATACAATACTAACTAAAAAAGAAATTACAATCTCATGGATATTGTGAGTAAAATATTTTACCTAAAGGGTAGGTATAGTAAGCTGTCTAAATTTAGTTGAAGCATACGATATCTTTCGGGATACCTCAAATTACCCCATGTATCTAGCACACAAAGGACTTCGTCAAAGCTATCGATCATCTAAAAAATACATGACACTTGTGGGAGAAGTCCTTACAGGGGTGAGTAAAACAGTACTCAGAAGGGACCCCAAACCACAATGTATTTACACAAATTAAACCTCTAGGAATCACATTAAGTATACCACAAATAAGATCAATAAGAAATACACCGAGTAGACAACCAAAGAGGTACAAAATGTGTATCCTCTAAGAAGTATAATCAAGAGGGTTACTGGAGTCATCTCACACCAAGTATATGTCTGTGGAACATATACAGAATGTTGTAATAATCCATAGTTCCCTCAAGTAGTAACACACGAAAAGTTGTTAACACATTGATTGTAGGTAACACAAGGATTGATGATAACACGCATAGTGTACATAACAAAAATAATGTAGACAATATAGAGAGTGTTGGTAACACACAGAGTTTAGGAAACACATGGAGTGACGTCAAAAACTATAGGACCTACACTCTGGTGTGACAGGTGAGTACCGACTCATTATTAGAAAGAAAAAAATTCTAGATAAGACACATAATATTGTTCAAACACGCAGTATAGGTAATCACATATCTTCTAGGTCATAGTAATCCATAGAATCCCATCCTTATCACACTCGTTTCTGGATCACCTAAAACTTGAGACAATAGGTCACACTCCAACTTCTATGGAAAGTCACTTAGAGTACCTCAATATGATTTCCTCATCATAAGGGTCCCAACGCTCTAAACATCTCGTCAAACGGACACACGGTTTGAGACTTAAGAGAATATAAGTAAAAAGGGGATGGTTGGGTCTGGGTTTGGTCCAACCCACTGAGTCTGACCTGACCCATTGGGCTTGACCCTATCCGCTGGGTTTGGCCCACCCCAGCTAGGCTTGGCCCACTACCAGCCCAACCAGTTGTCAGTCCGGTCCTCCAGCACTAGCCCAACCTACTGAAATGGGCTGGCCTGTTCATCCAAGACGTGATGGGCATCGCATCCCCACCTGTTCAACATGGTGAAACACTACATTCTACATGGTCATCCACCTCATGAACAACCCAGTGGCTTTTTCAATGGGATCATTTTGCAGTCCTGCTAGACCATGGCCCTTCATCGTGTGATGTGGCCTCCTTCCATGTCTGGTCGAAGCCCACTATCAGCCATCGATCCCACAGCTCTGTCCGCCACCCATGGACACTAATTCATGTGGTCCTCCACCATTGGTCGTCGAGTCGATATCCCTCTACTTCTAGGTGACCGTGCCACCACTGGCCCTGCCGCTCACTACCGTTGGTAAGCCCTCCTTCTTTGGTCTGCTTGTTTCACTCTTGTACTACATTTTTTGAAATGGAAGCACTCCTATGAGCCTTAGGACATGTTCTTTACTATTGTGGACTTCAGAAATTATCATCATCGCTTTAGAGTTCCGATCATGTTTGGAACCTCCAAGAAAAACATGATGTGAACACGGGGGGTTTGTTCGTGAAGAACTCTAGTACAGGGATAGGAAAGTCAAAAATAATACCCTTTAGAACAGACCTTTTCCTTGTTCGTTGGCCTTGGTCCATTTTTTTAGTCGGATAATAAAAGAACACAAGAAGAATAATCAACAAGATCTATTCCCTTTAATCCCACAGTTTTAACCATCCCATAAGAGTGATTGAACTACGGATCAAACTGTTCATGGGTTGGACTGTTTTCATAATTAAAAATAAAAATAAGGAAAGTAATCACGAAGAAAAATAAACCACCTACCTAGAGTTTGGATCAGTCAAAGAAGATGATTCATCATTGATGGTGATCCATCCACGAGCAATCTCAATTTATTGTTTGTCATCATTCTCCAATGGGGGGGGTTCCTCTACCTTGCCTCCAGAAAAAACTAGGGGGTATGATGATAAACCTATATTTCCTAACAAGGCTCAGTTAAAATAAATCCAACATTGTGTTACCATGTTACGACAATTAAATTTTTTCATTAAATATTATAAAGATGTTCAAATCCAGAAATTAACTTTCACCCTCGACCCACACTGGTCAAGGTAATGCTTCACCTAAGAAAAAAATCATATTACGAACTTGATTTTTGTCTCATATTTCGAATCTGAGTTACCATTTATGATTTTTGAGTATTTGAAAATAAAATAATTTTATTTAATTATTTTATTTATAGTTATGCCCTTTTGGATTTTCTCACTGGAGACCCACATAGAATAAATTTATGTCATGCCTAGGGTAAACCCGCCATCCTAAACAAAATGGTTCCCTTGTATTTTCAATATGGGAACCTATTTAGATGTTACTAAAATCGCACATGCCCTATATTTTTAATAAACATAAAAATATTTCAAACATTTATTTTGGGAACCTCGAGCCTCAGAATCATGTTCCATCTCAGTACCTAGTCTCAAAATAATCACTAGAATTTTGAAAATAATTTTCATTGAATACAGGACACACTACAATAACCATTTGAAATGGAAATTTAGAAGTTTTGTACTTACCATCCCTGACATAGGAATCACAATTTTTTTAATTACTTAGATAATTATCCTTACTTATTATAATGTTTATTTCCATAATTGGTTTCTAAATTTAAATAGACAAATGTTATAGGAATATTTTATTTAAAACCAAGGAATTGTGATAAAAACATCACCTAAAATGATGAATATACTCTAAGTAAAGTCCATTGATTGCTTCTACTTTAATTCATTAAGTTTAAAATTCCATAAATTTATATCATGGAATGTGATGAAAATGGAATCCAATATAATGATTTTACTCTTTTATTTGAAGGAAATTAAGAAGGTGACTTTAGCATTACACTTTCCTTTGGATCTATTGCATTTCTATTAAACTTGTTCATCAGAATAACTAATCATTAATATTTTATTTTGTTTTTATTAGCTTATTGAACCTTACCCAAAAGGAAATAAAGAATTTTCTATATATTGTTTGTTTTCTAATATTAAAAAAACTAGGGTAAGTGGTTGAAAATGATATAATAAAGTGATGTATTAAAATACCATAATCCACATTTTAATTTACACATATGTATTGTAATCATCATGTCATTAAAATATTGAATCAATTTCTCCCCAAAGGTTTCTTGGTGATGAGACAACATGTGAAAAGATTCATGTCATGAGGTTATTTTTTAAAACACTTATATCATTCATGATAGCATTATGATGTAAACATAAAATGTGTCATACATGAGTCTCCTATAATCATCTTTCCCACCCTCACTTCTTGAGGAGGCTTAACAGGTAGTTGGAACTCATGAACATAGAATTTAATATATCATAATATGTTCACTAGTAGAAAAATGATCTTTAACGTCAATTTTTTTTATTTTGGACTTCGGTTTTTAACCAAAGTTAAAGTCATAAATGTAAAAAAAATTACATTTTTACAACATGATTTGTAAACCAATGCAAAAAAATTACATTTTTTTAGCATCAGTTTTGTAAAAAAAAGATTCCAAAAAAACCTATTTGTATCATTTTTGGCATCAGTTTCCTTAAAAACTGATGCCAAAAAGATAAAAAAATAGTTTTGGCATATGTTCTGGAAAAAAACCAACACCATAAATGAAAAAAAAAATTGGGTGCTGGTTTTTACAATAACCGACGCCAAAAAGTAATTTTTTTCCTTTTATGTTCTAGATCATTTCGAAAGATTTGATTATACTGGTTGTGGATCCAAAACGGAGTTACTTATCAATTGTTATGGTCATCGTAAGTTGAACCTGACAAAGTTTTGATTGATACAACTTGTTTCAAAGAAAACATGATAAACATGAATTAAAATCATATACACCAAATGAAATGAAATAAACATAATAAATTAAACATATTTCAATGGTTTTAGGAGCATCCATCTAAATGATATGTTGTTTATCATCATATGACTTTTATTTATAAATAATAATTAATCATCATTATAATAAATCTAATCAAGTTGTTTATAAATGAAGGATAATAATAATAAGGAAAATAAATGAATAGAATATGTACCATGTTGAAATTAAGAATTGAATCCAGGTTGAAAACTTGATTGAATTAAAGTGGTTAAAAATGATGAACAAACGAGGAATTGGATATATATATATATATATATATAGTAAATGAAATTATTTTTGATTTTGTTGTATGAAAATATATGTGGGATTTTAAAAAGTTAAATACGTGTTGTGAAAAAAAATTGAAATTATAATCCTGCAATACTCTTTGGTGTCGGTTTTGTATGAAACTAACACAAACGAAGATTTACATTGGTCTTTTGGCATCGGTTTTTTAGAAAACCGACACCAAAAATACTAATTGATATCTTTTTGGCATCTTTTTGAAATAAACCGATGCTAAAATGATAAAAATAAATATATATTTTTCGTGTCTGTTTTTTTAAACTGGTGCCAAAATGTAAAAAAAGAAAATTGGCATCGGTGTTTTAACAAACCAAAGCTAAAAATTTAAAAATAAAAAACATTATGAGTCGGTTTTTTTAAAACAAACCCCGAAAACAAACAAAAAAAATTTAGTGTCGGTTTTTAAAAAATCGATGTTAAAAACTACAAAAAAATGGCATTTGTTTTTATGAAAATCGACACCAAAAAAATTAAAAATAAATAAATTGTTTTGTATAATTACTTAATCTTTTATTTGACTAGTTGTGGAGATAAAATGGAGTTAAATATTAAAATTTATAGCCCCTGAAAGTTGGACTCATTTAAGACTTCTCTTATAGAAGATCAACTTCCGACATCCATAACTTTTAATACATAACTCTGTTTTTGTTCCATGGCCTGGAAAATTGAAATTTAGAGAATTATCTAAAACATTGTAATTTTTTTAAATTTTTTGGATTCAATTTTCATAAAAAAAGAAGGCATATTGTTTTTTTTTGTTTTTCACGTTTTTTTTAAAAACCGACACCCATTTGTTTTTGGTTTTTTGTGTCCATTTTTTAAAAAACTACCGACAAAAATTCTCCACAAAAAAAATTTTACGTTGATTTATAAGAAACCAACATCAAATTGACGATGTTAAAAAAATATTTCTACTAGTTTTTACACAAGATCCAGTACAACTCTTGGATACTTACATCGGTGAAGAAGTTTTATTTTTCCAATAGTAATTACAATGTATCTACGGTATTACTTGCCATTTTTTAAAAAATTAAACACTATAAGATTATTAGTTTTGTCTTGATTACTGATTAGACATTATTTATTGATTATATCATTATATGACTTTAACTATTTTGTCAAACCCTACTATTCCTCACTACTAGATTCAAAATACCACATTGCTTGAGTATTATAGTGGTGTAGATCCTTGAAATATTTCCGTATAGTCTAGTATATGGTTATTACACTAGTCATAGAATCTCAAGGTAGGCATATAACTAGCCAGTCTCATTGACTAGCGTCTCCTCTAACTATTAAATAGATTACCAGTTTCTATAAATCACATACGTTATTTATTCAAATCTTTGTCTCTAAATATAAAACATTCTAGCTATGGATATTCCTTTACTTCCATCTTTATTTAAGTAAACCTATCACTTTCATTTGAAATCATCAGTAGTAGTAGAAAACCTCAACTATAGTTCATGAGCACCTCGTACACCCATTTTTTAATTCAGATGAATAAATTTGTTACAAATTATTATTTCATTTAGGGTTTTTTATTATTTCTCAATGAATGAAATAATTTTCTATCTGATATGCGTGTTCTACATGATCTCACTCACAACATGACAATACAGTAAATATAAAATATGAATCATGTATAAATATTATTTAATCTATTCATATTAGTGTATTATTTCATATAGTCATGAAAAAAATAATATTTAAAAATAATATTAAAATTTCATAAATTAAATAAAAATGTGTCTGACCTTGATAATTTGGTATTGGTTAATCGATTTATGCTCAATGGATCAAATTTTACCCTAGGTCTATAATACCTGAGTCAAATTTTATTCATTTCATAGCATACACCCTAATCCAATATAACCATGTATCTTCTAGAATACCACCTCATTTTGGTGTGGTATCTGTATTATAATGTCCTCGACATAATACATATACACCTGAGAAAGTGAGAAATACAACCCGAATTATACTAATGAATGTGCATGCCCTACTATATATTAGACATGGAAAGACAATGTGTAAACCATAAAAATAAATTTTATTATTACATGAATAACATAAAATACCATAAATAATTAAATAAATTAAATTCTAGACATATATTGGTTGCTCTTTGCTCAAGATCATTCAGTAGGTGAAATGAACATGAAATAAAAATTAAATATGAAATAAATTTAAGTTGAGGGAATTACATAAAATAGAAAACAGTTATAAACTTTAATTCAAATAAAATTTGTCTCATGGTCCCAAAATAAAATTAATTTTATTTCTAAAAATTATAAATTTATTATTGGAATTTTTTTCTAACCCTATGGAAACCCGAAAAAACCCCTGAAAGGAGTTTTTGGACTTTACTAGACCCAAAATGAGATGGGTTGTCCTGGCATGGCCCAACCCACCCTAGCCCAAGTTGGGATGATCTAGATTGGTTGCACGTTGTCTACAATGGGGAGAATGAAATTGTGATTCCAATTAGGAGATTGGCTAAGTGATGGGTGTTAGTGGTAGGGAGGTCGGGCAAGGGAGGCAATAGTGCGGGTTAAAGGCCATCCGAGGGTGAACGCACCAACAAGAGGTCCAGTCATAGGATTGAGTATAAAATAGTTGTAGCTTAATTTCATTATATTTTCAAGATTATCCCTCATGAAAATTAATTGCGAAATAACCAATCCCAGTTTGAAGGTGTGTTCAACAACAACTCATTGTCGGTGACTATGGCTCAAAGGAATCAAGTATGTTTCCATATTGATTGTCTACACAAGCATAAAAAGTATGTGAGAGTTTCTATCATTTAAATTTGGGTGATATCATGGAGATACGATGATGCCTTCAAAGTCATGATGATCACCACAATGACCATCCATCAATCTTTGAAGAAGAACTAAGATCTAGAGCTTTGATCATCTGCATTTCTCTAGAATCAAGAGAGAGGAGGGAGAGTCTCTCAAAAATCATGTGATGAATAGTACCATCAATGTGAGGCTCCTATTGTTTATATATTGATTTATTAAAGAACATAAAGAAGGCTCTGTGACCCCAAAATATATATTATCCACAAAATAAGACATATATGAATTGTTATGACTATTTTACTAATTCATAAATTTCATTTATATTTGTTATTGCTTTATTGTAATACAATAAATATATTATGTGATAAAAATGATCCATTAACTCAACCACTCATTTCTTCAAATATTAAATGAACCATTAATATTAATAAATATTCAATCAGTAAATATTTTCCCTTGTATTCACTTAATACTTTATGAATACTTTTAATAAATAAAGTCAATACCAATTATTCAAAAATTGAATAATAATAATTTATTTATTTTTTGGTGATCATATATTCTTGGAAGTCACATTTTCATCAATGAGGGGCCCACTATGTCCTAAACTTTAATTTATTATAATGGGCTAAACATGAAAATATGCTAAATGTGTGACCCTCTAGGCCGGTATCTCAATATTAATTAATATTATTCAAAAACTAGGTGTAGAGTCTAGAAACCCCCTCAAAGAACCTAAATAGATAAGTAATAGTCATAGTTTAGTGACCCATACACCAATATCCAAGATCTAGTGTCTTCTTTATTACATTGGCATAAGATACAAGGAATCACATCCCGAAGGACTGAAGAGTTTCGTACTCTTGGTAATAGAGATATATATATGATTACCATATTATTTTTTAATACACAAATTAAAACATAATTTTTTTGAGAATAACATTATTCCATCTATAATATCCTTTTATATCAACCATAGTACACATTATGGATTCATGGAGAAAGGAAAAAAATAATGGTGTGCTCAAATGCTAAATAAGGCTTAAGTATAACGAAAGATATCATAACACAATAATAATATCAATATATAATGGTAAATAAATGAACACACATTCTATTAAAATAACATTACTGTCATGATAATATTTTTCATTATCAATATGGAGAGGAAAATAATTGAACACACATTCCATTTAATCAATAACAGAGAATAAAATGAATCCATATATAATATAATAGAAAAAATATCATGGATAATAATAACTGAATTATAATTGAAGGAAATGATTAATTATTTGATTTCATGTCTTAAGCACATGAATACCTCTACTTTCATTACTTATCTTCAATGTCGTTTAAAACTACTAGGTATAGACTGATCCTATTTTTTTAACTATACTTCTACTCTCAAGACCATTCAAAAGACAATTTAAAACTACTGAGTACCAAATCATAGGGTTTTTTCAACTTATATTGTCTCATGAGGACTATAAATTCATTTATGGGATATATAAATTCTATGCCACACCTATCCCTACATGTCTAAAGAATTACCTATATATCAGATAATCAATTTAATTTATGAATCAATGTGCCTAATCATCAAATATCTATATTCAGTAAAGGATACATATTATCATTGATTCCCCATTTAATCAAATAAATTTCACATAAAAACACCATATATATAAATGATATATGGTTTAACAATAAACATATCAATGATATATAATGTTGATATTTTGGGTAAATTTAATGTTTGATGATCACATAAAAGTGAATATTTCAAGGGAATGTTAATGAATATAAAAATTATTCAATACAACATATACCCATTAGAGTAAGAATAAAGTATTTTTGTCATTGATGAATATAAATATCATAAAATGACTTGTAAAAAATTCTTGATAAAAATATCATTTTCATTTTGAAAGTCAGTTTTCAAAACATTAAAAATTTACAAAATAATATCGTATACAAATAATCTTGAAATATTATAAATTAATCTTTAAAAAATATTTGACCATGGAAACAAAAAATTATGTATATATTATTCAAGATAAAATAGATATTCTTTTCACATTTATTGTAAAATCCAAAGAGGGGTTGTTTTGAAAATAAAGTGAATATTCATTTTAAAATATTTTTAAAATATGTAAAAATGGGTAAAAATGGATTTAATAAATCATTTGGAAAAAGTTAAAAAAAATTCAATTCAATTTTTGAAAAAAATGATTTTGTAAGAAAACATATTTCTGACCAAAGACATAAATAAAGTTAAATTTTTATAAACACATTTTATCAATTATTTTAATTACTAAAGAGTAGTAAAATAGTAAAATTAAATCAAAAAATCATAAATAACCAAAGTATAATAAAATTAAATTATTTTTATTATACCATTATCAAATAATTTCCTTTATTTTAAATTCAAGAATAAACAATCATGATTAGAATTAGATTCTAAAATAAACCCTTACAATGATATTGACATTGAAATGAGAATTAATGAGTAAATTTATTAGGGATATAAATAATAAATCCTCATAAAAAATGTGTCAATAAAACATAAGAAAATAAAAAATCATTCTACACATAATATTATAATATCAATGACAACAAATAAGTTATATAACCCAATAAAAATAAATTGAGTTGTGAAATTCTTTATCACTGTGTAAATTTAATGTAAAATCCATTTGGATAGTATAATTAAAATCAAAACTTAAAATAACATAAATTATTAATTAGTCATGATATTACATGTAAAATAGGTTTTATATACACCATATAAAATAAATTTGGTGTATAATATTACAATATGCCTCAATTAAAGGAAATTGTGATGAAATCCCTTACATTACGCTTCCTTTTAGTTGAACATGATTTAACCAACTATATAAAAGTTTCAAATATAATATTAACTTATAATATATCCATATTAATGTTTATAATATCATATATTATCCCTTAATAACATCTCATCTCTATTTTGTTAATAATATTTTATTATTTTCATTGTCTCGGGTGTTAATTTCCTTGTTTTCTCATGCACATTTTGTTATGAATGTTCTGTTTCTTTCTCTAATTATATAGTTATATAATCAAAAAAATAATAATAATTATATAACTATCATATTTATACATATGTTATAATTTTAAAACAAATCATTAAGGATGGTTGTGAAAAATTAAGTATGTTACGATCATGGAGGTGGTAGGTCGTACTTACGCATTGGTAACATTTTCATTTTTCAATTATAATTATAGAAAAAAGGAATGTAATATTTTATCCTTAAAAATTATTATAATATATTATATACTATATTATTTATTTAATTACACAAACATATTTATATAATGCATTTGGTGTGGTGATGAAATGATAGTCATGTCATTTTGTGATGGTTGTAGTCCACATGTACACGAATGACGTAATCATATTTAATTATGAAAAAAGGTAATAAATAAAATGATATATATATATATATATATTATCATTTAATAATGATAAATATTTCATTAATATCATAATTATGTTGTTTATATAATATATAATCATTTAATTTATCATTATCACCTTACATGTTATGTGTTAGTGAACAAGGAATCACATCACTTTGTGTGGTAGTAGTCTGTCATACACACATGTGATGTTATTGTATCCCCTATGAAAATGAAACTAAAAGGTTTTATATTATATAATGAATACAGAGGTATAATTATGTTATAAAAATAATATATATATATGTATATATATGTATATATATGTGTGTGTATATATACACATATATATATATATATATATGTATAAATATGTGCATATATGTATATATATATATATATAATTTAGATCCATCATCATACCCAACCATGAGAGGTGGTATTGAAAAAACAAATGACATCGGTTCACGAGGTGATTGTCCACCGTACACATGAATTATGCTTTCGTAACACATTTAATGGAAGTAGAGATTTTTTTAGGTCATTACATTATGGTAAAAACCTTATGGTTTATCGAAGATACTACGGTTATTATATCAATATGGATTAATAATAATTTAATTAAGTGGAGAAATAAATAAAATAAAAACTCTCGATAAAGAACCTTACTCTTATTCGGGTATCTTCCTAAGGATTTCAATAAAGACATCCTATGTTGTATATATGACAAAAACAAGGCTTCTAAGAAGTGGTAAGGGAATTGGGGATTTTTTTGTTGTAAGTTTCTGAAAAAAAGTTATTTGATGGTTTGAAAAAGAGAGGATATGGGGTGTCGTTTTATAAGTGAGGAGAGTGACAACTTATAATTCTGTAAAAATATTCAATTATAGCTACATTTTTATCACTTCACAATCTCAAATAATAAACTATTATCAAAACTTTAAGATATAAGGTTTAAATATTTCTAGAAAATTGTTTTCTTACAAGTTTGTGGGTCATGTATACCCATCATCTTCTAAGTTTAACACCCGAGTAAATCCATTTTTACCTTAACTTTGGTAATTAATTTTAACTATTTTCTCTCTTAATTTTGGTCAAAAATTAAGTTGGTATTATTATAAATTATTGATTATTATGATTCCAAATATGGAATCAATTTCTCCAAATATAATTCAGATAATTTGAATAACTAAATTTAAAATTAATCTCATAGATCCGATGAGAATGCGGGGTTTTAAAGAGGAAATATTCAAATGTTTACAATGATTTTATAACTAAACTAAATATAAAAATTATTTAAATGACCTTAATTAGATTAATTGAAATATAATTGAACTATTTTTAAATATAAACCAATTAAAAATAAAATATAACATTATAAATTATATAAATGACAATAAGTTTTTCATTTAAAATTCAATATTTTTCACTATTCATTAAAAAATGAGCCTTTCAGAAAAATCCAAAAAAAATCACCATAAAAATATTTATATTATCAATTTAAAAGAGATCTTTATTTTTCAAAATAAATTTTCTAAAATTATTGAAAATTAATTTTAAATTATTTATGGAATGCGTGACTAAACCCTCTAGAAAAAATAAATCTTTTCAGAAAACATTTATTTTTTTATTTTAATAAATAAATAAAAAATGAACATTTGTACATTATATACTTTCATAATTTATTTAATGTTATTCATAACTACTATTATATTATCTTGGTGATAACTATCACATTAAATATTAAAATTTTAATAATATGTTACGTTTCGTTTAAACTCGGTGTTATATGTATTACAAGCTAAAATCAATGTTGTGCATAATGAAATCTATTGAAGTGATTAAATTTATTTAAAAAAATATATCATAAAGTATAATTTTTTTATATTTTATTTTAATCTTTTTTTCATGTCTCGTACGCTATCAAATACATTGTTCTTGTTTTTGAATTTTATGGTGTTACATTCTCCCCACCATAAATAAATTATGTCCTCACAATTTAAACTTTACATCATTAATCAAGGATCTGATATTTGATATTTATTTTATTGAAAATCCACATCATAAAATGATATAACAAAATATCTTCTTAATAATATATGAATAGGAGTAAAAAGGTTATGTAGAATAAAAAATAACTATGTTTCCATGTAGGAGAACATATGCGAGAAATGAAAACATAGAACTAGTAGAAAATGGTTAAATAATTTTAGAGAGTGAATGAGGTAATTTATAATAAGTTAATGATCAATGGAAAGTTAAGGTCCTCAAAACCATAAGTCTTTTATGATTTAAAGTACCATCTAATTCTTTGAATTTGAAGGTAATAGGATAACAACTTTTCTTCAAGATCCTTTTCCTAAAGTTGTAGAGTTATTTTACTATCAAATAATATAAGAAAATATACTCACTTGAAAATTTTATATTTCATAATCACAATTATATCCTTTGGTTATGCTTAGATAAATTTCCAATTCATCACTTACTCTAAAAAGTAATGTCTATAAATGAATTTTTGTATGAGTAAAGCACTAAAATTCACTTTTAACAGATCATAAGTTCCAAAAAAGAGTTACAAGTATTTACATCTATCTCTAACTATTTTCTAAAACCAATATTGTGAGAAAAAGAAGTCCAATTTAATAAATTAATCTCTAAAACTCAAAAGTAACATATCTGGTTCATCATTAATATTTATTTTTCAAATGTTTTATCTAAAAATAGTGACATATTAACAAATACATCACATAGGGTAGTGGTAGGTTTTAAACCCTTATCATTATTTATTTAGGGATTCAAGCCCCATGACCTTTCTGAATGTGATGGTTTGTCACCAAACATGTGGGTTATCCTTTCTAAAACCATATTAATATGATTCCTATAAGATTACAAATAAAATATGATGGATATCCTTGAAAGAAAATTAATTATTAAATAACCATTTTACTATTGTTTTTAATACAACCTTAATACATAAATACTTCACCCATTTTATTACCACATAGGTCCATCTGTGGCCTAGGATTTATCCTTTATAAGAGGGAATTGAATCAGATAATTCCCTAGTTCTATACATGTAAAACAATATACTATAAATTGATCCCTAGGATAAAATTCATTTCCTTCTAACATATTCTTAATTTTTTCCCATCAATTATTTTATTTATTCCCTTATTTTCAACCAAAAAATAATTTATATGTTCTTTTGAGACACTTTCCTACGTGTAACATTCTACATTTCAAATATGACCAAAATCATGGCTTCTTTCCTCCATGGTATCCACCACTCACGTTCTTAAAAATTTCCATCATTCTCTTCTCTAGTGAGTCCTAGAGTTGGTTAATATATAGGTTCTTAATCACATTTTAGGATACCTAATTGTGAATAATTATTATATCTTTCACTCTTATAATAATCCTATTTGGTTTCTCATATTCACCACATATTACATGATGTTTGATGTTAACATGATTCCTTTGGGTTCTATCCATTAACGAAATCCAAAAATCATAGTGTGAACAACAATAATCATAATTGGAAGACTATAAAATCATTTATAGGATGTTAAAACAATTTCATCCATTTTCTAGAATAATATACCATTGTTTTAACCTAGGTCATTCATTTTCATTGACTATTTAAATTCTTTATAATGTTTTTTAAAGAAAATGTGAATTATCCTAAACATATCCTCTAAGAGTTTCAAACTTGGTGCACAGTAATTCCCATTTTTATCCACTGTGGGATGATCAAGTTAATACCAATGCACCATTTTCAAAGTTATCACCCCTAGGTACATATATTATAGAACCACATCCACTATTAGTATCTACATATGGATTTATAATAAAGAAAACACACATAATCTATTATTTAATAAAACTTTATGAGGTTTATATACTTATCCTAAAAGTATATAATAGGGTTATGTTCCCTGATATATGTTTTTCTAAATCTGGATACCAAGGTTTCTACTAAAATTCTTCTGATACCAACTATAGTGACCCAGACCACAATAGCTTGAAGCCAGTTGTTTCTTTATTATATTGTCATAGGATATAATGAATGACATCATAAAGGTTTGAATACTTTAGTAGACTTAGATAACTATATAAATATATGATTCCCATATTACATTTGAATACACAAATTACAACATAATTTTTTTAAAGAATAACATTATTTCGTCTATAATATCCTTTTATATCAATTATAGTACACTTCAGGAATTCTTGGAGAAAGGAAACAAAATATGGAGGATCTCAAATGCTCAGTAAGGGTTAAGTATAGTGTAATTTATCATGAATAAATAAGTAAAATTCATAGGAAAGTTAAATAACTTAAAATAAATTCCATTCAAATAACATTACTATCATGATATGATAAGGGATAATAAATATGTAAAGGTAAATAGCTGAAAACTCATTCAATTTAATCCATAATTGAGATTGAAATGCATCTACATATAATATCATAGAGAAAATATCACGGATAATAATAACTGAATTATAATTAATTTAAATAATTAATTATTTAAAGTCATGTCTTGGTCACATGAAAACCAACTAGGTACAAATGATTCCCGTTTGTCCAACTATACTTCTATTATCAAGACCTTCCACAAGATAGTTTAAAAATATTGGTTACAAAGTCCGATAGTTTGGAAAACTTATTTTGTATCATGAGTTATAACACTACATCTAGGGGCTATATAAATTTGTGGTCCCACCCATCACTGCATGTTCAAATCTTTCCTCATATATCGAATAATAGAATTAATTCTTGAATCGATCATTATTATCAAATATCCGTATTGAGAAAAGGATAAAGATTTTCAATATTCCCCAAGTCAAAAAAATAACCTTCAATGTAAAACACCATATTTAAGAATATGATATTATTTAAGAAATAAATATATCCATGTTATATATTGTCAATATTCTAGGGAAATTTAATGTCTATTGATCATATTAAAGTGAATATTTCAAGTGAAGGCCAATAACTACAAAAATTAATCAAGAAAGTTAATATCAATACTTTACTTGGTCAAGATGATCATAAACCATTAAGAGAAACAATAAGGATGGTATAAATACATTATTTAATCATGTGAGTAAGAACAAAGGGTTTTTTCATTGATTCCTGGAAATAAAATAAAAGGATATTTAAAAACAATCTCGGGGAAAATACATTTTTTCATTTAAAAAATCAGTTTTTAGAAAATAAAACATTTTATAAATAAATTTATTTTTAAATAAACTTTAAAAATTATAAATTAATATCTAAATCATTTTTAGGTTATGATGGACAACAATTCCTTATATGACATATACGTTAAAAAATATTCCTTTCACATTTTCAGTAAAATACAAACAGGAATTACTTTGAAAATTACAAGAAGATTGATTTATATTTCTTAGTAAAAAGTAAAAATGGGTAAAATTTTATTAAATAAATAATTATTAAAAGTTTTTGAACATTTTGTGAAAACATGGTGTTAGAAGAAAATAGATTCCTGACCAAAGAGAGAATAAATTCATATTTTTTTAAAAACATTTTATCAATATTTTATGTAAAAAATAGTGTAATAATGGTAATATTACTAAAAAATATCATTAATAACAAAAATATAATAAAATTAAATTGTTTTATTATAAAAATATCAAATAATTTCCTTCAATTGAAATTCCAGAATAAATAATCTCAATTAGAATGATATTGTGAAATAAAACTATAAGATGATCATAATGTTAAAGTGAGAATTAATCAATGAATTTATTGTGTGTATCAACTATAAATCTAAATAAAACAAGTGGAAATAAAACATAATATAATAAATAGTCATTATACACATAATCTTATAATATCAATGAAAAAAATGTCACACCCATGACTTTTTTTTAAATTCATTACTCATTTAATTTCCATTCCCGATTTGTTTTGGGGGTTTACCACTCATTTTTTTGAAAATGGTGGGTTTTGAAAATTTGGGCCAAACCGTGAGCCCAAATCCAGATTTAAAAACAAATTTTGATTCATCTATAACTCCTTCAATTTTTACTATTTTATACTCATTCCACTTCCCAATTGGCATACCCTAATATATTAAAAACACCATATCACTTTGAACCACATAGAAATCTTAAATCATGATGGATTTGGGTTTTTAATTAAGGTAATGGACCTGCCTGTAATCCCATTTCCTGCTTTAAATTATTGTTTTAAAATTTCAATATCTCAATTTTTTACTATTTTTTCGGTGATTAAACCTCCCACTAGAAGCCAAAAACCTCAGCCTCACCCCATGTATCGCGTTTTCCTCTTTGGAGCTCATATACCCTACGTATTTGGACGATATTTCTCAATCTTTCTCAAATAGACCAGATTTGATGAGGTAAAATGGATCTTTCATAACTCCTTCAATTTTAATACTTTTCCCCCATTTCAGTCCCCACATGACCTAATATGACTCCTTAGGACCTCCATATCAGTTTTGGGTACTTGGAGATTCATATATTGGTGCATTGGGGTTGATTTATTCAAGATATTTCAAGTAAGGGAATTCCTTCTTGGTTCTTTCCATCCTCTTTTAGTTTTTATTCCTCTTTATTGAATTTACTCATGTCTAGAAGTTGGGGTTAGATCCTAAGGTCTGATTTGGTATCTTTTGGGTCAATTTTTGGTGGTCTAGGTCTGGATTTATATTCCTTGTGGTGCGGCGGTGGTACGCTTAATGTTTCGCACCATGTTTTGAGGGTTTCGACTCAAAAGGTAGGTGATTCCATGTGTAACCATTTTATGATGAGTTAGCTTGCTTGGTTTATTAGTTTAGTAAGTTTATAATCTGTTTTTTGTGGTTTTAAAATTATTATTGATGAAATTGGTTATACATTTAATTTTTAGTTGTATTTTACCTTGAAATTGGGTACTTTTCACGTGTGACTCTTTGGGTAATGTTTGGGTTTAGTTTATAACATATTAAAGTGATTTATTAGTCTTGAAAGGGGCTTCCAATTCTGTTTTGTTAATTCCTTATTGTCATGTGGGCCTTTAAAAGAGGTTTTTGAATGAGTTTAAGGTGTAAAACCGTGTTGTACTTTTTGAAGGTGATTTATGAAAACGTGTGTTTTTCATGTGTATCTTTGTGGTATTATTTGATGTATTTTTATAACATTTGGTGGTGGTTTAATAATTGTTTTAGGGATGAAAATTTTTTTTGGGATTGGTATTGGTTTGATTTTGGTTTTGAATCAGGGTTTTGAAATGGGTTTAGTGTGCAAACAATGGTTATACCTCTTGGGTTTGTTTTATAAAAATTTCAAATGTTTTATTTGGTTAAACAAAGTTGGGAAATGGTGTATATGTACTATTTGGGTTAGTGTGTTCTCCTAATGTGGGTTTTTTAATGGTAAATTATTGATTTTAGATGTTAAACATTTTTAGAATTTTTTATAAATTGCATAAATGTGTTACTAAATTGTGTTTTGTGTGCGAAACACGGGTGTGGGATATTTCGTGTGAGTTTATTTATAAAATGAATTGTGAAGGTGAGAAGGGTATTGTGTGACATGTGTGTGGGCTGTTATGTGAGTTGAATATCTTGTAATGGTTTTATAAACATTTTTAATAGATTTGTGGAAGTGTTAAAGAAATGTGAAAAGTGTTGTAGGCAATTTGGAGTGAGTTTGATTTCAAAATGCATTTAAATGAAAAGTGGAATTTGTGACTTTAGTGATGTACATGGGGCTTTTTGGATTATGTGTGATGTGGAAGTGGTATTTTCATGGTAAAACTATATTTCTTGGATTGTGAACTTGTTTGAGCACAATGGGAAAACCCGGGTATCTAGGTGGGTGGATGTGTACTAGTATGCTAGTGAATCCGTGGGGTTTGGCCTCAGTTTCACATAGCAATATTGACGCTTAAAACTCTAACTAAACTATGATGATGATGATTGGGGACCACGAGGTTATGGGTATGATCCCTACTAGTGTATTGTGCATGAGAACGGATATTTTTTTGTGGTTACTCTCACCAAGATACGAGGTACCTGGGACCCACAGCTAGCTAGTGCCTAGGGGTTATTTCCTATTACTTGTGCTCATTAGATCCTTTTTACTTACCGTCGGTATACGGTATTTTTGGATTGAAAATTCAGTATCTTTGTTAGTTATTTTAAAATTTTTTGTCCTTTAAAATTAGCCCACATGAAAATTGTTTTCATTTATTATTGCATCCTTTAGAAAATTGTAATAAGCATTTCTTATTTACAAAACATGCAATGCTTTTTGACATGAAATGTTTATCGCATGGAATATCTTAGTGGTGGTATCCTACTGGTATTTCTCTCACACCCTACATACACCTTTGGGTGTAAGTAGACTTTCTTATTTTATGCCACAGGATTGGGTATAGGTTTTATGCCTTTGGTTCTGGTTTTTAGTGGTCCATCGTGATACAGTGTCGTGGAGATGGCTTGAGGGCGGTGCCTCTTTCCATGTGGAGGTTCATGGGATGTCTTTTCTTGGGTTTGTACCATTGTAATGGTGTTCAAACATTGTTTAATATTGTGTAATTCAGTTCTTAATTTTTATTAAAAGATGTTTTGGTTTGAAAAATCCATATTTTATTTCTTGGATTCATTTGTTGTTTTAAGTATAACAAATTTGGGTAAATCATTCCCAATTATCATTTTATGATACCCGGGAACTTGTGTCAACCCGTGGGGATCGGGAACGCCCTTCGGGCCTTGGCACAGGCTGGGTTTCGTGCTGGTTTGATGGTGACCAGATCCGATTTGTGACAAAATGGTATCAAAGGAGGTTCGCTCTCTTTGGGTCATGTTATTTAGGGAAGAGTCAGGATAGTATGGAGATAAGATTATATGGACTTGGTATTCTATTTATGGGTAGTGTTCCTGATCACCACACCTCATGGAAGGATTCAAGTTTCCCGGGGAAGTCAGGACCTTTCAGAGTCCTTTGGTTTTCATGGTTTAACAATGATTAGGGGAAATGAAAAGAGAGTTGGGTTAATGGTCTCAGTAAGAACGCAGGGCCTGGAAAGCCATGTGGAGCTGGGGATATTCTCTAGAACACTCTCTGTGTCTGTGAAGTGATTGCAATATGGCTTCCAACCATATGTCCAAGTCACCCACTGAAACTAGTTTCCCCTCGCATTGTCTTGCGTTATTTAGTTCTGAAATCTTGGAACTTTGGTTTTAAACTGACTTGGTTTTAATAAGTGTAAAGTTTTTGTGAAATGATTTTCAAATAAATATGGAATGTTTTGATTTATGAAATGGTGTAACTGACTTTTCAGAATTGTTTTGAAATGTAAAATAGTATGCTTACACCTCTTTTGAAAGCCGGAACCATATTGAAGTTGGTTTTCAAAATTGTTTCCAATTTAGTTTTCTAAACGATTAAAGGGTGTTTTAATGGGATGAGATGTTTTGAAATTGATGTGAATAACTTGAAAGTGAGTTCTTTTTTTAAATGTTTGTGTCCTTATGAAATGTTTTGTAAGATGTGAATTGGGATTTTGATCTCATTGTTAGCAGTTTTGAGAAAAAGGTTGGGTTGGTTGACCTTTTTTTTTTGAAAAGTGGAAGGAATTTTTTTTTACCCTTTGGTATTTCCATGAGTGACCACATGCATGGGGTTATATGGGATGATGGATGGATTATGGAATGACTGGATGAGTGCTGGGATGGTTATGAGGAGGGTGCTCTGTGTGGAACAAAGACATGCATGTGTGAGGCCCATGGGGTACCATTGGTGGATACGCTTACTGCAAAACTATTTGTTTTCAAAGAATTGGTTTTAAAGAAAAACATGATGTCTTTATTAATAGTTTGGTATTGTTTGTATTATGGGTTTTTGAAAATGTTGATGTTGTGGGATGTTTTGAGTCCAAGAACCACTTCTGTTTAAACTTTGTTTTGGTTTTGTGTTTGGTCGGTAAGTTGTGTCATAGGGACGGTCAGTGGTCTCTTTTGAAAAATGTTTTGGGATGCCTTTATGGTGGTTCCCATAATGTTTATGGATCTGGTTTGTGGCAAGGTTTGAACAATGGACCAGCTTGGTTGGGTTCTTGGTTTCTCTCATTAGATAAGGTACCCCCCCATTAAGGGTTAATGCACAACTGAAGTGCAACCCGTATTGTTTCTCCATTGGAAAATCATCCAGTTGATCAATATAAGGAATATTTTATAGATCATTATTGATTGAGTCTACAAACATTCAGTTAGTTGATTTGTGGATCCTCTTGTAGTGGGATAGTGCTTGTGGAAGGTTGAAAGAGGGCTTAGTTTCTTAAGTTTCATGATTCATTGAAGGTGGAAGTGTTATTTGGTTGTTAGTGTGGATGAGTGTCATGATGGTGTCTAAGAGGGCCTATGGGTTCTTCATAGTTTCCTTGAAGTAAGAGTTATTATTAAACCACCAATTTTGAGATTTTGTTCATGATAGGATATTGTTTCCACTTTTTGGACTTGTCTGTTGTTTAGGGACTTGGAATATGGTCATGTTCCATGTATTGTTTCTATCAATCACAAGGGTCATGTTCAGTGATGCATTGTGATGTTGTGTTCTCTTTTGACCATAAAAGTGATGGTCACACAATCCTCTGAGGTTCTATGTTATGTTGGGAGTATGTATCCCTTGTAAGAAACATCAAATCATGTATCTTAGAGGAATGTGTTTATACGTGTCTTTCCCTTCTGTTGTTTCTCACCCAAAGAAACAAGGTGCGATGTGTGTGCTTATATTGTTTCCTTGTTTCAGTGAAATGTCTGGTTTTGGTAAAGTGAGATATTGAGTGTGTTATGTCTTGATGAACCCATCAGGGTATGTGGTGTTGTTGTTTGTGGTATCGAATGAAGAAGATCCATATAGGGGTTTCCACAACCTAACTGTGAGGACGAAGATGCTTTAATATTTTGAGCTCCAGCCATAGGTCCTGGAGAGAAGCTGGCGTGTAGTCAGGGGAAACCCTAGTGTCGTTTAAACCCTTGTACAAATTCCTATCCTCAGTATGAAATATAGGAAGAGTTTAAACATTTGTTGTTGTCATCTTGCTTCATTTGTTCCCGTTCGGTGGAAAGAGGTGGAGGGCCTCATCCCCATGTTATCTCTCAATGACTTTCTTGTCCCCTTTTGGTTTCCTTTGGGTTTGGGGAAAAGGTTTTAGATATTTCTAGACATGTTTAGTGAACACTTATTAGTAACCATTCCCTAGAAAACCATGTAGGTATAAGGATCCACATGGTTAGCACACAGTTTCCCAAACTGTGCGGGCTAACCGTGTTGTCGTCCCAACTCTTTATGTTTTGGCGTTTTTCTATGTCGGCCCATATTGGTCAGTTAATATGGATGGTTCTTATGGTGGGTAGAACCACTATGAGTCTCACGTATATTATTTTGAAAATGCCTAATGGGATTCTACCCCTTGTACTAGGGAGTTTGTTTGGGGCTCCCCTGTTAGTGTCTTGATTCTTTCTCAGAAAAAATTTTAAGTTGTCTCTTATGGTTAGGGAGCCCATTTGTGTATCCTTGTACCAGTAAATCACTTTTGTACTTGGTCTTGGATTGGATGTGGGTAGTCTCATTCAGAGATATATAACCACATACATCTTTCTTGGGTAAATGTTGGGATTGGAGAGTTCCCAATGGTTTAGTTATATCAAGGTAAGTGTAACCTTGTTCGATGTTCTTGTTTGTTTGGATAAATTGCTTGAGCATTGTTCAGATAGTGTTTGAGGAGTTTTATTTTAGGATAAATCCTAAATGTGATTGATAAGTTCAGTAATGAGGTGTATGTTTTGGTTGTGAAGTATTCCTTCCTTAATTGATCACTAGAGGTGTTTTGGCCTTTGGGGCGAAGCTTAGCAAAGAAGTCCATTTATGCCTTTCGGTTGGGTTTGATTTTTTCTTTCTCTGTGATGTGGCTTTCCGAGGGTGGAAAGTTTTATGGTGGGGAGAATTTTCACACCCATGAATTTTTTTTAAATTCATTACTCATTTAATTTCCATTCCCGATTTTTTTTGGGGGTTTACCACTCATTTTGGTGAAAATGATGGGTTTTGAAAATTTTGGTCAAACCGTGAGCCCAAATCCAGATTTAAAAACAAATTTTGATTCATCTATTACTCCTTAAATTTTTATTATTTTATACTCATTCTACTTCCCAGTTGGCATACCCTAATATATTAAAATCACAATATCCCTTTGAACCACATATAAATCCCAAATCATGATGGATTTGGGTTTTTAATTAAGGTAATGGGCATGCCCGTAAGCCCATTTCCTACTTTAAATTATTAAATTAAAATTTCAATATCTCATTCGGTTTTTACTTTTTTTTGGTGATTCAACCTCCCACTATAATGCAAAAACCACATCCTCACCCACTGTATCGCGTTTTCTTCTTTAGAGCTCATATACCCTGCGTATGTGGACGATCTTTCTCAATCTTTCTCAAATCGACCAAATTTGATGAGGTAAAATGAATCTTTCATAACTCCTTCAATTTTTTTCCTTTTTCCACCATTTCAGTCCGAACATGACCTTATATGACTCCTTCGGACCTCCATATCAGTTTTGGGTGCTTGGAGATTCATATATTGGTGCATTGGGGTTGATTTCTTCAAGATATTTCAAGTAAGGGAATTTCTTCATGGTTCTTTCCATCCTCTTTTAGTTTTTATTACTCTTTATTGAATTTTCTCATGTCTAAAAGTTGGGGATAGATCCTAAAGTCTGATTTGGTATCTTTTGGGTCAATTTTTGGTGGTCTAGGTATGGATTTATATTCCTTGTGGTGCGGCGGTGGTACGCTTAATGTTTCGCACCATGTTTTGAGGGTTTCGACTCAAAAGGTAGGTGATTCCATGTGTAACCATTTTATGATGAGTTAGCTTGTCTGGTTTATTAATTTAGTATGTTTATAATCTGTTTTGTGTGTTTTTAAAACTGTTATTGATGAATTTGGTTATACATTTAATTTTTAGTTGTATTTTAGCTTGAAATTGGGTACTTTTCATGTGTGACTCTTGGGGTAATGTTTGGGTTTAGATTATAACATATGAAAGTGATTTATTAGTCTTGAAAGGGGATTCCAATTATGTTTTGTTAATTCCTTATTGTCATGTGGGCCTTTAAAAGAGGTTTTTGAATGAGTTTAAGGTGTAAAACCGTGTTGTACTTTTTGAAGGTGATTTATGAAAACGTGTGTTTTTCATGTGTATCTTTGTGGTAATATTTGATGTATTTTTATAGCATTTGGTGGTGGTTTAATAATTTTTTTAGGGCTTAAAAATTCTGTTTTGGATTGGTATTGGTATGATTTTGGTTTTGAATGAGGTTTTTGAAATGGGTTTAGTGTGCAAACAATGGTTATACCTCTTGGGTTTGTTTTATAAAAATTGCAAATGTTTTATTTGGTTAAACAAAGTTGGGAAAGGGTGTATATGTACTGTTTGGGTGAGTGTGTTCACCTAATGTGGGTTTTTGAATGGTAAAGTGGTGATTTGAGATGTTAGAAATTTTTATATTTTTTTATAAATTGCTGAAATGTGTTACTAAATTGGGTTTTGTGTGCGAAACACGGGTGTGGGATATTTTTTGTGAGTTTATTTATAAAATGAATTGTGAAGGTGAGAAGGGTATTGTGTGACATGTGTGTGGGTTGTTATGTGATTTGAATATCTTGTAATGGTTTTATAAAATTGTTTAATGGATTTGTGGAAGTGTTAAAGAAATGTGAAAAGTGTTGTAGGCAATTTGGAGTGAGTTTGGTTTCAAAATGCATTTGAATGAAAAGTGGAATTTGTGACTTTAGTGATGTACATGGGGATATTTGGTTAATGTGTGATGTGGAAGTGATATTTACATGTGAAAACTATATTTCTTGGATTGTGAACTTGTTTGACCACAATGGGAAAACCCGGGTATCTAGTTGGGTGGACGTGTACTAGTATGCTAGTGAATCTGTGGGGTTTGGCCTCAGTTTCACTTAGCAAGATTGACTATTACAACTCTAACTAAACAATGATGACGATGATTGGGGACCACTAGGTTATGGGTATTATACCTTCTAGTGGATTGTTCACGAGAATGGATATTTTTTTGTGGTTACTCTCACCGAGATACGAGGTATCTGGGACCCACAGCTAGCTAGTGCCTAGGGGTTATTTCCTATTACTTGTGCTCATTATAACCTTTGTACTTACCATCGGTATACGGTATTGTTGGATTGAAAATTCAGTAGTTTTGTTAGTTATTTTAAAATTGTTGGTCCTTTAAAATTTCCCCACATGAAAACTATTTTAATTTATTATTGCATCCTTTAGAAAATTGTAATAAGCATTTCTTATTTACAAAACTTGCAATGCTTTTTTACATGAAATGCTTATCACATGGAATATCTTAGTGGTGGTATCCTACTGGGCTTTCGCTCACACCCTACATACACCTTTGGGTGTAAGTAGACTTGTTTATTTTATGTCACAGGATTGGGTACAGGTTTTATGCCTTTGGTTCGGGTTTTTAGTGGTCCATCGTGATATAGTGTCGTGGAGATGGCTTGAGGGCGGTGCCTCTTTCCATGTGGAGGTTCGTGGGCTGTCCTTTCTTGGATTTTTACCATTGTAATGGTGTTCAAGCATTTTTTTATATTGTGTAATTCAGTTTTGAATTTTTATTAAAAGATTTTTTGGTTTGAAAAATCCAGATTTTATTTCTTGGATTCATTTGTTGTTTTAAGTATAAAAAATTTGGTTAAATCGTACCCAATTATCATTTTATGATACCCGAGCACTTGTTCCAACCCGTAGGGATCGGGAACGCCCTTTGGGCCTTGGTACGGGCCAGGTTTGGTGTTGGTTTGATGGGGACCAGATCTGGTTCATGAAAAAAAAAATATAACCCAATGAAAATAAATTGAGTTATGAAATTCATTTCCACATAGTAACTTTCAATCCAAATCCATTTAGATGAAATAATTCAAATAGAATCTCAAATAGAATTAATTATTAAAAAATCATGATATTAAACATAAAATAGGTATTATATAAACCAAATAAAAGAAATTATGTGCATAACATAACAATATGCATCAATAAAATGAAATTGACATGAAATCTCTTACATTACAATTTCTTTTTGTTGAATGTAATTTAACCACATGTGAACTGGTTTTAAATATGTTATTAACTTATAATATAACAATATTAATATTTATAATATCATATATTATCCATTAATAATATCTTATCACCTTTTCATTAATAATCTTTTATTATTTTCATTGTTTTAAGTGTTAATTGCCTTATTTTATCATGTGTGTTTTGTTAATAATGTTATAGATTTTATATATATTATATAGTTATTTCATCTCTAGAATAATAATAATGACATTTTTATTATATTTATATATCATTTATACTTTTATAACCAATCATTAAGTATTTTTATGAAAAATGAATTATCTTACGATAATGTAGATTGTGGGTCATATGTATGCATGAGTAACATTTTCATTTTCCAAGGATCATTATAGAAAGGGGGTGTTTAATATTTTATCCTTATATAATGAAAATAATATCTTAAATAGAAGATTATTTATTTAAATATACATATATATATCATCCATGTGGAGTGGTGATGAAAACAGAGTCACATAGTTTTATGAAGGCGGTAGTCCACGCATTAAAAAATTATGTTATCATCTTTCATTGAGTGAAAAGGTAAGAAATAAAACAATATGTATATATATTATCTTTTTAGAGTGATAAATATTTTATAAAAATTAATATTATGTCTTGCATATATGTAAGATCCAGGAATTTTTGGAGGTACGTTCCTTTCTAAAACTTTGTTTAAATACCCTAAAGATGGCTAAATAAAATATTATCAGTTGTATGAAGTGGACCATGGGTTTGTTTTGGGGGTTAAGGAAATAAAATAAAGAGTTAATGGAAAATGAGTTTATGTTACATACTTGGCACACGGTTTGGGATAATTGTACACCTAAACCATCTGAACTATGGAAAAAGGACACACAGTTAAGTAAACCATGTAAGGGGGAGTCCAAATCATGTGATATTGGATAGATCTATTATGCATGGTTGGGGCATGGTTAGTTCATGGTTTTCGGAACTATGTGGTCAAACTGTGTGCCTCATTAAAAGTGGGTTTTTACCATCCCCCACCCCTCCCCCTAACTATTTTATGTGTTTGACCAGATTTTATCCCAAATTCTTCTCCTAAAATACATAGAGACAAACCTAAACACCCAAATATTCCTAGGGGTATATATCCTTTTTTATAGTCCATTTAGATTTTTATTGGGTCTAGATGAAGATCTAGGTAATTCTAATACTTCACTTTGATCTCTTTTCTGAATTAGGGCTTTTGGTTTGTTCTTCTTCTTATGAATCCCTAAAACCCTCTTTTGCTATAGGATCATAGGTTCGGGATTCAAATAGTGTTTGAATCCAAGTAAAATTCCGAGATTAAGTATACTTTTTTATTCGGAATCATGGTAGGTAGTCTACTAATTATGTTCCATAGTCTCAAAACTAATTTTTTTCATGTGTGGTTGTGTTATTGCTTCTCACTTGTTGTGAAATTTATGCCTTTAGTGATATTTAGTAAAATGGTTCTCTAAATGATTAATTGAACCTCTCATGATACCCATGGGATTCATTGATATTGATTATACTGGTTTAGGTCCACCCATGGGGTGTGTCAATTTTCCCGAACATGGAAATTTGTAAAGTTAATCATTGTGTTGCTTTATGTTGAGATATATCCCATGATAAATATGTTGACATGTTGGTTGATTTATAAAGGGGAATTAATGGTAGTTTTTTCAAGTCATTGGAAATGTAATAAGGGGTTATTTGGAATAATTTTAAAGGGGTAAATGAAATAAATCAAATTTGATAAATGTATTTAAAGTCTGTAACTAAAATGAATAAATATGATAAGTTACATGAATTGATGAATATCTTAAATGGGAAGATGTATTGGAATTGTTGAATATTATTAATAAGTTAAGTCATGGGAAAGGGAAGTGGGTTAAATGGGTTTTGCAAAGTAATTGGTAAATTTGATAATGGGTTAGGTCTTGATGTTTATTTATATGTTTTATAATTATGAAATGTGAATGTTATGTGTATTGATTGTATATGGTTTGTGATATGGTATATGTGAAAAATGGATAATTATTCATGTGTTCATGGCTTGGTATTTGGGGGGGTATTTTACTAGAGGATTTACTCCCATGGGTCTGGTTAAAGTGAGTCTCTAAACCCCACCCCTATAATGCACAGTTTAGATAATGGGAATGAGGCACTATGCCACTGACATTTTAATTCGATGAGACTACACGGATTGATAATCCAAGGTAAGGGTGTTTTTTTTTTGGTTAACTGTTTATCCCTAGTGAGATAGGTAACTTCACTTACTCCCTTATGCATAGTAATTGATAGGCTTAACCGTAGTGTAAATGATGTAAATGCCTAACCCATGGAACAAATGATGAAAATGCTTAATGGTAATATTTTTAACTAATGAAACTTGAGATATATTTTGTTAAATTTTCATTTATTTAGTACTTTCAAGCACTGTCTATTTATAATAGATATTTTTTAGACACCATTTATGGTGGCCTAGTGAGTTTTAATCACACCATTATTAGGCCACCATTGGGTACCTGAGTAGAATTTATGTTTGCAATTTAAGAAAAGGGAAAGGGTCATGTGTTAGTGGGTTGATTGGGCCTGGAATTTGCATGGATGAGGGATCTAGACTCGGATTCCTGACATGTCTTGAGGATTTGCCTGTTTATTTTTATTTGGGTTTTTTTATCACTTATCACTGTATGAGATGACATAACATATTTATTATTTGGTTATGGTCTTATCCCCAATTTTAGGAAATGGTTGTTAATGAATGTTTGTTGGTCATTTCCTAATGTTTCCTTTATTTTTAATTGTTATATACTATGTATAACTATGATAAAGAGGGTACAGTATTCCCATGTGTTTATTTAGACCCTCACTCTTTATCGGTAGCCTCTGACATATGGGGAGGCATGTATGAGTTTGTGTAGCAACTTAGATCAATGCACTAGTTAGTGTATTCTATGTTTGGTTATTATAAATTGGTATCATAATGGTTATTCTTTGTTTCCTTACTATTTAAGGATAGTATATGAGATATTTGGGTGTGTCAGGGTCTTGGAAATAAGATTGTTCGTTAGAGTAGCTAACGCATGTATAGGGGAAAACCCAAGTAACTAGGGTGGAGTTGTTGTTCTTGATATTCATTGTTATAGTTGAATGATATTTCACCATTGGGTAATGTACTTGTTATATGATGTGATTATATTATGTTATTTTTCTCATAGACAAAGATACAATAGGATATGAATTCTTGCATCATTTTAGGAACATAGGGATATAGGTGGAACACATCATGGTAGGAACATAGAGGAAATATGTGTGGGATATGAGAGATTTAGTTCTTATCCTTTCTATTGAAAAAATTGAACAAAAAATTATGTCCAACAAAGATAATGTGAAAGGGTTAATGGAATTAAGGAAATAAAATGGTTAATAAAAAATTCCTAATTAATAGTTATAAAATTTTTTTAATCTTGTTATGGTAAATTGGGAGGATTTATGTTGTAGAAGTGGAAACTGTAAAATGGGTGTTTAATAAAAATACTTTCAGATGTGTGAGTTAATTTACCCCATGTTGACCATAACCCATGATAGGGATGTAAAGGGTAGTGATAGAGATGTGTTTATATCCATTGGATTAGTTTATACAGTATGGGTTGCTTATGGATAGTAAAGAGCCTTTTTTTGAAAACTATGGACGTTTTATGTTATGCGTTTGGAGATGTGTGTTTTTCATTGTAGATAAATTCCACCACCATGATGAGTGACATTTTGTTGATAAGATTATATCATTGAGAATTCTTCTCCATATGTGGGGAAAGAAATCCCAATGGTTCAGGGTAAGAGAGGAGAGAAGCATTTCTGTGAGAAATTTTCTCATTTTATATAGATGATGGAATGGGACTGAGGGAATGTAGTGATGAGTATGTTTGACCGGACCAGAGAGTTTCAGTTGTAGCACCTGCATACATTTTTTAGAGAGGCTGGAACTGAGGTAATAGAGTTCTAGATAGAGTCTATCTAGAAGATTTGGGATCACTTGGAAACTCCTCCTAGGAAGAGAGTCATGTTTGTAGTTTATATGTTTTAGGAACTAGAAAAATTTAGTGGGATATTTTGTTTTAGACATAGAAGGATGATGGTATTCTATAGAAGGATTTTCAGGATAAGTTTCTGGAATACTTCTATCGAGAGACCTTGATACAGGAAAAGGCAATGAATTTTATGATGTTGACATAAGGGGCCATGTCAGTGATTGATTATGATGGCCACTTCACAAACTTGTGATTATTTGTCCCAGCGTTGAAAGGGGATAGGGCTACTATGAATAGATCCTTCCAAGATGGACTTGAACATGAGGCCAAGTCCAGGGTGAATATATTTCACTTAAATTTGTTTTATGAGGTAGTGGATTAGGCTCTTATTTCAATGTGGCGCCTGAGGGAGGCCTTTGGTGGTGGTTGTGTGGTCCCAGTTAGATGATCCATTGGTGTGACTTATAAGGGTAGGAATCATTTCTTTGAGAGTATTCACCAGGAAATTGGTGTATATTGTAGTCAGGGGGTCAGTCTTATAGGGTGGTGACCAGGTGTTTTTCTATCAGTGTGGAAGGTCTAGTCACATGCGTGGTTAGTGGCTCGACCAATGTTTGAGTGTCGATCTTGTGGTAGGATAGGGAATGTTCATAGGTTCTATAAGAACCCTCGATAGTCAGACACTAATAGAGGATTGAGGCTGATGCAAAGTGTAGGAAGAGGGTTGGTCACCCCATATCAGAAAGGCTGCTGAGGTTCTACTGGTTTAATTTATCGGTATGGCAGGCGTGGTACTCTGGGGAAGGATCTCTCATATCAGCAGGTTAGTATGTTACTTGGAACGCAGACAAGAGCCTAGGGTAAAGGGACATGTAAGCTTTATGAAATTCATCCAGCATCTAGGGTTGGTGAGGCCAAACCATCAAGAGTTCGAGGTATAATTATTATATCTTTTATGCTTTATAGTGCATTATTTGATATAGGTTTCATGTATTATTTTATATATTCCAATTTTGTGAGTGTGTTGGGATTAGTGGTGGAACATATATGTGGGGTAATGTCAATTACGCATTGTTAGGGGTGCGAGAAGAAAATAGCTTGCAATGTTAGGGGTGTTCCCTTGAGGATGGGGGGTACCATTTTCTTTGGGACTTGGTTGTGCTAGAGATGTCAGTATTTGATCTGATTTTTGGGATGGATTGGATACTATTATAACAATTATATATTGAATTTTACCTCGATAGGGTAATGCTCACATCCCTGTAGGGGAATAAATATGTTTACCAGGGGAATAGGGATATCCGAGAAGGCCATACAGGGATAGTCAATTGGCATATGGGAGAGCTCACAACCCAAAGGGGATTATATTATTATTGATGATTGGGAAGTATAGAAATTTTTATTTCCTCCTATGGTGGGTCAATTTTAGAATTTTTTTTCTGAGAACTTCTCAGGGTTTCCACCTGATATAGAGGTTGAGTTTATGATAGAGTTTCTATTAGGGGAAGAATGTAACAACATGACAATTTTATCAATGGAAATTCCATTCTTAAAATTATATTATACAGTATAAATTAGATAAAATAAAATTAATAACACAATAAAAACATTATAAATGAATAATTGATTAAATAAGAAGTATTTCTAGAAGTTAAGGAACCTTTACCAATTAAATAGTAACTTGACCTGTGGAATAGTAATATGACCCTTATGAAAAGTAAATTAACCAATAGAATATTAAGCTCACTAATGAAAGTATAAATAAAATTTTGGTATAATATAAATGAAATATGATATAATTATATCATACTTTAAGTAAATAAAATTTTTAAAAATTATTAATTAAGTGTTGGTATTTTATAATTCATAAATATTTAATTAAAATTTGATTATTAATTTAATAATTTAGAAGAAAATTTATTTTCATAATATGAATTCATAAATTATTATTTTTTTCTAATTATTTTTATATAATTTTTTGATACATTATTTATTTTTTTAAAGTGTTATAAAATAAATTATAATTTTGAAGAATTGTATTTTCCAAGTAAATGATGACTTTAATTTAACAATTAAATTTATCAAATTTAGAAAATTATTTTCGTGAAATTAAATTAATTTTTGAATTTTACATTTTTAAAAATGGTTAGGGTTATATTTTTGTATTTTTTTGAAATACTTGAATTTTTATAAATAATAAAATATGATGATTTATGGTATATATACATTATAAGTTAAATAAACTATTCCTTGAGTCAGGGATGATGTAAGAACCATTGGATTGAACTTAAATAATGTAATTACTATATATATTCTCATTAATAAACACTATTTCTTTTCTTGAGAAAAATTATAAACTAATGAATAAAATAATGAGAAAACATCCCTCTCCTCCACTATAAATACCCCCATCCCACCTCTTCTCCTCATGCTTTAAAGGCATTGATCCTTGTCCAAATTATATACAATACACTTACCATACATATCCCCCATGTCCAAGTGATCTTGGTCTCATCAAAATACCAAAACCTTTTCCCTATAATGATTTTCAAGGAGTATAAATTCAAGATGTAAATTCATCTTTCCTTTTATTTTAATTTATTTCTAAATTATTTTCTTATTATCTCCTAAAATACTCTCATAAAATGGTATTGTAACTTCATTAACTCACATATAATTTAATTTCATTATTATAGTGGAATAATCCATCATCAAACCTATCTTCTTTCCCTTTTATTCTAAAAATGAAAATATCATTTGTGAGGTGTTAATTTATCACCTTCAAGGAAAAAAAATTTAATTTTCCATTAACTCTTTCAAGGATGGTCATAAAACAATTTTTATGGTAAATAAAACTTAATATATATGTATGAAAGCCTATTTTATTTTGTTTAATCCTTATATAAACATGATGTTAAATAATAGAACAAAACAAATTCGTCGTGAGCGAAAACTGCCCAAAATAATCAAAAAGATTATCACTAACAACTTATCTAATGATTCGTCCTCACCAAAAATAAAAATAAATGAATTATATGAAAATTTTAAATTCTATATTTTCATTAATAAATAATATCTTCAATTAAAGATTTATATTTCCATTTTACATGAACATCCATACTCTTATACACGAAAACTGATTATGAAATCTTAGAAAATGATCACTCCTGAACGATGAAATTGAACACTATAACTCATAAAAAGGCCATATATGAACCTAATAAAATTATAATAAATAAATTAATAGTATAATGGGTTATTAATTAATTAATTAATGGTCTTAATTTTAATAATCAGTGCATTAAGATCAAGTTTATAACCATTTCGGTCATAAGGTATGGGATCCTTTCCCAACCTCTATTTTTCCTTCAGGATACTCTTTCTCTCTTGCTAACCCAATTAAATTCCTATTTATTTTTATACCCTTGTTTTTAATTCTGTTTATGTGTTCCAAACTCCTTTATCCATGCCTTAATATCCTTTTTTATGGGTAAACACGTTTTCTAATAAGGTTCCCTTCTCAAATCTTCTCGAAAAGAAAACCCGATTAAACAGAACTTCACGATTTCTTACCCACTTTTAAGTGAAATAAATAATATATTTTAAGCCGCTATTATTTTAGTAAAATATATCACTTAATATTGAATATATATCTTTGTTCAACTCTATTTTTATATAAACTATTATTCCTTATCTATTTTAAATAATCATTACAAAATTTCTTAAACTACTCTAATCTGTTTTATTTATAATGTTTCTTAAACACTATTCTTACATTTATTCACTTCACTTTTACATAATTTATCATCATATATACCTATTTTACGTTATTAATTTCCATTTATGATTTTAATATTTTCTTTTATATAACCATTATGATATTATTTATGTTATTCTTTTTGACATGATTATGATACACAATTGTTACCTTGGGTAACCCTTATGTATATGTTTAATTCATTATGTGTGATTATTCATGTGGAAAAAAAATTCATGAGTATGTTATGATGGGTGTTCCCAGATATCACTCCAATATATTTTGTAATGTTTTGTCTCGTGAAACATCATGTTGGGATAGGGAGTGAAATTGATTCTTTTATGGGACTTTGTCCACCATGTCTTGGTGTTCAGCCTTGAATCATGTTTATGTCATCTTATATATTATTTCCTCATGCCAAAAAATTCATGACTATATGTTCCCATGTTATACATGTTATTATTAAATATATTTATTCCTGTTCCATTCCTTTTATGTCATCATGTTATGCTTTCTAACCCATGTTTTGTTTTTTATTCCTATTCTTATTTCCTTATTTGGAATTTTAGCTTATCCATTTTGTTCATGTATTCTCCAGGTTATACAATGCAGTTATAGAAGCTCAAAGGAAGTTAAGAGCTCATTATGAAGATTAAATAAAATATTTTTTCATGATGTTTAACTATGTACCTAATCTTACAAATACACTAGAATTTACGATCTTTATATTGTAATTTGATGTTTAATATAAGGACACGGCCTTATTACATACATAATATTGAATTTATCCAAGAAAAAACATCCTTTTACATTGATTATCTTTTCAAATTTATATATTTAGATAATTGGTACATAATACATTTATAACATTACTCATTGTTATAGAGTGGTTACCATAAAAATAGTTTCTGTTTTTTCAAAATACAAAACATTAAATCTTAAAACAAGATTCCTTGACATTTATTCAACATTTAACATGTATTAATTCTTTTTCTTACACATCCAATAACCTATTAAAATCATTTGAAAATTTGGATGAGCACAAAAAACTCACTAAGAGATATAAAAAGAAGGAAAGAACAAATTAGTCAATGAATACTTGTAACGTATGAGATCATTTTCAAAAGATATACTTATCACCTATATATATACTTACTTTGAGAATAATGATATTTTTACAATACATTAGAACATATGTAGAACTATAAAGGTATATTGGGTCATTACTTACATAATCTTGTAACCCTCTCAACTACCTTATAATTTGTAACCCTCACGGATACCTTACTATTTGTTTGACCATCGCAGTTACACTTGGAGTAACCATACGGTCGACCACTGACATACACATACCCAATGCATTTGAAGAATATATAGTTCCCACCCTTCATCATAAACAATTCCCATGAACCATCACATAATCATACAACATGAATAATAGCATAAAAACATTGCTTTTGAATTTTGTAAAACATAATTTTAAAAGAGGATTTTATAAGAAAATCCCCATACAAATATCATACAATTGAATAGAGACTTAATAGAGTGGATGGAATATGTATATACACTATAATTAGACATAATTCAACATTATATAAGAAAAAACATCACACAATCAATTTTAATACCACATAAATAATGAAGTAGAAGGTAAACCCAGAGAATGGAAACCGGGTTAATAATTCCCTTACCTATGGATTGTCTTAATTAATAATTGTTTAAACATCATATATAATGGTTAAAATAGTGTTATTAGTATTTTAAAGATACATTTTCATGTTTATAACATATTATATGACCATTTCATAACATTATTTCACACCTTAATTGTCAGTATTTTGTTCCTTGCACTGTTTAGGGTGAGTTCCTTACATGATTTCCATGATTGGTTCATGATGGATGTTCTTATCGATTGGAAGTTAAACTCCATAATTGGAATCTAAATGTATTTACATATTTACAGTACCGTAATTTATACCATTTATCATTTTGATTTTTTATATGAGGATGATTCATAAGTTAAAACATTAATGATGTTCGTTTAGATCATTATAGTGGTTCTTTGATAATAACAACCTCATTTTGTCTTATAAATTAAAACCATGAGTAAAAAATAATTAAAAAACCATGTATGAGACATAATAAATATATTATAACCTGGTTCAACCATATTAATGATTTAATTATCATAATTTAAAGAATTAATGTAAATTGAAATCACATCGTCCACGATGTCGGTAATTCGACACATCACGGACAATGTTTTTATTCATTGAATAAGTGGGAGAGGAGAAGAATAATGATGATGAATTTTCCATGAACATGATAAAATTAATAATATACTTGATTTATTTACATTTCATGCCTCTTTTGTGATAAGAGATTAAGAAATAATAAGAAAATAAAGGAACTCAAAATAAAATAATAATAGAGAAACCCCTTACAAAAATTCTGCAGCCTAACATCTATGCAACATGGATTTAGAAAATATTAAAAAGATGGGGTACAAAGGTCACCCATAAAAAAATTAATCATAATATATAATATATCAAGAATAATAAGAAAATAAGAACATGGTATGGAAACTTTAATGTTATACCAAATAGAATAGAACTTGAATGGAAAAAAGAATGAAATTGAGAATTTTCTTACATTGTAGAGTAACTCCTATAACATGATGGTTGGAACCATGGGGGCTTGAGGAAATGTTGGGAGGAATAATAGGGAGTTAAGGATGTCAGAGATTCGTTGATGAAGAATTTGGAATGATGTTAATGATGGAATGGGTTGGTATTTAGAGCAAAAGTGAGGGATTGTTCTAATAATTTTCAAGAGACACCTCATTAGGGGTATTTGAAAAACTATGGGCTTTCCCATGGTATTTTCCCAAGGTATTAGCCACTTGGGACACCTCACATATTATTTTATTTTACACAAGTCTATCAGATTTATTACATCACTATTACATCATTCATGATGTCATTAACACAATGAAAATTAAAACATTTTTTACTGTTTAACCAAAAATCAACTATTTTAGAAAAATCCCAAAAATTAACCCTAAACATTTATCAACTTCTGGAATTCAAAAATGAAGCCCATTTTTTTGAAAATAATTTTTAAATATTTTTACTTTATTTTGTAAATAAAATCGTACTTAATTCAAAAATTAATAATTTAAAAACTATAACTGCTTTAATATCACATTGAAAAATTAATCAAGATGTCATTATCTTAAATCCTTAATCAAATAAAATAATAATACAAATAACTATTCATTAAGGTCATATTACTATTCTTATTACTGTTCATAATGGTGTGTTACTATTCACCAAAAAACAAGTTGGTTCGAAGGGACTCCAAATAACATACTGAACCCAATTATAGCTGACCATTTTTCAAAATTCGAAACATATAAGTAGGAAAATTATGTTTAAAGGCTACTTATAAATATCTACATTAAACAAAATTTCATGCATTTCAATTTATTTTTAGAAAACCGTGGGGTGTTACATTATCCCCACCTTCTAGAATTTGTTTCCTCACAATTTTATTTACTTATTAAACAGGTGAGGGTACCTTTCCCTTATAGCATTTTAAAAATCCCATGTTACTTATTCAACCATGTGGTTTCTCCACAAAACCTTTACCTAGTGGATTACCTTATTCCACAATACTAGTTCCCTTCGATCAAGAATTTGAACTGGTTTCTCTTCATAAGAAAGGTTCTCTTCCAACTGAACTGCTTCTGTGCTCAAGATATGTGATGAATTTGGAACATACATTCTCAATATTGAAACATGAAAAACATTGTGTATCTAAGACAAACTCGGAGGCAAAGCTACTCGGTATGCAACTGTTCCAACTTTCTCTAAGATTTCAAAAGAGCAGATGAACCGTGGACTTAGCTTCCCTTTATTACAGAAGTGCATCACACTTTTCCAAGGAGAGATTTTAAGGAAAATATGGTCAACTACCTCGAAAGAGAAGTCTTTACTTCTATTATCTGTATACCTTTTTTTCCTGCTCTGAGCTGTCCTCATGTTCTACTAGATCATCTTCAATTTCTGAGCCACTTCCCCTACTAATTCTGGCCCCATTAACTTTCTTTCATGGACTTCATCCCAAAACACTGGAGTCTGATGCTGTTTTCATTCAAATCCTCAAGTGGTTCCATCTGAATACTAGAATGAAAAATATTATTATAAGAAAACTCAACTAAAGAATATGTTGATCCCACTTTCCTGGTAGTCCATTGAACTTGCTCGATGTATATCCTCCAAAGTTTGAATTGTTCATTCTGACTTTCCATCTGATTGAGGATGAAAAACAATACTGGTATTTAATTCTATGTGTAATGAATTTTGATGTCCCTTCCCAAATTTAGAAGTGAACCTGGGATCCCGATTAGATATAATGGAAAGAGGAACTCAATGTAACTTGAAAACTCCTTAAGGTATAGTCAAGAAAGCTGATTCAAAGACATTGTATCTTGAATAGAAACAAATTGTTCAGATTTTGTCAGCCGATCCACAATAACCCAAGTTTCATTGTTACCTCGAGATGTATTAGGTAGTCCCACAACAAAGTCTATGGATACATTCTCCCACTTCTACTCTGGCACTGGGAAAGGCTGAAGTATCCCTTTCAGTAACTACTGATCTTCTTTAACCTGTTGGCATGTCTATCATTTCATGGTAAAATCATCAATATCCCTTTTCATTCCATCCAACCAGTAATACTCCTGAAGGTCCATATACATATTAGTATTGCCAGGATGAACTGAAAACAAAGAATTGTGAGCTTCACACAACAAATCTATTTTCAACTGAGAATCACAGGGCACACACAACCTTTTTCCATATCTTAAAACACAAACTTTGTCAAGGTTAAATTCTAGAAGCATACCCATTTTAACTAATTCTACCATTTTCTATATCTCACATTCTTCCTTCTGTGCATGCTTAATTCTTTCTAACAATGAGGAATAAATTGAAACCTGAAACAGAATAGATGTATTTGTTGCACCAAAAACATCTATGCCCAAATTCATCAAATCATTAATCAAGGGATCTTGTTCCAAACATAACATGGTTAATTATGCTTGATTGTTTCGGCTCAAGGTGGTTTCCACTTTGTTTTATTTTACAGGATGGTAATTGATTGGGCAATCATAATCCTTTATCAGTTAAATCCATCTTATCTTCCTCATTTTTTATTATTTATGAGTGAATATATACTTTAGACTATTATGGTCAGTATATATTTGACATTTGGCACCGAATAAATGATGCCTCTAAATTTTCAATTAAAAACCCATAGATTCCAATTCGAAATCATGTGTGGGATAATTTAACTCATGAGGTTTTATTTGTCTTGAAGCATAATCAATTACCTGATCATTCTACATCAAAACAAAACCATGTCCTCTCAACGAAGCATCACTATAGATGACGAAATCACCATTTCTAGAAGGCAAGGCCCAAACTAGAGCATTTACCAATCTCCTCTTCAGTTACTGAAAAAAACATCACATTCTTCTGTCCAAACAAATTTAACCCCTTTCTGTGTTAACTTAGTTATCGATCTTGATAACCGAGAAAAGTTCTTAACAAAACGTCAGTAATAACCTACTAATCCCAGAAAACTATGAATCTTTGTAACATTTTTGGGTCTTGGCCATTCATCAACCACTTTTTTTTTGGCAGGATCAATTGTTATTATATCCTTATTTACAATGTGCCCAAAAAAAGAAATATGTTGCAACCAAAAATCAAATATTTGGAATTTTCCATACATTTTCTTTTTTTTATGTTTTGTAAAACAACCCTTATATGTTTTCACGCTTCTCTTCATTTTTAGAAAATACAAGAATGTCATCAAAAAATAAAACCACAAACATATCCAAGAACTCATGAAATACTCTATTCCTAAGATTCATGAATACAACAGGTGAATTAGATAACCAAAAAGGAATAACAAAAAAATCATAATTCCCATGTATATTATGAATGGCTATTTTCAGGATGTCATCCTTTTTCACCTTAACCTAATGGTACCCAGATATCAAGTCAATCTTAGAAAAGTTCGAAGCTCTCTGGAGCTGATCAAACAAGTCATCGATATGAGGCAAAGGATACTTGGTTTTAATAGTGATGTTTTTCAAATCTATATAATCAATGCAGAGTCTCGTGGAACTACCTTTATTTTTTACAAACAAAACAGAACCTCCCCATGGTAAAGTGATAGGAAGAATGAAGCCTTTATCAAGAAAATCTTGTAACTGATTTTTCAATTCAAGAAGTTCTATTTGAGACATATGATATGGGGGTTATGATATTGTCTTAGAATCTAGAACAAAGTAAATTGTGAATTTGACTTCCCGATCAGGTATGACATCGGGTAAATCATCGGGAAAAACATCAAGGTATTCATTTACCACTGGCATATCATTAATCTGAACAGTTCCCTTGTTTTCAAAATTATGAGCAAGATAACATTCATTTCCATATTTCAATAGTTTCTCAACTTCCTGATATTTAATCAATTTTATGGGTTCATTCTTTTATACAAACTGAAACTCTTTCTGAAAGACAACTTATTTATCTCTACAATCAATCTTAGCATGATAAACAGAAAGACAATCCATTCCCAGAAAAATATCAAACTCAACTAAGTGTAAAACAACAAGGTTTTTGGGTAAATTTTTTCCACAGACCACAATAGAAAGATTCTTATAATTTTTCTTTGATATAATATTTTCCACCGATGTATTAATAACAATTTCAGGTCTCATTTGGTGAGCTGATATTTCAAATTTACCCAAACATTTCACAGATATGAAAGAATGTGTAGACCATGTATCAAACAAAACTTTAGAAAAATATGAGAAAACAAAAAAATCACCTAATAAAACTTCATTTGATAGCCCGACATCTTCTGAAATAGTCAAAAATGATCTCACTACACCTTTCTACTTATATTCTAGCTTCATTGCATCATTCGGATCTATCTTTCGGAAGGTATTTACAAAATGACCCATATTAATACTTTTAAAACACTTTACAGTTTTCTTATTAGGATTAGTCTTAGGATCGTTTACATTCAAATCTCAGGCCATATGTCTAATATTACCACATTTAAAACACTTTCGAGTTTTTCTAAGACATTCCCCAGGGTGTTTCTTGCCACACTTTTCACAAACTGGAAACTAGATTTTCTTACCACCAGATTTCATTAGTTGATTCTTAGCCATCACTTGCCACCTGGACATTTTCTTCTCCATGTTTTCTATATGAAAATGATCATCAAAACACTTCATCTATACCCTATCAGCACATCAGACAATTTTCTCATAACTTTTGAATTCACGGGAGGCCAACGCCCTTTGATACCTTGGAATCAGTCCTATGTAAAAGCGGTTGATTTTGCTATCAAGATCAAGAATAAGATTTGGAGCATACCTCGCCAGTCGGGTGAAGTTTTCTTCATACACATCCACTGAATCCTCCTCCTTTTTCTTCAATTCAAGGAATTGCTTCTCCATCCTAAGTCGCACCACCTTAGGAAAATATTTTTCAAGGAAAAGACTTTTAAATTTATCCCACTCTAAGGCATCAAAATCCTCTCTACCCCTGATATTCCTTACCATTGGTCACCACTGATCAGCTTCTCCTTAAAAATAATAAATGAAAAGACTTACCATTTTATTTTTTAAACATCCCATAACATCAAATATCTTTTCAAGGGTTTTGATTCATCCTTCAGCTACTACTCAATCAGAAGATCCATTGAAAGCATGAGGGTGATGTCTCTTGAAATGTTCCACTATTTTCATGCTCCATTGTAGTACCTCTATTTCTTCTCTTTCATGGATTCCAACACTATTTATTTCCTCCATTATATGATCCATTACTATCACAAACTTATCGGTTCCAATCCCTACCATTCCAGGTTGTATATCTAGAAGGATATTGTTCTGTCAGTGCCTCACCGCTTCAGCATCCCTATTCCTTCTACGGACAACCATTTTGAACAAACATATCATAGATGAAGAAACATTGTAATATTTAAATTCTATAACATTTCAAATTAATGACAGTGTAAAAATCAGTTATGGTATTCTTTTAACATCATCCTAACCCCTAAAGTTATCTAAACCATCCTCTGATACCAACTATAAGGACATGGCCTTATTACATACATAATGTTGAATTTATCCAAGAAAACAATTACTTTTACATTGAGGATATTTTCATATTTATAGATTTAGAAAATTGTAACATAATACATTCATAACATTACACATTGTTACTTAGTGGATACCATAAAAACAGTTTCCATATTTTCCAAAATATAAAACATTAAATTTTAAAAAATGATTCCTTGACAATTATTCAACATTTAACATGGCTTCCTTATTTTTCTTACATATCCATTAACCTATTAAAATCATCTAAAACTTGGTATGAACACAAAAACTTCAGTAATGGATATAAAAAGAAGGAAAGAACACATTAGTCCATGAATACTTGTAACCTCTGAAATCATTTTCAAAAGACATACTTATCACTTGTATATATATAATTACTTTATGAAATGATATTTACACAGTACATAAGAACATAAGTAGAACTATAAAGGAATCTTGGGGAATTTCTTACATAATCTTGTATCCATCTCGGCTGCCTTATTATTTGTATCCCTCACGGCTACATTACTATTTGGGTAACCATCGCAGTTAAAATTGGAGTAACCATACAGATCACCTCTAACATACACATACCCAATGCATTGGAGGGAGATATAGGTCCCACCCTTCATAAAATATAATTCCCATGAACCGAAACATAATCATACAGAATGAATAATAGCATAAAAATATTGCTTTTGAATTTTGTAAAATATGATTTTGAAAATTGATTTTAAAAGAAAATTCCTATACAAATATCAAACAATTGAAGAGAGACTTAATAGAGTGGATGTAAATTGTATATACACTGTAATGATACATAATTCAACATAATATATGAAAAACTCATCACAAAATAAATTTTATTACCACATAAATAACGAATTACAAGGTTAACCCAAAGAATGGAAATCTTGTTAAGAATTCCCTTACCTCAGGCTTTTCTTTCTTAAAACTTGTTTAAACATCCTGTATAATAGTTAAAAGAGTGTTATTAGTATTTTACAGAAACATTTTTATCTTTATAAAATCTTATATGATCATTTCATAACCTTATTTCACCCCTTAATTGTTAGTATTTTGTTCCTTACACGGTTTTGGGTGAGTTCCTTACATGATTTCCATGATTGGTTCATGATGGTTGTTCTTGTCGATTGGAAGTAAAACTCCAGAATTGGAATGTAAAGGTATTTAAATATTTTTAATACGATTATTTATACCATTTATCATTTTGATGTTTTATATGAGGATGATTCATAAGTTAAAACATTAATGATGTTCGTTTAGATCATTTTAGTGGTTCTTTGATAATAACAACCTCGTTTTGTCTTATAAATTAAAACCATGATTACAAAAGAATTATAGAACCATGGATGAGATATAATAAATATATTATAACCTAGTTCAAAAATAAAAATTGTTTCATGGAAAGACTTGAAAGAATTAATGGAAATTGAAATCACATCGTCCACGATGTCGGTAATTTGACACATCACGGACAATGTTTGTATTCCTTGAATAAGTGGGAGAAAAGAAGAATAATAATGATGAATTTTCCATGAATATGAGAACATCGAGAATATACATGATTTATAAAGATTTCATGCCTCTTGTGTAATAATATTTCGATAAAGAATAAGAAAAGAAAGGAACAGAAAAAAATAATAATTGAGAAATCCCTTACAAACATTCGACAGCCTAACGGCTATGCAACATGGTTTTAGAAAATAATAAAAAGATAGGGGACAAGGTTCACTAGTACATAAATGAATCATAATACATAATATATCACGAATAATAAGTAAATAATAACATGGTATCGAAACATGAAATTTATACAACATAAAAGAGAACTTGAATGGAAAAAATAAAGAAATTGAGAATTTTCTTACCGTGTAGAGTAACTCCTAGAACATGATGGTTGGGACCTTAGGGGATTTAGGAAACCTTGGGAGGACTACTAGAGAATTAAAGAGGCTAGAGATTAATTGATGAGGAATTTTGAATGAAGTTAATGAAGGAATGGGTTGGTATTTATAGCAAAAGTGAGGGATTATTTTAATAATTTTCAGGGGACACCTCATTAGTGGTATTTGTAAAACCATGGGCTTTCCAGGGTATTTTCCCAAGGTATTAGACACTTGGGACACCACAAATATTATTTTACTGTACACAAATTGACCAGATTTATTTCATCACTATTACATCATTAATGATGTAATTAACACACTGAAACTTAAAACTGTATTTCGACTATTCACCCAAAAATAAATTGTTTCAGAAAAATCCGAAAAATTCACCCTAACCTTTTATTGATGTGTGGAATTCCAAAATGAAGCTCATTTTCGGAAAATAATTTTCTAAATATTTTTAATTTAATTTTTAAATAAATTCGTACTTAATTCAAAATTTAAAAATATAAAAACTATAACTTCTTTTATATAACATTGAAAAATTAATAAAGATGTCATTATCTTAAATCCTTAAGAAAATAAAGTAATAATACAATTTTCTATTCATTAGGGTCATATTACTATTCATATAACTATTCATAAGGGTATGTTACTATTCACCAAAAAACAAGTTGGTTCCAATAGACTCCAAATAACATACTAAACAAAATTGTAGATGACCATTTTTGCAAATTCAAAACATATAAGCAGTAAAATTATGTTTAAAGGCTACTTATAAATATCTAATTTAAACAAAATTTCAATCATTTCAATTTATTTTTAGAAACCTTGGGGTGTTACATTATCACCATCTTCTTGAAATTGCATCTTCACAATTTTATTTACATATTAAACAAGTGAGGGTACATTTCCCTCATAGAATTTTTTGACTCCCATGTTGCTTCTTCAACCATGTGATTTCTCCACAAAACCATTACCTGGTGGATTACCCTATTACACAACAATTGTTCCTTTCGATTAAGAATCTGAACAGGTTTCTCTTTATAAGAAAGGTTCTCTTCCAACTAAACTTCTTTTGGGCTCAAGACATGTGATGAATCTGGCACATACTTTCTGAACATCAAAATGTGTAAAACATTGTGTAAATGAGACAAACTAGGAGGCAAAGCTACTCAGTATGAAATTGTTCCAACATTCTCCAAGATTTCCAAAGGACTAATGAACCATGGACTTGGCTTCTCTTTCTTAATGAAAGGCATCACACTTTTCCAAGGAGAAATTTTAAGGAAAACATAGTCACCTACCTCAAAGGAGAAGTCTTTCCTTCTATTAACTGCATAACTTTTCTGCCTGCTCTGAGTTTTCCACATGTGATTCTAGATAATCTTCACTTTCTTGGCCACGTCCTATACTAATTCTAGCCCCAACAACTTTATTTCATAGACTTCATCCCAAAACATTGGAGTCCGACACTGCTTCCCAAACAAAGCCTTAAAATGTGCCATCAGAATACTGGAATGAAAACTATTATTATAAGAATGCTCAACTAAAGAAATATGTTGATCCCAACTTCCCTGGTAGTACATTGAATAATCTCGAACCATATCCTCCAAAGATTAAATCATTCATTCTAACCGCCCATCTGATTGAGGATGAAAAGTTGTACTGAAATTTAATTTTGTGCCCAATAACTTTTGAAGTCCCTTAAAAGATAGAAGTGAACCTGGGATCCCGATCAGATACAATGGAAAGAGGAACTCCATGTAACCTAAAAATCTCCTTGAGGTACAGTTGAGAAAACTGATACAAAGACATTTTATCTCGAATAGAAATAAAATATGAAGATTTTTTCAGCCGATCCACAATTACCCAATTTGTTTTGTTACTTCGAGATGTCTTAGGTAGTCCCACCAAAAAGTCCATGGATACATTCACCCACTTACACTCTGGCACTGGAAAAGTCTGAAGCATACCCTTCGGTAATTAATACTATACTTTAACCACTTCACATGTCAAACATTTCATGGTAAAATCAGCAATATCCCTTTTCATTCCATCCCACCAGTAATACTTCTGAAGGTCTTTATACATCTTAGTACTTTTAGGATGAACCAAAAATGGAGAAATATGAGCTTCACACAACAAATAATTCATCAAATGAGAATCACAGGGCACACAAAACCTTTTTACAAATCTTAAAACACAAACTTTATCAAGGATAAATTTTGTAAGCTTACCCATTTAAAAAAATTCTACCTTTTTCTGTAGCTCATGGTCTTCCTTATATGCTTGCTTTATTCTGTCTAACAATGAATACTACATTGAAACCTGAAACAAAATAGATGTATTTCCTACACCAACAACTTCTATGAAAAAAATCATCAAATCATTAATCAAGGTATCATGTTCCAAATGTAACATGGTTAATGATGCATGATGTTTTTGACTCATGGAATCTACCACTTTGTTTTCTTTTCTATGATGGTAATTGGTCGTGTAATCATAATTATTTATCAGTTCAATCAATCTTCTGTGCCTCAAGCTTAATTCCTTCTGAGTGAATATATACTTAAGACTATTATGGTCAGTATATATTTGACATTTGGCTTTGTATAAATGATGCCTCCAAATTTTCAAAGAAAAAACCATAGCTGCCAGTTCCAAATCATGTGTGGGATAGTTTAACTCATGAGGTTTTAGTTATCTTGAAGCATATGAAATTACCAGATCATTCTGCATCAAAACACAACCAAGTACCTTCAACAAAGCATTACTCTAGAAGAATAAATCACCATTTTGGGAAGGAAAGGCCAAAACTAGAGCATTTACCAATCTCTTATTCAGTTCCTGAAAACAAACATCACATTCTTGTATCCAAAATTTTTTACCCCTTTCCGTGTTAACTTATTTATTAGTCAATATAACTGAGCAATGTTTTTAACAAAATTTCATTAATAACGTACTAATCCATGAAATCTAAGAATCTCTGTTACATTTGTGGATATTTTCCATTCATCAACAACTTTTTTGGCAGTATCAACTGTTATTCCATCATTATTTACAATGTCCCAAGAAAAGAAAATGGTTTCAACCAAAAATCACTCTGACTGAATTTTACATACAGTTTCTTTTCTTTTATGGTTTGTAAAACAACCCTTAGATGTTTTTCATACTCTAATTTATTTTTAGAAAATACAAGAATTTATTCAATAAATACTACCACAAACTTATCCAAAACTAATGAAATACTCTATTCATAAGATTCATGAATACATCAAGTGTATTAGTTAACCCAAAGGGAATAATAAGAAATTCATAATTCCCATATATAATATGAAATGTTGTTTTTGGGATGTCATCCCCCTTCACCTTCAGCTGATGGTATCCTGATCTCAAGTCAATCTTGAAAAAGTATTGAGCTCACTAGAGCTGATCAAACAAGTCATCAATATGAGGAAAAGGATACTTGTTTTTAACAGTGATGTTATTAAAAGCACTATAATCAATGAAAAGTCTCATGGAACCATCTTTCTTTTTAGCAAAAATAATAGGAGCTCCCCATGGTTTAGTTATAGAACAAATGAAGCCTTTATTAAGAAAATCATGCAACTAATTTTTCAATTCAACAAGTTATATCTGAGCCATATGATATTGGGGTTTTGAAATTGGTTGAGCATTAGGAACTAAGTCAATTGTGAATTCGACTTCCTTATTAGGTATGACACCAGGTAACTCATCGAGGCAAAAATCAAGGTATTCATTTACCACGGACACATCATTAATCTGAACAGCTCTCTTGTTTTCAAAAATATGAGAAAAAACATTTATTTCCATCTTTCAATTGTTTCTGAGTTTCCTGATATGTTATCAATTGTATGGGTTCGTTCTTGTTTACAAACTGAAACTATTTCAGAAAAACAACTTCTTTATATCTATAGTCAATCTTATCATGATATACAGAAATACAATCCATTCTTAGAAGAACATCAAACTCGAATTAGGGTTAAACAACAAGGTTTGTAGGTAAATTCTTTCCATAGACCACAATAGAAATATTCTTATAATTTCCCTTTGCTATAATATTTCCCCTGGTGTTTTAACAATAAGTTAAGGTCTCATTTTTTTAGGTGATATTTTCAATTTACCTGAAAATTTCTAAGAGATAAAGGAATGTGTAGACCCCGTATCAAAAAACATTATTAAAATTTGAGTGAACAAAGAAATTACTTGATACAACTTTATTGGATGGTCTAACTTCTACTGACGTAGTAGCAAAGGATCTCACTACACCTTTCTACTTATATTTTGGCTTCATGGCATCATTTGGATCTCTGTTTGGGAAGGCATTTTCATAATGACACATCCCACCACGTTTAAAACAGTTTACATATTTATTATTAGGATTAGTATTAGGATCATTTTTATGGAAATCTTAGGCCATATGTCAAAACTTAGCATATTTAAAACACTTCTCAGTTTTTCTAAGACATTCCCTAGGGTGTTTCGTGCTATACTTATCATGAACTAGAAACTGGATTCTCTTACCATCAGATTTATTTGGTTGATTCTTACCCATCGCTTTCCACATGGATCTCTTCTTCTCCTTGTTTCCAATATGAACGTGATCATCAGAAAACTCTATCTCTACACTCTCAAAACATCGTACAAGTTTCTCATAAATTTTTAATTCATGGGAGGCTAATGCCCTTCGATGCCTTGGCTTTAGTCCTGAGTTAAAGCGGTTGATTTTTCTATTAAGATCCAAAATAGTATTTGGAGCATAACTCTCCAGTCGGGTGAAGTTTGCTTCATACACAGCCACTAAATCCTCTTCCTTTTTCTTCAATTCAAGGAATTTCTTCTCGATCCGAATTTTCACCACCTTAGGAAAATATTTTTCAAGGAAAATAATTTAAAATTTATCCCACTCTAAGGCATAAAAATCCACTCTACCCATGATATTCCTTACCATTGACCACCACTGATCAGCTTCACCTTCAAAATGATAAATGGAAAGACTAACCTTTTGATTGTATGAACATCCCATAACATCAAATACCTTTTCAAGGGATTTGATCCATCCTTCAGCTGCTACTGGGTCAAAAGATCCATTGAAAGTAGGAGGGTGATGTCTCATAAAATGTTCCACTACTATCATGTTCTATTGTGGTACCTCTATTTGTTCTCTTTCAAGGATTCCACCACCATTTATTTCCTACATTAGCTAATACATTACTGTCACAAACTTCTCAATTCCAATCTGTACCATTCTGAGCTGTAGATCCGGAAGGGTGTCCTTCTGGCGGTGCCTCTCCTCTTCAGCATCCATATTCCTTCTGCGGACAACCATTCTGAACAAACATATCTTAGATTTAGAAACATGGTAATCTTTAATGATAAAACATTTCAAATTAATGAGAGTGTAAAAATCATTTATGGTATTCTTTTAATATCATCCTAACCCCTAAAGTTATCTAAACCATCCTCTGATGCCAACTATAAGGACTCGGCCTTATTAAATACATAATCATAAATTTATCCAAGAAAATACTTCCTTTTACATTGAGGATCATTTTTATTTTAGAGATTTAGAGAATTGGGACATAATTCATTCTTAGAATTACACGTTGTTAGATAGTGGATACCATAAAAATAGTTTCTATTTTTTTAAATGTAAAACATTAACTCTTAAAACATGATTCCTTGAAAATTATTCAAAATTTAACATGGATTCCTTCATTGTATTACACATCCATTAACCTGTGAAAATCCTTTAAAACTTGGTATGAGTACAAAAAACATAGTAAGGTATATAAAAATAAGAAAATAACACATTAGTCCATGAATACTTGTAACGTATGAAATCATTTTTAAAATACATACCTATCACCGATATATATATATATACATAGTTTGTGAATCAAGAGATTTACACAATACATAATAACATAATTAGAACCATAAAGGTATATTGGGGAATTACTTACATAATCTTGTAACCCTCTCGGCTAACTTATAATTTGTAACCCTCACGGCTACCTTACTATTTGTGTAACCATCGTTGTACACTTGAAGTAACCATATGGCCAACCTCCAAATTACACATACCCAATGCATTGGAGGGATATATAGGTCCCACTATTCCTTATAAAAAATTAAAAAGTACTATAACATAATCATACAATATTAATAATAACATAAAAACATTTCTTTTGAATTTTGTAAAACATAATTTTAAAAGAGGATTTTAAAAGAAAATCGCCTTACAAATATCATAAAATTGAACAGAATATTAATAGAGTGGATTCAATATGTATATAAAATATAATTAGACATAATTAAAAATAATATAAGTATATCCCATCGCACAATCAATTTTAATACCACATAAATAACAAAGTAGAAGGTTGACCCAAAAATGGAAATTGGGATAAGAATTCCCTTACCTCAAACATGTCTTACTTAAAACTTGTTTAAAAATAATGTATAATGTTTAAAAGGGTGTTATTAGTATTTTAGAGAAACATTTTCATATTTATAACATCTTATATGATCATTTCATAACATTATTTCACACCTTAATTGTTAGTATTTTGTTCCTTGCACTGTGTTGGGTGAGATCCTTACATGATTTCCATGATTGGTTCATGATGGATGTTCTTGTCAATTGGAAGTGAAACTATTGAATTGGAATGTAGAGGTATTTACATGTTTCTAGTACAATAATTTATACCATTTATTATTTTTATGTTTTATTTGAGGATGATTCATAAGTTAAAACATTAATGATGTTCGTTTAGATCATTTTAGTGGTTCTTTGATAATAACAACCTAATTTTGTTTAATAAATTCAAACCATGAGTAAAAAAGAATTACAGAACCATGTATGAGACATAATACATATATTATAACATGGTTCAACCTGATAAATGGTTAAATGACCATACTTAAAATAACTAATTGAATTTGAAATCACATCTTCCATGATGTCGGTAATTCGACACATCACAGAAAATGTTTTTATTCCTTGAATAAGTGGGAGAGGAGAAGAATAATGATGATAAATTTTCCATGAACATGAGAACATCTAGAACATACATGATTTTTGTAGATTTCATGCCTCTTGGGTATGAATATATGAAAAAATAATAAGAAATAAAAGGAACTCAATATAAAAGAATAATTGAGAAATCCCATACAAAAATTCGGCAACCTAACGGCTATGAAACATGGTTTTAGAAAATAATAAAAAGATACAGGGAAAGGTTAGCCCATATAGAAATTAATCATAATATAGAATAGATCAAGAATATTTAATAAATAAGAACATGGTATGGAAACATGAATGTTATACCACATAAAAGAGAACTTGAATGGAAAAGAGATAGAAATTGAGAATTTTCTTACCTTGTAGATTAACACTTCGAACATGAAGGTTGGGACCTTAATGGATTTAAGAAACCTTGGGAAGACTAATAGGTAGGTAATGAGGCCATATAATTATTGATGAGGAATTTGGAATGAAGTTATTAAAGGAATGGGTTAGTATTTATAGCAAAAGTGAGGGATTATTTTAATAAATTTCATAGGACACCTCATTAGTTGTATTTGCAAAACCATGGGATTTCCCATGGTATTTTCCCAAGGTATTAGCCACTTGGGACACCTCACATGTTATTTTATTTTACACAAATCTATCTAATTTATTACATCAGTATTACAACATTAATGATGTATTAACACACAAAAAACTTAAAACGTAATTTTTTACTTTTCACCCAAAAATCAATTATTACAGAAAAAACCCAAAACATCACCATAACTATTTATCGACATGTGGAATTAAAAAATGAAGTCCATTTTTTTGAAAAAAAATTACTAAATATTTTTAATTTAATTTTGAAAAAAATCATACTTAATTCAAAAATTAATAATCTAAAAACTATAATTGCTTTTATATCACATTGAAAAATTAATAAAGATGTCACTATCATAAATCCTTAAAATAAAATAATATTACAATTTACTATTCATTGGGGTTATATTACTATTCATAAGGGTATGTTACTATTCACCAAAAAACAAGTTGTTTCAAATATATTCCAAATAATATACTGAACACAATTGTAGATGACCATTTTCTAAAATTCAAAACATATAAGCAGTAAAATTATGTTCAAATGATACTTATAAATATCTACTTTAAACAAAATTTCAATCATTTCAATTTATTTTTAGAAAACATTGGGGTGTTACATTTAATTATTCTTAAAATCATGTAATAACACATGTAAAAGGATAGGGTCTCTATAGTTGGTATCAAAGGATAGTCTGGTTATTTTTTGGATTAGGATTATAAAACTCTAGATAAAGCCTTATGGATAATAAAAAGTATTAGAAAACATTCCTAAATTTTGGAAAGTATAGAGTAATTAGTTTATCAATCAAATATATTCTTGTCTAGATACTATAAGTGTACATGGTTCTGGAATAGATGTATCTAGGAGTAACAACGCTGATAAGGTGTTCTGGGCCTGACTTGGGATAACCCGGTACACAACAATGGGTCTTACTAAACAGCTGGTTTAACACTCTTGGGGGATATGATTTGGTAAATTCATAAACTCATTAGGAGAAATTATTAAGGGAATAGAAAAATGCCCATAAGAATATATGATAGGAAATAGATCATGAATAACCTAGATTGAAACCAAGTGAATCATAAGCAAGAATATACTTTTCATTTACAAGTTTATCCTTCTACATTCAATGTTTTTTTATATTATTATCATCTAAGTATTCAAGCCCTTTAATTATACTTTATTTTTCTTAGTTAATGGTTGTAAATATAATAATTTGTGCCAATAATTAATGTGATAGGAAATGTGATGAATTCCCTAATGATATACAAAATATGATGGAAATGGGTAAAGAAAAAATTATGATATTACATGCTCAATTATCTCAACTTATGAATAATTACTTGAATTGTGTGGAAGAACCTTCTGCTCTAAATAAATAAGATGTTATCTTCGAGTACTTGATATGGAAAATACCTCCCATTTTTAGTGGATATTATGATCCCCTCCTCACAGAACACTAGATTAACTGTTTTATAAAGATATTATCTACGCTCCAGTACTTAGAAGAAGAGAAAGATGTGGTGGTGGTATATTTTTTTGATATGGAAGATGATCAGTGGTAGAAACTGAAAAAGAAAAAAACGTCCAAGGAGGAAATTGATTCTGTCGAATGTGAATATTTCAAGAAAATATTTTTTAATATATATCTTCCTCAAACCCTCCATCTCAAGATGGAAAGATAATTATTCATAATAAAGAAGAAAGAAGATGATTCTATCAGGGTGTAAGAAGAAAACTTCATATGTCTTGAAAGATACGCCTCCATCTTTTTGATGAACACTGAAAGTAATGGGGATTTCTTCTTTAGTGTATTAAAGTTGAGTCTATGAAAAGAGTTGGAAATTAGAAACTTTGAAAGTTATGATGATATTTTTTGTTGTTCCCTCAAGGTTGAAATGGATATTAGATAATCAAAGTGTTCTCATGGGCTCGTTAGAAAAAAGGGGAAAATGTAGTTTTATATGGGAAATAAATCTCATGATATAAAGAATACCCTACATCTCACATTTCAAAATTGTGGGAAAAGGGGTCCTGGAAACTACTTAAAGGGAACCAAGGGATTCTTAAAATGTGTAATCAAAGGGCATATAGATAAAAACATCCAAAGGGATATGAAAAATACCACTAATGAGGAAGAATAAATTAAGGTTCATATCAACACTTAGCTTGTAGTGTAGTGTTTCAATTATAAGGAATATGGGCATTATGGAAATCATTGACCTAAGCTAAGGGTTGTTGGAGGAAATCAACAACAACAACCTCCATGATTTTAAGGAGGGGAATATAAAATCAATACTACTAAGATAGATCCTAAAAATTATGTGGTGATAAGTATGTTGGTTATTAATTCAAGAATAGTGAATCTACACTTTGATTCTGGTTCTATGCATTCTTTCATATATTTCAATTTTAGTATAACTATTAAAAAACTACCATAAAATTTAGAGTCTTAGTTATCTATGAGAATATTAAATGTGTAATTTACTGAAACCAAATATTATAACTCCACCCCAGTTGATGTCTCTTGACTGAACCTCCCAGAAAATATTTCCATACACCCTTTGGTGGGGTTTTATGCTATTTTGGCCATGGATTGTCTATCTTTATACAAATCCAACATCGACTATTTGGAAAGTGAGATAACTATTCACATATTGAATAATCCCCCAATTCTATATAAGTGTAAGGAAGAAGATTAATCTCTTTTAGAGTCATCATCTCAATTTTGGATAATGTTGCCTTATGAGCAAGCATATCTAGCTCAAATTCTTGACACAAAGGTGAAAATCATTCTCAAAGACAAGCCCATTGTGAGGGACTACACTAATGTGTTCTCAAATGAACTACTTGATCTTTCTTCTGATCGAGTTGTTGAGTTCTCAATTGAAATTATTCTTGGATATCTACCTATATCAAAGGCAGCTCATAGAATGGCCACCATTTAGCTTGAAGAAATGAAGAATCAGTTACAGGAGAATTTGGAAATGGGTTTTATATGCATAAATGCTTCACCATGGGGTGTGCTAGACCTCTTCATCAAGAAGAAACATGAATCAATGCATTTGTACATTGATTATTATAATCTCAACAAAATCATGATAAGGAACAAGTATAACCTTCCATTGATAAATAACTTGTTTGATTAGCTACATGGGGCCAGTTAGTTCTCTAAGGTGGACCTCTGGTTGGGATATCACCAATTAAAGGTGATGAAGGAAGATGTTCCCAAGACTACCTATAGAACAAGTTATGGACACTATGATTTTATAGTGATTCCCTTTAGACACACTAATAATTCTGAAATTTTAGTGGCCTTAATGAATGGAGTCTTTAATGATTACCTCAATAAATTTGTGGTGGTATTTATTGATGATATTCTGATATACTCTAATAAAAATGAGGAACCTGGGTATCATTTTAATAAAGTGAAAAACACTTTGCGAAGTGATAAACTTTATAAAGGTATAATAAATGATGGGGGAAGTTTCAATATTGGTACATATAATCACCAGCAAAGGGATATCTATAGAACCTTCCAAGATAAAGATAATTGAAGAGCAGCCCAAGCTGATATTTGTAATAGAGATCCATAGTTTCCTTGGTCTAGAAGGGTATTATGGAAAATTTTAGAAAAACATATCATGATTTTCAAACCCACTAACCATGCTGACTCGAAAGGGGGTAATGTTTTTCTGGACCAATGAATGTGAATATTGCTTCAAAGAGTTGAAGAAGAGTCTTATCACTACACCAATACTCACACTTCGAAAAAGTGAGGAACACTTTGTGGTGTACAATGATTCTTAAAAGAAGTGATTTTTCTATGTACTGAAGAAAATTAATAATGTGATATCTTATGTCTCATGGAAACGAAAAATTCATGAGAAAAACTATCCCACACATGATCTAGAGTTTGAAGCTGTGATATTTTCATTGAAAATATTTTTTCATTATCTCTATGGGGAGAAGTGTGAGATATCTATTGATCACAAGAGTCTCAAACATATTTTCACACAAAAAGATTTTAATATGAACCAGTGATTATAGTTAGATCCCATAAAATATTATGACTGCTCAATCCACTACAATCTTCATAAGAAAACTAAGGTGGAATATGTACTATGTAGAAATGATCTTGTGCCTTTATCAATGATGATAATTAATAAGGATTAAATATTATTATATTTACCAAGGATAGACATGGGAATCATTAAGGAAGGTGCATCATCAATCCTTCTAAAATGATTGGTCAACCATCCCTTATGGATAAAATAAAGGATGCTCAAAGGAATGATGTAGAAATATATAAAAATTTGGAACCTATTAGAATTACGGAATCCTTAGAGTTTAAAATTAATGAGGAATGAGTTATATGATTTGGGTCACGACTATGTGTACCATCCGATCTAGAGATAACAAAGGAGCTTCTGAATGAGGTATATATCTCACCCTTCTCTACCCACTCAGGGAGAACAAAGATGTGTTGAGATCTCCAAGAAAACTATTGGTGGGACAATATGCATAAGGATATCTCTAAATATAAATCAAAGTTCCTAGTATGTTAGCAAGTTAATGTTGGAAGAAAAATGTAAAAGGAGATGATTCAACCATAACCCATACCAACATGAAAGTGGGAGAACATTACCATAGAATTTTTCACAGGACTTCAAAATTCATCTGGAGGAAACAATTCTATATGGGTTTTTGAGGATCGTCTTACAAAGACATATCACTTTATATCAATTACAGTGGACTTAATAATAGATAAACTAGCATAGACATATATGAAGTTTGTGGTAAGGTTTCATAGAGCACAAATATCGATTGTATCTAATTGAGATCCTATATTCAACTCCATGTTTTGGAAAAGTATCCAACATTCTCTGAGAACTGAGGTGAACTTATGTACGGCCTATCATCCTCAAAATAATGGCCCATCGGAGTGAACTATTAAATCATTTGAAGATATTCTGAGAGTTTGTTCTATAGACTTCAAAGGTGGATGGGAGCAGCATCTGCCTCTGGTCGAATTCTTTTACAACAATAGTTTATACTTTAGCATCAAAATGGATCCTTATGAATCCCTTTATGGGAAAATATGCAGAACACTAGAATGTTGGGGTGAAGTCAGTGAACGTAAGATGCTAGGACTTGAAATGCTTGAAGAAATAGTGGAGAAGGTGAAAACCATTCAGTAGCACATCAAGGTATCCCAAAGTTGACCAAAGATCTATGAAAACAATCATTAATGAGACCTTGAGTTTATGGTTGGAGACATGGTATTCCTTTATATATCTCCATGGAATAGGATCATGAGATTTGGGAAGAAATTAAAGCTAATTCTTAGGTACATCATCCCCTTTGAGAGTCTTGGTTGTGTTGGACCTATGAATTATCGACTAGAACTTCCACCAACCATGTCTCAAGTACATAATGTATTCCACATATACCTATTTTGGTATTACATACCTGATCATTCTCATGTACTAAATTTTGATGTGGTATAGTAGGAAAACTATATCTCATATGAGGAGTATCCAGTTAAGATCTACGATCGTAGAGATAAAGTTATACACAACAAGACTAATCACCTAGTCAATGTACTCTAGCGAAACCATAAGTATGAAAAAGAAATTTGCGAACTTAAGGAAGCGATGAATTAGAAGTACCAACACATGTTTTCAGCATAAAATGAAAACTAAATTTCTCGGGAAAAATTTCATCATGGGAGAATAATGTTACAACCTGAAATTTTTATCAATGAAAATACCCATCTTATAATTATGTTACATAGTATAAATCACATAAAATCACATTAATAATAAAATAGAAACTTTATAAATGAATAATTAATTAAATAAAAAGTATTTCTAGAATTTAATGAACCATTACTAATGAAATAGTAACTTGACATTTGGATTAGTAATATGACCCTTATGACTAGTAAACTGACAAATAGAATAGTAACCTCATACATGGAAGTATAAATATAATTTTGGTATCTTATAAATGAAAATAATTTATAATTATATAATAGTTTAAGTAAATAAATGTTTTAAAACTAATAAATTAAGTATTAGTATTTTATAAGTCATAAATATTTAATTATAATTATATGATTAATTAAATAATTTAAAAGAAAATATATTTTCATAACATGAATTAATAAATTAATATTATTTTCTAATGATTTTAAGATAATATTATGAAACCTTAATTAATTTTACAAAGTGTTATAAAATAAGATGTAATTTGAAAAATATGTATTTTCCATGTAAATGAAGATTTTAATTAAAAATTAAATTCTTCATATTTCTGAAATTATTTTGATAAAATTAAGTTCATTTTTTAATTCTATACATTAAAAAATTATTAGGGTGAATTTTTTGTATTTTTTGAAAAACATGATTTTTTTTGTGAATAGTAAAATACATTTATTTATAGTATAAATACATTATAAGTAAAATACGATATTCCTTGAGTCATGGATGATGAAAGAACCATTGGTTTGAAATAAATTGATCTAATTACTGTATTTAGTCTCAAGAATCAACACCATTGCTTGTATTGATCAAAATAATAAACTAATGAATTAAATAATGAGAAAATACTCGTCTCCTCCACTATAAATACCACCACACACCACCACTTATCCTCACAAATTCCAATATTTGAGGCTTGACCAATTTATACCCAATAACCTTACCAAACTTCTCCCTCACATACAAGATCTCTTGGTCTCATCAAAAGACCAATACCTTTTTTCTAATGAGGATTTCATGGAGGAGAAATTCAAGAGGTAAATTCTTCTTTCCTTTTCTTTTAATTTCTTTCCAAGTTATTTTCTTATTCTATTCTAAAATAATCTCATAAAATTGTATGATAACTCTATTACCTCAAATATACTTTAATTTTATTATTATAATGGAATAATCAATCATTAAACCCCTCACTGTTCCCTTTTATACTAAAAATGAAAATGTCATTTATGAGGTGTTAATTTATCACCTTCATGGAAGACAAATTTATATTTCCCATTTACCCCTTCAAGGATAATCATAAAACTATTTTTATCGTTAAAAACTTATTTTATATGTATTATAGTTTGTTTAATTTTCTTAATCATTATATACACAGGATCTTAAATAATAAAACAATACAAGTTTGTTGTGAGTGAACACCGCCCAAAATAATCAAAAAGATTATCACCAACATCTTATCTAAGGATTCATCATCACCCAAAATAACCAAATGAATTATATGATCATTTGAAATTTCAGATGTTTATTAATAACTTATAACTTCAATTATGTATTTATATTTCCATTTTACATTAACATCTATACTCATATACTAGAGAACCGATTATGAAAACTAAGAAAACGAGAACTCCCAAACGATGAAATTGAACACTATAACTCCTTAAAAGAACATTAATGAGTTTAATAAAATTATAATAAATCATTTATATATAGAAAATGTTCTTAATTAATTTATTAATGGATTTAATTTTATTATTCAGGACATTAAGATCAAGTGCAGAAGGGTTTTGGAAATAAGGTAAGAGAACATTTTGAACCTCTATTTTTCCTTCAGGTTACTCTTTATCTCTCTTTCCCCCAATGTAATTACTATTTATTTTTATTTAATTATTATAAATTATAGGTTCCATAATCTTTTATACATATTTTATCATCCTTAATTTATTGGTAAATACATGTTTTAGTAAGGTTCCCTTCTCAAATCTTCTCGAAAAGCAAACCTGATTCAAGGGAACTTCCCGATTTGTTACCCATTTCATGTACACTACATAATCTATTTTAAGCCAATGTTATTTTACTAAAATAACACATTTTATCATTATAATATATCTTGGTTAATTTTTAGTTTTATACAAACAATTATTCCTTTTCTGTTTTAAAAAATCATTAAATATTTTCCTTAAAACGCACTAAAATGTTTTATTTATAAATTTTCTTAAGAACTATTTTTACATGTATTCAATTTATATTGAAATAATATATAATGATACATGATAATTTTTCTTTATTAATGACTATTTATTGTTTAAATCCGTTATTTCATGGACACCATTATGATATTCCCTTATGTTATAACTTTTAACATGATTATGATACTCAATTATTACCATGGTTAGCCCTTATGTATATTTTTTATTCCATTTGTATGATTATTTATGTGGAACACATATGCATGGGCATGCTATGATGGATTAAAATAGGTAGTTATCCAATTCATTGGGGAATGTTTATTCTCATGAGACTTCGTGTTGGGACAAGGAGTGAACTTAAATCCTTTATTGGATTTTGTCCACCATGTCTTGGTGGTTAGCCTTGAATAATGTTTATTTTATATAATATATTGTTACCAAATTCCTATGATTCCATTATTATATGTTTTTATGTTATACATGTTAATATTCCTTATGTTTTTTCATGTTCCATGCCCTTTATATCATCATGTTATTCTCTCTAAACCATGTGTTATGTTTTATTCCTATGCTTTTTCCCTTCATGGATGTTTAGCTCATCCATTTTGTTACTGTATTCCCCAAGTTATCCTATGAAGATATAAGATCTAAATGGAAGTTAGGATCTCATTTTGGATATTAAAGAAAATATTTTTTTATGATGTTTAATTATGTACCTAATATTCCAAAGACACAATACTTTATGATCCTTAGATTGTAATTTGATGTTTAATAATCCTTAAAATCATGTAATAATATGTGTAATAGTCTAGGGTCACTATAAAGAACTAGTTTATATTCCTCCATATATAATGGCACCGAAAAAAATACAGGAACTTAATATATTGTTGGAGGAACTAGAGAACAATGCATTTATTTGCTCGAGTACATCACCTTGGGGATCTCCATTGTTATTCTCCAAGAATTTTGATGGGTCCTTGATATTTTGTGTTAATTATAGGAAACTAAATCAGATGATAGTTAATAATTGATACCCACTTTTATGTATTGATGATTTTTTTCTAGCTAAGAGGTGCTTTAGTGTTTTTAAAAATTGATATAAGATCAGGGTATCATCAGCTAAGGTTGAGAGCTTCTGATATACCGTATACCACATTCAAGAGTAGGTATGGGTTATATGAGTTTTTGTTCATGTCATTTGGGTTTACCAATATGATAGAAACATTTATGGACCTAATTAATCGAATCATTCATCCTTGCCTGGATCAGTTCACTATTTTATTTTTTAGTGACATCTTGGTGAACTCAAAGACTCATGATGATCATGCCAAACATCCAGAAATCATTATAAGTATACTGCGAGAGAAAATGATATATTCCAAGATATCTAAATTTCATTTCTAGATTGATAAGGTGAATTTTTTGGGTCACATCATCTCATAGGAGGGTGTGTATGTGGACCCTGAGAAAGTGAAAGTTGTTGTATCTTGGGAGCATCATAGGAATGTTTCTGATATTCGATGTTTTCGAGGATTGGTAGGATATTACTAAAGGTTAATAAAATAATAATTCAATTTTTCACCATTTTTAGGAATAACAAAAATGGAATCATGTTTGAATGGTCTGAGGCATGTGATAATTTCTTCCAAGAGTTAAAGAAGTGGTTGACTAATTCATCATTTTTTATTCTTCTGAAGCCAAGTATAAAGTATACCTTGTTTTATAATTCATCTAATGTTAGTATTGAGCCATTATTGATGAAAAATTATTGGGTTGTGTATTATGGGTCTCAAGAGTTGTGGATTCATGAACGAAATTACCCATCATTTGATCTTGAATCTTCCATAGTGGTTTATGATTTAAAAAGTTGGAGGAACTAATTGGTGGGTGAATTTTTTACTATATATACTAATCATAAAATCCTTAAGTATATGTTCTATTAGCATGATTTGAATCTTCAACAGTGAATGTGGGTTGATTATATGTAATCCTTTGATTTTGAGTTGTTATACATGTCTGTTAATGGGAACAATGTTGCTGATGCTTTGAGCCAAAATACTCAAAAACAAGAAGTTCGGGAATCCAGTTCTGATTGGATGATGATGAATTTGATTGTGAAAATGCACCTGGAGGTTTAGGATGGGAAAAGACAGATAACCCTTGTATCCTTGTAAGATGATTACAAACTTCTAAGATAGATTGAGGAGAGGTATTATGAGGATTTGGAGTGATTGGATTTGAGATACAGTTTTAAAGGTGGGGAGACACCATCCAGTTGGATTGTTGGTGATGATGAGATAGTTTAAGTTAGTAGTTGTGTTTTTTTCCTATGAGTATGCAAGAAGATTTGATGTGTGAGTTCCATACATCTAAATGGTCAGTTCATCCTGGTTTGAACAAAATTTATGATGGTCTTTCTAGGCAGTATTTATGGCCATGGATTAAGAAAGAGATTGTAGGTTTCCTAATGTGACACTATACCTATTAGTAGGTGAAGGTTGAGCATCAACAATCAGGTGGTTTGTTACAGAAATTTCCCATTCAATAATTTAAATGGGATTACATGATGATCGATTTTGTTTTGGGCCTTTTGAGAATTCCATATAAGAAAGATATGATATAGGTAGTTTTGGATCAGTTCACCTAGGTATCACATTTCGTACCAATTCGAGAGACCATCTTAACAGATCAGTTGGGTGAATTGTATGTTTGGGAATAATATGGTTGCATGGGGTTCCACGAATGACAGTTTTGGATTGTGATCCATGTTTTAATTATAGCTTCAAGAAATGGATATTAAAGGTGATTGGTACCCATGTGTTTTGGAGTAAGAACTTCCACCCATAGATAGAAGGGAAGTTAGAGAATACTATTCAGGTATTAGAATACATGTTGAGGGCTTGTGTCCTATATTTTAGTTGATTTTTGTAAAAACACTTTTCACTTGTTGAGTTCACCAATAACAATAATTTAATAGGTGATTATTCATATGAAATAATATTAGGCACTCTACGGTAGTTCTTGTTGGTATCTGTTATTTTGGGTGGAGGCTAGGGAGTCTGAGTTTTTGGGTCTCAGACTCATACATGAGATATCAGAGTAGGTTCAGTTAATCCAAAATCATATGGATATGACATAGAGTAGGAAGAAGTCATATTCATATCAGTTTCTTCGAACACTTGATTTTATAGTGGGATATAGAGTCTTTCTTTGGGTTTCCTCAATGTTAGGTCACCATCAGATTCTGAAATTGGGAATTTTGGCACCTAAGTACATGGGATCATTTGACATTGTAGAGAGGATCAGACTGGTGGTGTACCGATTGGCTCTTACATAGAGGTATATTGGTATGCATGATGTTTTTCATGTGTCAGAACGTTGATAACATCATATGGACCCATCTCATGTGATTGATGTTGAAGATTTGGAGCTTGAAGATAGTGTGTCCTTTGAGAAGCATCTGGTTAATATTGTGGATCATGGTGAGAAAGTCTTACATGGAAATATAGTGCCCTTGGTAGCAAGGTAATGTTCAAGAAGAAACTAGGGAGAGGTAAACAGATATACAGGCCTAGTGGCCCGACCTCTTTTCTTTGGAAGTTCAGTGATTGGTGGGAGTGTGTATCGAGAACAAGCCATTATAAGGTGGGGATTTTGTAAGATCTCTAAATTTTTAGACATACGTTCCTATTTAAATCTTTATTTAAATCCCTTAATGTTGGTCAAATAAGATTTTATTGGGTTTATGAGGAGGCTTGGGGGTGTTCTAGGGGTATAAGACTTGAAAGAAAGTGATAAATAGTCATCCAGTGAATGTTTCACGGTTCACATACCATTAGGGGTAACCATGTGCCTAAATCAAGATAGTTATGGGGAAAAGGTATATAGTTATGAAAACCATGGAATGGGGGTGTCGAAACCATATAGTCATGGATAGAGACATTCCACACATTTGGTGTATAGTTTGTTAAACCGTGTGATGCTCCCTATGTAACCATGCAACCTATCCCCTCTTGGACAGATACTATTTCCTTTTTGGTTCATGGTTTGGAAAATTATGTGTCCAAACCATGGACCTCATTAAAAGTGTGTTTTTATGATTTCCCCCCTTGGTATTTTAAGTGTTTCACATTATTTTCTTTCCATTCTTCTCCTCAAAACCCCAGTGATGAACATAAACACCAAAATCATCCTAATGGTCCATCTCCTTTTTTTTAGTCCATTCGAAGTATCGTTGGGTGCTGATCGAAGCTCTATGTAAGCCTAACACTTCTCTTTTCTATCTTTCTTGGATTAGGGATTTTGGTTTTCTTTTTCTTCTTCCAAAGACCTAAACCCATCTTTTTTCTAATGGGTCTTAGGTTGGGGATTCAAAGGGTGTTTGTATTTGAGTCAAATATCTCTATATTGTTGTGAAATTAATTCCTTTAGTGATATTTTTTAAAACAGTAGTCTAAATGATGAATTTAACCTCTCATGATCCCTGTGGGATGCATTGACCTTGATCAGACAAATTTAGGGCCTCCAATGGGGTGTGTGAATATTCCCAAACATGGAAAATTTTAATGTTAATCATTGAGTTGATTTATGATGAGATAGATCCCATGATAACAAATATTGATATATTGTTCAAGTCATAAAGAGGCAGAAATGGTATTTGTGTCTAGTCATTGGAATTGGATTAATGGATTATTTGGTATAATGTTAAAGGGTTAAATGAAAAAAAGTGAATTTGAAAAATGGATTATGATTTGGTAATTGAAATGTGAAAATTTGTTGATGAATGTGAATTGAATAATATGTTAAATGGGATAATGAATGGAAATTGTTGAATATGATTAATAAGTTAACTCATGGGGATGGGATGTGGGTTAAATGGGATATGCAAAGTAAATGGTAAATGTGCCAATGGTTTAAGGCTTGATATTGATTTATATGTTGAATAATTATGAAATGTTAATATTATGAGCATTTATTATGTATGGTGTGGGACATGGTGTATGTGGAAAATGGATAAACAAGCATGTGCACATGTCTTGGCAGTTTTGGAGTATTGTACATGAGGATATATTCCCATTGGTTGGGTTAGATCGATGCTCTAAATTATGCCCCTATAATGAACGAGTTAGGGAAGGGGACTAAGTCTATATGACCCTGAATGGTTTCATTCAATGATACTACCTGGACTGAGGATCAAGGTAAGTTTGCTTTATTTTTTGGTGAACTTTTTATCCCAAGTGAGAGAGGGAACATGAATTACTCCCTTATGAATTGTAATTGACCAGCTTGGACATAGTGTAAATGATGTAAATGCCTATCCCATGGAACAAATGATAAAAATAGTTAAAGTGAACATTGTTAACTAATGACAACTGATTTCTCTTTTCTCACCTTGTCATTTATTTAGTAATTACATGCACAATATGTTTAGACTGAATATTTTGTAGACACCATTGGTGGTGTCCTACTAAGTTGTATTCACGCCATGCTCGGGCCACCATTGGGTACCTAAGAAGACTTTACAGTCGTAGGTCATGGTAAGGGAAAGGGAATTATGCTAATGGGTTGATTGGGTATGGGATGTGCACGGATGAGAGATTCTTACTTTTTATTGGGACCCATTTTTTGGATTTATTTGTTTATTTTTATTTTTGGGTTTTTTATCACTTTTCACCATATGATATGACATAGCATATTTACTATTTTGTTTTGGGATTGTCTGATGATTTAAGATATGGTTATTAATTAATTTTTTTTGGTTATTTTATATTTTTCTTTTATTTCTCACTTTTATATATTGTGTAACACTCTAATAAAGAGGGTATCGTATTTCCATGTGTTTATTTAGACCCTCACTACTAGTTAACAACCTCTGGTGTACGAGGAGGCGCGCTTGAGGTCGTGTAGTGACCCATCTCAAAACACCAATTAGTGGACTCCAATTTTGGGGTGTTAAAATAAAAAATATAATCATTAACTTTATCTTTATCACCTTACCTTTTAATAATTAGTGAAATACAAATCACATCACTTCACGAGGTGGTAGCCCACCGTATACATGAGCGACATTTTCTTATTCCATATGGAATGGAAAGTAAAAAAGGTTATATATGATACAATTTATATATAGTTATAATTATTTTATAAATATCATATATTTATATATATAATTTATAGCCATCATCATTCCCAACCATGAGAGGTGGAAATGGAAAAATTAATGACATCAGTTTGCGAGGCGGTAGTCTGCTATACACACCAAACATTATTTCTTATCCCATTTGATGGATGTGTAGATGGTTTTATGTTATTAACTTATTATAGAAAAATAATATTATTTTTAAGATACTATTATTATTATATAATATTATTTTAATAATAATTTAAGGAGGTCGAGAAAGAAATCAAATAAAAATGATCGTTGACGAACACTGCCTCTTCATCCGGTATCTTCCTTAGGTTTTCCCTAAAAACTTTATAAGTTGGGTTTATGCCAAAAATATGGATTATAGGATGATGGTAGGGGATTTTGGAAGTTATTTTGGTAGTTCGTTTCCAAACCAAACTGTTTTGAATTTTTGAAAAATAGGGGGTGGACTTTTATAACTGAGGTGAGTGGCATACTTGTATGTTTTTGAAAATATTCTATCATACCCATGTTTTTATCTTGAAAAAATTCTAAAATGGGGAATTATAGAACCTATAAGATATAAGGTGTAAATATGGTCAACCAATGGGTTTTGTAAAAGTTTTTTTCTCATTTTTATCCTTAATATTCTAAGTTTAACCATCAGTAAATCCATTTTTACCTTAACCATAGTAATTAAATTTTACTGTTTTTACAGTTAATTCTGGAAGAAAAATTAATTTTAACTTATTAGAAATTATATATTATTAGGATTATAAATATGGAATTAATTTTTCCAAATTAAATTCACTTAAGTGGAAAAAATTAATTTAAAATTAATCTTGCACATGTGATGAGAATGTGGGTTTTTAAAGAGAAACTTTTCAAATATTTACAATGTTTTTATAGAAAATTTCAATATAAAATAATTAAAATTACATAAATTGGAATAATAGATATATATTTTACCTAATTTTGCTTTTAAACAAACTAAAAATATAATTTTACATTATAAATTATTTTAATGAAAATGCAGTTTTCAATAAAAATTCAGTATCTTTTACTATTCATCCAAAAATGAAACATTCCAGAAAATTCCCAAAAATTAACCCTACTATAATTTAGAAATTATAATTTCAAAAATCAAATTTAATTTTTCAAATAATTTCTCAAAAACTATAAAAATCTAATTTTAAATTATGTGTGTGAAGCGCGACTAAACCGCCCTTTAGAAAAAAATATAGCTTTTCAGAAAACATATCTTTTTTCTTTTAAATTATTAGTATTTTATTTCTAATAAATATATAAAAAATGAGCATTTGTAAAATATATATTGTTTATAAATAATTTTATCTTATTCATACCCATCCTTCTAACATCTATGTGATAACTATCACATCAAATAATAATATTTTAATAATATGTCATGTTTCGTTTAAAGTTGGTGGTGCGTGTCTCATATGCTATTGAATAAAATGTTACTATTTTAGAATTTAGGGGTGTTACACATATAAATGAAAACATTTCCTATAAACACACATCATTTAATATAATCTCTTTGTCTCATGATATCTCATAAAGCGTGATGCACAATTTGTGTCATCATCCTTTCATTTTTTATTGTTTGTTGACCTTAGTGGATAGATTTACCTTGTTTTACCATGGTCGTGGATTTAGTGTGGGTACTAAAATAATTATATACAATCCATGAGACATCATTTATTTTATGAATTGACTAATCATATCTTGATTATTCAATCAATGTCATACCACAAATGACGCACCCAACGTATGATACCTCACAATGACATAGATGTTATATTTTTCATAATGCATCAAAGTACGTAATCAATTTGTAAGCACCGATAATATTCTCATGTTAGGATTCCATTTCACATTTTTACAGATATAAACAACCAACAAAACTATAAACATGTATTGTTCATATTTATGGATTATTCCTCATGATCTCATCTACTAAACATCATAAAGTGGGAGCTTCATGAGAACAAGTCTCGATGATTATAAGCCCCCAACAGCTAATAGTGAAATATCATTTGTGTCCATCATGTATGATGTATCTAGACCATAAAAAATATATTTAATATTACTATCATAGTATCTATAGTTTTTCATTATATTCTAGGAAATTCTATAACCTTTTGATATTAAGAGTAATCTAAGGACTTTACCATGTAAATAGTGGATACAGAAATATCAACACTATTATGGTATGTATGCATCATGAATTACTCATTTTATACATGATATGGTGATAAAAAAGTACTATTTATTTGGTTCTAGGGAACCCACTATTACAACGCATTATTTAAAATTAAATAGATTTTACAAAAAATAATCCACTCTCTTTACCTATAAAAGGAGCTCACCTCCTCTCCATTTTCCCACCCATTCTAAAGATATATCCTAACAAAAACTTTACCCTAGTCTATCCTAAACACCTTATACACTTATAATAATCCATATTATTCCCACAATATGATTCTAGTAAGCCTTAAGTATTCACACAATGTATAACTATCAAATTTCGAGAGAGTTAAGTGCAAGTGCAGAGCAAATCTGGACCTCAAGTAAGAGATCTTCCGAACCACCATCATTAATTTCATATTATGAATTATCTTTCATTTTCTCCCTATATCTATATTTTATTCTCATATATTTCATATATAATATATATATAAATATATGTTCTTTACATATATATCATGTTTACTTTACCTTTTTGGGGGATAATACATGTTTTATGTTCCCTTCAAAATTCCAACTTGTAAGTAAATTTTACTTAAGAAAAGTTTCAAATTTATTATTTCATGATACATTTCACCTCCATAGAATGTTTTAAACCATGTATAGATTTAAAAAACTCTCATTATTTTATCTAGAAACCTCATATTTAAATTCTAGTTTAATGAAAATAATAATCCCTTTCTTTCCTTAAAATTTCCTTTTCTCACACTGAAAAGCATCCCATATGTGGTTAGTTTTAATTATTACTTATCATTAGTCCTTTTAATTATTTACCTTATATTTTTACCATATTTTCAAATAATTATGTTCCTTTATTAAAAATAAACATCCTAAATTATTTCATATCTTCTTCAATGATTCCTTATGATATAACCTTTAATTATGCTTTGAGGCAATATTATGAAATGCACATGTTTCTCATGGGTTTTATCATGGTTACGCTTTATGTGTAGTTTCTTTTACTTATGTGTAAAATGTATGTATGTAAATATTATTATTTTCATTATGTTTCATGTTGTTCTAGAATTATATATCCCTAAGATGTGGTGGTCAATGTTTCCATCTCATGAGATATCGTGTATAGTTCACATGTGGTTAACTGAAGCACAATATATTTTGTGATGGGTATGCCTAGAATTATATGTACACCTAATGAATTGGGTAATGTTTTTATCTCCAGGTATACCGTGTATATTTCATATAAATTTATCCTATTCAAACTATGTTTTTTTGATATCCTTATAATGCATTGGAAAATGTTTTCATATCATGAGATACCATGTATGGTGCATAGGTGGTTAGCATAAGAACACTATGATATATGATGGGTGGGATCAAAATTATACAGCCCTACAATACATCTGGTATAGATTTATATCTCATGAGATGTTATGTATGAGATTGTGGAGTGAGCCTAATGCACTATGGGACTTCATCCACCATGTTATGATAGTATTGGGAGTGAACTTTGACATATATATATGATGTCATGATTTATATTGATCACACGTGTAAGGATTTCATGATATTAAGATATAATTTCTTTATGAAATGTTCACATGATTATAGAAATAATGCATAAATGGCTTTTCCCATCAGTTTTTTTGTATTTTCACGTCATTTATTAATTGATGTTAATATAGGGAATGTAGTAATTAACTTTTTCATGTCGGTTAACTAAAACAGACGTTATAAAATAGTATCTGCAATTATTTTCTCATGTCGGTTATTCTATAACCGATGTTTAAAATAATTTTTCACATCGGTTATTGGATAACTGACATGAAAAAAAATTATACGATATTTTTTACATTGGTTATTTAAAATAACTAACATGATATACAGTTGTTCACATCGGTTATTTGATAATTGTTGTGAAAAATACCACAAAATTTGTTTTTCACCTTGGTTATCCAATAAAAGAAACGAAATATATATATATACACACACTGATACAAATCCACCACAGAAGAAGCCAGATAACAATAGAAAAGTCATTATAAAATGATGTAGAAAAACTATCAAAAGACACATAGAATTGAACTTTCAAATAAAATAAAAATTAATCAAACCTAAATATTATTTTCCGATTATATTTTTAAATTTATCAACTTATATATAGTATATTATCATGATTATTTAAAAAGATAAAAAAATTATACATAAATAATTTGACTTGAATTTTTAATAAAACATATTAAATATTTCAGAAATCTCTATAATGAAATCTAACCTTATGAAACTATGTAATTGTCCCAGTTGAGATTATTTCATACATGATTCTTAAAACATAATATCCACATTCAATTCCACCTTTTTTTATAACGTTTTTTCAAAGATATTTTAATTCAAAATAACATTTTTAATTAAAATAAATCAAAATTTAGTAATTATAAATGAAAGATCACCTTAGCTTTTACAAATTTGATCTTGGTGCTCTTCTTTCTTGTCATCTCTTTTAATAAATATCATTGCTTGTTTGAAAATAATATGAATATAATAAATTTTATTCATTATAATATAAAAAATTCTTAAATTAAGAAAACTTATGTTTTTAATACATTCTTAAAATTTTATCTCACTCCACTATGGATATGGCATAGCCAATACAATGTCCTCTCTTGGAAAAAAATTCCCAAAAACCAATGACCATTGATATAAAAGAAAATTTAATATGATTTGTTAATATATTAATTGATATATAACACTTTTTTGAGAAAAAATATTTCATACCTTTCAAGATATAGAAACATCCAACACTGGCTAATGACATTCTTCTGAAATGTTTTAACTATATACATTGTTCTTTCAGCATCAGTCATTTTCAAAGCTACATGAGAAATAAACCATGGGTCCATAAATCCATATACTCTTGTCATTATTTGTACAAATTTTATATAGATACATAATACACATAATACATAATTATAAATTTTTAATAAATTAAAGGAACAAATAAATTTTTTTAATCTACTAACATGGAGAAAATTTGCATCGTGCTGATTCCCAATTGATATATAGCAACAATATTCATGATATTATTTTTCAAAATAACCACATTCATTGCATTCCCAAAAATAGAATCGTTAATTGGAATGTCATATACTCCCAATAAAAAATTTGAGTATCTTGATAATTATTCAAGACTAGTAGAATCTAAATCATAAGTCATGAAACTTTGAATTTTTTGTTTTATATATAGTATTTCTTTACCTTTAAAGTATTCCTGTAAAGAATTATGGAAATATATAAATTTTTAGATGATTAAAAAAATTACTAAAAAATTAAATAAAATATAACATATATACATACCTCTATGGTAATATGTCAAAGTAGTCAATATTTACAAACTAAAAAATGACCGATACTTTGTCCAATTGTACTCACCTCATATGTAAGACATGGTATATTTTTTAATCTATCTATAATATCATATACAATTACCCTATGATTCTCTATATCAATCTCGTTTTGATGAATGGTATCACTGATATAATATATCATCTCATATGAAAAAATATAATGAAGATCCTAAAAATATAACTCACGGTAACATGGAATCTGTAGAGGAGGGGTGTTGGGGTATGATAAAAAATAGTGGGGTTTAGAAATATAGATTTTTCAGTAGGATAAGGAAGAGGAATGGGATATGCTGGAGGAGGTGTAGGAGTCGGATCAGCATACTGAAATTGTCCTTTAATGACTGCAAACATCACATGTACCATAGTTTTGATCGTATCCTCCATCATCACATGAATATCAAAAAAAATTCTTCCAAAGATAATATTTTTTATAAACATTCTCCTTTAAATAAGATATTGAATGTGAGAACACTTTTATTATCGATACACCTATTGGGTATCCTCATACATGACCATGGTGTTTAGGTTTTCCCAATACTACAGTTGAAATATCCTATCTACCCTCAGTAATAAAGATCCCCTCTGTGCTCTTCTCCTCAATAGAATATTATATGGAATATTTGAACAAATATATAATGAAAAAAAATATATAAATGGTTTATTTAACATCAATGAATATATAAACATCATACAATCTTATCAGCTATAACTCTTGAATCTTTTGTAAGATATTGTATTTTATTTCTCATCTGAGCCCTCTTCCATTTTTCATGTCTATTGGGGGGGGACGGGAAACCTCTGTAGATCCTGATGACTCATCTCTCATATTTTTAAGTTTTTCTTCTAGCATGTGTTCTTCTAAAAATTTATACCCTCCCCAAGATAACTTATGAGGCTATACACTTCAAGATTAAATCTATTGATGAGATCTCCTTGATTTCTATAAATTAAGAATTAAGAATAAATAAATCATTAACATGGTCATTAATATAAAAAACACCTAAAAAGGTAACGTTTCACTTAATAAAAACTCTTCACTTCATCTACTTTCAATAAAAATTTTCCATGTATATTCATATATAAATGGATCTATATCACATATATTTTCATGCTATTTATTTATAAAAATGAATTATGATTTGAGGGATGATTTAAATTCCCTCCATCTCCTAGTATCCAATGATAAAAACTTCCTCCTAACTCATGTTTCAGATATAGCATATATCATTTGATAAGAAGGAGAAAACATATATTACTATAAACATTTGAATATAAGTAAAATAAAAAAAACATGCTTACCAAAATGGTCTCCCACAATAGTCATAATGTTTCATTATCAACACTTCTCCAATCATCAAAAAAATAAATTTTCTTTTATCCTATACTAATACAAAATTATTAAATAATTTATAATTTGGACATCTTGGAATATCATTATCATCAAATTATATTGGTATCCTCTGTTTCTGGTTTTGGTAAACTACATGTGGTGCCACATTTACCAACCCTCAAACTCTTTTTCCCCCAGTGGAAGTAGATGTCTCATGTAAAGAGGGGTGAGGAGGCTCATCAACAGGAGCATGTGTAAGTTCCTCCCCATAGGTATGAGTAAGATCATCTCCAAAAATATTTTGTGGATCATAGGATTAATCTTTCATTATCCAACAAATCAAAAAAACATCAATTAGTAAAAAAAATATTAATCCAACAATTAAATTCAAATGTAAATAAAAAATAATAATTATAAAAAAACATAAACATAAACTAAATGTAACACATTTTTATTCATATTTTTAATAATTAACTAAAATTATAACAATATTAATGAGATCTGAAATGAAATAAATGAATTAAAACTACCCAATATTAATGGTAGATGAAATGAAATAGTAAAAATTCACCAACCTAATTAATCATTTTTACAACGAAAAGAATTATTATATAATATACTCTTATATAATATATTTGGTTTCAATTTAAAATGTTAAATTTAAACTAATTAGTTTTCAACAAAATAAATTAATAGAAAATTTACATAAGGATAAACATGTAAAACAATAAAAAACTAAACAAATATAAATAAACAATTTAACTTATTACTTATAATACGTGTTTTAATAAAGAAAATAAAATTAAAATATCCAACTTTTGAAATTTAAAAAAGTAAAACAAAATTAAAAATATGTTACCTATAGTTTTAGGAATTTACTAAAGATTGTTTTCCCACATTCCTTTATCGTGATTATTTTTTATGGAACAACCCATTTCTTTGATGTGTTTATCAATTTTATTTTTTAATAGTTACATGGATGTAGGGATATCATATAATTAAGCATATTCGTTAAGTTTATCATCACCATCATATTTTTTTACTTTTAAAACAATATCCCACTACATTTCAGATTGATCAAGAACATATAGAATATATTTTTTCATGTGTTTCCATGATAAAAGTATCATTTTTTGTATTCCGATTTATTCAGATAAACTAGTGTCATTCCAAATTTATCATGTCAGACACTGTTGTTACTGATAAACCATTTACACTTAATAACTAGAACTTTAAATTTAAATATAAAAAACCTCCCATATTTCGTCAATGACTTTATAATTTACTATTTATGTTGATATTGGGTTTTTTTCTTTGGAACTCAAAAAATTCATTGCTTATATGAACACCGACAAATTACTATTCTGAACTGCACTTCTATTGTCTTGATATTTCAAATGAAAAGTATAGACATTATTGTTATACTCAAACCATGTTTTCAAATTTAAACATGGAACTACCACTAACTATCTCAATTTTTTGATACATCTAGTTGCACGGACTCTTTAAACCATGGAAAAAGAGTTTGGTTTTTCTCATTCAAAATCCATAGATATTTTTTCTTTGGATAACATTGTTTCTACTCATTAATATACAATTTTATATATGGTTTAGAATCATATATGTTATTTAAGATTTATAATTGTACCTTCTTTATTTGTTCACCTGTCAACTGTTTGAAATTATATCCATGAATCACATTTCTTTCATAATTATATCATTCATGGTGAGATGTAGGAAAACTGATATGCTTCATATCAAAAAATATCTTATAAAACAATATGAAACCTCCTCAAAAATGCATTCCTCAATAATGGATGCTTTAGTTCGATATGGATTCCTAACTTATCCCTTCAATATCATCATATACCTTTCAAAAGGATACATCCAACGTAGATATAATGGTCTACAAAGCTTTATTTCTCACACCAAATGAACCATTAAATGAACTATTATATCAAAAAAATATAGAATAAAATACATTTCCAATTGAACAATTATAAAAAACACTTCATTCTCCAAAATGTTCAAAGCATTCAAATCAATAACCTTATTAAAAATTGAATTAAAAAAATAAAACATGTTCATGATAGTCATTATGATAGAGGTAGGTAATATTCCACACTATGCAACTGATAGAAGTTGTTGAATCATGACATGACAGTCATGATATTTCATACCTTTCAACTTCTAATCCTTTAAAGACACAAAAATTTTACATTTTAATAATTTCCATGTGTCACTTTGATATCATGAATACATTGAAAAAATATAGGTTTCTCCCTCTTGGATAAGTTATGATAGGTTGTGGGTAGGAATGTTCACCTTCCATCTGGAGTGCGATCCAACTCCAAACTTATTCCCATTAAGATTAAATCCATTCTTGTATTCAACTAATCTTTACTCTTTCTATTAATATCTAAAAATTTTATAATAAAAATCTGCTAGATATTCTTCTCCAAATGCATGAAATAAATGTTATATTTCACCTCATGATATCTACAAAATTTTATCTCAAAAAATATTTACCTTTTCTTCTAAATATTTCTATCATTAATATATTTATGAGTCTTTTTAAATGTCACATTAATGTTTTTCACCCTCTCAAAATACATGCCTGTAAATATAAATTTTAGGTGATTCATTGGAATCCCTTTTTAATATTATATAAGATTGATATATAGGTAAAAATGTTTGATGACCCATGTATACTATTTTTATCCCATGATGTAGTTGATAATATGAATCATGTTGTTTACAAATTAGACAAGCTTTATGCCTCTTTACGTTGTATTCAAAAAAAATCATATGCTGGGAATTCATTTATAGTAAACATAATCATTGAATGTAGTTGTGAATATTCCATTTTATAAGAGTCATACACTCTATACCTTCCTCCCAGAATAGTTTCAAAACATCAATTAATAGTGACAATAAAATGTCAATATCATTTCTTGTCTATTTTGGTCCAAATATCATTAAACTCAACATGACTTATTTTCATTTCATTTAAAATATAGGATATATGTTTTAATTTACCAATAAAATAGGTTATGGACTATGTCTGCTACTAAGGATTTTATATGGATTCATTCTATCTATTCGCAGTCCATGTATGATATTTCTAACTTCATTAATGAATATAGGAAATTGGTGATCAATTTTCTTCCCCTGCGGAAAATCAACTAGATGACATATTTTTCCCTCACATATCTGCTCATTATCATGCCATTTTAAACATTTTGAATAATATAAATTAGAAAATAAATGTTTCAAATGAGTAATTATAGGAAGATACCATAATTATTTGGTAGGGGTCTCTGAAACTTCTAAATCAGTCTATGATTTTCTTTCAAATTATATCGTGATGTCTTACGTTTAGGACACTTTGAGAGAAATTTGTATTCTTTCCTATATAGAACACAGTCATTTTTTCATAAATGTATTTATTTATACCCCAATCCCATCAAGAATAATATTTTCTTGTCCTTATAATGTGAATCTAGAATATTATTGTCTTTAGGAAGAATTTCTTTCAACAATTATAGTAGCTCGGTAAAACTCTTTCCACTCCATCCATGTTTCACCTTCATGTTTATCAATATTAACATCATTGATAAAATCGTATACTTTGTACAACCCAGATACAATGGTTTTTCAGAATCCCCATATAAATTCTCAATTTTCATTTTTTTTCTCAACAACATCTACTTCAATATCATTAATAATTTCATCAATTTTATTACATTTATCATCTTGTAAAGAACCGGCATCAATAGATCTAGAATTCTTCCTGGTTCTACCAAAACAAATCCAAGGTCTATAACTCAAATTAAAACCATGAGAAATTAAATGATATCTGATCTTATAACTTTTAAAATTCTTAAAATTTATTCATTTTAGGCATGGATATAAAAACATGTCATTGTTTGGAACATTTCGTTTAGAAAATTCCAAAAAATCATTGGTACCTTCCTCATATTCGGCACCTATTCGAGGTGCATCGATCCAAAATTGATTTAATATCTATAAAAAATATAAAAAATAAAGGTAGTAATTTATAAAATACTGATATTATAAATGATATAAAAAAATATAGAAATCCAAGAATGGAAACATTAGAATAAAAATAGAAAAAATTGATGAGAAAATTCATTCATGTATAAGGAATTAAAAAATAGAATCATTTAAAAAATTTCTCAAGTAAAACTAAATGAATATAACATTATGAAATTATTAAAAAAAATATGTACAATAGTAACAATAAAAAAATATCCATAAAAAATATATAAAATGAGAACAACTAATTCATAGTTTCTTATTTAAAAAAATAAAAAAAAATCCATATTGTAACTAACAATATATTCTAATCATAAATTGAACCTTAGTTTAAAAAAATTTCACATTAAACCATGATTCAAGGGACTTCATATGGTGCATAGTATTCCCTACCAGGGTACCCAGTTGGTTTGCTACTTTAAAAAGTAGACCCATCACCCATTCACCCTTTTGAAATTCCCCAGAGTACCATTAGAAATGGTTTTGACTACAAATTACCAATTTCAAACTCAGAAACAGTTTTAAACAAAAACTCACATTATATTCTACAACACACACACACCATCTCTTAAACAAAACATCTATTAGAAAACCCATTACAAAACTCATTTTGGGATGTGTAATTACATATTAAATAATTTTTCAACTCCCCCATGCGCTGACTTTATCCGAAAAAAATGAACCAACTGTGATATCAACACCTAATTAATTTAAAACCCAACTCATTGACCTGAATAACATTGTAGAAATACACAACATCCACCTATATTATCTCTTTAATAATACTCCTTATCATGAAATATTCTATAAAATAATTTTAAAGTAATCCCAATAGGGAAAAATGTATTGAATGAGAATAACTAATTCATACTAGAAATAAATTCAGGAATAACGAATTAACACGTTATAAAAGATATTAAAACATTTAGGTGGGATAGTTGGAGAAGGTAATATCTATAATAGAATGGACAAAGATGAATCTAAAAAATGAGAATATATGAAAATGATAATGTGATAATTAAGAACACCTAATAGAACAATCATTGGTTAGATATTCTAGGCCAATGAATGACAGAAAAAAGAGAAATGAAAATGTCTGAGGCTTACTTCAAATCTATCTTTAATGTGTAAAATGAGGCCAGTGAAACCTAAGGCTTGAATAATATTATAATGTGATTTTGAAACACCAGATCTAATAAAACAGAGACTTGGGACTTGGGTGAGAGAGAAATGTAACATGTGGTGTGGTAATGGAAGACCGCATAATTAACCCTCACTCGATTTATAAAATTTTAAATGATTTTTTATGTGGGTTATATTATAACTGATGTTAAAATTTGATATTCTCTACTCTTTCATGTTGGTTAAATTATAGAACCGATGTGAAAATGTAGAGAATATCCCCTTTTCACAACAGTTTTATCAAAACCATCGAGAAAAATTTCTTTTTCACATCGGTTAATGGAAAACTGACATAATAAATTAATATTCCTAGATATTCACATTGTTTATAAATAATTTGTGTGAAAACTAAAACGTTATAAATAGTTTTTCTACAAGTGTGTTCATTCAAATTTTATAATATCTTGTTATTCTTTTTGTCTCATGTATTATGATTCATTATCACATTTATTCCCTTATTGGGCTTTCTATGATTGCATTTTCATTATGTATTTTCCCCAAGGTATTCTATATAGTTTTAGAATATTTATTGGAGTTAAGATAAATATGTGGAGGTTTATGTAAATATGATGTAAATCATATTTAAAGTGATGTAATTATCTGTCTAATCTCTCAATACACTAGACATCTTGATCCATAGATTGTATTTATTGGTAATCTATGTTAAAAATCATGAAATAAAATGTGCTTAATTTTTTTACTGTTATAAAATAACCTCCGTCAATTATAATACTATCACCACTATTCATGCCTTATACCTAATACTTCTATAAACATCCACCTTCAAATGGAACACTCACTTATTCTCAAGTTCCCTTTTGTCTAGTGGTAACTCAGTCATCTCCTATGTTCTATTGGAATCCAATGAATAAACTTATTAATTAATAAAAATGAATCCTATTAGAGTCACAAAGTGTGGTTTACTATTATGAGTTTTCATGTTCTCCCTCATATATTCAAAATATAAAATTCATGTTGTCCCCAAAACTTCTGACTGGCTACATGACTCTGGAAGTTCCATACAATTGAACTTACAGCTCTGATATTTTCTGTACTATATATTATGATGCTCTATATTCTGAAGACCTATTTTTTGATGCTCTATATTTTTAATATTTTACTTAGAATACAACAATTCTTGAAAATTCATGAATATAATCGGTTGGTCTCACTTTTATACATTTAATGCTTCCAAATAAAGTCTCAAAAACTTGTTCCCTTCTTATATCCTTCTTCAAATAAACTTAAGCTTGATCAACTTATTATATTCTATTAACTTACACCTCAACCATGTTCTTATCATTCCAAATAACCTTATCATTGAATAAAATATATTTTCTCAAGATGAGTTTTCATTTATCATCATCACATTGTTAAAATCAAAAATCATTGTTTCCATATTCCATTAGGAAATTGTTCTCAACTTCTATTCAAGTTTATATTGATCCTTATCATCCAAATGGATTTAGGTAACGAGAATAAAGATTTTTAGGTGGATAAATTCTATTTTTTTACCATACCATAGTTATCACACCCTGAACTGTGTTTTCTTTATTTATTTATTCCTTATTTTATACATTTCTCTTTGATTTCCAGGATGAGTCTCCGTGAAAATATGAAATTTTGGGAATGTAGTACTGGGTGTTTGGTTGTCTTTCACGGTTATTACTAACCACATGACAGCCATGGGATTGGTTTTATAACCTTTATTATGTTATTTTTTATGATTGATGCATGGTTTTCCTTACTGTTCATCCAAACTATAAAAGTCTCCAGGTGACTTGAGTGAGGGGCTCATAGTTGACATACGATTTGGTTAATTGTGTGACCTGCAAGGTGGAATAAAATTATTGTTTTTTCGATTTTTCCCTTATGATTTAATAAATAAAATGGGTTTTCTCATTCCCCATTCGATCCCTAAACCATTCACATCCCTCTCCCTCGATTCCTCGCCGTTTATGGAAAATACATGGGGTTTCTTCATGATTTGAGGTTGGGTCTTCCTGGTGATGTCTCATTTTCCATTTTCTTCTTTTTACTTCTTTATTTCTCTTATTTATTGGTGATTTATCTCTTTCAATTAAACCTAAGGTAGTATTTCAACCTAATGACTTGTTTCTTTTAATTTTTGGGTGTGTGGTTGATTCATTAGGCCACGTTTCTTCTGTATCCAGTGGTTATATCACATCTGCACACATCTAAGGTATATTTCTTCATCCATTTCCCATTCAAATCATTCTATGAGAAACTTCAATATTTAAAAGTTACTTTCAATTAAAATTTATTATGTTATTAAATGAATGAATTGATTATAAAATCTATTTGATCTAAAGGTTTAATTTAATAGAGGGTTTTCTCTAATCTCCAAATGCTCGGTACTTTATATTGAAAATATCTAAATGTTATGTGATTTATAAAATTTCTAAGTGTTTTTTCAAAGTATTTCACATGATTTAAGAGATTATTGTACTTTAATAAAATTATTTGAGTTTCTTTTTGACGTTTCATTGTGGTTCATTTGTCTTATTTCTATTTTTTAGGTTTTCATGGTTTTACTTGGGAATTATAATGTATTAACAAGTGAATTGAAATGTGTCTCATAATTTGATCGTTTTGAATTCCTTATGAATGACTATATATAAGAATGTGAAGCTCGTGCTCAGTCAGGAGTTTCCTAGGGTGTGAATCCCCTCTTTGGGTTTTGTGTTCCATGTTGGGATTGAGACATTTAAAGGAATTTTTCTTGTTTTTCTGATATTAAAGATTTACTGTTATCGTAAGGTCATCGTTTAAATGGGATAATGTGAAGAAATTTTTCCATTGAAATCCAAACAGTCTTTTTTTTCTGAATATGGTCTTCTAAATCATGTGTTTTTTTTAAAGTTTGTTTGGTCCTTTAATGGGTTGATCTCAGTTTAGTTGTATTTGTTTGGAGATGTAAGTACCTATTGAGGAGTCGGTGGTTATAGTTGTTCTTGGGTTTCCTGTTTAAGTCTTGGTGGTGTGGTATAGTTGTGTGGGGAAAATGAATGAGATTAGTTTGTGGAGTTTCCCCATTTCCCTGTCGAGGGTGGTGTGTTCGGTAAGGAAGGTGTGAGGCCAGACTAGTCTTGACCCCCAAAATATATAGAAAAAAACAATCAATAATGGGAGGTTGGGGTAAAGTGTCCCACACCAAATTCCAAAACCCCACACACCAAAGTCCAAAAGACCAAAAAGACAAAAGGAAAGATAGATACATACCAAATTCACCATCCACATAAGGATCTCTATCAGCACCATAGCCCGAGGAAAAATCTTAGTCCACCGACTCCCATTTAGATGATTCATATTTCTTGAGGAATGCTGTACAATTATTCATGCGTTCCATATCTGGCTTCTCTTTGCCAGCCCGGTCTTCCCTACCATGGGAATCTCCATCACTTTTATGAGCCTTAGAGGAGGATCTGGTAGCCATTGGCCTAGGAAGGTAGGAATAATCCCTCCTTTCCCTCTATTTCACTAGAGGTTCATTCTTCTTCACCCTCCTTAATTGAACCACATCATCATCACTCATCACCTTGGCCTTTCTATGAGCTTTATCAGATAGCATGACCATGTCTCTCTACCTGCCACATTTAGGAACAGACCAAAACTTTCTCTTCTGATTACAGCCAGAGGAACCACGAAGACCCATCATCACCTGCTCCCTTCTAATCCTATCCAAGTTAGAATACATAAAGTCGTCATGATCCCAAAAAATTTCTCCTAAAATTTTTTGTTCATCATTCTCATCCCCAAGAAACGCCACTGGTTGTAGATCTAGATTGTGGAAGATATCTTTTAGATGCTGCTCAAGCGGTATTTCCAAACATTCCAACATAATCTGTTCAAATAGCTCAACACAGGGGGAATCTTCTTGAACATAACAAGATAAGAGTTCGGATTAGGATGCTTAATACTCCACTTATCATCATGAAGGCTATCACATTGCTTCTCAGGCTGAGGGGCATCACTCAGACCAATTCTAGGCACAACATCATCAATCATCACTTTCTCCGACAAATGCACAGTGGTCAGGGAGTGTTCTTTTCCCAAGACCCTAGATCCATCATAAAATGAAGGTAGATCTGCATCCCAGATGTCATCTGTATTAGCCTCCACATCCTGAAGTTCCTAACCCACCATACCCCCTTCCTCAATTCCCACAGATTCCAAAGGATCCAAGCCCATGAACCGATTTGAGGTTAAGACCATCTCATGTCCATGAATATTTCCATGAACAACTACTGGAGGGATTGATGAATTCTCTCTCTCTGTCCCATGTCAAGTTGGTCTTAATGTCATGCTCGTATCCCTGACAAGATCAGCCTATAATACCATGGCCCCTTCTTCACCAAGAGTGTCATCCCCCACTTCAGGAGAGGCATCTACCCCCAGTCCCAAGTTACCCTTCAGTCGCTTGAAATTTTCCTTATCTGAGGTTTTCCCTTCAGCACCCTGTTGGGGGGATGATCCCCCTTCCTCCACCCTAGCGTCCCTCCCAACATCCAACAAAGTGTCCCGAAGGTCATACTTACTCACCTCCAACTCCCCTATTTAGCTCAACTTCAAGGAGATGACCTCATTTCTACGCCTAACCACCACACTTTCACTACATCTTCATTCAATTTTCACATGGACAAGAGTAAATCATGAAACACAATAACTCTCCCATGATTCAAACAATATCGGCTACTTCCACCGGAGATCTTCACAAATTTCAATCCAGACAAAGCCGACTGGCTCCTTCGAGACGTCAATTTCAACACAAACCCTCAGAGAAACTGGATGAAAGAGAGCCCTAGTTCTACTGTCCACACATATAAACCTTCCAACCAAATTTCCCAAAATAGTTATAATGGAAATGTTTTGAAAGTATAGGGGAGATCAGGAAACCTTACCCAAATTTCCATCCGTGGGGAGTCTCAATTCAGATGGAAATCAAAGTTCCACTGGAAGAGGGAAAAGTGAGCGGCATCGTACCTATGAAGAGATGTTGAATATTACCTAATAATATATTCTTCTGATGAGAACAAAATCAAAATTTGATCAGAGTCGACCAAGCCAACAGTGGCGTGGTTCCAAAGATCCCAATGCTCAAACAAAAATCTATTGAAAACATCAATTGAGGGATGCCAATTCAAAAAAATGGATACCAGGGTCTGGTTATGTAGGTATGAGGCCTTGCTGAACTCTGCAATCGATATTGGATGATTTAGCAGACCTTCGTGCAAACCCATCACCTAAGGTCAAAGTTAAATCCGCAGGAAAGCTCGAAGTGAGTCAGGATTCGAGAAATGTAAGAATCTTTTTTCCAAAGGGTGAAGAGATGGCCCCTCCCCCATAGAGGGTGGAGGCCAACACGCAGCCATTAGTAGTGTTTTAAAGCCAGCAATGAAGCGGAAAGGATGCCATCGTAGGAGTGGAGCAGAGCATCCATCCTTTTTAGGGTGGTGTGTTCGGGTTTCAAGGTTTCTATGTTAGTAAATTCTTGTAGTGGGGAGAACCTTTTCATGTTCTCCCCTTAATCTCGGGCAGTCATTTTTCTTGATTTGGTTGGGTGTGACATGTTTTGAAAATGGTCAGCCTAAGTCTCTTAGTTTCTTTTGGTTTTGTCTAGGCATGGACTCGAGTTATGTTAACAGTTGTATTAGTGACTTTATGGGGGTAGAAAGTTCTTTGGTGGGGAGAATTTTTACACCAAGACCATGTCTATTAATTATTTTAAATTATTTTAATTATTATTTTGAGTTTTGATAGCAGGAGAGTCGAGTTTTAAATTTTTGGAAGCCTTTTTTAGCATTGTGTGGTCAACCAGCGCAGTTAGGGGTAACCATGTGATGCCCACGCGGATGCCCAAGATGGTCTGAGTAATGTAACACAACATGTGTAGGGTTTATAGAATATTTCAATGAGCCTACAACTTGAACTTTTAGTGGGAAGTTTCAGGTGGCTCATTTTGAGCGTGGTTTGCTAAGCTACACGTCTCCTCGTAGGCAAATCCTGCGGTTTCCCAAGATTTTAAATAAATAAATTCAATGAATATAAAATGTAAAGTAAAAAAATAATGAATAAATAAATTAAAAGAATACTAAATATTAATAATAATTTTCAGATATATATATATATATATAATTTTATTATTATTTATATTAATAATAATATTATTAGTGTAGAGTCTTTTTTTATTTTATTATTTCATTCTAAATCTTTTTTTTATTTAATTGTTTTTAGAGAGAAAACCCTAGGAGGGGTGTCACCCCCCCTCTCTTCCCTCCTGTGGTGCTTCAAACTCCCCTACCCCTGTTATGGTGTGATCTATCCCTCCCCATCACTGTGGTTCTTCTCCGGTGAACCACACATCACCAGTGCCCCCCCCCCATCTCCTTCTCCCTCAGTGCACCAGCGCTCCGCCCTACTCCCTCTCGCGAGCTGCATCAGCCAGCCTATTCCCTCTATTACATTAATGCTTCCAAATTCTTTCCCCCATCCCATCATGCTCGACCTACATATGACTCTAGCCAGCGTCAGTGGCCCAACATCCCTCCTTCACAGCTGAACCACTCCAGTGGCAGCGACCCATGATCTGGCCTCCACCCTACACACTTTACCTAGCTGGACTCCCCCTCTTTCTCTGAACATATCCCCTGCACAACACACCTCCTATGAACCTCTTTTTCTCCCATTTACCTAGGCACAACATCTGACTCCCTCTTCTACATCTCTCGCTCTGGCCGACCTGCGACATCTTCCCATTGGCCTCGTGCGCGCGCAACCCGAAAATCCAGGTCCAGTGTGGCTAAACTCCCATCACAGCGCTCCAACGTTTCCCCTTCACTCTATCTTCATCTCTACTGGTAGCGAACCCCCCTTCCCTATCCATGTTTCCCCTCACCTACAGAACCCTTTCAGCCATGAACCTCCTCTTCGGTGTGTTTTTCTATCAATGTTTAGGGGTTCTCTTCCTTAGCCAAACCCAAATGCATGAAGTTGTGATTTTCTTTTTTTACTCATTGTTTATGATTTGAATGATATCACTTGAGGATTATTATTCCTTACATCGAGGTTATGTCACATTCTCACTTGATTTTAGGTAGGCCGATCCTAAAATATTCATTTCTAATTCATTTCTTTGGTGCTTGGTTCTTCCAATTATTATTATTCTTATCTCACTATTTTATTAGCATCATCACAATATACCTAATTAGTCTATTATGCATTTATATATTTTTATTATTTGTTAAAAAAATTCTTTTGATGAAATTCTTAAACTATGCATTTTTATTGTTACATTCAGTTTGTTTATTTTAAATGCATATTTTTTTCCATGCATAATTTTTCTATTTAGGTGCCAAATATTATTTTGAAATTTTTTAAAATATGATTCGCACCTCCATAATGCACAAAATTAGTTTTTTTTCGTGTTTTCTAGATGATTGAATTTATTAAAAGGTATTTTTACTGATCTCCACACGTAATGTTTAGGATTTTTTTACCTAGTTTGTTCTTTCTAATTGAAAGCATTTCTTTAAAGAATGATAAGGGGTTCTAATGAAATGATTACCACTAACATTGTTGCGGAAATATTTATTTGGATTTAAATTTAGTCTAAAGTGTATTGTTTTGAAAATTTATGGTTTAAAAAAGTTATGGTTTGTTCAATGTGTTAAAATGTTTTCAGAAAAGTTTAATGATTCCTAAGGGGATGGTTTTATGTGTTCTTTTAAAATAAATTGGGTGAGTGGAAATTATTTTAAAGAAAATAGTGTTTTATGGAAATGATTTTTGGGTAACCCTTTCGATGAGTGATTCACCATTATATGTGAAAACATCCATGGGTTCAATAGGTGAACTCATGGATGTGCCTCCAAATAAATGTGGTGACATAAAATGGTGTTTTTCTTAAAAAAATTGGTTCCACAAAATGGCTCTTCAAATTATAAAGGATGGGGGTTCTTTTGTGAATTTTAAAAGGATTTGTTAAATTTATTCCTCATGTTTTTGGTCTATTTGGATTTGAAAAATTCTTTGGTGTGTTTGTTTGAAACTGTGTGCCCATTTGGCTCTTGGTTAGGGTTTTGGCCAATGTCTTCTTAAAGGATCATTTGGATTTTTAAATTTTAAAGTGGTATTGGTAAGATATTTTGGGTAAATTTATTTAGACATGTTGAGTTAAAGGCGCGTTTGGAACTTTTAAACATAGGGTAATGTTTGTACTTTCATTCAAAGGGGATTGAGTTTTGGCGAAAGTGTATTCCTGGTTGGAAGCATTGTGTGTTTTATGAAATGGTTTAAAAGTTTAATTGTATGACGTCCTAGTTGGCACCATCGTGTGATATGAAATCTATGTAGATAAGTATGGGGAACCTTTATAAGAAGGATATCCCTTTGGTTTTATCGTATATTGGTGTCCGTGTTTGGGGTAGGCAAGTGCAGTGAGATGTGTCACGCGTGCAAGGTCCTCCTACACACACATTATTATTATAACCACCATGGGTTCCTCGGTGTCTTTTATTTTATTGAGTGATGGTTTCTTATTATCCATGAGTAGACGGGTTGGTACCCACAGGTAGGTAAAGAACCATGATGGGGAGTTTCGTTGGTTTCTTTCACTTTGAGGGTGTCCAGTTGGTTATAGACGTAGGAGCTTCACCATACACCAGTAGGTGGTTCCAAATTGAGTACGTCAAGGGGTCTTCTAGGGATGTTTACGGTCACCCATGGTTACATAATTATTTTCATTTCTTGTTTACTTTCTTTCATACTAGTTTATCTCCATCTTTCTTTTTTTACCTGTTTTACTTTAGCTCGGTTTTGGTATCACTTGATTTTGTTTTTCATTTGAAAATAAATGTTTGTTTTGAAAATGATTTTCCATTTTGTTGTATTTTCAAAAATGTAAAAAACATGTCCCTTATTTTAAAATGTTAAAACCCTACTTTTATAATTATATTTCAAACTAGTGAAATTGGATTGTTTGGGAAAGGAAGAACTTGGATTAAGTGGTTTATTCTTTGTATCCCTACTGAGTATTTTAATGATCATTCTTATCTTATCATTTCACTAGTAGGTTCTCATTACTCAGTTTCTCTTGGATGATTTTCTCATCATTGGAGCAAGGTTGTTCTTTGGTTAGGTGGTGACCTAGAAGGTCACATAGAGGTATGTGCAATATCTTTTTTTCTTTTCCGTTTCTATTCTTTATTTTATTTTCAGTATTTTTTATTTTACTGGGTTTTATTTATGGGACAAATCCTTCCCACTTGTTAGTTTTGATGCCTGCACTGTTTTCTAGCCCATGGGGACTGGGAATTCCCCTCAAGCCATGCTGCAAACTGGCTTGGGTGACTGGTTCAGGGTCAACATGGTTTGGTTTGTGACATATTTTCTATAGCATGGTATTATGTGTTGACTATAGTCATTTTTAAAAGTGTCTACTATGACTTCAAGAAGGAATCTTTAAAGAGTTTTATCCTAAATATTTGAAGCTAGTTTTATGTCACTTAAATGAAAACATTAAACACTTTAAGACTGTTTTTTATCATTAAAATCAAAGAATGGTGAGAATAATAATAATATCCCTTTTTTTGATGATCATGTATGCTTGAATAGTAATTAAATTGAAAAAGTGTATAGAAAGAAATAGTTTTCATAGAATAAAACATCTCTCCCGTTGAGACTATAGCTTAACAAATATTTGAATGATAAAATCAGCTATTTCCCAAATATATATTTGAATCATAAAATAAGATATTATTCCCCCTTTAATATTATCAAAAAGGAGTTATACATTGGGTTATATAAAAATTAAAACAACATTTATCATCATTAATGATATTTTCAGATACATGGAAATATTGTTCTGAAAATTAAATTTTTCAAACAAAAAAAAATTAAAAGTAAGATTTTCAATAAAGTGCAAAATAAGAGAATATCCAAATTTTTAAGCAAAATGTTTTCAATACTAAAATTTTGAAAAAAGACGTTTTTTCATATTTAAAAAGATAAATATATTTTTTGAAAAAATAAAATTAATTTTGGATATTGAAAAAATATAATGTCTATTCTAGGATGATTTATATATTAACAAGATTAGATCCCCCTTAATTAATGCATCAGGAAAGTTTAAAAGGATCACATCGATTAAAATAATACTAGAAGAAAGAAAATAATTAGAAAATAAATTTTTTGAAAAATAATTTTCAATAATAAGGATTTGAAAATATTGTATTAATAAAACATAAAAAATTATCTAGGAGTAACAAACATGGTGTACAGTAAAGCCCACACACCATGACCAGGATGGATAAAGGGTTGAAAAACTAAATAAACTCTTTTTAGGATAAATCCCTAGGATCATTTTTGCTATAACCACATCCAATTGTTTTCATCCAGAAATGAATTTTTTCTTAAATTATCATATTCACTTAACTCTTCCAAAATTGAGAAAAAAATGAAAAATATTATATTCATTTTATATCTATTGGGGAAAATAGTTTTGAAAAAAAGGTCTGACAAAATTTTAAAGCTTACCAAATAATTAAGGGATAAGTATAAAAGGCCAATAATACCCAACTCGCCTTTAATGAAGTAAAATAAAACAATAAGAAGGGTTTAATTAAATATATAATGAATTTTATGTTTTTTTCAAAAACAACGTCAACAATGATATCAACTTTTAGAAAGTGATCTTGTGGAAAAGGGTGTTTCAAGTCGGTGTGTTTAGTGGGAGAGTCTTGGATAGGATTTTATGAAATACTTATCATACTAGTGTTGTAACACTAGATATATATAGAATAATATGTTATCCCAATGTCCAATAGGGTATGTTTCATCCATATAACTTTGGTTCAACAACTTTCAATGACTATGTATTCAACTTTAGATATAGAAAGAGAGAGATAGAGTTTTGTTTCTTACTGCTCCAACAGATGAGGGATTTTCCCAAGTCTCATTGGTATTTTTCCTATCTAATTTTTATCCTACCAAATTAATATTATAAAAACAAGAAAGTTTAAAATTATTTTCCATAGGATAAAAGAATCCAATGTTTTTAGATCCTTTAAAATAATACAAAATTATTTTGATTAATTTTAAAATATATTCATTTTTATTATATTGAAAAAGATCACAAAGGGTTACATTGAACAAGATATCTGGATGGATCACAATAAGGTAAAGTATACTTCTAATCATGTTGTGATAAATATTATTGTTAAATAATTTAACATCTTCATCTAATTTTAGATTAGATGTTGTAATCATGGTCATTTTCATTTATTTTTCATGATCCATGCCAAACTTCTTTAGAATTTATTTAGTTTATTTACTTTGCCTTAAAAAGGTTCCGTCGGAATTTTGTAAAATTTGAAAACTAAAAAAGAATTGAAAAACTCCTTTCAAAATATTTATTAATTAAAAAATAAAATTAATTATAATTATTTCCTTTAGTTGAGTCAAAAATAAAAAATTCAATATAGATTATATTGATTAATAAACCATTTGAAAAGGTTTTCAGATAAAGATTGGATTCATCTTTTCCTATTTTGATATAATTTGATAAAAAAATATTTCGTTAACCTCTCATACCTAACCTAAGGGACTTGTTTTAAATCATAGATATATTTAGTTAACTTTAAAATTTTATGGTTTTTAAAATCAACTGGTTGGACCACAAAAAAAATTTCAAATATAAAACAATTTAACAAATCACTTTTTAAATCATTTAAAAACATTGTAATTAAAATGAGTAGAAAATGAAAATAATATTATAAAGGATTTTAGTTAATAAATGGGTGAAATGGTTTCACTATAATTAATACCTTGTCCTTAATTATATCCTTTAGCAACATTTTGATCCTGGTTATTGATAAAATTTCCTAATTATTAAATTTTATTTTGAAAAAACCATCTTAGTTCTAGTAATATGATGATTATCAGGATATTCCTAAAAACTCCAAAAAGTGTTCCTTTAAAGTTTTTATAACTCCTATAGCACAGAAAGTATCCGATTTTTATCAATAATTATTCCATAAAGGGAATTTGGATCATAATGAGAGAGAGAAAAATTTATGTTAAACCTCATTGAATATCGACCCTCTTGTATTAGTTCTTGATTGTATTTACTTGAAAACATTTTTTAGAGGATATTATTTATATTGAGTCTAAGACTTGGATAACAGAAAGGATAGGGATTCTGAAGTATCATTGATTACTTTAGAAGATCGAGGTTTAAAAAGGGTAAAACTATTGAAGTCAGTACCTTAAAACCAACTTCTATGTACATTGAGATAACCATTTCTCATTATTTTGAATATTAATAAACTAATAATCAAATCATGATTTTTTTTGTAACATTGTATGTGATAATTTCTTAAGAGTATCTATTACACTGAGGGGTCATAGCAGTTCTTTGATCTGATGAGAACCCATAAGTTCCAACAGTATTCTTAAATATATATTCTATAGTTTGATGAAATCATTTGAGGGACACAAATGATAAAATCTATTAGGGGTGGAGACTCATAAGACTTTGGGGAACCTTCTCAAGGTGTATACCCTTGGTAATATCTGCTGTCAAATATTATAAGAATTAGACAAACCAATAAAAAATCTACATTTATAAGTGTCATTAGATGTTCCTATTTGTAGATGTTTATATTGATCCTTAGACTCTACGATTATTATTAATGATTGTTTTAATCCATATAATTCAATATATTGTTGAAAAGTATGATGAAATATGTTTCTCATGTGGTAGGATATGTTCGGTGCATCATGAGTAATATTTCATTAATGAATAAGTTGAGGAAGGAATTTTTCCTTCGGTTCTTTAATGGAAGTTGATATCTTAAGCCCTTTATTGGAAATTATATAGCCTAAATAAATCCTTGTTCATGGTGTTCAATAGGTAAGTTTGGTTTTTATAAAGTCAAATAATGACATATCAAGAACATAGGTTAATAGAACCAACATGAAACATTATTAATTATAGATATCACGATAAAGAGTTTAAAATACATAGTAAGTATTCTTATGAGGTATTATTCCATTGTAACATTAATTTATTTCCCTAGGGGTGCCCTATCATGTTGTTTGATGCTAACCTTGGATTTTAGGCTGCTTCACCTAACACCACCAAGAAAGAGGCCCAGAGGGTCACACATTAAGTCTATCCGTAATATTAGTTAAATAATATACTATTATTTATTACTTAATAAGTTGAATAAATATTATTCCCACACATGGTTTAATAAGTATTCTTGTTTTCTTGATCGCTTATATTCTGTCACTAGTTATTTGATATAATATTATGTGAGTGGAATATTTAGTAAGTTTTTATTTTAAATTTAGTATATATTATATTTATTTACTTATTAGAGAATAATTAAGTGATATTTATTCATCAAAAAAATAGTTATTATTCATGGCCCAAAAAATATTGTGGAGGAATAGAAGAATGAGTTTAATTTTCTAGTGAGAAATAATATATATATATATATGTATATAATATTATTTGAATAAATAATATTTAATTTTAATTCAATAGTTTAGTGCATGTCAATAAATAATAATATTATCATTATTATAGACATGGGGTTCTTTTGGAATTAAATAAATAATAAAGGTCAATTGTACAATAATTTATTATAACCCTAGAATTATATGAACCCAATTATATTATTTTCTTAAGATATTCAATTCATTTTGTTTGTACATAGTGAAATTCAGAGATAATCCTCTCAAGAACTAGAGATCTACCTCTCCCAAAATGCTCCCAATAACAGAGATAAATATTCCTCCACCTTCCACTCTTAATTCTAGAGAGATCAAGTAGAATCCTTTGGAAGAAATTATCAGTATGATCAATGGTGGATGACACATGTGATAATACCTACCATGATAACACCTATATATTAAAATAGAAACGTTCCAAGATTCATAGAACATGTGTTGATCGCCTATAGATGGAACATATTCTTGCTTACTACAATATAAAGATAGTACAAAGTAGATCTATTTTTAGATCCGTAAATGAAGAAATAATTTCTCACTTTATTAATTTTTTAAATTAATTATAAATAATATGTGATGATCATGTGCTTTGGCTACGGTGTTTATCCATTTTCTATATTATTTGATTCAATTCTATTGATCCATATATTTATCATTTTTTAAATCTCATATTAATCATTGATCATGAAAAAAAATAAAAGTTGGTCATGACTTATCTGATGCTTCTGCTACACCTGGAACCTTCAAGTGGTATTAGAGTAGGGTCATATAATTATTTATAATTATTTAATTGATTGATTTACACATTTATTATTGGTTTTTAATTCTAGTGTAGTCATTCTTTAATTAAAATTGAGAGATATGTTTTCTTCCACTTATTTTATCATAAATATAATAAATCAATTAATTTTGTGAACAAAATATATTTGAGGATTTTATCTTGAGGTTCCAAGGATTCTAGACTAATAACACAAGAGTACACGCCATGTAACCCAGAGGTACACGTCGTATACTACTATTTAATGCACCAAAAAATAATTGGTAATTAATTCAAGTTGTTAGAATTTATTACATGTGGTGAATTTAATTATTCACTATGTGTTGATCAGGCTAGCCTAGAACACCTTTTTTCGAAGTATATAGTGTGTCACTTTAGTGCACGATGTGTAGTACCTTAGTTATAGATGGGTCGTTTATTTTCTTACGTGACCAACATGACTAGTTTCTACCTAAATTGGAGACCACACATCATGTATCCCATGTACACACCATGTACTTCAACATTTTTAGTGGAATGGTTACACACTGAGTCCATATGCATGTTTCATGGATAGATGGTGAGAAGAAAAATACACATCTTGTAGCTCCAATGTACACACAATGTACTTTTACCAAATTATGAAGAATTTAAAATTAATATAATATACTAAGAAAACATTATCAACATTTGTTATGTATAGTCATTAAGTAGATAATACATTTCATGTGATAGGTTTTATATATATATATATATGTCTAATTAATTTATGTGTAATATTCATATATACATATCATGTATAAATCATATTATAGTTATTACTCTATGTGAATCTAAGAATTACACTCTATGTAAATACCATGAGTTCCATGTGTTCATTAATTTGATAGTACATGCCATGAAATTATGTGATTAGTCGTTTATGCCACATGTTGCAAGAGTAAACATTATATGTGTATAATACATGTTGGGTAGTTTGGATGGGTACTAATTGTGTTGCCACCAAGTTACTTTTTTTACATATTTAATTCTAAATAAATTTATTTAATTTGTCTAAAATTATGATATATAAGAATCTAAAGAAAACTAATATGAGAATTAATGTAAAAAATTAACTAATTAAAGAATATAATTAATTGATTTAAACGTGTTTTATCTTAAATAAGAACAATTATAATTGAATGATAATTTTATTAAATGAATAATTCATTACAAGAAAGTGGATGATCATGAGACTATACAAGACCTTTATATGTTATTGGTTTCATTTAATTAATTATTAAATTAAATTGTTGGTATGTGTGTCATCACTCCTCTCATTTTGTAATGGAATGCAAGCCCATTGTTTCTTTATGTAAACCCATTAACCAATCCTTGGTTCCCCTAAACTATGTGTGATTAAAATAGTATTTAATGTATGGAGTTCCCAAGATACTAGAGGTGGTTCAAGTTTTGATCTGATGCAAAATCAATCCATGAGAGATACATAGGTGGATAGGTGGAAAGTTGCAACATGAACCATAAATGGTTCAAGGTATTTTCCCCCAAGGTCAATGATGAGTTTATAAAATTCTAGATAAACTAACCATTAGTAAAATATCATGACTATAACACTTTATTATTTTATTTCTATCAAGATTTATGGTAATTTAAGTATTGATGTTTTGTCATAGTCACATGAATTAATGAATTAACAAGCATGCAGGATAGAAAAAAATAAATTGACTTATGTGTAAATATTATCTAAGACATGGTTAATCACTTAAGTAAATCCACTTAATGTTACAATAACTTAATAAAGATAATAATTGCGTGTTTATGCATAAAATATAAAATCCATCAATTATATATATTAAGTTAGTATATCCTTCCAATATTTTAGTAAAAATTGAACCATAGTTTAAAGCTATTTACCATCCAAATTCGAGGTGATTTAAATTATTGGGGAATTATAACTTGAATTTTTTTTGTTGAAATAACTTATTCCACATCAAGGGTTTACTACCAAAGTATTAATTGATGTATCAGAGAAGAAAATGTTAAGGAATTCCAATTTAAGGATTTTAGTATTGGTGAGTCCACTCTACAAATCAATGAACTATGAGTTAATGCCGTTATAAATTATAATTCCTACCAAAAACCATTAAAAAAAATTTACCGACCAAGATTATGGTGATGAGAAAGGGAATATAGATCATTTACACCATAATTTCCAAGAAATAGGATATTATGAATCCAATATTTAGGGATATTGGGTTTTGATAAAATAGTGGGAGATTTATAAATATAATAATTATTTGTTTTTCTAAATTTTATTAGATAAAACACTAAACTCTAATTATATTATTTGTAAAAAGAGCCAAAATGACATCAAACATATCATTATGATCCGTAATTAGTAAGGATAACCTTCTCACCAGCATAAATTTCTAAGAGTGGAAAAGGATATTCTACATTATACTTCTCCATGAAAGAAAATTGTATGTGTTGGAATAACATATTCCTGATAAAATTAGTAATTAAAAAAATGAAGAAGAGTTTACTCTCAATGAAAAAAAATTTAAACAATTCTAATGATGTTCGGTGATTCAGGCTATCTTCCATGAACAATGATATTTTGATGAATCAGGAGGATATTGATACATATAGCATGATGTATCACCTTTAGGATCTCTATAAAGAGAAGGTAATAAAAGATATATATTAGATCTTCAATGCTCTGTTTGCAACTAATATTGGATATTTTGTGCGAGTTGGGTGTCATGTAGTCAAGTTTTTTGCCTATATTGAAGGCTTGGACATCTTAGGGACTAAATAACTAGATGAGGTCCACACAAATATCATACTTTCCTTACTACCCAACACATTATCTAGTTTTACTGTTAATTATTACATGAGAAATAATGAGAATATTATTTTGTAATTTCTTACTCTGATTATCCAAGTGGATAAGGACATGGTTTGTGACAATCCTATAGTCTTTATGGTGAATAAGAAAAAAAACAAGGTGAAGGGGCCCAAGACTCACAACAAGTCTAAATATCCCAAGCACCACCCTTCTAAAAAGAGGAAGATCCAGAAGTAGGGAAAGGAAAAAAGAGGTAGTTTGTTTTACATGTGGAAAGGAAGGTCACTAAAAGAAGTACTACGCTAAGAAGAAAGGGGAAGCTACATTTGAATTTTCTATCAAGTGTAATATTTTAATATCTACACATTGGTTGTTTGATATATCTTATGGGGCTCGTATCTATGTCCAAATATAGGAACCAGGTAGATTTTAAAATATTTCTCTAGGATATGTGGATTTGAGATATACCAATGGTGTGAGGCTGGCTACTCTATCCATTGGTGACTACTACCTTTCTTTTCCAACATGAATGATATTTTTTTTAGGGGATTATTATTTTTTACCAATTTTACCAAGAACATAATTTATATATCATGCTTAGATGAATATGGTTTTATTTTAAAGTTTGGAAATAAAAATTGTTTCTTTAAAAAGAAAACATATGTTATGGTATGGCACATTTAAATAAATTTCTTTACATATTAAATTATTAAAACCAACTATTGGAAATAGATAAATAATAATGTTCGCAAGATTAATATTTTACCCGTCTATAGAATTTCCATCTTGTTCATGTGAATAAGAAGTATTTGACAAAGCTCTATCAAAATTGTTATTTATACTCTTTTTATCTAAACCCACTTGAAAGATTACATGCTTGTTTATAAGGAAAAATGACCAAACCACCATCTGGTAGAAAATGTGAAAGGACTATAGAGAATTTAGGATTGGTACACATTTATGTGTTTGAACCATTTCTAGTAGAAAATAAAGGTGGGTATTCTTACTTTATAACATTTAATGATGATTTGAGTATATATTTCTATGTATACATGGTGAGGTATACGTATGAGTCCTTTGATAAATTAAAAGAACTCAAGAATGGAATATATAATCAAATTGGAAAGAGGATAAAGAATCTTTGATATGATTGAGGTGGTGAATATCTTAACCAAGTGTTCATTGAATTTCGATGAGAGTTTGGGATTCTATCTCAACTCACTCCATGTTACACACCATAGTGGAATGGTGTTAGTGAAAGGAAGAATTATACCTTGTTAGACATGCAAAGGTCGATGTTGTGTCATAAATATCTTATATTATCATTTTAAGGATATGTATTACAAAATTAAACATAAACACTAAACAAGGTATTAATGTAGAAAATGGAATTCCTTTCAAGTTATATAGTGGAAAGATACTCGTTTATTTAAAATACTCATGTATGGGGTTGCAAGGTTTTTCTATAGCCTTATTAAGAAACAAACTAGAACTCTAGGAAGCAATGTTTATCTTTATAGGTTATTATTATGAATAAAATGGATACTACCTCTACAACCCCTCAAACAAGAAAGTAATTTTCACAAGAAAATTCATCTTTGTTAAAGGGGGGGACATCCGTAAAAAAGATATTGGGTGAAAGATTGACTTTGATAAAGCTGATTCTCAAGATACATAAGATTTGGTAGAGGAATAGATTCCACAGGTCCCCATGGAAAAAGTAGTTCCTAAAACACAAGGATTGTATAGGGGAACTATAGAAGTAAGAAAACAAGAGAGATGGTTTTATAGTCACTAAATATGGTGACTCATTTATGATTGAAAATTATGAACCTCTCTCCTTCAAAGAGATAGTATATAACTCAAAATCTGCAAGATTCAAAGAATCTATGAATTTTGAAATGGATTCCATGTATCATAATTATGTTTGGGTTTTGGTCGATGTGCTATTTGATGTAAAGCATGTATGATGAAAATGGGTATTCAAGAGAAAACTAGACATATAAAGTAAATGAAATACCTATAAAGTAAGGATAATTGATAAAGGGTTTAAGAAACATCATTGAATTGACTATGATGATACCTTTTCACTAGTTTCCATGTTTAAATCCATCATAATTCTACTTTCTATAACATCTTACCATGACTATGAAATTTGGAAGATGAATGTTAAAATATATTTCTATAATGGGAATCTTCAATAAGATAACTCCATTTGAATCCAAAAATATTTTCATGTTTCAGAGATCCATTTATGGATTGAGGCAGGCATCCAGGTAATGTAACATTCGATTCGATAAAGCTATAAAATAATTTTTTTACATTAAGAACTAATGTGATCCATGTGTTTACAAGAGGTTTAGTGGGAATTTTTCTTTATACTAGTATTATATTTTTATGTCATATTACTTATTATAAATGAACTAATATCCTTACAGATTTTTTGGGATTGGTTAAATAAGTTTTTCTCCATGAAGGAATTAGGTGAAGAAACATATATTCTAGGGATCAAGAAAATTTAAGATAGATCCAAGAATATTTTTGTACTAATTCAAAGTAAATACATTGAAAAGATACTAAATAGATTTATTATATAAAAACACAAGAGGGGACTAGTGCCAGTGTCACATAATGTACATCTTTATAATAAAATGTGTCCTAACACATAACAAAATAAATAAATAAGGAGTAAGATCTTATACGCTTCAGCGATAGGATCATTCATGTATTCCATGTTATGTACTATACTTTATTTTTCCTATGCATTGAGAATGAAAGGTATATATCAAGATGATCTAGGATAGTAGCATTGGTGTGCTATTAAGGCTATCCTTGAGTGTATAATAAGAACTAAGGATATGTTCTTCGTGTATAGAGGAGACAAATAGCTAGTCATAAGGGGTTATATTTATTCTAGTTTTCAAATATATCAAAATGATCTAAAGTTGTGGTCATGATATATTTTCTATCTAAACGAAGGAGTTTTGAGCAAGAAGAGTTCAAAACAGCCAGTTTTTACTGATTTCACAATGAAGTTTTGGTATATAGTAGCTTCAGATTCATACAAGGAATCCTTTTGGATATAAAACTTTTTCTAAGATCTTGATGTGGTAACTATAAGTAAAGACCATGTAACTGTGTATTGTGATAATACTAAAGATATTAATCTTTCAAAAGAGCCAAGGTCTTGCCAATAGATAAAGAATATTCTCTATAAGTATCACCTCTGGAGGTATTTTTCTCAATGCAGTGAAATTTTAGTATTAAGACTTCATATAGAATAAAATTTGTTATACCCCTTAACTAAAGTTCTATCTCGGTAGAAAAATGAGTATCTTGTGAGAGATAGTTAACTGAAGGTTGTTAGAATTTAGCTCTAGTTCAAGTGAGAGTATGTTGGAGTTGCTACTCTAGAACCAACTTGTGTGTATTTTAAGATAAATTATATTCATTATTTTGAATATTAATAAACTTCTTATGACATCATGATTTTTCTTATATGTAACATAGTATGTGATAATGTCCTAAGAGTAGCTGTCGCACAAAAGGGTCATAGAAAGTTCCCCACTGTGATGATAACCTATATGTGCCACAACAGTATTCTTAAATATATGTTCTAGATTTTAGTGAAATAATTTAAGCGATAGAAATGATATAGGCTCTCAAGGATGGATACTCATTGGAATTTGAGGCACCTTATCATGGTGTATGACCTTGGAAATATCATGTGTAGGATATTTCCAAAACATTACCCTCTAGTAGGAAATCCACATTTTTTATGTTTCATTGGATGTTCCTATATGAAAATATCTATATTTATACTTAGACATTATTATTATTATTATTGTGTATTATAATTCACAAACATTGATGTATTAATAAAAACTGTTATGACATATGTTTGTGAAATTTTAGGATATGTTTGGTGTGTCATGAGTAATATTTCATTTATGAATAATAAAAGAAAGGATTTGTCCCTTATGATCTTTATCAAAATTTGACATCTTAGGCCCTTTTATGGAAATGATATATCCTAAATAAATCCATGGTCATGTTTTTCGATAGGATTTTTCAGTTTCTAGATAGTTAAATAAAGTGACATCGAGCACATAGGTTGATGGAACCAACATGAAACCAACTTGATTATATAAATCATGATAAAGGGATTATATTATATAGTAAGAATTCTTTTGTTGTATTATTTCATTTCAACATTAACTTCTTTCTCTATTATTTCTTTTTCATGATTCTAGATGTTAGCCTTGGATTTTAGGTTGTTTTTCCTATTACCATAGAGAAAGAGGCCTAGAGGGCCACAAACTAAGTGTATCTAGAATCTTAGTTAAATAATATATTATTATTTATTATTTAATAATCTGAATAAATATTATTCCCACACATGGTATAATAGTTTTTTATTTTTTATGGATCTCATATATTCTATCACTAGTTACTCTAAAGAATATTATGTTAGTGGAATATTTAATAAATATCTATTTTATATTTAGTGGATATAATATTTATTAATTTATTGTTGAATAATTTTGGGATATTTATTTGTTAAATAAATATCCATTATTAAAGGACTAATAAGTATTGTGGAGTAATGGAAGATTGATTTTAATAGTCTGGTAAGAAATAATATATACTGAATATTATTTGAATAAATAAAAATTAATTTTAATTCACGAGTTTAGAACATGTCAAGAAATGTTTTTGTTGTTATTCGTATTATTATTATTATAAACATGGGGTTCTATAGTGGTAAAATAAATAATAAATGGAACTTCTACAATTATTTATTTTATCTATAGTGGTATATAAACCAAATTATATTACTTTCTTAAGGGAGCTAATTCATTTGGGTTGTGCACAAAGAAATCTGAAGAGAATCCTCCCAATCCCTAGACAGAAGCCTCTCCCAAAACTCTCCCAATAATAAAGAGTGATCTTCCTCCATCTTCTACTATAAAGTGAAGAGAGATTAAGGAGAATCCTTTGTATGTGATTATTAGGGTGATCAAAGGTGGATGACACAAGTCATAGGATCTGTCATGCTATAACCTGAAATATCCTATGACATCGTTTAGAGATTCATGGAATGACTATGGATCACTGCTAGATGGAATATATTCTTGATTCCTACTACGTAATGATGTTATTATGTAAATCTATTGACAGATCCTTCTATAAGGAAATAATTTCACACAATGTAATTCTTAATTTCTAAAATTAATTATACCTAATATGTGATGATCATATGCTTTGGTTCTAGTGTTTATCAGTTTTATAAATTATTTCATTCAATTTCATTGATCATAGTATTTATCATCATGTAAATCTTTGATTAATAATCTATTTTGAAAAAAAAAAAGAAAAATCATGCATGACCCATACAATGCATCCACTATGTCCAGAACCATAAAAATCTAAGTTGTTTAATGTCGTCATCACTTTGAGGATGTGTTTAAGGAATATTATCATTGAATTTGATGTGAATTGAATATTCTAGGATCGTTTTCCTATTATTGAAGACTTGAAAGGATGTACATGAGTCTGAGTAACCAATAAAAATTACTTTATTTAATTCAAAATAAAATTATCCTAAATTATACTTACTATTATGGATAAATAATTAACAACTGAATAATATAATAAAGACAAATTTTATAATCATTCCTTTCCAAAGTTTAGAAGTGGGATTTTACAATATGGTTGTTATAAGGATGCGATTAAGAATAAATCATACCATATTGAACACCTTGGCCTAGAAATATTTAAGATAAGAAAACATCATTATGGAGGGTCTTAGGAATTTATTCTATGGTATTATTTTATCTTTTGAAAACCCCATTTTATTAATGTGTTCTAGGATATGAAAATGAGTGATGATAACCTTGATAAGTACAAAACTCATCAAATTCACTGTCATCAAATTCTCTACCATGGTCACTTCTAAGAGAAAAGATTTTATTTTCTATTGTATTTTTAAATTACCTTGAAAACATGATAAATAAATTACATGACATATTATTTAGATCCAACAAAAAACCCATGTAAATATAGTAACATTATCAAAAATCAAAAAAATGTAATGTTTACCTATGATGATAGCAATTTGAGTTGGTCCAAAAATATCAAGGAGGACTAGTTCAAGGGATTTAGAAGAGGAAGCATGGTTTTTTGTTTTGAAGGAATACTTTTGTTTCCTTCTAGGTTTGAAATATTCACAAATAAAGTTATCTTTAAAATATAATTTTAGTAAATATCATTCTATTTGGTTACGGTTGAGTTTTTAAAGTGAATAAATATTATAATGGCCTAGTAATTGGTGTCAAATCCATGAATAATTATCTTGTAAAGTTAATCACTTAACATTTTGGCTTACTATATATTTAAAATCAATAATATAAACATTTTTAAATGGGATGTGGTAAATAGAGGCTTTCCTTTGAAATTAAAATCTTTACAAGAAAAATTAATATAATTTTAAAACCTTTGTCACATAATTGGATAATACTTAGTAAATTATGATTCAAGAAATAATAAATAAAACATCATTAATTATAGTATATTTAGAGAAAATAATTGTGCCTTTACTAGTAATTTTTCATTTTGATTCCTCTCTGAAGGTGACATGTCCTCTATAAAAATATTCAAGAAGATTGAATTCGTAAGGTTCCCCACACAAATGTATTGAGAACCCATTATCCATATACCATGTAGCTTCTCAAGTTTTTTCCTTTTTCTTAATTTTATTCACAATATGTTTCATAAGAACCTTGGGATTTCCATCTCTTAATTTGTATGTTGAAATTGATTCCTCTCTTTCTCTCTAAGTTGATACCTTTAGAGCTTTATTACATTTCTTTTTATCTTTTGAATTTTTCATGTACAAGGGAAAATGTGGCTTAATGTGTCACTTGTTTTTTCAACCATAACAAGTTACATTGAATTCTTAATTTTTCTTTTTGAATTTTCAATAGGATATATTAATTTTCTTATACTCTTTCATCATCTTGGTAAAGCTAAAAATGTAATAGTGCCTTACTGATGATTCATCATTGTATTCTTTGAAATAAATTTTTATTTTAGTTTACTTGACCACATTATCCTACTTTTAAACATTTCCTTTCATGTTTATCTCATATTCCATGAAAGAACCTATGATTCCCTCCAACAGAATAGTTTTTAAATCTTTATCTTCTTTGATCACTTTGAATTTTGAATCCAAAATACTAAGTAAAACACAAATTATTTTCTTGAACAATGTTTCTATAGAAATATTAAATCCAGGAGAATTTTTTTCTTTACAAATATCAGTAAATTAATTAAAAAAATGACTAATAAATTCATTAGTATCCATAGATAAACTCTCAAAGTATTCCATATACATTACAATCCTTTCATATTTAACTTAATTCTGTACCTTTAAGCCTAAATTCTAATAATTTAATGATTCCATGTGTATTTTTAAATGAATAAACTCAATTAAACTTATGATCATAAAAAAAACAATTTAATGCATTCATAACATTAACATCATGTTCCAAGGTAGAAATATCATCAAGGGTATATTTTTCTTCTTTATCAGATAAAAAATTATAGTTTTGCGTAAATATTTTATAATCATGATAGCTAATAGTTCTAAGAAAAGTGGAAATTATATATTTTTAATTAACATAAGTAGTACCATCATAAAATAAAGCATGTTCTAATGATTATTCTTTTGGACCAACAAGGGTGTTTGAAAGAAAAATTAAAAAGAAATTTTTTTGAAAAACTAATTAAATATTTTTAAAATAAAAACATTAAAATAATTTTAAAATAAAAAAATTTAATAAAAACCTCCTCTAATACCCAATGTAGGTCAGATATTGGTAAAATGGAAAGTGGTAGGGTAAATTTACCTTAAAATTAAAGGCAAACATTCCAATTTTAAATATTATTTATAAAAGAATGAACAAATTAAAACCTTTTGAATATAAAAATAAAATAATCAAAGTTTGAAAGTGAAAAAATTTAATTAAAGAGAATTAGGTAACTAGAAGAATAAAACAAAGATATATTTTATTATTTTATTTGAAAATAAAAGTATTAAAAGTTAATTAATTGATTAAATGATTTAATAAAAGAATTATTGAAAGCAATAAATAATTAAAAATGAGGAAAGTAAATGAGACAATATATTGGGAAAGTAAGTTCAGAAATAGTACTCAAAAGTACCTCTATTCCTATCACCTAAACCATTTAGGATTTAATATATTATTCTCATGTATTTAATAGTATACAATATACCATAACTATGCCTATATTTTTAGGTTATAGTAATAAACTAGATACAATACATGATATCTCTTTAAGGTGAAGTCAAAAACCAAAAAAGAAGTAATCCCTTTCCTTTTCAAAGGAAATGGAAAGAAAACCATTGTCCCATTATTTAATATTAGTAATCAAAAAAATATAAAATAAAGAGAAGGAAGTGGGTCTTTGTGGCATAGTCTATAATCTCATTAAGAATATGAAAAACACTAGGAGAGATTGATTAAATAATGAGAAAGAGAAAGATGTGTAATTTTTAACACACTCTTGAGAGAATAAAAAATATTTACAAAGATATATCTTTGAGATATTATAAATCATTAAAGACCATATATCAATTGATAAAGTTGTTTTCATTATGTTATGTATATTTCCAAGGCCTCTAAAGATGTCTATTTATAGGCTATAAATGCTTCATAAAGATTCTAGAATACATTCGGAGTCCTTAATGTGAATATTTACAAGATTGTTGAATCATATCCAGAATGTTTTTCAGGATTATAATGGATGGTTGTAGCATGGTATAAAATTCTATGTCATGGAGGAAGAATTTGGGCCATAAGAAAAGTAATTATGATGTGGAGTCTCAAGAAGAGATTTTTTAGTTTTCCCAAAATAGAGCATGTGGTTAATCTAAATTCCTAGTAGCCACGTCATGTGATTTGGTATATGGCATGGAAAACTCCTTTAAAGAAAACATTATGGTGTAGAGTATGCCTTGTGGTGTGGATATGACTGAGTTTATAAGAAATGAACTTTGACTTTCACTTGGCCTCCGAAAATTTTACCATAAATCTCATAATGGGATTTAACTAAACTAGGTTGTGGTATGGTCCTAAGAGTTAGGATGTAAGGGTTATATGTATGTAAGGTGAACTAGTGTAAGGTTAAAATAGTCCCTATATAAACTATGTAGGTGTAAATTGATACATGCACAAGGGAAGTTTAGGAGAATGTTGTTATGTGTTTCATCATAGTCCTTGTCTAGGAAGTCTAATATGACTTCAAGAAGGACTGTTCAAAGAGATATATCATGATTTTTTAAAGATAGTTATACATCACTTAAATGAATATAGTAAACAATTTAATATTTTTTTGTGAGAATTAAAATTTAATAATGTTAAGGAGCACAACAAAATTTGGATTTAATGTCTCCAACACTTAGCCACTCCCCCCCCCTCTTAATGTTGTTCATATCTCAACTAGTACCTTCAATTGTGATCAGATCCTGGTTCACCTATGATTAGATTATATTATTTTAATTTGTTTGATTTTTTGAGATTTCATTTTTATTTCATGATTCATAATGGGGATTAGTTTTGGAAACGTTATGCCTATCTCATATCAACATTTAATTTTAACCAAGTATTTGTTGAACTAGAGAAAGAAAGAGAAGAATAATATTATAATGATATCTATCTTCTTTAAAGAAGAAGTTCCTCAAATACATAGCACTAGACAATATAGATATGGCCTTGATATAGAAGAGAAATTGGTTCAGGTTTCCACTGAGAAGATGTACATCCTTTCTTCCTCGAGTGGTTTAAGTGATCATGAGGTATGTAGTAATTCGTTCTAAAACCATCCTGAAGAACAAACAATCAATATTGGGAGTCACCACATGTTAACTAACATAATAGTTATTTATTTAAAAATATATTATTATTTATTTCCCCAAATATTTTTTTTGGTATTTTTTAAATTCAGTGGGAAGTGATCACCCAACATTTAGGTGAGGAAAACTACATGGAGAAACATTAAAGGAAAGAGTATTTAACTATATAAAACTCTCTATTTATGTTGGTGTCATATAACAATTAAATTTTTATCTTGAAGATAAGTTATCTATATATTAAGAGGAGTGGCTTCATAAAATCCTTGAGAAATATGAGACCACTAAAGATATATAATTTAAGATCTTTATATTATAAGTAAATATGAAAAATAGAATTGACATTAAGATTCAGTTTTCTTATTTTAATTTGGTTTTAAAATTATCTATCTTATATTTATTTATTTTCTTCTATGGGATTAATCTATATTAGAATATAAAAAAATTATAAACTTTAGACATTGGTAATTTTATAACTTATATCAAAAATGGATCCTAACATTGGTTTATCTTTATAAATGATGTTATAAGATACTTTTGGATATCTATTATATAAATAAAAAATATCAAAAGTTTCCATTTTTTTTAAAAAGATATTTTTATTGTTTGTTATTAAAAAATTTCACTAAAGATATATTTACTCAGTCAATGGCAGTTAAATTCCTTAAAAATAATTTTAAAAAAATAAAAAATAATGTAAAAACTTATTTTTTTAGTAGTGAATAGTTATCAGGACAAGATATAGATGGGTCTATTGGAGGAATTGTATGGTTTTCCTTTCCTCTTACCTTTTTGTTATGTAGATGCCAAATAAACAACATTATTGGGACCTAGAATTGTTTAGGAGACAACTGAGAAAATTAAGATGATCAGGAAAAGGATGGTTTCAGTAAAAATCCATCAAAAACAATTATCTAGATAATCATCATCACACTTTATAATTTATCATAGGATATAATGTGTTCCTGAAAGTCTCTTCGAGGATAGTACACCATCTATTAGGTAAACAAGGAATTGTTTATCCTCGATATGTTGGACCATTTGAGATAGTTTAAAGAATTAGTGATCTTTCCTGTTGATTTTATTTACCACTATGATTTAGTTTGGTTTATAATTTTTTTCATGTATCCCAAAAAAGGAAGTACCAGACCAATTCTATCTATGTGATTTGATTGGATCATGTTGATCTTGAACCAAATGCTGCTTTTTTTATGAATCGATACATATCTTCAACGAACAATATAAATTTTTTCATGTAAAATTTATTACATTGGTCCAAGTCTTATAGAATCATGGTGTTATTAAATAAGAAACTTGGGAACAAGATAATGAAATGTTTTAACAATGGACCAGACTTTTCCAAATCACCAACAATCTTTATATTTTTGGGGATGGAAAGCTTAATGTTAGGGAAAATGTAACACCCCTAGTTTCATGTACTTTACCCATTTATTATTTATTTTGAGGTTATATAATACTTGGGTTAAGTTTTTGAGATTTTTTGGATGTTTTGGTGTGTTTTTTAAGTGTTTCTAAGGGTGAAAATTTAGTGGAAACCATTTGGTTTTCTCCAGGAAACCATGCAACAGGCTTAGTAGGGTGAGAATGGGTAGTGCAAGTTTTTACCAAAGTATGTAGGTGCTATGAGAAATTGTACAGGTGGATAAAAAGGGATAATCATTGTTGTTTCATGGTTTTCCAAATTGTGTGAACTAGCCATGAAAGTTAAAGATTTTGAGGCAATATCATGCATTGTTGTGTCAAACTATGTGGAATAACAATTCTCTGTGCATTTAATGATTGGAATAATAGATTTTAACTGAATTCTAACCACTAAAACCCTCATTTTCACCTCTTCTATCAGGATCTCAAACTCCAAATATATGTTAAGCATTCTTGGTGGTTCTATTTGATCTGAAATATATTTTTTATGGATCTAAGTGTGTTGGATATACGAAATAAAAATAAGTCTCTATCTTCTCCCTTTATCCTTAGATCACTTTATCTGCTCTCACATTGAATGTTAGATCTAATTTTTTAGGGAAATATATGTGATATATGATCTATTTTGATGATATCATAATTGGATTTATTGATGTAAAATAGTTTTGATCCTGGATATAGAGGTTATGTTGTTTTCTTCACCATTTTCATCACTTGTTGATAGGTAGGTGGATTCTCTATCTTCTCCACTTATTCTAGAACATTAAGGGTTAGTTTTTTTAAATGTTTTTTTGGTATTTCCAATGGAGAAATTTGTTGATTTATTTAAAGAAACCCTTTTAGATTATAATTTGGGAACACGAGAATTAGAATTGATTTTGGAAAACCCTTTATATTTATTGTTTTAAATTTCATTTTTTAATCCAATAGATATGTTTTGTGAACTGTTTTAAAAGGAAATATTAATTACTTGGAATTAATTGATATAATAAATTTGTATACATGGTTAGTGTGACTTCATTTTCATTGGATTTGACCCAAAATAAGGGGTGTGGTTCATGGCTGGAGACACCTAGATAATGGTCACTAGTGATGACTTGGTGGATTTGTGAGTAACTACTCAAGAGTATGGAATTTATAAATTTAATGCATGTCTGTGTGAGTAGATGGGTGTGTTTTTTAAATTCCAAGTGGAATATAATAGATTAATCATTCTCATTTTAAATTAAATTTCTTTAAATTGATATTATGCCTTGATATACCACTCTTTTCAAAAGAATATGTTTATTTTGAACTATGAGATGACATGTTCTTGTCCTAATGGGGTGATTTGGGAAGTCTCTTTGGGAAATCATACTAGGTATGACTACTCACCCCCTACATATACACATTGGTATGTATGTAGATGGTGTTATTCATGACACGGGTAATGTAAAGGTCTCATATTTCTATAGTGGAGAATCATGATGCTAATTCCTTCTGATGGTGTTTGGATCTTAGAGTTTCTCTCATGTAGTGGTTGGAGTGATGCCACATAAATTTTGTTGCATCGGGACATCCTGTGGTTTTCTTGAGTCACCTGGTTATACTTTATCAAAAGGAATTTGATATTGTTGTTTTATTGGTTTCTATTTTAAGTTTTATTGTTTACACACATGCATCATATAGTTTGTTTGGTTATTTATATATTTTTTCTTGACATTTTATATTTTTTTAAATGAAAATAATCCCCCAGTATCTTAGTAACAACTTGGAAATTATTTATAGCCTTTGCTGTCTTGGGGACATCATCGAAGGTTAGTAACATCTTTGGCCAAGCCCAAGCTAGTGGGTTGAGAAGGCATGTTACAGTGAATTTTGGCAGAAGTTGAGGATTTGTGTATGTAAAGGTGACTCATATTTTCTACTGGATATATAAGGGTAGTTTATTTTTTTCATAAAGTTCAGGTGTAAACCACATTGCCTACATAATTTTAAGGATAATTTTTTATAAGGGTTAATATCTCCTGCACAAGGGATATGTAAATATAATCACAACTATATTTTCATAAGCTTAATTTATTTAAGGGTTTTTTCACTTCATAAGGATGAACATTACTAACCAAATATATATGATATGTGTATAAATAAGAAATTTAAATATTGATCTTAATTTAGATTATTCCATATGAGGTGTTCTTTAATGTAAATATATATCATGATAATTCACATAGTGATTCTGGATAATTTATTAAGTTTAAAGAGTATGTATTTGTGGAATTATACTATACCATAAATGTAGTTTCCATGACTCTATGACATGCATGAATTCATGCATGTAATCACATGTGATTAATATTAAGTGGGTATCATAGAGTAAGATCCATTGTTTCTTTTGATTCACTAAGGAATAAGAAGGGGTAAGGAGTAGTATAAGAATAATTGACCAATTTTGTTGTGAAGTTCATATAATAATAAAGTGTTGTGAATGTTAGATTATATATTTAATAATAGGAATGATAGTCTTTCAGTTATACAAGTAGCATGGAGAAAAATTAAGAGGTTTTGTTTGCACCATTGTGCACACAAATGAATAAATTTTTTTGATTTCATGCTGTTATGTTTTTTTTAGAAGTTGGTTCCTTAGTCAAAGACCAAATCACAAGATTTATTATTAAAAAAAGGATTTATATGAGTCTAAAAGATAGGATTATTTTACAATCTCTATCATTAAGAGGTAGTAAATCAATTGCAATTTCATCCAAACATCTGGTAACATGGTTGACTCCCATGTTTGCAAGACCATCTTCCACCTTGTTCACTTCACAAAAGGCATCCATAATAATGTAGATGAAGTCCAATAGAAAATGAGTATAGTCCATCCAGCATGTTTTTAGAGGTGGCACGAGGTGCATCACACCGTTCTAGATGGCTTGGATGATGGTAATCGACTCACTTTCAATCCAGATGTTGTTCCAACTATGTTTCTTGGCGAAGGAGATAGCATAGATCATGTTCATCATTTCAGCCTCCAAAGCCAAGGAGATGCCACAATTTCAATAGAAGCATCCAATAATCTACCCAAAGTGATTTCTAAAATTGGCATTACAACCATAAGGGACAGAGTTTCCTTTAGAAACACCATTAACATTAACTTTAATCCATCATATGAGCGGTTCTTTCCAAAACACTTCAAATGTGTGTCTAGGTTGAGGATAAAAACAATTAACCCCAAGACGACGCAAAATCCCAAAGTCCTTCACTTTTTTGTTGAAAAATATATTTTTTATCGAATAATCTTCCTAAATAGAAAGGAGGATCCACATCCAACCTACATGTAATCTAAGTGAGTAGTTATTATGAATATTAGCATTCCTATCATACTAGAGTACATGTAGAAGTTCAAAAATAGCAGTTAAAAAGGGATCTTGATTTGCTGAGAGGATTCAAGATCTACACAACATTGAAGTAAAGAGCTTAATGAATCATTAGGTAACCATATGAACTCAAAAAGATCAAAAACATAATTCCACAAAGTAGTAGAAGTAACAAAAGAAAGAAAGTATGGTTAATGTCTTCACAATGTTGGTTAGAAAGACAACATTCAGAGTGAAGATGGATCCCAAAATACTGAAGAAAAGTGTCAGTGGGAATCCTCTTTTGAGAAATATGCCAAATTAGATTTAGTTTCAATGTTTTTAACAATGATTTATCAAAAATATATAATCCAACTAACAGTGTTTTCATAATTAAATAAGCCATGATTCTAAAAAGTTTTTGAGTCGAGAATTCCATTATAACCAGGTTCCCATATAAAAAAATTGATAGTGCTGGAAAAAGGATAGTTGTCAATGAAATGATTTACATTGTCGATAAAATTAAGGTTGTGAGAGCTTACAACCTCCTTAATAGTATAGTTAGTGTGATTAGAAATTTGATTAGGGGAAATCATAGAAATTAGAGGAGCACCAGCCCATTTTTCAAGCGAGAAATTTATAGAAGAGTCTCTGCACACAATCCATCGAGATTTATTCATGATGTTATAAAATGAATTCATAATGGAAGTACAAATAGAAAACTCATGAAATTCAAATTTCCCTTCATTTTTTTGTCAGTAAATCTATTTTTAAGGAAGGCAATAGATTCAGGGTTGTTATGAAAAATGTTCCATGTGAGTCTCGATTTTAAGGCATCATTAAAGTGTTTGATATTTTTTATACTGAGGCCACCCTTCTCTAGAGGTTTGCAACAAGTAGACTAAATAACAGCCAATGGTTTCCTTTCAAGAGTTATTTCACTCTAAAAAAAATTTCTATGGTAATGTTAATTCTTTTAGGAAGACCAGCAGCCCATTTATAAATCATTAAAGAGTAGACCATTCTAGAGACAATCATGGATTTGACAAGACAAATCCTTCCAGCCATAGGGAGGTATTATCCTTTCCAAGATGACAGTTGGTGGAGGATTTGGTCAACAATATTAGAAATGTAACAAGATTTTGGTCTACCCCAGAATATGTGAAAACAAAGATAGGTTAAGGTAGGGGATCCTTCTTTAATAGCTAAATCAGCAATAATATTGGATTTTCTATTAGTAGGAAACCTTTTCACAAAAAAAGTAAAGGGTATTTTATAATTAATTTTTTAACCAGAAATCTCTTCATAGTATGAGATGACACATTTGAGATTTTGGATATTCTTTTTATCCAATTGTAAAAAAAGAATAATATCATATGCATACAAAAGTTATGTGGGAACAGTCAAATTTTTAGAAGCCTTAATCGAGTTAATCTTGTTTTGTTCGACAAGGCAAGTGATCAATGTGCTTAGGTAATCTTCCTCAATTTTAAAAATTTTGAAAGAGAGAGGGTCACCTTATCTGACACCTTTTGTGAATTTAAAATAACCCTTATGAGATCCATTAACAAAGATGGATATGGTGGCCAAGTGGAAAAGATTTTTAATTCTGCTGATAAATGAATCATTAAACCCAAAGTTCCAAAAGACCTTGAAAATAAAACTCTAATCCATGGTATCAAAGGACTTCCAAATATGTTCACTCATATGATATTAGGATAAAATAGTGTACATGTCATATTATTTTACTAGTGGATTGTGTGATTTTAGGTATTTGTAGGTCAAGTTGGAAACCCTAGATGGTGCAGATAATATGTGAAGTTCAACAGGGTGAAGGGTAAGTTGTCTGGGATGGTGGTGTTAGACCACCGAGTGTGGGATGTGTTATCCAAAATGTTGAGGTTGAAAATATAGAGGTTGGATTGGGGATGATCGATGTTGATCATGTGGTACCCCTGGTCTCTAATGTTGATGATGACATAGATGTCGTCAATGCATTGGAGCCCGAAGCTGGGATAGCCACAGAAGTTGTGACAAACCTCTCCACACCAAAATGGGTAGTCCAAGGCACTAAGATTGATGCACTTAAATGGAAGGTTGTTGTTGGAATAAAGATGGCCCTCAAAGGTGTAGGTCATGGTGGTGGCTGGCATAGGGGAGAATAAGAGGGGGTGATGGTGAGGAGTATAGAGAAGGTAGAACAACCATTGAAAAATTAATGTCAGTAGCATATATGAGGAGGGTTGGATGATAATTGTTTCATATTTCATGAGGTGTTCAATATGTGTGTCTGGTTAGGCTTAAGAAAATTTCTATTGGTAATTAGATGTAGGGTGTTGATGGAGGTTTGAACGGGAAACCTGATATCCCAAAAAAACATCTCATGTTTCTAATAGGGAAGACCATAACATAGAGCCTAAGATGTATGTCATTGAGAAAATGCATCAAGTTGTTGACTCTCTAGTGAAGCTTATATGTGAGAATTATAAACAATTTTTTTAGTTTTTTGCAGCATGGTTCTGATTCTCATGATATTTTAGATAAGGAACCATTGATGAGGGAGTAGTGACCTCATCTTTTTGGGGGCCAACCTTCTTCGACTTAGCTTTCTAGGAGAAAAAATAAATATTGTTGATATAATTTTCAAACCCTAATGTTCCATTCAGGTACTTAATATACTTTTTTACCATTTTTTATTTGGGTCATCTCTCTGGTTTTTTGGGTGAATTTTGGAGGTTTTAGAGTTAGATGGGTTTATGAATGGTGGGGACATGGTTAGGCCAAACCATGTGGATCTTCTCAGGAAACTATTCACCTTGTCTTGTGTTCCCAGGGAGGTCACAGTGTTAGTGAAAACCAAGAGACCTTATCCTAAAACCATGCAATATGAGGAATATTCTTTTCACATGGTTGAAATATGTTTTTTTAATTATGGGACAAAACCATGTGTCTTATCTAATATCCTATAAAGTACATCATGTCTTTTTAAATCATACAGCCAAACCATATGACACATATTAATTTTTATGAATATTCTTTTTGAGACCTGAAACACACCCACTTTTGGCTCATTCTTCCTCTATTGGAATATGATTTTGAGAATGGTGGATCATCATGGAGATAATGGAAATTCTTTCCCACTCGGTGATCATTTTTTATGGATCTTTGTGTGCTGGAACTATTTTTTCAAAGTTTTGTGATTATTCTTGGTCATTATCCATTGTTCTTCAAGATCTTGTCTTATCTCCTCGAATTAAACCTTAGATTGATGATTTTTATGCTAGATATAATTCTTATGACATGATCAAATTATTTTTCTTGTAGATTCTTCATGGAATTAGATTTTCTTCTAGTTCCTTATTGATCATTGTGGTTTCTTCATAAATCATTATGGTAAGTCATTACTCACCCTTTTTTGTATTATAAATGATGAATTGGAGATTATTATTTGACAATTATTTGCTTAGGGTTATTTTTTATCTTCTTTAACCCTCTATTTATCTTGGATTGTGGATCTCATTCGAGTGTCGCAATTTCAAGTGTTTTGAAGTAGGTGGTTTCATGATTAAGTTTTATTATATAATACCTACTTAATTATTCATTGAATTTTGTTTCTAATATGTTTGGGAACAATGATTTTTGGATTTATCTTTGAGGTTGTTTTAAAATGGTTTTAAAAGTTTAAGATAATTTTTTTTATAAAATGTGGGTTTTTGGTTATTTTTATGAATATGTATTTCTCCATTTTTTTGTTTTTAACATAAATGGTTTCAATGCATGTTTTGTGTGGTTTCATGGATGAAATTACCATTTAATGACTCTAAAATGGTAAACAAATATTTGATCAATAATAAGGCAGGGAGTCTCCCTTGGGGATGAACTCATTCCCACTAAACATGTTCTGTTAGGGTAAAGTATTTTCTAGGTTTTCTATGTTATGGAAATTATCAACTCTCAAGTGAACTCTTAACCCCTAGACTTGTTCTTTTGTGATAATTTTCACACCAAGTGGTCTACTAATCACATATATTATTATGATAATACTCAATTACCTTGAACTGTTGATACCCATGGGATTATTGTTTTCTCTAGTGATTATTCTTGAAAATTTTTATTTGAATTTTCAAAGAAATTTTTTGGAACCTATTTATTGGTAAAAAATTTTAAATTTTGAAAATGTTTATTTATCCATGTTTCCTATCAACTTATGAAGAATTTTATCGCATGACTTATTTCTAATTGAGAATAATTGGTTTATTTTATAATTACTTATTAGGAAAAACATGGTGGGATCCTACTGGGATCTTTTTCTCACACCCTACATAAACCTATTTCTATATTAAGATATTGTTTTACCTGATATAGGTAAGGGGAAATCATCATAAGATAGTAGTGGGTTTGTTCAATAGTAGGCTATGAGTGTTTTTAGGTGACTTTATATCACATAGAGTTGGGTTTTAGTAGTTGTTGTGTACTTTGGATGTCCTTATGGAAATTGGAACTTTCTTTCCTTCTTATTTTACCTTTATAATGTTATCTTTTTTTGGAATACAGATATATTTCATGTTATTATCATCTTGTTTTAGGTTATTTGTGGAACAATTGTTCCCAGATGTAGTTATTGATGTCCAAGAACTTATTATTAGTTCATGGGGATCAGGAACTTCCATCATTCTGTGTTAGGATTGGCTCAGGTTATGGATAAATTGGGTGATCTTGGTTGGATAGTGAAAAATTAGTACCAAAGGGTAATTTTTTTATTTCTTTTTTCAGTATGAATTTTGATATTTCTCATAAATAGTAGATAGTAATGTGGGTACATAAGCATTAGGTTACGAGTGAGTGTCTATCAAGTTCCCATGATTATGAGCCTTATGTTAACATGGTGGTTGGGAATTGTGTCCTTTTTTATTTAGAGTGTCTTAATCCTAGTCTGTTTTTGTATGTATCTTGATAATCTTTTCTAATTTATATTTATAAGAAATTGATCCTTGTATCTTATATTCTTGTTCCTATTTATCTATCGATATCCAGTACCATTATCCCAAGAAGACTTCCATAATTTCCTCTGGATATTGATACCAATGAACCACTATAATGAAACACTCTGGTTGATCAAAATATAATAGAATTAAGGATGAAAACATTAAGAGTTATGGGACAAGGTGTGGAACCTACACCTATTTAGTATAGGGAGACAAACCCACATAGGGATGAGGATAGTAATTAGGATCAAGATTTTATCTTCCATAACCCACTATCTTTTCAAGTGTAAAATGACCCTCATGAGGTAGAGTATTGGTTGGGAAATCTTGATATGATATTTGAATTCCTGGAGACTCCGGACCAGATAAAAATGAATTGAATCATATTAAAATTTGAAGATATAATTATTAAAAGGTGGGACTCATTTTTCTTGGCTATGAAGCATGAAGGATTAGAGTGGAAGGAATTCAACAACATTTTCATCAGGAAATTATACTCAGAATCTAGGACCACATAAAAGTTAATGGATTTTCTCAAACATTATAAAGGGAATCGGTCAAGGAGGAAGTAAGATAATTACTTTACCAAGCTCTCTATGTTTCCATATGAGGTTTTATATAATTATAAGATGAATAATTCTATGTTTCATATGGTTATTTGATCTAATATTAATTCTCATTTTAATGTTAAATTTGAACACCTATATTGAGGTAGTCAATGGGGCATTGATGGAAGGTCTTAACTTAAAAGGCAAGTTAGGATTTACATGAGTACATTTTTACTCTAGTGGTATCCTTAAAGGTCATTACAAAATAAAGAGGAGGCATAGTGATTTTTATGGGGGAAACAGTGGTGTTGATTCTCATAAGTCTCTTCTTACACCATCATTAGTATCTAGTTTCTTAACATGTTACCAGTGTATACAAAAAGGACACACAAATAAGTTTTTTCTTATGCCTCTAAACATTTTAAACTCATGTGTTCATCATGTTCACTTGGTATATTTTTCTTGAGAGCTATCTTCTCATCACTCTGATAGAGCCTCATCCACACTGATAGGATTTATGGTTTTTTCTAATCCTTCATGGACTATAGGGTTCTATCCACAGACCTATGGAACGAATAAGATACACATATTGGAAGAGTCTCCTATGGAAGTTGATGAGGGTCCTATGACTATGAGAGGTACCATTTTTATTGATTCAATATTAACATCTATTTTATTTGATACAGGTGATTCTAAATAATTGTAACATATTTTCTGGAGGATCTTTGAAAACTTCCAATGGAACTCATTCCATCCATTATGGAATTGGAAATTCCTCAAGGAAAGAAGAAGTGGAAGGGTTTCTATTTCCCCACATTCCCTTTCTTTATGTTTGTCATGAAGCTAGTTTTGAATGTCTTATTACTTTAATTGGACCTACTCAATTTGATTATCAAGATGGATTAGTTGATCACTCACAAGGATCAGATTGATTATCATCATTAGTGGGTGTTCTTCACCGCTTCTTACGGTAGATCTCATGTGTTTCAGGGTGAATGGGATCTAAGGTCCGGCCAGGTGGGGCCACCTCTTCTAGATATTTGAAAATTAATTTATTTTGTTGTGATAAAACTAAGTCATGAATATAATAGTTTTATATTTCCTCTAGTAGTAAAAAAAATTTTGAAGTGTTTTGTGATGATTTTTATAGGTTTCCTCCCAATAGTTAAATGGATTTATCAATCGAATTGGTACTAATAACTCAGCTAAAATCAATAATAAATTACTATATAGATCTAGATAAATTAATAGAGATGAAAATTTAGTTATAATATTTGAGTTCAAATGGATTTATATGCCCAAGTGTGTCACATTTTTTATCCCCTGTGATTTTTTCAAAGAATTATGATGAAAATATTCTCTTATGTATCGATTATCAAAATCTCAATTGAGTAACTATCAATATAAATTACCTCTTTCCTCACATTGATTATTTGTTCAACCAATTAAAATGAGTGGTCTGGTTTTCTATAATTGATCTCTGGTATTATTATCACCAACTCAAAATCGAGGAGTTGGATATCCCTATGACCACCTTTAGATGTAGGCATTACCATTTATAGTACCTTGTTATGTAATCTTTCTTAACTAACTTTCATGTTATCTTCATGGTTTTAATGATCTTGATTTTCCACCAGTATCTTCAATTTTTTGTTGTGGTCTTCTTGGATAAAATCTTGATGTACTCTAAGACTAAATAATATCATTTGTGTCACATCAGTCTTGTTTTATGAATTATGAGGGATCATCATCTATATGATAAATTATCAAAAGTTGCAATTGTGGATCTAGAAAGTTAAGTTATTTGGACTTGTAATTTCAAAACATGTAATCTTAGATATTCCTAGATATGTGATAGTTTTTATGTCATGGGAATAACCACAAAATTTATTTAATATATGTAGTTTCCTATATATGGTGGGATATTATTTGATGTTCAGAAAGGATTTATTAAATCTTATTTCACCTTTGAGATTTATCACACAGAAGGGGGTGAGGCCCTTGTGGAATTCAAAGTGTCAGAAATCCTTTTATGAATTAAAGTAGAATTTTACCTCTACACTGATTCTAACATTACTAGTGGTTAATCAGGGCTATGTGGTTTTTTATGCTTCATTTTAATGTTTGGTTTGTGTACCAATGTAAGGGGAAAATGTGGTGCCTTATAGATCATATTATCTTTGACCTCGTAAGAGGAATTATCCCACCCATGATTTGGAACTTGTAGTTGTGTTCCAAGACCTAAAATGTTGGCATCACTATATTTTTAGTGAAAACCTTATCATTAACTCTAGAAAAAAATATATCCTATATATTTTCTAATGATTAACTATTTATTACATAATCCTTAAATAATGATTAAATAATCATTAAATAATGATTAACTAATCATTAACTAATCATTAACTAATCATTAACAACTGATTAACTAATTAGTAAACATTGTTAATTAACTATAAGTTAACCATTAATCAACTATTAGTTATCTATTAATTAACTATTACATTACCATTAATTGATCATTTATTAACTGTTAATTAAATATTAATTAATTAATTAATTATTAATAATTAGATAATAATTATTAACTTAGTTACAAATAATTATGAGAAATTATTTACTAACTTCATTACCATGAAAGAACATCACACTTCTTCCACTTTCAAGCCTACAAGATTATTCCCCTTTGTGAATATTATATATCAATCAACCTATAATGAAAATATTGTGTGGTTATTTAAGTAATGAAATCCCTGTCTGGATAAAATAATATTGATTCGGGATTTAACACAGATTGTAACGACCCAAAATTTTATAAATAAAATTCTATTTTTTAATTAATAAAGGCTTTATGTGGTTATTGAAAACACATGCACCTATTTTATTAAAAAAATATATTCAATTAGATTTAAAAGGTTGGTAAGAATCTTAACTATTGAAAATACAATGTTTGTATAATAAACATTAAGATTAGTATATATTAAGGGTTATGATAAAGTCTAATTGACATAGATGAATGAAGAGATAGCCTCGACCTATAGGATCACACCCTATGAATCTAATTTATCTTAACTTCCCAAAGATACAGCTTCATTGGGATTTTCCTTTATCCAATCCTGATCTAAAATTCAGAAACTAAAATATTAATAAAATTGTTTACTAGATAATTTCAAACTTATCATGATCATAGCCCATACCTTGTTCACCAAATCACCCCAGGAATGTACCACCATCGCACACCTTACCCTTAGGGTGCCCAGTGGTGTAATAAGGGGTTATGTATCTAGACCCTAGTAGTATGAATTTGTAAGATTCATTTGTAGTATAATTATTATTATGTTTATACCTTTTCATTATTACCTTATATATTCAATTATATATGAGTTTATAAAATTAGATTTTGGTGTAAAGAAACAAAAATTCTATTTTTGGAAAATATATTGTTCTAACACTCTTTTTGATAAATTAAAGAATTTTTAAATAAATATTACTTTCATATAAAATTATTATTAAATAATATTTACATAAAAATGATAATTTAATTTAATGACGTATAGTGTAATCTTTATAAGGGTCGGCAAATTGTTATTTTCATAAAAACAAGAATTTTCTAATAAATAAAGTTTTATTTAAAATTGAAATTCCTCGTATTTAGATAATTATTTTGATTAAAAAAATATTATTTTTGAAATATTTATATCGAAAATATCTAGTGGTTAATTTTTCATAATTTTTTGACTGTCAAATATTTGGATAAAAATTAAATACAGTATAAAAATACAATTTGTGTTATGAAATCATAATGACACAAAAGGTATTATTTTAATAAATTCTTCATGAACATGACTCACTTACACATCACCAAAGGTATTATTTTAATATTTTCAGTCCATGTCCATATAAAATATTTAAAACCACTCATATTTGGTAGAAACCATGGTAAAAAACATGGTATGTTTTGGGGTTTTGATTATTTTATTATATAGATTCCAAAACCTAATTTTAGAAATTTATAACAAATTTCAATTTTTTTCTTTAAATACCCACCCAAACTCTCTTTCCTCTTCACTAAAAAACCATTGAGAAATAATTTCCTCTCTATTTACCTCTCTAAATCACTACCAATGTGTTCCCAAGATCTTACAAATCTCCTCCCAAGTGTTTAAAATCACCCTCTCAAGGTAAGGGATTCTCTCCTCCTCTTTATTCATGAACTTGATTTTGTATTATGCCATTTGATTTTAAATTATTCACATTGGACTGTATTTTAAACATCCCATTTACTATATTTATGATCTAAAATTAATTATATATCACCTTTAACTCTCATTAAACCCTTCCATAAATCTTTATGTACACCCTTTGTGTTTTCAAAATTAAGTTGTGATTTTCCATACCATACATTGGTGTAGTGAATAACCATCCCCATTTCCACTCAAGAATATTCACCTAGATGTAACTATCATTCAGTAATTGGGGACTTCCATGAATGTAATCCATAATCCTTAATAATGGGCTTAAAAGTGATGAAACTCATTCTTATATTGTATAATATGTGGGGAACACATATTCATGTACATGATATGAATGTGACGGTTCATCCCAAAATTATATATCCCTAAAATGTATTGGGTAATGTTTTTGTCACATGATATTCCATTTATGGTGCATAAAATGTTATTATAATTATAATATTTTATTATTTATTGATATTTATCCTTTACTTATTATTATTATGTCATGTATTGTTTTATTTTCATGTTCTTATGTTTCCTCGATGTTGTCATCTTATATCATGATTCAATGTTCATGTTTATGAATCTCAACTTTTTAAGTTAACTTGATATGCCTCTTAAATAAAATTTATTACTTTCATCATGTTATGTTTTTATTATTCCATTACTAGGATTTATAGATCACTACTTTCTTATATACATCCCCAATTTATCCCATGGAGTTTTAGAAGATCAATGGAATTTAAGGTCATATTTTTTACATTTTAAATAATTTTTTTGTAAACATGTTTTAGGTTATGGTTTTATGTATCTAATTACCCAAAGACACTTATAATTTCAATTTTTTTGAATTTTATTAATTACCTTTATGTATTAAATTATGAATTAAGGTGTATTAAATATATGTGTTATCGTAGTTGGTATCAGATAATGGTCTAGTTATTTTTGGGGATTAGGATTAGAAAACCATAGTGAAAGCCTTATGGATAAGACTAAACATAAGAAAAAAACTCAAAATTTTGATAAAGTGTAGATTAAAAGGTTTCAAAAAAAATATTCATCTGGATACTATAAGTGGATGTGGCTCTGAAGGAGTTTTACCTAGGGTTAATAACCCCAAAAATGGTGCTTTGGGTATTAACTAAATCATCACATAGTTCCTGTAAAAGAGGCCTTAATGCACACCTAGTTTGACACTCTTTGGGGATATAATTTGGTAAATTTACAAGATCTTTATGAACCATCTTGAAGGGAAAATAAATTTCCATAAAATTTTATGTTAGGCAATAGAGAATGGATAAATTTTATTGAAACCTAGAAATACATAGGTTAAGGAATTCATGTCTATATTAGTTAAAGTAAATGATTAGAGCCAAAATAAAATTGTAAAATGTGGTCTTATCATCCATTCCTGAACATCAAATTTCATATGTGATTATGGTTCTATATATTCTTTTATATCATGAAATTTTATTATAACTATTTAAACACCACATAAAAACATATAAGTGGAGATATTAATGAAAATGAAAAATGGGGAAATTATTGCATCCCAAGTATATAAGTTCTCCACTGTCCATATTTGTGGGATGAACTTCCTAGAAATCCTTTTGATACACCCTTTAATAGAATTTCATACTATTATATGTATGTATTTACTTTTCTGGTATATATAAAACATAAATTACCAAGATAAGGAAATCACCCTTTGTATCGCGCATCATCCTACGATTCTATATAAGTTCAAATAGGGGAATGAATTTCCTTTGGAATAACCATCTAAAGCATGGATATTATTATCTTATGAGAAAGTATATCTAGCCCAAATTATTGATTCTAAGGTAAATATCATCCTTTATGACATGACCATTGTAAGGGAATATGGTGGTGTGTTTTCCAAACAATTTTTTGTTCTTCCTCCTAATTGAGAGGTTGAGTTATCAATAAATATTACACATGAATCATTTCCAATATCCAAGATTCCATATAGAATGGAGACTATCAAACTTAAATAGATGAAAAATAAACTATTAGAGAATCTAGATAAAGGGTTTATATTCCCAAGTTCTTTAACATGGGGTTATATGGTCCTCTTCATAAAAAATAAGTATGGGTCAATGTACCTCTTAGTTCATTATCGTAAGCTCAAAAAAATAGTATAAAGAACAAGTATCATCTACCTTAGATTGATGACTTTTTGGATCCTCTATATGGATCCCATGATTTCTCTAAGGTGGATTTTCGGTCGGTATATTTTCAATTAAAGGTAAATAAGGAGATATATCCAATACTACTTCTCAAACAATGTACAATCACTACAAATTCATATTGATTCTATTTGGAATCGCTAATTCTATAGCTATCTTCATGGATTTAATGAATAGAGTCTTTAGGGACTACCATGAAATAAAAAAATAGTCTTTATAGACAATATTCTCATCTATTCCAAAAGTAAGGATGAACATGATATTTTAATTTTGTACTAAAGACCTTAAAGAGTGAAAGCTATATGAAAATTATTGAAAATTCTAGTTTTAGATGGATCAAGTAATATTCTTGGTGCATGTTGTCACTAAAAATGGATATCTATGGATTATTTAAAAATAGATTAAATTGAAGGATTCCCCCAAAAAACATTTTTGATATAGATCCTTAGATTTATTAGATTAGTTGGGCACTAAGGATTCATTTTTAGAAACTTATCCTGATTGTAAATCCCATTAACCAAGATAACTCAAAAGGAGGTGAAGTTTTTTTGGACTAATGAATTCTAGGATAGCTTTAAAGAATTAAATAAGATGCTAATAGCTATACTTGTGCTAACATTACCCACCATTAGGGAAATATTTGTGATCTTTAATGATGAATCCAACAATGAATTGGGTTTTATACTCATGAAAGATGAAATTTTGATATCATATTCATCCCACCAATTTAATATCCATGATAATAACTACCCAACATATGATATGGAATTGGCTGTAGTAATCTTCATAGTTAAGATTTGGTGACATTATCTCTACAGTGAGAAGTGTGAAATATATACAGTTCATAAAATCCACAAGTATATAATCACACAAAAGGATCTCTATATGAAGAAATAAAGGTGGTTAGATATGATCAAGGATTGTTATTTATTAATCTATTATCATTATATGAAAGAGAAAAAAGTGGAAGATGCTTTGAGTAGAAAAGATCCTACAACCATATCACTAGTGAGTATTGAAATGGATCCAATATTCTAGGATATACAAAGGATGGTCACGGGAATAAAAATATTATATCCATCCTAAATATATCATACAACTTATCATCCATCAATTTTTTAGAGGATCAAGGAGGCCCAAAAATATTACAAGGAGCTTCAGAAAAATGTAATAAATATTTCAGTGTTCAAATTTCTTAAAGATGGGGTTATAAAGTTTGGAACCTAGATATGTTTCTGGTTGCGCCCAAATTTACCCTACCGGTAAAAGCGGTCGTTGATGTACAAGTAGGGATCTAATCCACAGGGACCGAAGAAGTAAACTTGAGACGCTATGATTTATTGATGGATTGGCTATGAAGTGGCCAACTTTGAGGTAGATTTTAATTGGAGAACTAAATATATAATTTAAATAAGATATAATAAAAAATTATGTGAACTAAACAATTATTGATGGTGGGTTGATCTTAGGGTTTTGCTTGGGGTGGATTGGATGAATTTCTTTTCTTAGAAAATTTCAAGTCATTAATTCAAGACATATCCAAACAATGAGATAATTCTTCCAAATAATTCACCAATTTAATCCCTACACAATTCCAAGGCCAATCACTAATTCACTTTGAGGATCACTTTAATGAGCACTCAAAGGAAATAGATCGTACTAGCACTCAAAATGTGTCATCGTTAAAGTTGGAAAAGATGAGAAAGAATGTAACTCATCAAATGGAAATCCTAAAATAACGAATAGATTTAAATATTAATTACATGAAATAACATTCAATCCATGACCTTGCTACTCCCTTGGATCAAACCTTAAGAGGTTATCCCTCCATTGATGCTATTATACCAATGGAAGCGGGATGTAGACTTATGGGGGCGGAATTGAAGAAGAAGAAAATTATTAAAAGAACGAACACTCCACCGTTGTGTGATGAATTCACAAGTGCGGGTGTGAATAAATTCACACTAAGATTCAACGGTATCAACGTGTGAAGAAAAGAAAAATAAAAAGTGAAAAAGAATAAATTTTATTAAAATAATAAACGTGAAAGAAAAACTTACGTGGGAAAACTTGACGATGCCATTACAAAATGAAAGCGGGAAATTACAATTGAAAGAAAAACATAGATTCAAAGGAAAATGTTAGATTCAAGGAAAAATATTAGATGATTATTACCTTCACCACCAGATCATTATATAGGCATATTAGGAGCCTTATGTCCACCCCCAACATTAAATTCACCCCCCAACAATTAAGAGAGTCAAAAGGAGGGTGAAGAATCAAAAGGAAATTGACGTTTCGAAGTTGACCCGGAAAACTGTCCAGATTCGTCCTCCATTTTGACGTGTGCGTTTAACACTTCATATGGCCGAATAAGAAGGTGTCATAAATATAAAATCTCTTATTCCATGTGTCTTATAGAATCTAGAAAAATTTCAGGAAATTTGGCTCAGCCGTTTGGATGTTATGGTCGAAATGGTGGAACGGATTTATGTGCATTAATGTCGGGTCCACCATTTAAATCTTATCTTCATATCCCTTTATCATCATGAATACATCAGAATTGGCTCCGGCCACAGTTAAATAAAATGATCCTCATATTTTTATCTTTCTACTGTATAAATTTGAGCTTCATTGGGTTTGGTTTCTGGGTCCCACATTTGTTTGATGGGCCTTAGGCCCATTATGCTTTTTCCAGCAAGTTTCTGGCTTCAGGCACAAAATTATCTATCTTCCTTTGGGATTCATCCATCGGACCTAAAAGATAAAATTTTCCAAAAAAAGTGATCAATCATATCCCAAAATTTAAAATTCAGAAAATGAATATAATATTGTCAACAAACAAATGAATGATTGGGCCCAAATTTGCATTTTAAACATGAATCTCATTTTTGATGAGAAATGAAGTTCTATTTATGTAATGCACTAAAAACAATGTTTATGGACTTTGGAACAATGAATATAAAGATATTAACAATTAATATTAGCCACTTTCAGTGACTAATCACACCCCCCAACTTGAGTTTTGCTAGTCCCGAGCAAAATAAATTACAAATATGAAATTCAAATCCCCCTTTCCAAAAAAATTTTAATACACATTACTCACCCAAATATCTAATACCAAAAAAAATTATGAAAACCCATCAAAATCATTTAAAACAAGCTAGGTCCATAAGCATATCCCAAGCCCAAGCCCATTCCTTTGTTCAAATTCATCGCCACATTTCATCCAATTCCAATTAAGCATGATAAAGTGTTGTGCATCATAAAAGATATGGGACCCATTTTATTGTTCAAGGGGAAAAAATGGAAGCGCTAGGTGGGAATCACATTAAACCTTAAGATGAGTATCCTTTTTTTTATTTTTTATTTTTTTTCGATTTTATTTTTTTTTAACCACAATAGATATGAAAAGACTAACTCTGGGCAAGACAACTATGGAGTCACGATCCGCAAGTGCCGGACGCCACACATATTATCAATTTCATGCTCTACAATAGAGATATAAAGCCTAAATATGGGCAAGACAACTATGGAGTCACGATCCCCAAGTGTCGGACGCCACGCATTTGGACAAAACATTTCTCTATGTGGTCTTTTTTTTTTGTTTTTTTTGGATACTCAAATTAAACTAAAAGTGACCCCAGAACCCTATGCTATAATGAAAGGGACCCAAGAACTCAAATTTACACACACAATCCAGTAGACTTGCTTTGTGGCATTTTTATTAAGAGGATGAAAATGTAAACTTTGAAAAATCACATTAGACAACCGCACTTTCCAAAAACTATGCTCATGAACTTAAACTTGCATTAAAATCAGAATCAAGGCATGCAAAATTTATTTGATATCCAATTTTAGAGTTTGCAATGTGTGTTATCATGTTTATGGTTAATGGAATTGTTTTTTTCATGCATGTGTTTTTAAAAAAATCATTTTTTATCTCCCCCCAACTTAGAATGACACTATCCCCAGTGTTTAAAGAATAGAAAAGTTAGAAGGGGGTAGGAGTGGAGTTAAATGAAGAAATTTAAAATGAAAATCATGGAATGAAGTCACCTGGTGGTTGATGATGATAACGCATGCCATAGTCTCCCTTCAATCCTGGATTTGAGTCTCAGCGGCTTGGATGGTGGTGAATAGATTTTCCTTATGCATTTCAACATGTCCTTTTTTTAACCTATAAAAAAATAAAACAAAACAAAATAAACTGATGATACATTGTCTTATTTATATTTTCTGGGTAAGGTATTACTCAGAGATCACGCCACGTGACACGGATGAATATGGAGCTCCCCTTTCATACCCATCCTTACTCATAAAAGAAGAACAGGTCAACAGTCTATGGTAATTTATTATATGAAAAAGAAAATGATTCAAAATGATTAGAAAACATGAAAACCATGGTTTGCCTCCCATTCAGCGCTTTAGTTTAACGTCGTTGGCTCGACTTTTACCCCCCAACTAATCCAATTCCAACTTTCAGAATTTTAATTAACCCATCTTTTCCCACTTCAATAAGATTGAGATTGATTATTTTTTTGAAATTTGTTTCATCTAAAATCATATTTTCCACAATGATTGGTAAAATCCAAGGAATATCTGAAATTGTTGATCGATTTGAACTTATATTCTTTCCTAAGACATCAATGACCATTCCAAAATTATTGTCTTCATTAGATGAATGAACTAAAACTACAAGGTCCTTTTTATCACCTATGATGTAATTCTTGTCTGGGGAACGAAGGATAATGATTTTGAGCTTTGTTTCATTGAAATTTCCTAAAGGATATTGACAAAATAAATCAAAATCAGTTTCTTCTCCAAAACATTTAGAAAGAATTGGTTCATTTTGAAAATAAGATTCATCCTGAAAATTGTCCAGTTGAATATCAGAAGTGTGTGTGGGATCAATGTTTGGTATTTCTCCCAATTTTTCAGTGATTAGTGTTTTTGAAAAATCATTAATGGGGTTATATTCAGGAAACTCAGTCCATGATGTCAAATTTTCCCCTTGTGAATCCATAAAATTAATTTTCTCTTGATTTAAGCACCCATCAATAATTCCTTTATTATCTTCAAATATCCCAAATCCAATGGTTGGTTCTTCAATAAAGGCTTGAGGGGTTTGTGTGTTACAAGATTCTTCTATCAATATTGAGTAAGGGATGGTTTGAGTGAGAATGGGGTCCACACAAGTTTTAATGCTTTGAAGTTCTTGTCTGAAACTTGATACCTCTGAATTCATTTTTTCCATTTGTTTACATAATTTTTGAAGAATTGTTTCAGGATTAGGATTGATAGATGTTTTGACATCATGGACTTCCTCATTATTCATCTTTTGAATCATTCTTGATAGGTATGGAAATTGTTCTTTTAAACCTTCATCATTACAAATTTCGTTCATGTTATCAGGGGTGGGGTATTCATTCAAAGGTTGATTAAAAAAGGTTGGTGATTCCCAATGTGAATTTTCAAACTGATTCCATCCTGAGTTTGTGAAGGGATATTGTTGATTATACTCCATTGGATTTATTTGAAAATTTGGAAACGTGATTTTCAGGGGTCAAAAAAAGAAAGGGGAAAAGATAAGAGAAATGGGGATGAGAAAATAGAAATGAGGGAGAATAGAAAGATGTTCTAAGGTGACTTACTTGGTCCCCGGCAACGGCACCAAAATTTGGTTGCGCCCAAATTTACCCTACCGGTAAAAGCGGTCGTTGATGTACAAGTAGGGATCGAATCCAAAGGGACCGAAGAAGTAACCTTGAGACGCTATGATTTATTGATGGATTGGCTATGAAGTGGCCAACTTTGAGGTAGATTTTAATTGGAGAACTAAAGATATAATTTAAATAAGATATAATAAAAAATTATCTGAACTAAACAATTATTGATGGTGGGTTGATCTTAGGGTTTTGCTTGGGGTGGATTGTATGAATTTCTTTTCTTAGAAAATTCCATGTCATTAATTCAAGACATATCCAAACAATGAGATAATTCTTCCAAATCATTCACCAATTTAATCCCTACACAATTCCAAGGCCAATCACTAATTCACTTTGAGGATCACTTTAATGAGCACTCAAAGGAAATAGATCGTACTAGCACTCAAAATGTGTCATCGTTAAAGTTGGCAAAGATGAGAAAGAATGTAACTCATCAAATGGAAATCCTAAAATAACGAATAGATTTAAATATTAATTACATGAAATAACATTCAATCCATGACCTTGCTACTCCCTTGGATAAAACCTTAAGAGGTTAGCCCTCCATTGATGCTATTATACCAATGGAAGCGGGATGTAGACTTATGGGGGCGGAATTGAAGAAGAAGAAAATTATTAAAAGAACGAACACTCCACCGTTGTGTGATGAATTCACAAGTGCGGGTGTGAATAAATTCACAATAAGATTCAACGGTATCAACGTGTGAAGAAAAGGATAATAAAAAGTGAAAAGGAATAAATTTTACTAAAATAATAAACGTGAAAGAAAAACTTACATGGGAAAACTTGACGATGTCATTACAAAATGAAAGCGGGAAATTACAATTGAAAGAAAAACATAGATTCAAAGGAAAATGTTAGATTCAAGGAAAAATGTTAGATGATTATTCCCTTCACCACCAGATCCTTATATAGGCATATTAGGAGCCTTATGTCCACCCCCAACATTAAATTCACCCCCCAAAAATTAAGAGAGTCAAAAGGAGGGTGAAGAATCAAAAGGAAATTGACGTTTCGAAGTTGACTCGGAAAACTGTCCAGATTCTTCCTCCATTTTGACATGTGAGTTTAAAACTTCATATGTCCGAATCCGAAGGTGTCATAAATATAAAATATCTTATTCCATGTGTCTACTAGAATATAGCAAAATTTCAGAAAATTTGGCTCAGCCGTTTGGATATTATGGTCGAAATGGTGGAACGGATTTATGTGCATTAATGCCGGGTCCACCATTTAAATCTTATCTTCATATCCCTTTATCATCATGAATACTTCAGAATTGGCTCCAGACACAGTTGAATAAAATGATCCTAATATTGTTATCTTTCTACTGTATAAATTTGAGCTTCATTGGGTTTGGTTTCTGGGCCCCACATTTGTTTGATTGGCCTTAGGCCCATTATGCTTTTTCTAGAAAGTTTCTGGCTTCAGGCGCAAAATTCTCTATCTTCCTTTAGGATTCATCCATCGGACCTAAAATATAAAATGTTCCAAACAAAGTGGTAAATCATATCCCAAAATTTCAAATTCATAAAATGAATATAATATTGTCAACAAACAAATTAATGATTGGGACCAAATTTGCATTTTAAACATGAATCTCATTTTTGATGAGAAATGAAGTTCTATTTATGTAATGCACTAAAAACAATGTTTATGGACTTTGGAACAATGAATATAAAGATATTAACAATTAATATTAGCCACTTTCAGTGACTAATCAGTTTCCCATAAAAACTAAATTTGAAGAGGTAAATTCTATATTATTTTCATATATCATACTTCTCTATTAATCCAGGAAGCTCTAAGATTTATAGAGATATAAAGAATGACTTATGGTGGGGTAACATGAAGAGGAACATGGTAGAATTTGTATCATGATGCTTGTTATTCCAACAAGTCTAGGGTAAATTATAGAAGTCTCAGGGTGTGATGAAAAAAAAATTCATACAAGTATATAAATGTAAAACAGTAACCAAGGATTTCATTGTATGGATCCTAAATAAATATAGATTCAATAATTCTTTCTAAGTGTTAATCAATCACCTTACAAAATTAGTTCATTACATTTCTATAAAAGAAGATTTCTATTTTGGATATCTCACCAAGATATACATAAGGTAAGTGTTAAGCCTCCATAGAGTTCCACTATCCATTGTATTTGATCAAGATCCTAGGTTTAAATTAAGGTTCTATAAAATCCTTTAGTAAGAATTGGATACAGAGATGATTTTCAGTACTATTTATCACCCCCATATGAATTTTCAGTATGATATAAAAATTAAAACTCTATAATATATTCTGATATCATGTTCAATGTATTTCCAAATATGTTGGGATCATTACCTTCCCCTATTAGAGTTATCATATAACAACAGTTTAAATTCTATCATTTAAATTAAACCTTATGAGGTTCTATATGGGAAGAGGTGTCATACTCCAACATGATGGGATAAAGTTAGTGAGAGGAATATTATAGGTGCTTATCATAACCCAGATATGATAGAAAAGGATCAAACCATTCAATTTCATATGAAATCTCCACAAAATCAATACAAAATCTATGTATAAAATCATCAATGAGACCTAGAGTTTGATGTTAGATATTAGGTGTTTCTTTATATATCACTATGGAATAAATTCATGTGGTTTTGGAAGAAGGAAAAGATTAGTCCAATATACATCACCCCTTGATATCTTTGATCACATCAGAGATGTAACGTATCGAATAGAACTTCCACCTAACATATCCCATGTACATGATGTGTTCCATGAATCCCTCTTAAGAAGTAAACACTAGACCCCCACATGTAATAAATCCAGATGTGGTTCCCTCATATAATGATCATTCATATGAGGAGAATACAATTAAAATCTTATATCATAGAAACAATGTTTTATGAAATAAAACCACTCACCTGGTTAAATTTTTCTAGTGGAACCATGAATTTGAGAAGGAGACATCAGAACTAGAAGAGGTGATGAAATAGAAGTACCCTCATCTATTCTTTTGTACAAAATTAAATTTCAAGGGAGAAATTTATAAAGGGGGGAAGAATGTGAATACTTGAACTTTTATTAGTGAAATTCCATTTTATGAATGAATAAAGGCCTTATGTGATTATAGAAAACACATAAACTAATTTTTTTATAAAATATAGTATTTAATATTTAAAAAACAATTAATAATATTAACCATTTATAAAATAGTAATTTTATAGTAACCATTAAGAAAGTTATATATTAAAGTTTATGATAAAGTCAAATTGACATAGACAAAAGAAACGATGGCCTCGACCATAAAGATCATATTTCATGAATACCATTTATTTGAGCTTTTAAGGGAAAGGGAATCATTGGGATTTTCCTTTGAAAAGACCATGAAAAAATTCAATAACTGAAAAATTAAAAAAAAAATTACGGTATAATTTCAGGATTATTGAGATCGCAACCCAAACCATGTTTGTTAAACCACCCTAAGAAAGTGTCACCATCACACACCTTACCCTTAGGGTGTTTGGAGGTTAAATAAGGGGTTATGTATCTAGAAATTTGTATTATTAATTTATATTTTTTATTTGAAATAAAATAATGATTTTTTTTGTACCTTTTCATCATTACTTTATATATACAATTATATATGAGTTAATTAAAATTAGATTTTAATACGATGAAACCAAAATTGTATTTTTTAAAAATATATAGTTTTAATTCCCTTTTTTGATAAATTCAAGAATTTTGGAATAAATATTTATTTCATATAATATTATTAAAAAGTATTATTTATATAAAAATGATAATTTAATTTAATAAAGACTAATGTAATCTATATAAGGGTCCAAAACTTGTTATTATCATAAAAAAAGTATTTTCCAATAAATAATAATTTTTATTTAAAATTGTAAATTAAAATATTTAGAGAATTATTTGGATAAAATAAACATTATTTTTGAAATCATCGCATTGAAATTTTCTAATAGTTATTTTTTCATAATTTTCATAGACTGTCAAATTTTTAGGTAAAAATTAAATACGGTATGAATATATGGTTTGAATTATATAATCATAATTTACCAAAAGTGATGTAATAAATTTCATAAAAGGAATAAATAACCAAATATATATTTTCTATTTAAAATAATGTGTTTTTGATGTTATTTTATTAATTTTATAAATCCTTAATGAGTCATCCAAAACCTATATTTTATTTTAAGGTTTTGAAATCAATTATTTATGAACCTAACTCACTTACATATCACCAATATTATTGTTTTAATATGTTCTATTCATAAACTTATAAAATATTGAAAACTACTCCTCTTTTATAGAAACAATCTATAAAAACTATGCAATGGTTTTTTTATTATTATATTATATAGAGTCCAAAACATAAGTTTAGAAATTAAAAAAAAAGAATTACCATTTATTTTTCCACAAATACCCACACAAACTCCAACTTTTCCTCACTTAAAATCCGTTGAGCATGAATTTAATCTCCCTTTCCCTCTATAAATCCCTCCCATAGTGTTATAAATATTTTAATAATCTCCTCCCATACTTTTGGAAGCTCCATCATGAGGTATGGGATTCTATCCTCCTCTTTATTCATGCACATACATTTTATTATTCCATTTAATTTTAATATATATACTTTCCATTTTAATATAATTTTTTAACCAAACCATTTATTTATAAAAAGAATTCGAATACATATAAATAAAATAATTGTTTTTATAATTACTATAATTATTTTCTAATTAGGTTTTTTAAATAATTTGTGAGTAATGTTTATTAATTAATAAAAATTAAGAATAAATTTTAATTAATTAAATATAATTAATTATAATAATTGAATCATTAATATTTAATAATAAATAAAACTAATTAATGATAACATAAATAAGAAAAGTATTGTGTATTTCTTATAAGTATTAATGAATTTTAATAATTTAATAAAGATAAATAAATATTATTAATTACCTTATAATATTTATTAATATAAAAATATAATTTAAGTTATAATTAAAAAAAATATTAATTATTTTTTAACTGATAATTAGAAATAATTATTGTTTACTTATTTATAATTATTTGAAATAAGTTACAGATATTAGTTTCTAATAGTTATTATAATTTAACATTACTATTAATATATATTAATTTTTTAAATACAATATTTATTACTGTGAAAATATAAAAAAATTACTAAAAAGAGTTATTTTTTAATTATTTTTAATATTTTTTTAATTATTATTTATCATAGTTAATATATATATAAAGCTAAAAAATCAATAATTTTTTATTATTGTTTTTTTATTTCATTATAATTAATTTTAAATCGTAATTAATAATTGTTAATAATAATTTTAAAATAATTAATTTATAAAAAACAAATTTATTTTTTTCTTAGTTTTTTTAAACGGAAGGCAATAGGAGCTCTCACACCTTCTTCAAAAACGTTTTAATGAATGCATTGAAGCTTCCTACATAAATAAAAAATGAAACAAAATAAGATATAACAAAACCAAGAAAACTAAAACTGAAATTTTTTTATGACAATAAATAAATAATAATACAATTTAGGGATAATGGAATCTATAAAGAAATCCAGAAATATTATTCAGATAAAGGACCTAGGTAGTTAAAAATATATCTAGAAAAATAATTTTGGGGTCCATGGTTGAAATAAATTATCTAATTTGTCCCCGAATATCATTATCTCTATAAAGAATAGGTGATACTTATGAATAAAATTATAGTTTTCACTATTTTGATCAAAAAAGTTTTATTTGAAAAACATATCATTGAAACCAAATTTTTTAGATATTTTTTTAAGAGAACTGTATATTACATTATAAAAATGATAAATTTGTGTTAAAAAGAAAAAACTACTGAAAAATATATATAAAATTTTATGTTACAAAAAATAAAACAAACAATTACAAAAAAGCATATGTGTTTTCATTGATAATAATCAACAAAAAACCCCATGTTTTATTGTAAAAAATCAAATTAAAAAAAGACAAAACATTTGTTTTCCCATAGATTGAAATGGAAAAACTAATAAAAATGAAGAAAATATTTTTTGTAACAATAAGTTAACAAAAAATTAAAACAAAATTTATTTTATGTTTTTATAACAATGGTTCCAAATGTGTTGGGAATCCTTCACAGCCTTTGATTTTCAGATTATGTATCATTTAATGATATACACAATGAAAACAGATCATCTGGAAGACTCCAATACTTGGTGTACTGGAAGATAGAATATCTTCAAAACATTCTCACCACACTCAGTAGCCACTGCAGACACTTAAGAAAAACTCTTAACTCACACAACATTCAAGATATGTTAAAATTAAAACAAGAAAATAAAACACACATTGGTTTTCCATGGTTCTTACATTAGATTCTACGCCCATAGGTAGAGATGACAATGGTTCGAGTACCCATGAAATTTGAGATGCCTAGACCCAAACCCATCTATTTTTATAAAACCCTGACCCATTTATTTTTAATATTAACTACCTTAACCAAATCCTATTTTATTATTAACTACCCATTTAAATACCTTGATCCTTTTAATTACCTAATTAGAAGTTCAAATATATATTTTATTTATAAATCAAGAATAAAGACATCAAAACATTATGTAAATATATTTTATAATTTTTACATTATTTAATAATATATATTAAAAAAATTAAAATTTAAAATTGAATTATAAATATAATATGAATCGAACTCAAAAAATATAAACATTTATTTATAATTGCTATGTCAATCAAAATATATTTTGAATTAGTTAATTATAATTTTCATGACTGAGTTCAGGATTATAGAACCCTAAGAGAAATACCCTTACCCTACTCATTTATTTACCAAGTTTTCAATTTGTTACTATAACCCAATAAATACATGTTTAACCACTACCATAACCCTATTTAATTAGGTTAGGTGCTATCGATTACCTCGTTAACAAGTACCCATTATCATACCTATTCACTAGAGAAACAATACTACATCTTATTTTCATTAGAAGATATAATAATTGAAATCTCTTTTACTAAGTCAGAAATTAAATAACTAATTACAGGTAATATTAAATAGCATCTTAAGACATGTATTGATAGTCACACTTATAGTCAGCACCGGTCATTCATCTATTTGAACTAACCTTTGAGATTCATTGATGTCCCACTATTTAACTTGGTGAGTGTTTATTTTTCTGAAACAATCCCCACTTGACTAATGAATTTGGTTAACATTCCAAATTACCCTTGTGAAACCCACTAATGACCCATATTTCTTAGACCTTTCTTGTAAAACACGTGCCCAAGGTGATACTTGCATAATAAACTGAATATTTTACTTTTAGGAATCATAAATTCCATTCACCATCATCCAACCCACTACAAATTCCCATCAAATAAATACACCTTTTGAATAAAATTCCATCCACTTAAGATAACATTTTTACTACCAAAACTCCAATATTGATGTATCACCTAGTTCACTCTTATTTAGATAGAATTAATTAGCACTTGAATTAGGCCTCATATCATATCAATCTCCCATTTGAATACTACTTCTATAAACTCTCAACATCTCTCCAATTATTTGTCATAAAAAACTCTCCCGCATCCACATCAATGGAAATCATCGTTCTCTTTTCCTTACAATCACCCATGTCGCACTAAGGCATAATATTTCATCAAACTTTCTTGAAGCAACATCTCAATGAAGATGTGCACTAAATATTAATCCTCTGTTATCTTATGAATATATATTACCTTTTCCTCTTGGATGTTCTATATAAAATGGTATTTCATTTATATATGTTATTTCTCTTATATGAAACATGGAATTTCAAGTAAATTGAATCAGACATTGATTATCGCAAAATAATAGTCCACCATACAAACTCATTATGATCACCTTCAACAAAAACATATACCATACCAATTCCTTCCCATATTCTATTGAAACTACAAAATAAACTTTCATTATAAAAAAATTAATAATCTATTGTGTTCATTATATTCAACAAACTTTTGTTCCTCCTTAAGTGAACACAAACACCATAGCACTCTTCGAGGTACTTGAATCCCCAAATAATTCATCATCATCATAGCCTCTCAATAAATAATATATTATAAATATAAAGGTTTTATATTATAATCTATTCAAGTATCAGATGATCCATTTCAGAACCTCCCAATGTTTCCCTCCCATATTCGATATGAATCGGCTCACAAATCCCACTATAAATGTAATGTCTGGTAAAATATATATAATGGTGTACATTAGACCTATAAATTCTAATAAAAACAATACATTCACCATGTACAATACCTTATTATATATGTTAGGAATATTCTCTATGGAAAATCTGAAGTTTCAGGCAAATAGAGTTTAGTCCAGATTGTATCTGTTCATCTTAAATCATTAAAGGGCCTTATAGATATAGTCCCTCTGTGATTGAAATAAAGTCTCAACTTTTATATCCCTCTCAATATTTATTCCCTATATATTTTTTTCTAGTTTTAGATATTTAATGTCGAACCTTATAGACAAGTCATGATTCAAATTTTGAATCATGTTTTTATCCAAACAAACTAAAAATATATCATCCATATATAAGAGAAGAATTATGAAGCTCCCATCATTCCATGACTTCCGATTGAAACAATGATTATTTTTAAACTTCATGAAATATTATTTATCGATAAAAGTATCAAACTTATGATTGCACTACCTTGATTTGTGATTCAATTCATAGATACTTTTTTCCATCTTACACACTAAGCCTTTATTCCAATTGTCCTCAAAACCCACCGGTTTATTCATGTAAATATCTTCCTTCATATTACCATGAAAACAATATATCCTTATATATATGTTCTCATTTTTAAGATCAACTAAAAAACCAAGATCAGTATTTTCTATATGGTACCATTCTTAACTACCTATGAGAAAATGTTATAGAAATATATTTGTAATGCCCCCCAAATTTATATATATAAATTTCCCATCTGAATATGTATATATATGTATGTCATATTATGTAATATAGATAATAAAAACTAAAATCACCTTAACATTAATTTGTAAAATTAAATGTTTATAATAATACCTTTTTTATAGTAATCTAACTTATAGTATAGTAATATATATATATATATATATAATTTTTTATAATGAGTTTTCAAAAAAATGTTTTTTATTATTTTTTAAAAAGTTATAGATTAAAATAATGTTTATCACTCATATAAGTTGAATATAATAAAATTATTTTCATTTTTGGATTCATTATTTTAAAATGAGCTAAGGATAAATTTTGGGGATTTTACTAAAATAATTTATTTTTAAGGTAAATAGGAAAAAATACCATTTTTACCAAAACTGTAATTTTTTGGACATTTTCGTAAGATAAACTTGACTTAGAAATTTATAAAAAATTTAATATTTATTTAAGGAAAAAAATTACTCATATTAAAATATTATTTTTAACTTATAAAACATGTTATTATAATTTTGTAGATTAGATAATATTTAGTTTTAATAAAAAAACTACTTTAGCCTCCCCTTTTAATTGAAATTTTTTTGGTAAAATTTGGTTAGGTTTTTTCCTAAAATACAAAAAAAATAATATTTTTATAATAAAACAATTTTTTCATGAAAATATTAGACATTAATAATCTTATCCCACATATAAATTTTAATCTTAAAATAAACTTTCTTAGAAAAAAAAATTCCCACCTTATGTGTGCTAATACAAAAAAAATTTAACCCTTCGAAATTTTATTTAATAAAATGATTTCAATATTTTCCATCATTATTTTGAAATGAGGAAATAATTTCCATTTTAATTTTTTTCATCGAAATTAGTTACCTAGGTAAAAATGGGGTTACCTTGGTATGGTTAAATTAAGGTAAAATAGGGTTTAACATAGTGCAAAAGGGTAAGACATGTTAAAAACATATGTGATAATGGGTGGTGGAGGGATTTTAAACATTATCTATTCCCTATTCAATTATTTACCTTTATTATAGAATTTATTCTTGAGTAATGCAATGAAATTATTGAAAAATAAATATACTTTTACAAAAAAATCCATTATCTTTACTTATAAAATAATCTAACATCCTCTTCATTTCTCCATTCATTACAGAGCTATATCCCAACCAAAAATCTAAGATATTATCTCCTCAAACCCCTCCCTACTTAAAATACTCCTTTATCTTTGAAAAATACCAATCTATGGATCCTTAAGGATTTACCCAAGGGATAACTTCTGCAAAGAGAGGGAGTTAAGTGCAAACGTAGAGAAAATCAGGACCCAAGGTAAGGGATCTTCTAAACCACCATCATTACTTTCATATTACATATTATCTTTATTTTTATCCCTCTATCTATATTTTATTATCATTTATTATAGCCATATTATTATTATTTTCCTAAGATATATATCAAGATTACATTACATTTATTTTTGGACTAAAACATTTTTTTACGTTCCCTTCAAAATTATAACATGTAAGTAAACAAAACTTAATAAAAATTTACAATTTATTATATCATAATAATTATCACCTCCATAAAATGTTTTTAACCATTAATACTTTCTAAAAAATCCATTTATTTTATATAAAACTCTCCTAGTTCAATTAGAGTTTAAAATAAAATAATAATCTCATTACTTCGTTATGAGGTCCATTTCTCACTTTGAAAAGAATCACATATGTGGTTAGTTTTTATTATTACTTTTCTTTTTTTATTTTCATTATTTTACCTTAATTGGAAGTAAATGATAAAACAAGGATTTTATTTTATTAAAATATGAAAATAAAAAATGATTTAATCCCTTCTTATTAGATTCTTTATGATATAGCCTTCAGTTATTCTTTGAGAAAAAAATTTAAAACTTACTTCATTCTCATGGGTGTTATCATTCTTATGATTTATTCATGGATTAATTTATTTATATAGAATACATGTTCATGAAAATATTATGTTTTTATTTATTTTTTTGTGGGAATGTAATTATATATTCCTCCAATGCATTGGGTAATTATTTTATCTCATGAGATACCATGCATGGTGCGTTGGTGGTTATCCTAATAAACTATGTTATGTATTAGGAGGGCCCAAGATTTTATATCCCTCAATTTAATTTGGTAAATATTTGTATCCCATATGATATTATGTATGGTATTAGGGAGTTAACCAAATCCACTATGGGACTTTTTCCATTATGTGATGATGGTCTTGGGAGTGAACCTTGATCTATGCTTATGATTTCATGATTTATGTTGACGTCACATGTTATAATTCAATGATATTATGATTTCATTTACTCTCATTCTTATCTTTACTCTATTTTTATGATATATTTTTATGCCTCTTATCTCACATGTGATTCTTTATTATCACATTTATTCCCTTAATGGTCAATTTATCTCACCATTTTCTTTAAGTATTTTTTCCACAAGGTATTTGATATAGTCTTAGAAAATCTATGATAGTTAATAGAAATATGTAAAGTTTTAAATAAATTTGTTGTAACATATATTTAAGAGTATTTAGTTATGTGTCTTATATCCCAATACACTAGACCTCTTAATCCTTGGATTGTATTTTTTGTTAAAATATGTTAAAAATCTTGAAATAAAATTTTTTTGAGTCTTGGGTTGTTATTGTTAGTATCAGAGCATGGAATAGTTAGTTTTGGGATGAGTACCATACAACATTAGTGAAAACAAAATAGATAAGTCTAAGTATAGGATAACCTCTTTAAATTTTATAAATTTTTTAGTATGTATTTTTCCTAGTAATGAAATCCCTATTTGGATACGTCAAGTGGATGCAAGCTCTAGAAAAGATGTTCCTAGAGGTAATAGCCCTGAAATGGTTAGATTGGGAATTAACTTGATCATCACCTGGAGCATAAAAAAGTGTACTAACTTCACACATGGTTTTAAACTATTAGGGGATTTATTTAGATAATTCATATTATATTTAAAAACCATTATGAAGGATTTTAATATAATATTAGGATAAATATATTAATAGAATTAAGACCATGGATAACAATTATTAAGAACCAAAAATTAATAGATAAGATATATATTTCTTTTATTGGTTATTCTTTCTAATTTCATAGCTTCCCTTTTTTGGATCTCATCCTTAACATTCTATTAGTTTAGAAAATGGTTGGAAATGGGAAGAATCATGCAAAAAACTTATGCAGTGGCAATAAGATTACGTCCCTAATGAAATTACAAACATGATGGGAGTGGGAGTTTATAACCTCATGATAGTATTAGAATAAGTAATGTAAGTTATGAACAATAAATTGAATCATGTGGAACTCCCTCTAAGATATAAAGTTATATTTGAGTCCTTTATGTGATATAGAACTAAAATATTTAATAGATATTATGATCCTATAATCCTCAAAAACGTATTAACTCCATTGAGAATATATTCTCTATCCTTTAATTATCTGAGCAAGAAAAGGTCACACAAGTCATTTATCTTCTTGATCGAGAATAAAATTAATGGCGAACACTGATCAACAATACCAATGCCAAAGAAGACATATAATTGATGGTATATGATGAATTAAAGAGGATATTTATGAGTAAATATTATCCTCAGACTCTATATCCTAAAATAAATATGTAATTCCTTGCACATAAGAAAGAAGGATGATTAATCAATCGAATATTATGAAGAAAACTTCACCAGTCTTTCAAATTTCGACACTAGTTTTTCATTAACACTAAAAGTAAGATCAACCATTTATTCATAAAACTAAGAATGAGTCTATAAATATATTTTTCAATTGGGGTCTTCAATAGTTATGAGGAAGTTTTATAATGTTCCCTAAAACTTGATATGAAAATTAGTGATTCACAGTGGTCTTAGGGGATTATAGATAAGAAGAGAATAATGGAATTTAATTGTAATTATTTAGATAAATATCATAGAATCAAGAAGAAAAAACTATCCACATCAAAAAAGTGTTTAAAGAATCATTACGGGAACTATCTTATAGAGATAATAAATTGTTTCCAACTTGGAAATGAGGGACATAAATATAATAAATATAGAATTGAGATGAATAATCTTATTGATGGGTTTGTGGAAAATAAGGTCTTAGTAAATCCTCAACATATGTTCTAATGTTTAAACTATAAGTATCATAGAAATTATGAAAAATAATGCACTAATACATGAGTTATTAAAGATAACTAGCCACAACAAACTCCAAGGCCAAGAGACAAAGGTAGGGATTATGTTGTCTCTATTACTGAGGTAGATAAAGAAAAAAATGTGGTGATTGGTATTCTAGTTATTCATTAAAGAATAAAAATGTTTTATTTGATTCTGGTTCTATGAAATTTGAGTAGAACTATTCAAAAATACCAAAAATTATGGAGTTTGAATTATCAGTAAAGAGGAAAATTGGGACAATTATTTCATCTCTAGTATATAAATTGTCCACAATAAATATTTGTGGGTTGAACCTTCCAGAAAACCTTTCAAGAATCCCTATATTAGAATTTGATATTATATTAGTAATGTATTGAATATATTTATATAAATCCCACATCAAGTATTGGTAGAAATAAATCACATTCCATATCTCTAATCATCCTTAGATTATATACACATTTTGGGAGGAGGATGAACATCCTTTATAATGTACACCACAAAAATGGATGTTGTTTCCTTGTAAGAAAGTATACCTATCTCAAATTCTCGAAACAAAGGGGGCCTCTTGAATACATTCTCATTATAAGATAATATGAATATGAATTCCCTAAGGAGTTTTATAGTCTTACTTATAATCAAGAGGTTGGGTTCTAAATTGAACTTATACCCATATCTCTACTGATATTTAAGGATATTTCTTGAATATAACCCATTAAACTATAATAACTAAATAATTGGATACAATAGAATATGGAAAAGGGATTAATTTTACCTAGAACTCAACCATGGGGTACCTCAGTTCTCTTTGTTAAAAATAAGTATGGATAAATGTGACTCTACATTGATTATCATGAGCTCAAAAAAATCATGATAGAGAATAAGTATCCCCTTCCACATATTGATGAATTATTTGATGAGATACTTAAGGCACAAGACTTATCTAAAGTGGACCTTCAGTGAGGATATATTCATTTAATGGTTAGGAAGGTGGATATTTCTAATACCACCATTTTTAAAAATTATGGGCATTATGAGTTCATAGTCATGCCATTTGGACTCATAAATTCCATAATGATCTTCATGGACTTAATGAATAGAGTCTTTGAATATTACCTCAACAAAATTTTGGTATTATATATAGATGATATTCTCATATACTCCCAAATAAAGGAGGAATATAAGTATAATCTAAGATTATGCTAAAGATATTAAGGAAGGACAAGTTATATCAAAACTACAGTAAATATAGATTTTGGATATAGAAAGTAGAATTATTAGTGAATATTATCCCAGGTATTGGAATATTTGATAATCCTTTAAATAATAAGGTGTTTGAGTAATGTCCTAGATAAATAGAGGTTATGGAGATCCATAGTTTTCTTAGATTGTCTAGGTATTATGAGAAATATGTGAGAAACCTCTTAGAATTTTAAAACCCACAAACAAAACTAACTCATAATTGGGTTAATTATGTAAGTAAAGATTAATATGAAGTGATATTCATGTATTTAAAGAAGATTCAAACCACTAAATCTGTACTCACACTACCCAAAAGTGGTGAATGATGTAACAACTCCAGTTTCCAAAGTTTGATACTTTTAATATTTATATACATATATCTATATTTTTCCTCAGAGTTGGTACTGCATTTGGGTGTTGTAAGAACCCATAATTAATATATGAAAAATATTAATATATATTAAATAAAGTGTGAAAATATTTTTAGGATAAATATTTTTACCATTGATGGGGACATGGAGTAGAAAACATGAGACTATAGTTTTTTTGGGATGTGGGGTTTACCTTAGGTTGGAAATAAAGTTTTTCGACATCAAGCATTTGGTTAGAGGCAGTCGTTGGAAGGTGTGTTAAGTAAATTAAATAATTTATTAATTTCTTTTAATTAATGTAATAAAACCTAATCTCCTTCTATAAATATTTCATTATGAAAAATCTCGTTTTTCATACACATAACCCTACGATATTAGAGAGGACAAAGTGAGATATTTGTTGGTGTTGGAAACTCCAGGATGTGGATTGTCAAAAAAAATTAAAGGGATTCTTGAGATAAATGAAGAACATAGAAGGAACTTCATAAACATAATTGGAGTATGTGTTCTTCCCCAATTATTGATCCTATATTGAGGTAGGGATCATTATTTTTTGGATTCACTCCCTTTTATTTAATTGTCAGGAATAGATTGTGTATCTACTTTATTTCTATGATTTTCATTCTTTGCATCAGTCCAAATTTAATTAGTGTTCTTGAACCTAATTATCTATTTTTATTTCACCTTATTTTCACCTCCTTGGTTTTCATGATTTATGATTTTTGTATTGGATCACATTGGAAAATGATGATCATACATTTTATGTGTCTTTCCCACCACTATTCTTCACGTTCTTCTTCATTGGACTATGGTATCCCAATTCAATATTGTCGAGTAGGATTCGATCATGATCAAATAACCTGATTCATTATAGAACAATGTATAACATAGGGATCAGTGTTTTTTAAATGGATCAAGATGGATTTTTGGGATTTGTGTGATAGATTCATGGTTCTGCACCCTGAAAAGTGATGCGGGGTGCAGAGGTTACCACTTAGGTGACCTGAATCCCATTTTTTGTCCACCAAAGGCTAGGAAACTATGAAACATATATGAGATACTTTAAATTAATTGATTTAGGGGAGTTAAATTGTCGAGGAAGTGGTGAAAATTTTTGATATGGAATATTCATGGAGAAAATTCTTAATTGTATCTATAAAATGAAACTACACACCATGTATCCTAGAGAAACACACATCGTGTATATCAGGTTCTCAAAATTGATAGAGTTTCAGACCAAGTTATGTTACATATTCCATGTAGATGGGAACACATGTCATTTCACCCTACTCTGATATTCAATCCATGTATCAAGGTAACATACCCAATTCCCTAGGTGAACAGGCACATTGTGTCCCTTTAAGGACACACCGTATGGAAGCACATTGATAGTTGAGTTGTGTACTGAGAGCACACACCTATGATCCCTAGTGTACATACATGTTATGTCCCTATATGGAAATTTCATGTGTATCCACATTACTAGACAATATGTACCTAGTTTAGGACACTTCTAGGGATTTATGTGAGGTGACATTCCATGTGACTCAATATACATACAAATTACTTTTCCTAGGAACTTATACTTTGTGGATATATTTCTTCAGGACTCATATTTGGGACCATAAGTAACCTATCTTGAGTATTTTTTTCACAAATTACATGATAGTAATCTTTATCTTGGCATCAAAGATATAACATGAGGTGTATGAGTGGGATACTTCTTTATGTAATGCTCGGCCAATAGTAGTGATAAGGTTTGACAATCAAAGATATTCCAAGGTCATTACTCCCTTATCACACAAGGGAGTGAGTCCCTTGTACTCTTTGTACATGTAGAATCAATGCTTCCCTAAACTATAGAGGTCATGTATGCTCTATATACAAATTTATAATCTCCCTTCATCAATATCTAGTGAGGAGAAATTCCTCCACTTGAGTTCTCCATCAGTTGTGGAGTGAAGAAATGAGGAGAAGGCATTCCAATCTAATTATTATGAGGTTTCACATGGTGTTTGGAATCATAGATGGGACCTTTAGAGCTACATGAAGACTAATCATCATTTTTAGCTGGATATGAAGATGGATATCCCATTTCCCCATCATTAAGGTTTTTTTAGCATGTCTATTTTTGGGTTTCATTACTCTCTTTCCTTATGAGTTGAGTTGACTATCTTATTCTATTGTTTCCCTATTGGTTTTTCACGTCATCCTACTAGGTATGTATATACTCACCCCTTCATGGGATATTCCTACATGTGTTGTGTCTTATGCATATGATAGATGGATCAACAGTGGCTTCAGTGCACTTAGTATCAAAGGATCATAACAGAACTTGGAGGTTTTGACTACATTCGGTGGTTAATCTCAGATATTGTAAATTGGATAATCTTCAATTTTCCCCTTTCACAATTGTAGTTAGGTTGAGACCTCATTTATGGTTGGGAATCTATTTTTCCCGTTTATATTTTTAGTATTAACTTTCTTTACTTTTATGTTTTTCCTAGAGATTTTTTATGCATTTATTACACTCTTGATGTTTCATTACTTCATTATATCATTACACAATTTTATAGATCTAGTTGTGTGTGTTCATATAGGTACTTTAGTTTAAGTCCTCCCATTTCTATGATAAGCCTACTTAGAGCTTTTTCCCAGCCCCTATCTTATTGGATGAGGGCTTAGGGTGTCTCCCTCATCTTACTACCCATATAGGTGGGGTCTTGGGGGGGTCAGGTCTGTACAGAGTGGTTTCAAAGGAGGTTATTTCACTAGTCAGTGTTTGGAGTTGGGCACATTATTAGGATTAGTTTAGAAACATAGGGTAGGAATATAAAAGTGTCTCAAGTTCATCCCTTAAGTGAGGGAACCTGGTGATGGTGTGGTGGCCGATATATCCACATACCAGGACTCTGACAACCTCTTCGTTGACTCGGAATGTTGAGGCATTGGTTGTAGTGAAATCAATGGTACATGAATAATATAGTATTGTTTCATTTTATTTTCATGTCCTTCTTGAGTTATCTCCCCAAACATGCTTATATGACTGTGGTACACCTTGTTTACTTTTAGGATGCCTCTTCAATGACATCCAGGTAATATACCAATATAGATCTATGACGATGACCAGTTGATCAATGATATATTGCTTTAGGGACCTATTCATAAGGTGTTTCCCCCATGAAGGTATAAATCATTACTCCCACCTAATGTTCAATTCATGTATCCATATCTAGTGGTCTAGGAAGATTGTCGACTGCATATTGGGCACCTGATATTTTCAACAGGTCAAGACGATGATGCACACAATATTAGTGAATTACATGAGTTCCAAAAATAGAGACTATTTAGGTATCATGGTGATCCAAACCCTCGAGTAATGGAGGATTGTTTAGAGGTAGTGGTTGGAGTTTTTAGTCTTGTTTATACCCCAGATGATCAGATGGTTGTGCTTATAACTATCCTTCTTCCTAGAGTATCATGGTTATGGTGGGATCTAATCATGAAAACCCATGATAAGATGATGCTTTCATGGATATACTTTCAAAATTTATTCCATGATGAGTATTACCCATCAATTTTTCTCTATGTGTGGATCTAGGATCTTATTGAGTTGTGACTGGGTGATATGTATATTTTATATTATGCCTCAAGATTTACTGACCACACATATTATTCTCTTGATATAGTGCAAGATGGATATTTTTAGGAATGGAAGTTTTAGTAGGGCCTTCATAGAGATGTCTCAGCTAGCATGGTATCCTTATGCATTACCACATATTATAGAGTGATCGAGTATAAATTCATTATAGATAATTTTATAAAATATTTTTTATGGGTATTTGGATCTGAAAGTGGACATCGTGGGGCTGAGTCATCTATGGAAGTTATTAGGCATCAGTCATTAGGGTATCAGCGTAGAATTCATACCCATTCTTGGACTCAAACAGGTATATTTATTGTATAAGATTCATGTATATGTCCTCGTAATCCTAGAGAAGAGTGATGCAATACTTTTGATGGGTGAGTTCGCATAACTCATGATTATCTGACTCGATGTACTATAGATGGTGTATAGGCAGTGGAGGGACCTCCACGATAATGGTGGAATCATGATCAGGAATCTCTATGGTATGTTCATGGTAGCCCCTAGGGATAAAACAATGATAGATGTATAGGAAGAGTCTCAGAGGGAGGATCTATATAAGGATGACGATATTATGACCTACTCCCACCACCACCACTAGGTGGTCCATTCCAAGCTAAGAGGGTCGATGGTCAAGGGAATGGTCAGTTGCAGGCCATGGAGGGATATGACCAGGATAATCATGAGATGGTAAGAGGTACAATCTATGTATTATCTATTTTAGATATGGTACTTTGAGACATAGTAATGAGTCATTCATTCATCTCTATATCCCTTTTATTATATCTAGATCTTATTGTATAGACCATGGCTCATCAGCTATGGTTATAGGTTCTTATAGGGAGTGACTCTTTTATATCGCATATAAATTGGTAGTGTGAGTTGGAACTCAGTGGAGGGAGTTTCTCATGGGACCTACTGGTCATTATGATGAAACCTTATGATGTCATATTGGGTATAGACAAGTTTTTCATGGTGTTTTCCTAGATAGATTATAATTTCAAGAGATTTAGATTCTTTTATACATATGGTATGGGATTATCCTTCATGAGTGAGTGGGATCTTATTGGTAAGAGATTGGGGATTTTGAGTAAGAATATTCAACCCATTACCCATCAGTTGGAGAATTTAACCCTTGGTGTAGTGGTATTTGTAGGCATCTGGATTCCAGTAGTAGTGGAGGATTATATGGATGTCTTCCTTGAAGATTTATTGGGACTACCTCTATGGTAGGAGATTTAATTCTACATCAGCCTTCACTATGGGATAGCACTTATATCTTTGTGTCATATCATATGGCCCCTATCTAGCTTTGGGAGCTGAGGGTGTTGTTGGAGGACCTTTAACAGAATGATTTTATTAGACCTATTGTTTCCCCCTTGGTGGCTCTGGTGTTGTTTTTTAGAAGGATGGATAGAAATTTTAGTATTTGCATTGGTTACCATCACCTAAACTAGATGATGATTAAGAAAAAGTACCCTTTAATAAAGATTGATGACATTTTTTACCATTTTAATGGTGAAATTGGTTTTCAAAGATCGATCTCAGGTCTAGCTTGCATTAGTTGAGTGGTTTTAATGATGATATTCTAAAGATAGAATTATTATTTTGTTAAAACAATTAGGAGTTCTTATTTATACCTTTTAGTGAGACTAATACCCCCACTATGTTCATGGAACCTATGAACTGAATCATTGATCCATACATGGACCAGTTCATAGTTGTCTTTATTAATTACATTCTCATATACTCTATGTTTAAGGAGAATCATACTGATAATTTTAGGATGGAACTAGACTTTATTTTGGGTCACCAACTATTATAAAATCTCTCAAAGTTCCAATTTTGGATTCAAGAGAATCACATTATAGGGCATGTCATCTCTGAGCATGGTGTAGTTGTGGATCTGGAAAATAAAAATGTGGTGCTCACTTGGGAACCTCCCAATAGTGAGCCGGAGGTGTGTAGTTTCCTCAGTTTGTAAGGGTACTATTAGAGGTTTATAGCAGACCTTTTCATGATTAAAAAACCATTAACTACCTTGATGTAGAAAGGGAAATTGTTTTCTTGGATTGAGTAGTGTTATATATCCTTCTAGAACATGAGGTAGAGATTGGACAATGCTACTATTTTGAGACTACTAGAGGAGATATTCCCATATAGAACTTGAGGTAGAGATTAGCCAGTGCTACTGTTTTGAGACTAATAGAGGAGGTCATAGATTATGTGGTATTTTATGATGCTATGGAACTAATATCATATTCATATTGATATAGAGGTATGTAGTGATCACTTATATATCGAGGCAGTTGAGAACCCATGAGTAGAATTACGTGATACATGACATAGAGTTGACAGTGGTAGTCTTATCCTTTAAGATGTGGAGTAATTATCTTCATGTGAGAATTTAATTTTTTACAGAGACCACCAGAGGCTCAATTACATATCAACCCAGATATATCTCAACCTGAGACATAGACATTGGTTAGAGTTCCTAGAATACTATAACATTGAGATATTACACACTCTAGGGAAGGGAGATGTGGTGGAATATTCCCTTAGCAAGAAATACCATTATCTCTTGGTAGAGGACATTTCATAGTAGTTTTCCTTGTTATAGATAACCCTAGTATAGGAGAGGGGTATAAATTACCTTCATTCAATGGTGGTGACTCCACTACTTCTTCAACATGTGAGAGAATCTCAATTGAGATATATCAATTGTGAGGTTTTTTGTGACTAGATATCCTTATGGGATGAACCAAATGGATTTTTTGAAGGAGTTGATCATGTTATCCTTTTTCAGGGATGGATAGTAATTCTAGTAATCTTGTGTGAGGAGGTATTAATGGAGTTTAATACCTCCCCCATGTCCATACATCTAGGAATGGAAAATATCTACAAAGACCTTCGATGGAAGTTTTGGTAGGATTAAATGAGGCAACTAATTTCAATGCTTGTCTCTCGATGTATCATGTGTTAGTTGGTAAAGTCTTGACAACGTGTTTCATCAGGTTTGACTCAACCTCTTGAGATACCAAAATGGAATTGGGATGGCATATTGATATATTTTTTTAAAGGACTTCTGTAGATAGTGTGGATTCATGACATGATTTGGGTGATTTTCGACCAACTTACCAAGTCAGCACACTACCTTACTATCAAATAGCATAGTTCAATTGAGAGTTTAGAGTAGTTGTATATGTATGATATCATCTAAATACATGGGTTTAATACAATGATCATCTCCAACCATGATGTTGGGTTCACATCACAATTTTGGATGGGTTTAAAGAGGCTTTCAAGACCCAATTATATATGATCATGGTGTTTCACCTCCAGAAATATGGCCAGACTAAGTAGGCCATCCACGTTTTGGAGTACATGTTGAGATCCTATGTGTTATAATTCATCTAGATCTAGGTGTATCACATTAAATTGTTTTATTTTAATTATAACAAAAGATATCACTCCACTACTGGAATGTCACCTTTTGAGGCACTATAAGATAAAACATTCAAGTCACCGTTATGTTAGACTGTGATTGGAAAGACATATATTGTTCTACTAGAACTAGTGTTAGTGACAATAGTGAAGGATTAGATAATCTAAAAGAATAAGAGGATATATTAGATTTGACAAAAATATTATGAAGACCAACATCATAATCCATTTCAATTTTAGAATAGATATCATGTTTTCTTGAGAGTCTCCCCATGGTAAGGATTATGGATATTTTTTCGTGTAAGAAATATATCCCTAAGGTTCATCGGAATGTTATAGATCCTACAAAGGTTTGGTGAGGTCTATTACCACCTATCCTTACCCCCATATCTAGATTGAGTTCATGAATTCTTCCATGTATTTCAATTGAGGAGATGTGTGCATGACTTATTACACTCTATTGATTGAGGCTAGATAGACATCAAGGATGATGCCACTTTCATTGACTACCCAATGGAGATTGAGGATCAGAAGGAGAAGATCCTAGGTGGATGGACCATTCCTTTGGTATTAGTTATTTGGAAATATGGGATAATGAAAGAAATATCATGATAATGTGGGATACATATGTGGGATTAGTATGTAGGACCCCAAAGCACCCTTAGAGGGGACGGGTGAATCAAGGTGTCAACTTTTTATTTTAATGTAATGGATATTGTTCCCATGGTCATAGGAACTTGTAAAACTTATCTTTTGGAATAGTTCAGTAATAAAACATTCACCTGCAAATAGACAACACATCGGTTTTACTTGGTTCACCACTAAAAGATAGTCTAAGGAGTATAAACCAAAACTATGTCAATCATACCTAAATCCACTAATCTTCACTTGTTATAAAATATATAAATTCAGGTATAGTCACTCTATTTGAAGCAAAGTAGCTTTACCAGATTTTAGGGATAGCACATTGTGTCCCTTGGAACACTTTCATGGACTCACCCTAGCTCACTACCTTGGGTAATGTATTACTCTGTTTATCTATGTGAAGGTCGCTTTAGTAGATTTTGATTAAATTCATTATCTCTAACTCTAATGAGACTCTTCTTGCACCATAGACCTATGTTGATGAACTTTGAAATAACATTTCATAGAAACTTGATATTCAGAACAAATATTCATGGAGATCCTTCACAAATCTCACAACCATCATGAAGCTAACAGCCTTCATGGAATAAAATGCCTTTATAAAACTCACTACATCATCATGGAATACCCCATCATCTCAAAGAACCCATTAATAAGAGGCATTGGAATCAGTAAATACTTAACAAGTATTTTCATGATGCTCAATATCGCAAAGAAATCCAGATTCATGAAGCTCAATACCTTTGTGAAATCAGAGAGATTTTAGATTTTATCTGATGTTTTCATGTCAAATGAAGTGGGGTTAGCCTCATATATATAGTCTTGTTTGTTCATGATGCTCCACTACCTCTTAGTGTATTTTTCAGACCTTTCAAAAACACCTTTATAGTGTATCTCCATTCATGACACTCCATTTATATTTTTTGTTGTCGTGATTATCTCCTTGAAAGAATAATTCACTCATGATTCATCACTTCTCATAATCATGGAGAAAATTTTAAACTCATTGTTAATTCTCCCAGATACCCTTCATGAAACCTAGTCTTCATGAAACCTATGCCTTTTCCATTTTTATGAAGAGTTGATTCCAAAAAAAAAACCTTTCATGATGCTAGCCTCTTCCTCTGGATTTTGAGCCAAAAATTTTGGAAAACACTAGGAAACGATTCCACATTCAATACTATTGTCATCTAGTATTTTAAAACCAATTTCCTTGTGATTACTTGATCAAACCAGTGTGTATTGGAAACAAACACAAACCAAAATCCATTTCAAGAAAAGAACAACTTTGGTTTCAACACAATACTCCCACTTTATTGTGTACCTTGAGCTTTTCATGGAGAAAATACTTAAAGGAGGGGATAATGTGACAAATTTTCCCCCTCATTTGATCCATTGAAGATTTAAATATATATCTGTAGATTTTTCTTCAAAGTTGGTGCTTCTTTTGGGTGTCGTTGGACCCTATAATTAATACACTAAAAATATTAATATATATTAAATCACAAGAACATATATTTTTAGGATAAATAGGTTTCCCATTGATTGGGTTCTCATATGGAAAATATGAGATATCAGTTGTTTCTAGGATGTAGATTTTACCTTAAGCATGACATAATGTTGGTTAACATTGGGCACTCGGTTGGAGGAAATCCTTGGATAATTCAATAAATAAATTAAATAATTTATTTATTTATTTTAAGTAATAGTGTAAAAACTAATATCCCACTATAAATACATAATTATGATGAATCACTAGGGTTATTATCATAACTCTGGGATATTATAGATTATAAAGTGAGAGCACTGTTATTGTTGGTAACATGAACATGGATCGTCAATGAATGATCGAGGGTATTTTTTATCTAAAAAACAAACATAGAAGGATATTCATCATCATTGATAAAAAAATATGTTCTTCACCAATTATTGATCCTTTATTGAGTTACGTATAATTATTTTTTTTATTTCCACCCTTTGATTTAATGTTTGATCATGGATTCCATATCTTCTTAATTTCAGCAATTTCCATTCTTTACATGATCCCATATTAATTGGTGTTCATGAATATAATTATCTCTATTTTTTGTACCTGATTTTCACCTCCCTAGTGTCCTAAATTTAACATTGTTGGATAGTATCACAACATAAAATGATGATATTACCTAATTCATGTTCCTTTCTCACCACCATTCTTCTCCTTCTCCATCGCTAGCCCATGAGGGTCATGATTCGACTTTTTTGGGTTTTATTTGAGCAAGATAGACCCTCGGATTCATGAAGGATGCTCATAATACTTATGTATTGATGTTTTTTAAATTTATCAAGATAGAATTTTGGGATAAAGGTTATAAATTCATGGATCAGGACCCCAAACAAAAATGGGAGATGTGGAAATTATCGCTCAGGTAACTAGAACCCCATTTTCTGAACACCAGAGGTCATAAAATGATGAATCAAAGGTGAAATAATTTGAATCTAGCTATCTTGGGTGAGTTAAATGGAGGAGTATGTAGTGGAAAATCAATATATGGAATCCATATAATAGTAGTCTTCAATTCATGTGAAACATTCGACTACATGTTGTGTATCATAGGGGAACACATTCCATGTATCTCGGGTACTCACAGCAGCTAGGTACTTGGCCCGAGATAAGTATAACACATTGTGTGGTTGGTACCAAATGTAATGTGATCATACCGAAGTACCCAAGACATATTTTGAGGGAATATACCCAATACACTGAGTGAAAAGACACATCATGTCCCTGTAGGGTCACGCCATGTGGAAGCACATGGCCAGCTAAGCCATGTGTCGACAGCACACACCTAGGAACCTGGGTGTACATACACTCTATTTTCCAATGTGGATGCTCCCTATGGATCCACATGTATTTCTAGGTTTTTTACAAGAGAGGGAATGCCTAGGAATTTAGGTGAGGTCACACACTATGTGACCCTATGTACACGTTATGTATTATCTCCATAAACTTCTACCTTATATACCACCTTCCTTGAGACTCGTATTTGGGACCATGAGTAGCCAAACATGGGTAGTTTTATTCATAGTAAATGGTGGTAGGATTTTTTCTACATCAAAGATACAATATGGTGTGTTTTGAGAAGTATGGTTCTTTTAGTGAATCTTTTTCGATGATAGTGATCAGTTTTAAAAATCAAAGAAATGTCAGGGTTGGTACTCCCTTATAACACCAGGTCACGGGTCCCTCATAGACTTTATATAATTAGAGTCAGTATTACCCCACTATATATAGGTTGAAGGTCCTATATCTATGAAGTGTTACTCCCACACCATCAAGTTTCGTGGGGAGTTATTCAGCTAATGTAGATAGTGCTCCCTCATATGTGGAGCATAATATCAAGGAGCAGGCCCTCCACCTTGATTCTTTTATGATTACACATGGTGTTGGGTATTAGAGATAGGACATTTAGAGTTTTAGGTAGACTCATCATAATTTATAACTGGGTGTGAAGATATAGATCTCGTTTCTCTCTTCACATGGGTTTCTTTTTTATCATATTTGTTGTCGGGTTACTTTACCCTCTTACCTTATCAGTTGATCTGATTATCTTATTATATTTATTCCCTGTTTGTTTTTAAGGAGTCCTACTGGGTATTTATATACTCACCCCTTCATGGTCTATTCTCACACATCTTGTGTATTATACAATAATAGGAAGATTAGAGACGACTTTTGTGGACCTAGTTTCATATGATAATAGTGGTAGTTGGAGGTGATGCCCATGTTTGGTGGTCAGCCTCAGAGAATGTGAGTTGGTATCCCTTAAATTTCCCCCTTGCCTAGTATTTTTCAGGTTGGGATCTTATTTATGGTTTGAAATGTATTTTGACCCTTCATATTTTTTTATTACCTTTCTGTACTTTGATTTTTGTTTCTTAGATGTTGTTTCATACATTGATTACACTCTAAATGTTTCATTCTTTCATTATATCTCTATAATATTGTACGGAGTTAGTTGTATGTGTGTAGGTAATTTAGGATAAGGCCTACAATTTCAATGATAATTCTAATCATCTCTTATCTCTAGCCCTAGAACTATTGGAGTTGAGATTAGGGTGTCAACCTCAGTTTACTATTATCCTAGGTGGGGTCCCATTAGATCGGGTTGTGGAAAAGGATTTGTGATTTCAAATTGTAAGGATCTGACCTTAAACATTACATAATCTAATTAATTAAAGTAGAATCCACTTTCATACATTCTCTAAGATAATTTAGGTTTAGATTTTTAGAGAATTAGGTCACATCCTTATACATATAAATTCATATATTACAATGTAGAAACTTCTACTCAATATCTTTTTTTTTACAATAAGAAAGTTTTAGAATAAAACATGATTTCTTTCCATAAAAAACATCACAACTTCAATCTTCAATTATTCTCTTCCTTGAACCCTACGCAAACACTATAAAAAACATTTTAAAACTTAGTATGAGAACAGAAATATAATTAATGTATATAAAAGGAAGAAATAAACCATTAGTCTAAGAATGAAAACATTTCCACAAAGTTATAACATTTACACATAAAACATTAGCTCGTTATCTTACCATATGAAATCATAAGTTTCATGTAAATCCATTGTAATCATACATAAATCATAAAAGGCAACTTGTGGAATAATTTTCATATCAATATGACATATAAAGTAGCTCTCTTGAATACACAGGGAGTAACCAGCATCGTTACACTTAGAAAAACCAACATAGTATATTCCCATAATCTCTTAGGAGAAACCTAAATGGTTACCTCTTTCCTTTTACCCAATGAATTAGAGTGCGATAACAGACTCACCCAACCTTGGTTTATCATGGAAACACCATTTTTCATAAAAATTACTAAGAACCATAACATGATCATAACACATATGTCTTTAATAAAAGAAACATTCTTGAGGAAAATTAATTTTCCATTTTGAAATCACTTTTCATTTTTAAGAAGTCATGCACTAAATAATGAAAACTTTTTATTTGAAATTGAACTTGTAAAATTGTAATGGAATCATAAAATAAATAAGGCATCATTAAAGTGGAGAAATATTATTATATCGTATAAGTAAAAAAACAATTCTTTAATAAAAAAATAGTTGTAACTTGAAAAGTGGATTTTTAAAAGAAATTTCATTACCTTATGTTTGAAAGCGTTCTTCACTTGTACTTAATTTCCTGGATAATAAAACTATATTAATTAATTACTCAATTCATAATACTTCCCCAAAAAATATTTATTTAAATTTTATTAATTTCATTTATATACATTTCTATGAGTTATAAATATTATAATCATTATTCCATGAGCGTTTGTTTCATGGTTTTATGGTCGATCCCCTTATTTATAATTGTTGGAGTTCTTTATCAAATGGAAGAAAAACTCCAAAAGTAAAGAATATATCTTATTAATATGTTTTTTTTAATTTTAAATGATCCCATATATAATTTTTTCTAATATTAGGATGATTCATTAGATAAAATATTAATGATAAATGTTTGGTTTTTTTGGCAGTTTTTTTGACAATCACAAACTATTTTCATTCTATCTAATATTATGTCTATAAATTAGTTGAAAAACATTAAAAAAGTTAAAATATAAATATTAAAATATTGTTTAAACAAAATAATGGTTTTATGACCAGCCTTGAAGGTGGTAATAGAAACTGAAAAAATGTCGTCCATGAAGGTGGTGAATTGACGCATCACAAACGATGTTTTCATTTTTTAGAATAAGAGGAGAATATAAGAGGTTTGATGATGGATATTACATTAAAACAATAAAATTATAGTATATATATGATATTTTATTTATCATGTCAATTTTTATAGGGTAGGTATGGATAAGTAAGAAATAAGGAAAGAAAGAACGAATTAAAAAGAGAAATAATGGAGGATTTTACCTCTCGAAAGTTTTCTCCTTAAGAACCTATTTAGGGTACTTGGTTTTGTTATTTTCGTGAGACCAGTAGGTATTGGACGTGGGGAAGAGGATTTTAAAGGGAATTGGGAAGAATTTAGATAATATACAAGGCTTTGAAGGTGTGGGGAGAAGGGGTGGTGAGGGGTGGTATTTATAGGGAGAGGAGATGTGTGTTTTTTATTATTTTATTCATTTGTTTATTATTTTGGATCAAGACTAAAAATATTGTTGATTCATGTGAATAAGTATATTAAATAGTGAATTTGAGTTAGAACTAATGATTTTATACCTCATCAATACATCAATCATGACTCGATAATTCATTTATTTAATTATACTGTCAATTGCCATATTTCATTATTCAATAAAAATTCATATATTTTAGAAAACCCCAAAAATTCACCCTATTATTTTTTCAATGTGTAGAATTCAAAAATGGTATCTATTTTATAAAAATAAGTTTTATAAATATGAGAAATTTAATTTTTAATTAAAATCATTTTTTTTTAAATTATTGATTTTAATATTATAACTGATTTTATAAAACATTGAAAAATTTAAAAAAGGTCTCATAAAACTATCTTATAATTACTATAAAAATATTAATTTATTAATATATTCAATGAAATTAAATTCTCTCTTAAATCATTATATTAATTATAAAATTTTAAATAAACATTTATGTTTTACAAAAATACCAACACTTAATTTGTCATTTTTAAAACATTTATTTACTTATACCATGATATAAATATATAATATTTTATATTAAAAGATACATACATTTTATTTTTAATTTCATTGGTGAGGTTACTACTCTATTATTATATATTTATTAATTTCTATAAATACCACTTATTTCATTATACATTTCTAATGAATTTAACTATTTAATTTCAAAATGTAAATTAACTATTCTATAAGTACTTGGGTTGTTAAATCCCCCTCCCCACTTCTAGAAATTATGTCCTCATAATTTTTATTTATTTATTAACCAAGTGAGGATACCTTTCCCCCATAGAATTTTAAAATTCCCATGTTTCTTCTTCAACCAAGTATTTTCTCTCTAAAAACCCAAACCTGGTGAATTACCGTATTCCACAATACTTTCTCTCTGCGATCAAGAATCTAAATAGGATTTTCCTCATAGAAATGTTATATTACAACTGATAAATATTAGGTATCATAACATAAGATGAATTCGTAACATACTTTCTTAACATTGAAACATGAAAAACATTATGTACCTGAGAAAATATCGGATCCAAAGCCACTCAGTAGGGAACTGATGCATATATATCTAGGATTTCCTAGGGTCCAATAAAAAATGGAATCATCTTCCCATTCTTACTAAAATGAATCACAATTTTTCATGGAGAAAATATGAGAAAGAATTTATTTCCTACCTCAAAAGAAGGATCCTTCCTATGATTATCCACATAAATTTTCTACCTTCTTGGAGTTTCCCTCTAGTGTTTCTGAATCATCTAAAATTTCTCTAAAGTTTCATCAACCAATTATGGTCCCATCAACATTCTTTCACGTACTTCATCCCAAAATTATTGAGTTCCACACCACTTTTTATATAATTATTCAAAGGAACCATCTATATAGTGAAATAAAAAAATATTATAAGAAAACTCAACCAAAGAAAGATGATGAACCCAAATTCCATGATAATCCATTGAACAGTCTCAAAGCATATTCTCCAATGTATGAATTTTTTATTTTGACTATCCATTGGATTGATAATAAAAATATATGAAAAATTTTATGTCAATTCCCAATGACTTCTTAAGTCCTTTCTAAAAGTTATAAGTGAACTTGGGATCATGATCAGATGAAATAGATATAGGAACTCCATATAACCTGACTATCTCTTTGAGGTATAGTCAAGAAAGGTGATCTAAATATAGGGTGCCCTGAATAGGAATAAAATCTACAAATTTAATCAGTCAATCAATAATAACCCTAATCAAATTGTTACCTTGATAATTTTTCGGTAATCCCACTATAAAATCCATGGATATATTTTCCTATTTCCACTTTGGCACTGGAAAAGGCTAAAGCATCCCCTTTAGTAATTTTTGTTCTGATTTTACCTATTGAAAAGTCAAACATATCATGTTAAAGTTAGCAATATCTATTTCCATTCCATCCCACCAGTAATAATTTTGAAGGTCTTTCTACATCTTAGTGCTTTTAGGATGAACTGAAAATGGAGAACTATGAGCTTCACTTAATAATTATTTCTTCAACTATGAATCCTAAGGCACACGTAGTCTCTTACCAAATCTCAAAACACAATCTTTATCAATGTTAAATTATAGAAACATTCCTTGTTTAACCAATTATACCTTTTTTTAACTAATAGTATTCCTTATACACTTTCTTAATTCAGTCTGACAGAGAAAATTACACTGACACCTAAAACAAAATAGAAGAATTTTCTACACTAACAACTTCTAATCCAATATCCATCAAATCATTAACCAGTGGGTCATGTTCAAAACATAACATGGTTAATGTATCATGATGTTTTTGACTCACAGAATATTCTACTTTGTTTTATTTTTTAATATAGTAATTGATCATTAAGTCATAATCATTTATCAGTTCCATCCATCTTATCATCCTCATGATTAATTCATTATAAATAAATATATACTTAAAACTTTTATGATCAGTATATATTTCAAAATTATCTCCATATAAATGATGGCTCTAAATTTTTAAATCAAAAACCATTGTAACTAATTCCAAATCCTGTGTGAGATAATTTAAGTCATGAGGTTTCAGTTTTAGTGAAGTATATGTAACTACATAATTATTTATTATGAAAACGCAACCAAATTTCTTTAAATAAGAATTACTATAGATAAAAAACTCACCATTTCTGGAAGGCAGGGCCAAAACCTAAGCATTCACCAATATTATTTTTAGTTCTTGGAAATAAACATCACATTATTCTATCCAAATAAATTTAACCCCTTTTCATGTTAACTTAGTTATCGGGCTAGATAACCGTGAAAATTTTTTAACCAACAGTTGGTAATAGCCTACTAATCCAAGAAAACTATGAATCTCAGTAGCATTTTTAGGTCTTAGAAATTCATCAACCACTTTATTTTTGGTTTGATCAACTATTATGTCATCCATATTTACAATATTCCCAAGAAAATAAATTTATTGTAACCAAAAATCACATTTTCTAAATTCCCCTTATAACTTCTTTTCTTTTAGAGTTTTCAGAAAAATCCTTAGATGTTTTTATAATACTGATAACTTTTTGAATAAACCAAAATATCATCAATAAAAACAAAAATAAACTTATCCAAATAGTCATGTATGTTCTATTCATAAGATCGATAAATATGGTCAGATATTTTTTCAAACCAAAGGGCATAAAAAACTCATAATGACCATATCTAGTACAAAATGTTGTTTTCATAATTTCATCCTCCATCACCTTTAGCTGACGATACCTGGATATCAAGTCAATCTTGGAAAATTATTGATCTCCTTGGACCTTATCAAACAATTCATCGATAAAAGGAAAATGATACTTATTATTAAAAGTGATTTTATTCAATTCTATATAATCAATATAAATCCTCAAAGATCCATATTTCTTTTAAAAAAGTAGGATCACCCTAAGGTGAAGTACTCAGATTAATGAAACCTTTATATAGAAACTCCTTAAACTGATTTTTCAATTCTATAACTTTTACTTATTCCATTATAATAGGTAGTTATGAAATAGTTTTAGCATAGGGGAATAAATAAGCATTAAAATCAACCTCTTGATCAGGTATAACATCCGGAAACTCATGAGTAAAAACATCCAGATTCTTATTTACCACCACAAAAAAAAATCTGAACAGTTCCCTTATTTTCATCAATATGTTTAAGATAAGATTAATTTCTATCTTTTAATAGTTTATATTATTTCTGATATGTTATAAAGGGTGTGGGTTCATTCTTGAAAACAATCTGAAACTCTTTTTAAAAAAACTTCTTTAGCACTACAATCAATTTTATCATGTTAAAAACAAAGTCAATCCTTACCCAGAATAACATAAAATTCTACCAGGGGAAAGACAACAAGTTTTTTAGGCAAATTCTTTCCAGATAAATTAATAGGATAATTCTTATAGCTTTTTTATGAATTAATATTTTCCCTATGTATTTTTACAACAAGTTATGTGTAAAACCTGAATCAAACAAGATATTAGAAAAATCTGAGTAAACAAACAATGTACCTGATACCACTTCATCGGATATCCCAAAATCTTATAAAGTAGTTGAAAATAATTTCACCACACCTTTCTACTTATATTCTGGCTAATTCCCATCATTCAAGTTCTTCTTCAGACACTCATTTTCATAATGACCCATCTCATTACATTTAATCAATTTTATTTTCTGTATATCGTAAATTTTATTACCAATACCATGATCTTTTTCATTGAAATTTTGAGCCATATCCCCAAACATAACATAAAAAACACACATTACAAATTGATAAAGGCATTCCTCAATGTTTTTTTAGAATAATTCCCAAAAACTAAAAATATTATTTTCTTACCATCAATCTTCTTTGATGCATTATTTCCTTTTTCCTGCCACCTAAACCTCTTTTTATTCTTATTTGCAAAGAAGATTTTATTATTAAAAACTCTATTTCCACATTCTCTAGACATCAAATAAAGTTTTTTTTAATTTTATAATTCATGAGAAACAAACGCCCTTTTATATTTTAGCTTTAATCCTGAGTAAAAATGATTGATTTTACTATCAAGATCTCAGATAAAATTTGGATCATAACTTTCTAATTGAGTGAATTTTTCTTCGTATGTAGCCACTAAATCATTATCTTATATCAATTCTAAAAATTCTTTCCATCCTAAGTTGAGTCGCCTTAGGAAAATCTTTTTCGAGGAAAATATTTTTGAATTCATCTCATTCCAGAGCATCAATCTCCCCGTTATCTCTAATATTATTGACCATTGAATACCATTAGTTGGATTCACCTTCAAAATGATAAATATAGAGATGAGAAAGTGATGTTTTAAACACACCAGGATATCAAAAATATTTTCTAGGGATTTAATCCACCCTTTAGCTACCATTAGGTCAAAAGATCTACTAAATACAGGAGGGTGATGCTTCATAAAATGTTCCACTACTGACATATTCTTTTGAGTTTGATCTAGCTAATCTCATGAATGGATGTCTCTTCCATTTATATTATGTTTCAGCTGAACCATTACATTCACAAATTGATCGATTTCAATTCCCACCATTCCAGGTTGTAGATTCGGAAGGATATCATACTATCGGTGCCTTCCTTCTTCAGATTTCCCTATTTTTTTGTGGAAAAACATTATGTAAAGACATATATTATATTAATAAACATGGTAAACTTTAAATTCTATACAATTTAAACTTATCAACAAATTAAAAAATCATTTATGAGTATTCTATTAACATTATGTTAATCCCTAAAGTTATCTAAACCTTTATCTAATACCAACTGTAAGGAACCAGCCTTAAACATTACATAATATAGTTAATTAAACTGGAATTCACATTAATACATTCCCAAATATGTTTTAGGTATGGAGTTTAAGAGAATTATGTCATAAAATTTTACATAGAAACACATATATTACAAATTAGACACTTCTAATTAATATCCATTTTTTCACAATATGAAACATTTAGAATGAAATGTTATTTATTTCCATAACAAAAAACAAAAACTTTAAACTTGAATTATAATCTTTCTTTTCCCCTCTAAAAACCCTATGAAAAACATTTTAAAACATGGGATTGCAAAAAAATATCAGTAAGGAACATAAAAGGAAGAAAAATTTATAACAACCCTTCTCTTTATTACACATTTAAACTTGCTTCATTACATAAACTTTCACTTTATAAAACCTAGAAGATTTATAGATCTTGTTTCTTTGAGGATTATTAACATTACATGACAAATTAAGACATAAAATATGAAATTTTTAATGAAAACTTATTTTACATGACCGCAACATTCTTTCTTACTTAGCATTGCATGGGATAACTTAAGAACATACGAAAGAAAAGGGTGGGCTTTAAATCCCAGTAAGGTAGTAAACAAGGAATAACATCAAGAATACAATACATGTTAGGAAATATTCATAATAGTGTAGTGAAAGAGAAACTTGAATATAAAGGCATGATATATCCTGATTATCGTAACATGGAAATGTGGAAACAACTTAAAACATTGCATCATTAACATAAAGAAATCAAGTAAAACCCTATCTTAACATGGTGGGAAAACGTCCTAAAATGAATCAGTTAAACCCCTTTCCTAACATGACGTGTCATGATACTAAATATTACCCAAAGCATTGGAGCTCTATCAGGGTGCACCATTCATAATCATTTCAATCTCATGCTTAAGTGTGCCTCATAGATCATATAACATGGATTCATTAAACATAATGATTTATTAAAAGATAAAGGAATTTTGAAAAAATAATGAAATTATATAATCAATAAGTATATTTTCATAAATGTGAATACCCTAGATAGATTAATGGGCATGGTATTCAATACATGATGATTTTGGTATGGAAAATCGTGGGGCAATTTCGGCATCCTAATGTAATGACATAAAAAATTCATAAAAATGGTTTACAAGAGTGAAATTGGTCTATAATAATATTGAAATTAAATGGAAAGTAAATGGGTCCTATATATACATGTCCCAACACAATGAATTTGGTAATATATGGCATAACATAATAGATAAACTTGAATAAAGAGGAGAAATGGAATAACTCTTACAAAATTTCGGCATGGTAACGGGTGTACATGGGAGAGATTAATGAGAGAGAAATAGGTCTATAAATATTCAAACATAATGAGGGTATTATGGGGGAGTTTTGAAATCATACCCTGACATTTTTAATTTAAAATAAAATGGTATATAAATATAAAAAAACTTGGACAAAAATGATAAAGGAAGGAATCCCTTACTTGGATGTGTAACTTCAAAAGCTTGAAGAGGGGCTTCTTGAGAGCTTTGGGAACCTTGGGGGATTATAGAGAGGGGAGTACAAAGTAGATACGTGATAAAAGGATTTTTTTAGTGGATATAAGTGGGAGATTTTGTGGGTTTAAATAAGAAATGAGTGGGGAATTCTTTAATATTTCACAAACTTTTGTTTTGGAACCTATATAATTAAATAATCAAAAACACAAACATTAGCATGGTTTTTTCACATTATTTTTTCAAAAGGGAATTGGAATAAATTATTTTATAAGTAAAATTTCACAACATATTAAAATATTATCCTTTATTATGTGGAGGTGAGTCAAATTATTAAAGAAATGAATTTAAAATCATAAAATATATTATACATTTGGAGGATTCACTAAGTCTTTATAAAATAAGTAAAAAAAATATAAAATAACATTATTTTAATGGGAAACATATATTGGGCCTATAATACCCATTATAGTATTCATTACATCATTTTGGGATCATTATGATGTCATAAAAACATATTTATTTATACGGTATTTAATTTTTACCCAAAAATTCGATTGTCTCAAAAAATTATGAAAAATACACCATTAAATAATTTCAATGTATTAATTCCAAAAATAATATTTATTTTATCTAAATAATTATCTAAATATTTTAATTTTCAATTTTAAAATGAAAACTGACATTTGTTGAAAATTTATGGGTTTTCAGAAAAATAGTTTTCAAACCTTAATAAAAATTACATTTGACATCATAAAAATTATATACTCATTGATTATTCATAAAATTAATTTGATAATAATATTTTATTAAAATATTTATAATTTCAAACATTCATCAATTTCTTAAAATAAATTCTTTAAAAATACACTTTTTGTTCTATTGTATAAAAAATATAATTCTTATCAAACTGATTACCTAATAATATAAAGATCAAGAAATGATATAATCATCCTTTCTAATAATTTTTTTATAATATTATTAATAAAAAACCTTAGTTTGATATAATAATGTATTTATTTTACAAAATTACCACTTTTACCTAAAAACTCAATTTATCAAATTTATCAGTCTTTTAAGAAAGACTATTCTCAAAAAGGAATTGATGGAATGAGAATTTTATTTATAAAAAGGGATTAAAAAATAATTAACTAAAACCCTATTAAATAACCCATTATAACACAAACATAAGACCTAAGGGTAAGGTGTGTAATGGTAACAGACTCTTGGGGTGGCTCAGATAACATCGTTTGGGTGGTAATCTCTATTAACTTGAAGTTCCCTTATAGGAGATTCCATTCAAGCTTAACATGTGGAAGCTCAGCTTGGGCTTGGTCAAGATCGAAGTCCAGTGATGCTATATCCTTGCCAATCTCAGAAAAATGAGCTTTGTATGGCCCAATTCTATTGAATGTGGAAATCATCTCCTTTTTCTATGTTGAAAGTATTTTTTTTAAAAACCTAATATTTATATTTGTTGTGTGATCACAATTCAATGGCTATATTATCAACAGTAATGAAAATGAATGGTAATTTAAACCCAATAAATAAACAAAGTGCATGTTTTTTCTATATCCAAAAGACATTAAAATAAATGTAATTTTTTTCATAAATGTTTGGGTCATTACAAGATTCCCCCCTTAAGATATTTCTCCCTCAAAATTTCCTTTTCCCACACTAAAACAGATGAGGGTAATTCTACGTCATCACTTCCTTCGGTTCCCATGTTGCTTCTTCAAACTTGTGATTTCACCACAACACTTTGACTAGGGGAATTGTCTTATTTCATAGAAATTTTTCCCTATGATCTAAGATCTTTATCATCTTATCTTCATAGGAAAGGACATTCTCTAATGGTACCACATCTGGATTGAGTACATGTGATGGGTTAGGTATGTACTTCCTCAAAATTGAAACATGGAATACATCATGAACTTGAGATAGGTTCTGTGGGAGTGCTAGTCGATTGGTTGCTTCTATGATGTGATCAAGGATATCAAAAGGTCCAATGTAACTTGGACTAATATTTCCTATCTTTCCAATTATCATCACTCTCTTCCATGGATATATGTAGAGGAAAACATTATCTCCAACATCGAACTCTAGGTCTTATATACGGTTGTCAGCATAGCTCTTTTATTGACTTTGTGTAGCTTTGATGTGTTTCTAGATTCTCTTAACCTTATCCACCATTTCTTCAACCATTTATGGACCTATAATTTTTCACTCCCTAACATCATCCAAAAAATTTGGTGTTCTACACCTCTTCCAATAAATGCATTCATAAATATCCATTGGGATGCTTGAGTGGAAACTATTATTGTAAGAGAACTCAACCAGAGGAAGATGTTGATCTCATCCTCCTTTGAAGTCCATTGAGAATGCTCTCAAAATTTCCTCATGTTTTTTAATAGTCCACTCAGATTGGCCATCATTTTGAGGATGTAAACCCCCAAGATTTCATAGTACATTATTTTTTTCAAAGTAATTCATTAACTTGCACTACAGGAAACACCGAGTTCAAGCGCGTCATAACTTACCAAACTAACCGCTACGAATAGTAATACCCACTTTTTGAAATTTTATAAATTTTATCTTTCAAAATGGTCTTCATTTTTGGATTCAGAATATTGAAATTATCTTAGGGTGAATTTTTGGTATTTTTCTGAAAACTTTCAATTTTTGATGAATAGTGAAAAACACTGAGTTATAGTTTAAAATCGAATTTTTATTTAAATAATTATTTATTTTATTTATATTTATTTTAGGTCAAAATAGATAAATAATACCTATATAAGTTAAATGTAATTCATTGGATTCAGTTTATAATAATTTTAGATATATAAAAATTTTATTGAACTTTTCACCGTCTTTTACCCATATCCTAAGAGAATTTGCAAATTCACATAAAACATAATTTTACTGCTTCTGTGAGTGAAATTTCGAAAATCCGAGAGACACGGTTAATATCAAGGAGTAAAATTTGGTTCAATATGATAAAAATATTTTTTGGTGAATAGTATCTTTTTACTTTTATTTACCACGGTTACAAGTAAATAGTGTAATTAACGTTAAAAATGATATTAATATTACCCTAACACATGTCCTAATTCCATTGGACAAGTTTATCTCGAACAATAACAACCTTAGGAATAAAATATTATCATTTGGGTCCACCTGGATTAGATTAGGACATTTGTTATTATTTAATTCAAAGAAGAGTTAAAAGAGTAAAAATCAAAGTTTAATAACTAAAATATTTTTAATATAGGGTTATACATAAGTTAAATTCGATTATAAATATTAATTATAAAGATAAAAAAATTTACCACATAATGGTATTTTATTTATCGTTTTTAGACATTAAATAATTTAATTTAATTATGACACAATGATGATACAGTAATTACCGTATTAATTAAAGATTAAGATAATTGATATTATAAATACACAAATAAATGAAATTTGAGAATTTTTATGAATCACAATAATTTAATAGGTTAATATTACATATTATTATTGGTTATATGAATTTTTTTCGAAGTAATAATGATTTTATGAATTTATCAAAAACAAAATACCCAATAGTGTCAAAATTGACATAAAAGAGTTTTTAAAACAAATATTAAATTATTAATTGATATTCAATTCCTAAAAATCTAGGGTTAGGAAAAAGGTCTTATATCATGAGAGGTTTATAATTAATGGACCAATTTGGGTCAATTGAAATTTTATAGTAAGTTTATTAACCATATAATTTAAAAATACAAAGAGGCATGGTAAATGTCAACCTAATTAACTAAGAGGTAAAACTAAATGATAAGGTTAATAAAGTGACCCAAACCTATATAAAACCAATTGGTTGAGTGTATTTCTACCCATCCCCACCTTATCCTCTAAATAAATCAATTTTTATCCATTATAAACCAAAAATTAATTTATTATAAAATAATATTTTATGTTTTTTCTAAGGTGCCCCTCAACCCTCTTATAAAAGGGAACTCCACCTTCACTCTTATTCACACCTTTTAAGCAATTTGTCTCAGCCAATATCTACCCAAATACCCTCTAAAATATCCTCCCTTAAACCTAGAGGCCTTATTTTGATCATAAATCCAACCAAATGAGCCCTTTTGATCAAATCAAAAGGGAGAACATGAAGAAGAGGTAATGATTTCACCACCCTCTTTCAAGTTCCTTTATTATTCCACTTCCTTTTTCTTTGTTGTTTACATTATAAAATAATAAATACAATATATTATATATAATGTGATGTTATTATAATTATGGTACAACCAAATTCATTATTCTATCCACCGTTTGAGTGACATGTCACCATGCGTGCGTACGTACGGCTTACCGTCTCCAAGTCGTGGTGTAATTGTTATTCAATACATTATTATTTGTATGGGTATAATAATAGTGTGAATTTGATGTAAATAATAAATATAACATGATAGGTATTTTGTATATATGATATACCATCCAATTATATATTATTTTAATATCAAAAGAATGATAGTTTCTCTCGTTTGTATGTACGGATTACCGTCTCCATGAAGCGATGAGATTCATTTCCAAGTTCACCATTCATCGACAATTATAAAAATATACATTACTAATAAGTATGTAATGTATGAAATAATAATTTTACTAGATATATAAATATTTATATATATAAGTATTTATTTACTTATATATATCTTATTCACTTACTTCCGTTCAATACTATATGAAAACGGAAATAGTGTTTATGCGTATGTACGGACTACCGTCTCTATAAATGGTGTTTTCCATTTCATATATATGTATATAATACATATTTATATTCTAAATATATATGATATATAAATCATGTTTTATATTTGGGAAGTATTTAAAACATGATCTAAGTGATACAATCAAGAGTAACAAGTTAAAACACGTACGATAACGAAAGCGATTATTACCCGAAATATTAATATAACATGGAAATTATTATTAAATGGGTAGTATAAAGTCATAAATGAATAATGTATTATATCATAAATATTAATATGGTTCTGGTATAATTTAATAACATACTATAGTCTTCATACAAAAGGTTAAACTTACCCTCGACTAAAGGAAAGTGTAAGGTAAGGGGTTTTCATATCACTCCTTATTCCAGTTAGATTCGTGACATATTGCCACTATTACCTTTTTTGTGGTGTATTTACTACCCATAATTGTATTATTTTTGTAATACACTTTAATTTATGTGTATTTACATATTCATTATATGATACCTCTTTCATGGGGTGTATGTTTCGTAAGTTACCAAATTGTTAAGGGTTAATTTCACAATCCCTTTATTATCCAAGGTTGTTTTTACGTAGGTATCTAATGGGACATATTTATTAACCATGTCCATGTTTCATGAAAGAGTTTTCAAAGAGATTTTTTTAAGGCACATTTTACAAAAACATCATTTCAAATGTTTTAATATTTATTCTTCTAAATCCTTCTCATTAATGTTCATGTATTCAAAATGGTTTTTAAGGATTTATTTAAATGGACATGAATGTTTTTAAAATTTTAATTTCAAATGTTTCAAAGTGGTATGGGACACATTGATTCAAAAATTTCTTTAAATGTCTTCCTTTATAAATTGTGTGACTTACAAATGTTTTCATGATAAAGTGATTTTTCTCTCAAAGAGTTTTACAAATCATTTTAATCTATGTCAACATCCTTTGATGGATTTTAAACTTGTTTGAAGATGATTTATTTTAATACAAAAATTTTGTATTGTATTGAAGGTTTTGTGATATGTTGGATTGTGGATGAGTTATTTTTACACCATTCATGGTTTATGGTGAAATTATTGACATTTCGTTTTCTAGTTTTAATACAAATGTTTATGTTATGTTTAAATGTTTTCATATGGGAATGCATTGGACTTAGTAAGTGACAGGTGGAGCCCGCTATAGCTTCTCGATGCATCGGTAGGTCTCATGAGACAAACTAGTGTCTTGGAACAAGGCCTTGACAAAATATTATTTTTATTCTTGGCACAAGGCCTAGACTATGTGGTTATGATAGTCTGGCATTATGCATTCCATCATTATGAAATTGGTTAGTGATATTGTATGTGATTATTTGACTAGTAGAATATCCATGTGAATAATTAAATGGCATTACTTCATTTTATTTTTACCATATTATGTTGAAGTTCAAGTTTAAAAGGCCTCTGTTTTATTTATACATTTCCTTAAATGTTTATACTTATTTATGAAAGTTTCCACTGTATTGTTATCCTTACTGATCATTTGAGCTCATCCCTTTCTATGTTTTATTTTTCCCAGGTTTCCAAGAAGTGTATTGTGATTGATATGCAGGGTTAAGCCAAGAGAATAAGGGCGTTCATAAAGGATTATTTATTTATTTTTTGTATGTTATAATGTGTAATGTAACATTCATTTATGTAATCTATTTTCCAAGACTTCTAAACTGATCGGTCCTTCGGGACTTGATTCCTTGTAATCATGCCAATGTATTAAAATAATACACTGATTCTGGGTAAATGGGGTCGGGGCGTTATAGTTTGTATCAGAGGAAGTTTAGCAATAACCTTGGAAACTAGATTTAGATAAATTCTTATTAGATCACATAGACCGAAGATAGACTTTGAGGATTAGTAAAGAAGAACTTCCTAGAATTTTTGTATTGTAGATATTTTGTGAGTTTTCCAAGCATTACATCCATGTATGGATATGAGCAGGTAGTGGAGGCTCTGCCATAGATGTACCTAGGGGTAAAACTTGAAAACACCGCTTTGATCTAGTCTCGAACGAGAACTGGTGCACGGCAATGGTCCTTGCTGCACTCTTGGTTACGAAACTCCCAGGGGATATGCTTAGGATAATTCACATTTTCTTTAAAAACCACTATGAAGGGTTTGTGAGTATATACATCCTCAAAGAAAACATTTTTATGATTATGGATTATATCCATAAACTGTTCAATTTATTTTAAGTGCTTTAGAAGTTTGGATTTATGTATTGAAATTCATAAACTAATATAGTGTATGCCATTGTATATAAATGGTGCCTAGTAGAAATAATGTGAACTCCAGCAATACGTATGATCCAAAGAGTAAGAAGGATCATATCTTTCACAGTATTAAGCCAACATTTAGAAGGGAAATTGTCTCCCATGTATTCTCAACATATGAAGAAATAGTATCATGTGTTATTAAGATAAGTAAAGAATTATCTGAGTCCTATAGATTTGAAGGGAAGCAAGAGAAGAAAAGGATGGATGAGAGAAAGATGGATAAAGGGAGGAGGAAAAAGAAGAATTTTCCCATATGTAATAACCATGGGAAGAAACACCCTGGAACTTGTCTAAAGGGAATGAGAGTTTTTTATAAGTGTGGGAAGAAAGGACACAAAGTACGTGACTACAAGGGTCAGAAAAAGGTTTCAAATGTACAATGCTTCGTCTGTAAAGAGTTAGGACACTACGCGAACCAATGTCTGAATCCTCAAAGTATGCCCCAAATGATGATATTGGATAATAATAAAGTTATGATACTACCACAGATGGTGAGTAATGATTAGAATTCTTATGTTGTTATTAGAAAATTATGTCATTTGAGTGTTGTATCAACAATTTACTGGTTATAATAATTATGGAGTATATAAGGATTGTACTATAGTACTATTTCATTAATGACTTGAGATTGTGTGGATCCAAGAAAAGTGACTCAATAGCAAGTTAAATTTTTGGAAAATATATGGTTGAGAGAAACATAAACCATAATATGGTTCTGATACTGAGGTAGTGATTTTGGAATAATACATGATTGATTTGGATAAATTATATTGGATATTCTTAACTACCTTGAAACTGATTAATGATTTGTATATTCCATCATTGTTGGAGTTTACAACATTTTTGGATAGAAGGATTATATCCAGTATTCTATAAGGAATAAGGGATCATGAATGTAATCAATAAGGTTTTATACTAATTCAGTATGTTTTAGTGTTTCAAAAGAATGCATGATGAAGGTGATCACATGTTATTACGCGGAAAAAAGGATCTTCATTGTGTTTACCTTAATTATAAATTTTGGACTGGGAGTTTGGGATGAAGTATTTCGGATAATTCTAGTTTGATATTATTTTAGGATTGCCATAAAAGGACAACCCGGAGGTCAGGCGGCAACCCGTCGCGTCTGGCAAGGCCGCGAGACTTGAACCTGTAACCAAAGGGAGACAATGGTGTATCACCTATCACTAAACCACGTGATGTCTAGGATTGAATAATGTAGTTTTTTTTAAAGGTTCTGGTAGATGAATTGTAAATTCTTTTTTTAAACCTATATGAATAGGATAAATATAATATATTTTTAAGTTATGTTATCTTTTAGAGTGAACTATGAGTTTGTGGTAGAAATTAGTTAAAGGATGGAAATCTACTTGACAAGTATAAATTTTATTCTTCTCTAATTCTATGAAGAAATAAATTCTTAAACATTAGGTAAGGAATCTTAAAAACAAAAATGTTTTATCCTAATACTATATGTTTTTTTGAACCGATGGTATTTTAAATCATCATATATTGGTTGCTTTGAGGCCCACAATTCTACAATTGTTTGTGATTGATGACCTCAATCACTCCCTATAAATATTTACGTTTTTCATCTAATTATGTGTCTTTTATTTCCACCAATGTTCTCCTAATATAGAACATAATTTGGTGGTGACTTTTTCCTTCCCCTTTTCCTCTTATTAAAACTAAATTTTATTAACCCAATTTCTGATGTGGGTTTTCCCACAATGGTATTTTCTATTTTCAACCTTTTATTTTCAAAGAACAATTTCCAATTTCAAGGACGCAATTTATTGAAGTAGGGAAGAATTTAACACCCCAATATTTCATAATACATTATTTTTCTCAAAGTAATTCAATAACTTGCACTACAGACAACACTGAGTTCAAGCGCACCATAACTTACCAAACTAGCCGTTATGAATAGTAACACAAACTTTTGAAATTTTATAAATTTTATCTTTAAAAATGGAATAAATTTTTGAATTTGGAGTATTGAAATTAAATTATGGTGAATTTTTTGTATTTTTCTCAAAACATTCAATTTTTGATGAATAGTGAAAACACTGAATTATAGTTTAAAACTGAATTTTTATTTAAATAATTATTTATTTTATTTAAAGTTATTTTAGGTCAAAATAGATACATAATATCTATATATGTTCAATGTAATTCATTTGAGTTAGTTTGAAATAATTTAGATATATTAAAATTTTATTGAACTTTTCAAGGTTTTTTACCCATGTCCTACGAGAATTTGCAAATTCACATAAAACTTAATTTTACCACTTATATGAGTGGAATTTTGAAAATCCGAGACACATGGTTAATATCAAAGAGTAAAATGTAGTTAAATAAGATAAAAATACTTTTTGGTTAATAGTAACGTTTTACTATTATTTACCACGGTTAAAAGTAAATAGGGTAATTAAGGGTAAAATGATATTAATATTACCCTAACACATGTCCTAATTCAATTGTACAAGTGTATATCGACCAAAAACAACCTTAGGAATAAACTTTTATCATTTATGTACACTTGGATTATATTAGGACATTTTTTATTATTTAATTCAAAGAAGAGTTAAAAGAGTTAAAATCAAATTTTAATAACAAAAAAAATTAATATAGGGTTATACATAAGATAAATTTGATTATAAATATTCATTAGAAAGATAAAACTATTTCCTACATAATGGTATTTTATTTATATTTTTAGACATTAAATAATTTAATTTTATTATTATAGAATGATGATTCAGTAATTACCGTATTAACGAAAGATTAAGATAATTGATATTATAAATAAATGTAATTTGAGAATTTTTATGAATTAAAATAACTTTCTAGGTTAATATGACGTATCAGGATTGGTTATATGAATTTTTTTCTAAGTAATAATTCTTTTATGAATTTATCAAAAACAAAATACCCAATAGTGTCAAAATTGACATAAAAGAGTTTTTAAAAAAATATTATATTATTAATTGGTATTCTATTCCTAAAAATCTAAGGTTAGGCTAAAGGACTTATATCTTGATATTTGTATAATTAATGGACCACTTGGGAGGTCTATTGGATTTTTATAGTAATTTTATTATCCATATAATATAAAAATACAAAGAGGCATGGTAAATGTCAAACTAATTAACTAAGAGTTAAAACTAAATGATAAGGTTAATAAAGTGACCCAGACCTGTCTAAAACCTATTGGTTGAGTGGATTTAGACCCATACCCACATTATAATTTAAATAAATCAATTTTGGGCCTTGATAAACCGAATATTAATTTATTATAAAATAATAGTTTGTGTTTTTTCTAAGGTGCCCCTCACCCCTCTTATAAAAGGGAACTCCCCCTTCACTCTAATTAACACCTTCTAAGCCATTTGGATCGTCCAAAACCTTCCCAAATACCCTATCAACAATAATCACTTCAACCTAGAGGCCTTATTTTGATCATTAATCCAACCTAAGGAGCCCTTTCGATCAAATCAAAAGGAAGAACCCGAAGAAGAGGTAATGATTTCACCACCCTCTTTCAAGTTCCTTTCTTCTTCCACTTCCTTTTTCTTTGTTGTTTCCATTATAAAATAATAACTCCAGTATCTTCTATATAATGTGATGTTATTATATTTATGTTACAACCAAATTCATTATTCTACCCACCCTTTTAGTGACATGTCACCATGCGTGCGTACGTACGGCTTACCGACTCCATGTCGTGGTATAATTGTTATTCAATGCATTATTATTTGGATGGGTATAATAAGGGTGTGTATTTGATATAAATAATAAATATAACATGATAAGGAATATTTATATATGATATACCATCCAATTATATATTATTTTAATATCAAAATAATGATATTTTCTCTCATGTGTACGTATGGATTACCGTCTCCACGACACGATGAGATTCATTTCCAAGTTCACCATTCAACAACGATTATAAAAATATATATTACTAATAAGTATGTAATATATGAAATAATAATTTTACTAGATATATATATATATATATTTATATATATATGTATTTATGTACTTAGATATATCTTATTCACTTACTTCTATTCAATACTATATAAAAATGAAAACATTGTTTATGCGTACGTACGGATTACCGTCTCCATAAACGGTGTTTTCCATTTCATATATATGTCTATTATACATATTTATATTCTAAATATATATGATATATAAATCATTTTTTATATTCTGGATGTATTTAAATAATGATCTAAGTGATATAATCAAGATTAACAAGTTAAAACACGTACGATAAAGAAAGCGATTATTACCCGAAATATTAATATAACATGGAAATTATTATTAAATGGGTAGTATAAAGTCATAAATGAATAATTTATTATATCATAAATATTAATATGGTTCTGGTATAATTTAATAACCCAGTATAGTCTTCATACAGGAGGTTAAACGTACCCTCGACTAAAGGAAAGTGCAAGGTAATGGGTTTTCATCTCACTCTTTATTCCCATGAGATTCGTGTCATATTGCCACTATTACCTTTTGTGTGGTGTATGTAATTCCCATAATTGTATTCTTTGTGTAATACATTTTAATTTATCTGTATTTACATATTCATTGTATGATACCTATTTCGTGATGTGTATGTTTCGTAAGTTACCAAATTGGTAATGGTTAATTTCAAAATCTCTTTATTATGCGAGGTTGTTTTTATGTAAGTATCTACTGGGACATATTTATTATCCATTTCCATGTTTCATGAAGGAGTTTTCAAAGAGATTATTTTAAGGCACATTTACAAAAACATCATTTCAAATGTTTTAATATTTATTCTTCTAAACCCTTCCTATTAATGTTCATGTCTTCAAAATGGTTTTTAAGGATTTATTTATATGGACATGAATGTTTTTAAAAAGTTAATTTCAAAGGTTTCAAAGTTTTATGGGACACTTTGATTCAAAAATTTCTTTAAATGTCTTCCTTTCTAAAATGTGTGACATTCAAATTTTTTCATGATAAAGTTATATTTCTCTCAAAGTGTTTTACAAATCATTTTAATCTATGTCAACATCCTTTGATGGATTTTAAACTTGTTTGAAGATGATTTATTATGATACAAAACTTTTGTATTGTATTGAATGTTTTGTGATATTTTTGATTTTGGATATGTTATTTTTATACCATTCATGGTTTATGGTGAAATTATTGACATTTCGTATGCTAGTTTTAATACGAATGTTTATGTTATGTATAAACCTTTTCACATGGGAATGCATTGGACTTAGTAAGTGACGGGTGGAGCCCGCTATAGCTCCTCGATGCATCGATAGGTCTCATGAGACAAACTAGTGTCTTGGAACAAGACCATAACAAAATCTTATTTTTAGTCTTGGCACAAGGCCTTGACTATGTGGTTATGATTGTCTGGCATTATGCATTCCATCATTATGAAATTGGTTAGTGATATTGTATGTGATTATTCGACTAGTAGAATATCCATGTGAATAACTAAATGACATTACTCCTTTTTATTTTTACCATATTATGCTGAAGTTCATGTTTAAAAGGATTTTTTTTATTTATACATTTCCTTAAATGTTTATGCTTATTTATGCAAGTTTCCACTGTATTTTTATCCTTACTGAGCATTTGAGATCACCCCTTTCTATTTTTTATTTTTCCTAAGATTCCAAGAAGTGTATTGTGGTTGATATGCAGGGTTAAGCTAAGAGAATAATGGTGTTCATAAAGGATTATTTATGTTGTTTTGTATGTTATAAATTGTAATGTAACATTCATGTATGTAATCTATTTTCCAAGACTTTTAAACCGATCAGTCCTTTGGGACTTGATTCTTTGTAATCATGCCAATGTATTAAAATAATGCACTGAATCTGGGTAACTGGGGTCAGGGCATTATAGAGGATAATAAGCCGTAGTGAATTTCATATCATTATTCAAAGTGTGTTGGAGACTCTTCCAGAACATAGAGTTGAATCTTGGATCTTGATCTGATAAAATGGATAGTGGTACACCATGAAACCTTACCACTTATCTAATTTATATTTGTGCCATTTAATTCAATGATAAATCCTCTTAAATTTCAATGAAGTGTGTAGCCTTTGTAAGATGATCCACAACAACCAAGATAGCATTGTTTCCTTTCGATGTCTTCGGAAGTTTAGTGAAAACGTCTATGGTGATGTTCTCCTCTTTCCATGTTGGTATGGGTAATGGTTTCATCATCCCATTAGACTTATACTTCTCAGACTTCACTTGCTGACATACTAGAAACTTTGATGTATATTCAGAAGTCACCTTCTTCATGTTATCCCACTAATAATTCTCTCGGAGATCCCGATACATCTTTGTGTTTCCTGGGTGGATGGAGAAATTAAAACTAGGTGAATCATCAAAAAGATATTTCTTTAACTCTAGATTTGATGGAACAAATAGTCTTGACCCAAATCTCACGATTCCTTCTTCATTAACATTGAACTCCAAGTATTTTCCTTTTCTAATAGTTTCTACTTTCTTCTGAATTCCCACATAATATTTTTTTAGCATCCTTTAACCTTTCCAAAAGAGACGGTTGAGAAATAATTTGTGAAAGGATTGATGATGTTCCCTTATTGATGATTCCCATGTCCATATTCATCAAATATTAGAAGATTGAATCCTTCTCAATTCTTATCAATGATAGAATTAATGGGTCCTTTATACTTAGAGCATCTTCCACCTTGTTCACATTCTCCGGGTGGTAATGAATTGAATAGTTGTAATCCTTAATGAGATCTAACCATCTTCATTGGAACATGTTCATCTCTTCATGTGTGAATATATATTTGAGACTTTTGTGATCTGTATATATTTCACACTATTCCACCAAAGAGATAATTTCTCTATATTTTCAATGAAAATATCATAGCTTCCATATCCATATCATGTATGGGATAGTTTTTCTCATGAATTTTCAAATTCCTTGAATTTTCAAATTCCTTGAGGAATAGGAAATGAATTTGTCATTATACATCAACACATAACCTAGGTACTTCTTTGAATCATCGTTGAAGATTACAAAAAGCTCCACACTTATGGGTAGTGTGAGCACATGGGTAGTGATAAGTCTCTTCTTCAACTCTATAAATCTTTCTTCACATTCATTATTCCCAGAAAAGATGACTCCCTTCTGATTTATCTTGGTAAGAGTGTTTGACAATCATGATAAATTTATCACAAATTAGTGATAATATCCTACTAACCCCAAGGAGCTATGGATATCTGTCACAGATGTCAGCCTTGTCCATCCCTCAATATCTTTTTTTAAGGATCCACAGATATCCCTTTGACTATGATGATATGACCGAAGAATGATAATTCCTTCAACCAGAACTTTCACTTTTTGTAATTTGTATAGATCTTCTCTTTTCGTAAGGTCTCTAGTACACACTACAAGAATTAGAGCTTTTAGCGACCGCCAAAAGCGGCCGCTAAAAGTCTTTAGCGACCGCCCAGCAACCGCTTTTGGCGGTCGCATTAGCTTCGTCGGTAAAAGCCTTTAGCGACCTCCAATGGAGGTCGTTAATGATTCACATCAACACACCATTCTAATTTCCTCATGCGCGTCCTCGTATCGGCATATGTTTGGCAAGGGACACAGGACCTTTTCCCCACTAGACATGGCGGACACACGATGGCAGGTGGATGCTGGTTTGTTCGGGTGATGAGGATGAGGTCACCGGAAGTTCTAGGTGAGGGTTCGGGATTGTTAGGCATGTAGACGGCGGTCATGAGTGTGCTGTTAGAAAGCATGATACGACATGAAGATAGGCAGCGTGCGGCGGCGTGCGGCGTCGATTGGATTTTCAGCGGCTAAAGCGGGAGGTAATAAAAAGATGCGCGCGTGGGAAATTTCCCGCTGGAATTTTACATTCGTATTAGTGGCCACCTATGGCGGTCTCTAATACCCTCTTTAGCGACTGCCAATGGCGGTCGCCCTCTTCAGGAGGCGCAAAAAATAAAATTTCTAGTAGTGAGAGTTCTTAGATGTTCCTCATGCTCCTCCTTGGTTTTGGAGTATATTATAATATCATTAATAAATAAAACCAAACATTTGTCCAGGTAATCTATAAAGACTCTATTCATCAATTCCATGAATATTGTTGGTGCATTAGTGAGTTAAAAAGGTGTTACTATGAATTCATAGTTCCCATAACTTGTACGAAAAGCAGTCTTGGGGATATACTCCGTCTTCACCATTACTTGGTAATATCCTGACCGCAAATCCACCTTGGAAAAGTATTGTGCTCCATGTAGATGATCAGACAAGTCATCAATTCATAAAGAAGGATACTTGTTCTTTATCATGATTTTTTTGGTCTCATGATAATCAATGCAAAGACGAATTGACCCATCCATCTTTATGATGAACAGGACTGGTGCACCCCATAGTTAAGCACTTGGTTGTATAAACCCTTTATCCAAATTATTATATATTTGTTTATTTAGCTCCTCAAGCTCCATAAAAGAGATTCTATATGGATTCTTTCATTTTTTAAATTCCCTAGGTATAAGATTTATCGAGAATTCAATATCTCTTCTAGGAGGAAGACTAGGAAATTCCTCAGAAAACACATTAGCGAATTCCTTTGCAATAGGCATGCCTTCGAGGATGGTTCCTTCCTTGGACTCCATCATCATAGAAAGATACAAGTTCTCATAGGTAAGTAATATCCATGCTTCATATGATAGTGTTAAATAAGATTCATCCTCCTCTTTACATTTGTATAGAATTGGGGGCCAATTCACCATATGGAGAGTAATTTCCCTCTCACAGAAATTTATGTTGGCTTTATATATGGAATGCCAATCCATGAAAATAATTGCATCGAATTCTACCAGAGGAAGTATGATGATGTTTTTCAGGTAGTTTAATCCACAAATTATGACATAGGAGTTATATTCATCGGATGCAATAATTGCCCCATTTTTTGTTCTCATTGACATCTCAACTTCCATGAATTTTTGTGGAATTTGGATTGTTCTACTAAACTTTTGGGATATAAAATAATTCATAGAACCCAAATAAAAAAGTCTGTTTACTATTCTTGAATGAATAAATAGTGTACCTATCACAAATTTATTCTTGGGATTCGCTTCGGTGGTAGTAATGGAAAAATATCTCCCTTTCTACCATGGATATTGTTCATTTCCTCCGATTACCCTTGGCTTAGGGCACTAGATTGTAAATTTCCCTAGTTCCTTGTAGTTGTAGCAATGAATAATGCACTAAGGGTTGACTATAGAATTCCTTTCATCTTCCATACTAGTTGTTTTCTCCCATTAGAAATTGTTATCCAATTTCCCTTCTCTTCTACACCTAAATTATTTCCTCGTCCCCTTCAGGAAATTACCAGTGTGCTTCTTCCCACACCTTTGGCAAGTGGGATGCTGGAATTTCTTAGAATCATTGATTTTGTCCATCGGACCACTAGAATTAAAGTCCACATTTCACTTATTATCCACATGATACCCCTGACATTCTCTGATCTCCATCTCAACTTTTAGGGAACATCGTAAAATATTATCATAACTTTCAAATTCGCGGATCACCAGGGCTTTCTATAGGCTAGGTTTTAGCCCACCAAAGAAGCTTTCAACCTTTCATTCATGGGTAATGAAAAAACCAGAGGCATATCGTGCATGTTTGGTAAAGTTTTCCTCATACACCCTAGTAGATTCATCATTTTTTCTTGAGTGTAAGTAAATATATTTCCATCTTAAGATGGAGGGTGCGGGAAAAGTATTTATTGGAAAACATTTTTCATAAATACTTCCATTACAATTCCTCGATCTCTTCCTCAAGCTATGAATTTTTTATAAAATTCCACCATTGATAAACTTCACCCTCCATATTATAAGAATTCATAAGAACCTTCTCATGTTTTTAACATTAAAGGATTGAGAAGATATTCTCAATTGAGTTGATCTATTGTTTGGTGATTGAGGGATCAGATGATCCATTGAAAGTAGAAGGCCTTTGTATAATGAAGATCTAGATTACAACTTGTTCTTTATTAGGGGAGTTGGACATTACTATTGACCCATGGTTCTATTCAAAACATGAGTTAATAGATAGAGTTTCGTGACAAAGTTTTTGATTCCCGCCCCATTGGACTGGTCATCTCACTAGAACAGTCATCATATTGATCTTCACATCGATTGTTAGCATGATTCCTCCTATAACAATCCATTAGATGGAATGAAAGGAAAATTAGGGATAATTATTTTAAACTATTAAACACATAAAGGTAAATCTAATGAAAAAAGGGATAACTTATCAATTACATCTATCTCTTTAACTTATGAATTCCTAGGCTTCAATCTAAGTTATCCATGATCTATTTCGTAATGTATATTTTTATGGGATTTTTGTTCTCCCTTAATAAGAGTTCATACTAAGCTTACGTATTTAGAAAAGCATACCCCCTGGGAGTGTCGAAACAAGAGTACAGAAAGTCCGGTTTTCATGCACCACTTCCCATTCGCGTCTACCTCAAAGCGGTGTTTTCAGGTTTCGCCACTAGATGCATCTGTTTCAGAGCCACCTCTAAATGTTCGTATCCAGAAAGGGTTGTATTTTTGTGATAACCCAATTAATCTATACTCACAAAAATTTGTGGATTATTTTATTATACTCAATCTTTTCCCTAAGGCTTTCACAAGAGTTTTATAACCCTAATCTCAAAAATAACTAAACCTATCCTTTGATACTAACTATAAAAAGTTCTCTCTTTATTACACATTTAAACATGATTCATTACATAAACTCACACTTAATAAAACCTAGAATATTGATAGGTATAGTGTCTTTGGGGATTAAGAACATTACATGACAACTTAATACATAAAATACAACAACTTTATTGAATACATCATTTACATGACCACAACATTCCTTTGTACTTAGCATTGCATGGGATAACCTAAAGACATACACAATAAAAGGGTGAGCTATAAAGCCCAATAAGGGAGTAAAAAGGCATAACATGAATAATAAAATAAATTATAGGCAATACTCCTAATAATGGAGTTCAAGAGAAACATGAATATAGAGGCATGATATAGCATGATTATCATAACATGGAAATGTGGAAACAACTTAAAACATTTCATCATTAAAATAAAGTAATCATTTAAACCTATAAGGAACCAACCTTAAAACATTACTTAATATTGAGTTAAATAAAGAATTCACATTGAGGATCTTTTTAGGTTTATATTTTTATAGAATTAGGCCATAACTATTACATTACTTCTCAAATATTACAAAGTATACACTTCTACTCTATCGAATTTTTTTCACAAAAATAAAACTCCTTAAATAAAATAAGAATTATTTTCTTGATATAAATCTTATTTAATTATTCCTTTCTCTTACCCTTCCTTATACCCTGTGAAAAACATTTCAAAAACTTGGGATAAGCATAAAAATCTCATTAAGGGTTATAAAATAAGGAAAGAAAACATTAGCCCATAAATACATAAAAAACAATAAAATCATACTTTTCAATCATAAAACATAAGCTCTTTAACATACCTCATGAAATAATAAGATTTATGAATAGCACATAGAAATCATAAATTAAAAAGGTAACTTGTGGAATCTATAACATACTTACATTGTAGCTTTCATAGCTATATAGGGAGTTACATTTGGAATACCCATCAGAGTATATTCCATGAATCTCTTAGGAGAAACAATAACATTTACCATTATCACATTACCCAATGCATTGGAGAGCTATCTCGGGCTCACCCACCTTAGGTTTATCACAGAGATACCCATATACGTAAACAATTCCCAAGAACCATAACATATTCATAACACATAAAACAAGCATAAAGAAAAGATAACATTTCCACATTTCAATGACAATACATCATTTCAAGATATTTAAATAATCAATGATTTATAAAAACCATTTTAAATACCAAAATACATAAAAAGGGTATATGGTAATTATTTTCCTTTTAAAAATATTACGGCTTATTAAGGAATCCAAATATCAAATAATGCTCGTGGCGGAAGAAAGATCATTGTCACCACGTATGTTAAAAGATACATTATTTTTGTCATTTCGTAAAATGAATAATATAAAAAATATTCCTTTTGAATGAAATTAAAATTAAAATGGGTTTATACACCATATAAAATAAAGTCATGTTTAAACCAAAATATGCCTCAATGAAAGAAGATAGAGACGAAGTCCCTTACCCTGAGTCTGACTCATCACATATGTTCCTTGTTCTTCCTGAATAATAAACTTAAGTAAATTTATAATTGATTAATAACCTTTTTAAAGTATATTATTCCTTTTATATCACTTATTATCACATTATAAACATTACATAATTATTTATGTTAATATCGATCGTTTTTTCAATATTTGGTACTTGAGTCAAAAATGAACTTGTTATAATTACAAATTTTCCATGTGGTCCAAAGTCCATTATCTCTAGAATGATATTAATTATTTAAATATCATATAAATATAGTATATATATATGTACTTATAATAGTACATAACATTTGGAGTTAAGAAATGAAATGCACCGTTCATGGAGACGGTAAGTCGTACATAGGCATGAATGTTACTTTTATTTCTTTTTCATATTTAAAGGAATGAAAACTAAATAATACATAATTATATTATAATTATAGTATAATATCATATTTTATATAAATTACTTAATTTCATTAATTACATCCTTGATATGTTCCATGTATGGCATGAATGAGTCATATCACTTTAAGGGGGCGGTAGTCCGCACTTCCTCAAATGAAATTATCATATTTACTTATTATGGAAACTATAAAGCTATAATATAAATGTAAAATACAGAAGAATAGAGACAATATAAATATAATATATGTCACATATAAATATAGTTCCATAAAAATTTCCATCATGAGAAGCGGTAGGAGATAATTGAACAATCTTCGTTTCGTGAGGCAGTAGTTTGTCGTCCAGAGAAACAGTATGTTCTAAATCCATTAGATGGAGGTGTGTGTGATTTTATGTTGAATCCTTATCATTAAAATATCCTAGTATAATTAATATGATATTTTTTTAGAAAATAATTTAATAAAGAGAGTTTAGGTGTTTTGAGAAGAAAAATAAATGGAATAAGGTTGAGAGAAGACATTACCACAAATCGGGTAACTCCTTTTGATTTAAGCTAAAAGGACTTATTGAATTGTCGTATGCCCAAGGTAAAGATTCTAAGATAAATACAGGGATGTTGGGAGATTATTTGTGTAGAATTTTGATGATACAAGGGGAATTGATAGGTGTGAGTAAGGGTTAGAGACGGTGGCATGTTATAAGAGGGAGGATGGGTACTTTAGGGATGTTTGAAAGAGTATTTTATTATAAACTGAATTTAGATTTTCAAAAGGTCCAAACTCATTTAATTCAAAGATATTATTATTATTTTTCTAAATACTCTCAAAAAATAGTTTTTAGACAACTTTTGGTTTCAAATTTAACCTTATCTTTTATCTTTAACCCTTAGTTAACTAATTTAACTCCCACCTTGTCTTCTTTTGTATTCATAATATATGGTTAATATAGTTACTATAAAATGAAAATAGAAACTCAAGTGGTTCATTAATGACATTTGAAACCTTATCTAATTCATTAGTATTAATATTATATATTTAGGACTATTATATAATTTAATAAAATAGTATTTTTTTTAAATCATTTATGTCAATTTATATACTATTCATATCATGACTTTTATAAAATCCATAACAACTTGATTATTTCGAAAACAAATAATTAATTCAAATATAAAAAGTCATAATTATCTCAAAAATTAGTGTATGGTATAAAAAGTTTCAAAATAAATTTATTTCAATTTTTATAATCTCATTTATTTAAAACATTCATTAATAAGGTAATCAATGCATCATGATTGTGTGATAAATAAATTTATTTATTTGATGTCTAAAAATTATAACTAAAATACCATGATGTAGTAAATTTTTTTATATTTATAATTATTATTTATAGTCGAATAGATCACTCATATATCCCCATATAAAAATTGTTTTAGTAAAAGATATATGTTTATGTTGTATTTTCCATAACTTTAAATTAAAAGTAATTAAATATCATTTTCACACAGAAGTGGCTCCATGGGGTCCTAAAATCGACCCAATGATGCCCATGGTCGGAAATATCTCATCCAATAAAATTTTGACACATGTTAGGGTAATTTAATAATATTATAATATCATTTTTTCTCTTATTTTCCATATTTACCATTTAACCATGGTAAATAAAATATTTACTGAAGTTACTATTCATAATGTCTAAAAATAAAAGTTTCATATTTATACAATTTGGACCTACTAATTCTAAATATGGAATCAATTTATCTAAGTTCAAAACAGAGAAGTTTCAGAAAATAATTTAAAATTAATTCCTGTTGTCAAAACCAAAAAGCGTATTTTTAAGAAGTAAAAACCTACCAAAATATTGACATGTGTTGATATCAAATTTCAAAGTGAAATTACTTAAAATGGAAAAAATTTGATTAAATGATAAAAATATAAACCAATTATACTTTAAACCCAATTAAAAGTACAATATAACTATATAAATAAATTAGATTAAAAGGCGGTTTTGAATTAAAATGCAGTATTTTCACTATTCATTAAATAATGAACATTATCAGAAAAATAAAAAAAATTATTCCAATATAAATTTTTATGTCCATATTCTAAAGAAGAATTTTATTTTTTCAAATAGAACTTATAAAATTGAAAAATAAAATTATATTTAAAAAGTGTTCGCCATTAAAGGTGGTAAAATGACCTTTTAAAAAAAATTAGAGTTTTTCATGCTTAAAATCAGATTCATTTCTATTTTAAGCCTATAAAATTTATTGGATAAATGTAAAAACATTAAAAAAATGTGTAATAATATTTTAGTTAGTTCTGTTCATTTCTGCCAATAAAATGGCTAGGCATTAACTACAATTTAAAATAATAATATTAATATATTATTTTTCGGTATAACTCAATGTTGTGTTCAATGTAAGATTTCAAAGAAACTCATTGTTGTGTTTTGAGTAAGCTATTAGAAAAAGTGTCTTATTTAACATAAAATTAATGTCTTATTCATAAATTTTAACAGAAGTGAAAAATTTATTATTTTATAAATACTTGGGTCGTTACATCCTTCCGTCCTTTTAGAAATTTCATCCTCATAATTTTAAAATTAGGCTTGGAAACTTCATTAAAAGTCCCACATATGAAAAAGAGTCAATAAAACTATCACTTTAAAAGAAAGAAAGATAAGTACAATGGTCACTTGAGATAAACCATACTAGTATTACATATATGAAAACATGGATATGGAAGAGAAACTAACTATCAAGTTCTGATGGAGAGTGATAGAAAACATGATCAGGCTAAAGTTAACCACCATAAAATCACAAAATTGTGATAGGTTAAATGGTGTTTGATTTCATAGTAAGAAGATTAAACGGACAAAGTTTTTTTTTCATGAATTTGTAGAATTAATTTATGATATTTACTAATAACATAAGGAAATATACTTACTTTTCAATAAGAGTTTCCTCCTTTAATAAATTTCTACTACAAACACATCTTTTCTCTAAATGATGAGTATTAAAGATGACTTGGTCACACCTGAAGTGATAGAATCAACTTCTAGAGAATCAAATAATCCAAAAAATATGAACTATATGTTTCCCTTGTCTTTAGACATTAACCAACACCAAAATGGTTAGTACAAGATCAGATAATCCCCAAAAAGGATAATGCTTTATAAAAATAAATACTACTCTTAATCTACAAAATTGAACAAACAATACTCAATGTTCAACAAAGACCATTCAATACAAAATTGTCCTTAAAATTATTCAAAATAATCGAAACTAAGTTTGAAACCAAAAATTTAGAAGGATTTTATCACATATTCTTCCAAAAAAATCTTAACATTTATCTCCAAATAACATCGGCTACACTTAAAGTCTCATAATGAAAAGTAATTGACCTAATAACATATTATCTATGATAGGTTCCTCATTTCCATAAATATCCCAAATCACTATAATTCCACAAGAAAAGATAGATTATTCCAAAATAAAATTTCACCATTACTCCTCAAATGAAATCCTATAGTATTATATTTTCCATAGGCATATAGTGTTCCCAAAGGAGCGAACATCCTCCAAAATAACATTTATCATTTAATAACCAAATAATTTTCCTATACTAAGGATATTTATTTGATAAATCATAATTTACCAAAATAAACTAATTCTTGATCCATAAAATTATTTAACTGAAAAGAATTAGTCATACTAACTAGGGACATCACGTAGTCCAGTGGTAGGTGATAAATCTGAGTCGCACTTTGATTTATGGGTTCAATTCCCACAGCTTTGTCCAACACGACGGATTGTCACACGGTCTACGTGTTATAATTTTTCAAAAACTATATAATTCTAATAAAATTAACAGAATGAGATAAAATCTTTAAAAATTACCATAAAATATTTTAACCACAAAGGTTATTTCATACCTCACATTTTGTATCCCAAAATCTAATAACCCATAATTACCTCAAAAACAAAAGATCACGTGAACCCCTAAGGTTATCCATTATGTCCACACACAAAAATATATAATTATTAATTGAATAAAATTTTCACATATCAAAATTCAGGGTTACACGTGCTAGAAAAATTCTTCCAAAGTAATCATATCACTAATACATTTAAACATATCATCATCTGTAGATCCAACATAACTCTTAAATTCATAAAATGTATACATCTTAATCATAAAACATTCTTCATGATACATTATCCCTATTTTTCCATATTATTATTTTATACTTATTTCCTACAAAAGGACATGCATAATTTCATAAGATTTCAGTAATGTCAAAACATGAGCTAAGAAATAATCCATACCTTTCATAGGTCATTTTCAGTTACCTCATCATTAATTGGAATGGCATTAGGAATTGGAAAACATATATTTTTATGATCCTACTTATTCCATTCCTGAACATTCTTTATAAAACATATATTTTCATTATGACCAAGTACACCACATTTAAAACATTCAATTTATCCTTCATAAATAACTTCTTTCCATTTCCTGAAGTCAACTAGATGGTTCTATTTTCCATGGAAGGTTATTTATTTATTACCTTCATTACCACATCTGAAACATCTTCCCATCCGTTTGAAGCATTTTCCTATGTGTTTCTTTCCACGTCCTTGACACATAGGTTTTTTAATATACATTCCTTTATGATTGTTACATGAACTTCCATTGGGATTATTTTCTCGCATATATTATTCCTTAAAAAATCACCAAGGTTCAAGTGTTCAATAATGACTCCATATAGTGGGTTAATAATAACCACAAGAGTTCTCATTGTAGCTCCCATTTCTTTTGGTTTCTTATTTAGAAAACCACCACAGTTTCCTTCACATCCATTGTAACTTTGGTTCTTGCTAGATCCATCCATTTACTACAACCAAAAATCTTTCTGTGATTATATCCATAAAATCATCATATACTATCTTATGGGGAGGGTAAACACTAAGATATACTTATTCAGGTTTTCTTGAACTCATTCAATTTATCTAAAATAACTATGGCTCTTTATAATATTCTAACCATTATGGCTATGTCACTTATGCTTTAATAACACCATAACCTCTAAAATTATCTAAATTGACCTCTAATACCAACTATAAGGCCCCAGCCTTAAAACATTACTTAATATTGATTTAAATCAAGAATTAACATTGAGGATATTTCCATGTTTAGAGTTTTAGAGAATTAGGACATAACTATTACATTACATCTCAAATATTACAAATTAGACACTTTTACCCTTTCTAATTTTTTCCAAAACAATAAAACTATTTAAATAAAACAGCAATTCCTTTATAGATATAAATATTCTTGAATTATTTATTTCTCTTAACCATCCTTAAACCCTGTGAAAAACATTTCAAAAACTTGGGATGAGCATAAAAATCTCATTAATGGTTATAAAATAAAGAAATAAAACATTAGTCCATCAATACATACAAATCAATAAAATCATAATTTTCAATCATAAAACATAAACTCTTTAACATACCTCATTAAATCATAATATTTGTGAATAGAAAATATAAATAATAAATCATAAAGGTAACGTGTTTCATATATAACATACTTATATTGTATCTTACACAGCTACATAGGGAGTTACGTGTGGAGTACACATCATAGTATATTCAATAAATCTATTAGGAGAAACATTAACATTTAACTCTATCACATTACCTAATAAATTGGAGAGCTATCTCAAGCTCACCCTCCCTAGGTTAATCATGGAACCACCCATATATGTAACAAATTCCCAACAACCATAACATATTCATAACACATAAAACAAGCATAAGGGAAAGATAACATTTCCACATTTCAATAAAAATATATCATTCCAAGATATTGAAATAATAAATTCTTTCCAAAAACTATTTTCAATACCAAAATACATAAAATAGATATATGGTATTTATTTTCCTTTTAAAAACATTAAATATTGTTAAGGAAGTTAAATATCAAATAATGCTTACAGCGGTGGAAAGGTTGTTGTCACCACATACGTTAAAAGAAACATTATTTTTGGCATTTTGTAAAACTCTTAATAGAAAAGAAATCATTTTGAATGAAATTAAAAATAAAATGGGTTTATAAACTGTATAAAATAAATATATTTATAAATCAAAATATGACTCAATGAAATAATATTGAGACGAAGTCCCTTACCTTGAGTCCGACTCGTCACGTATGTTCCTTGTTCTTCCTGAATAATAAACATAAGTTAATTTATATTTTATTAACAATATTTTTCAACTTTATTATTCTTTTTATATCACTTATTACCATGTTATAAACATTAAATAATTATTTAAGTTAATATTGGTTGTTTTGTCTATATTTGGTACTAGATTCAAATATGAACTTGTAATGATTACAAATTGTTCATGTGGTCAAAAGTCCATTATCTCCATAAATATATTCATGATTTATATATCGTATAAATCTCGTATATACATATATATATTTTTGTTTTTGTGTGTGTGTGTGTTTATAATAGTACAAAACATTTGGAGATAAGAAATGAAAAGCACCGTTCATGGAGACGGTAATCCGTTCGTAAGCATGAACGCTGCTTTAATTTATTTTTCATATTTAATGGAATGAAAACTAAATGACACATAGGTATATTGTAATTGTAGTATAATATAATATTTTATATACTTTACATAATTTCATTAAAACCATCCTTTATATGTTCCATGTATGGCATGAACAAGTCATATCACTTTAAGGGGGAGGTAGTCCACACTTCCTCAAATGAAATTATCGTATTAACCCATTATGGAAACCATAATGGTATGATATAAATGAAAAATAAAAAATAATACTGATAATATAAATATAATATATATCACATATAAATATAGTTCCATCATAATGCCCACCATGATATGTGGTAGGAGATAATTGAACAATCTTCGTTTTGTGAGGCAGTAGTTCGTCGTCCACAGAAATAGTATGTTATAAATACATTAGATGGAGGTGTGAGAGATTTTAGGTCTAAAACTTATCATAAAAACATCCTAGTATACTTAATATACATGTTTTGTTTTAAAATAATTTAATAAATATATTTTAGTGGGTTGGAGATGGAAAATAAAAGGAAGAATCTTGAGAGAAGACATTACCTCAAATTGGGTAACTCCTTTTGATTTATGTTAAAAGGCATTATTGAATTACCTTATGCTCAAGGTAAGGATTATATGAGAAATATAGAGATGTTGGTATATTATTTGGGCAGATATTTGATGATACAATGGGTATTGACAGGTGTGAGTGAGGGTTAGATGTGGTAACCTTTTATAAGAGGGAGGAGGGGTACTTTAGGAAAGTTTGAAAGATTATTTTATTATAAACTGAATTTCTATTTTAAAAAGGTCCAAAACTCATTTAATTAAAATATAAGATAATTATTATTCTAAATAATCTCAACCAATAGTTTTTATACAAGTTTGGGTATCAAATATAAACTTATCTTTTAGCTTTAACCCTTAGTTAACTAATTTAACTCTTACCATGTATTCTTGTGCATTCATACTATATAGTTAATATAGTTACTATAAAATGTCAATAGAACCTCAAGTGTTTCATTAATGAAATTTTAAAACTTATATAAGTCGTTTGGATGAATCTTAGATTTTTAGGACAATTATATCATTTAATAAAATAGTATTTGTTTTAAAAACTCATTTATGTCAATTAATATACTATTTATATCATGACTTTTAAAAATTCCATAACAACTCGATTATTTTGAACAACCATAATTGATTAAAAGATAACAAGTCATAATTATACCTAAAATTTTTTATGGGATAAAATGTTTCAAAATAAATTTATATTCATTTTAATAATCTAATTTATTTAAAACATTCATTAATGAAGTAATCACTACATCATCATTATGTCATAAATAAATTTATTTATTTGATGTCTAAAAAATATAAATAAAATACCATGACATATGAAATATTTTTATATTTATAATTACTATTTATAGTCAAATATATCACTTATATAACCTCATATTAAAATTGTTTTAGTAAAAGATATATGTTTATGTTATATTTTTCTTAACTTTAAATTAAAAGTAATCAAAAGTCATTTTCACACACAAGTGGCTAAATGGGGTCCTGAAATCTACCCAAGGATACTCATGTTTGTACATATCCCATTAAATTGTATTAGGACACATGTTAGGTTAATTTAATATTATTTTTACCCTTATTTACCAGATCTTCCATTTAACCATGGAAAATAAAATATTTACTGAAGTTACTATTTATAATTCCTAAAAATAAAACATACATATTTACACAATTAAGGACTCCTGATTCAAAATATGGAATCCATTTTTTCAAATTTAAATCAAAAGACATGTATAAATTAATTTAAAATTAATTCTCATTGTCAAAACCAAAAAGCGTATTTTTGAGAAGTAAAAACTACAAAAAGATTGAAATGTTTTTATGTCCAATTTCAAAATAAAATTACTTAAAATGACTAAAATTGTATTAAATAATAAAAATATAAACCAATTACACTTTAAACCAATTAAAATTACTATCTAACTATATAAATAAATTAGATTAAAAAGCAGTTTTGAATTAAAATGTAGTATTTTTACTATTCATTAAAAAATGAACTTTATCAGAAAAATACCAAAATTTGATCCAAAGAAAACTGTTATGTCCCAATTATAAGGAAAATTTTTATTTTTTCAAATAGATGATATAAAATTGAAAAAAAATATTTTTAAAAATGGTTCACCATTAAAATGCGGTAAAACAACCCTTTCGTGCTTAAAATCAGATTCATTATTATTTTATGCCTCTAAAATTTATTGGATAAATGTAAAAACATTTAAGAAACATGTGTAATAATATTTTACTTAGTTCTCTTCATTTCTGCCAATATAATGGCTAGGCGTTAACTAGCATTTAAAATAATATTATTATTATATTATTTGTCGGTATAACTCAAAGTTGTATTCAACGTAAGATTTCAAAGAAAATAATAGTTTCATGTTGAGTATTCTATCATACAATGTTTCCTCTTTAACATAAAATTAATTTATTATTCATAAATATTAATTGAAATGAAAAAAAAAATATTTTTCTATAAATACATGGGTTGTTACAAAACCATTATCCCAAAATGGGGGAAAATGTCCTAAAATTAATTAGGAAAACCCATATCCCGACATGAAGAATAATGATACTAAACATTACCCAATGCATTGGAGAAATATTAGGGTGCACCCTTCATAATCATTTCAATATCATGCTTAAGTTTTCCACATAGATCATATAACATGGATTCATTTGATAGTATCATTTATTCCACGATAAAGAAATGTGGAATACATACATTAAATTATATAATCAATAAGTATATTTTCATAAAGGTGAATACCCTTGATAGATAAATGGGCATGGTATTCACTACACGATGATTTTGGCATGGAAAATCATGGTGCAATTTCAGCAGCCTAACGTCCTGATATAAAAATTTATATAAATGGTTGATGAGAGAGAAATGAGTCTCTCTTAATATTTACATGAAATGGATATTAATGGTTTCATATATATATACATGTCCCAACACATGTAATTTGTAAATAGAAGACATAACATAATAAAGCAACACAAAGAAAGAGTAGAAATGGAATAACACTTATGAAATTTTGGCACGGTAACAAGTGTACATGGGAGGGACTAATGAGAGTTAAAGAGGTATCTAATCATTAAAAAATAAGGAGGGTAGTATAGAGGAGGTATTAAATAATACACTAACATTTTTAATTGAAAATAAAAGGGTATAACAATATAAAGAAACTTGGATAAAAATGAGAAAGGAAGGAATCCCTTACTTGGATGTGTGACTTCAAAAGCTTGAAGAGGGGATTGTTGAGATCTTGGGGTGCCTTGGGGAGATTCTATAGAGGGTAGGACAAATTTCGGATTTGATACAAGGATTTTTATTGAAGAGAAGTGGGATATTGGGTGTGTGTATATAAGAAATGAGAGGGAAATTATTTAATATTTCACAAACTTAGGTTTTGGAACCTATATAATTAAATACTCAAAACCAAAAACCTTCCCATGGTATTTTACCATGGTTTTTGAAAAATAGTAGTGTAAAAAATTATTTTATAAGGATAATTTCCCAACATATTAAAATATTACCCTTGCTTATGTGGTGGTCAGTCACATTTTTAAAGAAATGAATTTAAAATCATAAAATATATTATAAATTTTGGAGGATTCAATAAGGATTTATAAAATAAGTAAAAAATATTAAATCATGTTATTTTAATGGGAAAAATTATATTGGGCCTATAATACCCATTATAATATTTATTACATCATTTTGGGGTCATTATGATTTCATAAAACCCATATTTTATTTATACGGTATTTAATTTTTACCCAAAAATTTGACTATCTCATAAAATTATGAAAAAATAACCATTGGATAATTTTGACATTATGATTCCAAAAAAAATATTCGTTTTATCTAAATAATTATATAATCATGTGAATTTTTATTTTTAAAATTAAAACTGATATTTATTGAAAATTCACGGGTTTTGACAAAAACAGTTTTCAAACCTTAATAAAAATTACATTTGACTTCATAAAAAGTATATACACATTTATTATTCATAAAATTAATTTTATAATAATATTTTATTAAAATATTAATTATTTCAAAAATTTATTAATTCCTTAAAATAAATTCTTTAAAATATACACTTTTTGTTTTATCGTATAAAAAGTAAAACTCTTATCAAACTGATTACCTAATCATTTATAGATAAAGAACAGATACAATCATCATTTATAAGAATTGTTTTTATAATATTATTAATAAAAAACCTTAGTTTATTATAATAATGTATATATTTCTCAAAATTACCATTTTTAACTGAAAACGGTCTTTATCAAATTTATTATTCTTTTAAGAAAGACAATTCTCATGAAGGAATTGATGGAATAAGACTTTTATTTTTAAAAAGGGATTACACAATAACTAATACATTATTACATAACCCCTTATAAAATCCACCTAAGACCTAAGGGTAAGGTGTGTGATGGTGATAGACTCTTGGGGTGGCTCAAGTAACATCGCCTAGGTGGTAATCTCTATTAACTTGAACTTCTCCTGTAGGTGATTCCGTTCAAGATTAACATGTTGAAGCTCATATTGATCTCAGTCAATAGTGAAGCCTAGTGACTATACCACCTTCCCAAGCACTAAAAAATGAGATTTTTATGGCCTGAGTCTACTGGATGAGGCCATCCTCTCCTATGTCTATGTTGAAAGTATTTTTTTTAAACTGATATTTATATCAGATGTATGATCACTATTCAGCAGCTATGTTATCAAAGGTAATGATACTTAACGGTAATTTAAACACAAAAAATAATAAATAAATAAAAAATAGTGCATGTGTTTTCTATATCCATACTAAATTAAAAGAAATGTAATTTTATACATAAATTTTTGGTTCATGACAAAAATCATTAGTCCAAGAATGAAAACATTTCCACAAAGTTATAACTTTTATACATAAAACAAAAGCTCTTTATCTTACCTTATAAAATCATAATTTTCCAATGAATCCATATAAAGAATAAACAAATCATAAAATTTAACTTGTGGAATCATTTTCTTATCATTATTATATGTAAATTATCTCTCCCAGGTACATATAGAGTAACCATCATGCTTACACTTGGAATAACCATCATAGTATATTACTATAATCTCCTAGGAGAAACCTAACTGGTTAACTCAATACTTTACCCAAACCATTAGAGATATATAATGGTCTCACCTTCCCATGGTTTATCACAGAACCACCCATCATCATAACAATTTCCAAGAACCATAACATGATCATAACACATAAATATTGCATAAAAATCATTCTTAAGGAAAATAAATTTTCCAATTTGAAATCACTTTTCATTTTTAATAAATCACACACTTATAAATGAAAACATTTTATTTGAAAATAAACTTATAAACTTGTAAATGAAACATAAAATCAATAATGTGTCATGAAATTGGGAAAATCTACTTATTTTGTATACGTGAAAAAACAATACTTTAATAAAAAGAGTTGTAACCTGAAAAGGGGATTTTTAAAAAGAAAATCCCTTCCCTTATATCTAAAAGTGTTCTTCACTTGTACCTAATGTCCTAGATGATAAAATTAGATTCATTAATTAATTAATTCAGAAATTTTTTCATATATATTTTATCTATTACCATTTTATTAAGTTTATTTTTGGCAATTTTGAAGAGTTATAAATATCATAATCATTATTCCATGATAGTTTGTTTCAGGGCATCATGGTTGGTTGCCTTGAGTATAATTATGGAAGTTCTTTTTAAAATGGAAGAAAAACTCTATAAGAGTAAAGAAATGGTATTAATATATTTCCATGATTTTAAATTATCCCATATATCATTTCATTTTAATTTCAGTATGATTCATTAGATAAAATATTAATGAAAAATGTTTAGTTTTTTCAGTTCTTCTCACCATCACAAACTAGTTTCGTTTTACTTAATTTTATGTATATAAATTAGTTCTAGAACATTAAACAAGTTATAATATACATATTAAAATATGGTTAAACCATAATAATGGTTTTATTACTATCCTTTTAGGTGGTAATAGAAAATTAAAAATCATCGTTCATGAAGGGGGTGAATCAACATGTCCCTAACAATGTTTTCATTTTTTAGAATAAGAGGAGAAGAGACGAGGTTTTCTAATAGATATTTCATTAAAAACTAAAATTATAGTATATATATGATACTGGAGTTATCATTTCAGTTTGGATAGTGGAGGTTAGGATAAGGTATAAATAAATTAATTAATTAATTAATTAAAAGAGAAGTAATGGAGGATTTTACCTCTTGAGTGTTGTCTTTTATAGAACCACCTTAAAGCACTTGGTTTTGGGCTTTTGGTGAGACCAGGAGGCCTTTGAAATGAGTAATAGGCTTGGGAAGGTAATTGGGTGTAATGTAGACAATATACATGGATTTGAAGGTGTAAGGAGTATGGGCGGTGAGGGGTTGTATTTATAGGGAGAGGAGATGGGTTTTTTATTATTTTGATCATTTGTTTAATATTTTGGGTCAAGACTATCAATAGTGTTGATTCTTACAACTAAGTATAGTTACTAGTGAATGTGATTTTGAAATAATTGGTGACTACCTTGTCAATATATCATCCCTGACTCAATAATTTATTTATTTAATTATACTTTAAATTATCGTATTTCACTATTCACTAAAAATTCATGTATTTTAGAAAAATACCAAAAATTAAACCGAACCATTTTTTAATATGTAGAATTAAAAAATGGAATCCATTTTTTTAAAATTGTTTTCTAAATATGACACATTTAATTTTTAATTAAAATCATAATTTATTCAAAAAATATCGATTTTAATATTATAATAGATTTTATGACACTTTGAAAAATTGAACAAGGTCTCACAAAATTATATTATAATTATTATAAAAAAATATTAATTTATGAATCTATTTTATGAAAATAAATTTTGTTTTAAATCATTATATTAATTATAAATTTATAAATAAACATTTAAATTTTACAAAAATACCAAAACTTAATTTATCATATTTAAAACATTTATTTACTTATACCATTATATAAATATTTCATATTTTAAATTATAAGATTCAAAAATTTTATTTATACTTCCATAGGTTAGGTTACTACTCTATTAGTATAGATTCATTAATTTCTATAAATACTACATATTTCATTATGCAGTTATATTGAATTTAAATATTTAATTTCAAAATGAAAAAAAATTATTCTATAAGTACCTAGGTTGTTACAAAAATAATGCATCAAATAATTTTTCGGTATGTGTACACATGAAATATGATAAATTTATAGCCTGTGTTTCAAGATAATTGAATGTTTGTAAGAAGAAATATCTAACACATGATCTCAAGTTATATGTAGTAATTTTCACAATGAATATTTAGAGGAATTATCTCTATAGAGAGAATTTTTATGTATATAAAGACTAAAATATCTTAAAATATATATTCACACAGATGTATCTCAATTTGTGCCCACAAATGTGATTAAATATGATCAAGGATTATGATTGTTCAATCTACTACCGTCCTAGAAAGGTGAATAAAGTAGCAGATACTCTGAGTAGAAAAGATCACACATCCTTATCTATGATAGTATAGAGAAAGATTAAATATTATTAAACATGAAAGTGATGAACATGGTAATCATTAAAAAATGAAAATCATCATACCTTTCCCAAATGATTGATCAACCATCCATTCTGGAAAAAATTAATAAATATAAAGAGAATGATAAGGACATATAGAATAAGTTTGATCTTGTAAGAAGGGGAAAATAATCAAAGTTCAACATTGATGATAATGATCTGTAAGATTTGTAAAATTATTTTGTATTCAAATAGAGTCAAAGATAAAGAAGAAGATAATGAATGATTCTCATAGATGAAAATTCTCCAACCACCTAGGGAGAGTGATGATGTAGAAAGACCTCCAAGAACACATTTAGTGGGATAATATGAAGAATTATATTATATTATATACATCAAATTTACTGGTTGTCAATAAGTGAAAGATGAGATGAAAAAGTATAAAGGGGTGATACAACCATTTCAAATACCCACGTGGAAATTAAAGAACATCACTATGGATTTTGTTCAAGGGAATTCCAAATATATATAAATGGAATAATGTTATAGGGGTTTTGGTGGACCATCGTACAAAGACAACTCACTTATTTCCATCTAATAGGACTTATCACTTGATCGCCTTGTAAGTATATACATTATAGGAGTAGTAAGGCTTTATGGAACACCATTATCAATTGTATCTGATAAATATATGAGGTTCACCTCAAATCTCTAGAAAAGTATTCAAGATTCATTAAAAAAATAGTTGAACTTTAGTATGTTTTATCTCCTCCAGGCTAATGTAAATTATAAATAAAATATCCATAAAATTTATGATATGTTGATATATTGATTTATAAACATAAAGTGCGGTTGGGACCAATATATTTCTTTTTCCAAATTCTCTTACAAAAATAGATTCCACTTGAGCATCCAAATAGCCCCATATAAAGCCCTATATGTGAAGAGAGATATAACACTTGTGTGTTGGGATACATTTGGTGAATGAAAGTTCCTAAGACCTGAGATGGTTGAAGAAATGGTAGAAAAGTTCAAGACCATTCAAAAACACATCTGGGTAGCTCAGACTCAATAGTATAGTTACGTTGACAACCATCAATGAGAACTGGTGTTTACGGTTGGTGACAAGGTTCTTCTAAATATACCTTAATGGAAGATATTTATGAGGATTGGTAATAATGGGAAGTTAATTTTTAAGTACATTGGCTCCTTTGATATTCTTGATTGTATCGAAGTTGTGGCATATTAGATATTACTTCCATCATACCAATCTAAAGTAAATTATGTGTTCCATGTATCACTCTTGAGTAAGTACATACTAGATACCTAAAATTTACTGAAACCATAGTTGGTATAGTCATTGAATGATCTCTCTTACAAGGAGCAATCAGTGAAGATCATGTACTATAGATACAAAGTTGTATGTGATAATAAAACTTACCATGTAAAACTACCGTGGAGAAATTATATGGACAATGATTCATCATGGGAACTTGAAGAGATAATTAAATATAAATACCTACATTTTCTCACCCTAATTTATGGAATTAAATTTCTACGGTGAAATTTATTAAATGGGGGGAATGTAATGACCCAAAAATTTATATAAAGAAATTTTCCTTTTAAATATATATGTGTTTCATATCATGTAATATAGATAATAAAAACTAACAAAACCTTATCTTTAATTTGTAATATAATATTCTTATAATATCACCTATGGGGTAGAAATATTACTTATGGTATAGTAATTTTATATACATATATATATATATCATGTTTAAAATTATTTTTCAAAAAAAAATTCATTACATTTTAAGCACTTATATCTAAAAATAATTTTTATCACTCATATAAGTTTAATATTATAAAATTAATTCCATTTTAGTATTCATCATGTATAAATAATCTTATAATTAATTTTTAATATTTTTCTAAAATAATTGATTTTAATGGTAAATAGGGGAAAATATTGTTTTACCAAAACTGTAATTTTTATGAAATTTTTACAAGATAAGATTGATTTATAAATTTATTAAAAAATTGAATATATATTTAAGGAATAAAATTTATTCATTTTAAAAAATTATATTTAACTTAAAAAACATGTGCTTAGAATTTAGGAACTTTAATGATAATCAGCTCTAACAAAAAACTATTTTAGGGTCCTCTTTAAATTAAATATTTTTTTGGTAAAATTAAGATATGTTTTTATGAAATCCCCAAAAAAATTTATAAAAGAACTATTTTTTAATTAAAAAAGTCATTGATAATCGTATCCCGCATTTAAATTTGAAGCTCAAAATGAATTTTTTTCAAATACTGGTTTTTACATATTATGTGAGCTTATACTAAAATTAATTACTCTAACCCTTAGAATTTTTATTTTAGAAGTTTATTTTCATACTTAAAATCAGAATTTTTAAATTATGAAATATTTCCAATTTCAATTTTGGTCATTAAAATTAGTTATCTATGGTAAAAATGTAGTTATTGTGGTAAGGGTAAATTAAGATAAAAGGGGAATTAACCTAATAACAAAGGATTATAGTTCTTAAAAACATGTGTGATGGGTGTTGGGGGGATCTGAAACTTATATATTCCCTACTCCATTATTGACTTTTCTTGGATCCTTTATCCATGAATAATGAAATAAAATTATTAAAATGTAAAGATATTTTACAAAAATGAAACTCTCTTTACTTATAAAAGGATCTCACCTCTTCTCCATTTATACACCCATTCCAAACTTATATCCCAATCAAAACATTTCCCTACTCTCTTCTTAACCCCAACCCCACTTCCTCATGTTGGAGTTTGAACTTTTTTTATAATATTTGTTTTGATAAATTACCACTCATATCATTTTTTTATTAATTACAAATACAAACTATGTTGTATATCATTTTTCTTATTTATTACATGTTTTAATGTTTTAATAAATTTATCCTATAAAAAATATTTATTATTTTGATACATATTACATATATAATTTTTTCATGATCCTAAGTATCATATGTTAATTTATGTGATTGTGTTTTATTGTTTAGATTTTCTAATTCTTTAAGTTATTTAATTTCTCACATGGTTTATTTTTCTTTAATTGTTATTGTTTATTTTTATTATTATATATAGTTTTTTTGGTTAAAACTTTTGAAAAAATAAATTTTATAAGTATATTTTCAACCTATATATATAATGATATAATTATTCTTTTCCTTTACATAATTATTTTTTACCCTTTTACATATTTTAGAAATCAGCATACACCTTTGTGTGAGATGTATTATATTTTGTTTACCCTTATGAAACATTCATAGTAACTTTACATAATTTTAATATTCTACTCTTTACCATTACAGAATTATTTTCTTATCTCTATTTAGCCTATGTTATTTGGTTTTTAACTTTAAACAAGTTTAATGTTTTTTTTACCTTTACATAGTGCATCCATACCGTTACGTGAGAAGGTAAAACACCGGATGACCCTTTTTTATTTTAATGGGTTGAAGGTATAGACCTCTTTTATTAAAAAAAGGAAATGACCTTTAAAACTAGGTTAATGGGGAACCTAATACATGAACCATAGGCCTATAGGCTCTTAGTCTAGGGAGAAACATGGATCGAGGTCCCAAACATGGTCCAAAGTACCTAGTGATCCATAGGCCAAAAAAAACCCCACATAAAGGAGATGGACCTATAGTCCAAGAGGTATAAATCTTCATGCTAAGAAAAACTTATAAATATCACTGACCACCCTATCAGAGGTGTTACATCAATTTTGAAAGTCAAATATTTTGTGTCACCCACTACCAAAAGCTATATCCTATTATACCGACACAACAATGCAGGGAACCCCTCTATCCCACATTGGAGTGTGGTGGAGGACCAGATGATGGATTCCAATACTCTCATCACTCTATTAACCCACCCATCAAATGTTTCTTGTGTGCCCATCACTGAAAATTCAATATTATTCTCTACACCAACAGACTAAAAAACAATGCGGAAATCCTTGAGGCTAGGTGTCCATTCAACCCACAAGATGGATGGTTGAATGATGGGTGTCAACACACCCTCCCCTCATTCAAGGGATCCCACCAAGTACCACATTCATGGAATGTTGTATTGCCTAAAAACGTGACAAGGAAAAAACAGGTCTCATCATTATAACTGCAACATAGAAATCGCCTAGTTTCCCAGTGACCCGGAGGCCGAATGATGACCCAAAAGCCCAGTGGGTTATGAGAACCCAAAACTGGCTATAGAAAGAAATATCAAGTCATTTCTACCCTCCCTACCAACCACATGCACTAGAGAAACCCGTCATCAATGTTGTATCTATATCATTTCCTTCTTCTAAGGCCCTGAGAATTGAAACCAAACTAGTCACCTTCTAGTTCCTATTCCACACTACCAACACCATTTGAAACCACGGACACCACGAATGCTGCTACCTCCAACTCTATCATTCCACCATTGTGACATGAATACATGTTAGGGTTGCCACTCGAGGACATAAGATTTCATCACCTACCATGATGCCTTCCAACATCAAAAAAATCCATCATCACCGTCTAAAGAAATGAATTCTACTTCCCTCATCATGCATTGACGCCACATCCATGACTCCTCCACCAGAAATCCAAAATAGATATATTTAGAAAAAATAGATTTGAAATATATTTGAGTACATACCTAAATCCATAGAGGGAAGATAGACCATATATCTGGGATCGAGATAATGCGGAGAAGAATCACGAGCACCACCAGATAAATGAGTGAATGTATGAAGAGCGGTATCAGTACCACCATCATTTTATGACCCTTACAGAACAAGATATTTACCCTTATGTATTATGCTTACATGTGATTTATAAAAATATTATCACCCTTACATAACTTATGATTACACTTATATAGTGAACTATTTACCTTCCCACCTATCAATTTTACCTTTACACATGCTCATATAAACTCTGTTTATCTTTAAAAAAGTTTCATTTATCCTTACACAAGTTGTGTTTACCCTTACTCAAGATATGCTACCTTTACACAAATAATGTTTTTCCCTTATGAAACATTCTTAAACTAAATTTTACCTTTACATCGTTCATATTTACCCTTATGTAAACTACCATTATATAGTTAGTATCTGTTACATTTACACAACCTATTCATAATTATTTTTACCATAATGCAAGAAATAGGGTTTATTTACCTTTACAATGAATGGTACTTCAGTAGAATCATTTATTAGATCAATGGTAGTTTTCCTCTATCAATATAATTAATTACGGTGAATAAATTGTTAAAGTTTTGAGTGATATTCAAAATATATTAAATGGATGTTTCCATTTTTATTTTCTAATTGTTAGTTTAAATATGTGATTGAAGAAATAGAAAACACTACATGGAGAAGATATGAATTATTTTTATAGATTTTAGGAATTTTTTCTATAAAAGGGATGATAAAATAAGTTTAGATAATACAAAAAGATAAATACAATCAATTATTATTGAAATAGTTATGCCCTAGTGGTTTCCCAAAACCTCATTGTTCTATATCAATTCAAAGAAGGATAAAGTTTACTACTCCACAACATCTTCTTCATAGAAAAATTCCAAGAGTCAACTGTGTTTTATTTTGTTTTGGAACTATCTTTGATTCATTTTTCACACATGGTTTTACCTCCATTACAAAAGGAAGTGTTTGGTTATGCTCACCTGATCAAAAAATCAGGTTCACTGGGTTCTTTCTACACCCATAAAACGTTGACAGATAGGTTAGGGATGCTCATGTAAAATCATGGGTTCTTATTATTCCCAAAAAAGGTAGGAAAGTTCGAGTATGTCCTATAATAGTCTATGTTAAATTCTATATATTTAAAATAATTTTTCTTCTCTCTATTTTAGTGGGTAATAGTCTTATCACTGAGTTAGAGGGGACTAACAAGTGGTCTAGAATATTATATATATGAACCACAATAAAAAGAATTTTGTTCCTTATTTTTATTTTTATTTTACTATTATATGTTTTAACACCTCAATAAAAGTTATCTATTATTGTTTTTATAATAAATAATACTCTATTAATTTTCATTAAGTCTAAATGTATTACAAGGACAATTCACCCCCCCCACCCTCCCCTATAATCTATGTTTTCATAGATATTTGGGCCAAAATATGTATCAGAGTTGTTTTCTTTGGATAAGTTAAGTTCATTTTTTATTTTTATGCAAACACTATCCTATAAATAATAGTATAAGAAAAGATCATTCTTATTTTTCAATGGAAATTCAGGAAATTGAATTCGTCTACCCTATTATACTACCTCACTTAAATGGAATTTATTATGCATATTGAAAAGATAATGTGTAAATATTTTTAAATAATATTATAATTAAAAATTGGACTATTATTATTAAACCTTATAAACTAAATCAAGTAAATTTATATACATTAAATGGATATGATTCTTCCAAATATATAATAAATTATAAAATCAAGAATTTACTTTTTTTTAAAGAAACATGTATAGTTATATTTTATTTTTTCAAACTTTTTCTGATATTTGGAGGACTTTAAAAGTCACCCACTATGGAAATGATAAGTTGTAGTGAACGAAGTTAGGAATACATCAAGAAAAATTTTAGGAATTTAGAATGTTTGATCTTCAGATCATTAGTGATATTTATAAATGATTTACCAATAATTTGAATGTAATGGTTTCTCTTTGAGAGACTATAAATAAAGAAGTAATTATTTAGAGGATACTTTGAGCATTACCAAATAAATGACACTCAAATAAGTTTTCAATCTAGGAAAGCAAGTATTTCACCTAATATACTATGGATTAATTGATTAGATCACTTCTTCAATACAATATGAAATTACAGATAAATGATAGTGAAATTTTTTTCAAAAAATAAAGTTGTGCCATTTAAATCGAATAAAATTGTTTCTACTTACCATTATAATATATAATCTCTAAAAAATATAGATTATTAGGTTGAAAACATAAGAAAACTTAATTACAAGTTGATGAAAAGAAATTTTTTTTGAAGATATGATCTAAAAATAACCATAATAAAGATGAAAGAAAAAAACAGAAAGGTAACTATCGTAAATAAAATAGTTTTTCTCATCTAACATTATTTGAATGTAATAAAAAGGTTCACATGAAATTTGATTATCCCAAACTAAAACAAGAAGTAAAAGATAAGTAGTATTAAAAGGATTTAAAGAAATCATATCATGCTGGATGGAGTTTTACAAAGGATTCAAACTCAAGAAATAAATCAAAAATCGAGAAAGATGTATCCAACATATGCTTCATTAACACTCAAGAAAAAGAGGCAAGAACTAAATATAATTACATTTTTGGTGATGAAAGTAATTCTAATATGTTTCATGACCAAAATAAAGAAAATGAATGATTAAAAAATGTTGATTTTAATTTTTTTGAATTGTATGATGGCTTAAAATAAAGGCATTGGAATCTAAAAAAGTAAAATAAAAATTTTATTCAAGAAAATGAAATGGTTAATAATGAAGTCACATGTATGAATAATAAACATTGTAAATAATTAAAAATAATTCAAGTAGAATATGATAGAAATAAATATTTTATTTATATAAATAATAATGATCATAAAAAAAGTTCATAAAATAATGGTTTAATTAACTAAAGTGTAAAGTTAGTGTAAAAATATTAAGCTATGGAATACTAAACTAGAAAAACACAATCTTACGCAAATTGTAAAAACTAGAAAGATCAATTAAATTATAAAAAAGAGAATTGAAATCCTGAAAATAAAGTCATATATTTAGAATAAATCCTTTTAACTTTTTTGCAAGTGAAATATAAGTTTGATAATATGATTTCTATGAAAAAGTAGAATAAGGATAGATCTAGTTTTTTTATAATAAGTATATTCCAAATATATAAAATACTTATTTTGTTAAAAGTTCCAATTGAAAATTATCCACTACAACATGTTTTAAGTGTTATATGAAATGGTATTATGAAAATGATTATATTATTCAATTTACACAATCCTTGTGTTTTACTAAAATAATATTTCAAAAGATTTATCTTCTAGATTACCCTACACAAAATTTCTAACTTTGTATGGGTACTGATGAATTTTTTTACTAATCCAATTCGAAAAAAGTTTCTTGGGTTCCCAAACAACCCTATATTTGATCTTATTTCAAGAAACCTTACCTATAAGTATCAAATAAATATGGTTCATGGGAATTGGTTTCTCATTCCACATGACTAGAGATCCATAAATATTGTTTTCGTTAATTAAATATGGTGGAGGGGTTATCACTTTTAGAGATAATGGTAAGTGAAAGGTTAAAGGGTATGGAGAAGTGTGTATTTATAAATCTATTATAATATCTAAAGTTTTATATGTTGAAATGATTAAACAAAATTTAACCATTATATGAAAACTATAAAATTATGCAATTAATGTTAAGTTTTAAGATAAAATATGTATTTTATTTAAAGTTAAATATGTTTTATTTTAAGAAAATATTAAATATAACATTTATTCTATTAATTTTCTAATATAACCAATAAAAATTTTATGTTTTTAGATGATTTATAAAAGTATGATATTATTTGTCATAAGAGACTTGGAAATTCTCATTTTTTAATACTTCAAGCTATTCATGGAAATATTCTAGATCTTTTCAATTTAAAGGTTAGAAAATATTTTGTATGTTGTTCTTGTTTAAAACGTAATAAAAATAAAGTAACATTTTGATCTATTAATAATGTTAGAAATTATATAACTTTAGAGTTATTATATATTAATTTTTTTAGATCTATGATAACTTTTATATTAGGATGTAAAGATATATGTTTGTAATAGTTGATGAAAATAGTAGGTTTACTTGGATTTAATTTATGGTTCTAATAATGAAACTATGTCTAGGTTTATTATTTTTTTTAAATTATTTCAAAATATAAAAGTGTATAAAATTATTTTAACTCAATGCGATAGAGGTGGGGATTTTTCAAATCTTGATTTTGAAAAGTTTTGTAAAGAGGTTAATTATTTAATAGTTTTTTAGATTATAGAACACCACAAAGAAATGATTTTGTAGAATGAAAGTATAGAACAATTTTAGAAATGGATCGAACAATACTAAATTAATATAATACGCTAAAATTTTAATGGGATGAATCTATTTAAAATTTATTTTATATTATAAAAAGTCTCTTTATTATACCATTATTAAATAAAACATACTATAAATTTCTAAATGGAAGAAATCCCAATGTAGGGTACGTTAAGGTGTTTAGGTTTAAAATTTTAATTTTAAATATTAATGATATATTTAATGAATTTGATGATAAAATAGATGAAAGAATTTTTCTAGGATATTCTAACAATATTAATTATATAGAGTGTATAAAAAGAGAATAATGACTGTGGAATAATTTTCACATATAAAATTTAATTAAAATAATGATAGATAAAGTGCATATTTTGAAAATATTAAATATTAATTGAGAGATTTAAAATTTGTTGAAGATGAATCTAATAATAATAATTAAAAAATTTATAGGGAGGATATCCTTACTCAATGTGATTACAAACCATAGAGGACTCAAAAAGGATCAACCATGGCATAAAGTTATTGGAAATGTTGATTCTGAAAATAAAACTATAATGTGAGTTTTAAATTTTTGCTCAATTTTTTTTTATATAATATAGTACCTAATAATATTGATTAATCCTTTAAATATGTTGATTTGATTAGGGAAATGTAATAAGAGCTTAATCAATTTGATAGCAATAATTTTTGGAATATAGTCGGTTCTCTAAAGAGAAATAAATCATAAGAAATAAATAGATTTTCTGGAATAAGTTAGATGAATCAAGTATGATAGTTGAAAACAAATCTAGAATTGTGGATAAAGATTATTCACAAGATGAAGGAATAGATTTTGAGGATTCACATTCTCTAGCTATTAGAATTTAGGTAATTAAGAATTTATTATCTTATTATTGTATTCAATATTTTAAATTATTTCGAATGGATGTAAGAAGTGCATTCCTTGATGGTGTTTTTCTAAGGAAGTATATGTACATTAACTACCTGAATTTGAAAATGAAAAATTTCTAGATCATGTGTTTAAATAAAATAATTCTCTATATTGTCCTAATAAAGATCCAATAGCTTAGTATCAAATAATAACTATGTTTCTGCTGGAAAATAGTTTTAATAAAGGAAAAGTTTATCCAAATTTTTTAATTAATAATTCTTCTAATGATATATTTACTTTCCAAATATCTATAGATGATATATTGTTTGAATATTCAAGTGAATATATGTGATATGAGTGTTATATTCATATAAAAAGTGAGTTTTAAATTGACTTAATAGGAGAGATAATGTTTTTATAGGTCTTCAAATTATTTAAAGAAAATATAGTATATTTATTAATAAATTGAAATATTCTAGAGAACTCGTTACCAGGTTCGTTTGGATTCTAGAAAGATTATGAGAACCCCCATTATTACTAATTTAAAATTGTATGTGGATGAATCAGGAAAATATATTGAAGTTAAATTGTATAGAGGAATGATAGGTTGTTTTATTTACATAACTACTTCTAGGTCTGATATAATTTTTAGTGTGTGTTTATGGTAAAGGTATTATGTAAATCATAAAGTGATTAATTTTAAAGTTATTAAAAAAATTATAATATAAATAAAAGGAACTATAATTCTAATCTATTTTATTTTAAAAATATATATTTACTTTTTTATTTAATCTGATTCTAACATTGGAGGTTGTAGGATTGATAGGAAAAGTATAACGGGTGTGTGCCATTTCCTTGGTAAAATTTTAATTTCATGGATTTCAAAGAAAAAATGTTCAATATCTTTATCTATAATTGAGGATGAATATATTTCTACTACTAATTTTTGTTCTCATTGAATTTGGATCAACCACACATTATGTGATTTTGATGATTATTTTGATAAAATTTATTTTTTTCTGACAATAAAATAAATATTTTAATATCTAAAAATACTCTACAAAATTTTTGAACAAATAATATAGATTTAATATTTAATTTCATTTTAGATCATGTTAATAAAGGATACACTGCCTTATAATTTGTTTACACTGAAAATAAATTAGGTTATATGCTCACTAAACCTTTATATACTATAAGTTTTGAGAAAATAAAAATTAAACTTGGCATGTTGGAAGCATAAATTTTTATCTTTCCTTGTACTGTAAACTATTTTCAAAGATTAATATAAGTATATTTTTAAAAAATCACAAATTTAGAGTGATAATTTTTTAGTTAGTTCTTTAAGATTTATAAAAATATTTTTTATTTTTTCAAAGTTTTAAAGGGGAGAAATAAATTTATAAATGTGTAATAATAAAAGATTTTGAATATATTATATGATAAATTTATAAATTTTTAATGTGTTATGATAAAATATTTTTAATTTATAAAATTAAAAATTTAAAAATGTTTTTTGATCAAATATTTTCAATTTCTAAAATTATAGGTTTTTTAATTTATAAAAAGGGGATATTTTTATTGTTTGAACTTGGTTTATAATATTTATTTTGATAAATTACAACTCTTATAATTTTTTAAATAAATTAAAAATTACCTATACAAATTATGTTGTATTTTATTTTACTTGTTTGTTACATGTGTAACTATTTTAATCACTTTATCTTATGAAAAATAATATTTTCTATTTTGTTATAGATTACATACATAAATTTATCATGAACATTTTTCACATGTCTTAATTTATGTGATTATGAGTTGTTGTTTAAATTTTTTAATCCTTTAAGTTGTTTAATTCCTCCCATGGTTTATTTTTTAAAATTATTATTAGTTTTCATTATTATTCTATATAGTTATTTTCTGTTAAATTTTGTAAAATGAATATTTATAAGTGTATTTTATACCCTTAAATAATGTGTGATAAATATTTTTTACCTTTACAAAATTATTTTTTACCCTTAAGTTTATTTTAAAAATCATTCTCTACCTTTACATAAGACTTATTATATTCTCTTTACCATTACTGAAATTTTGAATTACCTTTACATAAGTTTAATATTATACACTTTACCCTTATGTAACTGTTTTCTTACTTTTATATATCCTATATTATTTAGTTTTTATTTTTATACAAGCATAATGTTTATTTATTACCTTTATCTAACACATTATTACCCTTACATGAGAAGAGATAACACTAGCTAAAACTTACATAACTTGATAGTTACCCTTAATCATTACCCTTACATAAGATTTATAAAATGATAATTAGCCTTACATAAGTTTTGAGTGCCCTTATATAGATAATTGTTTACCTTTCTGCATGTTAAGTTTACCTTTACGCATGTTAAGTTTACATTTATTCATGCTTATATAAAATATATTTACCTTTAAAAAAGTTGGTTTACCCTTACGCATGTTGTGTTTACCCTTAGGCAAGTAGTGTCTACCCTTATTTGAGATTCACTAACTATACATATATAAGGAATCGGACTTAAACATTACATAATCTAGCTATTTCAACTGTATTTCACTTATTTATATTCTAAAAAGATATTTTTGGTTTAGATTTTTAGAATGTTAGGACATAAATCATTCATATCAACACACGATTATGCAAAGTGTGACCATTAAAATAGTATCTATTTCTTCCAAAACATAAAATTTTTAACACAAAATAATAACATGATAAGTTTTGACAAATCTTCATAACATTTAACTTGACTTACTTATTCCTATTACACATACTTAAAATCTGTTAAAAATAATTAAAAAGTTGGGATGATCAAAAAAATCTCAGTAAGGGATATAAAAAAGAAGGAAAGAAACCATTAGTCCATGAGTACTCATAAACATATGAAATCATTTCACACAGACATACTTCTCACCCATATATAACTACTTTGTGAAACATGTGATTTCCATAAAACATTAAGGAACATATATATAAAACCATAAAGTTATATTGGGTAATTACTTACTTATATTGTAACCCTCACAGATACCTCATGATTTGTAACCCTCACGGCTACCTTACAATGTAACCCTCACGGCTACCTTATGGTGTAACTATCACAATTACACTTAGAGTAACCATATGGCTCACCTCTAACTTACACATACCCAATACATTATAGGGATATATAGGTACCACCCTTCATCATAAAAAATACCCAAGAACCAAAACATAATCACAGAACATGAATAATTTCATAAAAACATCTCTTTTGAATTTTGAAAAATAGAATTTTAAAAGAGGCCTTTTAAAGGAAACTCCCATACAAATATTGTAAAATTAAAGTGAGAATTAATATAATGAAACAATTATGTGTATAAACTATAAATACATATAATAAATCATAATATAAATGAAAATAATTTCATAAATAATCTTAGTAGCACATAGTTAATGAAGTAGAAGGTTAACCCAAAGAATGGAAATTGGGTTATTAATTCTATTACCTCGGGTTCCTCTTAATTTAAATTTGATTAACCCTCCTTTATAATTGTTTAAAGAGTGTTATTAATATTTTACATAAAAATATTCATGTTTATAACACCTTATATTATCATTTTATAACAGCATTCCACCCATTCGTTAATAATATTTTGTTATTTACATTATTTCAGGTGTGTTCTTTACATGGTTTCCATGGTTGGTTTGTAATGGATTCTCTTGTAAGAAGGAAGAAAATATCCAGAAGTGGAATGAGTTTTTATTAATATTTTTCCATAATATTAAATTATTCTATAAATAATTTTTTTTATATGGTATGAGTATGAATCATTAAATAAATCATTAGTGATTTTCGTTTAGATCATTTTGGTGGTTCTTCGATAATCATAAACTTAGTCTTTTGGTGATACCATAAGGTATTGGATGTGGGTAAGATTCTTGGTAAAGGTATTTTTCATAATTTATACAATTCTCAAATCTTGAGTAGTGTGAGAGGAAGAGGGGGTGAGGGTTGTATTTATAGTGGAGGAGGGGAGGGGTTTTTCATTATTTTAATCATTAGTTTAATATTTTTTTCCAAGACCACGAATAGTCTTGACTCATGTGACCCAAAATAGTAATAAGCGAATGTGAGTTCGAACCAATGGCCATTTACATCATCCATGACTCAAGCATTATGTAGAAATTTATTTATTTAGCATATTTTTTAATTATCAAATTTAATTATTTACCAAAAATTCAAGTATTTCAGAAAAATACCTAAAATTCACCCTAACCATTTTTCAACAAGTAGAATTGAAAAATGAACTCCATTTTTTGAAAATAATTTTATAAATATGATTAATTTAATTTTTTAATAAAATCATAATTTATTCAAAAAATAACAATTTAAAAAATATAACTCATTTATATCCCCATGAAAAATTAATAAAGATCTCATTATCTTATAACCTTAAAAATATAAAATAATAATATGGTTTACTATTCATAAGGTTCATATTTCTATTCAAATTACTATTCATAATGGTATGTTACTATTCACCAAAAAACAAGTTGGTTATATCAAACTCCGAATAACTTATTGATCACAACCATATATGTCTATTTTTAAAAATTCAAATCATAAAAGCGGAAACATTATGTTTAATGGATAGTTTATAACTATATCCTTAAAAAAGTGTCATTATGTAGAGAATCAGTGTTTCGTGAATTTTAATTTATTTTTTAAAACATTGGGGTGTTACATTCTCCTTACCTTATGGAAATTGCATCCTCCCAATATTATTTACTTATTAAACAAAATTAGGGTACCTTTCCCTCGTAGCATTTTCATATTCCCATATTACTTCTTCAATTGTGTGGTTTCTCCAAAAAAACCTTTACATGGTGTATTACTGTATTCTTTAATACTTGTTCTCTTTGATTAAGAATCTGAATAGGTTTTTATTCATAAGAGAGGTTCTCTTCCAGCTGAACTACTTCTGGGCTCAAAACATAAGATAGATCTGGCACATAATTTCTCAATATCAAAACATGAAAAACATTGTGTACTTGAGATAAACTCGAAGGAAAAGCTTCTCTTTAAAAAACCAGTCCAACTTTCCCCATGATTTCATAAGGTCCAATGAACCATGGACTCAGCTTTCCTTTCTTACCAAAACACATAACACTTTTCCATGGTGAGATTCTAAGAAAAAAATGATCACCTGCCTCAAAAGAAAAGTGTTTCCTCCTATTATCTACATAACGTTTCTTCTTGCTCTGAGTTTTCCTCATCTGTTGCTGCATCATCTTCACTTTTTTATCCATTTCCTCTTCTAATTCTGTTCCCATTAACTTTCTTTCCCCGAATTCACCATAAAAAGTTGGATTTTGACACCTCTTACCATATAACACCTCAAAATGTGTCATCTATATACTAAAATGAAAAATTTTATTATAAGAAAATTAAACAAAAGAAATATGATGATCCCAACTTCCCTGATAATCCATTAAACAAGTTCAAATAATATCCTACAAAGTCTGAATTGTTTGTTCTGACTACCCATCTGAATGATTATGAAAAGTTATAATGTGATTTAATTATATTCCCAATGACTTTGAAGGCCTTTAAATAAATTATAAGTGAACCTATGATCATGTTCAGATATAATTGAAATATGAAATCCATATAACCTGACAATATCTTTGTGGTAAAGTGTAGAAAGTTGATCCAAAGACATGGTATCTCTAATAGGAGGGAAATGTGCAGATTTAGTCATTCGATCAACAATAACCCATATTGCATTGTTACCTCGAGAATTATTTGGCAGTCCCATAATGAAGTCATTGATATATTTTCCCATTTCAACTCCAATAATGGTAAAGGATGAAGTATCCCCTTTGGTAAATTATACTCTACTTTAACCTGTTAACATTTCAAATATTTCATAGTAAAATATTTAATATCTCTTTTCATTCCATCACACCAGTAATACTCCTGATGGTCTCTGTACATCTTTAGGCTGCTAGGACGAACTGAAAATAGAAATATATAATCTTTTCACAACAATTATTTATTTATTTGATAATCACAAGGCACACATAATCTCTTTCCAAATCTTAGAATAAAATCTTTATCAATGTTAAATTCTGAAAAATTACCCATTTTAACCAATTCTTCCTTTTTCTGTACCTCCCCATCTTTCTTCTGCACTTTCTTAATTTTTTCTGAAAAAGTTTACTGCACTGAAACCTGAAACTAAATAGAGTAATTTCTTGAACCAACAACTTCCAAGACAAAATTAATTAAATTATTAATCAAAGGGTCTTGTTTGAGTCGTAACATAGTTAATGATGCATGATGTTTTTGACTCAAGGTATCTTCCACTTTGTTTAATTTTCTAGGATGCTAATTGATCGTGCAATAATAATCTTTTATGAATTAAATTCATATTCTCTACCTCATGTTTAATTCATTGTGAGTGAATATATACTTTGTACTTTTGTGGTCAGTATATATTTCACATTTGGATCCATATAAATAATGCCTCAAAATTTTTAAAGAGAAAATCATAGATACTGATTCTAAATCATGTGTGGGATAATTTAACTCATGAGGTTTTATTTGTCTTGAAGAAGAATAAATTACCTGATCCATCTACATTAGAACAAAACTAAGTCCATTTAATTAAGAATAATTTTAGATGAAAAACTCACCATTTCTAGAAGGCAGGGTCAGAACTGGAGCATTCCCCAATCTTCTTTTCAATTCTTGAAAACAATCAACACATTATTTTGTCCTTATGAATTTAACTCCTTTTCAAGTTAACTTAGTTAATAGACAAGATAACCATGAATTTTTTTTAAAAAACCTCTGATAATGGCCTACCAAACCAAGAAAACTATGAATCTTAGTTACATTTGTGGGTCTTGGACATTCTTCAACAACTTTCATTTTAGTAGGATCAACAGTTATGCTATCTTTAGAAACAATGTGACCAAGGAAAGAAATTTTTTTTAACCAAAATTCACAATTTCTGAATTTCCCATATAATTTATTTTATTTTAATATTTTCAAAACAACCCTTAGATATTTTTCATGTTCCTCTTTACTTCTAGAATATAAAATAATTTCATTAATAAAAACAACCATAAACTTATCCAAAAAATCATGAAATATTCTATTCATAAGATCCATGAATAAATTAGGTGCATTAGTTAACTCAAATGGCATAAAAACAAATTCATATTGACCATATCTAGTTTAAAAACATGTTTTTGGAATTTCATCCTTTTACATATTTAGCTGATGGCACCCAAATATCAATTCAATCTGGGAAAAATACTGAGCTCCCTGGAGCTGATCAAACAAGTCATCAATGTGACAAAAAGGATGCATATTCTTAATATTAATTTTATTCAAAGAACTATAATCAATGAAAAGTCTCAAGGAACCATATTTATTTTTAACAAACAAAATGGGATCTCCCTATGATAAAGTTCTAGGATGAATGAATCCTTTATAAAGCAACTCCTGCAACTAATTTTTCAATTCAAGAAGTTCCATTTGATCCATTAGATAAAGGGGTTTTGAAATTGGATTAGAATCAAGAACTAAGTCAATTTTGAATTCAACTTTATAGTTAGGTATAACACTGGGTAACTCATCACGAAATACATCAAAGTATTCATTTACCACTTAAACATCATTAATATGAATAGTTCCTTTATTTTCAATAATATGATCAAGATAACATTCATTTCCATCTTTCAATAGTTTCTTAGCTTCCTTATATGTTATTAATTGTATGGGTTAATTCTTTTATTAAAACTGAAATTATTTCTAGAAAAAAAACTTATTTACCTATAAAATCAATCTTCGCATGATAAACAGAAAGTCAATCCATACCCATAATGACATCAAACTCTACTAAAGGAAAAACAACAAGGTTTTCTGGTAATTTCATTCCATAGATAAAAATATTAATATTTTTAAAATTATATTTTGTTGTAACATTTCCCCCTATTGTTTTAACAATAAGTTATGGTCTCGTTTCTTGGGGTGAAATTTCCAATTTACTAGAAAATTTCTCAAAAAAAAGGAATGTTAGACCCCATATTAAACAAGACTTTAGAAAAATCTGGGTAAATAAACAAATTACATGATACCACTTCATTATATGGCCCTAAATCTATTGAATTAGTCGCAAAGGATATCACTACACCTTTTTTCTTGTAGTTTGGCTACTTTTCATCACTCGAATCATTCTTTGGGTAGGAATTTTCATAATGACTCATCTCACCACATTTTGAAACACATTACAGTTCAATTATAATAATTGATCTTAAGATCATAATCATTACAATCTCAGGCCATATTCCTAAACTTACCACATCAAAAACACTTCCCATTTTAGTTAAGACATTCCAAAGGGTTCTTTTTACAAAACTTTTCACAAACTAGAAACTGTACTTTCTTACCATCAGCTTTATTTAATTGATTATTACCCATCGCTTTCTATTTGGATCTCTTCTTCTATTTGTCTTTAAATTACATGAGATCGTTAGAAAACTCCATTTATACCATCTCAGAAAATTGTAAAAAAAATTCAATACTTTTGAATTCTTGGGAGTCCAATGCTATTCGGTATCTTGGCTTCAGTCGTGAGTAAAAGAAATTGATTTTTCTATTAATATCCTGAATAAAATTTGGAGAATATCTTTCCAGTCAGGTGAAGTTTTCTTTATACAAGGCCACTAAATCTTCCTCGTTTTTCCTCATTTCATGGAATTTCTTCTCCATCCTAATTTGAACCATCTTAGGAAAATATTTTTCAAGGAAAATAATTTTAAATTCATCTCACTCTAAATCTTCAATCTCTTATCTATCCCTAATATTCTTGAAAATTTTCCACCTATGATCAGATCCACCTTTAAAATGATAAATGAAAAGAATAAACTTTTGATTATCTGAACATCACATAACATCAAATATCTTTTCAAAAGATTTAATCTATCCTTCAGCCACTACTGGGTCAGAATATCCACTGCAAACAGGAGGGTGTTGCCTCATAAAATGTTCCACTATCATCATGTTCCTTTGTGGTGTCTTTGGTTATTCTCTTGTATGGATTCCACAACTATTTATTACCTATTTAATTTAAGTCATTACTGTAAAAAACTACTTGGTTCCAATTCCCACTGTTCCTGGTTGTGGATTTAGAATGATATTAGCCTCTCGGTTCTGTACAACTTCATCTTTCTTATTTCTTCTGTAGAAAAACCATTCTGATCAGACATGTCTTAGATGAAGCAACATGGTAATATTTAAATTATATACCATTTCAACATAAAAATAAGGTAAAAACATTTATGGTATTCTATTAACATCATCCTAACCCTTAAAGTTATCTAAATCATGCTCTAATACCAACTATAAGAATTGGCATTAAACATTGCATAATTTATCAATTTAAACTAGATTTAACTTATTTATATTCCGAAAGATATTTTAGGTTTATATTTTAGAAATTAAGAAAATAATTCATACATATAAATCCACAATCATACAAAGTGGTTACCATTAAAACAGTATACATTTCTTCAAAAACAAACAAATTTTAACACAAAATAACAATATGATTTCTTTGAAAAATATTCATAACATTTAAATTGACTTCCTTATTTCTCTTACACATCCTTATTACCTGTGAAAAACATTTAAAAACATGATATGATCATAAAAATATCATTAAAGGAAATAAAAATAAAGAAAGAAACCATTACTCCATGATTACTCATAAACATATGAAATTATTTCAAAACGACATACTTCTTACCCATATATACTTACTTTGTGAAACATGAGATTTACATAAAAAATTATGGAACATATATATATAAAAACATAAAGTTATATTGGGGAATTTATTATATCATAACCCTCATGGATACCTTATGATTTGTAACCCTCACTGCTACCTTACAATGTAACTCCTGCGACTACCTTATGGTGTAACTATAGCAATTACACGTGGAGTAACCATATGTCCAACCTAAAACTTAAAGATACCCAATGAATTTGAGGGATATATAGGTCCCACAAGTCATCATAAATAATTCCCAATAAACATAACATAATCATAAAACATTAATAATTTCATAAAACCATTGGTTATGAATTTTTTAAAATAGAATTTTAAAAGAGGACTTTTAATAGAAAGTCCCTTACAACAATTATATAATTCAAGGGAGATTTAATATAATAAAATTATTATGTGTATGAACTGTAAATACACACAATTAATCATAATATAAATGAAATTTATTACACAAATAATCTCATTAGCACATAGTTATAAAGTAGAAGGTTAACTCAAAGAATGGAAATTGGGTTGTGAATTCCCTTACCTCAATTTCATCTTACTTAAAATGTGATTAACCCTCCTATATAATGGTTAAAAGAGTGTTATTAATATTTAATAGAAACATATTTATGTTTATAACACCTTATATTGTCAATTTATAACATAATTCCGCCCATTAATTAATAATATTTTGTTATTTTCATTGTTTTGGGTGTATTCTTTACATGGTTTCCATGGTTGGCTCGTAAAGGATTTTCTTATTGAAAGGAAGAGAATATCCAAAATTGGAATGAGTTGTTATTAATATGTTTCTATAATGTTAAATTATTCCATAAATAATTTTTTTTACATTTTATGAAGATTAATCCTTATATAAATCATTAGTGATTTTCATTTAGATCATTTTGGTGGTTCTTAGATAATCACAAACTTGTTTCATTGTATAACATTAATATTATGAATATAGGTTAATTAAAAAACATAATATAGGTAATATCATATAATTTAGAACCTATTTAAACCATTAAAATGTTTTTACAACCATCATTGAAGGAATGGAAGGAAATTGAAAACACATCATCTACGATTTTGGTAAATCAGCACATCACGGACGTTGTTTTTATTTTTAGAATAAGAGGGGCGAGGAGAAGAATTAAATTGATGAATTTTTACATAAACATAATAACATCCATAATATATAAAATTTTGGAGCTTTCAAGCCTCTTGTATAAGAGGAGGAGAAGGTAGTATACGAAAATAAAAGATTGGAAAGAATACACAAGTAAATAAAAGAGGATTTTTACCTCTTGATCTCTTCTCTTTGAGATCCTCCATAAGGCCTTTGATTTTGGCCTTTTGGTAAAACCATTAGGTCTTGGACATGGGTAAGAGCCTCTGGAAGGGTATTTGGTAGAATTTAGACAATTTTCAAATCTTGAGAGGTGTGAGGGGAAGAGGGGGTGAGTGTGGAATTTATAGTGAAGGAGAGGAGGGGTTTTCCATTATTTTTATCATTAATTTAATATTTTTGCTCAAGAATTTGAATAGTCTTGATTAATGTGACCCAACATAGTAATAATTGTATGTTATTTATAACCAATGACCATTTACATCATCCATGACTCAAGAATGATTCATAAATTCATTTATTTAGCATATTTCGTAATTATCAAATTTAACTATTCCCCAAAAATTCAAGTATTTCAGAAAAATCCCAAATTTTTACCCTGACCATTTTTCAACATGTAGAATTAAAAAATGAATGATATTTTTTTGAAAATAATTTTCTAAATATAATTAATTTAATTTTTAAATAAAATCATAATTTATTCGAAAAAATAACAATTTCAAAACTATAACTCGTTTTATATCACCTTGAAACATTAATCAAGATCTCATTATATTATAAACTTATGAAAATAAAATAATAATATAATTTACTACTCATAAGGGTTATTTTACTATTCATGTTACTATTCATAAGGGTATGTTACTATTCACCAAAAAAAATTTGGTTCTATCAGAATCCAAATAACATACTGATCACAACTGTTGATGTCCTTTTTTTGAAATTCAAATCATAGAAGCGGAAAAATTATGTTTAACAGCTATTTTATAACTAGAACCTTCAAAAAAAATCATAATGTATAGAATCAATGTTTCATTCATTTTAATTTATTTTTTAAAACCTTGGGGTGTTACAAGACAACTAATGTTGTTCCCTTACACAACATATTTAAACTAAGTCTTACCTTTATGTAGTTCATATTTACCCTTAAATGAATTAGCTTTATGCAGTGAGTATTAGTTACCCATATGCATCCTATGAATAATTATTTTTACCCACATTCAAGAAATATAATTCTTTTATTTCCATTAAAAATATCAAGACATACACAAAATCATTTCTTGGATAAATTAAAGTATTCCTATATTAATATGATGAATCACAGGGAATAAATTATTGATTATGTGTGTGATATTCAAAATACAGGTAATGGATGTTTCCAGGTTTATTTTCTAATTTTTGGTTTAAATAGGATAAAAAAGAAATATAAAACACTATGTTAAGAAAATACATGATATTTTTGTATTCTATAGTGTTTTTTTCTATAAAAATGGATAAGGAAATAAGTAGAGATAATATAAGCAAGAGAACTATGATCCATTATTGTTGAAATACTAAAGCACTGTTAGTTTTTCAAAATCTTCTTATTCTGCATCAATTCAAGAGGGGATGAAGTTCACTACTCCACACCAGATTCTTCTATGTCATATTATAGGATTTAGGTTTGTTTTATTTTTTTTAAGTTTCTGTAATTAATTTTTAACACATGGTTCTACCTCAATTACAAAAGTTAGTGTTTGGTTATGCTCACCTGGACAAAAGTCAGGTTTACTGGGTTATTTCTGCACCCATAAAAGGTTTATTGGCAGGTGAGGGATGCTCTTGTAAAATTTGGGTTCTTCATATTTTTGTAAAAGGTAATAAAGGTATGTTATATCTTTTAATAGACTAGGTTGAAGTCTACACCTATAGAATACTTGTTATTCTCACTGTTTTAGTGGGTATTAGTCCTCTCACTGAGTTAGAAGGGACTAATGAGTAAACTAGGATCCTAGTTATCAAAAACACTATAGAAATCAAGGTGTTATTTATTTTTATTTTTATTCTACTTATTATATATTTGAACACATCAATAAATTTCATCTATTATTGTGTTTACAATAAACAATACTCTAATAATCATGATTAAGTCATAAAAGTTTAAAAGGACAATTCACCCCCCCCCCCCCCCGTAGTCTAGTCCATCATACCATAGATATATGGGAAAACACCTCAAAAACTTAGTCTTCCAAAAATATAAATCTAATGAGACTTAAGGGGTCATCCAGGGGATAAATTTCAAAGTAAAATAGATTTAAGTGAAAGTACGGAGTGAATCAGTACCTGAGGTAAGGGATCTTAAAAAACCACCTATGTTTCTTTCAAATTATGCATTATCTTTCCTTTTATCCCTATATATATTTTATTATCATGTATTTAATACATATTCTATATATATTATCTTTACATATATATTATTTTTACATTACCTTTATTTTAGAGACATTTAATGTTTTATGTTTCCTTTGAAATTCCAACTTGTAAGTAAACCCACCTTAAAAACAATTTCTGATTTCTCATTCCAATGATAAGTGTTACCTTTATAAAATGGTTTTAACCATGAATGGTTTATAAATACCCAAATTATATTATATAGAACCCTACTAGTTCAATTATGGTTTAAAGAAAAATAATAATCCATTTACTTCTTTAAAATTTCCTTTTCTCACTTTCAAAAGCATCACCTATATGGTTAGTTTTCATTCTTACTTATCCTTGGTCCTTTTCATGATTTTACTAATATTAGAACCATATATTCAAAGAACTATATTCCTTTATTAAAATATTAACATCCAAAATTATTTAATACCTTATTTTTTGATTTCTTATAATATATCCTTCGGTTATGATTTGAGACAAGATTACAAAACCCACTTCTTTCTCATGGGTTTTGTCATGATTATGCGTTATGTATAGTTTATTTTAATCGTGTATAAAATGTATGAATGTATATATTGTGATTTTAATTATGTGACATATGGTCATAGAATTATATATCACTTAGATGCATTGGGTAATATTTTCATCTCATAAGATACCATGTATGGTGCACATGTGGTTAGCCTAAGGACACTATGTTATGTGACGGGTGGGAATGTAATTATATATCCCTCCAATGCATTATGTAATGTTTTAATCCCATGAGATACTATGTTTGGTTAATAAGAATTTAGTATAAGAACACTATGTTATGTGACAGGTGATCCTAGAATTATATAATCCTCTAATGTATTAGGTAATGTTTTCATCTCATAAGATACCTTGTATGGTGCACAGGTGGTTATCCTGAGAATAATATGTTATATGATGAGTGGGACTAAGATTTTACAACCCTCCAATGAATTGGGTAGATCTTTATATCTAATGAGATATTATATATGGGATTATTTCGTGAACCTAATCCACTATGGGACTTGTTCCACTGTAAGATGATAGTCTTGGGAGTGAACCTTAACCTATAATTATGATATCATGCTTTATGTTGATGCCACGTGTTATGATTCCATGATATTAATATTTCATTTCTAAATGTAATGTTCCCATTATTATGGTCATTCTCTTTTAATAATATCTTTTTATGCTTCTTGTATCACATGTTATGCTTGGTTGTCATGTTTATTTCCTTATTAGGATTTCTATCTCACCCTTTTCCTTGTGTATTTTTTCCCAAGGTATCCTATGCAATTTTAAAATATTTATGAAAGTTAAGATCAATATGTGGAGTTTTAAATAAATATAGTGTAATTTATATTTAATATGATTTAATTATGTGTCTAATATATGAATATTCTATAACTCTCAATCCTTGGATTGTATTTGTTGGTAAACTATGTTAAAAATCATGAAATAAAATGTGTTTTAAGCCTTGTGTTGTTATATAATACCCTACTTCAGTTGAAATCCTTTCACCACTAGACCTGACTTATACATATTCCTTACATAAAATTCCTCTATAAAATGGAACATTAACTTATTCTCAAGTTACCTTTTCTCCAGTGGTAACTCAGTCATATCCCACATTCTATTGGAATCCAATAAATGCATTTATTCATTCATAAATAATTCCTACTTTTTAGATTCAATGAGATTGGTCACCTATTATATGTTTTTAGGTTCTACCTCATCTGTTAGAAATAAAAAATTCATGTTGGTCCAAAAACATCTGGACTGGCTTCTTGACTTTGGATGATCTATATAATTGAACTTGTGACTCTTCTCTTTTCAGTAATACATCTTCTAGTTATCTATCTTCTGAAGACCTATTTTCTGATATTCTAATTTTTGGATATTTTCCTCAGTAATTCTATAACAACATCCATTAGTCTCAATTTTGTACTTCTATTGATTCCTTATAAAGTCTATAAAACTTGTCTTCATATAGTATCCCCATTCAAATCAATTTGGACTTGATCAATTGATTATATGCTCTCAAAATCAACCTTAGAAAAGTTCCAGTATTTCCAAATAACCATTTAATTTAAGAGAACATATTGTCTCATTATTAATTTTCATTTATCATCTTCCCATATTATAAATATAAAATATATATTTCCATATCCTATAAGGAAACATGTTCTTAACTTCTCTTCAAATTTATATCGATCCTTATCATCCACATTGATGTAGGTAATGATGATGAAAATTTTTAGGTAGTTAAATTATAGTTTTTTACCATAACATAGATATCACACCCTTATTTTTATTTTCATTATTTAATTATTTATTTATGAGTCTATACTTTTCTCCTCATGTTTCAGGCATGTCTCCATGAACATTTCAAGTTTTGGAAATACAATTTAGGGTGCATGGTTAGCCATCACAATTAGTGATAACCATAGACAACCATGTAATTGGGTCTACAACCTTGATATATATATTTTTAATGGTTGTTATATGGTTTTCCTTACTGTTCATCCAAACCAGGAAAGTCTCCAGGTGACTCCAACTAGGCGTGCATGATTGGATCATGGTTTGGCAAGTCATGTGACCTGCTATATGGATTAAAATTAGGAATTTTCCAATTTTTCCCTTATGAAATAAGAACTCAAATGGGTTCTATCATTAACCATTCAATCCATATACTATGTTCACCCCTCTAAATAAATTCCTCACCCTTCTAAAGTTAATCCATGGGGTTTATTCATGATTTGAGTTTGGATCATCATGATAATGTCTTTTTTTCTTTCTATTCTTGTTTCCTCTAGTTTTTCTCTTAATTATAGATGATGTATCTCTTTTAATGAAACATAAGGAGGTATTTTGACCTAATTTCTTATTTATTTGGATGTTAGGGTGTGAAGTTGGTTCTTTAATCCTTGTTCCTTCTATATCTGAGGGTTTTATAACATTTGAACACATTTGAGGTAGGTATATCAATCCCTTTCCTTTTAAAATCATGAAATGAGATTCTTTAATCTTTAAAAATTAATTTTAATTAAAATTGATTATTTTATTAAATACATGAATTTATTTTGAAATATATATAATCTAATGGTTTTATTTAATATATTTTTTTCAATATTTTCAAGTTCTTATACTTTAATACTGAAAATATATGTATGTTATGTGATTGATAAAATGTGGAAGAGGTTTTACAAAGGATTTTGGGTGTTTTATGTGATGATTAGAACTTAATAAAATTATATAAGTTTATTTTTAATGTTTTAATGTGGTTTATTTGGGTTATTTCTATTTTTTAGGTTTTGATGGTTTTACTTATAAATTATAATGTCTTTATATGTGACTTGAAATGTGTCCCTTCACTTGATCCTTTAGCATTCCTTATGAATATTTATATATACGTGGGTGATATGTATATATCTATATATAAATGTTTGTGTGCATGTAAATATTTTTAAATTCCATAAAATGTTGTTGATAAAACCTTGTTTCTCAAATTGTCCCTTGATTTTGAAAATGATATCTTAAGAAATTTGAAATTGTGTGTTTTGTAAGTTTGGTTTAAAGTCTTGTTTAGTACTTTGAGAAACGGGTTTTACACTTCCTCTGGACATTAAATTGAAATTTAAAGAAAGTAAGTTATTATTAGAAATTTAATACTATTTTTAAATAATAAGGCCCATTTGGTACCTTGAAATGGTTTTTATAGAGTTAAATCACCCTCAATAGAATCTCATTCCTTTTGGTTATATTGAGATATGGTTATGGTTTTAAAATGGGTTCTTTAACATGAATTGGTGTAGGTATGTGGCGTTGGAACCAAGGATGTTATTTGTTGAAAAAGGAGTATGGTTTTTGTTTTTTGTCAATATTATCATGGATAATTAGGGAGATTGCAAGGGAATGGGTTATACAGTTCTAGCCAAAAGCAGTTTTGAAGATGACGTCATTTCCTAGTGTTTTCCAAATTTTTGGGTCCAAAATTTGGAGAATAGAAAGAATTGAGAAAATTGGTTCTTCTTAGAGGATTTATGGAAATACGTAAATGGATGGAGTTTCACAAATATGGGCTTCTTGATTTGTGTTTCAAAAATATTTAAAGAAACGAGACGGTGTGCTCTGCGATTACGAGAGTTTGATCTTTGAGCTTCACGAAAGGTATTATTCTAGAATAAACATTTCATTTCAATGGAAAAGGAATGGTTTTCCTAAATACAAGCATGAAAATTTAGAATAAATTAATCTTTTCCATTTGAGATAGTGTTTCTTTGTGGTTATGATGAGCTCTACAAATTAGGAAATTCAGAGAAACTTTGCGAGATGGAGGAAGCACTGCATAGATGTTCTGACCAATCTAGATTTCATGCCTGAAGAAGCAGAGCTCCATGTTTAGATATGCCAATAAATAAAATTCCACCCCTCTTCTTTTATGAAGATTTGAAGAGAGAAAATATGGTATCTCTTGGACTACACGAACCAAGGGGTACTCCGTGAATTAGATTTTTCTTTATGATCTTGAGCTTCGCAAAGAGACTTCTAAAGTCTTAAATGATGACAATGCTTCTAAGTTAGGAGTGATTCAAAAATATGGAGTGTTCAACATTGGCTTAGTGAGCTTCGCGAAGTAGGTTTCTCTACGAGGCATTAAGCTCCATGAAGGGTGTTTCTCTGTGAGGTAGTGGGCTCTGTGAAGGGTTATTCTCTACGAGGTAGAGAGCTCTGCAAAGGGTTGATGTAATGTTCTGGACCCTCCTGGTTCAGTACATTTCCAAAAACCTGGTTCCACCAAATTGTTCCACCGCTATGGTGGCATTGTTCATGGTGAAACCGTTACGGTGGAACCGTCATGATCCCACCATTATGGTGTCACCGCTTACATTATCTCACCAAACTGGTAGCACCATCATGATTTCTCACCGAAACGGAGGCACCGTGGCAATGGCACTGTGATGGTGGAAATGTGATGGTGGCATCGTAACAGTGGAACCACGAAGGTGGCACCATGAGGTGACACCATGACCATGGCACTGCTATAGTGTCTCACAAAACGGTGTCCCACCCTTGTTATTTTTTCCAGTTTCTGACTTTTTTTTTTCCAAAATGTATCTTTTGACGTAAAAGTGTTTTAGTACCCCTATTAAAGCCATTTAAGATCCCATAAATGATATCTAAAATCCCCCAATATTGGTGCGACCCTTGACTTAATAAAACGTGTGCATTTTTCCTTAGTGTCACACCCTTTTCCCATACCTTCCAAGTTCTTCCCCTGTTACATGTTTTCCTCTATTTAAAGGAAACCCTTTAAATCATAGTTATTATGGACACCTCTACAATGATAATTATTAAATAACAATTAATTCCATCATGTGTAACTATCGAACTGTGTAGTGAAACCATAATCTGCCTTTAAATCTGTTCAAGATTTCATATCCCGTAAATCCCGGATCTCACCTTTCTATCGCATGGGAATTATTTCTTCCTCTTGGATGGTCTCCTTACCTTTATGTGGTGCGTTTGGAGTCCCCCTTCCCAACTCTAGTGGTTCACCTATACTGGATCCTCTCCTACTCACCCTTGGAGTCCTCAAAGTTCCTCGCCTTCAAGTCATGTATCCCTGGTTCTCAGCGTGTGGAGAAAAACTTTGATCGTTGATCATCCAAATAGGTTTATTCCTTCGTCTCTCTTTATTGTTTATCATATGGGTGGGTATTCTAATCTTTTTATGTGGATGGATGAAACCAAACTTTAACTAAGATAATAAATAGACTTTTAAAAAATGAAGGGGTGTGTTTGATGATGTTGTTGTAATCTTTTACGCTTGCTTATATGTTATAAATTGTATGGGCTTCAGTCCACTGAAAATAATGGTCATTAGTGGCCTTTACTTTATCACTAATGTACCCCTGTCTTATGTGATGATTTAATGGTTTTAACATGGAAATTGGTTATCATGTAAACTCAGTTAATTAAATGGAGGTCCAGGGAACAAGAATCCTTGTGTGATCACCCCGATTATCAAAATAGAAACGAAGGAACTCAATGAATGGTGTGCTTAAATCTGGAAACACCCTTTCTCTGTCTTGGTAATATGTGTGGTTGTTCAACTTGATTATTTTTGGGTTACATGGATGGGGATGGGATCCCTTATTGTGGTGCAGTTGTTGGTTTGTAGATCTAAGGCCATGTGGGGACACATGGTGGGGCTTGGTTTGGTTCCAGTACTTTGAGAGATCTCCCGGATACCTTTTCTTGTTTTAACATTACAAGAGAACCAGGTGTGAATGCTTAAATAATTGTTTGGTTGTTTTCTCCTTTCTCAGTTTTTGGATGTGCCTGTTAGTTTTCCGATAGTGAAAAATTATTTAAATGGAATCACTTTAATTTGATAACCAGAATGGGTTCAATGGGGAATTGTTTTCTAGGAATGAGTTGTGACTTGGTTGTAGTTGTTGTGATTTTTATGAATGAATAGTAACGAGGGTGTTTTTGTATGGGATAGTTTTGGAACCCCTATTTTGGGAAGAGTTCTTGTTTACCTATATATATAATTCAGTTCTTATGTTTCTTATTCGCGCCCCGCCAAAGTTCAGAACTTCATTCCGAACACCCCCATTTCATGGGGGGGTGTTTTTTTCCCAACAATTCTATGAGTGGTTGGTTATTAGATACTTTTCTTATCCCTTTCTCGAGTATCCCAACATTAATCAGCCAGGATATTATGGCTTGAGGTCTATTATATCCCAAGATTCTTTGGGTGGGGTATGTTGTGGTGGTTGGCCCAGGTGTGTGGGTAGGTTAATTCCCAAGTTTCTTCGAGATGAGGCCCAGGTGTCTTCGGGCGTGGTGGTAGTTGTTCTAGCCCAGGTGTCGGTGGGTGTGGTTACGTGTGGTTGTTGGACAAGTGCTTGCAGGAAGAATGTGTGGTTTTGACCTAGGTGTTTGTGGGTGATATGTGAGGTTGTGGTATCTCATGTGTGTGGGGGAGGGGTATGGTAGTGGGACTACGATGAGAATGGTGGGAGAGGTCTGATGCATAGGTTTTCTTAAATAACCAGTGGGAAAGTGGTGTGGGATACCAAAACATCAATGTGTTATTACTATTACTTTACATGACTTGTGTTGTTTGGGGGGTGTTCCTTGGTGAGGTTCGGGTGGATAGTTTCCTTTCTAGGTACTTTGGTGGTCTCCTTTTCTCATGGGGCATTAGAATTCCTCCTCACTTGTGCACAAGAGCTTTTGGTTTTCCCTACTGAGTATACCTGTATACTCACCCTACGTATATAAATCTACTTTCAGGTCTCCAGAAGGACTTCGAGGACTATGCGGGACCATACTAGTTCGGACTTTGGGAAATTTTTTGTTTGGTATTTTTCTTTTCTTTGGTATTTACCTTTGAAGTTTTCATGTATTGCAATACTTATTATTGAAACATTCATATGGGAATATATTGTTTGGGATTTAGTTTTACTCTTAATTTTGGTGTTGTTTGGGATTTACTTTCTTATCTCTTGATCCTACTAAATAATAATGGTAATGCCTTCCATTTTTCATGTGATTTTATACCCTTGGTGCTGGTCACCACTCCGAGACATATTGAAGGTGGGTCTTAGGGGTCATTATCTCTCCTTTAACTTGAATAAGGAAGGGTACGGAAACGTGTTGTCCCTTCCCTCATCTTGGTGAAGGTGTATCATGACAAGATGGTATCAAAAGAGTGGTTGAGATATAGGATAGATTTCAGAGTTAGGAATATTGAGGATTTCATGGGATGGTATGGAAATAGTGTTAGTAAATCTTGGCACGTGATATAGGCCAAGGAAGACCGGCTAGGACATGGGATTTTCGGGGCCCCTGTGATTTGATGCAAGGACTCTGAACCTACCGAACGACCAAGTGAGGCTACACTAATTACCAATTAGATACCCTAGGAAAGGTATATGCATCATAATGACTTATGTTCCTATGTGTCCTGGGTATTTTGGGGAATTAAAAATGTATAAGAAAAATTAAAAGTAATCTTTTACACTACTCGGGCTTAGGCGTTCCTTGTTTACCTTGCAGCTATGGCACCCAGACGATGACCATGGGTGGTGTGAGTGATTGAGGTCTGAAGGTTGATTTGGATGGTCAGTAGAGGGCTGACTGAGAGGAGGAGGACAATCAGTGGCATAGGATTATTCCTGCCTTTCAACGACATACCCTCATGAAGTACGAGGGCAGTGCCTCAGATATGGAGAGAGAGAGCTGCCTCGAGGAGCTAGTGATAGCCTTTAGCTTGATCCGGGGTCTGACGGAGTACAGGGGTCCTTTGGCTATAAGCCAGATGCGGCGAGCAGCACTTCAGTGGTGGATGAGGGAGGCATATGTTTTGTGGACTGACTTTGAGAGGGAGTTCTGGGAACAATTCCTCACTTCCATGATGAAGGATGAGAAGTGGTAGAAGCTAATCTCCCTAAAGAAAGGTAGCATGTTAGTAAGGGAGTTGCAGATCAAGTTCAAGGATCTCATTCGTTTTTCTCCAGACCTCTTTCCGGATGAGGAGTCGCAGGCGAGGCCTTTAGAGGAGGCACTATAACCTTCTCTTCAGAATTATGTTACTCACTCCACCCTACCGATGTACTTGGAGGTCCGGAAGAAGGCTGAAGTGGTGGAGATAATTCATATGATGGGAAGTGTGCTACGAGAGGGGAGCCAATTGGGCTTGTCAAAGGGAAAGGCCGTCAGTAGCAGGCCTCCAGTGTTAGGACCTTCCAAGTTTCGGCCAGTGGGGAGCAGGCCCCAGTAGTTCTAGTTCTGATCTCCTAGTCCTCACCCTTTCCTTGCAGGCCCAAGACTGAGAGGCTTCATCTGTGTCAGTCGTGAGCACCTTCAGAGTCAGTGCCCGGCCCGAGTGTAGTATATTGGGGGTTGGTAGGTTCAGCACCCACCTCAATAATAGCAGTTTCCAGCCAGGCCTTTTCATCAGTAGCAGTAAGGAAAGAGAGCTCCCGCTTCTCCGAGAGAAGATGTTGTGGGAGGAGGCTGAACTCAGGGTTCTCCTCATGGACCTTGACTAGGGTGTAGTCAAGGGGGCGGCCAATATCTAAGGGGCATAGGAGCTGAGCATGGGCAGTTACATGCTAAAAAGGTAGCAGTTCCAGTAGGTTAGGAAGTCATCCAAGGTATGGTCAACTTGTTTAGTACTCTTGCCTATGCCTTGTTTGATTTAGAATCTTGTACTCCTTTGTATCACCCATTCTAACCCATGATTTGGGTCTATAAGTAGAGATACCTCTCATACCCTTGGTTTTGAGTAAAGTAGTCGGAGGTAAGGTCACCTTGTCTCTTATTTTCCGAAGATGTAGACTGATGCTGGGACCACATCAGTCCAGTGGGGAACTTCTTTTGCTGTAGATGTAGCCATACGATGTCATTTTAGGCATCGACTGGCTGTTCTCTATTTGTTCTATTATCGACTGCTTCCGAATAAGATTCATGTTTTCAGATATGGGCGAACAACATGTGACTTTTGTCAACGAGTGAGTTTTATAGGGAGGCAGCTGGTGAGTGGATCCCCTTCTTTCCTTGTTAGCTGAGCTGTCAATGGATTCATAAGATATAGAAATGGTGGAAGTCCTATGGATTGTCAGTGAATTCATGGATGTCTTCCCTGAATAGGTGGTGAATCTACCCCCTCGATGTGATGTTGAGTTCGGGATAGACTTGTAACTTGATGCCCATCTGATTTCGATGGCTTCCTGTCTTATGGTGCCTTCTGAGCTGTAGGAGTTACGGATTCAAATTGATGATCTAATGAAGAAGGTTTTTGTTCGACCAAGCACATCACCATGGGGAACTCTGTTCTTGTTCGTGAAGAAGGAAAATGGTGGTCTTAGGATGTGCATAGATTAATGAAGACTAAATCGGGTAACTGTCAAGAACCGTTACCCTCCCTTGAGGATAGATGAAATTTTTGATCAATTGAAGGGGGCAGGATGGTTCTCCAAGTTCGACCTACAGTCAAGATATCACCAGTTGAGGGTGAAGGAGGGTGACGTCTTGAAGACTGCCTTCAGGTTTAGATATGGGCACTTTGAATTTGCGGTCATGCCATTCATCATTACGAATACATCGGCCGTATTCAGGGGGCTCATGAACTCCTTCTTCTGAGAATATCTGGACCGGTTCATAGTCATGTTTATTGATGAAATCCTGATCTACTCAAGATCAGAAGAGGATCACTTTGAGCATCTGAGAATGGTTTTAAAGGTCCTTAGACAGCACCATCTACATGGAAAGTTGTCCAAGTTCAACTTCTAGACACAAGAGGTGAACTTCCTTAGACACATGGTGTCTGACCATAGAATATTAGTTGATCTATTAAATTTCTAAGTGGTTGTTTCTTGGGCAGCACCCAAGAACGTGGCAGAGGTTCGTAGTTTCCTAGGACTAGCAGGTTACTACCGGAGATTTGTACCCAACTTCTCCAAAGTGTTATCACCATTTACATCCTTTACCAAGAAATACTAGGCATTCATATGGAGCGAGCAGTGTCAGGTAGCCTTCAATTATCTGAAGGAGAAGCCGGTAGTTCCCCAATACTGAGGTTTCCAGAAGAAGGGGTGACATTTGAGGTGTTTTTTGATGCTTCAGGCCAAGGCTTGGGGTGTGTGCTGATGCATCCGTATGGGTTATCTCTTATGTTTATAGGTAGTTACGTCCCCATGAGCATCACTATTCCACCCACAATCAAGCACTTATAGCGGTCATGTTCTCACTAAAGTTGCGGCGGCATTACCTCATCAGGGAGCGCTTTGTGATCTTCACGAATCACAAAATCTTGAGGTATATCTTCTCCCAACGGGACCTAAACTTGAAAAAGCGGAGGTGGATGGAGTTTCTTTAGGTCTAACACTTCAAAATTTCCTACACATTAGGAAAGAGGAACATGGTGGTTGATGCCTTGAGCAGGAATTTTTATAAGAATGTGGTTTGAGAGTTGGAAGATTCTTGGAAGACGATGGAGGAGTTGGCTACCCTAAACTTGGATGCAATGGTGGATGGTGATAGAGGTTATCTGTTTCAGATGAAAATGTACTCCTCTCTATTGCAGCAGGTGGAGGAGACTCAGTGGGGAGACTTAGAGAGTGAAGTGATGCACGATTGAGTTAACCAAGGCAACGCTTCAGAAGGGTGGTCGAAGGATGGTCAGAATCGGATTCTTTTCTGAGGAAAGTTGTTTTTCCCAGAGACGATGCATGAGAGAGTTCTTTGGGAGTGCCACAACTCGCCCCCAATGGTGCACCCAGGAGTTTCCAAGATGTACCGGGGCATGAGGGGTCAGTTTTGGTGGCCCAGGGTGAAGCGGGCAGTGGCAGAGTTTATGGAAAAGTGCCTCGTGTGTCAGTAGGTAAAGGTTGAACACCGCATCCCATGATGTCTGTTACACCCTTTAGATGTCCCCGAGTGGAAGTGGGATGAAATCTCGATGGATTTCATCATGGTACTACCCAAATTTCAAGGGGTTTCAATGGAATCTAGGTATTGGTGGACCAGCTGATGAAATCAGCTCACTTCCTGGAAATCAAGGAGTTGAGTGTGGTGGATTCCCTAGCACAGTGGTACGTGGAAGAGGTGGTGTGGTTTCATGGAGTTACAAGTTCCATAATCTCCTATCGGGACACCCATATTACCTCACAGGTCTGGAAATGGTTGCAACATGCTTTTGGCACCCAGATATTCCTCAGCACTGCTTTCCACCCCCAAACAGATGGGCAGACAGAGCGGACCATTCAAACGATGGAGGATATGCTACAAGCATGTGTTTTGGACTTTGGGGATCGTGGGTATGACACTTGCCTCTAGTATAGTTTCCCTAAAACAATATATATCACTCTACCATTTCCATGGATCCGTTCTAATCCTTGTACGTGAGGTCGTCTCGCTTGCCTGTGTACTGGACAGAGGTCGGGGAAGCAGGTGTTCTTGGCTCAGAGGTAATGCAGAGCATGACAGAGAAGGTTCATCTTATACGGGAAAGGATAAAGGTGGATCAGGACTCGAATAAGTCATATGCCAGCCATATGAGGATACCTATGGAGTTAGAGGTTGGGGACCACGTGTTCTGGAAGTTCCCCCCTCGGTGTGGGCAATGGAGGTTCGACAGGGGGATTAACCTTTCTCCCAGGTTCATCGGACCCTTCAAGGTGTTGAGGAGGGTTAGAGAAGTGGATTATAAACTGGTGCTATTTCCACCGCTACTGAGGGTGCATGACGTCTTCCATGTGTCTCAACTCTGTCTGTATCTACACGATGAGTCACACATCCTCGACTGGGGAAAGTTGGATATCGAGGACGATGCGACATTTGTAGAGTGACTAGTAAAGATCGAGTATCGTGAGGAGAAGGTGCTTCGTGGATTAAACATTTCATTGGTTCATGTGTTTTGGATGCATGGTGGCCTCAAGGAGAGTACTTGGGAATGTGAGGCACATATGCGTGCTCAGTACCCGAAGTTGTTTTGAGTTTTTTTGTGTTCTGTTTTTTACTTGTCTGTGATGTATTGTTTGACCTTTTTCTCAATGAAATGTGTTGTTTTCCTTGTTCTCTGAATGTGTGTGAAGATTAATAACTATGGGGAGGGTAGTACCTAATCCCTAATCAAGTAACATTAAAGTGGATGCGGTTAAACCCGTGTGAAAGAGTCAGTGCTGCCCAAAGTGGATAGTATCTTGACATGGAGGAAGGGACTCCCTAATCCATATGACTAGATGGTATGAACTTACCTGTTTGTGTGGTTACTTGAGAGAGAGGTGTTCCTAGATGTCGAGGAGGTTTACTCTTGAGAGGTATCTTATGAGGTGGTTTTTTGGACCCCTCTCTTTTCTTCGGGTTTATCCATGAATTCTCTAGGACGAGAATAGTTTGAGAGGTATTTGATATAATGGTATGGACCCTCCTGGTTCAGTACATTTCCAAAATCCTAGTTCCACCAAATGGTTCCACCATTACAGTGGAACTGGTCACAATGGAACTGTTATGGTGGCACCGTCACGGTCTCACTATTACGATGGCACTGCTTATGGTGTCTCACCAAACTGGTGGCACCGTTATGGTTTCTCACCAAAACGGTGGCACTGTTGACGATGGAACCATGGTGGTGGCACTGCTAACGGTGGCACCGCTGACTATGGAACCATGGTGGTGGCACCGGGATAGTGGAACCATACCGTGAGGGTGACACTATGGCCATGGCACTACTATGGTGTCTCACCAAATGGTGACCCACCCTTGTTCTTTTTTTCTAGTTTCTGACTTTTTCCACTCCCGCAACATATCATTTGATGTAAAAGTGTTTTAATACCCCTTTCAAAGCCATTTAAAATCCCATAAATGATATATAAAATCCCCCAAGATTCGGGAAACCCTTTAATTACCAAAACATGTGGATTTTTCTTTGGTGTCACACCCTTTTCCTGTACTTTCCAAGTTCCGCCCCTGTTATGTTTTTTCCTCTATTTAAAGGAAACCCTTTAACTCACAGCCATTATAGCCACCTCTCCAATGAGAATTATTAAATAAAAATTAATTCCATCATTTGTAACCATCTAGCCATGTGGTGAAACCATGATCCACCTTTAAAGAAGTTCAATATTTCATAACTCGTAACTCCAGGATCCCACCTTTTTATCGCACAGGAATTATTTCTTCCTCTTGGATTGTCTCCATACCATTCCATGGTGTGTTTGGAGCCCCCCTTATTGACGCTAGTGGTGCGCCTATACTAGAGCCTCTCCTACTCACCCGTGGAGTCCCTGAAGTTCCTCCCATGTAATTCACGCATCCCCAGTTCTCGACGCATAGAGAAAAACTTCGATCGTTGATCATCCAAGTAGGGTTTTTCCTTCGTCTCTCTTTACTATATATTATGTGGTGTGGGTATGATAATGTTTCCATGGGGACAGATGAAACCAAACCTTAACAAAGATAATAAACAAACTTTTAAAGAATGAAAGGGTTCATTTTATGATGTTGTTGTAATCTTTTACCCTTTCTTATATGTTGTAAATTGTATGGGCTTCTATCCACTTAAAATTATGTTCGTTGGTGGTCTTTACTTGCGCACTGATGGATCCCTATATTCTGTGATGATTAAATGGATGTAACATGGAAGTTAGTAAATCATGTAAACTCGGTTGATTAAATGGAGGTCCGGTGAATAAGAATCCTTGTGTGATTACCCCAGTTAGCCCAATGGGAAAGAAGGAACTCAATGAATGGTGTGTTTAAATCTAGAAACACCCTTGCTCTGTCTTGGTAATATGTGTGGTTGTTCTTCTTGATTATTGTTAGGTGAAATGGATGGGGATGGGATCCTCTATTGTGGTTCAGTTTTTAGATTGAGGATCAAAGGCCATGTGGGGTTGTATAGTGGGGATTGGTTTGGTTCCATTACTTTGAATGATCTCACGGATCCATTTTGTTGTTATGACATTACAATAGAACTGGGTGTGAATTCTTAAATTGTTGTTTGGATTTTTTTTCTCCTTTCTTGGTTTGTGGCTATTCATGTTAGTTTCATGATAGTGAAAAAGTATTCAAATGGAATCACTTGAATATGATAACCAGAATGGGTTGAATGGGGAATTATTTTCCAGGAATGGGTTGTGACTTGGTCGTGGTTGTTGTACTTTTTATGAATGAATAGTAACAAAGGTGTTTGTGTATGGGCTAGTTTTGGAACCCCTAGGTTGGGAAGAGTGATTGTTTACCAATATGTATAATTTAGTTCTTATGTTTCTTATTCGTGCCCCACCCAAGTTGAGCACTTGGTGCCAAACACCCCCATTTCTTGGGCGATGGTGTTTTTTTCCACACTTTTATGAGTGATTGGTTATTAGCTCCTTTTCTGCTCCCTTTTCTGAGTAGCCCAAGATTATTCGGGCAGGCTGTGACAGCCTGAGGTACACTATAACCCAATATTCTTTGGTTGGGGTACGTTGTGGTGGTTGGCCTAGGTGTGTGTGGGAAGTTTGTTTCTCAAGTGTCTTTGGGATGAGGCCCAGGTGTCTTCGGGCATGGCTGTAGTTGTTCTGTCCCAATTGTATGCGGGCATGGTTACGTGTGGTTGTTTCCTAGTTGTTTGCGGTCAAAATGTGTGGTTTTGGCCTAGGTGTTTCCAGTTGGGATGTGAGGTTGTGGTATCCTAGGTGTATGTGAGTGGGGTATGGCAGTGGGACTGCGGTGAGAATAGTGGGAGAGGTCTGATGCGTAGGATGTCTTCATAGACCAGTGGTAAAGTTGTTCAGGGTACCCAAACATCAATGTGTTATTACTATTACTTTAATTGAATTGAGTTATTTGGTGGGTTACTTGGTGAGGTTTGGGTGGATAGTTTATTTACTAGGTACTTTGGTGATTTCCTTTTCTCACAAGGCATTAGAATTCCTCCCCACTTGTGCCCGAGAGATTTTGGTTTTCCCTACTGAGTATACATGTATACTCACCCTGTGTATATAAAAATGCTTTCAGGTTTCTAGGAGTACATTAAGGACCGTGTGGGGGTATACTAGTTTGGATGTTGGGATAGTTGTTGTTATTGTTTTCTTTTCTTTAGTATTTACCTTTGGAGTTTTATTGTATTTCAACACTTATTATTGAAACATGCATATGGGAATGGATTATTTGGGCTTTACTTTTACTTCCAGTTTTGGTGTTTTGGGGAATTACTATCTTATATCCCGATCCTATTAAATAATAAAAGAAATGCCTTCCATTATGCATGTGATTTTATACCCTTGGTACTAGTCACCACTCTGATACCTATTTAAGGCGGGTCTTGGGGGTTATTATATCTCCTTAAACTTGAAGAAGGAAGGGTTTGGAAACCTACTGTTCCTTCCCTCATCTTGGTGAAGGCGGGTTGTGATAGTTAAGCTTTGTGAAGGGTCTTTGTGAAAGGTTTTTCTAAGTATTAGTGTTGAGTAATTAGGGATTTCAGTGAGCATCTACTCAGGTCTTTGATGCAAGCAATGTCTCATGATGGATAGAGATGAAGATTCCAATGAATATCTATTGGATCAACCTTGAATTTGATGAACTAAGTTAGACTTCTCTCATAGAAGTGTGCTAGGGGGAGTTAACGGAATTGTTCCAAGGGAAGCGGTGAGTCATCCCTAAACATTTGTAAGGGCATTGTGTCTGGAACAGAGTGGTTGTGACCAAACTCTTTTACTCTGAAACTGGTGAAGATTAGTGGATTTAGGTATGACTGACACACTATCGGTGTATGCTCATTGGACATAGACCTTTGCGGTTAACCAAGTAAAAGTGTTGTGTCATCTCCTTAATTTTATTTTACTAAAAAATTTAACAAGTTCCTACCAATGTGGGAACAATATCCACAACTTTAAAAATAAAAAATTGACACTCTGATTCACCCCTCCACTATCAAGGTGTTTTAGGGTCCTTTAGGTGGGTGGAGTGGTCATGTTTGTCTTATATTGATCCTTGGTTGATATGTTTTATGTAAAGGCTACCTCACTGCCCAATATTATTATTATCATCATGGGATTGAAGGCATCTTAGTGGGGGATTATAAACACTTTAATCTTTTCTTTATGAGAAGAAAAATATCCAATATGATATGGAAAGACTATAGGGGAGTGAAATTTCTAAGGCGAGTTGATTGTATCTCGTTGGTTATAGACTTTGGAATTCATCAATAGTCCTACAAATGGTTCCACAATGAGTATGTATGATGTATCCACATGGGATGTTTAGAAATTTCCCATGATTAAATATTATGTATTTCTTATTATTTACTAGCACTTTAGTTCTATATCCTTCCTTAATTTTTCTTATCATATTCTATTTTGACATACCTTTCAACTTATATCCTATATTTGGTTATTCTTGTATATGCATTTTCTTGGTTGATGTTACTTCTAGTTATTTATTTATCTTAATTTTTTAGTATGGTTTCACGGCTATTTTTCATAAAATGGGTATTTTAAAAGAATGTTTTCAATGGTTTCTAAAGTGGTTTTGAGAAAGAAAAGTGTTTGTTTTGGAAAATGAAAAATTTTTAATATCAAGAGTGTATCTTAAAACTATAATGTGTGGTTTTTTTGAAAAGGACATGTATGAATTCTGTGGTTCTTACCCACTTAGTTGTTTTATGATCACACCCTACTTGTACCACATGACATCAACAAACCCGATTTTTTTTTTGTTGAATTTATAGATCTCAATATCTCAGGGATTGAGTTTGTATTGAGGATGAATAATGACCTTTGAGGTTACACAAAGGCCATGTTGTGTGTTTTTTTTTTGTTTTTTTTTCAATAGTTGTATCATCCATATCAACCTCTTATATTCTGATGTTTTACCTTGTCTACTATTTTTATTCATCTATTTTGAGATTGATCTAGATATATTTATTTATTTATGTTGACATAATTCCATATTATTTTTATGAACTGTTTGGCCTTATTTATATCTTACTTTTTTTGCATGGATATCCAACATATGGATGGATCATGCCGAAATTTCTAGAAATGTTTTTTTTTTGTTTTTTGATTTATCAAGTGAAAACCATCCCCAATTATTATTTTTGATGTCATTCTACTTGTCAAAAGCCTGAGGGAATCAGGGATACCCTCGAGGTATATAATGAGATAACCTGTGTGCCCAGATCATGGGTGGTCTGAATATTTTTAATGATAAAATGGTGTCAAATTCTAGGTTCTTAAAATATTCTAGGTTCCTGGATCAACCTTTGTTATCTAGAGTGTCTTGTAGATTTGATTAAGACTTTTGAAACATGGAAATGAGTTATGGGAATATTTTAGCTTGCTCTTTCTCTTACTAAACCTCTAATTACCATGGGAAGTCATGTTTTGAGACTTTAATTGTGATGTCTATTATATTTTTGTTCATATTTATGGTGTTTTTGATTGTTCAATGGATTTATATATATTTCGGGATGATGATGAGAGTTGAATTGGTGTCACATGGTGAGCTCACATGGCCTAGAAAACTATGTGGAGAACAATTTCATGGTTTGGTATGACTTCCAATGGTGGTTTCACAAAAAAAGATCTTCTAAAAAAAGTGTCCAAGTCATGCACAACCATTAGTCCCCAATGAATAATTTTTGGTGTTGTGTGATGTTATTAGCGGAGTGTGGTTGGTTCTGGGTAATTAAAAGATTAATTTCACAAAAAACTAATAATAATTTGTGTTTTGAAAATGGGAAAATTATATTTTAATTTGATAAACTAATTTTAAAATTATACTTTGATAATTGGAAATAGGTTTTCTAAAATAGATAAAAATGGGTTTAATGTTTAGAAGTGGGTGAATGTTTTTTGCAAACAAACTTGGGGGATTTTAAAATGGTTCTAAAATATGATTTCACGGATTTAAAATTAAATTTTGTGATTTTGAAATGGTTCTGAAAAGATATATATAATTTTTAGTTCTTTCAGTTATTATATTTTTGATCGTTATTCATTATCTTATATTAGTTTTTTGAGTTAAAATTTTATTTCCAATTGGGTATGATTTGAGGATTTTTTTTTATTGATTGAGTTTTATCTTTTTTTATTTAGATTATTCCATCTATAATGGTCCTAAAGAATCATGAGAAGTTTTTATCCTATAGTTTAGATATATTTTTTCAAGTAGTTTACTCTTTCTATACTCTAAGTGGAGAGGTAGAGCCAGGATCTTCTCATTTGTTTGTAATCTTTCATAATAATCAAGGTTCACTAGAGGCTACGAAGTGGCTAGATAAAATTTAAGGGATACTAAGGTCCCTAGGGACTTCATAATCATTGAGGGTGAGATTATTCTTGAGATTATTTGAGGTATCATGTCTATATTAATGGATATTGGTTATTCTATCCTTATTTTAATATTAGATGATGTGATAATTCATTAAGATCAATTTTGTTTAGTGGTTTCTTATTAAATAAGTGAAGGTGAGGAAATTGTTAGAGCTTATGGGTATTCAGTAAGTCCAACGGATGGGGAATAAGTACATATACCACTTCAATGAGATAATTTTTTTCTATGGAGATAGAGTCTTGTGATTCATTAAAATCCCATCTCTTTGTGAAGGTTCTTTTCCCAAAACTCAGTGAATTTTTTCTTTCATTAGGTTGGTTTTACTTAAATATTTAGTGGACAAAGAATTTATAGATGAGTTGGTTTCTAGAGGGAGACCCGTGAAAGATAGTATCCCCACTTTCTATGTTATTAATAAAGGTTCCCTATCTGATGAGAAGCAAAAAACTAAAGGAAACTATTTCAAAGGAGACTCATATTTTTTCTTCTTATGAAAGGAAGTGTTCCCTCATGTGCATCTAGTTTCATCAATTCAGGAACTCCAAACTCTATTGAACTAGTTCTCTAAGACATTTTTTGTTGTTTTTAAATAGTTAACCTTTAAACAAATTATGGTTAGGGATCCTTATGGAAGAAAAATAATTCCTTACCGACTCTGGAATCTCTGTAGTAGTTTCATATAATGTTTTGAGGTAAACCTTAGTAGCCTTTCCTTGTTTTATTAATCTTTTTTGGATTACTTTTTTATCATTGATTTATGAGTTGTAATTTTGGGGATTTCATATCTTGTTTCATTTTGGATAGTTAGATGCTTTATGGAATTATGTATCATTTATTAATCAGGTGATTCATTTGAGTTCTATGGGATAGAGCTCTTGTAGTATTTGGTGGTGAGATTTTTCAGTTCCTTCTGTTATTGAACGACCATGATGGTATAATCCTTAAATGGTTGGGAGTCCCAATATGAGTCTTTGTAATATTTTTCTATCTTGGACTTAATTGGGTATGACTTATGAAGTTTAGAGTTATATGTTGTGTGGTGGTTTTGATCAGTTGTGGATTGGTCTAAAGGTTGTCTCTTGAGAGAGTCCTTGTTGCTCAGTCACATTTTGAATTCCTAAAATTTATAGGGGAATAAAGTATTATAGTTGGGAGAAATATCACACCTTGATTTTTATTTTATTTATTTATTTATTTATTTATGATTCTATTCTTTTATCCTTGATTTTTGGTCCGAGTCTATATGAAAATTTTAAATTTTGGGAATGAAATGTGAGGCCTATAGTTAGCTCAAATGGTTAGTACTAATCATTAACCAACCATGTGATTGGGTCTGAAAACATGATAGATCAATTATGCATGGTTGGAACATAGTTTTCCTAATAGTGTGGCCAAAATTTTCAAGTATGCTAGTGACTCCGGTAAGGGGCACACTGTTGGTATATAGTTTGGTAAATTGTGTGGACAAACCGTTCAACCTATCCAAGAGGATTAAAATTATGGATTTTCTAAAAAAAATACTTAAAAAATAAGAGCTCTAATGGGTTATCTCTTTCCCTATTCAATCCCTACACCATGATCACTACACTTCCTTGATTCCACACCTTTCCATGGTGAATCCATGGAGTTTCTTAATTATTTCAGTCTATTTATTCAAGGTGAGGTCACCATTACACTTCTCTTCTTGTTTTCTCTTTTTTTCTCTTCTTTCTTAGTGATGTCTCTCTTTATAAAAATCATCCATAGGTATTTTGAAATAATATCATGTTTATTTTTATTTTAGGTTGTGTAGTTGATTCATTAAGCCTTTTCATTTTTGTATTCAATGGTTATATCGCATCTACACTCATACAAGATAGGTGTCTCCATCCCTTTCCTTTCCAAATCATGCCATGAGAAGTTTAAATCCTTCAAAATTCATTTTAATTAAAATTTATCATGTTAATAAATCAATGAATTTATTTTGAAATTGATATGAGATGAAGGTTTTGTAGGATCGAAATATAATATGAGATGCTCAATATACAAGAGGGGGGGTGAATTGTATACTTTAAAAATTCCTTTGGAACCTTTAAAGTTAGTTATGAATAACTAGAGTTTCCTTAAGAAAAGGAAAGAGCTAAGTTTAACAAAGTTAAACTAAGTAAATTCACAACACCTCTAACACCGAACTGAACTTGGAAAGGGATTCCAAAAGTAGGTTCCGGAAATATGATTCCGGAAATTGAAACTTAACAAAAGTTGCAATATAAGATTCTACCTTAAAGCGTATAGAATCTAAACTAATCAGAGTAAGTAAGGAAGTATAAGAAAGTTATACTTTCCTTAAGATACAAATTGCAGCGGAATAAAGACAAGTAGTAAAACTACTAGTAACAAGATAATAGTCTTTTAACCCAAAGAGAAGGGTATCCAACAACCTTGGATAAAGGTCCCTTGATTTATACTTTCAAGCAAGTCTGTCTTACCCACACCAGGGTAAGCCCTCGATACGAAGATCGGAGTCTCTGTCTTGCTATCCCCGCAAGCCCTCAACTTCAAGGTAGTTGTCAACCTCTGTCTTTCTCAGCAAGAAAGCCCTCGATCTTTAAGGTAGTCGGCACCTCTGTCTTCCTATCCCCGGAAGCCTTCGAATGTAATCACCAACATTCGGAGTCTCACGAAGCTTTGAGAGTTAATAAGAGACTCTCTCTCTAGAAATCACTTCAACAGCATGTAGGCACAAAACTCAGTTGTTTTTCAACAGCACCGAGCTCTTTCAAATGAGCTCCTATTTATAGGTAAGGTCGGCTCCTTCTCCAACGGTCATATTTTCCTTAAAGTTCGGAGGGACCTGTACACGTGTCACTTAGACAACGGTTAGTTTATAACAAAATGGACGACATCGTTTTATAACAAAACAAGTGTAACAGAATGTACGACATCGTTTTAAAAACTAACATAAAGGTTCGGAATAGAAACTTCGGAGTGAAGGTTCGGAGTGAGTAGATTCAGAGTGTATAAAACAATAATAATCAGATTCTATTTAATAGGTGAATTCGGAATGAGAATTCGGAATAAGAATTCGGAATAGGAATTCGTCATCAGAAATCGTAATGAGAATTCGTCATCAGAATTCGCAATGAGAATTCGGAATGAGATTTCTTCATTAGAATTCGTAATGAGAATTCTTCATTGGAATTCGTAATGGGAATTCTTCATTAGAATTCGTAATGAGAATTCGGAATGAGATTTCTTCATTAGAATTCGTAATGAGAATTCTTCATTGGAATTCGTAATGGGAATTCTTCATTAGAATTCGTAATGAGAATTCGGAATGAGATTTCTTCATTAGAATTCGTAATGAGAATTCTTCTTCAGAATTCGTATCCTGAATCTGGAATAGAACTTAGTCAGAGTTCATATCCGGAATTCGGAATGAAACTTCCTTATAGTTCTTGTCCAGAATCTGAACCCTAAAACAGAATGTTTTTATATCAAAGTTTTAATGACTCCGAGAAAGTGAATCCGAAACTTATACTTAAGAAAAATATTGATGAAAATATGATAAGGATAATTTTTCTTATAAAAGCGAGTTTCCTTAAGAATGCAATTTTCCTTATAAAAGCAATTTTCCTTAAGAAAGCATTTTTCCTTATAAAAGCGATTTTCCTTAAGAAATCATTTTTCCTTATAAAAGCGATTTTCCTTAAAGATAAGGTGTTTGTGATTTTCAAAACAAGAAGGAATGGAAAAGTCATAAGGAAAACCTTATTGACTCAACAATCTCCCCCTTTTTGGAAAGCACAAACATCCTTACGAAAAAGCTATTCTAAGAAGAAAGAAACACATTAAAGCTTATCTCCCTTGGTTTAAGGATATAGATGAATACGACTAACTCCCCCTTAGGCTTTGAAACTCTAAGGATCGTATTCATATTTCCGGAGTGATTTTTCTTTAAGAAAAACTCCCCCTTAAATAAACTCTTATTAGAGTTCTTTTTCCTTGGGTATTTTTTCTTTCTCCCCCTTTGATAAGCACTTATTAGATTTCCTCTTTTTCTTAAGGATCTTTTCCTTCTCCCCCTTTGTGATTTTCAAAAAGAATTGGAGGGAATGGAAAAACTTAACAAAGTACCTGAAAAATTAGTAATGACAACAAACGAAACAACAAGAACAATTTCCATTAGATTTGAAATGTCAGCAACAAAAAAAAATTACAACAAAAAGATCGGATTGGTTATTTCGGATCTTTCTCCTTCGACATTAGCCCCTTGAGAATCGTCTTGATCTTCTTTAAGTCTTTGTGATCTTCCTCTGCTTGCTTCTCTAAGACGACTATTCTTGCTGACTGAGCTTCAATGATTTCTTCCTGAGCCTTCAACTTTTCTTCCTGAACTTTCATCTTCTCTTCCTGAGCCTTCATCCTTTCTAGAAAATCAATCCGATGATCCCTTTCAAATTTCCAACTCTGATTAACGGAGTTGAGCTTTCCATTCAGATCTCTCACTTCCTGAATCCGAATTTTCTTTTCCTCTGTCAATTTTTCTTCGAATGATGCAGTCAGCTTATGAAACTTCTTGTCCTCGGTTTCAAATGCATCCTTAACATTATCCTGAAACTCATCCAGCAACCTCATCTCTTCCACAGTTTTCTTAGACCAGCTTGTCATCCTCTTGCAAGATCTTTTATGTGCTTCGTAACCAACGAAGAAAGTTTTGAACTGAGCTTCAATCTCAACACACTTATCCATTACCATGGATACGGAGTCGGTTTTCTGATTCAGCGCATGTTGAAGCATCTGTCATCTAGAGTCAATACTGGAGAAGGTTGGAATGGTTCCCACCAACTTCTTCAAGGACTGAACAACAAAATCGTGCCCCAACGATGATGACTCTGAATCTGAAATCTTGCTAGGAGAATTTTCTTCCTCAATAAGCTTCAACTTCCTCTTCGAAGAACTACCAGCTTCCTTCCTCATCTTCTTTTCTGAACTCGGGGTATCAGCAAGAATTTGTTTCCCCTTATCTTTTTCCGGAATAGAAACCTGTTCCGGAGATTTCTTCTCGCTATCAGAGACTTGAACAATATAATCTTCCTCATCAGCAACTTCTACATTTTCCTTCTGAGCAGCATCAAGTGAAAGATGTTCTTCTTCTCTCAGACAAGAAACTTCTTCTTCGCCTTTCTCTTCTTCCATAGTCGGAGTAACAAGCTTTGAAGATTGAGCTTCAGATGTTCGGAGCGACAGGTGTTCCGAAGGAGTTCCCTTGTATTCATCTACTTGTTTGAGCACATCTCCTGTCTCACCACTTCCTTCAGCAGCTTCTTCAACTTCTTCCACTTGCTCTACTTCCTCAGTAGCAACAGCCTCTTCCGGAGTAACAAGATTTCTTCCTGGAGTCTCAGGTAGAGATTCCAGAGAGAAAGATCTCGGAACGGGAATGGTTGCTGAAACCATTTCGTTGAACTTTAACAAGGCCTGAGCTACCTCAGCCTCGGACATTTTCTTTTTCAGTTTCTTCTCCTTTGCTTGTTTCTCGAGCTCATCAGCAGCCTTCTCTTTCAGAGCTTTAGCCTCTGCAGGATCCAATCCGAACTGCGGATCTCCTTCCTTCCTCTTCTCTTTGTCAGCTCTCCACTTCGCTGCAACCTCATCAGTATAGGTTTTCTTCTTCTTAGACTTAGGAGGTGCGGAGTGGACTTCCTTAGACTTAGGTTCCTCAGCTTCGACTACCACTTCTTTCAGCTTCCTCTTCCTTACTGGCTTGGATGATTCCGGATCAGTAGTTTTCGGAGTCACTTCTACTTGAGGAGGTAGGTCAATGAACTTCCCAGACTTCTTGTCAAAAGCTATATTCATCCTTTTAAGAGTGGCATCACTGAGCAACATGATCTTGCAAACTTTCGGCTTAGAACTGCAAGCTACCTTGAAAGATTCTAGGCACCGAACTATGAGCTTTGACAATATTGCCGGGTACATCACGATCTGAGCTCTCAGATTCCCCTTCTTCAAATTTTCAATGTTAAGAAGAATATGCTTCATCAAGTAGAACTTTCTTAGATTTATCAGGAAATCTAAGATATATATCTCACTCTTCTTCAGACTATCCTTATCTCCTTTTCTCGGTACGATAATCCCTTGCACCCATAACTCCAGAATCCGGAAGTTTGTAGATAGGCTTGCAATTTTCGGAGCCTTGTCATCATCCAATCCGAGAATTTCTAAAGCCTTTTCCTTGTTGAAACTACCCAAAGAGTCTGGCAATACGTGGGAAATAAACTCAGCTTCCCCTTCATAACTTATCCCTACCAAGCTTGCAGCCTTGGTGTAAGAAAGCTTATATGTCTTGCCATACGATTTGAAAGAAAATTTTTCTCTATTATCTTCCTCGAAGAAAGCAACTGACTCATAAAACTCAACAAGCAAGTCAGAGTACACTTCATCTTGGTTGCCGGTTTTTGATACCGCAACACCTTCCCAGCCATTCAGCTTGATATTCTTTGAAATAATAGAATCGTAGTTGCTGAAGAAATTCGGATGAACTAACCTCTCTCTGTAGACTAACCACTGAGAAATAGGCTTGGTTGAAGACATTTCTTGAGAAGCTAACTCTGCAGACATTCGGATTAGAAGTCCTCTGAGATATTCGGAACAGAGAAGACTGAAGTTCGGAACTGAGAAAACTGTGGTTCGGAACGGCCTTAAATCGGAGAGTCAGAGCTTCAGCACGCAAAAGCTTGAAATCGATGTGGGACGAGAAAATAGGGTCCCCTTTATATAGGCAATGGGATGACGGTTCAACTTCCTCGGTTGATCTAACGGTTTAGAATGATCTGAGAACAGATCTAACGGTTGAAAGCTTGAATCCGATCTTTTTGAGGTTTTATTAAAGTAAAGAATTAAGAAATCCAAAAACCAAAAACAAACTATAAGAAATTGCCAGTAAGTAAAATATGATTATGAAAACTTCAGTAAGGAAATCACACCTTTCGGATTAGCTTAGGAAAGTTATTCGTAATGGGTAATATAAAGACGACTCCGAAAAACTCAATACGAAAAAGTAAATACGAAAAGTCAATACGAAAAACTCAATACGAAAAAGTAAATACGAAAACTTGTTATGGAAGATTTAGTACGAAAGTTCCGTTATGAAAATACCAGTACGAAAGTTTTCCATTCCGGAAATTTTCAATACAAATACTTCCATTCCAGAAGTATTCTGTGCGAAAATATCCTTTCTGGAAAATTGTAGTTCCGGAAATTCCATTCCGGAAATTTTCGTTCCGAAAAGTTTGAAAACAAATTTTGAAAAACTTTGTTAAATAAACAGTCAAATGTACTCCCCCTATGAAAAGGAGTTTATTACTGTAAGGAGATTTTTTCAACAGAAAGTTAATTAAGGAAGATTACCTTACGGTTATCATTCCTAACTTTTGTTTAATATATTCAAATATATCAGAAGGCAAGGATTTTGTGAAAATATCAGCAAGTTGATCTTGCGTTCCGATAAACTGAAGAATAATATCTCCTTTGAGTGTGTGATCCCTAAGAAAGTGATGCCTAATATCTATGTGTTTTGCACGAGAGTGATGTGCAGGATTTTTACTTAGGGCAATGGCACTTGTGTTATCACACAAAATTTGAGTTTTAGTAAAACTCAAGCCATAGTCTGTGAGTGTGTGTTGCATCCACAACACTTGTGCACAACAACTTCCAGCTGCTACATATTCAGCTTCAGCAGTGGAGAGTGCAACAGAATGTTGCTTCTTGCATGACCAAGAAACTAATGAATCTCCTAAGAAATGACAAGTTCCGGATGTACTTTTCCTATCCATTCTACATCCACCAAAGTCAGCATCAGAAAAGCTTTTTAGAACAAAATCATTTCCAGAAGTATAAAATAATCCTAGATCCATGGTTCCCTTAAGGTAGCGAAAAATTCTTTTTACTGCCTTTAAGTGAGATTCCTTAGGATTGGATTGATATCTTGCACATAAGCATACAGAAAACATTAAGTCTGGTCGACTAGCTGTTAAGTAAAGTAGACTTCCAATCATACCTCTAAAAGATGTTTGATCTACTGGTTTCCCAACTTCATCAAGATCTAGAGAGTTTGAGGTACCAATAGGAGTACTTATACTCTTAGTGTTGTCATAACCATACTTTTTAAGAAGATGTTTAATATACTTATGTTGAGATATGTAGGTTCCTTCTGGTTTTTGAGAAATTTGAAAACCAAGGAAAAATGTTAACTCACCCATCATACTCATTTCAAACTCAGATTTCATTAGACTAGCAAAAGAGTCAGTCAAAGATTGCTGAGTTGAACCAAATATAATGTCATCAACATAAATTTGAACAATCAAAACATTTTTCTTATCTTTCTTTATAAAAAGTGTTGGATCTGCATTTCCCTTAACATAGTTATTTTGAAGCAAAAATCCAGTAAGTCTATCATACCATGCTCGTGGGGCTTGTTTAAGGCCATACAAAGCTTTGGTAAGTCTAAAAACATGATCAGGATATTTTGTATCTTCAAAGCCAGGAGGTTGTTCAACAAAAACTTCCTCTTGAACATAACCGTTAAGAAAAGCACATTTCACATTCATTTGGAAAAGTTTGAAATTAAAGAATGCTGCAAAGGCAAGTAGAATGCGAATAGATTCAAGTCTAGCTACTGGAGCATAGGTTTCTTCATAGTCTATTCCTTCTTGCTGATTATAGCCTTTAGCAACAAGTCTAGCTTTATTTCTAACAATGACTATATTTTCATCACATTTATTTCTGAAAACCCATTTTACTCCAATAACAGAAGTTTCCTTAGGTCTTTCAACCAAGGTCCAGACTTTATTCCTTTCGAATTCATTTAGTTCATCTTGCATTGCTTTGATCCAATCATCATCACCTAAAGCTTCATCAGTGCTTTTAGGCTCTAATTGGGAAATAAATGCTAGATGTTCTACTTCATTTCTTAAGGAACTTCTAGTCCTTACAGGTTGATTTACATCACCAATGATACTATCACTAGGATGATTCTTAAGAAACACCTGATTTGGGTTTTGTAAAACCTGTTCATCAACATAAGGTAGAAAGTCTTCTGGGGTAAATGTTTCAGAAGTATCTTCTAGAACAATTTCCTTATCAGAAGGTTCTTCTATCAAAGGTTGACAATCAGTTTTTGAAAACACATCCGAGGATGTAGGTTGGGATGGTTTAAAAACAAAGGGTCTGATTCATCAAATTTTACATGTACCGTTTCTTCAACAGTACAAGTATTTTTATTAAAAACTCTATAAGCCTTAGAGGTTGTGGAATAACCTAAGAAAATCCCTTCATCAGACTTTGGTGCGAATTTATGTAAGTTATCTTTAGTATTCAAAATGAATACTTTGCAACCAAAAACCTTGAAGTAGGAAAGTCTTGGTTTTCTACCATTCCATAACTCATAAGGAGTTTTATTAAGAAAATGTCTAATCAAAACTCGATTTATAGTATAACAAGCAGTACTTACAGCTTCAGCCCAGAAATGTCTAGCAATAGAATATTCACTCAACATGGTTCTAGTTATCTCTTGAAGAATTCTATTTCTTCTTTCAACTACACCATTCTGTTGAGGAGTTCTAGGTGCTGAAAAATTGTGAGTAATACCTTTCTTACTACAAAAAGTCTCAAAATCAGAATTTTGAAATTCTCCTCCATGATCACTATGAATAGTTTTCAATGGAAGGTTTTTCTCATTTTTAACTTGGGCTCTAAAACTTTTGAAATAAGAAAAAGCTTCAGATTTCCTTGCTAGAAAATAAACCCAAGTAAATCTAGTGTAATCATCAACTAGAACAAACACATAGTATTTGCCTCCAATACTTCCAGTTTGTGTTGGACCAAAAAGATCCATGTGCACTAACTGTAATGCATCGGTTGTTGAGACTTCACCGATTGACTTAAAACTAGATTTATGTTGCTTGCCATATTGACAAGGATCACAAACTTTAGAAGAATCAAATCTAAGCTCCGGTAGATCCTTAACAAGTTTCTTCTTAGAGAGTTTACATAGGTTTCTATGATTACAGTGTCCTAATCTTCTATGCCATAACCAAGAATGATCTTCCATTGCACTTAGGTAAGGTAAATCTTGGCTTCTTAGGTCTTCTAAGTTTAAGGTGTAAACATTCTCTTGCCTGTTGGCTGAGAGAATGAATTCTTCCTTGGAGTTGTGAACTAAGAATTTATCATTCCTAAAATTCACAAGGTAACCTTCATCACATAACTGACTTATGCTAATGAGGTTGTGCTTAAGACCTTTAACAAAAAGAACATTTGAAATCAAAGTTTTACCCAAAAGAACTATATTACCAATACCAACAATCTCTCCCTTAGCATTGTCTCCGAAAGTTACCTTTCCTCCTTTCGTTTTGATAATCTTTTCAAAAAAACTTTTGTTACCAGTCATGTGCCGGGAACATCCACTATCCATGTACCAAATATTGTTGCTGGAACTTTCTTTATTTTCCTGAAATTAAGAACAAAGTTAGATTTTCGGAATCCAAACTTGTTTGGATCCGAGATTTCCAGACAATAAAATTTTAGGTATCCACATTTTCTTAGAAAAGTAAGCTTTATGAAAACCTAAGGATTGGGTTTTGTTTAAGGAACAATTTTTTGCCCAGTGACCACCACATTGACATTTAGTGCAAAATGGGGCACTTTGAGGAACAAAATAATTGTTACTGAAAACTGGTTTTGCATGGGTATAACCAAATCCGGATTTATTTCTTAAAGGTCGTATTTGAGAATACATCTTATCAAAATTTTCCTTACCATGGGTAAAGTTTGATAAACACTTCTTTAAGGAAAAAATTTCAGACTTGAGTTTTACAACCAAGTTTTTATCCTCAAAATCATTAGTTTTGGAACTAGATTTAGGCTCAAAAACATTTTTCTTAGAAATTACTTTTTCTAACTCTTTAGAAAGTTTATTCTTCTCAGAACTTACTTCCTCAAGATTTTTTGAAATACTTTCAAAATCATCATTTTTCTTATCAAGATATTTAGAAAGATCTGATATCTCTTTAGTAAGAATAGAATTCTTGGAATTTTCCTTATCAAGTTTCTTGTTGAGTTTGGAATTCTCAATCTCAAGAAGTTCAGCAAATCTAGAGACTTATTCATAAGTAGGTAAAGTATTTTCCTCATCAGAAGATGATTCTTCATCAGAAGAGTTATAATACTTACTATCATTAGGATTTAAGGAAACATTGGTCAAAGATTCAGCATTTCGTACCTTAGTCATAAGACAATGATTATCAATAGGTAATCTGGCTATAAGACCAAGATTCTTCTGTCCTGAAGATTCATATTCAGAAGATTCATCTGAAGAGTCACCACCACTGGCACTCCAGGTGTCATTAGCTTTCAAAACTTTCTTAGCTTTGGCTTTGTAATACTTCTTCCTATTTCTGTCTGAATTTCTTTCCTTTCTTTCTTTCTTTTTGAGCATAGGACAATCTGGTCTAATATGTCCAGCTCTCTTACATTCGTAACAAGTAACTTCTCCATCTTTCTTATCTTTCCTGTCTTTCTTCTTATACTTGGATTGAAAGTTTCTCTTTCCAGCTATCTTGTTCATCCTTCGAGCAAGATTGGCTAATTCATTTTCTGAAACTTCACTTTCACTAGATTCGGATTGGAAAATGACTTTCTTCGATTTGGATCTGGTTACTCTCTCAGGAGTCTTAGCTTTCATCTGATTTGAAGTTGTAGTAAAAGCAACAGTACCATTTCCATTCTTCTTCTTGATGTTGTCAGCATCCCTCTTAATTCTGGTCTCATGTTGTAGAAGAGTTCCAAATAATTCATCAAGAGTAATTTGAGTAACCTTCCTGTTCTCATCTATAGCTGTTCTCTTGGATTCCCACTCATTGGGCATAATATCAATTATCTTGTCCACAAGAGCTTCATCATCTAAACCTTTCTCTCCCATAGATTGTAGACTGTTGACAATTGTCATGAATCTTTGTTGAACTTTACAGATAGGTTCTCCATAAGGAAAATTGAAGCCATGATATTCAGCTCTAAGCATAGCTCTTCTAGTCTCAATCACCTTAGAAGTCCCAAAGTGTGTAACCTCTAACTTCTTCCATATACAATTAGCTGCTTCACAAGAAGAAATTTGGCTATATATATTTCTAGTCATTGAACATAATAAAGTATTTCGTACCTTATAGTTTAGTTGATATTCTTGCTTTTCCTGATTAGTAAAGGTTCTGACTTCCTTGTCAGGAATTTTATAATCACCAGTAAGCATCACAAAGTTGTCTACTCCAGTATTGATAACAAAAGTCTTCATACGATCTCTCCAGTATTCATAATCATTACCATCGAATATTGGTGGCCTTGTAGGATTCATATTGTCAATCGAACCAACATTAATTCCTGCCATACTGAAAATAACTTTGCACACAAACTTGTTAGTAGCTTAGAATCGTAATAACAAGGTTCGGAATGGGAAAAGTTCGGAATGGATAATCCGGAATGACAAAGTTCGGAATAGAAAAGTGAGCAAGAAAAACTTGTATGTGAGTACAAGTATTTCAGTAACCTTGGCTCTGATACCAAATGTAATAATGGTATAGAGTAAGAGGTTTCCAACCTCTGATACCAATTGTAGGATCGAAATATAATATGAGATGCTCAATATACAAGAGGGGGGGTGAATTGTATACTTTAAAAATTCCTTTGGAACCTTTAAAGTTAGTTATGAATAACTAGAGTTTCCTTAAGAAAAGGAAAGAGCTAAGTTTAACAAAGTTAAACTAAGTAAATTCACAACACCTCTAACACCGAAATGAACTTGGAAAGGGATTCCAAAAGTAGGTTCCGGAAATATGATTCCGGAAATTGAAACTTAACAAAAGTTACAATATAAGATTCTACCTTAAAGCGTATAGAATCTAAACTAATCAGAGTAAGTAAGGAAGTATAAGAAAGTTATACTTTCCTTAAGATACAAATTGCAGCGGAATAAAGACAAGTAGTAAAACTACTAGTAACAAGATAATAGTCTTTTAACCCAAAGAGAAGGGTATCCAACAACCTTGGATAAAGGTCCCTTGATTTATACTTTCAAGCAAGTCTGTCTTACCCACACCAGGGTAAGCCCTCGATACGAAGATCGGAGTCTCTGTCTTGCTATCCCCGCAAGCCCTCAACTTCAAGGTAGTTGGCAACCTCTGTCTTTCTCAGCAAGAAATCCCTCGATCTTTAAGGTAGTCGGCACCTCTGTCTTTCTCAGCAAGAAAGCCCTCGATCTTTAAGGTAGTCGGCACCTCTGTCTTCCTATCCCCGGAAGCCCTCGAATGTAATCACCAACATTCGGAGTCGCACGAAGCTTTGAGAGTTAATAAGAGACTCTCTCTCTAGAAATCACTTCAACAGCATGTAGGCACAAAACTCAGTTGTTTTTCAACAGCACCGAGCTCTTTCAAATGAGCTCCTATTTATAGGTAAGGTCAGCTCCTTCTCCAACGGTCATATTTTCCTTAAAGTTCGGAGGGACCTGTACACTTGTCACTTAGACAACGGTTAGTTTATAACAAAATGGACGACATCGTTTTATAACAAAACAAGTGTAACAGAATGTACGACATCGTTTTAAAAACTAACATAAAGGTTCGGAATAGAAACTTCGGAGTGAAGGTTCGGAGTGAGTAGATTCAGAGTGTATAAAACAATAATAATCAGATTCTGTTTAATAGGTGAATTCGGAATGAGAATTCGGAATAGGAATTTGGAATAGGAATTCGTCATCAGAAATCGTAATGAGAATTCGTCATCAGAATTCGCAATGAGATTTCGGAATGAGATTTCTTCCTTAGAATTCGTAATGATAATTCTTCATTGGAATTCGTAATGGGAATTCTTCATTAGAATTCGTAATGAGAATTCGGAATGAGATTTCTTCATTAGAATTCGTAATGAGAATTCTTCATTGGAATTCGTAATGGGAATTCTTCATTAGAATTCGTAATGAGAATTCGGAATGAGATTTCTTCATTAGAATTCGTAATGAGAATTCTTCTTCAGAATTCGTATCCTGAATCTGGAATAGAACTTAGTCAGAGTTCATATCCGGAATTCGAAATGAAACTTCCTTATAGTTCTTGTCCAGAATCTGAACCCTAAAACAGAATGCTTTTATATCAAAGTTTTAATGACTCCGAGAAAGTGAATCCGAAACTTATACTTAAGAAAAATATTGATGAAAATATGATAAGGATAATTTTTCTTATAAAAGCGAGTTTCCTTAAGAAAGCAATTTTCCTTATAAAAGCAATTTTCCTTAAGAAAGCATTTTTCCTTATAAAAGCGATTTTCCTTAAGAAAGCATTTTTCCTTATAAAAGCGATTTTCCTTAAAGATAAGGTGTTTGTGATTTTCAAAACAAGAAGGAATGGAAAAGTCATAAGGAAAACCTTATTGACTCAACAGGTTTGATTTAAAATGGGTTTTCCAATATTTCCAAATGCTTATACCTTTGTATTGAAAATATATGGATATTATGTGTTTTATAAAATGTCTAAGAGGGTTTTCAAAAGATTTTAGGTGATTTAAGTGATTATTATAATTTAATAAGAAAATTATAGTTTCTTTTTTGGGTTTAATTTTTTTGTTTAGGCTATTTCTATTTTGAAGGTTTTGATGGTTTTACTTGAAAAATTTTATATCTTTATATGTGAATTTAAATGTATCCCTTCACTTGATCCCTTGGAATTACTTATAAATTTTTATATATATTAAATGGATATATATAGATCTATATGTACATATATGTGTACATATAGATGTGTACAATTATATATATAGAAATTTTATATAATTTCATTGATAAAACCTTATTTCTCAAATTGTCCCTTGATTTCCAAAAATGATTTCTAAAATAAGGTTCAAATGTGTGTTTCATAAATTATGGTTTAGAGACTTATTTGGTACTTTGAGAAAGGGGTGTGACACTTACTTTGGACTTTGAAATATAAATTAAATAAATAAATATTTTCTTATAAATTTGATACTATTTTTAAATGTAAATGCTCGATTGGTACCTTGAGATGTTTTTCATGGAAATAAAGCACCCTACATAGAAGCCCCTTCGTTTTTATCATGTTAAGATATGGTTTTGGTTTTAAAAGGGGGTGTTTTGTATTGATGTGTGTAGGGAGGTGGATTGAGCGGTCATGTTTGGATTATGTTGATCCTTGGTTGATATGTTTTACAAAAAGACTACCTCACCACCTATTATTATTATCATCATGGGTTCTCCAGATATTTATTGAGGGTTAAAATATGTTTTTATCTAGTGTTGATGAGATGGACTAGATCCACTGTAGTTTGGAAAGACCATAGGGGAGTTCCATAGGTAAGTCGTATTGTGGGTATTTGGTTGGTTATAGACTTAATAATTCATTAATAGTCTTACAGGTGGTTTTAAACAGAGTACATCCAGGGTCTCCTCACAATATGTTTTGGAATTACTCATGATTACATATTATGTATTTACTATTGTTCACTAGAACTTTAGTTTCATGTACATATTTAATTTTACTTGTTTTAATTTATTTTGACATATCATTCTTCTTATATCATGTATTTGGTTATTCTTGTTTAGGTTTTTTCCTTGTTAGTGTTTATTGATTCTATTTTTGAGGCTTATTTTTGGGTAATCATTCAAGGATGGTTTTCAAAAAAATGTGGATTTTAAAAGAGTGTTTTAAATGGTTTTTAAATAGGTTTTAAGAAAGAATTGTGTTTGTTTTATAAATGAAAATAAATTTTTTTTTCAATAGTGAATATTCAAAATAGAATGTATGGATTATTTTGGGAAAGGAAATGTTTGTATTCTATGGTTATTTCTTACTAATATATTTTATTCTCACGACATACTTGTTCCACTAAACATCATTAAACCCAAGATATTTTGTAGGTTTGTTTTATGGCTCTTGATATCTCATGGAGTGAGTTGGTATTGAGGATTTATGTTGAAATTAGAGGTTACAAAGATGTTATGTTGGGTATTTTGGATTTCATTTTTGTTCAATAGTTGTATCGGCCATGTTGGCCTCTTATATTCTAGGGTTATACCCATTATTATATTATTGTTCATCTATTTTGAGTTTTATCTGTATGTGTGAATTTATTATGTCAATAAGCCTTTATATTATGTTTATTCCTTGGTTGGACTTACTTATATCTCATATCCATTTGTTTTTTAGTGTGGGTATCCAATATATGGATGAGTCATGATGGAATTTTTAGAATAATTTTTTTGTTTGGTTTACATGGTTAATATGGAAAAAACATCCACATGGATTTATTTTGATGTTAGGACACTTATTAGCGGACCAAGGAGATCAAGGATGACCCTTGGGTATGTCACAGGTTCTACTGGGTTCCTGGTTTAGTGGTGGCCCAGAACAAGTTTTTCACAATAATTATTCCATAACTTTTTTTCATAATGGATCAGATATACTTATTTTAACTAACTATGTTGATGTGTTCACTATTTTTCCTAAATTTCCTCAGTTATTCCAGAGTGTACTCACATAATTTGTGCATTTTTTTCTAATGTATAATTCATGTTCTATACCACACTACTCTATTGTACTATACTAAGGATAGTTATTTCTATCCCAATCGCCTTCTTTTGACAAAAGTTTTGGATTTTTGATATGTTGGACATTCCACTATTGTCAGATATTTTTCATTTTAACTTCTTACTAGTTTCTCTCTCCACCATAACCTTCTATTGAATAAATTATAAAAATAAATAAGAATTATTATGCAAGGAGTAAACCCATAATTTTCTCATTGCATCATCAATGAAATTCACAAAGTAACCCATCATGATATCGGATAAGGGTAGGTAACCAAACATCCAATTGAACAAGTTCAAAATTTTAAGATTTGGGTTTACATCTATTAAAGTTGAAGAAACCCCTATTTTTCTTCCCAATCACACAACTCTAATTAATTTTGGATTCATTGTGATCAAACTTTATAATTCCTTTTTCTATTATAACTTTCATATTCTTCTCACCGAGATGTCTGAGTCAATAATGGCACAACTCTTGAGTATCATATTTTATTTCACTAAAAAATGTCATTTCATCCATTATATATGTTAGATATAGGATCTTAACCTTTACTCCTCATGAAAACACTATGGATCCTTCATTCACCTTCCAAAATTCATTGTAAAATCTAGTGCCATAGCCTACCTCATCTAATAATCCTATGGAAAATAGGTTCTTCCATAGCCTTGGGATGCGTCTGACTTATTTTAACTACAAGAATCTTTCTTTCATCATCCATTAATTGGAATAATCTTTCTTAATTATTTTTATAGCCTCAATTTCCACCAAATATATTAGTTTGAACTTCCCTGACACATAATTGACCATGCATCCCTGGTCTGTCATTTAGTGGAATGATGATTCGGAGTTAATTACCCATGATACTGCAAAAATATTAAGCCTTAGTAGCAAGTTGTTACTTCCCTCAGATGAATTCATAAAAAAATTTCTTATGGAAGATGATTTTATTCTATAATCCACCCTATTATTTCATAAACTCTTCAATATGTGTCCTCTTTTCCAACACTTCTAGCATATGGGACAAGGATGGGATAATTTTCCTTACATTATCTCTCAAAAAATATCTTCGGATTGTTTATTATAATATCTTCTATGGGTTGATCATCCTCATTAGTCTTCATTGAGTGCGCTTTCATATGGTGTTTGTAATTCCATCCATATGAGTTCTTCACTCAAGATCAAATTCCTAAAAACCTAAAAATACCAAGTACATTTTTCCCATGAATTATTAATTGATATTACCATAATTTCCTGCAACTATGGCAATGATTCCAATAGTAGAAGAGCATATAAATCATCCAAAAACTTCAACTTTACTGATTTTTTCTCCCCTTGAATATTGTTGAAGGTGTTCATGTGATCTGATGTTATTGTACCTTCTTATAGTATCATGTTTAACAACCTTCACATCATGAGTGCATTTTTAAGTTTTGAAAACTTTTCTTACATGTATTCTAGGGATTTCATCAGTTTAATTTTGTTCTTCACCTCACAGATATATTCCATATTTGGGTCCAATAACATCTTGATCAGACCCAGAACTTTCTTGTCTAGTCGTTCCCATTCTGTATTTTCCATATTCTCCAGAAAAAATCTGATTAGAAGAACCTCCATGTCCTTTTGAATGATATGATCATATATATGTATTCTTCAAAAACCAAAATATGGTTAGTCAAACATATCAATATGGACCTTACTTTGACTTGATGTCATACCTTGTGATGATATTATACTCCCACTGAAATCAAAAATAATGTCAAGGAAAGAGAGTGAACATTACCTGAGCTGTCTCAGAGTATGTTAATGAGTGATCATTGAATCAAGTTTTGATACCACCTATTGGTAATCCTGCATAGCATCCAGAAATTTAATGATTTATCACTAAATGATACATGCAACAGAAACAGATCATCTGAAATATTCTTACATCTTGGTTTACTAGAATATAGGAAGTCTTTACACCCTAATCATGGCACCAAGTATCCCTCACACCCACTCAAGGAAAACACTTAACTTGCACAACATTAAATATAAGTGAAAATTAAAACAATGAAGTTACATAAACTTTGGTTTTATGTGGTTCTACCATTACACCCTATATCCACAAGAGTAACACTACTGCATTCTATTTCTATCATAAGACATAAGAATTAAAATCACTTTTACTGAGTAAAAAAAGATCACTAATTACCTGTAATATTAAATCGTATTATGACACATGTACTAAGGGTCCTTCTTACTTATAGTGTATACTAGAACTAAAAAAATGGCGTTTCTCATAGGTTTTTTTGCAGCAGTTTCAAAAACCGTCACTAAATGCTTTCCCAAAAAAATGAGCAGCAATTTTTTAGTGATGGTTGTTAAAACTGCTGATAAATGTTTTTTAAATATTTTTGTTGATTTTTTTAATTTTTTTTTCCAAAAAAAATCACATTTTTTAGCAGTGGTTTTTTAAAAAACCATCAGCAAAGAGCGGCGATTCTAAAAAACCACCTCTAAATTAAAGGGGAAAATTGAAAAAATATTTATTTATTTATGATATATTATTTATTATTTATTATGTATTATTTACTATAATAAATAGTTTGTTATTTATAATTTTAATTAATTATAATGTGTTAATTAATAAATATTTATAATTATTAGTTAATAATAATTTGAAACCTAAAACAAACGTTTAATAAGTTGAAAATCAAACTTCGGCATTAATTGACCATAACTTTTGATTTGGGAGTCTGTTTTAGTTCCACAAACAGTCAAATAAAATCTTATGAAATGAACTAAAACCTAATTGGATTTAAATTTTTTAATAATTAAAATAGTAAAAATTATTATATTTTCAAGAAAAGTCAGAAAAATCGAACTTGAACTTCAAACGGCCAAAGATTTTGATCCGGGTGTCTTTTTGGGCTCTACCAAATATCAAATCAGTGCTTGTAAATAGATCTATGAAATTTTAAATAGGTGGATCCCTAGTCACTATTTTTTTGAGGCAAAAATATTCCTTAAAGGCCTCCAAAACTGATTTTTTAGTCGAGGTACCCCAATTGTTTAACATTTTATGGAATTTCAACCTCGTTTAAGGGGGTATTTTTTCTTATTTTCAGTGGGGACTGAATTTATTCCTAGGTATTACATTAAAATTTATAATATGGTTTATAAATTTTATCATTTTCCATATTGTGGTTTTATTTATAACTAAATATATGAATATTTTCTTATATTTACGAATAATAAATCACTTGTATAAATACATATTTACATAAAAATGTATTTTTAAACATATAAACCATTTGGAAATAAATTTTTTTTATTAAATTTATTTAAAATAAATAATTTTATATTTTATTTTCCATATAAAAATGCATTAATTTGTATATATATACCAATATAGGTAGTGTTTATATATAAACATGGGTGTGTCAAAAAAAATCTATATTTATATGTATATTCTAATATATGTAAATAAATACAGATGTGTGTGTGTGTGTGAGTAGTTGTGTATATTTATATACATTTTTAAATATTTATACATATTTATGTTTAAATATTTCATATCATATATGTGTAGATATATATATATATATTTATATTTACTTGTGTTTGTATATATATATATATATATTAATATACAATTATATATCTGAGTGTGTTTATATATATTTATGTAACATAACTATGGGTTTATATATATTTATGTAAATTTTATTATAAGTATATATATTTATAGATATTTATATCCGTTTATTATTTTATTTTATTTTTATTTTTATTATTTTATTATTTTATTATTTATTACTTACTATTTATTATTTATTATTTATTATTTATCATTTATCATTTATTATTTATCTAATTATTATTTTTTATTTTTTATATTTTATTTTTTATTTTTTATTTATTTTTTTTATTTTTTTTATTTATTATTTATTATTTATTATTTATTATTTATTATTTATTATTTATTATTTATTATTTATTATTTATTATTTATTTTTATTATTTATTATTTATTATTTATTATTTTAATATTTATTTATTCTTGATTTATTATTTATTAATTTTTTTATTATTAATTTATAGTTAAACAAATATTTAATATTTATTTATTATTTATTATTTATTATTTATTTGTTATTCATTTATTATTTATTATTTAATTACTTATTTATTATTTATTTATTTATTATTTATTATTTATTTATTATTTATTATCATTTATTATTGTTTTTATTCATTTATTTTTTATTTTTTATTATTATTTATTTGTTGCTTATTTATTATTTGTTTATTATTTATTTTTTTCGTATTTAATATTTATTTATCATTTGTCATTTATTATTTATTATTCATTTAATGTTTATTTTTTATTTATTGTTTATTATTTATTCTTTATGTATTATTTATTTATTATTTTTTATTGAGTTATTAATTTATTATTTATTTATTATTATTTGTTATTTATTATTATTTATTATTATTTATTCTTTATTCTTTATTCTTTATTGTTTATTACTTATTATTTATTATTTATTATTTATTATTTATTATTATTTATTACTATTTATTATTTATTATAATTTATTATCGTTTATTGTCATTTATTATCATTTATTATCATTTATTTTTATTTATTTATTATTATTATTTATTTATTATTTATTTATTTATCATTTATGTAATAGTTAATTATTATTTAATTATTACATATTTATTATTTATTTAATAATTATTTATAATCTATTTATTATTTATCTATTATCTATTATTAATTTATTTATTACTTATTTATTACTTATTTATTATATATTCATTATATATTCATTATTTATTATTATTTAAAATCATTATTTTTTTTTATTTGTATATTTATAAGTATATTACGTACTATTTACTCACTAGATAAAGAGCTTGTTGGAGTGGTAAAATTTTACAGTATATCCAAGAGGTAAGGGGTTCAAATCTCTCTCAACAAATATATTTTTCATATTTATGCATGGCATGCATGGAATATGCATGCATAGTATGGTAAATAATAAGTAATAATAAATAATAAGTTACTAATAATAAGTAATAATAAATAAATAGTAAGTAATAATAAATAAGTAATAGTTTTGGGATGATTGCGGCCCTTTTGACCTTCGAGTTTTATTATTGTATCAACGTCTCTGAAGTCATGTGAGGTTTTCCCCCTTTACCCTTAAAAGGGGGTTTATCTAAAAATGAATAAAAATTTAGGCCCTTGGGCCATTCAGTCAGTCTTAAGAAATAAGTAATAAGTAATAATAAATAAGTAACAAGTAATAATAAATAAATGACAAATAATAATAAATAAGTAATAAGTAATAATAAATAAGTAATAAGAAATAATGAATAACTAATAAGAAATAATAAATAAGTAATGAGCAATAATAAAAAAGTAATAAGAAAGCAATAAGCAATAAGCAATAATTAATAAGTAATAAGCAATAATAATTAAGGAATAAGCAATAATAAATAAGTAATAATAAATAATAAATAAGTAATAAGCAATTGTAAGTAAGCTATAAGAAATAATAAATAGGTAATTAGAAATAATAAATAAGTACTAAGCAATAATAAATAAGTAATAAGAAATAATAAATAAGTAATAAGCAATAAGTAATAAGTAATAAGCAATAAGTAATAAGTAATAAGCAATAAGAAATAATAAATAAGTAATAAGCAATAATAAATAGGTAATAAGGAATAATAAATAAGTAATAAGAAATAATAAATAAGTAATAGGCAATAATAAATAATAAATAAGCAATAATAAATAAGTAATAAGCAATAATAAATAAGCAATAAGCAATAATAAATAAGGAATAATAAATAATAAATAACAAATAATAAATAATAAATAATAAATAATAAAAAGCAATAAGCAATAATAAATAAGAAATACGCAATATGCAATAAATAAATAATAAGCAATAATAAATAAGTAATAAGTAATAATAAATAAGTAATAATAAATAATAAATAAGTAATAGGCAATAATAAATAAGTAAAAAGCAATGATAAATAAGTAATAAGAAATAATAAATAAGTAATAAGCAATAATAAATAAGTAATAATAAATAATAAATAAGTAATAATAGTTGTTTATCTAGATGCACCGACCATTGAGATTCACTGACGTTCCACCATTTGATTTTGTAACTGTCGGTTTCCTGTATCAATCAGAACCTAGTCGATGAAGTCACTGAATAGTCCAAGATACCACTATGAAACCCAGTGATGACCCATATGCCACAGCCCTTTACTAAAAAACACTTTCATGGTATAATACTAGCATAAAAAACTTTAGGTTTTACTCACAGGCATCAAAACTTCCATTCACCAATGTCTGACCCACTACACATGCCCATCAAACAAAACCACTTCCTAAACAAATTTTCATCCACTAAAGATCTCACTATCACTACCTGAAATCTAAGACCAATGTATCATGTCATTCACTCTCTTCTTGATAGATGTAATCAGCACTTTAAGTTGGATTCACATCCCAAAAAAAGTCACAATAATGAGTGTCTTGATATGAGGTAAATCTTGAAAATTTAATTTTTTTCTTCTCGTTTACTTCCTTGATATGATCACAATAAATTAAATCATATTCTCACTTTTTAGGAACATTCTCCATGGGATATGATCAAATTTTTGAATGTGGTAAGTAAATGAGACACAATTATAAACTGTGCATTAGTGAAAATGGGAAATAATACACATTGGGAACACTCTATTTTACTTGGTTCACCCCAAAGTGGGTCTGTGATCAGAGGAGTATGATGAGTTCACTACTCTCACATGAGTAAAAATAACACATACCAATATAGTACAAGTTCTTAGGGTATCCATTATATATGTTACCACCCTCTTCTAGTGTATATTCCACTACCTATATGAGGCACACTCACCTATAATATAGCTCACATGCTACTTTGGTTCCTCATATGGGGGTACTAAGATATGACTCTTTAACTTAATTTATTTATTATTCTTAATATGACACTCAAATATAATCTGAGGCTCTACCCACTCTCTCTCTTCTCTATAAACATGTTTTCAATATTCACCCCCATTTTCTTCAGGACCAACAACTTTGATTTAAGTCCTCTCTAATTTCACACATATTCTTAATTCCTATTTATTTTTCTTATTTCGTAAATAAGGATCCTTTAACCCTTAAAAATTACTCAAAGTACTATAATGATTTTATACCATTGATAAACCACCATTCTCTTTTCACACACTGTGACTGTATTAGGAGGAATCACATAACAATTTTTTATTTTTATCCTAACCAATTGTTCATGATATGTGAAATATATCAACTGGATTGTGATCACTATAATATTCATTAATGTAATGGTATTATAATTTAACTTTATGATATATCTTATCAAACCCTCAACCACTAAGGGACTCTCATAGTCCATATTAAAGATGAGAGTGACCCCCAAAGTTAGCCTCTAATAGTCCATGGGTTGGTGACTAGCATCGAGATTATAAATCACACAAATGATATACATTACCCTCATAAATCCCAAAAACATGTAAATTAAACCATCAATCAAAACCATAATAAAAATATAAACCAATATCCCATGATAGAATAAATTTCATGTAGAATAAGTATCATATAATGAAATACCAAAAGTAAACTCTTATGAAAATATCTTTAATGACAACCCCATGATCCAAGATAGTAATGTCCAGCTCAATCACTAAATCCCTCATAGAAACCTAAAAAATAAATTTATATATATAATAGTATTCATACATGTATACTCAGTAAAATATACCTCAATTCCACCCATGTAAATATTTATAAAGGATATTAATTCCTTGGTGAATAAATAGCATAACCAAAACACACTTATAGTAGTCCATCTATTATCCACTCCCACCAAGGTTCAATTGAACAATATCACATCAATATCATAACATAGTATCAAATAATATAGAAAAAAGTTACCCTGTAAACATTTCCCCAATGGTTTTCCACTCTCACATCCAAACAAAAAATGTCTTGGTGATATCATCCCTACCATGTAACCACATATTTAAATCTTTCATCACACCCACAACTACATCATCATCATAACCATGTGCCAGATCATCATCATAGCCTCATACCACACATTCATATATCAACCATATGTCACATTGTTATCACAGTACAATCTCATGAACATAAAGGACATTAACCTCATGCCCTCCTCCTACCGTTAACGACCCCTAAAATGTATCATATCATCTTTCACATCATTATATAACAATAAAAAGTGTTTCTAACCTTTACATTATTGTATTTAATTTATTTAACATTTATAAAAGGTAATTCCAACAATGTAAAAACAACAACATATATATCAAAATAGTAAAAAGCTCTCAACAATAACAATAATCATCCATCAATATTATAAGAAATATCATGGAAATATATAAACACATGTGAATCACCCCTTACCATCAATTTACCTTAATCCAATTATTTATATTCATTAGGTTAATCCCTATAATCCACACAAAGAAAAAATATCACCCAACTTCCACAATTTATAAAATCATGAAACTTTCATGGGGTGTTATTTATGATTTTCATGATGTTGGCCATACAATGAGATAAACAACCAATTTTCATTAGGAATTTGATCAACATAAATTAATTTATCTTTTTATATTTTATTTTAATTTAGATTGTTATATGCTATGTTATTTAACTATATAAAATGTTTTTTAAATTATGATAAGAATTAGTATTAATGAATTATTGTGACTTATACACATTTTGAAACATATGTAATTTTATAATTAAAAAATAGTGAAAATATATGAACTTAAATTAGATATTATAATTAAAAGTGTTTAAAATTGAATATTTTGAGTTAGATCTTGCATGTAAAAAACATTTATGTTTGAATTTAAATAAATAGTTTAATATAAAACTATATAAAAATGAAATACTTAAGTTAATTGGAATATATAAAAGTTCATATATATGAAAATTTATGTTAATGTTGAGTGCTTGTTATAAAGGAATTAATAAATGATATATATTGTCTTTTTTAAATATGGTAAATTTGTTTATCCCACTCTGTGTAATTTTTATTTTTTGTCAATGGTTTTCAATAATATTGAATTATTCATGAATCTTGATGTTAATATGTTGAAAATGAATTAGAATTGAGAAGAAAGTGTCTTGGAATTTTGGTCAAGATAACCCAATCATGATGGGACCTGATTCCTTGAAATATGCTACTTTTTATTAAGTAAATAGATATTGGATGTCACTTCTTTGAAGTTGGTATTTGAATTTTTTTTGAATATTTATTTCCCATAGAGAATTTATAAATAATATATTTTTATGATGGTGATAATGATGATGAAGTATTGATGAATAAGTAAAAAAGAAGGCTAGAATTAGATATTTTATTTAGCATTGATATTTTATTAAGTAAATATTTGAGGAGTTATCAAAAAATATTTTCAACTCCTATCCAACACAACACCCAAGTATCTAAGATTCCATAGGGGAAGAAAATTTGTGTTCACATAAATGAATTTGTCCTAGAGAGACTATGAATAGAGGTATAGTATTCATATGGATAGGTGTACATGAATGAAAGACTATAGGATGGAACACAGGAGAAGAGAAGGTTCTTATCCTCTCCTGTGTATGGAATCACAAGTGGTCATTAGGAAAGCACCAATACCAAGTTGGTCTTATTCTGGCCGAATAAGGGAGAAGCTTTTAATATTAATGAGTATCATGCATGGATAATTTATGATGTGAGACTGTCATTTAAATGGTCAATTTTTAATCCACTAAATGATAAGTAAATAATGTGGGTGCACCACATGTCACATCAAGTGACTTTGCTCGACAAACCACAAGTCATATTTTATATTGTGAAACCCTAGATTCTTAATGTTATTGGTTTCTATACAAAGAAAAAAATTTGATCATTCCAATCTCATATTTGTGGTCTGGATGATTTTATGAGATCATGGAAGGATTAAAATGAATTAAAAAATCATTTGTGGAGTACAAGAAAAGAATATATTGTGGGCTTCACATGGTAGGTAAAGTGAATATGATCTTCGCATGGTATGTAGAGTGATCGGGGGTGTCACATGGTAGGTTTAGTGACTGTGTGGTTCACATGATCAATATGATGTGGTCGATCTAGATTTGAGTGCATGGTTGATTAGGTTAATGCATTGTGCATAGCCTATCTGGTGGTTTCAGTTATTTATTCTGATGATGCAAAGTGAAGTGTTATTCAAAGAGGTAAATACCATGATATTGTTATTGTGATACTTTCAGATAAAAAAGGAGAAGAAATTTTGTCATGTTTGGGATAAGTTTAGGATATTCACACATAAAGGTAACACTAGTTTTCTATTGGATACATAAGGGTAGTTTTTTATTGCGTAAGGTTCATGTATAAACTACACTGTCTATGTAAAGGTAATAAGAATGTTTTATAGGTGTTAATACCTCCCATGTAAAGGTGTTACAACTATTTCAAGAGGTACATAAAGATAATCAAAATAGTATATGAATAAGCTTAAGTTGTGGAAAGTTTGGTGAGCTTTTTTAAAGATAATGATCATCGACAAAATATCTATGAAATGAGTTTTAGTAAGAAATGCAAATCTCAAACTTAATTTAGATGTTTCTTGGTGAGTTTTCTTTAATGTTAATATATATCATGATAATTATCATTAAAATCATCCTAATTTATGATTATTAAAGTTGATATATTTACAGAATTATCCCACGCAGCAAATAGAGTTTTCATGGCCTTAGTGCATACATAAATTCATGCATGTAATCATAGGTGATTAATATGAAGTGATTATCATGGGGATAAGAGGAATTTTTTATCTGTGAAATAATAGTCCATACATTAAGAAGGAATAATTATTAGTAAGTCCTTCAACATAAGGATAAATCCATGATTGCAGCATGCTTGCATATATTCAAGTGTAGTAGAAATGAATGCATTGTGGAGGATGTATAGGTTTGAATTTATTAATGATAAATAATGAGAAGAATAAATAAATACTAATAATTTGTGAGATTTATATCATGAATTAATATTTCATGCTTTCTGTTATAGCATTCATGCAGAAATATTTATTTATGAACATAATTTCATGGATCAGTTTTGGAGAATGGAAAACCAGAAATAGTTACTACACATGTGATTCATTTATAATTTATGAAGAGATTTTACGGAGAGAATAAGTGGATGATATTTATGGATTTTTTTGACGATATTGAAGTAGGAATTTATAATCTTTTAAATTACTAAAATTCCTAGTGATTCAAAATTGTGCATTCATGTGGTTTTTTGAATATTGATGATGACAAAATGGATTATTCTATATATATATATATATATATATATATATATATATTATTGAATATAAAAATTGGTTGTGTGTATGTGTGTTGCAGTTTGGAACTATAATTCCAAAATAATATTTTCTATATGCTGAGTTAAAAACAAAGAAAAATATACATAGTTTTTAATCAGGAGAACCAATGTGTGTTGAAGTAGAAAATAAGAGGAAGATCCAGTGTTATTTTTGTTTCACTAAGAAATAGGAATAAGTGATAATTATAAGAATAATAATTGACTAATTTGGTCATTAATTACATTGAATAATAAATTTTTATGCATATAAGTTTTCACAATAAATAAGGGGAATGAGACACTTAAAATTGTGTAACAAATGTGAAGAAGAAGAAGGAACGAGTTGTGTATGCACAGCTATTTATGAAAAATAATATGAATTTTTTTGTGCATTTTTTTGTGAAAGTAAGATTAGAATAAGAATAATAATAAGAAGGATAGAGGTAGCACATCAACAAAAAGGTAGAGTTACTAACTGGTGTAGACTCTCAAGTTGTTATCCCTACATATCATTGTAAATGTATGGGATATACCAATGTGTGGGATGTACAAAACTGAGTAGTGTAGATTTCACACTCATGTACTATTAGAAGACAATAATGTAATGATCACTGGGTTTTACTAGTGGGTTGGGTGACATCAATTTATACCATATTTCATTATATATTATCCTTATCATACTGATAGGTGAACCTTGTAAATCGTTATGTTACTTATCTGTGTGTGTTTGGTTATACTACAAGAAATAAAAAAGGAGAAATTAGATAATAAGAGAACCACTAATATAACAATGAAAAAGGTAAAAGATAATGGGAAAAAAATTTAAATTATAATTTTTAGGTTGGAGATACGTAAAATAGAAACAAGTGGTGAATTGACCTTTAAAAATTAAAGGAAAACAATTCAAATATAAATAATTATTTATAAAATAATGAATAAATTAAAACCTTTTGAATATAAAAATAAAAGAATCAAAGTTTTAAGGAACAAAAATATAATTAAATAAAAAACATAAGTGGAAGAATGAAACAAAGAGATATTCAATTAGGTGATTTGAAAAAAATCTTTTAAGCATTAACTGGTAGATTAAGCAATTTAATAAAATAATGATTGAATATGATAAATAATTTAAAATTTGGAAAGTGGATGAGATAAGATATTTTTTAGTAAATTTGGCAATATTAATCAATGGTACCTCTATGTATCTCATTCAATCCCTTGAGGATTTAATATATTAGTCCCTTAGATTTAACAGTATCCAAGATACTAAAACTATCTCTTTCTTTTTAGGTTATAGAAAGAAATATAATACAATAGAAACTAGCTCTTTAATGGTGAATCTAGACACCAAAAAAGTATTATTCCCTTTTCTTTTTGATAGAAATGATATGAAAACTATGGTCCCTTAAAATAATATTAGTAAGAACCAAAATATAGAAGAAAGTGGAGGAAGAAAGTATTTGTATCTTAGTCTCTAATCTACTAAAGAATATAACAAAAAACTATTAGATACTGAGAAAATAATGAGAGTGATATAAAATTTGGCATACAGTCGTAAGAGAGGAAATAAGATTTATAAATAGAGAACTTTGATATCTTGAAAATATTTGAAGATCATAGAGAAATTGAGCATGTTATTGTCATTATGTTGTTTATATTTCCAAGGCCACTAAAGGTCACTATTTATAGGCTTAAACTTCTTCAGTAAGGTTCTGTAATTCTTCAAAATCCTTTAAGTTGAATATATCCATGTTCTATGAATCTTGACTAGAATAAATATAGGTCTCGGACTGACTGGTTGTGGTGTGGTCTAACATTATGCATTGTAGAGGATGGATTTTCATTGTAATCAAAGGCACTATAACATGGAGTCTTAGAAAGAGATTTTTCTATTCTTCTAAAATAGATCTCATTGTGGTTTAGACTCTATGATGTGGTGTGGGTCTTTTTGAGGTTCAAACAAATTCATGGCAGCTATGATGTGGCATCTAGGTTGCGATGTGGATAACTCCCATAAAAAAACATTGAAGTTTAGTGCATACCTTGTGGTGTGGAGATGAACAAGTTTATAGGAACTGAACTTTCACTATGGCATTCCATCCTGAATTTTCCTGTAAATATCACAATAAGATTTGACCAAGATAGGTTTCAGCATGGTCCCAAGAGTTATACTATATAGGATAAAACTGGATTAGGGTAACCCACGTAAGGGTAAAACGGGTCTTCCATTTTCTGTGTAATAGTAAAATAATAACTATGTAAAGGATGTTGGGCGGCATGGTTCAATGTTTTGTTCTATATTCCTTATTAAAGGATTCTATTGTGACTTCAAGGACTCTTCAAATAGTCTATCACGATGGAATCAACCTAATTTTCCATCACCTAATTGAAATAATTAAATGCTTTAAGAGTGTTTGTGATCATTAAAATCAAATAATGGTGAGAAGAACAAAAATATCTCCATTTTTTATGATCACAACCACTTGGATAATAATTAAATTAAAAAATAGTATAAAAATAATGATTTACCATAGACTAAAACTTCTCCCCTTTGAGATTATGGATAAAATAGATATTTGAATCATAAAACCAAATATTTCTCAAACAAATATTTGAATCATAAAACCAAATATTTATACCCCTTTGATATTATAAAAAATGATTTATAAATGGGTTTAGATAAAAATTAAATATATGTTTATCATCATTAATGATCTTTTGAGAGAGATGAAAATAATCTATTGAAAAATAAATTTTGAAATATTTAAAAATATTTTAAAAGTAATATTATTAATAAAACTCAAGATAATAAAAAATAAAAATTTATAAGAAAAATGTTTCAAAATATAAATCTTTGAAAAGGAATGTTTTTTTGAAAAATCTAAATAATTTTTTTGACAATTAAAACAAAATTCAAATTTTTGAAATTAAAAAAATGTCTCTTCTAGGATCATTTCAGTATTAATAAGATTTTCTCCCCATAAATTAATTCCCCATGAGAGTTTAAATGTACTATAGCCGTTAAAATATGACTAAAATAAATAAAATACTTAAAAATAAATATTTTGAGAAAATCATTTTCATTATTAAGGATTAGTAAAGATTTTATTTATAATCCATCGAAAATTATATGAGAGTGTCAAACCAGGTGTGTAGTGTAACACCCACAAATTATAAAATAAGAACATTTTATTTGATAAAATATGGGACACACAAAACCTATCTTAAAGAACCCATGAAATATATTTATTTAAATTTAATCTCATTGATAGCTTGTGAAACACGCAACCCTAAGTCTAAATAAATTGTAATAAAATATATTGTTATAACATAACCATTGAATTGGAAATTATGAATATTAATAAATAAATTATGAAAATTATATGGTTTAAACATGTAAAAAAGTCATTTATTATATATTTATTATAAATAAAATATGCATCAATTAAAAGAAAAATAAATTTTTTCTGAAAAAACAATATTTTTTCTAAAAACGGTTTAGTCGAGCTTTGTGAACCTAATTTGAAATTAATTTTTACCAATTTTAGAAAATTTATTTTATAAAATTAACTTAATTTTTTAAATCATCATATTATAATTATCTTATAGTGGTTTTTTGGGACTTTTTTGAAAAGTTTCAATTTTTGATTAATAGTGAAAATACTTCATTTTGTAGAAAACAATCATTTTATTTAGATTATTTACAAAGATAAATTATATTTTAAAATTATTTAAAAGTTTAATTATTTAAATTATATATATATATTAATCCAATTTTTTCATTGGAATAATTTTTATATTGAGTTTTCATATAAAAAAGTTATAAACTGTTGAACATTTACTCTTTGAAAACCCATTTTCTCATCTCATCTATGGGATTAATTTTAAATTAAATTTTTTCAATTTTATGAATGGAATTTTTTTAAAATGTATTTCATATTTGTAATCATAATAAGTTATATTATCTAATAATTTTAACTTAATTTTTTACCAAAAAGAATAGATAAAGTAGTAAAAAATATTTATTGCGATTAAGGTAAAATGGGTTTATTGAGAGGTTAAATTAAAAATATAAGGATTAAATTGACCTAAAAACTTTCCTAGAATATATTTTATGACCATATTTAGGCCTTATAATTTCTAGTTCTCTATAATAATTCATTTTTACCCCTTTTCATGTGAAAAACATGGGTACACCTTTTTCTTTTCAAAACTTACAAGGGGACCACTCACTTGACTTATAAAAGGACACCACATATCCTCTCTTATTCACACCTTAAAACCATTTTTTTGGACAATACCTACCCAAATAACTTCCCAAATTACATACCCTCATTATATAATTCATTTTAAAAAAAATCCATTCTAGGAATACATTAGGTGTAATCCTAAAAATGTGGTATGGTAAGATGTAAAATTCCTAACTATGTGTTTCTATTTTATTTCTACTACATCCTTAAAATATTCTTACTTTATGGTTATATAATAATAAAATTATCTCATATATAATTATATGTTATTATTTTAATGTAATTATCTATATAAATTTACTCTTCCCTTAAATGGGAAATGATAACATTGTTCGTGTATACAGCAGACTACTACCTCGCGAACCGATGTGACATGTTTTCCACCAACACCTCTCATGGTTGGGTATGATGATGTGAAATAATTATATATATGATATTTATAAAATAATTATAACTATGTATTCATTATATCATATATACCTTTTTAACTTTCATTCCATAGGAGATATGATAACGTTTCTTGTGTGTACGGCGGACTACCACCTCACGAAGCGATGTGAGTCATATTTCACAAACGCTTTACATGGAAGGTAATAAGGATAAATTTAAGGAATATATGTCATATAAATGAAATAAATATGACATTAATTACATATTTATAATTCTTAAAAGATAATATATCATTTTCTTTCTTGTATTTTGACTCACTAAAAGATGATAATGTCACTCACTTTATATCACCTTGAAACATTAATCAAGATCTCAATATCTTATAAACTTATGAAAATAAAATAATAAAATAATTTACTACTCATAAGGGTTATTTTACTATTCATATTACTATTCATAAGGGTATGTTACTATTCACCAAAAAATGTTGGTTCTATCAGAATCCAAATAACATACTGATCACAACTGTAGATGTCCTTTTTTTGAAATTCAAATCATAGAAGCGGAAAAATTATGTTTAACATCTATTTTATAACTAGAACCTTCAAAAAAAGTTTCATAATGTATAGAATCAATGTTTCACTCATTTTAATTTATTTTTTAAAACCTTGGTGTGTTACAACACAACTAATGGTGTGCCCTTACACAACATATTTAAACTAAGTCTTACCTTTATGTAGTTCATATTTACCCTTAAATGAATTAGCTTTATGCAGTGAGTATTAGTTACCCATATGCATCATATGAATAATTATTTTTACCCTCATGCAAGAAATATAATTCTTTTATTTCCATTAAAAATATCAAGACATACATAAAATCATTTCTCGGATCAATTGAAGTATTCCTATATTAATATGATGAATCACAGGGAATAAATTATTGATTATGTGTGTGATATTCAAAATACAGGTAATGGATGTTTCCAGATTATTTTCTAATTGTTGGTTTAAATAGGCTAAAAAAGATATATGAAACACTATGTTTAGAAAATACATGATATTTTTGTATTCTATAGTGTTTTTTTCTATAAAAATGGATAAGGAAATAAGTGGAGATAATATAAGAAAGAGAACTATGATCCATTATTGTTGAAATACTAAAGCACTGTTAGTTTTTCAAAATCTTCTTATTCTGCATCAATTCAAGAGGGGATGAAGTTCACTACTCCACACCAGATTCTTCTATGTCATATTATAGGATTCAAGTTGTTTTATTTTTTTTAAGTGTCTGTAATTAATTTTTTACACATGGTTCTACCTCAATTACAAAAGTTAGTGTTTGGTTATGCTCACCTGGCCAAAAGTCAGGTTTACTGGGTTATTTCTACACCCATAAAAGGTTTATTGGTAGGTGAGGGATGCCCTTGTAAAATATTCGGTTCTTCATATTTTTGTAAAAGGTAATAAAGGTATGTTATATCTTGTAATATACTAGGTTGAAATCTACACCTATAGAATACTTGTTATTCTCACCGTTTTAGTGGGTATTAGTCCTCTCACTGAGTTAGAAGGGACTAAAGAGTATACTAGGATCTTAGTTATCAAAAACACTATAAAAATCGAGGTGTTATTTATTTTTATTTTTATTCTACTTATTATATTTTTGAACACATCAATAAATTTCATCTATTATTGTGTTTACAATAAACAATACTCTAATAATATTGATTAAGTCATAAAAGTTTAAAAGGACAATTCACACCCCCCCCACCGTATTCTAGTCCATATTACCATAGATATATGGGAAAACACCTCAAAAATTTAGTCTTCCAAAAATATCAATCTAATGAGCCTTGAGGAGTCATCCAAGGGATAAATTTAAAAGTAAAATAGAGTTAAGTGAAAGTACAGATTGAATCAGTACCTGAGGTAAGGGATCTTCCAAACCACCTATGTTGCTTTCATATTACGCATTATCTTTCCTTTTATCCCTCTATATATTTTATTATCATGTATTTAATACATATTCTATATATATTATCTTTACATATATATTATTTTTACTTTACCTTTATTTTGGAGACAGTTAATGTTTTATGTTTCCTTTGAAATTCCAACTTGTAAGTAAACCCACCTTAAAAACAATTTCTGATTTCTCGTTCCAATGATAAGTGTTACCTTTATAAAATGGTTTTAACCATGAATGGTTTATAAAGACCTGAATTATATTATATAGAACCCTACTAGTTCAATTATGGTTTAAAGAAAAATAATAATCCATTTACTTCTTTAAAATTTCCTTTTCTCACTTTCAAAAGCATCACCTATATGGTTCATTTTCATTCTTACTTATCCGTGGTCCTTTTCATGATTTTACTAATATTAGAACCATATATTCAAAGAACTATATTCCTTTATTAAGATATTAACATCCAAAATTATTTAATCCCTTATTTTGTGATTTCTTATAATATATCCTTCGGTTATGATTTGAGAAAAGATTACAAAACCCACTTCTTTCTCATGGGTTTTATCATGATTATGCATTATGTATAGTTTATTTTAATCATGTGTAAAATGTATGCATTTATATATTGTGATTTTAATTATGTGACATATGGTCACAGAATTATATATCACTTAGATGCATTGGGTACTATTTTCATCTCATAAGATACCATGTATGGTACACATGTGGTTAGCCTAAGGACACTATGTTATGTGATGGGTGGGAATGTAATTATATATCCCTCCAATGCATTAGGTAATGTTTTAATCCCATTAGATACTATGTATGTTTCATAGGAATTTAGTATAAGAACACTATGTTATGTGACAGGTGATCCTAGAATTATATAATCCTCTAATGTATTAGGTAATGTTTTCATCTCATAAGATACCATGTATGGTGCACAGGTGGTTATCCTGATAATACTATGTTATATGATGAGTGGGACTAAGATTTTACAACCCTCCAATGAATTGGGTAGATCTTTATATCTAATGAGATATTATATATGGTATTAGTTCATGAACCTAATCCACTATGGGACTTTTTCCACTGTAAGATGATAGTCTTGGGAGTGAACATTAACCTATAATTATGATATCATGCTTTATGTTGATGCCATGTGTTATGATTACATGATATTAATATTTCATTTCCATATGTAATGTTCCCATTATTATGGTCATTCTCTTTTTATAATATCTTTTTATGCTTCTTGTATCACATGTTATGCTTGGTTGTCATGTTTATTTCTTTACTAGGATTTCTATCTCACCCTTTTCCTTGTGTATTTTTTCCCAAGGTATACTATGAAATTTTAAAATATTTATGAAAGTTAAGATCAATATGTGGAGTTTTAAATAAATATAGTGTAATTTATATTTAATATGATTCAATTATGTGTCTAATATATGAATATGCTATAACTCTCGATCCTTGGATTGTATTTGTTGGTAAACTATGTTAAAAATAATGAAATAAAATGTGTTTTAAGCCTTGTGTTGTTATATAATCCCCTACTTCAGTTGAAATCCTTTCACCACTAGACTTGACTTATACATATTCCATACATAAAATTCCTCTATAAAATGGAATATTCACTTATTCTCAAGTTACCTTTTCTCCAATGGTAACTCAGTCATATCCCACATTCTATTGGAATCCAATAAAGGCATTTATTCATTCATAAATAAATCCTACTTTTTAGATTCAATGAGATTGGTCACCTCTTATATGTTTTTAGGTTCTCCCTCATCTGTTAGAAATAAAAAATTCATATCGGTCCAAAAACATCTGGACTAGCTTCTTGAATTTTGACGATCTATATAATTGAACTTGTGACTCTTCTCTTTTCGGTAATACATCTTCTAGTTATCTATCTTCTGAAGACCTATTTTCTGATACTCTAATTTTTTAAGATTTTCCTCAGTAATTCTATAACAACATCCATTAGTCTCAATTTTGTACTTCTATTTATTCCTTATAAAGTATATAAAACTTGTCTTCATATAGTATCCCCATTCAAATCAATTTGGACTTGATCAATTGATTATATGCTCTCAAAATCAACCTTAAAAAAGGTCCAGTCTTTCCAAATAACCTTTTCTTTGAAGAGAACATATTGCCTCATTATTAATTTTCATTTATCGTCTTCCCATATTATAAATATAAAATATATATTTCCATATCCTATAAGGAAACATGTTCTTAACTTCTCTTCAAATTTATATCGATCCTTATCATCCACATTGATGTAGGTAATGATGATGAAGATTTTTAGGTAGTTAAATTATAGTTTTTTACCATAACATAGATATCACACCCTTATTTTTTTCATTATTTAATTATTTATTTATGAGTCTATACTTTTCTCCTCATGTTTCAGGCATGTCTCCATGAACATTTCAAGTTTTGGAAATAGAATTTAGGGTGCATGGTTAGCCATCACAATTAGTGATAACCATAGAAAACCATGTAATTGGGTCTATAACCTTGATATATCTATTTTTAATGGTTGTTATATGGTTTTCCTTACTGTTCATCCAAACCATGCAAGTCTCCAGGTGACTCCAACTAGGCGTGCATGATTGGAGCACGGTTTGGCAAGTCATGTGACCTGCTATATGGATTAAAATTAAGAATTTTTCAATTTTTCCCTTATGAAATAAGAATTCAAATGGGTTATATCATTACCCATTCAATCCATATACTATGTTCACCCCTCTACATCAATTCCTCACCCTTTTAAAGTTAATCAATGGGGTTTCTTCATGATTTGAGTTTGGATCATCAAGATAATGTCTTTTTTCTTTCTATTCTTGTTTCCTCTAGTTTTTCTCTTAATTATAGATGATGTATCTCTTTTAATGAAACCTAAGGAGGTATTTTGACCTAATTTCTTATTTATTTGGATGTTAGGGTGTGAAGTTGGTTCTTTAAGCCTTGTTTCTTCTGTATCTGAGGGTTCTATAACATTTTAACACATTTGAGGTAGGTATATCAATCCCTTTCCTTTTAAAATCACGACATGAGATTCTTTAATCTTTAAAAATTAATTTTAATTAAAATTGATTATTTTATTAAATACATGAATTCATTTTGAAATATATATAATCTAATGGTTTTATTTAATATATTTTTTTCAATATTTTCAAGTTCTTATACTTTAATACTGAAAATATATGTATGTTATATGATTGATAAAATGTGGCAGAGGTTTTACAAAGGATTTTGGGTGTTTTAAGTGATTATTAGAACATAATAAAATTATGTAAGTTTATTTTTAGTGTTTTATTGTGGTTTATTTGGGTTATTTCTATTTTTTAGGTTTTCATGGTTTTACTTATAAATTATAATTTCTTTATGTGTGACTTGAAATGTGTCCCTTCAATTGATCCTTTGGCATTCCTTATGAATATTTATATATACGTGGGTGATATGTATATATCTATATATAAATGTATGTGTACATGTATATATTTTTAAATTTCATAGAATGTTGTTGATAAAACCTTGTTTCTCAAATTGTCCCTTGATTTTGAAAATGATATCTTAAGAAATTTGAAATTGTGTGTTTTGTAAGTTTGGTTTAAAGTCTTGTTTAGTACATTGATAAACGGGTTTTACACTTCCTTTGGGAATTAAATTGAAATTTAAAGAAAGTAAGTTATTCTTAGAAATTTAATACTATTTTTAAATAATAAGGCCCATTTGGTACCTTGAAATGGTTTTTATAGAGTTAAATCACCCTCAATAGAATCCCATTACTTTTGGTTATATTGAGATATGGTTATGGTTTTAAAATGGGTTCTTTAACATGAATTGGTGTAGGTAGGTGGCGTTGGAACCAAGGTTGTTATTTGTTGAAAAGGGAGTATGGTTTTTGTTTTTTGTCAATATTATCATGGATAATTAGGGAGATTTCAAGGGAATGGGTTATACAGTTCTAGCCAAAAGCAGTTTTGAAGATGACGTCATTTCCCAGTGTTTTCCGAATTTTTTTGTCCAAAATTTGGAGAATGGAAAGAATTTAGAAAAGTTGTTCTTCTTAGAGGATTTATGGAAATATGGAAAAGGATGGAGTTTCACATATATGGGCTTCTTGATTTGTGTTTCAAAAAGATTTAAAGAAATGAGACGGTGTGATCTGCGATTACGAGACTTTGATCATTGAGCTTCACGAAAGGTATTATTCTAGAATAAACATTTCATTTCAATATAAAATGAATGGTTTTCATAAATATTGGCATGATGATTTAGAAGAAATGAAGATTTTCCATTTGAGATAGTGTTTCTTTGTGGTTATGATGAGCTCTACAAACTAGAAATTTCAGCGAAACTTTGCGAGATGGAGGAAGCACCGCAGAGATGTTCTGACCAATCTATATTTCATGCCTGAAGAAGAAGAGTTCCATGTTCGGCTATACCAATAAATAAAATGCCACCCCTCTTCATTTCTGAGGATTTGAAGAGAGAAAATATGGTATCTCTTGGACTGCACAAACCAAGGGGTACTCCGTGAATCAGATTTTTCTATGTGATCTTGATCTTCGCAAAGAGAATTATAAAGTCTTAAATGCTGCCAATGCTTCTAAGTTAGGAGTGATTCAAAAATATGGAGTGTTCCACATTGTCTTAGTGAGCTTCGCGAAGTAGGTTTCTCTACGAGGCATTAAGCTCCATGAAGGGTGTTTCTCTGTGAGGTAGTGGGCTCTGTGAAGGGTTATGCTCTATGAGGCAGAGAGCTCTGCAAAGGGTTGATGTAATGTTCTAGACCCTCCTGGTCCAGTACATTTCCAAAAACCTGGTTCCACCAAATTTTTTCACCGTTATGGTGGCATTGTTCATGGTGGAACCGTTACGGTGTAACCATCATGATCCCACCATTATGGTGTCACCGCTTACATTATCTCACCAAACCGGTAGCACCATCATGATTTCTCACCGAAACGGAGGCACCGTGGCAATGCAACTGTGATGGTGGAAATGTGATGGTGGCACCGTAACGGTGGAACCATGAGGTGAAACCATGACTGTGGCACTACTATAGTGTCTCACAAAACGGTGTCCCACCCTTGTTCTTTTTTCCAGTTTCTGACTTTTTCTTTTCCCACAATGTATCTTTTGACGTAAAAGTGTTTTAATACCCCTTTTAAAGCCATTTAAAATCCCATAAATGATATCTAAAATCCCCCAATATTGGTGCGACCCTTGAATTAATAAAACATGTGGCTTTTTCCTCAGTGTCACACCCTTTTCTCATACCTTCCAAGTTCTGCACCTATTACATGTTTTCCTCTATTTAAAGGAAACCCTTTAAATCATAGCCATTATGGACACCTCTACGATGAGAATTATTAAATAAAAATTAATTCCATCATGTGTGACTATCCAACTGCGTAGTGAAACCATAATCTGCCTTTAAATCTGTTTAAGATTTTATATCCCGTAAATCCTGGATCTCACCTTTTTATCGCATTGGAATTCTTTCTTCCTCTTGGCTGGTCTCCTTACCTTTATATGGTGCATTTGGAGTCCCCCTTCCCAACTCTAGTGGTTCACCTATACGGGAGCCTCTCCTACTCACCCTTGGAGTCCTCAAAGTTCCTCGCCTGCAACTCATGTATCCCCGGTTCTCAGCATGTGGAGAAAAACTTCAATCGTTGATCATCCAAATAGGTTTATTCCTTCGTCTCTCTTTACTGTTTATCATTTGGGTGGGTATTCTAATCTTTCTTTGTGGATGGATGAAACCAAACTTTAACTAAGATAATAAACAGACTTTTAAAAAATGAAGGGGTGTGTTTGATGATGTTGTTGTAATCTTTTACACTTGCTTATATGTTATAAATTGTATGGGCTCCAGTCCACTGAAAATAATGGTCATTAGTGGCCTTTACATTCTCACTAATGTACCCCTATCTTATGTGATGATTTAATGGTTTTAACATGGAAATTGGTTAATCACGTAAACTCAGTTAATTAATTGGAGGTCTAGGGAACAGGAATCCTTGTGTGATCACCCTGATTATCCCAATAGAAACGAAGGAACTCAATGAATGGTGTGCTTAAATCTGAAAACTCCCTTTCTCTGTCTTGGTAATATGTGTGGTTGTTAAACTTGATTATTTTTGGGTTACATGGATGGGGATGGAATTCCCTATTGTTGTGCAGTTTTTGGTTTGTAGATCTAAGGCCATGTGGGGACACATGGTGGGGCTTGGTTTGGTTCCAGTACTTTGAGAGATCTCTCGGATCCCTTTTATTGTTTTAACATTACAAGAGAACCAGGTGTGAATGCTTAAATTATTGTTTGGCTGTTTTCTCCTTTCTTGGTTTGTGGATGTGCCTGTTAGTTTCCCGATAGTGAAAAATTATTTAAATGGAATCACTTTAATTTGATAACCAGAATGGGTTCAATGGGGAATTGTTTTCTAGGAATGATTTGTGACATGGTTGTGGTTGTTGTGATTTTTATGAATGAATAGTAATGAGGGTGTTTTTGTATGGTATAGTTTTGGAACCCCTAGTTTGGGAAGAGTTCTTGTTTACCTATATGTATAACTCAGTTCTTTTGTTTCTTTTTCACGCCCCACCAAAGTTCAAAACTTCATTCCAAACACCCCCATTTCATGGGGGGGTGTTTTTCCCAACACTTCAATGAGTGGCTGGTTATTAGATACTTTTCTTATCTCTTTCTCGAGTATCCCAAGATTAATCGGCCAGGCTATTACGGCTTGAGGTCTATTATAGCCCAAGATTCTTTGGGTGGGGTATGTTGTGGTGGTTGGCACAGGTGTGTGGGTAGGTTAATTCCCAAGTTTCTTCGAGATGAGGCCCAGGTGTCTTTGGGCATGGCGGTAGTTGTTCTAGCCCAGGTGTCGGTGGGTGTGGTTATGTGTGGTTGTTGGCCAAGTGCTTGCAGGCAGAATTTATGGTTTTGACCTAGGTGTTTGTGGGTGATATGTGAGGTTGTGGTATCTCAGGTGTGTGGGGGAGGGGTATGGTAGTGGGACTACAGTGAGAATGGCGGGAGAGGTCTGATGCATAGGTTTTCTTAAATAACCAGTGGTAAAGTGGTGTGGGATACCAAAACATCAATGTGTTATTACTATTACTTTACATGACTTGTGTTGTTTGGGGGTGTTCCTTGGTGAGGTTTGGGTGGATAGTTTCCTTGTAGGTACTTTGGTGATCTCCTTTTCTCACGGGGCATTAGAATTCCTCCTCACTTGTGCACAAGAGCTTTTGGTTTTCCCTACTGAGTATACTTGTATACTCACCCTACGTATATAAAACTACTTTCAGGTTTCCAGAAGGACTTAGAGGACTATGCGGGACCGTACTAGTTCGGAATTTGGGATATTTTTTGTTTGGTATTTTTCTTTTCTTTGGTATTTACCATTGAATTTTTCATGTATTGCAATACTTATTATTGAAACATGAATATGGGAATATATTGTTTGGGATTTAGTTTTACTTATAATTTTGGTGTTGTTTGGGATTTACTATCTTATCTCTTGATCCTATTAAATAATAACGGTAATGCCTTCCATTTTGCATGTGATTTTATACCCTTGGTGATGGTCACCACTCTGAGACATATTAAAGGTGGGTCTTAGGGGTCATTATCTCTCCTTTAACTTGAATAAGGAAGGGTACGGAAACCTTTTGTCCCTTCCCTCATCTTGCTGAAGGTGGATCATGACAAGATGGAATCAAAAGAGTGGTTGAGAGATAGGATAGATTTCAGAGTTAGGAATACTGAGGATTTCATGGGATGGTATGGAAATAGTGTTAGGAAATCTTGGCACGTGATATAGGCCAAGGAAGACCGGCTAGGACATGGGATTTTAGGGGCCCCTGTGATTTGATGCAAGGACTCTGAACCTACCGAACGACCAAGTGAGGCTACACTAATTACCAAGTAGAGACCCTAGGAAAGGTATATGCATCATAATGACTTGTGTTCCTATGTGTCCTGGGTATTTTGGGGAATTAAAAATGTATAAGAAAAATTAAAAGTAATCTTCTACACTACTCAGGCTTAGGCATTCCTTGTTTACCTTGTAGCTATGGCACCCGGACAACGACCATGGGTGGTGCGAGTGATTGAGGCCCGAAGGTTGATTTGGATGGTCAGTAGAGGGCTCACCGATAGGAGGAGGACAATCAGTGGCATAGGATGCTTCGTTCCTTTCAACGACAGACCCTCATGAAGTATGAGGGCAGTGTCTCGGATATGGAGAGAGAGCTGGCTCGAGGAGCTGGTGATAGCATTTAGCTTGATCCGGGGTCTGACGAAGTACAGGGGTCCTTTGGCTATAAGCCAGATGCAGGGAGCAGCACTTTAGTGGTGGATGAGGGAGGCAAAGGTTTTGTGGACTTACTTTGAGAGGGAGTTCTGGGCAGAATTCCTCACTTCCATGATGAAGGATGAGAAGTGGTAGGATCTAATCTCACTAAAGCAAGGTAGCATGTTAGTAAGGGAGTTGCGAATCAAGTTCAAGGATCTTATTCATTTTTCTCCGGACCTCTTTCCAGATGAGGAGTCACGAGAGAGACATTTAGAGGAGGCACTATAACCTTCTCTTCAAAATTATGTTTCTCACTCCACCCTACCGATGTACTTGGAGGTTCGGAAGAAGGCTTAAGTGGTGGAGAGAATGCATATGCTGGGAAGTGTGATGCGAGAGGGGAGCCAATTGGTCTTGTCAAAGGGAAAGGCCGTCAGTAGCAGGCCTCCAGCGTTAGGACCTTCCAAGTTTCGGCCAGTGGGGAGTAGGTCCCAGTAGTTCTAGTTCCGATCTCCTAGTCCTCACCCTTTCCTTACATGCCCAGGACTGAGATGCTTCATCTGTGTCAGTCGTGAGCACCTTCAGAATCAGTGCCCAGCCCGAGTGTAGTATATTTGGGGTTGGTAGGTTCAGCACCCACCTCAATAATAGCAGTTTCCAGCCAGGCCTTTTCATCAGTAGTAGTAAGGAAAGAGAGATCCCGCTTCTCCGAGAGAAGATGTTGTGGGAGGAGGCTGAACTCAGGGTGCTCCTCATGGACCTTGACTAGGGTGTAGTCAAGGTGTCGGCCAATAGCTAAGGGGGAGAGGAGCTGAGCATGGGCAGTTACACGCTAAAAAGGAAGCAGTTCCAGTAGGTTAGGAAGTCATCCAAGGTACGGTCAATTTGTTTAGTACTCTTGCCTATGCCTTGTTTGATTTAGAAGCTTGTACTCTTTTGTAGCACCCATTCTAACCCATGATTTGGGTCTATAAGTAGAGAGACCTATCATACCCTTGGTTTTGAGTACAGTAGTCGGAGGTCAGGTCACCTTGTCTCTTGTTTTCTGAAGATGTAGACTGATTTTGGGACCACATCAGTCCAGTGGGGAACTTCTTTTGCTATAGATGTAGCCATACGATGTCATTTTAGGCATCGACTGGATGTTCTCTATGTGTTCTATTATCGACTGCTTCCGAATAAAAGTCATGTTTTCAGATATGGGCGGACAACATGTGAATTTTGTCGACGAGCGAGTTTTCTAGGGAGGCAGCCGGTGAGTGGATCCCCTTCTTTCCTTGTTAGCTGAGCTGTCAATGGAGTCAGATGATATTGAAATGGTGGAAGTCCAGGGGATTGTCAGTGAATTCATGGATGTCTTCCCTGAATAGGTGGTGAATCTACCCCCTCGATGTGATGTTGAGTTTGGGATAGACTTGTAACTCGATGCCCATCCGATTTCGATGGATTCCTATCTTATGGTGCCTTCTGAGATGCAGGAGTTAAGGATTCAAATTGATGATCTAATGAAGAAGGGTTTTGTTCGACAAAGCACATCACCATGGGGCACTCTGTTATTGTTCGTGAAGAAGGAAAATGGTGGTCTCAGGATGTGCATAGATTAATGAATACTAAATCAGGTACCTGTCAAGAACCGTTACCCTCTCCTCAGGATAGATGAACTTTTTGATCAATTGAAGGGGCCAGGATGGTTCTCCAAGTTCGACCTACAGTCAAGATATCACCAGTTGAGGGTGAAGGAGGGTGACGTCTTGAAGAATGCCTTCAGGTTTAGATATGGGCACTTTGAATTTGTGGTCATTCCATTCATCATTACGAATACATCGGCCATATTCAGGGGGGCTCATGAACTCCTTCTTCTGAGAATATCTGGACCGGTTCATAGTCGTGTTTACTGATGACATCTTGATCTACTCAAGATCAGAAGAGGATAACTTTGAGCATCTAAGAATGGTTTTAAAGGTCCTTAGACAACACCATCTATATGGAAAGTTGTCCAAGTTCAACTTCTAGACACAAGAGGTGCACTTCCTTAGACACGTGGTGTCTGACCATGGAATATCAGTTGATCTGTTAAAGTTGTAAGTGGTTGTTTCTTGGGCAGCACCCAAGAACGTGGCAGAGGTTCGTAGTTTCCTAGGACTAGCAGGTTACTACCTGAGATTTGTACCCAACTTCTCCTAAGTTTTATCACCTTTTATAGCCTTTACCAAGAAATACTAGGCATTCATATGGATCAAGAAGTGTCAGGATGCCTTCAATTATCTGAAGGAGAATCTGGTAGTTCCCCAATACTGAGGTTTCCAGAAGAAGGGGAGACATTTGAGGTGTTTTTTGATGCTTGAGGCCAAGGCTTGGAGTGTGTGCTGATGCAGCAGTATGGGTTATCTCTTATGGTCCTAGGTAGTTATGTCCCCATGAGCGTAACTATTCCACCCACAATTAAGAACTTATAGCGGTCATGTTCTCACTAAAGTTGTGGCGGCATTACCTCATCAGGGAGCGCTTTGTGATCTTCATGGATCACAAAAGCTTGAGGTATATCTTCTCCCAACGGGACCTAAACTTGCAACAGTGGAGGTGGATGGAGTTTCTTCAGGTCTAACACTTCAAAATTTCTTACACATTAGGAAAGAGTAACATGGTGGTTGATGCCTTGAGCAGGATGTTTTATAAGAATGTGGTTTGAGAGTTGGAAGATTCTTGGAAGGTGATGGAGGAGTTGGCTACCCTACACCTGGATGCAAGGGTGGATAGTGGTAGAGGTTATCTGTTTCAGATGAAAATGTACTCCTCTCTATTGCAGCAGGTGGAGGAGACTCAGTGGGGAGACTTAGAGAGTTAAGTGATGCACGATTTGGTTAACCAAGGCAACGCTTCGGAAGGGTGGTCAAAGGATGGTCAGAATCGGATTCTTTTCTGAGGAAAGTTGTTTGTCCCAAAGACGATGCATGAGAGAGTTCTTTGGGAGTGCCACAACTTTCCCCCAGAGGTGCACCCAAGAGTTTCCAAGATGTATCGGGGCATGAGGGTCAGTTTTGGTGGCCCGGAGTGAAGCGGGCAGTGGTAGAGTTTGTGGCAAAGTGCCTCGTGTGTCAGCAGGTAAAAGCTGAACACCGCATCCCAGGATGTCTGTTACACCCTTTAGATGTCCCAGAGTGGAAGTGGGATGACATCTTGATGGATTTCATCATGGTACTACCAAAATTTCTAGGGGGTTGCAATGAAATCTAGGTAGTGGTGGACCACCTGACGAAATTAGCTCACTTCCAAGCAATCAAGGAGTTGACTGTGGTGGATTCCCTAGCACAGTGGTACGTGGAAGAGGTGGTGTGGTTTCATGAAGTTCCAAGGTCCATAATCTCTTATCGGGACACCCAGATTACCTCACAGGTTTGAAAAGGGTTGCAACATGCTTTTGGCACCCAGCTATGCCTCAACACTAATTTCCACCCCTAGACAGATGGGCAGACAGAGCGGACCATTCAAATGATGGAGGATATGCTACTAGCATGTGTTTTGGACTTCGGGGATCGTGGGTATGAAACTTGCCTCTGGTATAGTTTCCCTAAAACAATATATATCACTCTAACATTGCCATGGATCCGTTCTAATCCTTGTACGGGAGGTCGTCTCGCTTGCCTGTGTACTGGACAGAGGTCGGGGAAGTAGGTGTTCTTGGTTCAGAGGTAATGCAGAGCATGACAGAGAAGGTTCAGCTTATACGGGAAAGGATGAAGGTGGATCAGGACTCGAATAAGTCATATGCCATCCATAGGAGTATACCTCTGGAGTTTGAGGCTGGGGACCACGTGTTTTGGAAGTTCCCCCCTCGGTGTGGGAAATGGAGGTTCGGCAGGGGGATTAAGCTTTCTCCCAGGTTCATCGGACCCTTCAAGGTGTTGAGGAGGGTTAGATAAGTGGCTTATAAACTGGTTCTACTGCCACCGCTACTGAGGGTGCATGACGTCTTCCATGTGTCTCAACTCTGTCGGTATCTACATGATGAGTCACACATCCTCGACTGGGGAAAGTTGGATATCGTGGACGATGCGACATTTGTAGTGTGACTAGTGAAGATCGAGTATCGTGAGGAGAAGGTGCTTCGTGGATTAAACATTTCATTGGTTCATGTGTTTTGGATGCATGGTGGCCTCAAGGAGAGTACTTGGGAATGTTAGGCACATATGCGTGCTCAGTACCCAAAGTTGTTTTGAGTTTTTTTCTGTACTGTTTTTTACTTATCTGTGATGTAATGTTTGACCTTGTTCTCTATGAAATGTGTTGTTTTCCTTGTTCTCTGAATGTGTGTGAAGATTAATAACTATGGGGAGGGTAGTACCTAATCCCTAATCAAGACACATTAAAGTGGATGCGGTTAACCCGTGTGGAAGAGTCAGTGCTGCCCAAAGTGGATAGTATCTTGACATGGAGGAAGGGACTCCCTAATCCATATGACTAGATGGTATGAACTTGCTTGTTTGTGTGGTTACTTGAGAGATAGGTGTTCCTAGATGTCGAGGAGGTTTACTCTTGAGAGGTATCTTATGAGGTGGTTTTTTGGACCCCTCTATTTTCTTCGGGTTTATCCATGAATTCTCTAGGATGAGAATAGTTTGAGAGGTATCTGATGTAATGGTCTGGACCCTCCTAGTTCAGTACATTTCCAAAATTCTGGTTCCACCAAATGGTTCCACCATTACAGTGGAACTGGTCACAATGGAACTGTTATGGTGGACCATCACAGTCGCACTGTTGCGGTGGCACTGCTTATGGTGTCTCACCAAACCGGTGGCACCGTTATGGTTTCTCACCAAAACGGTGGCACTGTTGACGATGGCACCATGGCGGTGGCACTGCTGACGGTGGCACCATGGTGGTGGCACCGCTGACTATGGCACCATGGTGGTGGCACCGTGACAGAGGCACCGTGAGGGTGACACTATGACCATGGCACTACTACGATGTCTCACCAAATGGTGACCCACCCTTGTTCTTTTTTTTCCAGTTTCCAACTTTTTCCACTCCCGCAACATATCATTTGATGTAAAAGTGTTTTAATACCCCTTTCAAATCCATTTAAAAGCCCATAAATGATATATAAAATCCCCCAAGATTTGGGAAACCCTTTAATTACCAAAACATGTGGATTTTTCTTTGGTGTCACACCCTTTTCCCGTACTTTCCATGTTCCGCCCCTGTTACATTTTTTCCTCTGTTTAAAGGAAAACCTTTAACTCACAGCCATTATAGCCACCTCTCCAATGAGAATTATTAAATAAAAATTAATTCCATCATTTTTAACCATCTAGCCGTGTGGTGAAACCATGATACACCTTTAAATCAGTTCAATATTTCATATCTCGTAACTCTATGATCTCACCTTTTTATCGCACGAGAATTCTTTCTTCCTCTTGGCTGGTCTCCTTACCATTCCATGGTGTGTTTGGAGTCCCCCTTATTGAAGCTAGTGGTGCGCCTATACTAGAGCCTCTCCTACTCACCCTTGGAGTCCCTAAAGTTCCTCCCCTACAATTCACGCATCCCCAGTTCTCGACGCGCAGAGAAAAACTTCGATTGTTGGTTATCCAAGTAGGGTTTTTTCCTTCGTCTCTCTTTACTATGTATTATGTGGTGTGGGTATGATAATGTTTCCATGGGGACAGATGAAACCAAACCTTAACAAAGATAATAAAAAAACTTTTAAATAATGAAGGGGTGCATTTTATGATGTTGTTGTAATCTTTTACCCTTTCTTATATGTTGTAAATTGTATGGGCTTCTATCCACTTAAAATCATGGTTGTTGGTGGTCTTTACTTGCGTACTGATGGATCCCAATCTTCTGTAATGATTGAATGGATGTAACATGGAAGTTAGTAAATCACGTAAACTCGGTTGATTAAATGGAGGTCCATTGAATAAGAATCCTTGTGTGATTACCCCAGTTAGCCCAATGGGAAAGAAGGAACTCAATGAATGGTGTGTTTAAATCTAGAAACTCCCTTACTCTGTCTTGGTAATATGTGTGGTTGTTCTGCTTGATTATTGTTAGGTGACATGGATGGGGATGGGATCCTCTATTGTGGTTCAGTTTTTAGTTTGAGGATCAAAGGCCATGTGGGGTCATATAGTGGGGCTTGGTTTGGTTCCATTACTTTGAAAGATCTCACGGATTCATTTTGTTGTTATGACATTACAATAGAATTGGGTGTGAATTCTTAAATTTTTGTTTGTCTTTTTTCTCCTTTATTGGCTTGTGGCTATTCATGTTAGTTTCCTGATAGTGAAAAAGTATTTAAATGGAATCACTTGAATATGATAACCAGAATGGGTTCAATGGGGAATTATTTTCCAGGAATGGGTTGTGACTTGGTCGTGGTTGTTGTACTTTTTAGGAATGAATAGTAACAAAGGTGTTTGTGTATGGGCTAGTTTTGGAACCCCTAGGTTGGGAATAGTGATTGTTTACCAATATGTATAATTTAGTTCTTATGTTTCTTATTCTCACCCCACCCAAGTTGAGCACTTGGTGCCAAACACCCCCATTTCTTGGGCGAGGGTGTTTTTTTCCACACTTCTATGAGTGATTGGTTATTATCTCCTTTTCTGCTCCCTTTTCCGAGTAGCCCAAGATTCTTCGGGCAGGCTGTGACGGCCTGAGGTCCACTATAACCCAATATTCTTCGGTCGGGGTACGTTGTGGTGGTTGTCCTAGGTGTGTGTGGGATGTTTGTTTCTCAAGTGTCTTTGGGATGAGGCCCAGGTGTCTTCGGGCGTGGCGGTAGTTGTTCTGGCCCAATTGTATGTGGGCATGGTTATGTGTGGTTGTTTCCTAGGTGTTTGCGGGTAGAATGTGTGGTTTTGTCCTAGGTGTTTGCAATTGGGATGTGAGGTTGTGGTATCCTAGGTGTGTGTGAGTGGGGTATGGCAGTGGGACTGCGGTGAGAATAGTGGGAGAGGTCTGATGCGTAGGATGTCTTCAATGACTAGTGGGAAAGTTGTTCAGGGTACCCAAACATCAATGTGTTATTACTATTTCTTTAATTGACTTGAGTTATTTGGGGGGTTACTTGGTGAGGTTTGGGTGGATAGTTTCTTTGCTAGGTACTTTGGTGATTTCCTTTTCTCACAAGGCATTAGAATTCCTCCCCACTTGTGCATGAGAGCATTTGGTTTTCCCTACTGGGTATACATGTATACTCACCCTATGTATATAAAAATGCTTTCAGGTTTCCAAGAGGACATTAAGGACCGTGCGGGGGTATACTAGTTTGGACGTTGGGATAGTTGCTGTTATTTTTTTCTTTTTTTAGTATTTACCTTTGGAGTTTTATTGTATTGCAACACTTATTATTGAAACATGAATATGGGAATGGATTATTTGGTCTTTACTTTTACTTCTAGTTTTGGTGTTTTGGGGATTTACTATCTTATATCCCGATCCTATTAAATAATAAAAGAAATTCCTTCCATTTTTCATGTGATTTTATACCCTTGGTACTAGTCACCACTCTAATACCTATTTAATGCAGGTCTTGGGGGTTATTATCTCTCCTTCAACTTGAAGAAGGAAGGGTTTGGAAACCAACTGTTCCTTCCCTCATCTTGGTGATGGCGGTTTGTGATAGTTAAGCTTTGCGAAGCGTCTTTGTGAAAGGTTTTTTTAAGTATTAGTGTTGAGTAGTTGGGAATTTCAGTGAGCATCTACTCAGGTCTTTGATGCAAGCAATGTCTCGTGATGGATAGAGATGAAGATTCCAATGAATATCTATTGGATCAACCTTCAAGTTGATGAACTAAGTTAGAATTCTCTCATAGAACTATGATAGGGGAGTTAACGGAAGTGTTCTAAGGGAAGCGGTGAGTCATCCCTAAAATTTTGTAAGGGCAGTGTGTCTGGAACAGAGTGGTTGTGACCAAACTCTTTTACTCTGAAACTGGTGAAGATTAGCAGATTTAGGTATGACCGACACACTATCGGTGTATGCTCATTGGACATAGCCCTTTGCGGTGAACTAAGTAAAAGTGTTGCGTCATCTCCTTAATTTCATTTTACTAACAAATTTAACAAGTTCCTACCACTGTGGGAACAATATCCACAACTTTAAAAATAAAAATTTGACACTCTGATTCACCCCTCCCCTATCAAGGTGTTTCAGGGTCCTTTAGGTGGGTGGAGTGGTCATGTTTGTCTTATATTGATCCTTGGTTGATATGTTTTATGTAAAGGCTACCTCACTGCCCAATATTATTATTATCATCATGGGATTGTAGGCATCTTAGTGGGGGATTATAAACACTTTTATCTTTTCTTTATGAGAAGGAAAATATCCAATATGGTATGGAAAGACTATAGGGGAGTGAAATTTCTGAGGCGAGTTGATTGTATCTCGTTGGTTATAGACTTTGGAATTCATCGATTGTCCTACAAATGGTTCCACAATGAGTATGTATGATGTATCCACATGGGATGTTTAGAAATTTCCCATGATTACATATTATGTATTTCTTATTATTTACTAGCACTTTAGTTCTATATCCTTCCTTAATTTTTCTTATCATATTCTATTTTGACATACCATTAAACTTATATCCTATATTTGGTTATTCTTGTATATGCATTTTCTTGGTTGATGTTACTTCTAGTTATTTATTTATCTTTATTTTTTAGTATGGTTTCACGGCTGTTTTTCATAAAATGGGTATTTTCAAATAATGTTTTCAATGGGTTCTAAAGTGATTTTGAGAAAAAAAAGTGTTTGTTTTGGAAAATGAAAAATTATTAATATCAAGAGTGTATCGTAAAACTATAATGTGTGGTTTTTTTGAAAAGGACATGTATGAATTCTCTGGTTCTTACCCACTGAGTTGTTTTATGATCACACCCTACTTATACCACACGACATCAGTAAACCCGATTTTTTTTGTTGTTGAATTTATAGATCTCAATATCTCATGGATTGAGTTTGTATTGAGGATGAATAATGACCTTTGAGGTTACACAAAGGCCATGTTGTGTGTTTTTGTTTTTGTTTTTTTCAAATAGTTTTATCATCCATATCAACATCTTATATTCTGATGTTTTACCTTGTCTACTATTTTTATTCATCTATTTTGAGTTTGATCTAGATATCTATATTTATTTATGTTGACAAAATTCCATATTATTTTTATGAACTGTTTGGCCTTATTTATATCTTACATTTTTTTCATGGATATCCAACATATGGATGGGTCATTCCGAAATTTCTAGAAATGTTTTTTTTTGTTTTTTTGATTTATCAAGTAAAAACCATCCCCAATTATTGTTTTTGAAGTCATTATACTTGTCAAAAGCCTAAGGGAATCACGGATACCCCTGAGGTATATGGTGAGACAACCTGTGTGCCCAGATCATGGGTGGTCTGAATATTTTTAATGATAAAATCGTGTCAAATTCTAGGTTCTTAAAATATTCTAGGTTCCTGGATCAACCTTTGTTCTCTAGAGTGTCTAGTAGATTGGATTAAGACTTTTGAAACTTGGAGATGAGTTATGGGAATATTTTAGCTTGCTCTTTCTCTTACTAAACCTCTAGTTACCATGGGAAGTCATGTTTTGAGACTTTAATTGTGATGTCTATTATATTTTTGTTCATATTTATGGTGTTTTTGATTGTTTAATGGATTTATATATTTTTAGGGATGATGATGAGAGTTGAATTAGTGTCACATGGTGAGCTCACATGGCCTAGAAAACTATGTGGAGAATAATTTAATGGTTTGGTATGACTTCCAATGGTCGTTTCACGAAAAATATCTTCTAAAACAAGTGTCCAAGTCATGCATAACCATTAGTCCCCAATGAATAATTTTTGGTGTTGTGTGATGTTATTAACTGAGTTTGGTTAGTTCTGGGTAATAAAAAGGTTAATTTCATAAAAAAATAATAATAATTTGTGTTTTGAAAATGGGAAAATGATATTTTAATTTGATAAACTATTTTTAAAATTATACTTTGATAATTGGAAATTGGTTTTCTAAAATAGATAAAAATGGGTTTAATGTTTAGAAGTGGGTGAATGTTTTTTGCAAACGAACTTGGGGGATTTTAAAATGGTTCTAAAATATGATTTCAAGGATTTAAAATTAAATTTTGTGATTTTGAAATGGTTTTGAAAAGATATATATAATTTTTAGTTCTTTCAGTTATTATATTTTTTATCATTATTAATTATCTTATATTAGTTTTTTGAGTTAAAATTTTATTTCCAATTGGGTATGATTTAAGGATTTTTTTTATTGATTGAGTTTTATCTTTTTTTTATTTAGATTATTCCATCTATAATGGTCCTAAAGAATCATGAGAAGTTTTTATCCTATAGTTTAGATATATTTTTTCAAGTAGTTGACTCTTTCTATACTCTAAGTAGAGAGGTAGAGCCAGGATCTTCTCATTTGTTTGTAATCTTTCATAATAATCAAGGTTCAATAGAGGCTACGAAGTGGATAGAGAAAATTTAAGGGATACTCAGGTCCCTAGGGACTTCATAATCATCGAGGGTGAGATTATTCTTGGGATTATTTGAGGTATCATGTCTATGTTAATGTATATTGGTTATTCCATCCTTATTTTAAGATTAGATGATGTGATAATTCATTAAGATCAATTTTGTTTAGTGGTTTCTTATTAAATAAGTGAAGTTGAGGAAATTGGTAGAGCTTATCGATATTCAGTAAGTCTAATGGATGGGGAAGAAGTACATATACCACTTCAATGAGATAATTTTTTTCTATGGAGATAGTGTCTAGTGATTCATTTAAATTCCATCTCTTTGTGAAGGTTCTTTTCCCAAAACTCAGTGAATTTTTTCTTTCATTAGGTTGGTTTTACTTAAATATTTAGTGTACAAAGAATTTATAGATGAGTTGGTTTCTAGAGGGACACCTGTGAAAGATAGTAGCCCTAATTTCTATGTTATTAATAAAGGTTCACCATCTGATAAGAAGAAAAAAACTAAAGGAAACTATTTCAAAGGAGACTCATATTTTTTATTCTTATGAAAGGAAGTGTTCCCTCTTGTGCATCTAGTTTGATCAATTCAGGAACTCCAAACTCTATTGAACTAGTTCTCTAAGACCTTTTTTGTTGTTTTTAAATAGTTAACCTTTAACCAATTTATGGTTAGGGATCCTTATAGAAGAAAAATAATTCCTAACCGACTCTGGAATCTATGTAGTAGTTTCATATAATGTTTTGAGGTAAACCTTAGTAGCCTTTCCTTGTTTTATTAATCTTTTTTGGATTTCTTTTCTATCATTGATTTATGAGGTGTAATTTTGGGGATTTCATATATTGTTTCATTTTGTATAGTTATATGTTTTATGGAATTATGGATCATTTATTAATCAGGTGATTCATTTGAGTTCTATGGGTTAGAGCTCTTGTAGTATTTGGTGGTGAGATTTTTAAGTTCCTTGTGTTATTGAACCACCATGATGGTAGATTCCTTAAATGGTTGGGAGTCCAAATATGAGTCTTTATAATATTTTTCTATATTGGACTTAATTGGGTATGACTTATGAAGTTGAGAGTCATATGTTGTGTGGTGGTTTTGATCAGTTGTGGAATGGACTAAAGGTTGTCTCTTGAGAGAGTCCATGTCGCTCATTCGCATTTTGAATTCATAACATTTATAGGGGAATAAAGTATTATAGTTGGGAGAAATATCACACCTTGATTTTTATTTTATTTTATTTATTTATTTATTTATGATTCTATTCTTTTATCCTTGATTTTTGGTCCAAGTCTATATGAAAATTTTAAATTTTGGGAATTCAATGTGAGGCCTGTAGTTAGCTCAAATGGTTAGTACTAATCATTAACCAACCATGTGATTGGTTCTGAAAACTTGATAGATCCATTATGCATGGTTGGAACATAGTTTTCCTAATAGTGTGGCCAAAATTTTCAAGTATGCTAGTGACTCGGGTAAGGGGCACACGGTTGGTATATAGTTTGGTAAATTGTGTGGCCAAACCGTTCAACCTATCCAAGAGGATTAAAATTAGTGATTTTCTAAAAAATACTTAAAAAATAAGAGCTCTAATGGGTTCTCTCTTTCCATATTCAATCCCTACACCATGATCACTACACTTCCTTGATTCCACACCTTTCCATGGTGAATCCATGGAGTTTCTTAATTATTTCAGTCTATGTTTTCATGGTGAGGTCACCTTTACACTTCTCTTCTTGTTTTCTCTTTTTTTCTCTTCTTTCTTAGTGATGTCTCTCTTTAGAAAAACCATACATAGGTATTTTGAAATAATATCATGTTTATTTTTATTTTAGGGTGTGTAGTTGATTCATTAAGCCTTTTCATTTTTGTATTCAATGGTTATATCGCATCTACACTCATACAAGATAGGTGTATCCATCCCTTTCCTTTCCAAATCATTCCATGACAAGTTTAAATCTTTAAAAATTCATTTTAATTAAAATTTATCATGTTAATAAATCAATGAATTTATTTTGAAATTTATATGAGATGAAGGTTTGATTTAAAATGGGTTTTCCAATATTTCCAAATGCTTATACCTCTGTATTGAAAATATATGCATATTATGTGTTTTATAAAATGTCTAAGAGGGTTTTCAAAAGATTTTAGGTGTTTTAAGTGATTATTATACTTTAATAAGAAAATTATAGTTTCTTTTTTGGGTTTTATTTTTTTGGTTTAGGATATTTATATTTTGAAGGTTTTAATGGTTTTACTTGAAAATTTTTATATCTTGATATGTGAATTTAAATGTATCCCTTCACTTGATCCCTTGGAATTACTTATAAATGTTTATATATATTAAATGGATATATATAGATCTATATGTACATATATGTGTAAATATAGATGTGTACAATTATATATATAGAAATTTTATATAATTTCATTGATAAAACCTTATTTCTCAAATTGTCCCTTGATTTCCAAAAATGATTTCTAAAATAAGGTTCAAATGTGTGTTTCATAAATTATGGTTTAGAGACTTATTTGGTACTTTGAGAAAGGGGTGTGACACTTACTTTGGACTTTGAAATATAATTTAAATAAATAAATATTTTCTTATAAATTTGATACTATTTTTAAATGTAAATGCACGATTGGTACCTTGAGATGTTTTTCATGGAAATAAAGCACCCTACATAGAATCCCCTTCGTTTCTATCATGTTAAGATATGGTTGTGGTTTTAAAAGGGGGTGTTTTGTATTGATGTGTGTAGGGAGGTGGATTGAGCGGTCATGTTTGGATTATATTGATCCTTGGTTGATATGTTTTACGAAAATACTACCTCACCTCCTATTATTATTATCATCATGGGTTCTCAGGATATTTATTGAGGGTTAAAATATGTTTTTATCTAGTGTTGATGAGATGGACTAGATCCACTGTAGTTTGGAAAGACCATAGGGGAGTGCCATAGGTAAGTCTTATTGTGGGTATTTGGTTGGTTATAGACTTAATAATTCATTAATAGGCTTACAGATGGTTTTAAACAGAGTACATACAGGGTCTCCTCACAATATGTTTTAGAATTACTCATGATTACATATTATGTATTTCTTATTGTTCACTAGAACTTTAGTTTCATGTACATATTTAATTTTACATGTTTTAATTTATTTTGACATATCATTCTTCTTATATCATGTATTTGGTTATTCTTGTTTAGGTTTTTTCCTTGTTAGTGTTTATTCTATCTATTTTTGAGGCTTATTTTTGGGTAAGCTTTCAAGGATGGTTTTAAAAAAAATTGGATTTTAAAAGAGTGTTTTAAATGGTTTTTAAATAGGTTTTGAGAAAGAATTGTGTTTGTTTTAAAAATGAAAATAAATTTTTTTTCAATAGTGACTATTCAAAATAAAATGTATGGATTATTTTGGGAAAGGAAATGTTTTTATTCTATGGTTATTTCTTACTAATCTATTTTATTCTCACTACATACTTGTTCCACTAAACATCGTTAAACCCAAGATATTTTGTAGGTTTGTTTTATGGCTCTTGATATCTCATGGAGTGAGTTGGTATTGAGGATTTCTGTTGAAATTAGAGGTTACAAAGATGTTATGTTGGGTATTTTGGATTTCATTTTTGTTCAGTAGTTGTATCAGCCATGTTGGCCTCTTATATTCTAGGGTTATACCCATTATTCTATTATTGTTCATCTATTTTGAGTTTTATCTGTATGTGTGAATTTATTATGTCAACAATCCATTATATTATGTTTATTCATTGGTTTGACTTACTTATATCTCATATCTATTTGTTTTTTTAGTGTGGGTATCCAATATATGGATGAGTCATGATGGAATTTTTAGAATAATTTTGTTGTTTGGTTTACATGGTTAATATGGAAAAAACATCCACAAGGATTTATTTTGATGTTAGGAAACTTATTAGAAGACCAAGGAGATCAAGGATCACCCTTGTGTATGTCACAGGTTCTACTGGGTTCCTGGTTTAGCGGTGGGCCAGAACTAGTCTTTGACAATAATTATTCCATAACTTTTTTTACTAATGGATTAGATAGACTTATTTTAACCATGTATGTTGATGTGTTCACTGTTTTGCCTAAATTTCCTCGGTTATTCCTGAGTGTACTCACATACTTTGTGCATTTTTTACTAATGTATAATTCATGTTCTATACCACACTACTCTATTGTACTGTACTAAGGATAGTTATTTCTATCCCAATCGCCTTCTTTCGACAAAATTTTTGGATTTTTGATATGTTGTACTTTCCACCATTGTCAAGTATTTTTCATTTTAACTTCTAACTAGTTTCTCTCTCCACCATAACCTTCTATTGAATAAATTATAAAAATAAATAAGAATTATTATGAAAGAAGTAAACCCATAATTTCCTCATTCCATCATCAATGAAATTCACAAAGTAACCCATCATGATATCAGATAAGTGTAGGTAACCAAACATCCAATTGAACAAGTTCAAAATTTTAAGATTTGGGTTTACATTTATTAAAGTTGAAGAAACCCCTATTTTTCTTCCCAATCACACAACTCTAATTAATTTTGGATTCATTGTGATCAAACTTCATAATTCCTTTTTCCATTATAACTTTTATATTCTTTTCACCGAGATGTCTGAGTCAATAATGGCACAACTCTTGAGTATCATATTTTATTTCACTAAAAAATGTCATTCCATCCAATATATATGTTAGATATAGGATATTAACCTTTACTCCTCATGAAAACACCATGGATCCTTCATTCACCTTCCAAACTTCATTGTAAAATCTAGTGTCATAGCCTACCTCATCTAATAATCCTATGGAAAATAGGTTCTTCCATATCCCTGGGATGCGTCTAACTTATTTTAACTACAAGAATCTTTCTTTCATCATCCATTAATTGGAATACTCTTTCTTAATTATTTTTATACCCTCAATTTCCACCAAATATGTTATTTTGAACTTCCCTGACACATAATTAACCATGAATCCCTGGTCTATCATTGAGTGGAATGATGATTCAGAGTTAATTACCCATGATGCTGAAAAAATATTAAGCCTTAGTAGCAAGTTGTTACTTCCCTCAGATGAATTCATAAAAAAATATCTTATGGAAGATGATTTTCTTCTATAATCCTCCCTATTATTTCATAAATTTTTCAAGATGTGTCCTCTTTTCCAACACTTCTAGCATATGGGACAAGGATGGGATAATTTTCCGTACATTATCTCTCAAAAAATTTCTTCAGATTGTTTATTATAATTTCTTCTATGGGTTGATCATCCTCATTAGTCTTCATTGAGTGTGCTTTCAGATGGTGTTTGTAATTCCCTCCATATGCGTTCTTCACTCAAGATCAAATTCCTAAAAACCTAAAATACCAAGTACATTTTTACCATGAATTATTAATTGATATTACCATAATTTCCTGCAACTATGGCAATGATTCCAGTAGTACAAGAGCATATAAATCATCCAAAAACATCACCTTTATTGATTCGTTCTCCCCTCAAATATTGTTGAAGGTGTTCATGTGATATGATGTTATTGTACCTTCTTATAGTATCATGTTTAACAACCTTCACATCATTAATTCATTTTTAAGTTTTGACAAATTTTCTTACATGTAATATAGGGATTTCATCAGTTTAATTTTGTTCTTCACCTCACAGATATATTCCATATTCGGGTCCAATAACATCTTGATCAGACCCAGAACTTTCTTGTCTAGTCATTCCCATTCTGTATTTTCCATATTCTCCAGAAAAAATCTGATTAGAAGAACCTCCATGTCCTTTTGAATGATATGATCATATATATTCATTCTTCAAAAACTAAAATATGGTTCGTCAAACATATCAATATGGACCTTACTTTGACTTAATGTCATACCTTATGATGATATTATACTCCCACTGAAATCAAAAATAATGTCAAGGAAAGAGAGTGAACATTACCTGAGCTGTCTCAGAGTATGTTAATGAGTGATCATTGAATCAAGTTTTGATACCACCTATTGGTAATCCTGCATAGCATCCAGCAATTTAAGGATTTATCACTAAATGATACATGCAACAGAAACAGATCATCTGAAATATTCCTACATCTTGGTTTACTAGAATATAGGAAGTCTTTACACCCTACTCATGTCACCAAGTATCCCTCACACCCACTCAAGGAAAACACTTAACTCACACAACATTAAATATATATGAAAATTAAAACAATGAAGTTACATAAACTTTAGTTTTATGTGGTTTTATCATTACACCCTATATCCACAAGAGAAACACTACTGCATTCTATTTCTATCATAAGATATTAGAATTAAAATCACTTTTACTGAGTAAAAAAAGATCACTAATTACATGTAATATTAAATCATATTATGAAGCATGTACTAATGGTCCTTCTTACTTATAGTGTATACTAGAACTACAAAAAATGGCATTTCTCAGAGGTTTTTTTGCAGCGGTTTTGAAAACCTTCGCTAAATGTTTTCCCAAAAAAAATTAGCAGCATTTTTTTAGTGATGGTTGTAAAAACTGCGGATAAATGTTTTTTAAATATTTTTGTTGATTTTTTTGATTTTTTACAAACAAAATCTCATTTTTTAGCAGTGGTTTTTTAAAAAACCATCAGCAAAGAGCGGCGATTCTAAAAAACCACCTCTAAATTAACGGGGAAAATTTAAAAAATATTTATTTATTTATGATATATTATTTATTATTTATTATTTATTATTTATTATTTATTATTTACTATAATAAATAGTTTATTATTTATAATTTTAATTAATTATAATGAGTTAATTAATAAATATTTATAATTATTAGTTAATAATAATTTGAAACCTAAAACAAACGTTCAATAAGTTGAAAATCAAACTTCGGCATTAATTGACCATAACTTTTGATTTGGGAGTCTGTTTTAGTTCCACAACCAGTCAAATAAAAGCTTATGAAATGAACTAAAACCTAATTGGATTTAAATTTTTTAATAATTAAAATAGTAAAAATTATTATATTTTCAAGAAAAGTTAGAAAAATCAAACTTGAACTTCAAACGGCCAAAGCTTTTGATCCGGGTGTCTGTTTGGGCTCTACCAAATATCAAATCAAAGCTTGCAATAGATCTATGAAATTTTAAATAGGTGGATCCCTAGTCACTATTTCTTTAAGGAAAAAATATTCCTTGAAGGCCTCCAAAACTGATTTTTTAGTCGAGGTACCCCAATTGTTTAACATTTTATGGAATTTCAACCTCGTTTAAGGGGGTATTTTTTCTTATTTTCAGTGGGGACTGAATTTATTCCTATGGATTACATTAAAATTGATAATATGGTTTATAAATTTTATCATTTTCCATATTGTGTTTTTATTTATAATTAAATATATGAATATTTTCTTATATTTACTAATAATAAATCACTTGTATAAATACATATTTACATAAAACTGTATTTTTATACATATAAACCATATGGAAATAAATTTTTTTATTCAATTCATTTAAAATAAATAATTTTATATTTTATTTACCATATAAAAATGCATTAATTTGTATATATATACCAATATAAGTAATGTTTATATATAAACATGGGTGTGTCAATAAAAAAATCTATATTTATATGTATATTCTAATATATGTAAATAAATGTTGGAACGAGGTTCTTAAAAGCATGATTTGGTGTATGGTTTGTGTTTGTTGTCAATCCTCAGTGGAAGTTCAGGGTGTGTACCAACAAAGCGATCATATCGTTCAAGCAGAAAACAGTAGTGAAGGTGGCGCTGTTTCCCAGTGTTTGCCAAATTTTTGGGCCTAAAAATCGGCCAATAAAGTAAAGTGTTTTTGGCAAAGGTACTTGCGCGCCGTGCTCTTGGAGGATAAAAGACTTGCGCGCCATATGTTTTTGAGGATCAGAACATCAAAATTTGGCTAAGGAAAGAAGGTCGCGCAAGTGTTGGTTGGGTCGCGCAAGTGAGTTGCGCGACAGAGTTTATTGAAGACAAGACTTGCGCGTCGTCGAGGGACTTGCGCGCTGCCGCGCAGGGGGTCCAGTTTGCCTATAAATACTGGACCACCCCTCCTCATTTCGAACGGAGTTCAAGGCCGAGAGTTTGTTCGAGCTCTCGTTGCGCAGGTGGTTGAGTCGCGCAGGTGGTAGTTTTGTCGCGCAAGTAGAGCTTGCGCGCCGGTTTTGGTTGTGCGCCCAAGGTGGTTTGGAAGAGAAAGGAAGTGGACCGCGCAAGTTTGTGGTTGGGGAAGGAAGAGTCGCACATGTGTGTTGATGACACTTGCACGCCAGTTTGGACTTGCGCGCCGTAGTGGGACTTGCGCGACTGTCTTGAAGAAGCGCGCCTGGTTTTGCTGAAGCCCACCGGCGTGTTTGGAGCTGCACGAAAGCCGAGAGACTACCCGATACATTCGAGGAAAAGTGATATTCTTCTTCTGGTGAGAATCGGACTTCAATAGAGCATCTACATACAACAAAGGATGCACTCTTATGCAAATGATGAAGAGACCTTCACGTCTATAAACTGAGTGGGACTTCACCAACGGCAGCGAGCCAGGGGGAGTCAACGGGAGTGACCCGAGGGACGCAGTGAGCTATCCCTGAACAATTGTAAAGGCAGTGTGCCTGGGACAGAGTGTCTGTACCCGAACTTTTGTATCCGCAGCTAGTGAAGTATAGTGGATTTAGGTACGACCGGCAACCTGTCGGCGTATGCTCCTTAGACGTAGCCCTTAGTGGTGAACCAAGTAAAAATGGCTGTGTCTTCTCTGTGCATGTGAATGTTTTCATTCTGATCATAATCATTATACAGGTTCAAAAAGTTCCTACCAACGTGGGAACAAGATCCAACACATTAAAAGAAAAAGTGGTCACCCTGATTCACCCCTCCCCTCTCAGGGTGTCCCGGGGTCCTTCAATAAATACATATATATGTGTGTGTGTGTGAGTAGTTGTGTATATTTATATACATTTTTAAATATTTATACATATTTATGTTTATATATTTCATATCATATATGTGTAGATATATATATATATATATGTATTTATATTTACTTGTGTTTGTATATATATATATATTAATATACAATTATATATCTGATTTTCTTTATATATATTTATGTAACATAACTATGGGTTTATATATATTTATGTAAATTTTATTATAAGTATATATATTTATAGATATTTATATCCGTTTATTATTTTATTTTATTTTTATTTTTATTATTTTATTATTTTATTATTTATTACTTACTATTTATTATTTATTATTTATCATTTATCAATTATCATTTATTATTTATCCAATTATTATTTTTTATTTTTTATTTTTTATTTTTTATTTTTTATTTTTTATTTTTTATTTTTTATTTTTTATTTTTTATTTTTTATTTTTTATTTATTATTTATTATTTATTATTTATTATTTATTATTTTTTATTTTTTATTTATTTTTATTATTTATTATTTATTATTTATTATTTTAATATTTATTTATTCTTGATTTATTATTTATTAATTTTTTTTATTATTAATTTATAGTTAAACGAATATTTAATATTTATTTATTATTTATTATTTATTATTTATTTATTATTTATTTATTATTTATTATTTAATTACTTATTTATTATTTATTTATTTATTATTTATTATTTATTTATTATTTATTATCATTTATTATTGTTTTTTATTCATTTATTTTGTATTTTTTATTATTATTTATTTTTTGCTTATTTATCATTTGTTTATTATTTGTTTATTTCGTATTTAATATTTATTTATCATTTATCATTTATTATTTATTATTCATTTAATGTTTATTTTTTATTTATTGTTTATTATTTATTCTTTATGTATTATTTATTTATTATTTATTTATTGAGTTATTAATTTATTATTTATTTATTATTATTTATTATTTATTATTATTTATTATTATTTATTATTTATTGTTTATTGTTTATTGTTTATTACTTATTATTTATTATTTATTAATTATTATTTATTATTATTTATTATCATTTATTATTTATTATAATTTATTATCGTTTATTATCATTTATTATCATTTATTATCATTTATTATCATTTATTTTTATTTATTTATTATTATTATTTATTGATTATTTATTTATTTATCATTTATGTAATAGTGAATTATTATTTAATTATTACATATTTATTATTTATTTAATAATTATTTATAATCTATTTATTATTTATCTATTATCTATTATTAATTAATTTATTATTTCTTTATTATTTCTTTATTATATATTCATTATATATTCATTATTTATTATTATTTAAAATCATTATTTGTTTTTTATTTGTTTTTTATTTGTATATTTATAAGTATATTACGTACTATTTACTCACTAGATAAAGAGCTTGTTGGAGTGGTAAAATTTTACAGTATATCCAAGAGGTAAGGGGTTCAAATCTCTCTCAACACATATATTTTTCATATTTATGCATAGCATGCATGGAATATGCATGCACGGTATGGTAAATAATAAGTAATAATAAATAATAAGTTACTAATAATAAGTAATAATAAATAAGTAGTAAGTAATAATAAATAAGTAATAGTTTTGGGATGATTGCGGCCCTTTTGACCTTCGAGTTTTATTTTTGTATCAACGTCTCTGAAGTCATGTGAGGTTTTCCCCCTTTACCCTTAAAAGGGGGTTTATCTAAAAATGAATAAAAATTTAGGCCTTTGGGCCATTCAGTCATTCTTAATAAATAAGTAATAAGTAATAATAAATAAATAACAAGTAATAATAAATAAGTGACAAATAGTAATAAATAAGTAATAATTAATAATAAATAAGTAATAAGAAATAATAAATAAGTAATAAGCCATAATAAATAAGTAATGAGCAATAATAAAAAAGTAATAAGAAATCAATAAGCAATAAGCAATAATTAATAAGTAATAAGCAAAAATAAATAAGGAATAAGCAATAATAAATAAGTAATAAGCAATAATAAATAAGTAATAAGCAATAATAAGTAAGCAATAAGAAATAATAAATAGGTAATTAGCAATAATAAATAAGTACTAACCAATAATAAATAAGTAATAAGAAATAATAAATAAGTAATAAGAAATAAGCAATAAGTAATAACCAATAAGCAATAAGTAATAAGTAATAAGCAATAAGCAATAAGCAATAAGTAATAAGCAATAATAAATAGGTAATAAGCAATAATAAATAAGTAATAAGAAATAATAAATAAGTAATAAGCAATAATAAATAAGTAATAAGCAATAATAAATAAGTAATAAGTAATAATAAATAAGCAATAAGCCATAATAAATAAGCAATAATAAACAATAAATAATAAATAATAAATAATAAAAATCAATAAGCAATAATAAATAAGCAATATGCAATATGCAATAAATAAATAATAAGCAATAATAAATAAGTAATAAGTAATAATAAATAAGTAATAATAAATAATAAATAAGTAATAAGGAATAATAAATAAGTAATAAGCAATGATAAATAAGTAATAAGAAATAATAAATAAGTAATAAGCAATAATAAATAAGTAATAATCAATAATAAATAAGTAATAATCAATAATAAATAAGTAATAATATTTGTTTATCTAGATGCACCGACCATTGAGATTCACTAACGTTCCACCATTTGATTTAGTAACTGTCGGTTTCCTATAGCAATCAGAACCTAGTCGATGAAGTCACTAAATAGTCCAAGATACCACTATGAAACCCAGTGATGACCCATATGCCACAACCCTTTACTAAAAAACACTTTCATGGTATAATACTAGCATAAAAAACTTTAGGTTTTACTCACAGGCATCAAAACTTCCATTCACCAATGTCTGACCCACTACACATGCCCATCAAACAAAACCACTTCCTAAACAAATTGTCATCCACTAAAGATCTCACTATCACTACCAGAAATCTAAGACCAATGTATCATGTCGTTCACTCTCTTCTTGGTAGATGTAATCAGCACATTAAGTTGGATTCACATCCCAAAAAATGTCACAATAATGAGTGTCTTGATATGAGGTAAATCTTGAAAATTTAATTTTTTTCTTCTCGTTTACTTCCTTGATATGATCACAATAAATTAAATCATAACTCACTTTTTAGTAACATTCTCCATGGGATATGATCAAATTTTTGAATTTGGTAAGTAAATGAGACACAATTATAAACTGTGCATTAGTGAAAATGGGAAATAATACACATTGGGCACACTCTATTTTACTTGGTTAACCCCAAAGTGGGTCTATGATCATAGGAGTATGATGAGTTCACTACTCTCACATGAGTAAAAATAACACATACCAATATAGTACAAGTTCTTAGGGTATCCATTATATCCTATGTTACCACCCTCTTCTAGTGTATATTCCACTACCTATATGAGGCACACTCACCTATAATATAGATCACATGCTACTTTGGTTCCTCATATGGGGGTACTAAGATATGACTCTTTAACTTTATTTATTTATTATGCTTTATATGACACTCAAATATAATCTAAGGCTCTACCCACTCTCTCTCTTCTCTATAAACATGTTTTCAATATTCACCCCCATTTTCTTCAGGACCAACAACTTTGATTTAAGTCCTCTCTAATTTCATACATATTCTTAATTCCTATTTATTTTTCTTATCTCGTAAATAAGGATCCTTTAACCCTTAAAAATTACTCAAAGTAATATAATGATGTTATACCATTGATAAACCACCATTCGCTTTTCACACACTGTGACGGTATTAGGAGGAATCACATAACAATTTTTTATTTTTATCCTAACCAATTGTTCATGATATGTGAAAAATATCAACTGGATTGTGATCACCATAATATTCATTAATGTACTGGTATTATAATTTAACTTTATGATATATCTTATCAAACCCTCAACCACTAAGAGACTCTCATAGTCTGTATTAAAGATGAGAGTGACCCCCAAAGTTAGCCTCTAATAGTCCATGGGATAGTGACTAGCATTGAGATTATAAATCACACAAATGATATACATTACCCTCATAAATCCCAAAAACATGTAAATTAAAGCATCAATCAACACCATAATATAAATATAAACCAATATCCCATGATAGAATAAATTTCATGCAGAATAAGTATCATATAATGAAATACCAAAAGCAAACTCTTATGAAAACAACTTTAATGACAACCCCATGATCCAAGATAGTAATGTCCAGCTCAGTCACTGAATCCCTCATAGAAACCTAAAAAATAAATTTATATATATAATAGTATTCATACTTGTATACTCAGTAAAATATACCTCAATACCACCCATGTAAATATTTATAAAGGATATTAATTCCTTGGTGAATAAATAGCATAACCAAAACACACCTATAATAGTCCATCTATTATCCACTCCCACCAAGGTTCAATTGAACAATATCAAATCAATATCATAACATAGTATCAAATAATATAGAAAAAAGTTACCCTGTAAACATTTCCCCAATGGTTTTCCACTCTCACACCCAAACGAAAAATGTCTTGGTGATATCATCCCTACCATGTAACCACATATTTACATATTTCATCACACCCAAAACTACATCATCATCATAACTATGTGCCACATCATCATCATAGCCGCATACCACACATTCATATATCAACCATATGTCACATTGTTATCACAGTACAATCTCATGAACATGAAGGACATTAACCTCTTGCCCTCCTCCTACCATTAACGACCCCTAAAATGTATCGTATCATCTATCACATCATTATATAACAATAAAAATTGTTTATAAACTTTACATTATTGTATTTAATTTATTTAACATTTATAAAAGGTGATTCCAACAATATAAAAACAACAACATATATATCAAAATAGTAAAAAGCTCTCAACAATAACAATAATCATCCATCAATCTTATAAGAAATATCATGGAAATATCTAAATACATGTGAATCATCCCTTACCATAAATTTACCTTAATAGAATTATTTATATTCATTAGGTTAATCCCTATAATCCACACAAAGAAAAAATATCACACAACTTCCACAATTTATAAAATCATGAAACTTTCATGGGGTGTTATTTATGATTTTCATGATGTTCGTCAGACAATGAGATAAACAACAAATTTTCATTAGGAATTTGATCAACATAAATTAATTTATCTTTTTATATTTTATTTTAATTTAGTTTTTTATATGCTATGTTATTTAACTATATAAAAAGTTTTTTAAATTATGATAAGAATTAGTATTAATGAATTATTGTGACTTATACACATTTTGAAACATATGTAATTTTATAATTAAAAAATAGTGAAAATATATGAACTTAAATTAGATATTATAATTAAAAGTGTTTAAAATTGAATATTTTAAGTTAGATCTTGCATGTAAAAAACCTTTATGTTTGAATTTAAATAAATATTTTAATATAAAACTATATAAAAATGAAATACTTAAGTTAATTGGAATATATAAAAGTGCATATATATGAAAATTTAAGTTAATGTTGAGTGCTTGTTATAAAGGAATTAATAAATGATATATATTGTCTTTTTTAAATATGGTAAATTTGTTTATCCCACTCTGTGTAATTTTTATTTTTTGTCAATGGTTTTCAATAATATTGAATTATTCTTGAATCTTGATGTTAATATGTTGAAAATGAATTAGAATTGAGAAGAAAGTGTCTTGGAATTTTGTTCAAGAGAACCCAATCATGATGTGAACTGATTCCATGAAATATGCTACTTTTTATTAAGTAAATAGATATTGGATGTCACTTCTTTGAAGTTGGTATTTGAATTTTTTTTTGAATATTTATTGCCCATAGAGAATTTATAAATAATATATTTTTATGATGGTGATAATGATGATGAAGTATTGATGAATAAGTAAAAAAGAAGGCTAGAATTAGATATTTTATTTATCATAGATGTTTTATTAAGTAAATATTTGAGGAGTTATCAAAAAATATTTTCAACTCCTATCCAGCACAACACCCAAGTATCTAAGATTCCATAGGGGAAGAAAATTTTTGTTCACATAAATGAAGTTGTCCTAGAGAGACTATGAATAGAGGTAGATTATTAATATGGATAGGTGTACATGAATGAAAGACTATAGGATGGAACATAGGAGAAGAGAAGGTTCTTATCCTCTCCTGTGTATGGAATCACAAGAGGTCATTAGGAAAGCACCAACACCATGTTGGTCTTATTCTGGCCGAATTAGGGAGAAGCTTTTAATATTAATGAGTATCATGCATGGATAATTTATGATGTGGGACTATCATTTAAATGGTAAATTGTTAATCCACTAAATGATAAGTAAATAATGTGGGTTCACCACATGTCACATCAAGGGACTTCGCTCGACAAACCACAAGTCATATTTTATATTGTGAAACCCTAGATTCTTGATGTTATTGGTTTCCATACAAAGAAAAAAAATTGATCATTCCAATCTCATATTTGTGGTGTGGATGATTTTATGAGATCCTGTAAGGATTAAAATGAATTAAAAAATCCTTTGTGGAGTGCATGAAAAGAATATATTGTGGGATTCATATGGTAGGTAAAGTGAATATGAGCTTCGCATGGTATGTAGAGAGATCGGGGGTGTCACATGGTAGGTTTAGTGACTGTGGGGTTCACATGATCAATATGATGTGGTCGATCTAGATTTTAGTGCATGGTTGATTAGGTTAATGCATTGTGCATAGCCTATCTGGTGGTTTGGGTTATTTATTCTGATGATGCAAAGTGAAGTGTTATTCAAAGAGGTAAATATCATGATATTGTTGTTGTGATACTTTCAGATAAAAAAGGAGAAGAAATTTTGTCATGTTTGGGATAAGTTTAGGATATTCACACATAAAGGTAACACTAGTTTTCTATTGGATACATAAGGGTAGTTTTTTATTGCGTAAGGTTCATGTATAAACTACATTGTCTGTGTAAAGGTAATAAGAATGTTTTATAGGTGTTAATACCTCCCACATAAAGGTGTTACAACTATTTAAAGAGCTACATAAAGATAATCAAAATATTATATGAATAATCTTAAGTTGTGGAAATTTTGGTGAGCTTTTTTAAGGATAATGATCATCGACAAAATATCTATGAAATGAGTTTTAGTAAGAAATGCAAATCTCAAACTTAATTTAGATGTTTCTTGGTGAGTTTTTCTTTAATGTTAATATATATCATGATAATTATCATTAAAAATCATCCTAATTTATGATTATGAAAGTTGATATATTTACGGAATTATCCCATGCAGTAAATAGAGTTTTCATGGCCTCAGTGCATACATAAATTCATGCATGTAATCATAGGTGATTAATATGAAGTGATTATCATGGGGATAAGAGTAATTTGTTATCTATGAAATAATAGTCCATACATTAAGAAGGAATAATTATTAGTAAGTCCTTCAACATAAGGATAAATCCATGATTGCAGCATGCTTGCATATATTCAAGTGTAGTAGAAATGCATGCATTGTGGAGGATGTATAGGTTTGAATTTATTAATGATAAATAATGAGAAGAATAAATAAATAAGAATAATTGGTGAGATTTATATCATGAATTAATATTTAATGCTTTCTTTTATAGCATTCATGTAGAAATATTTATTTATGAACATAATTTCATGGATCAGTTTCGGAGAATGAAAAACCAGAAGTAGTTACTACACATGTGATTCATTTATAATTTATGAAGAGATTTTAAGGAGAGAATAAGTGGATGATATTTATGGATTTGGTTGACAATATAGATGTAGGAATTTATAACCTTTTAAATTACTAAAATTCCTAGTGATTCAAAATTGGGCATTCATGTGGTTTTTTGAATATTGATGAAGATGAAATTGATTATTCTATATATATATATTCTTAAATATAAAAATTGGTTGTGTGTATGTGTTTTGTAGTTTGGCACTATAATTACAAAATAATATTTTCTGTATGCTGAGTAAAAAGCAAAGAAAAACCGACATAGTTTTTAATCCAGAGAACCAATGTGTGTTGAAGTAGAAAATAAGGGGAAGATCCAGTGTTATTTTTGTTTCACTAAGAAAGAGGAATAAGTGATAATTATAAGAATAATAATTGACTAATTTGGTCATTAATTACATTGAATAATAAATTTTTATGCATAAAAGTTTTCACAATAAATAAGGGGAATGATACACTTAAAATTTTGTAATAAATGTGAAGAAGATGAAGGAACGGGTTGTGTATGCACAGCTATTTATGAAAAATAATATGAATTGTTTTGTGCATTTTTTTGTGAAAGTAAGATAAGAATAATAATAAGAATAATAAGGATAGAGGTAGAACATCAAAAAAAAGTTAGAGTTACTAACTGGTGTAGAATCTCAAGTTGTTATCCCTACATATCATTGTAAATGTATGGGATATACCGATGTGCGGGATGTACAAAACTGAGTAGTGTAGATTTCACACTCATGTACTATTAGAAGAAAATAATGTAATGATCACTGGGTTTTACTAGTGGTTTGGTTGACATCAATTTATACCATATTTCATTTTATATTATCCTTATCATACTAATAGGTGAACCTTGTAAATCGTTATGTTACTTATGTGTGTGTGTTTGGTTATACTGCAAGAAATAAAAAGGAGAAATAAGATAATAAGAGAACCACTCATATAACAATGAAAAAGGTAAAAGATAATGGACAAAAAATTTAAATTATAATTTTTAGGTTGGAGATACGTAAAATGGAAACAAGGGGTGAATTGACCTTTAAAAATTAAAGGAAAACAATTCAAATATAAATAATTATTTATAAAATAATGAATAAATTAAAACCTTTTGAATATAAAAATAAAAGAATCAAAGTTTTAAGGAACAAAAATATAATTAAATAAAAAAAATAAGTGTAAGAATGAAACAAAGAGATATTCAATTAGGTGATTTCAAAAAAAACTCTTAAGCATTAACTGATGGATTGAGCAATTTAATAAAATAATGATTGAATATGATAAATAATTTAAAATTTGGAAAGTGGATGAGATAAGATATTTTTTTAGTACATTTGGTAATAGTAATAAATGGTACCTCTTTGTATCTTATTAAATCCCTTGAGGATTTAATATATTAGTCCCTTAGATTTAACGGTAGCCAAGATACTAAAACTATCTCTTTCTTTTTAGGTTATAGCAAGAAAAATAATACAATAGAAACTTGCTCTTTAATGGTGAATCTAGACACCAAAAAAGAAGTATTCCCTTTTCTTTTTGATAGAAATGATATGAAAACTATGGTCCCTTAATTTAATATTAGTAAGAACCAAAATATAGAAGAAAGTGGAGGAAGAAAGTATTTGTAGCTTAGTCTCTAATCTACTAAAGAATATAACAAAAAACTATTAGATACTGAGAAAATAATGAGAGTGATATATAATTTCGCATGCACTCGTAAGAGAGGAAATAAGATTTATAAATAGAGAACTTTGATATCTTGAAAAGATTTGAAGATCCTAGAGAAATTGAGCATGTTATTGTCATTATGTTGTGTATATTTCCAAGGCTACTAAAGGTCTCTATTTATAGGCTTAAACTTCTTCAGTAAGGTTTTTTAATTCTTCAAAATCTTTTAAGTCGAATATATCCATGTTCTATGAATCTTGAATAGAATAAATATAGGTCTCGGACTGACTAGTTGTGGTGTGGTCTAACATTATGCATTGTAGAGGATGGATTTTCAGTGTAATCAAAGGCACTATAACATGGAGTCTTAGAAATAGATTTTTCTATTCTTCTAAAATAGATCTCATTGTGGTGTAGACTCTAGGATGTGGTGTGGGGCCTTTTTAGGTTCAAACAAATTCATGGCAGCTACGATGTGGCATCTAGGTTGTGATGTGGACAACTCCCATAAAAAACATTGTAGTGTAGTGCATACCTTGTGGTGTGGAGATGAACAAGTTTATAGGAACTGAAATTTCACTATGGCATTCCATCCTGAATTTTCTGTAAATATCACAATAAGATTTGAACAAGCTAGTTTGCATCATGGTCCCAAGAGCTATACTATATAGGTTAAAACTGGATAAGGGTAACCCATGTAAGGGTAAAACGGGTCTTCCATTTTCTGTGTAATAGTAAAATAATAACTATGTAAAGGATGTTGTGTGGTGTGGTGCAAATTTTTGTGCTATATTCCTTATTAAAGGATTCTATTGTGACTTCAAGGACTCTTCAAATAGTCTATCACGATGGAATCAACCTAATTTTTCATTACCTAATTGAAAAAATTAAATACTTTAAGAGTGTTTGTGATCATTAAAATCAAATAATGGTGAGAAGAACAAAAATATCTCCATTTTTTATGATCACAAACACTTGGATAATAATTAAATTAAACAATAGTATAAAAATAATGATTTACCATAGACTAAAACTTCTCCCCCTTTGAGATTATGGATAAAATCGTTATTTGAATCATAAAACCAAGTATTTCTCAAACAAATATTTGAATCATAAAACCAAATATTTATACCCCTTTGAGATTATAAAAAATGATTTATACATGTGTTTAGATAAAAATTAAATATATGTTTATCATCATTAATGATCTTTTGAGAGAGATGAAAATAAACTTTTGAAAAATAAATTTTTAAATATTTAAAAATATTTTAAAAGTACTATTATTAATAAAACTCAAGATAATAAAAAATAAAAAAATTTAAGAAAAATGTTTCAAAATCTAAATCTTTGAAAAGGAATGTTTTTTTAAAAAATCTAAATAATTTTTTTGAAAATTAAAACAAAATTCAAATTTTGGAAATTAAAAAAAATGTATCTTCTAGGATCATTTCAGTATTAATAAGATTTTCTCCCCAAAAATTAATGCCCCATGAGAGTTTAAATGGACTATAGCCGTTAAAATATGACTAAAATAAATAAAATACTTAGAAAATAAATATTTTGAAAAAATCATTTTCATTATTTAGGATTAGTAAAGATTTTATTTATAATCCATCGAAAATTATATGAGAGTGTCAAACCAGGTGTGTAGTTTAACACCCACAAATTATAAAATAAGAACATTTTATTTGATAAAATATGGGACACACAAATCCTATCTTAAAGAACCCATGAAATATATTTATTTAAATTTAATCTCTTTGATAGCTTGTGAAACACGCAACCCTAAGTCTAAATAAATTGTAATATAATATATTGTTATAACATAACCATTAAATTAGAAATTATAAATATTAATAAATAAATTATGAAAATTATATGGTTTAAAAATGTAAAAAAGTCATTTATTATATATTTATTATAAATAAAATATGCATCAATTAAAAGAAAAATAATTTTTTTCTGAAAAAACAATATTTTTTCTAAAAACGGTTTAGTCGAGCTTTGTGAACCTAATTTGAAATTAATTTCAACCAATTTTAGAAAATTTATTTTATAAAATTAACTTAATTTTTTAAATCATCATATTATAATTATCTTATAGTGGTTTTTTGGGACTTTTTTGAAAAGTTTCATTTTTTGATTAATAGTGAAAATACTTCATTTTGTAGAAAACAATCATTTTATTTAGATTATTTACAAAGATAAATTATATTTTAAAATTATTTAAAAGTTAAATTATTTAAATTATATATATATATATTAATCCATTTTTTTTCATTGGAATAATTTTTATATTGAGTTTTCAAATAAAAAAGTTATAAACTGTTGAACATTTACTCTTTGAAAACCCGTTTTCTCATCCCGTCTATGGGATTAATTTTAAATTAAATTTTTTCAATTATATGAATTGAATTTTTTTTAAAATGTATTTCATATTTGGAATCATAATAATTTATATTATCTAATAATTTAAATTTAATTTTTTACCAAAAAGAATAGTTACAGTAGTAAAAACTATTTATCGCGATTAAGGTAAAATGGGTTTATTGAGAGGTTAAATTAAAAATATAAGGATTCAATTAACCAAAAAACTTTCCTAGAATATATTTTATGACCATATTTAGGCCTTATAATTTCTATGTCTCTATAATAATTCATTTATACCCCTTTTCATGTGAAAAACATGGGTACACCTTTTTCTTTTCAAAACTTACAAGGGGACCACTCACTTGACTTATAAAAGGACACCCCATATCCTCTATTATTCACACCTTAAAACCATTTTTTTGGACAATACCTACCCAAATTACTTCCCAAATTACATACCCTCATTATATAATTCATTTTTAAAAAAATCCATTCTAGGAATACTTTAGGTGTAATCCTAAAAATGTGGTATGATAAGATGTAAAATTCCTAACTATGTGTTTCTATTTTATTTCTTCTTCTACATACTTAAAATATTCTTCCTTTATGGTTATATAATAATAAAATTATCTCACATATAATTATATGTTATTATTTTAATGTAATTATCTATATACATTTACTCTTCCCTTAAATGGGAAATGATAACATTGTTCGTGTATACAGCAGACTACTGCCTCGCAAACTGATGTGACATGTTTTCCACCAACACCTCTCATGGTTGGGTATGATGATGTGAATAAATTATATATATGATATTTATAAAATAATTATAACTCTGTATTAATTATATCATATATACCTTTTTAATTTTCATTCCATAGGAGATAAGATAATGTTGCTTGTGTGTACGGCGGACTACCACCTCACAAAGTGATGTGAGTCATATTTCACAAACGCTTTACATGGAAGGTAATAAGGATAAATTTAAGGAATATATGTCATATAAATGAAATAAATATGACATTAATTACATATTTATCATTCTTAAAAGATAATATATCATTTTATTTCTTGTATTTTGACTCACTAAAAGATGATAATGTCATTCGTGTACGTGTGGACTGTCGCCTTCACGAAGCGATGTTACTTTATTTTAAGGACCACACCATATGGATTATACATATAAGTATTTTAATGTAAATAATATCGTATTTATGATATTATTATCATTCTATAAAGATAAAATATTACTTACCACCTTTATATGATGATCATTGAAAAATGGAAATGTCACTCATGCATACGTACGACCTACTATCTTTATGATCATAAAGTACTTAATTTATCAAAAAATATTTAAAAATTATTATTAAAAGTATAATTTATGTATAAATATTATAATTATGTTATGATTATTATTCTGAAGATATTTAAATAATGATATCTTAGACCAATAGTCAACCTATCGAAGTCATTTTTGACACATAAGTCAAATATCATCGAAACACCAGATGTAAACTTAATTTACTAAGTAATTTTATATGAAATGGTAATAAGTGAAATAAAAAAAATAATAATATTGAAATTTTTTGTTAATTTTGTAAATAATTAACATTTTTTTATTGTTCAGGATAATAAAGAACGTACCTGATGAGTAGGACTCAAGGTAAGTGACTTTATCTCAACTTCCCTTCATTAAGGAATATTGTAATGTTATGCACCTAATTTCATTTATATGGTGTATATAATACCCATATGAAATGTAATATCATGATTAATTCATGTTTCATGGTATTTTAAGTTTTAATTTTAATTATTTCATCCAAGGGGATTTGACTTGAAAATTACCAAGTGGTAAAAGTTATTATACAATCTCACTTTATTTTGGGATTGTAAACTTTATCTTGAAAAAATCAATTTCTTGTGATCATTTATCATTGGATATTAAATTTATCTTAAATATAAATATTCATGTGTTATGTATAATATTATTTTCTAAACCATATATAATTTTTATATATGGTGTATACTTTCAAAGTTATTTTATTAACTGGGGAAAATATTGATAAATTTGTATCCTTTACTCAATAAATATTTTTGTTGATAAGGAATATTATTCATGAATTAAATATATTTTTCAATATATGAGTAATTCTTTGTAAATGAATTTATGGGTGGGTCCTTGAATTATATATCACCTAAATTCATTGACAGGTCTCATGATACAAATTAGTTGGCTAAATTAAATAGGTTTCTACCTATAGTTATAAATCATCTTGTGAAAGGTCTTAACGGTATTGGTATCATGATGGATGAGATCATGACAACCAATAATTAATAATTTATTTCATTAATAATTCAGTTATTATTATCCATGATACTTTCACAATGATATTATCTCTAAATGTATTCCATTCTTAGTTTATTGAATAAATGACATGTTTTTAGTTATTTACCCTGACTTATTGATTATGAATTATCTTATCATGATATTAATGTTATTTAAATGGAATATTTGCTAAGTTATTTATATTTCTATTTTTATTAGGCTTATTGATTCATTATATCTTCTACTATACTTAACCCTTACTGATCATTTGATCTCTACCTTATTTTTTCCTTTCCCCAAGAATCCAAGATGTGTAATAATAATGATATACATGTATATTCTAGAGAAAATAACATTATTATAAAATAAAACTATGCTTCAATTTATGTTTTAAAATTTAATATGAGAATAATTTATGTATCTCATTTACTAAGACTAATAATATATTCAATCCTTTGGGATGTGACTCCTTATATCTTATTTCAAGGTAATAATTTAAGACACTAGATCTAGGTTACTAGAGTCAAGGTCATAAAATTTTTTATCAAAGGAATTTTAGTAGAAACCTTTGGAACTAAATTAATGAAAACATAGATTAGATAACATAATCCAATGATAGACTTTGAGGATAAGTATAGAATAACATCCTAAATTTTTAGTGAGGAAGATATGTGTGGTATTTTCTAGAAATACATCCCTATATATATACTACAAGTGGAAGAGTTTTTATCGCAATTGTACCTACAGATAATAACTTTGAAAAGGGAGCATTGGGCTTGACCCAATCGTCACTTGGTGCACGAAAATGGTCCATACCACACACCTAGTTTTATACTCTTGGGGGATATGCTTAGGATAATTCACATTTTATTTATAAACCATTATAAAGGAATTGAAAATAAATATATACCAAAAAAACTAGTTTATGATTATTATATTATCTATGAATAAATTGTTTAATTTAGGTTGAGTATTTTAGTAGTTTTGGATTATACATTGTGTTTTATAATGATATAATCTAATATAGTGTATTAAATCATTTATAAATGATTCCTAACATAAGGAATGGAAAATACATCAATTCACATAATATAAAGATTAATAATGGTCATTTATTTGGTGGTATTAATACAATATTTCAAAGAGAACTAGTCTCAAAAACATTCTCATCATATGAGTACATTGTATCATGTACTAATAAGATAGAGAAATAATTCTCTAAGTATTGTGTCTTTGAAGGGAAGTTAGAGAAGAAGAGGATGGTGGATAAAAATATGGATAAAGGGAATAACGGAAAGAAGGATTTTATTACATGGGATAATTTTGGAAAGAAACACACTAGTGTTTGCTTAAAGTGAATGTAATTTTACCACGAGTGTGAAGAGAAAGGACACCATGCTCATGATTTCAAGGGTAATTCAATGGTTGTAAATGTTCAATGATTCAAATTTAAGGAAATGGGGAACTATGAAAATGAATTATGTAAGATTTTGAGACCCTATTTTTTCCTTTTAAGACTTTAAAATATATTAATAAATATTTTTGGATCCAGACGCTAAGACGGTGCATGATTCTGAGGCCTGGTGAGCCCAGAATTAATTTTATAAAAATAATAAATATATTTTAACTCATGCACACACATTTTTTTAAAATAATATAATATCTCTTCAACAGGGCCTCAGATCAAAAATATAATACCATGTTTGAATGTGAAATTTAGGGTTTTCTCTATTCATGGCCTAAAGTTGGTCGGCATTGGACACTCAGTTAAGCCGGTCGTTGGCGGGTGTGTTTAATTAAAATAAATAATTTATTTATTTATTTCAAAATTAAATGACATAAACCATTTTCCTCTATAAATAAAATAATACAGATAATCTTCGAGGTTATCCATAAAACCCTAGGATCTTTGATAGGAGGTTCCACCATTCTTATTTGGCATATTAGGATCAGATGGTGATCGGCAGCCGGATCGACGTGGATTGAAAGACAGTGACCACAACACACCTTTCTCATCACTAGAGGATGTTTTCTTTATAAAATAATGATCCAATATAGAGTAATAGTATATTATTTATTTTATTTACACCCTTTTGAAATAATCAATCATGGACTAAATTATCTGCTTTGATTTATGGAATTTTCCAATCCTTTGCATGAGCCTGTTAATCGAAATAAAATGATCTTTCAATTTATTCTTGATTATTCCATGAAATCACCCCTTTAAATCTCTGATTTTGTGATCTTTGGACAATAATTCTTGGACAATAATGTTATAAATTTTTTCCTCATGCCTTTTCTTCCCCCATTATTCACGTTCTTCATCGTTGGTCCACAAGGTAATGATTTGACTATTGTCAGGTGGGTCTGAGTGCGGTCAGACCCATGGATTCATGGTGAATCTACAACGAATTATTGTATTGAAGTTTTTAGGATTAATTGGAGATAATTGTGGGTATATTTGATGGATTCGTGGATCCAAGATCCAAAGTAGAGAAGGTAGCGGCACGGGAGGCACACATGGTGGTGGAGGGCTTTGAGTGGAGGATTGAAAATCTGATTTCTAGCCATCGGAGGTCCAGAATCAATGATTTTAGATCATCCACTTCAATTTTGGGTATTATTTAGGACTGATTTATGGTGGAAATTATGTATCTATAGTCCACATAATAGATCTAGAGTTCTCTAAAAAATAAACTACACATTGTGTAGTCTGAAGAACACACATCGTGTAGTCCCCTTACAGAAGAAGCTAGGGTTTCTGGGTGAGTAAAATGCCAAACATCATGTGGGACCCCCAAATTCCATGTGACCTGGTTATGGAGGCCCGGTGTATATTTTGGGAGTGTACAGACATAGACACAGCTAGGAACATGTCGTGTACTGGAAAATGTCTAGTGTACATGGGCATGGATTCGACTTACACGATTAAGGCTAGGATCACACAGGTAGACCCTGAGTGGCTGAAAAATGTTGTGTAGTACCATTACAAACCATTTATTACTAGATTACCAGAAATCCATTTTCTTGTGAGGATAATTCCATGTAGAGGAGTGGGGCCACATGTTGTGTATACCCCCTTAAACATCATGTACTTCTTGAGAATCTTCTACCAATCGTATCTCTTTCATTTGGACTCATATTTTGGATTGTGAGTAGCCAATCCTAAGTGTTTTTTCTATGTAAAACATGGTGGTATCCTTCATACTATCTTTTGAGATATAATATTATATGTTTCAAGTGTAACGCTTTTTTATGTGGTGCTCAGTGATGATAGTGATCTAGTAGGATCGTCATAGATAGGTTGGGGTTGGAAATCCCTCTATCATACAAGGGAGAGGGTCTCTTCTACATGACTACCTATTGGGTGGTTCCCTCCTGATGGATCCTAGAATGGGTCCTCTACCTATTTAGTTTCACCCTCATGTTGGATTATAGCAAGGTTCCTCTACCTATTGTGCATCACCCTCCTATTGTGTTTGGGAATGGGTCCTCTACCTATTAAGTTTCACCCTCCTTTTAGATTACTAAATGGGTCCTCTACCTATTGGGTTTAACCCTTATATTGGATCAAGGTATGGTTCCTCTACCTATTGAGTGGAACCCTCCTGTCATATCAGGGAATGGTTCCTCTACCTATTGTGTGGAACTCTCCTATTGGATTAAGGCTTGGGTCCTTTACCTATTGATTGGAATCATCCTATTAGATTACGACATAGGTTATATAACTATTGAGTGAACCCTCTTGTTGGATCAGGGCATGGGACCTCTACTTATTGAGTGGCACCCTCCTATCATATCATGGCATGGTTCCTATACCTACTAAGTGGTGCCCTCCTTTTGTATCAGGGAATGGGTCCTCTACCTATAGTTTGTTCCCCCTTGACTATGTGGCATAGTGGTGAGGTGTGGCTTTACATAGTTACTCCTTTATGAAGACACATGAGATGTCGGGCATCAATGATGTACTTTTTCAACTGTTGGAAGACCCATCATCCTGGGATGGGCTGTGAGATGTAAATCCCCTTTCTCTCTCATCTATATTTCTTATATAGCACATATATATATATATATATCATTGGGTTTTGTTTCCCTATTTCTTTGGGTTGAGATTACTACTTCTATCATGTCTCTTCTTAATCCCCCTCTAGTTTTAAGGGAATCCTATTGGGTATGTATATACTCAACCCTACCTATGATTTGTACACATGTGTTATGCGTAATGAAAATGACAAATAGGTCAATGGTTATTTCAAAGGAGTATAGTGATACCTAGGTGCATTTGACCATGTATAGTGGTCAGGGTTTGAAGATCTAGATCTAGGATCTCTCAATATTTCTTTTATATATATTATTAGTTTGGTACATCTTTTTTAGATTGGTGTGTATTTACCCCTTTTAATTTTCATATTATGTTTCCGTACTCTTATATATTCCCTAAAGGTTATTATATGCATGGATTTTAATCTAGATGTTATAGTCTTCTATTATTATTCCTCTGTAATTCTACATATATATGGTTGGGTGAGTGTGTATAGGTACATTAGGAAAAGGCCTCCCATTTTAGTTATTCCTTTCGGAACTTGTCATCATCCCCTGGATTATAGAGGCAAGCTTGGGGTAGTTTTGGATCGGCCTTCCCCCAGCCAGGTGGGCACCTGTGGGTTGGGTCAGGAAAAATGTGTATCAAAGGTGGTTCGAACTTGGGATAGTGTTTGGAGTTTTTTCCCCTTATGAGGTTTAGATGGGAACTTAGGGAAATAGTGTAAAAGTTTATCGAGTGTGGTTTTCAGGATAAGTAACCTAGTATTGCTGCAACGGTTGGCGTATCATTTCACTAGGAATATAACTACCTTCTTATCGACTTGGTATACCGATACATTGGTTACAGAGAGCATTGGTACATGCATCATATAGTATTGAGTATTTTAATTATTCTTCTTAAGTCATCTCTCCATATATATATGCTCATATGATCATTGAACATCTTGATTAAATTTTCAGGATGCCTCCATGAAGACAACCAACCAAGTTATCAATAAAGGATCATGATAATGGTTTGATGAGTGATGAGGACATCACCTGAGATATTTCCTTCAAGCGGGATGGTAGTATCACCCCCACCTTTCAAGTAGTGAATTATACTAGAAGATCATGTTGAGTATTCTTGTAGTCTTAGCACACTATGTGAGTTTCAGCACCAGTGGTCACTGAGGTTTCATGGTGAGCCAGATCCCCTGGCAGTGGAGGATTGGCTAGAGTCGGTTATAAGAATTTTTAGGCTTGATTGGACCCTAAATGTTCAGATTGTTGCACTAAAATTTAGCCTTTTCCATAGAGCATATAGTAACTAGTGGAGCCTATTTATGCAGACACATGATGAGATAGTACTCTCATGGTATGACTTCTAATAGTTGTTTAATGAGAAGTATTTCCCCTCATTCTTTTTCTCAATATAGATTCAAGAAGCTTCTAGAACTAAAACGGGTATAGATGATAGTTTCTAATTATTTCATGAGTTTCACTGACCTTGTGTGATAATACCTAGACATGATTCAGGATAGTTACTTCCAAGCATAGAAGTTCGAGCAGGGTCTATATAGAGAAACTCATGCTAGGGTGGTACACCTATTCATTCCCACTTATGATGGAGTGATAGAGTATGTGATGGTGGAGAAGAGATTCCTATTGGAGAAATTCCATGTAGCTAGAGATGTAAATGGGTGTTATAGGTCTGATTCGTCTACAATATCTAGAAGGCACCATTTGGTAGGGTCTCAGTGTAGGTGATCTTCTCATGACCAGACTCATCCACATGGTCATGAAACTTCAGGTTTTTATGGAGTTCCATGGAATCCCAAAGAGGGGATATGTTATGCATGTTATGATAAAGGTCACATGGCATGTGATTTCCCAAATCAATATGCTGAGGAGGGCATACAGATAGCATATATACCGCCATATTAGAGGAAACATTCTGATCATGGATCTCTAGGGAAAGAACAGGGTGTCCCCCAAGGAGGAAGATCTAGAAGAGGAGTATATGGGGCTCCCATAAAAGGAGATTCTAGTGGTGGATGATGTACTGATCCACTTCCACCACCACCACCAGGTGACCCATTTCAAGCTTAGGGAGATAGCATTCAAGGTTATGATTAGTTGCAGGTGATTGAGTCTTATGATCTAAAAGCTCATGATATGATTAGAGGTATGATTTGTGTTTATTCTAATATTTCTTTAGTACTATTAGACATGGTTTTGATTCATTCATTCATATCATTAATCCTAAATTAAGATCTAGAGCTCTCAATTGAGACTTTATCCCAAAATATTTTCCCTGAGGTTTCTATAGGGAATGCTTCTTCGATATCATTTATCTACTAGCAGTGCGATATATCACTTGGTGGAGAGATTTTCTCATGAGAACTCTTGGTCATCTTGATAATACCTTATGATGTCATCTTGGGTATGGACATGTAGCAGATGGTTTGATCCCATATTGACTATCACCACAGATGAGTTAGATGACTTAAAATATATGGGACAAGATTCATTTTTTTTTGTGAGATAGGTCTCATAGTGTAGTGAGTGGGTCTTGATAGTAGGAAGCTATAACCCATCAACTATCAGTTAGTGAGTTTATCCCTTGGTTTAGTGGGATATTTAGGTATTTGGGTTCCTTCAGTCTTGGATAATTATAGGTATATCTTCCTTGAAGATGTTTCAGGACTACATTTGAATTGGGAGATGTATTTTTGTATCAAATTTCATCCTAGGACTGCTATGATATCTTTTATGGAATATCATATGGAATCTATCAATATCCAAGAGATGAGGGTTCATTTGGAGGACCATAAAGATAAGGGTTTTATCAAACCTATTGTGTCCCCCTAGGCATCTCTGGTTTTGTTTCTAAAAAAGGAAGATAGGATCTTGTATATTTTTGTTGATTATCTTCACCTGAACCAAAACATGATAAATAAAAAGTACCCCTATATAAATATTGATGACCTCTTTTATTATTTGTGAGATGTTTGGTTCTCAAATATCAATATTAGGTCCATCTACCACCAGTTGAGAGTCTATGAGGCTAATATTCTGGAGCTGTAATTCTGATGTTGATTCAGAAACTATGAGTTTTTGGTGATGTCTTTTGGTGTAATGAATTCCCCCACTATGTTTATAAATCGGATGAACTATATCTTCCAACCATACTAGCACCTATTTTTTTTGTATTCATTGATTACATGATCACCAACTCTGCGTCAAAGGAGAAGCATGCAGATCACTTGAGGATGGTCATAAACTTTATTTGGGAACATCGAGTTTATGGTAAGCTCTTGAAGTTTTAGTTTTGGATCCATAGGTTTCACTTTATGATGCGCTTAATTTTTTATCACGGATTAGAAATAGAATCAATGAATATTAATGTAGTTCTTTATTAGGAGCCACCCAAGATCATTTTAGAGGTGCATAGTTTTTTATCTTGGAGGGGTACTATGATGAATTTATCTAGGATTGTATCCCCTTTGACCACCCTAACAGGGAAAGGGTGGTTGTTTACCTGGAATGAGTAGTTTTAGAGAGACTTTGAGGAGTTGAGTCTAATATTTATGAGTGATTTTATTTTGAGAATACTAAAGGAGGGTGTGGAGTGATTAGTGTATTGTGACACCTCTAGAACTAGTATTTGCATCAAGTTAATGAATAGATAGGAAAATATCACATATGGTTGAGGAAATTTTGATATCATGAGTAGAACTATGCAACTCATGACCTCGAGTTGTAATTGGTACTCTTCACTTTGAGGATATGGAGGCACTATCTTTTGAAAGAGCACTTTTTTGTTTACTCAGATCATCAGAGACTCAGGTATATCTTCATGCATAGAGACATGGACCTAATATAGAGGTGTTGGTTGGAGTTACTACTAGACTATGACTTTGAGATAGTCTTTAATCATGGTAAGGTATTTTGGTGCAATATTCCCTTAGTAGGAAGTCACATTCTCACCTGGTGGAGGAGTCATCTAAGCAGTTGTCTTCCTTGTAGCTGAACCTAGTTGATGAGGAGGGTGTGGATATTATTTAGTAGTTGGTATTGAATCATCCTCTTCTCTAACATTTTATAGAGGCTCAGTTGGGAGACATAAAATGTGACGTCATACATGAGAATATATCCTCATGATATTCACCAAATAGATTCTATATAGGAGGAAATCACGATATGATTTTCCAAGGAAGGACAGAGGTTCTGGTCATGATGTAAGAGGATGTGATGAGGGAGTTTCACAATTATCCTCTGGTTTTATATCTTAGTGTATGGAAGATGTAAAAATACATTTAGGGGAAATTTTGATGTGCTGGAATGAGGAAGAGTGTGGATGAATTTGTCTCTTGGTGTCTCACATGTTAGTAGGTGAAGGATGAGAACCAGGTTCTGGTAGTTCTATTACAGCCTCTTGAGATCCCAGAGTGAAAATGTGACAACATATCCATGGAATTTGTGATAGGGATTCCATGGACAGCAATAATCCTTAGTTCTATCTAGTTGTAAGTTTACCTACTTACCATGTTGATGCACTTACTTGTTATTAAGGAGAAAATGTTGGTGGAGATTCTAGGGAAGTTTTACATGTGGGAGATCATCCCCCTTCATGGGGTACCTCGATGAATGTCTCTAACAATGGTGTGTAATTTACACCACAATTTTGGAGAGGCCTGTAGGAGGCATTCAAGACCCAAATAAGGATGATTAGAGATTTTAACCCCTATAATGATGGGTAGTCTGAGCACACTATCCAAGTGTTAGAGGATATGTTGACATATTTCATGCTATACTTCAACTAGAGTTAGGAGGATTTCTTACCTTTAGTAAAGTTTTCTTATAATAATAGATATCAAACTACTATCAGCATGGAACCTTTTGAGGCCCTATAAGGGAGACCCTTTAGGTCACCCTTATGTTGTACTAAGATTAGTGAGGCATCTCTTGTCAGTCCAGATATGGTGTAGGTGATGACGAAGAATGATTGGGTGATCTGAAAGAAGATGAGGACAACCTAGAGTGGGTGAAAATAATATGAAGATCAATGTCGTAGACCTTTAGAGTTTGAATAGGGAGACCATGTCTTCTTGAGAGTCTCCCGATGATGAGGATTTTGGAGATTCCTTCAGGGTGTAAAGCTGTATCTGGGGTTCATTAGGTCATTCAATATCTTACATAGGGTTGTTGATGTTGCTTACTGCCTCACCTTACCCCCATAGTTGGAGAAGGTGCATGATATATTCTATGTGTCGTGGTTGAGTAGATACGTGCATGATCTTATTCATGTTATTGACTGGGGAGAGCTAGACATTAAGGATTGAGAAACCTTCATGGAGTACCCATTGGTGATTGAGGATCAGTGGGAGAGGATCCTTCATGGATGGACCATTCCCTTGATTCATGTGTTATGGTAGTATGGGAGCATGCAAGAGAGCTCCTCGGAGCAGGAGAGTCAAGTTTGGGCTTAGTTTCCCATCCTTTTTTTCTTATTTTTTGTTTTTTTAAGATGAAAATATTGAATTAGGAAATAATTTAGATCTATGAATATTTATTCATAAATAAAAGAATATATCCCAAATAAATTCTGAGATAAATAATCCAATACCATAGTTGAATCACACATGCATATTTTTTCATAAATAAAAGAATATATCCCAAATAAAGTCTCAGATAAATAATCTAATACCATAGTTGAATCTAAAATAAGGGTTTTACCCTAGTTGTGACCTAAATTTGTTCATCACCGGACGTTCGTATAAGGCGACCGTTGGCGGGTACGTTTAATAAAAATAAATAATTTAATTATTTATTTTAAAATTAAATGACTTGAAACATTTTAATCTGTAAATAATATTCTATGTATAGTCACTATGGTTTTCTATATAACCCTAGGATCATTGAGAAGAGGTTCCACTATTCTTCGTTGGTGGATCAGGATCGGACAACAGCCAATGAACGAATCGAGGTGGACTAATAAATAGTGAATGTAGTAGATATTTATCATCGATAGAGAATGATTTATTTTCCAATGAATGATTCAATATCAAGGAAAGGCATGTTATTTTTTGTATTACCACACATTTGAATTAATAAAGAATGGACTAAATTATCTGCATTGATTTCTATCATTTTTCAATCCTTCGTATGAGACCGTGTATCAAAATAAATTATTCTTAAAATTTATTCTTAATTATTCCATGAAATCACCCCTTAAAATACTTGATTCTATAATAGTTTTCCAAGAACTATTGTCCAATAATGTTATCACTTTTTTTATTATGCCTTTCCCCCACTCGTTCTCTTTATTCTTCCTCATTGGACCATGATGTCATAATTAGACTATTGATGGATGGGTCTGAGTGCAATCAGACCACAGGATTCATGGTGTATGTGCCCACAATGATAATATTGGAGTTTTTAGGATGAATCAAAGATTATTATAGGTATTTTTGATGTATCTATGGATCTTTAATCTAAAGTAGAGAAATATGTGGCACGAGAGGTGCGTGTGGCAGTAGTGGGATTCAAGTTGAGGATTGGAAATATATTTTCTGGATACTTTAGTGACAATATAGATGGTCTGAGGCCTTACCCTTTTATTTCATGTGGTAAAAAGGAATTATTTGTGGTATAGATGATGGATTTGAAATCCATGTAATTGATCTATAGTTATTTAAAAAAATAACTACACACCGTGTAATCTGAACAGCACACACCATGTAATCCCCTATCTACAAGAAAGTAGGGTTTATTGGTGAGTTAAATATCACACACTATGTGGGACCCCTTCACACTATGTGACATTATTATGGTATCCCTACATGTACTCCAAGATTACGTGGACATGGACATGGCTAGGAACATGTCATGTACTGTCACATGGCTATTGTACACAGGAACGGGTTCAGCTTACACGATCATGGCCAGGATAACACAGGTTGGCCTTGAGTGATTGTGAAATATCATGTAGTACCCTTACATGTCATTTAGTACTACATGGATTGTGATACATGTTATGGTGAGGAAAAAACTGATCAGAGGAGTAGAGCCACACATCATGTGGACCCTCTTACAATCTGTGTACTTCTTGAGAGTATTCTACCTCTTGTATCTCCTTCATTTGGGCATAGATTTTTCCCATGAGTAGCTTCCTAAGTGTTTTTGGACATAGAGAATTATGGTAGAATTAATAGTGTATTTTGAGATGTGAGGTGAGATATTACAAGAATTAAACCTATTTAAATGGTCCTTGGTAATGGCAATGGTCGAGTAAGATCTCCATAGAGAGACTCAAGTTGGAAATCCCCCTATCATACTAGGGCATGGGTACCCCATACACCTCTAAATATTGAGTGGAACCCTCCTGCTGGATTATTTCATGGGTACTCTACCTATTGAGTGAACCCTCCCATCATATCAGGGCATGGTTCTTATACCTATTGAGCGGCACCCCCCTATCGTAGCAGGGCATGGGTCCTCTACCTATTGAGGGGAACCCTCCTTTTGGATCAGGGAATGGTTCCTCTACCTATGTAGTGGAACCCTCATATTATATCACGAAATGGTTCCTCTATATATTTAGTGGTACCCTCATGTATTATAAAGGAATGGTTCCTCTAACTATTGAGTGGAAACTTGTTATTGGATCAGGTCATGGGTTCTCTACCTATTGATTGGAAACCTCATGTTTGATCATGACATGGGTCCTCTGCCTATTGAGTGGAATCCTCTTATTGGATCATGGCATGGGTCCTCTACCTATTAAGTGGTACCCTCCTTCCATATCTGGGCATGGGTTCTATACCTACTAAGTGAAACCATCCTAATGCATAAGGGTATGGGTCTTTTATCTAGAGTTTGTGTCCCCTTAACTATGAGGAATAGTGTTGAGGTGTGGCTTCACATAGTTACTCCTTCAGAAAAAAACGCGATATTTTGGGCATCAATGATGGACATTTGGAAATGTTGGAAGACTCGTCGTCATGGGTTGGGATATGAGGTGGAGATCCCCTTTCTCTCTCATCTGGGTTTCTTATATGGTAACTTATATATTATGCTTTGTTTCCCTATTTCTTTAGGTAGATATGACTAATTCTGTCACATTTCTTGTTGTTCCCCCCTCCAGTTTTTAGGGTATCCTACTGGGTATGTATATACTCACCCATGTGTGGACTTTTCCCACACGTGTCATGTCTTGTGAAGATGATGGAAAGGCCGATGGTGATTTCAAAGGATCAAAGGGATACCTAGGTGAATTTGACCATGTATGGTGGTTATGGTTTGGAGATCTAGATCCAGGCTCTCTAAATATTTCTTTTTTAGATATTGTCAGGTTGGGACATCTGTTCTGATTAGGAAAGTATTTACCCCTTTTACTTTTCAGATTACATTATTATAATCTTCTATGTTCCTTAGAGGTTATTATATTAATGGATTTTACTCTAGATGTTAGATTCATTTATTATTATTCTTATGCACTTATGCATGGAGGTTGTTTGGTGCGTTTGTACAGGTACATTAGCTAAAGGCCACCAATTTTAGTTATTCCTTTTAACACTTGTCTCCATCCCCTGGCCTATGGATGCTGGTTTGGGGTAGTTGTGGCTCAGCCTTCTGCAAGTCATGTGGTCTTTAATGGGTCGGTTCTTGACCAACTCGTCAAAGGAATATACTTTAAAAGGAGCTAATGAATTACGGTCGGGTTTATTCTATTCCACAGGTGAAGTAGAAGGATTAATTTTCTTGTGTTTGGATTTAAGAATTATGTCACTTGAGTATTTTATTAATGATATCCTGGTTATAAGAATTATAAATTGTATAAGTATTGTATTGTAGTTCTTTTTCATTAAATATTTTAAATCATATGTTTAATGGTACTGATGACCAAGAAAAATGAATTAGTGTAAAGTTTAACTTCGTGTAAAGAACATTATTGAGGTAAAGATAACCCATAATATGTTCTTGATTTTGAGATAATGATTTTGGGATAAAGATATGATTGATATTGATAAAGTAGAGTGGATAGTAATGAATACCTTTGGGACTGATTAACATTCTTAGATTTAAGTAATATATCCAATAATATATGTTTTATTAAAGGAATAAGGATGCATGCATGTTACCAATAATGTTTTATGGTAATTAAAGTTATTGTCGTGTTTCAAGAGAATACACGATGAAGGTATTCACATGTTTGGTATATGATAATTAAGAGCTACTTTATGTTTTTGGGGGATTAATGATAAGTTCATTTTAGAAATTTGAATACCTTCTTTATAAAGTTTTGGATCTTATTGTTTTGGAAGGTTCATAAGGAAAACCATTTATAAAATGGTTTAACTTGAACTTTGGATAAGGTTTTAGAGATTAATTTATTACTTCACCAAATGAATATTTATGCATATCAGATAACCTCTACTAAAAATTTTGTTATAATAATAGCTAGAGATCAAAGGAATGACTTATCATTATATTATAGATCTTATGATCTATTAAAAGTGAATTATAGTACTTTAGGCATAAAAAAATAATTCTTGGATATTCATTTCTTGAAGTAAGCTATGAATTGTAAATTCATCGAAGCACAACCAAAGGATGAAATTTTTCTTATGAAATTGAAACATATCAAGTAATTATATTTCCGTATATTCATAGGTAGTAAAAAAATTCATCAACTTTAGGAAAACAATCTTGAAACAAAAATGTTATCCTATTACCTTCAAATATGATAAATCATATAGTCTTTTAAATCATCACATATTTATGGTTTTTAGGTCCTTAACTTTCCATTGACCATTTACTTTCTTATGATCAATGGCCTTTATCATTCTCTATGATTATTTATGATTTTCCTCTAATTTCTCATATTCACTTTCCACCAGTGTTATCATACCTAGAAACATAGTTATTTTTTATTCCATATGACATTTTTACTTCTCTTTCTCTCTTATTAAGAGGATATTTTATTAACATTATTACTATTTGGGTTTTTAATAAAGTAATTTTAAAATATCAAACCCCTGATTTCTGAGTGCAAGATTAAATTATGAGGCTGCAATTTATTTAAGGTGGGCAGAATGTAACACCCTAAGATTATAAAAGAAGAAAATTTTATTTTATATAATATGTGACACAAAACACCAAGATTAAATATCCTATGAAATATATTTCTTTAAATTTAATATCTTCGATAGCATATGGAACACGCAACCCCAAGTCTAAATAAAACTTAACATAGTATATTTTTATAACCTAACTATTAAATTGGTGGGTATGAATAGTGATAACTATTTTATTAAAATTATATGGTTTAAACATTTAAAAGAAAATTTATTGGTTATTTTATTTATTGGAAATAAAATATGAATCAATTGAAAGAAAATAAATGTTTTCTGAAAAATTGTATTTTTCGAAAAGGTAGTTTAGTCGCACTTTGTGCACATAATTTAGAAATATTTTTTATTACTTTTATAAAATTTATTTGATAAAATTAAATTCATTTTTTAAATAATAATATCAAAATTATATTAGGATTAATTTTTTGTATTTTTCTGAAAATTTTCATTTTTCAATAAATAGTAAAAAAAATATTGTTTTTTATTCAAAACTGTATTTTCATTTAGATTATTCACAAGGGTAATTTATATTTTAAATTTTTTTAAAGTAAAATTAGTTAAATTATATATTTTTTATTCCAATATTTTCATTTAAATCATTTTCATATTGAATTTTTATATAAAAACATTGCAAACTTTTGAGCATTTTCTCTTTAAAAACATGCTTTCATGTCGCGTCTATGTTCTTAATTTTAAATTAAATTTTTAAAATTATGTGAATGGAATATAGAAAAATGGATTATATATTTGGAATCATAAATATTTATATTATATAATAATTTTAACTTAATTTTTTACTAAAATGAATAGTGAAAATAGTAAAAATTATTTATCACATTTAAGGTAAAAATGGGGTTATCATGGGTTAAACTAAAATGATAAGGGTTAAATTAACCTAATAACTTGCCTAAAATCTATTTTGGACATTTTTGTACCTTATAATTTATAATTCTTAAGAATAATCCATCTTAGACCATTTTTTCATGGGAAAAATGTGGATAAACATTTTTCTTTTTAAAAATTACAAGTGTGCCACTCACATCACTTATAAAAGGTCACCCCATATATTCTCTTATTAACACATTCAAAACCTTTTTGTTTAGACAATAACTTACCAAATTCAATACCATAATACTAGAATCATTTTTTCCGTCATAAATCCACATTAGTAATACTTTTGGTATAATCATAAAGAGGTGGTCCGACAAGAGTTAAAATTTCTAACTGTGCATTTTTTGTTTTATTTCTTCTTCCACCTACTTAAAATATTATTCATTTATGATTATATAATAACACAATTATATCCCATATAATTTGATTTTATTATATTTATTTAATGATCTATATCCATCTCTTATTCTCTCGAGTGGAAAATGATAATGTCGCTTGTGTGTATAGCAGACTACCACCTCACGAACCGATGTGACATGTTTTCTATAAACACCTCTCATGGTTAGGTGTGATGATGGATATAAAGTATATATATGATATTTATAACATAATTATACTTAAATATTAATTATATCACATATACATTTTTACTTTCCATTCTGTAGGGGATATAATAACCCCGCTCATATGTACAACGGACTACCGCATCGTGAAGCGATGTGGTTCGTATTTCACTAACTCTTTACATGGAAGGTAATAAGGATAAATTTAATGAATATATGTAGTATAAATGAAATATTTATGATATTAATTACATTTTTATTATTATTAAAATATAATATATCATTTTATTTCTTACCTTTTCACTCATTGAAAGATGATAATGTCATTCTTGTATGTGTGGAATAACGCCTTCACTAAGTGATGTGACTCTCTTTTCATCACCAAATCATTTGGATGATATATATATATATATATATATATAAGTATATTTATGGAAATAATATTTTATTATTGATATTATTATCATTATTTGAGGGTAAAATATTAATTACCTCCTTTTCATAATGATCGTTGAAAAATGGAAATGTTACACATGCGTATGTACATCCTACCGTCTCCATGATCATAACATACTTAAATTATCAAAAACATAGTTCTTGATTGGTATTTAAAATATAATTTATTTATAAATATAATAATTATTTCATTATTATTATTCATGATATGTAGAAATAATGACCTCTTAGACTAATAGGCAACCAGCCGAATTCATTTTTGACACGTAAGTCAAATATCATTGAAACACCCAAAATAAACATAATTGATTAAATAATTGTATATAACATGGTAATAAGTAAAATAAAAGGAATAATAAACTTTAAAAATATTATTAATTAAGTAAATAATTAACATGAGTTTATTATTCAGGAATATAAATAATGTTTGTGATGAGTCGGGCTCAATGTAAGAGATTCCATCTCAATTTCCCTTCATTGAGGAATATTGTAATGTTATACACCTAATTTCATTTATATGGTGTATATACTTATTATTTGACAAATAATACCATTATTAATTCATACTTAATGTAATTATAGGTTTCAATTTGAATTATTTCATCCAATGATGTTTGACTTGAAAATTACCAAGTGGTAAAAGTTATTGTACAATCTCATTTTCTTTTGTGATTGTTAACTTTATCATAAAACAATCACTTTATTATGATAATTTTTAATTTTTAATTTAATTTTAATTAACTATCCATATTATTTTATGATGGATATGATTATTTTCTAAATTTTATACCATTTTTACATACGGTATATACTTTGAAAGTTATTTGATTAACTAGGGGAAATACTGATAAATCTTTATCTATTACTCAATATGTATATTTTTTGATAATTAATATTATTCATGAACATAATTTATTATTTGATATATGATTAATGATTTATATATGAAATTATGGGTGTGTTTGAATTATATAGCACCTTGATTCATTGGAGGGCCTCATTAGACAAATTAATTGGACAAATTAAATGAGTTTCTACCTATAGTTATATACCATCTTGTGAAAGGTCTTGATGGTAAAGGTATCATGATTCATAAGATCATGAAATCTAATAATATATTATTTCCTTCAATCATAATTTAGTTATTATTATCCATGAGATTTTTATAATAGTATTATCTCTAGATTCATTTCATTATCATTTTATTGATTAATAGCATGTTTTTTCAGTTATGTACCTTTCCATATTGATTATGACTTATCTTATCATGATAGTGAAGTTATTTAAATGAAATTTTTGTTCAATTATTTACCTTTATAGTTTGGTTATACTTATTTATTCATGATATATTATGTTGTACTTAACCCTTACTGAGCATTTGAGCTCACCCTTATTTTGTTTCCTTACCCCAGGAATTTAAGAAGTGTACTAAGAATGATATTCAAAGATATACTAGAGGTAATAATGTTATTCTTTGAAAAAAAAATATGTTGTGATTTATGTTTTCAAATTTAATATGGGAATCATGTATGTATCTAGTTTACCAAGACAACTAAACTATTCAGTCCTTTAGGATGTGATTCCTTGTATCTTATAAAAATGTAATAAATTAAGACATCGGATCTGGGTTATTGGAGTCAGGGTGGTTACATGAAGTGAGGACCACACACTATTCCTAGGATTTTGAGACGTTCAAAACCCCCAATCAAGTATATTCATGATAAATTACTTGGTTCATCTATACCAAAACCACATCCACTTATTTGTATCAAGATAGGAATTTTTTTTTTGGAGTATCATACTCACTTTACTTTTCCAAAATTGTGAAACAATTTTGAAAAACAATTTATTAATTTGAAATCTATTTTAGATAATAGTTTTTAAAAACAAATTTGGAAAAAATTATAAAGATTTCAAAGTGATTAAGATATAAGTATCACAAGATAACCATACCCAACTCATATTTGATGAAGTCAAAGCAATCAAGAAGAATGGGTTTAGTAAAGATATTGGTAAGATGAAGGTTTGTGAAAAAAAATCAAGGAAGATATCACCTTTTTTAAAATTAACACATGTAAAATCCTATCTCAAATAAATATGATTAGTATGAGATTATTGGATAGTATTTTTAGAAATATTGATCACACTAGTGTTTTTACACTTTATAGGGATGGAATAATATGTTATCCCAAAGTCCAAGAGAGTATGTTTCATCCATATAACTTCGATGAAAAAAATACTAGAAGTTATGTATTCTAATTTTCTTGTAGAAAGAGTAAAGGAAAATCCCACTAGTCCTAGAGGTGAGGTGTTTTCCTGGTAGATGAAAAGTCCCACTAGTACTTTTTCTATCTATTTTTCACCCTCTAAAATCAACTTCTTAAAAATAAGAAAGTTCAAAATATGTTTTCTTAGGATAAAAAAGATACAATTTTTTTAGTTCTCTTCTAATAATGGAAAATTATTTTAAATAATTTTAAATTATATTACTTTGGATTGGATTAAAAATGAGCACAAAGGAATACACTGAACATTAGGTTTGGATGGGTTAAATTAAGGTAATGTAGACTTCCAATCATACTATGATAAATCTGTATGTTGACTGATTGACCAACTTTGTTAAATATCATATTACAAGTTATACTAATGGTCATTCTCATTTCCTTAGAATTATCCATGCCAAACATCTTTAGAATTTCATTAGTTTATTTACTTTGGTTTTAAAAGGTTCCATTGGAATTTTGGGAAATTTAAAAACCAAGGAAGAATATAATAACATATTTCAAACTCTTTATTCATTAAATAGTAAAATTTATTAAAAATAATTTCTTTAGTTAATTCAAAAATAACATTATCAATATAAATTTGAAAAATTAATAAATCATTTTAAAAGGCTTTGAGAAAAATGGTGGAATCTGATTTTCCTATTTTGAAATCATTTAATAAAATAAATTTTTTTAACCTCTCACACCACGACCAAGGGGATTATTTTAAACCATAAATAGATTTAGTTAATTTGAAAATGGAATTTTTAAAATCGGGATTTTCAAAGATGATGGTTAGTCCACAAAAACATTTTTAGAAATAAACATATTTAAAAATCACTTTTAACATCCATTTCAAAAAGTTGTAAATTAAAATGATCATTAAATTACAATATGATTATAATTTATTCGAGTCAAGAAACAGATTCAAAGGTTCCACTATAATCAATAACTTCTTCTCAATTATAGCCTTTATCAATAATTAGATCCTTTTATGGATAACATTTCCTTTTTCATAAAGTTTGTTTTTTGAAAAACCCACTTGGTGATAATAATAGGATGATTACCAAAATGTTCCACTAGATTCGAAATGTTATTCCTTTAAAATTGGTATAACTTATATTGCATGGAAAGTTCCAAATTTTTATCAATAATAGAATAATCAAGGTAATGAGATTCAAGATGAGAGAGAAAATGTTGATGTTCGGCCTCATTTAATACTGACCTTATAGTATGAGTTGCTGATTGTAATTATCCAATAACATTATCTAGAGGATGGTCTTTGGATTCAGTCCAAGACTTGGGTAATGGAGAGGATGGGTTTCTGTAGAATCTTCAATTACTTTAGAATATTGAGTTTTAGAAAGATTAAAACTATGTTGGTCAACAATATTATCACTTTTCATATGTGATTTCGGAATATTCTTATTGTATTTTATGTGAATTGACTCTTTTAGGTTCTTGGTTCTCCTATTGAAGACTCAGAAGTCTTTACTTGAGTAATAGTACTGAAGAAAAATTCTTTAATTGGATTTAGGGTAAAATTTTTATAAATTATCATTAGTATTAAGGTTAAATAATTTACAACTGAATACTCTAAAGAAACCAACCTTTAGAATTTTTCCGTTACAAAGTTCATAATGGGTTTTTATAAGATGGGAATTCTAAGAAAATTGTTAAGGATAAAGAATGTGGTATTGACTACCTCAGCAAAGAAATATTGGGGAAGGACAAAGCAATTAAGAATATTCCTAGAAATTTTTTAGAGGGGCCTATTTCATATATAATAGACCCATTTTGTTGAAGTGTTCTAGTATATGAAAAGGAGTTATTATAACCTTGAGAAGCAAAAAAATCATCAGATTATGTGTTATCAAATTCTCCAATGTGGTTAATTCTAAAAAAAAGTTTGTAGCCTTTTTATTTTTTAATTTCATTAAAAAGTTGATAAAGACATTATAAGCCTCATTCTTAAGAGAAAAGAATAAAACCCACATAAATCTAATAAATTCATCAATAATTAAAAAGTTTAAATGTTTACATTAGATACTTGAAACATGATTTGGTCAAAAAATATCAAGGTGGACTAGTTCTAGGTATTTATACGAGTAAATAAGGATTTTATGTTTAAAGGAAGACTTTTTTTCACACCAAGTTGACACGTTTGACAAACTAAGTTAACTTTAAAAGACAATTTTGATAAATATAATGCAAGTTGGTTAAGGTTGATTTTGATAAGATAATGAATATTATAATGACCTAGGTACCACTTCAAAGATAAGAATCATTATCTGGTGCACTTAAACACTTCAACATTTTGACTTACTGGGGATTTTAAATGAATAATATCAATAATTTAAAAATGGTATGTGGTAAATAAAGGTTTTCCTTGGGAATTAAAACTTTACAAAATTAATTTTAAAAATTAATTTTAAAAACACTATCACATAATTGGATAATATATAGTAAATTATTCTTCAAGACTTTAACAAATAAAATATGATCAATTAAATTAGATTTGGAGAAACCAATTGTACCAATGTTGGTAATTTTATATTTTGAATCATCCCCATAGTTGACAAGTCCACTACTAAAATATTCAAGATGATTGAATTTATAAGAACCTCCATACAAATTTCTTGGGCACCAGCTAACCATATACCATGTTGATTTTTGGTTTTTTCTATTTTTCTCAATTTTAACCTCGACATATTTCCTGAGATACTTGGGCCTTTCATTATTTCATTCATATGTTGAAATAAATTCCTCGCTTACACTCTAAGTTAATCCTTTAAAACATTATTACTATTATTCTATTCTATTTAATTTTTATTATTTAAGGGCAAATTTAGATTGATGTGACACTTATTTTTACAAATAAAATAATTTATCTCAATTTCTTGATTTTTATTTTTCAAGTTTCGAGAGGATCTCTTCTATTTCTTGAACATGTCCACCGTCTTAGTAAATTTGGAAATTTCATAGATTCTTTCAGATGATTCATTATTTTTTTCTTTAAAATTAATTTTTATTTTAGTTTCCTTGAACTTCTTATCCTTATTTTTATATTTTCTCTTTATGTTTATCTTATATTTCATGATAGAACCTATGAGTTTCTCAACTGGCATATTTTTGACATCTTTAGCTTCTTGGATCATGATCAATTTTGGAGCCTGGATACTTGGTAAAACCCAAATTATTTTATTGAATAACATTTATTTAGAAATATTATCATCAAGATACTTTAAACCATTATAAATATCATTAAATCTTGTAAACATAACATCTATAGATTCATTAGCATTCATAGAGAAACACTCAAAGTCTTTCTTATACATATCAAGCCTTTTATACTTAACTTTATTTGTACCTTCAAGCGTAACTTCTAATAATTTACAGATTTCATATATTACTTTAGAAAAATAAACTTTATTAAACTAATTAACATGTAAATAAAAATTAATGCATTAATATCTTTACCATCAAGTTTAAAAGCATAAATATCATCAAGGGTCAATTTTTCTTCTTTATTAAATGAAAGAGTATAGTTATGCATAACAATTTTATAAATAGTATATTCAATAGATATAATAAAAGTATACATTATAGATTTCAAATAATAAAAATTAATACCATCAAAAAATGGAGCAGAATCCAAATATTGTTCTTCAGGACCACCATGCATGTTTGAAAAAAACATTTAATAAATATATATTTATTTAAAAACTGGGTAAAGGTTTTGAAAATAAAAACTGTTAAAGAATTTTAAAACAAAACAAATTAAAAAAATAAAAAACCTCATTTTATTCCAAATATATGTTAGATATATTTAAAATGGAAAGAGGGGTAAATTTCTATTTAAAACATTAAAGTAAAAAATCCAATTTTAAAAACTTCTTTATAAAATAATTTAGAAATTAAAATCTTTTGAATATAAAAATAAAAGAATAAAATTTTTAAATTTCAAAAATATAATTAAATACAATAAAATTATCATAAGAGTAAAATGAATAGAAATTTTATTAATTGATTTAAAAAATTTATGTTTAATAGTTAATTTATGGATTAAAAAATTTAATAAAAGAACAATTGAAAGAGATGAATAATTAAAAATTTGGAAAGTAAATAAGACAATATATTTAGTAAGTAAGTTCAACAATAGTACTCAAAGGTTCCCCTACATCTCCCACTTAAATCCCTTGAGAATTTAATGTATTATTCCCTTGGATTTAATGGTAGCTAAGATACCAAAACTATCCCTTGAATTTTTTTCTTATAGAAAAAAATTGGATACAAGAGACACTGGTTATTTTATGGTGAAGATAATAAATACATAATAAGTAGTCCCTTTACTTTCTAAAGTAAATATAATTAAAACCATAGTCCCTTACTTTAATGATAGTAAGAAAAAATATAAAAGAAAGATGAGGAATAGTTGATTTGTAGCTTATTCTCTAATCACCCAAAGAATATGAAGAAACACTGGCATAGATTGAAAAAATAATAATGAGAGTGAGTAAGATAAACAATTTGGCACACACTCTTTAGTGAATAAATAATATTTATAAATAGAGAGCTTTTAGATATTAAAAATATTTTAAGATCATAGATCAATTTAGAACATTGTTTTCATTATTTTGTGTAGATTTCTAAGGTCTCCAAAGGTCACTATTTATATACTCAAAATACTTTGGTAAGGTTCTAGAATCTGTTGGGAGTATTTAATACAATGATTTCCAAGTTTGGTGAATATTGACTAGAATAAATGAAAGTATCTAACTAGATACCTATGGAATGGTATAATATTCTGTTCCATGAAGGAAGGTTTTGTGGTGTTAGAAAATGAAATTTTATGTGGATTCTCAAAAAGATATTTTTTTCATTTTTCCAAAATAGATCTTATTGCAGCATAGCCTATAGGGTATGTCATGGATCCTTTTTGAGGTTCTTCCAAATTTTTGATATTTGTGGCATATCATATGGGCAGTAATGTGTAAACTCATGTAAATAAGAAATTATGGTGTAGAGAATACCTTGCAGCATAGAGATGGACGAGTGTATAAGAACTGAACTTTGACTATGGTGTGGCCTCCTAAAATCTCACCAAAAAATCTCACAATTGGATTTGACCAAATTAGGCTATGGTATGGTCCTAATAGTTTTGTTTCAAGTTTTATAATTGTGTAAGGGTAACTCGTGTAAGTCTAGTCTTAATAAGGGTAAAATGGGTCCTCCATTACCTACATAACGGTAAATTGATACCTATATAAAGGATTTTCTAGGATGAGGTTTTATTTATTACAGTGTATTCCTTATTCAAGGAGTTTAATATGAATTTAATAATTAATCTTCAAAGAGTTATATCATTATGACATTAATCTATCTTCACATCAAACATTAAACACTTTAAAAAAAATTGTGATCGTCAAAATCAAATAACAGTGAGAATCACAACATAATTTGTATTTAAAGTCACCAAAACTTATTAACCTACCCCCATCATCTCAGTGTGGTTTATATCCCAATTATTCCCTTAAATTATTATCAAATACTAGTTCACCTCTAATTATATTCTCTTATTTTAAGTTGTTCTCTTTTTATAGATTTTATGTTTGTTTCCTTATTCATAATGAAGTGTAGTTTTAGTGACGTTATTTCTATATTTTATTAGAATTAAATTTCAACCAAAACTATGATTAACATGAGAAATAAAGATAATAATAATATTATAAATATATCTCTCTTGTTTAAATAATAAGTTCCTCCAGTCTATACCACAGGACAAGATAGATCTGGTCTTGAAGGAGAATAATGGGTGGTTCATGTTACCAGTGAAAATGTGGACATCCTTTCTTACTCAAGTGGATCAATAGATTTAAGTGATCATGAAGTATGTATTAATTCTTGATAAAATATTCCTGATGAATAACCAAGCATTATTGGGAGTGATCACGTGTCAACTAACATATTGATTATTGATTTAAAATATATATTGCACTCTTTTCCCAAATAAATTTTTTTTTTGTGGGATTTTTTAAAGTCATAAGGAAGGTATCATCCAAATTTAAGGTGAGGAAGAAAACATGGAGAAATATTTAAATTAAAGAGTATTAAGTTTTGTAAAACTCTATAATAAGGTTAGAGACTTTCAATAATTCAAATTGGATCTTGAAGATAAGTGCTCCAAATTTGAAAAGGTGTGGCTCAATACAATCCCTGATAAAGATTGTTCCACTATATAACTAGAATGGAATATCCATATATTAGAATTAAATATGAGAAATATCATTGATATCAAGAATTATTAATTATATTTTAAATCCAAGACAGTCAAATATCTTGAAACATTGTTACAAGATAGTTCCCAAATGTATGATGAATAAATTAGAAGAATAAGGAAAGATTTTCATGAGATAGTTTCATTGGTTGAGGATAAAAATAACTCAATCAATATGAAGTGTCTTGAATTGGAGATTAAATTTTACAACCTTAAAATAACACATATTGAGCCTTAAAAATTAAATAAAGAAGGTGATATTATCATAGATTTATCTAATAAGTATTCATATTTTTAAATCCCTAAACTATGTGACAAGATGATCACGAAATTATTTGATTATCTTTACAAGTATTCTCAAAGAAGAAAGAGGTACCTTCCATACCTCTTTCTAATGATTTATCTAAATCTATTTACATTGATAGTGTAAGTTTTAAAAAATATATATAAGTATGGATGAGTGGAAGTGATGATAATACTTTCACCATGTTTAGGGTGGATAGAAGAATTAATATGAGTGTCGGTTCCCCAAGAAGATCACAAAAATTGGTGGGGAAAGACCAAAAATAACATGTTGTAAAATCTAGACAATGTTATTTTTTAAAAATATAATCAAGGTTTTATTGGGAAATTTTATTGTTTCAATAGGTTTGGGAACTTTGTAGTGGATTTTTGGTATAAGATTTTAAATTCTTAATTTCAAATAAAGCCTATTTCAAAGTGTAAAATGAAAGAGAGAAAGTAGGATCCAGAGATGATGAAAATAAATATGTGTTCTAAAAACTAATTTAAAGCACTTAAAGGTTCCTGTGATCTTTGTAATGGTTTTTTACATGGAATAAGTGTATGAAAATATAATAATGTATTCAAATTAGGTGAGAAAATAATTCCAAAAAAAATGGTAAAGAAGGAATATTCATCCTTTGGAAGAAATCTGAATATGATTACAAGTTAGATTACTCCCAAGAAATTTCATAATAAGGGTGAGTTTTCCTTGGACAAAAAACACAACAAAAATCAAGTTCAAATAAGTTTTAAGAAAATCATAAGGATGAGTGCATCATATAAAAGGTTATATTTGATGAATTACACTCATGATAATCCATGTGGAAATTCTGAACAAACTTCCAATGACCCCAATGATATTTTAGTTATTTGGAAAAAAAAATAGATAAGGTAAAAATATAGAAGATGCACAAGAAATGGATAGTGACAAAGGATAAGTATATGTTCACATGAATAGGTATAATTTCTTGAGAGGTTGTCAACAAAAAACAACCATTCTTTTTAATAAGTTTTGTGTGATGAATGCAACAAGGCTGGTCATACTGTTAGGGATTGTTTAACAACATTACCAACACAAGAAGAAAATATTGAAAGGTTGAATAGTACACAAGGTGGTGCATATTATTTTATGGATAAAGAAAGAGTGAAAATCTCACTAAAATAAATAGAAGGTGTGATAATACCATGCTACCTAAAACCAAATGATATTTTAAGAATAGATTTGGAAGCGGGAAAAGTGGAGTAACTTGGTTGAGATGATCCAGTCAACTTTGAAGTTAACATTGAGGAGAAATAATATCCACATTATTCCATTAAACTTTATGTGTTTTATTTATGCTTACAATTAATTTAATTGATGTTTAGGCATGTTCTCAGGGGGAGAACCTAATAAGATGAGAAGGATTCCAAAAACTAAACAACAATGATGAAGAAGCAACCATCCTAGAATGATTTCTCAATTGGTATCTTAAAATGAAATCAAATAAATGAATCATATTTTATGAATATGTGGAACCATTCAAGTTTGGATAGCTACATGAATTTGATATGGGTTTCTTCTTGAGGGGGAGATAAGTGAATAATTTTAAAGAATCTCCCAAAATTATTTCATAAAAATATGATTATTTGATAATGTTTATAAATGAATTTCACTGATAAAGTATGATTTCTAATTCTATAAAACTGGGTTACTAAAATAAGATTCTCGTATAAAGGGGATAAATTGATTTAAGCAATGAAATAATAATATAAGTTTGAAGAATTTCTAAGGATAATGTAAAATCTACTATGTTTAAATATTTTAATATGTGTATTCAAGTGGGTGCAGGAAAACTCAAATTGATAATTCATGATAAAATTTATCTCAATTAGTATCAATTTATTTTATCATCTTGAACATTTGTAAATCATCCCTTGAATATATTTTTTAGTTTCTCATTTCATTTAGTATCATTTTTTTAGGGAAAATTTTTTTCCCTAGTTAAAACATTCTTGTTTTCTACACCAATCATGGATCAATTAGACTTATATTGGAATGGTTGATGTAACATTTCTTAATTATCAATTGACACCACTTTCTCATGTACTTTTCATTTATTTAGTATAGAAAATAAAATGAAAATTTTTATGAGAAAATAGAAGAGAATGAAATTAAAGTTTAAAATCTAAGTGAAAGTATATATTAAAATAATTAATTTTATATGGGTATTGGCAACAAATAAAAAGGGGGTTTTATAACCCCATTTTGTGTTTTTTTTATTTTTTTCAATGGTTTTTAATAATATTGAAGTATTCATGAATCTTGATGAAAATATATTGAAGAAGAATCCTAATGGATAAGGAATTGGCTTGAAAGTATGATCAATATAACCCAATCATGATGTGAAGAGATCCTAAGAAATGTTTCACTTTGGAAGTTAGTGTTTAAATTTGATTAAATATTGAAGTATTATAGATAATTTATCAAGAAAAATTATATATTTTTGTGGTGTTAAAATTGATGATGAAGTATTAATGAAGAATAAAAAAGAAGGTTAGAATTGTCTCTTGTGATTGGAATTTATATTTTACAAAAGAAATGTTTGAGGAGTTAGTAAAAAAAATCCACCTCCTGGACAACTCAACACATGAGCAGATAGGCCTCCATAGGGTAAGCCCAGTCATGATCACATAGGTAGAGAAGAAATAGAGAGATTTTGAAGAGAGGTAAGGCATAAATAGGTACATATGTGCATGAATTCAGGATCGTATATTGGAACATATTATTATAGAAGGTTCATATCCTCTCATGTGTGGGGAAACACAGGAGGCCATAGGGAAATCACTAACACAAAGTTTGTCTTGTTCTGGACGAATGAGGGAGTAGCTTGTAATATTGAGGAACAAAATTTTTAAGAAAGATATGATGTGGGAAAATAATTTAAGTGTAGTATTGTTACTCTGTTAAATGATAAATAAATAACAAGGGTGTGTTTCATGTTAAAAAAATGACATTGCTCGACCAATCATGAGTTATATTCTACCTTGGGTAACCCTAAATGCTCAACATTTCTGGTTTCTATGCTAAGAAACAACCATTATAATTCCAAGATTATATATATGGTGTGTAAAACTATATGAGATCATTAAAGGATTAAAATGATGAATAAAATCCTTTGTTAAGTAAAAGAAAAGAATCAACCAAGGTCTTAACATGTTAGGTTGAGTGACTATGGGTTTTTGATGGTAAGTTGAGTGATTGTAAGTGTCACAAGATAGGTTGAGTGACTATGGTCTTCACACGGTTGACATGATGTGGTTGATCAAGATGATGGTTCATGGTCAGTAAAGTGTTTACATGACGTACGGTTGATCTAGTGTCTTGAGTTTCTTATTATGAGGATGCAAAGTCAAGTGTTCTTAAAAGATGTAAATATCATGATATTTTTATCCTAATGATTTTATATAGAATGGGAGAAGAAATTTTGTGAATGAAACACCATTTTTTTTAGGTTTTTTACCCTTTTATTATATATTTTGAGGTTATATTATACTTGAGTTAAGTTTTGGGAGTTTATAGGTAGTTTTTGTGTGTTTTTAAATTTCATATAAGGGTGCATGGTTTGAGAATGATTATTAGAAACTATGTAATTTTCTCCAGGAAACTATGTCATAGAAATAATAGGGTAGGATAGTGTTCATGGCTAGGAAACAGTTTTTCCAAACCATGTAGCTGTCAGGAGAAACTATATAAGTGGAGACATGGGGAAAATCATGGTTAGTGTATGGTTTTTAAAACCATGAAAATAAAATGTGTGAGGTTGTGTTTTAGAGGAAATAACATGCACACAGTTAGTATTCAATTTTCTAAACCTTTTGGACTAACCATATGCCATGAATTTAAATCTTTAAAAATTATAGTTTAACTCAGTTTTAACCCCTGAACTCCAAATAACTCCTTAGTGTTGTTGCATCTAAACATCCTTTTATTTTCTTGATTAATCTTACTATACATTATCATTTCTACTTAGATATTATTGTTTTGCTATTTTTTATTATGAGTTGTATTATTTATACTCATGCATCATATAGTTGGTTAGTTTTTTTCTTAGAAGGTCTTATTCCTTCTAAAGGGGAAATCATCCCACAATGTCTAGGAAATCTCATCTCATTTATTTCTAGCCTTTGGTGTCATGGGGATGTCACCTAAGTTTTGTATCACATCTAACCAGACCCAAGACAATGGGGTGGGAGGGAATATTACAAATTGTATCAGCCTTGGTCGGCTCGTTATCTTGGGATGGTGGCAAGGAGATAGGAAACATAAGAACTTGAAATCTGAAGCTTAAAAAGAAGTAGATAACTTATTTATATTAAACTTCAAGTTATCAGGTGGTCCATGTATAAAAAAGTTTTTTAGACACCTATAGGTGTGTTTTCATCTCATCATTATGGGTTTAGTTGATGAGAGTAGTTTATCATGCATTATTAAAGAGATTTCCCATTAGAAATACATTTTTCATATTATGTTGATGATTTTTTGAAATGTTGGTAGTAATGATTATTGCTTATGATGATATGGAATATTCTAATCCTTTAGTTTCCAATGACTAATGACTAAGTGATGTTTTGATATTTTTTTAGAGAAATAAAACCGATTATATGACCTAGAATCTCACCAGAGGAGGCAATAGTGAATGTTATTGCACCTAAACTATAGGTGAACCAATAGCTTGCTCATAGAATTATTCAATATTTTTAAGCTATTGATAAGTTAAATCAAAATGATGAACCACATCAAGTGGATATAAATGTAAAATTTCATAAACATAATACACTAATATTTTTGGGGTGATTACAAACCTGAAAAGGTAGAAGTGTGGCTTAACTGAATGAATTAGAATATTTGATTTACTTGGAACATCAACTGATCAAAAGGTCAAGTTAGTAGTATACATGTTGGAGTATCCTTCACACCATTGGTGGAACTTATATATCCAAGATAGAGTCAACCAATTCCTTACTTGGGAGGGATTTTAAGAATGATTCAACAAAAAATTATATGTGTAGACCTTCAAGATATCCATAATGACATATTTATTTATCCTAAAGAAAGAAAATATATCAGTAACAGAATATGTTGTTGAGTTTATGAACCTAGTTCATTTTTCTCCAGAATTATCCATTGGTGTGCCCTTTAATGCATGCATATTTGATTTGGTATTGTGAACAAAAATTCATTCTAAGATAAAAATGATTTATATTATTGATTATATAGAAAAATTTAAAAGATTTATAGTGGAAGAAAGGGATATTATTTGGAAGCCTACTAGGGAAATTACTTTTTTCTATACATGAATAGGTGGGAACTCTAATGTGGGGAATAAGCGGAAGAGGGAAACCTACTTCCAAGGTAGTATAGAACCTCAAAATCAAACCACTGGATTATTTAACTATCCTCAATGAACTATTACCAATCCTAAATGTTTTTAATGTGTTTTTTTAGAGCATATGAAGTGATATTGTATGACACCACCTAAAGCATATCACAATTATAATCAAATGGGACATCTCTAATGTTTTTTCCCTAATGCTATAAATTTGTTTTCTAGAAATACAACTCTTTTATCGTAGAGATATTATGATTTAACTGGAAGATGACATTAGAATAGTTATCATCCTCAGAATTGATCAAGCTAGAGTGATTCCAGGAATATCTTGAATCCTTAGACAATGCAACCATAGCTAGGAAGTAAGGAATATGGAGGAGTGAGTAAGCAGTTGTATGGTGTTGAGTTGATATGTAATACACTGAAACTCCATGTATAAAAATTTTAAAATTAAATGGGATTATTTCAATACCAGGATCTAAGATGGAACATGATTTCAAGGCCTAGAGTGGCCAAAATGTATTTTCAAACTATTTTTAAAGTTTATTAAATAATCATGCGATCAAGTTTTTATAACTTTTAAACCAGTTCATAGATCAAAAATATGATGATAGCGTTGAACTCAGATCATCATGATTTTCCTAGGAAGGTGCTAATAACAACCAGCATGGGTCGAATGAAAAAATAGTTTTCTGGACTTTGAGAAGAAAAATAAAATAACTTTTAAAAGTTGTTTTATTATTTTCTCTTCATCGTTACGTAGTGACTCTTCAGCGCTACAGTATCGCGATGAGGTGACGTTGTATCCATTAATGAACCTAGTTAATGAATTAGTGTAGTGATGCTACAATTCACAACGCATCTTCATTATTTAAATAAACAAGGTTTTATGGTTGACAAACAATCCTAGAATTCCTTTGACGAATGATGAAGGAAACCACTCCAATGATGAATGCCAGTGAATCGGAAAGTGGTGACAATACCCTTGGAGAGAGAATCAGAATCAGATATTGATAAATAGTGATGGGAAATCTTTTTTAACTGATCTTATTTTCCCATGTAGGGTTTTAAATCTTAGGGATTTCTTTCCCCTCGTTCTCCCCTCTAAATGAATAACATGAATCAAATCTCTAACAAGTTGATCCGTAGATGGATTATCCTTACGGGATTGGGAAATATTTATTGTGGGAATGGTTATGGGGATTAAATATTAGTGATTTATATTTATTCTTTGTGATCCCATTGACAATAAAAATTCTAGGATGACACGAACATAGGTCGGTTTGTTCATTATCTGTTATCTGTGATCCCCTTTATCTCTCCTTGTTCTTCGCCAACGGGCCCACGAGGTCATGTTTGATCTTTTCCAGGGGATTCCAAATGAGGCCAAACCCCCAGATCAATGATAAAATTGTTAGGAGTACGTGGTAGTGATGATGATACCCCAAGAATCCCAGAATCACAGACGGGTTGGGAAACGGACCACTGGAGCAAGTTTGGTGGCCTATAGAGGAGACCATCGGCGCGTCGGCACCGACGGTGGCCATAGGTAGAAGGTAGCGTACCCCGGAAGTGCTCCCTGGTAGTACTCCATGGAAGCGGAGGTCATTGTCAACAAGGGATGCAGAGGTGCAGGGTGGCAGCATTAGTCAAGTGTTTTGTCAAGTGGAGTGCCCTATGGGGCGAGCAGCAGCATGCACTGGAATATTGTCCATGCTGGATAGCGAGTGGAGGGAGGTGGTTGGTCTCAGCTGGCCGCGTGGCTGCATGAACTGGATGATAATGAGCATCTGGGTTGGACCCAATTTGGACCTCTAATACGGGCCGGTTTTATGGATTAAATTGGGCCACTGGGAGGCCCGGCTGGTCAGAACTGGTCCGACTAAGTCGAACCGGACCAGATGAGAATCAGGTAGCTAGACGACCCGGCGGGCTGGACCCACAACCGAACCGAGATGGGTCCAGTAAGGCCCATTGGGCCTCACCATTGGGCAATGTCAGAGTGGGTAGGCCTAAACCCAACTGGGTCAGGTCATGGTCTGTAGAATTGGGTCAGGCCATGCGGGACCCCCGGTCCGAGTTGGTCGAGTCAATCTGACCAAGTTGGACCAGGCCCAGATGTAACCGTCCCCTATTTACTAAAACTCCAATATCTTTCAAAACAAGAATCTGATTGATGCGCCATCTGCGGCGTTGGGACTCTTGCAACAAAATAGTCCTTTGGGTATACTCTAAGTTAGTTTTTGTGGAATTAAAGATATGACTGATGGATTGGGGAGTAGATTCTCCCAAAATCAAGCGCACTGGAGAGTGGGAATCCTATGGTTGGTTGTGACACAAAGGATATGATGAGCAGGACCTCGGTGGTCCATTATCTGATAAGACCTCAGTGGTCCAATAGCTGAGCAGACCTCAGTGGTCCTGTAGCCGAGCAGAGCTCCATGGTCCAGTAGCTCAATAGACCTTAGTGTTTTATTAGCTGAGTGTACCTCAGTGGTCTAGTAGCCGAGCAGACCTCAGTGTTCTAGTAGCTGAGTGGACCTTAGTGATCCATTATCCTAGTGAACCTTAGTGGTCCAGTTGCCGAGCGAAATTTATTTACTCATCAGGGATGAGTCCCTCAGCAGTACAAGATGATTCATCTTTATGAATGATAATCTTACTTTCTATACTTTAAGTTATGCCTGGTGTGAGTTTCCTTTTCTTTGTGGTCTTTTCTTTGTGGTCTTGCTTTGTGGTTTTTCCTTTGTAGTTTGGGGTCCCTACTGAGTATTTTTTTACTCACCCCTACACGGGTTTCTCCCACACATATTTCATATTTTGTAGGTGATCAAAACTTTGATGGAGAGCTTGGTGGTTCGGGACTAGGTGGTGCTCAATAATATGAGATGGAGGGGCATACTTCTATGGATACAGGCAACTACCCTTCACATGCCCGTCAGGTAGGGTCTCGAGCGGACGGACCATGGAAGTTGTACTTTCCTTTATGGTTTAGGGCTTGTATTCTATCCCCTTTTTACCTTTAGATTGTATTTTACTCTCATTAGTAGTCTCAGTGACAGTTGTGGTTTAATTTTTGTTAACTTTCCACTATTTGATCTTTGTGTGTGTGTGTCAGTTTAAACACAATGACTTCCCTTTTTTTAGGATATTCCTACTCGGTGCTAGTCACCAACCCCTAGCCTATGGAAGGTGGGCTTGGGGTAGTCATAGAATGGGACCTGGGGGAAGGGTCATGACAAAGTGGCATCAGAGGGTTTTCAGTTATACCAAAAGAACTAAGAGTCTGTAAATTTTTATGGGGAAATAGTGTTAAGTGTTGCGAGTTCATATTTCAGGCTAGGGAGTCTAGTGTTGGTGCAGCGGACGATGTATCCATACACCAGGACCCTTAATTCTTCTTTTAGACTTAGTACCTGAAAACCCTGGTTGTATGCATCTTTTAATGTTTTCTCATGATTTTTCTGAGTCAGAGTCAGCTCATCATGTATAATTTATTAATCATGATTCATCTTGATCTCTTTCAGGATGCCTCCATGTAGACATCTATATGGATTCCAGTGTGTGACCACAAGGATGGTCCATAGAGTGATGAGGCTTTGGTACAAATAATGTTTCCTGATACGGCACCTTCAAAAAGTGTCCCATCTTTACCATCACTCATTAGTCACCAGTTACTACAGGCGCTACCGGTAGAGAACACATGTAGGCTCAGTGGCTTACATGAGTTCCAGAGATAGAGACCTCCTATGTTCAGAGGATAGATAGGTCCTCGGGTCATTGAGGATAGGCTGGAGGTAGTGACGTGATTATTCTTCTTAGTAAAGATGCCACTTAAGCAGATGGTAGTTCTAGCTACGAGCCTTCTACAGGGCTCGATAGGGAGATGATGGAGTTTGATGATCTAGAAGCATGAGGAGGATAATTTCACCTGGTCTAACTTCAAGTGAATTTTTAGGGAATATTTATTCCCCACGACACACAATGTGAATATAAAAGTTGTTTCACCAACAACAGGGTAGCCTGATAGTGGCTGATTACTCTATGAGGTTTACTGAACTCTCCTGTTACTCTACAAATATGGTATGGGAACCTTTCTTTAGGGACCATACCTTTGATCAATAACTCCAATGGGAGATCAGGGCATTGATTATTTCCCTTATCATTCTTATTCAGGATGGGGTGATGGAGAAATCTCTACTAGTGGAGAGCTTCCTCGTAGAGAAGGCACTGATGGTGGGAGCTTCCACCGGGCGACAGGTGGCTAAGTCAATTGTGGCGGGTAGCTAACAGATAACGCAGAGACCCAAAAGGGACAGACCATTCAGAAGATGACCCCATGTCTCAAGGTCAGTGGTACGAGGCTCCTAGGATAGAGGGAGTCATCAGAGGATTAGAGTATGTTAGGCATGCGGTGGGCAGGGGAACATGGCTCAGTATTTCCCAACTCACTACATAGAGGACCGACATATGATCGAGGGACCACTGAGGTAGCAGCAGAGATAGGAAGAGGGCAGTCCATGAGGTATAAGACATGTAATAGGAGTGTCATTAGATGTATGAGGTGGGTTTAGTTATGAGGTACTACCACTACTACCCCCAGGTGGTCCACCACGAGCTCTAGGAGCAGGTGGACAGGGGCAGGCTCAGCTTCAGGTCATCGAGGCCTACGGTCTTGACTTCCCAGAGATGATATGAGGTATGATCTGTGTCTTCTCTAATTTAGTTTCAATTCTTATAGACACAGGTTTCAGTCACTCTTTCCTTGTCACGGACCTTGTTCAGATCTCAGAGATTCTGATCAAGCTATTGGATCGATCCTTATGATTAGAGACTCTTATGGGAGGGGATTCAATGATCATTCCCTGGTGCCAACTGTGTGATATTTCTCTTGGAGGCAAGATCTTTGGTTGGGATCTCTTAGTAGTGGTTTTGAGGCCTTACGATTTCATTCTAGGTATGAACTATCTATCAGTAGTTCATGCTCAGATCGACTATTTTAGATCCAGAATGTGGTGTGTCCACGGAGATGAAAACTAGTTTTCCTTTGTTAGTGACAAGGAAAATAGAGCATTATGGGATGGACTTTCACATAGTAGGGTGCAGTCTAACACTCATTATTTTTCAAGCATGACCCTCATTATAGTGGATGAGATGAGCCCATAGTTTCGTATAGTGGTGGATGAGTACAAGGACATTTTTTCAGAGGATGTTACATGACTACCTCCTCATAGATAGGTAGACTTATGCATTGATCTGTACCCTGAGACAGCACCGATATTTACACCTACATATCATATGGCTCTTGCAGAGCTATGAGATCTAAGGTTACAGTTGGATGACTTGTATATGAAGGGGTTCATAAGGCCCATTGCTTCACCCTAGGCAGACCTAGTGTTTTTTTCCAAGAAGGCAGATAGAATCTTGATGTTATGTGTGGAATTATGTTGCCCGAACCAGGTGACCATGAAGAAAAAGTATCCTCTTCCAAGTATTGATGGCATCTTAAATTATCTGAAGGGAGTGAGATAGTTCTTAAAGATAAACCTTATATTATCTTATCACCATCTTTGAGTACGAGATGAGGACATCTCGAAGACGGCTTTCAGATGTCTCTACATCCACTACGAGTACTTAGTAATGTCGATTGGAATGAAGAATGCCTTAGTAGTGTTCATGGGAATCATAAATAGGATATTCCATCTATACATAGATTGGTTTGTAGTGGTCTTCATTGATGACATCTTAGTGTATTCAACATCTGGGGAGGAGCACACGATACACCTAAGGATGGTTCTGGACACACTCCGAGAACCATATTTACAGAAATCTCTCAAATTGTGAGTTTTGTATTTGAAAGGTCCACTTCCTGAGACATGTCATCTTAGAGGATGGAGTTGCGATGGATCTAGAAAATATCGAGGTGGTGTGTAATTTGGATCCACCCAAGAGTTTTACTAAGGTGTGGAGTTTTCTTGGGTTGGATGGGTACTATCGGAGGTTTGTACTGGAATTCTACAGAGTGGAAGTACCCACGATAGCATTTACAAATAAGTTAAAAACCATCATGTGGATAGAAATATTCTAGCAGTGCTTTCAGTAGCTGAGGCAGATCTTGATGTTGACGAGTTCTCTTATCTTCTGTCTTCTAGAGGAGGTCACTGACTACATGGTGTTCTGTGATGCATCATGAATTGGGATTATTTTTGTCCTATTGTAGGGTAAAGTAGTGATTTCTTATGGCTCACAACAATTGAGACCACATGAGTAGAACTATGTGACTCATGACTTTGACTTGGAAATGGTATTCTTCGCACTAAAGATTTGACAACACTACCTTATGGGTGAACGATTCATCACCTACTTTGACTACAAGAGTATCAGGTATATCTTTTCTCTAAAGGATCTGAATTTTATATAGTGATGTTGGCTATAGTTCTTCTAGGACTATGACTTTGAGATAGTCTATACTCCTGGGAAGAGGAATGTGGTGGCATATTCTCTTAGCAGAAGATCAAGTTCACATCTACTGAAAGAGGCCTCAGAGCAATTGTCCTCACTTTAAATATCCTTCAGGGATATATAGGAGACAGATTTTATTCAATTAATGGTAGTTTCCCCTCCACTCTTATAGTGAGTCATGGAGGCACAACTTGGAGATGCCATATACAAGACTACATGTGCCCAGATGTCCATAGGGCATGCCCCTGATGGATATTAGAAAGGTAGGGAGCATGTCATCCTTTTTAGAGGACACGATGTTGTACCAGTGGAATTGTAGGAGGAGGTGTTGAGTGAGTTCCAGAAATCCCATTTGGTGGCACATCCATGTGTGGATAACATGTATAAGGACCTCTGATGTCAGTACTGGTGGTCGGGGGTGAAGAAGGCAGTGGTAGAGTTTGTCTCAAGATGCCTCACCTATCAGCAAGTAAAGGCTAAGCACTAGGTTCCAACAGGTTTGACACAACCCCTCAGGGTATCAGAGTGGAAGTCGAAAGGTATATCGATGGACTTAATGATGGGCTTACCACGTACATCCAAGGGGTATGATATCATCTGGGTGATCGTAGACCGACTCACCAAGTCATCCCAATTCCTACCCATTTGAGAGTAGGGTTCAGTAGAGAGATTGGGATTCCTCTACGTGCAGGAGATAGTTTGACTCCATATAGTCCCATCTATGATAGTCTCATATCGTGATGCATTCTTTACATCCCAGTTGTGGAAGGGATTACAGGAGGCGTTTGGGACTCTGTTGAGCTGGAGCACACCCTTTCACCCATATAATGATGGTCAGATGGAGCGGACTATACAGACCTTGGAGGACATGCTTCATGCTTGCATTCTTTATTTTGGTCACATTTGGGAGGACCACCTAAAACTGGTGTAGTTTCCATACAAAAATAGATACCACTCCACTATCAGTATGGCATAGTTTGAGAAAATATATGGACGACCATGTAGATCACCGTTATACTGGACAGACCCAGGGGAGTCAGCACTCATGGGTCCAGAGATGGTATAAGCTTCCACTGAGAAGGTTCAGGTCATCTGAGAATGGATGAAGACTACACAGAGCTGATAGAATTACTGTGTTGATAGGTGATGGTGACCCTTGGAGTTTTAGGAGGGGCCACCTATTCATATGGGTCTCTCATCGATGAGGGATACAGAGATTTGGTTGGGGCGGAAAGTTATCTCCAAGGTTCATTGGATCTTTCCTGATACTACGTAGAGTGGGTGAGGTGGCATACCACTTGGCTCTACCATCATAGTTAGAGAGGGTTCACAACGTCGTCCACGTATCCCAAATTAGGAGATACATGAATGGCCCTTCTCATGTCATAGACCACGGTGAGTTGGATATTAATGACGGGGCGACATTTGTGGAGTACCCAATGGAGATAGAGGATTGATAGAATAGTATCCTTCGTGGATGGTCGATTCCTATGGTGCGTGTTCATTGGTAGCATGGGAATCTCGAAGAGAGCACATGGTATTGGGAGGATCATATTCATGCTTAGTACCCCCATTTGTTTGATTAGTCCTTGTTTGGATTTTAGGGACGTAAATCCATAAGGTGGGGAAATGTTATAACTCATAATTCAATGTAAAATTTTTGAAAATTAAATGGGAGTATTTTGAGACCAGGCTCTAAGACGGCACATGATCTTGAGGCCTAGAGTGGCTGGAATTTATTTTCAAATTATTTTTAAAGTTTATTAAATAATTGTGCGAGCAGGTTTTTAAAACATTTAAACCGGTTCCCAAATCAAATATCTGAGGGAATTGTTGAACTTAGAGCATCGAAATTCTCCTAGGAAGGACCTAACATCGACCGATGCGGATTGACTGAAAAATATAGTTTTCAGGACTTTTAGAAGAAAAATAAAATAACTTTAAAAAGTTATTTTATTATTTTCTCTTCATCATTACGTGGCGACTCATCGGTGTTGTGGTACAAAGACGAGGCGACACTGAATACATTAATAAACCTCGTTAATGAATCATTATAGAGACACTCTAATGAACAATGCATCTTCCTTATTTAATTAAACAGGGATTTAGGGTTGATGAACAACCCTAGAATTCCTCTGACGAATGATGAAGGAAACCTCTTCAATGAAAAATGTAGGAGAATCGAAAAGTAGTGACGATGCCCTTAGAGAGTGAATCAGAATTGTAGATCGATAGATGGTGACAAGTGATCTTCATCGACTGATCTTCTTTTCCCAGGTAGGGGTTTAAATCTTAGTGATTGCTTTTCTCGCATTCTCCCCTCTAAATGAAGAATGTAGATCAAATCTCTAACAAGATGATCTATGGATGGATTCTCCTGATGGGATTGGGAAATATTTATTGTGGGATTGGTTGTGGGGATTAAATCTTAGTGATTTATATTTATGCTTTGTGGTCCCATTGACAAGAACAATTCCAGACCGACATGAAAAAAGGTCATTTTGTTCATTGGGTCTTCTCTATGATCCCTTCTCTCTCACTCCTTCTTCACCGATGGACCCACGAGGTCACGTAGGATATTTTCCAGAGGGATTCCAAATAATTCTGAACCCCAGGAGTGATGGAAAAATGGAAAGGATTATGTGGTAGTGACTATGACTCTTTAAGAATCCAGGAAGCACAGACTGATCAGAAAACAGACCACCATAGCAAGTCTGGTGGCCCATGGAGGCGACCGTCAGCGCGTCAGCACCGGTGCTAGCAGTGGACCATGTCAGAACTGGTGCCAGCGGTGGCCCATGGCGGCACGCCCCTATGGCGTGCTACAGCGGTGGATTCCACAACCAACAGGGGTCGCGACAGTGCAGGTTGGTGAAGCCGATCGGGCACCACATCAAGTGGAGCGGCCCACGGGATAGGCCACATCATGTGATGGCACATGGTCCATGTTGGACCGCATGTGGAGGGAGGTGACCGCCCTCATCCAGCCACCTGGCTGCACAAACAGGACGCCAGCGGGCATTTGATCTAGAGAAAAATTGGTCGGACCTGATGGGAAACTGGGGCGCAGGGCAGACCAGATAGTCAGAACCAGTCCGACTATGTCAGACTGGACCGAATGAGAACCGGGTTGCTAGGTGACCCGACGGGCTGGAACCATGGTTGAACTGGGATGGGGCCAGTAAGGCCCACTGGTCCTAGTCATTGGGTTGGACCAAATCAGGTAAACCTAGACCTGACCAGGTTGGGTTGGGTCGGCCGAACTGGGTCGAGCCATGCGGGACCCCCGGGTTGGGTTGGTCGGGTTGGTCTGACTGAGTCAGACTAGGCCCAGACACAATCATCCCCTTTTTACTAAAACACCAATATCTTTTAGATCGAGCATCTAATTGACACATCTTCTATGGGATTGGGACCCTTGCAACAAGATGGTCCTTTAGGTATACACTAAGTGAGTTTTCATGGAAGTCGAGATAAGACCGATGTCTTAAGGTGTAGATTCTCTCAGAATCAAGCACACTAGAAAGCGGGAATCTTATTTTTAGCTGTGAAATGAAGGATATAACGAGCGGGACCTTGGTGTTCCAATATATGAGAGGACCTCAGTGGTCTAATAGCCGATCGGACCTTAGCAGTCCATTACCTGAGTGGACCTCAGTGGTCCAGTAGCTCAGTGGACCTCAGTGGTCCAGTAGCTGAGCAAACCTTAGTGTTCCAATAGGTGATCAGACCTCAATGGTCTATTAGCTAAGCAGACCTCAGTGTTCCAATATCCAGATTGACCTCAGTAGTTTAGTAGTTGAGAAGGCCTCAATGGTCCAGTAGTCGAGCGAACCTTAGTGACATTAGGGATGATTCCCTTCGCAGTACAAGATGATTTAGCTTTATGACTGATAATATCACTTTCTATACAATTATTTATACCTGGTATGAGTTGTCTTTGCTTTGTGGTTTTTCTTTGTGGTCTTACTTTGTGGTCTTTCCTTTTTGGTTTGGGGTCCCTATTGAGTATTACGTTACTCACCCCTGCATGGGCTTCACCCACATGTGTCGTGTCTCGTGCAGGTGATTGAAGCTTTGATAGATACCTTGGTGGTCTAGGACTAGGTGGTTCTCAGTGATAAGGAATGAACGGACATACTTCTATGGCTACATGAAACTACCCTTCACCTACCCTTTAGGTAGGGTCTCAAGAAGACAGATCGTGGCAGTTGTACTTTCCTTTGTGGTTTTGGGATTGTATTATAGCCCATTTTTACCTTCATTTTGTATTGTATTCTCAGTATTTGTCTCAGTTATAGTTGTAGTTTACTTTGTTTTTACTTTATATAGTTTTAGATTTGTGTGTGTACAGGGTTAAAGTCAATATCTTCCCTTTTTGGGGATATTCCTACTTGGTTCTAGTAGCCATACTCTGGCCTTTGTAAGGTAGGCTTGGGGTAGTCATGACACGGGCCCTAGGGGATGGTTCATAATAAGATAATCATGGAACACCAATTGGTTCCTTTGACTATAAAAGGTATAATTCTACTTAACTCAACACTTATGTATGTTTTTTTATATTGGTGTGTCCCAATATATTATTGTTTCATGTGTTATTGATCAAATGGGGTTGCATGTCAAAATGATTCTATGCTTGGTGAGTATATAGACACCTCTCAAGAAATGTGAATGTAGGTTATTTAAATGTGTATCTTGTTCTATAACAATTTATGGAGTCTAATTTGTTTTGAACTTTTCTATTTTGTACATGGATATCTTTGAATTTATCATAGGAATGGATTGGTTAGTTACTTTCAAGGCCCATGTCATTTTTTATGTGTGATGAGTATGGTTTAAATCTCCTCATGGGACAGTGAATATTTTTAAAGGATATTGGGATGTAAAGTTTGGAAAATAAGGACCTTTATCAATAGTGTTTAAAACTATTTCTAATCAATTTTCAACAGTCACTTTGGGGACTAATGAAACAATTGGGAATATAAATTTTAATACCATAATGAATCGATATCTTGAAATGTTTCCAAAAGATTTCATTGTCTTTTCACCTAAAATGGAAGCTAAATTTTTTAATGATTTCTTTACAAGGATAAATCATATTTCACTTCCATCATATATAATGGCACCAATAGAATTAAAGGATTTGAAGATCTAATTTAAGAATTGAAAGTAAATGGTCTTTAAGAACAAGTACATCACCTTGGGTTAATCCAATTTTTTTTCAAAAAGGAATATGGTTCATTAAAAATCTATATTGATAACCTTTTATCAATTAAAGGGATCTCAATAGTTCTCTAAAATTGATCTATTCTCAAGGTATCATCAAATTTTGGTTAATAAAGAGGATATTCTGAAAATAACATTTAGGGTTCTTTTTGGTCTTTATGAATATGTGGTTATGACCTTTGGAATTGTGAATGCACCAACAATTTTCATGTCCTTGAAGAATCATGTTTTTCAGTGGTACCTAGACTCTTTCATTTTGGAATTTGTGGATGGAATTCTAGTATAATATTAAACTCAAAGGGAACGTGAATAACATTTAAAATTGTGCTAATCATTTTGAAAGAGAACCAGTTATATGAAAAATTCTCTAAATGTGACTTTTAGATACAAGAAGTTCTCTTCATTAGCTATGTTATTTTTGAGAAACGTTTATTAGTATACCCAATAAAGATAGAATTTTTTTCTCTTGTAAAATTTGAAAAAATATCCTTGACGTACATAGCTTTATGAGCTTAGTAGGTTACTAACGTCACTTTGGGATTTCTCATGAATCGTGTCTTCTTTGACAACACTCACGAGAAAGGGAACTCCATTCCATTAGATTGAGGACTTTCAGCAATCCTATTTTGAGCTTAAATTAAGGCCCACTTATGAACCAATTCTTGTCTTTCCAGAACATGGGAAAGGTTAGGTGGTTTATTATGACACATCTAGATCTGTACATGGCTATGTTCTCATGTAGGGATATCATAAAGTATCTTATGGATCATGATAGTTTCGAATTTATGAAAATAATTATCTAACCCATGATATGGAATTTTATTTGGTGGTACATTATTTAAAAACATGGAGTCATTATCTATTTTCTGAGAAATTAACTATGTTTATAGGTTATAAAATATTTAAACACATCTTTTGACAAAGATATTTGAACCTTATAAAAATAATATGGATGGAATATCTCAAAATATTCAACTTTGAATTTGTTTTTACACCTATAAAAGGTAATTTTTTGATTGATTATTCAAGCCATAGGTCATATAACCAACTCAAAAAATAATATTGTGATCAGTGGAAATTGATGATCAAGATTTCATATATGCTTTTGGATTTAACTAATAATAATAAATTCATAATCTTTTACCTAGTGACTCTTGTTCTTGACTTGGTTGAACAAATCAAGGATTCTCAGTGATTGGATTTTTGTTTCCTTACCATTATGTTAAAACTTAATGGTGGGTATAACATTGATGGATGAAAACAATATGGGGAATTTATGATAATTTTTCAGGATTTAATGGTTGTTCCATGGTATTTTCAAGAACAATTTATTTCGATTTATCACATTCAAAATGGGCGGTTCACCTAGGCATCCAAAATATGAACAAGTTTATAAGAAACTATTTTTATTAGGAAGGTGTGAAATGAAATGTGGTTTATTTCTTCATGAAATGCCTAACTTGTAATTAGGTCAAGGATGAGCATCAACAACCAATTAGAATATTGAAATATTTACTAATACCTATATTAAAATGGGAGCATATCACAATGGACTTTTTAATAGGTTTACCATGGAATATTCAGTTTCATGATTCAATTTGGGTGATTTTAAACCAACTCACAAATTTATACCACTTCATTAAAATTCATGAATCTAATACAATATATGACTTAGAAAGTATCTATATTAATGAAGTTGTAAAATTGCATGAAATAAGAGTTTTGGTCATCTCGGACTGATATCCTCATTTCACCTCTTGGATTTGGAGATCAATTTAAGAATCTTTGGGTGACAAATTGACCATGATCATGTTGTATCATCATAAAAAGGATGGGTATTCTAGATAAATGATTCAAAAAATGGAATAAAAGTTCTGATCTTATGTTATGGATTTTAGTGGATCATGGGAGGATCATTTTCCTTTAGTGTAGTTTTTATTTAACAACCACTATTAAAAAAATAGCTTTCACAATGGATCTTTAACTTCAGTTATTTAATAACCTATGTTAAATCAAATTTTACATCAGTTATTTAATAACCAATGTTATAACTTGTGTTTTTACATCGGTTTTTAAATAGTCGACAATAAAACATTAGTTTTCAAATTGGTTTTTAAATAACTGATTTAAAAACTACCAAATATAGAATATTTATCTTTATTTATTCATATAACTAACATTAAAAAGTAATAAATCACATTGGGTGATACTGATGTTTAAATTTTTTCAGAACATGTCTTTCATAATTTAAAAATCCCACTTAAATTTTATACGATTATGAAACACATTTTCAAGAACTCTATATAAGTTTCTATCCTGTATTTTTCTCTATTTTTGATATACTCATCTTTTGATCTATAATTTCTTTCAACTGGTTCTCCATTCAATTATTTATCCATGGTATTAATAACTATTCTCTTATTATTATTTTTTTGTGATTTTATTTTACGAAAGATATAAATTTTGATGATTTTTTTATGATGAAGAATTATTCTTCTAATAAAATTTAAAATATGAAACTTTTTCGTGATATTTATCATTCTTAGTTTAAAATTTCTCCCCAACCACAATTTTTGTTGCCTCATGAGTTCTTTCCTCAAGGGAAAATGATGAGGGAGAGCAATGCAATCATGGAATTGAATTTAATGATTTAAAAATTAGTTTTCATATCTTCATTTGGTTTCATAATTTTCTATCTTATTTATCTTTATTATCTACCAAGGGACTAATCTGTGTTGGAATATATAAAAAATTAGAAACTTTAGACATTTTTTATTTTATATCTGATGTCAAAAATGTATTATAACCTCAATTTTTATTTATAATTGATGTTATATGACACTTTATATGTCGGTTATACAAATAACTGATGTCAAAAGTTACATTTTTTCAAAAATAATTTTAAAATTGGTTATTAACAACCAAAATTAAATATATATTTACTACACTTATTTCAATTATGTCCCTTATAAAACTGATGTTGAAAACATAAAAAACCAATGTAAAAAACTTGATTTTGTCATAGTGAACAATTATCAAGACATAATACAGATGGATCTATTAGATATATTGTATGGTCATATTTGTTTCTCTCCATGTTTTTGTATATAGACTAGAGAAACTTCACTATCAAGACCTATCATTATTTAGGAGATGACTAAAAAAATCAGATGATTAGGAAAAGGATGCTTTTATCCTCAAACATTCAAAAATATTATGTGAATAATCATCATTACCCTTTAGCTTTTTTCATGGGAGATCATGTGTTATTGAAAGCCTCTCTGAAGATAGGACATATTTGATTAGATAAGAAAGGAACTTTGTCTCCTTGGTATGTTGGAAATTTTGATATACTTCAAAGAATTGGTGATCTTTTCTATCAGTATTCTTTACTTCCATGATTCAGTATGGTTCATATTTTTTTAATGTATCTCAACTAAGGAAGTATGATCATGATTTTATCCATGTGATTCTATGGGATTATGTTGATCTTGAACCAAATTATACTATTTTCCAAGCACCGATACATATCTTGGATAGACTGGACAAATTTTTTCAGGGAAAATATATTCCCTTGGTCCAAGTATTATAGAAAAATGGAGCGATTTAAGAGGAAACATGGGAACATGGGAATGAAATGTTGGAACAATTTCCTTAACTTTTCCAAATCACTAAAAATCGTCATCTTTTTACGATAGAAATCCTAATAGTGGGGAAAATGTAACACCCTTGTTTTCAGGTAATTTACCCTTTTATTATGTATTTTTATGTTGTATAATAAGTGAGTTGTGTTTGGGGAGTTTCTGGATGGTTTTGGTGTATTTTGAATGTATTTTTAAGGGTTCATCATTTGATCATAATTAGTGGAAACCATGTGGTTTTCTCAAAGAAACCATGTAATATTCTTAGGAGAGTAGAAGGGTGCACATGGTTAGAACATGGTTTTTTTCAAACCATGTGGGTACTAGAAGAAACTGTGCAAGTGGAGATAAAGGAAAAACTATTTGGTGTATGGTTTGTTAAATCATGTGAACCAACCATGAAATGAGGTGGTTTGGTGGTAGTATCATGCACATGATTTGCACAAATTTTTTGAAACTATATACACTAATTGGGTGTTATGTTTATAATTCTTTTAAAATTATAGTTTAACATAGTTTTAACCCTTGAAAAAATCATTTTTCACCTCTCCTATTAGGATATTGAACTCTAAATCTCTTCTAGGAATTCTTGGTGGTTCTCTTGGATTTGGAAGTCATTTTTAATGGATCTATGTGTGTTGGATCTCCATAATCAATAGTACGTTTCTATATTCTATATTTATCCTTATATATCCTTATCTCTTCTTCCAAGTAACATTATCTCTAATCTATTATTGATATATCTATGATCTATACTGCATTTTTATGAGATCCTGGTTGAATATATTGAAGGAAAATATTTTTGATCCAAAATCTAGAGGTTTCATTGTTCTTTTCTCTATTTTTTCACTTGTTGAGAGGTAGGTGGCTTCTCTATCTTATCCACTTAGTTTATAATTATAACGGTTAGTTTTATTAAAAAAATATTGGATTTTCAAAGGAAATTTTGGATGGTTTCTCAAATAAAACCCTTTTAGTTAATGATTTGGGAATATAGGAATTTGAATGGATTTTAGAAAACCTATTTTATTTATGGTTCCAAATTACAGTTGTTTTTAATGTAATAAAGATGATTTATGAAATATTTTAAAATGAAGGATTGAATATGTGGAATGAATTGATCTAATAACTTTTATACATGGTTTGTGTGAGTTCATTTTCATTGGATGTGAACCTGAATATGGGGTGTGGTGCCTGACTAGAGGCACCTGTAGATTGGTTACCTAGTGAAGACTTGGTGGATTAGAAAGTAACCACTCATTATTATGGAACTTTCACATGGAATTCATGTGTTCGTGGGTTGATGGGTGTGGTTTGAACATTCCAAGTGGAATCTAATAGATAAATCATTCTGATTATAATTTAAATTATTTTAAATTGATATACTTATTTTATGTTGCTCTATTTTTTTATATAATGTGTTTATTTTGAACCATTAGATAACATTTTATTTTCCTAGTGTTGTGAGTTGGAAAGTCTCTTGGGGAAATCCTACTAGGTATGATTAGTCACCCCCTATATATGCACTTTGGTGTGTATGCAGTTGTTATTCTTCGTGACATAGGTAAGGGAAAGATCTCATATTTCTCTAGTGGATCATCATTATGATGCTTCCTCAGGATGGTGTTTGGAGCTTGCAGTTTCTCTCAGAGAGTGGTCAGAGAGATTCCACATTGGTGTTGTGAAATTGGGGAATACTTTGGTTTCCTTGAGTCTCCTTCTTATACATTCTCAGTACTAATCAGATATTTTTTTAGTGGTTTATCTTTTGAGTTATATTGTATATACTCATTCATTATATAATTAGTTTGGTTATTTTTATTTTGTTTTAATATATTGAATTATTTCTAAAGGTAAAATCATCCCTTAATATCTTGTTAATCCCTTGGAATTTATTTTCAGCCTTTAGTGACTTAGGGACATCACCTAAGTTCAGTAGCACCTCTGACCTGGCTCAATCCAATGGGCTGGGTGGGGATGTTACAGTAAATTTTGGGAGAAGTTGAGGATCTATGTATGTAAAAGCAATTCCCATTTTCTTCTAGATACATGATGGTAGTTTATTGTTCCATAATGGTTACTTATAAATCACACTACCTATGTAAAAGTAAGGAGAATATTTCATAAGGGTTAATACCTCCTGTATAAAGGTGAATCAGCTAATTCAAGAGCTGTGTAAAGGTTATCGCAACTATATCTACATGAAATTAAGTCATGTAAGGGTTGTTTCATTTCATAATGATGGATATTACTTACCAAATATCTATGATATGAGTTTCAATAAGAAATGGAAATCTTGAACTTAATTTAGATGATGTTAGTTGAGGTTTTCTTTAATGAAAATATATATATATTGTGATAATTCACATAGTGATTCAGGATTATTTATGAATATTAAAGAGGATGTATTTTTGGAATTATCCCATGCTGAAAATAGAGTTTCCATGATCACAGTACATGAATGAATTCATGCATGTAATCACAGGTGATTAATATTAAGTGAGTGTCATAGAGAGAAGTAGAAGGTGTGATCTATTAAATAATAGTCCATGCATGAATAAGAAAGAATTATACACAATTCTTACATCATAAGGATACATCCATGATTATATCATGATTTTATATATTCATATGCAGTTTAAATGCATGCATTGTGAAAGAAGTATATATTTAAAGGCATTAATAAGAAAGATTTCCAAGATTTAAGAAGAGATTGGAATTAATAAGATTTTTATCATAAATGAATATGTCATGTACGCTGTTACAATATGCATGCATAAATATTTATTTATGAACTTAATTTCATAGATCAATTTTAAATAATGAAAAACCAGTGAAACTCACTACACATGATATGCAACTATAATTTATGAAGCACTTTTATGAAGATAATAGGAGATCGATATTTTTGGATCTATTCAAATACATTAAAATTATAATTTATGAGGTTTTAAATTACAAAAATGTTTTCTAATTAAAAACTATACATTCATGTGATTTTCTAAATATTGATAAAGAATAAAACAAGGAAGATCTAATGTTATTTTTGTTTCACTGAGGAAGAGGAAGGAGTGGGAAGTGGTAGAAGAATAATTAGTCGAGTTGGATTTTAAGTTATCAAAAGAAGAAAGTGTTGCGCATATTAGTCTTCATAGGAAAGAAGATGAATGAGAGGCTTACAGTTGTGCAAGTAGTGTGAAGAGGAAGGAAGTCGTTGTGTGTAAACAACTATGTATAAAAAATAATATAAAGTGTTGTTTTCATGTAGTTGTGAAACTAATATAATAATGATGATGATGATAGATTTGTAACATAAATAATAATGAATAATTAATAATTGGTGTAGTATCTCTAGTTATTGACCCTAAATATCATTGTAAAGGAGTGGGATGCAAAAAAATAAGTAGTATGGGATTCAAATTCATACATTGTTAAGAGATAATAGTTTAACACTCATAGGGTTTTACTAGTGGGTTGTGTGACCTCATGTTTTACCAAATCGCACCAAGGATTATCCTTCTTATACTAAGAGGTGAACCTTGTAAATTTGTGTGCCTATTGTGTGTATGTTTGGTTGTTATATAAGAAATAACAAAGGATAAAATAGATAACAAGAGAAACACTCACCTAATAGTGATAGAGGTGAAATAAAAGGGATAAAAAAGTTTAAGGTATAATTTGGATTTAAAGTCACTGACATTGATCCCCATCCCCCCACAGTGTGACTCATATCTCAACAGGTCCCTTCAAAATTTAATTAACATATACTGATAATGTTAAAAATCATTGAAAATTTTTATTAGAACCTTTTTTTAGTTCTTAAAAATGTTAAAAATTGTAAGTAATAAGTAGTAATAAAATTTATTTTTTGAAGCATAATGAACCACTTAATATTTTTCACCTCTTAAAGTTATTTTTTACTTATTGATGCATAACAAGTAATTATAATATCACACCAACATCCATGGGGATATAGGATAAGGATATAATTATGATGATGGAAAGTTATAAGGGAATAATTGGGTTGGGTAGAGTATTTTTGAATATGAGAAATTGTTGAGTTTATGGTTGTGTTTGTGTTAAATTTTTTATTAGGTGAAAGTCGTAAGAATAATACTAGGTTATTATTATTCATATTTGAAAGTGTGATTACAAATAATTATAAGAAAGATAACTATTTAAAAATGAACATGGTTACAAGATCATTGATGAAATGTATAAAGAAACTATTACAAGTTTTGAATAGAATGGAATATTTCATTTCTCATAACTAAAAATTAGTGAAATATTTTTTTAAAAAGACCCTTAAGATTGTCCATATAAAAATGATTCCTATATAGGGAACCAATTTCATATAAAACCATATGGTTATCTAATTTAAGAAAATATTTTGTGGAAGACACTAAAAATCATCTATGAAAGGAATGACAGTTAAATGTATAAGGTATAACAAACATGAATCTCGTTTTTATTTCATAATGGTTTTATGCACATTAAATTATGGTTGGTTGTACTGAAACATGTCATGCAAGGTCATCCATATGAGTGAGGTCTTACATATAAATGAAAATTCATGTTATTTGAAGTAGAAATTATTTTTCACTTAAATTTTTTTTTATAAATTATTCATCTTCTGTATATTCTCAGAATGTCTAGAAAATATATGTTTGTTTCATTTAAGATATGTGTCGCATATTTAATAGTTTTATAGAATTTGGAAAAAAAAGATCAATGGTTTTTAATTGTGAGGGTAAGTGTTTATATTTGGATTTATAAGGATCATTAACCATAGATAAAGGTAAGTTTTCTATTGATATCAAAAAAAGAAGAGATAATTTCCACGTGAGATAGTAAAAGAAAATAGAACATCTAAATATATGAATTAGAAGAATAGGAAAAATAAATATTTTGATATTTATTGAAACACCAACTCATACATGCTATAATCATTACATTTCATCACCAATGATTTACGTGTTCATCATTGTAATATCATGTTCATTGATTATAGCATAATCACAAATAATCAACAACATATAAATCTTTGTAACATATAATTAGTGACGTTAGCACCATCATATTAAAAAGTAATGAGAAATGATATCATGACTTAGAAAAAAATTTCTCTTATGGATATCCTACTTTTTTTTAATGTTAACATGAACATACATTATAATAGATCAAGATTTTATCAATGTTATAAATAGCTTTTATCAGTAGTAAAAAAAGAGTTCATGTTGTAAGATCCTTTTAAAACCGGTTACTTATATCAGTGTTGATAAAGTTATAGTTGATCTACTCTATTCATATAGCCGATAAAACTCAAAAAAAAATATAGACCTCCAACAATCTTGACCTTTATCCGCACAAAAAATGTGTTGATAAAGACCACTTTTATAGATACTAATTTCTAGTGTTGATAAAACTCAAAAATATTTTTATAAAACATTTCTGTCATCCCCCCCCCCCCCCTCCATCAGCATTTATTCTTCCCCATCCCCTTTTATCAGTGGTTTCTCAAACCAATAGTCCTGATAATGCCACAAATTAACCTTGCTCAGTCACATGTGCCCATGAAGATTTGAACCGGGGGCCTCCTTGTGCACGATGAATGCCCATACCATTGCTTCATCTAGTTTTCATCGATATTTTATGATATATCTCTTTATATATATAAATATACATATTATTTATTTATATAATTATTTATATAATTATATATAATTATATAATTATTTTTAAATATATTTATAAAACATGTTTTTATGTTTACATATATATTTACATATTTACATATATATTTATATATTTATATAGTATATTTACATTTAAAATTTTATTTAGGTATTTGTATATGCATATTTATTATAAATACATTTATGTGCGTGTATTTGTACATGTGTGTGTGACTCTCTCTTTATGTGTGTGTGTAGGTGTGTGTTTATACATATGAAGATATATATATATTTTAATATATATTTGTTTTAATATATAAAGATACATACATATATTTAGACAAAAAACAAGTAGACTTACCACTAGCTTAAAAGTTTTTACTTGTTATATATTGAGATATTTATATACATGTATATATATTTTACAATATATAATTATTTTAATATATATATTTATTTATTTATTAAAATAAGTTATTATAATATATACAAAAATATATATCTATTTATTACTACACATATATATTTATAAATAAACATCATATATACATTTGTATAGGTGTGCATATATATATATATATTCATAAATTTTTATAAGGTAAATAAAAATGGATAAATTTTAATTTTAAATAAAATGGATAATAAATTAGTGTCATTTACTAATCCTGATAAAACTCAAGAATATTTTTATAAAATATTCCCCCCCCCCATGCTTATTTTGCATCGTCCCATTTTATGATTTCTTTTTCAATCCAATATTAGTGATAATGACACAAATTAACCCTGCTCAGTCATGTACGCCCGTGAAGATCCAAACCAACGACCTCCTTGTGCACGGTGAATGCCCATACCACTGATTCATCTAGTTTTCATATATATTTTATGAAATATATCTTTATATATATATACACAAATATATATATATACATACATCATATTTGTTTATATATTCAGTCAAATAATTATATATAATTATTTAATTATTTTTCAATTCATTTATAAAATATGTTTCTATATTTACATATATATTTACATATTTACATATATTGATATATTTACATATAAATTTATATATTTGCATATTATATTTACATATAAAATTTTCATAAATTATTTATAAATGCATATTTATTGTAAAAAAATTATGTTTGTGTATTTGTACATGTGTGTGTGACTCTCTCTCTCTATGTGTGTGTGTGTGTATTTGTATAGTTGTGTCTATACATATGAATCTATATATATTTTAATATATACTTATTGTAATATATAAAGATACATACATATATATATATACAGACTCAATAAGAACACTTACATAAAGCCTAAATGATTTTACTTGTTATATATTGACATATTTATATACATGTACATATATTTTACATTCTACACTTATTTATTTATATATTTATTTATTTATTTAAATATTTTATTGGAATATAAATATAAATATATATCAATTTATTAATTCATAAATATATATAAACATTATATTTACATTTTTATAGGTATATATATATATATATATTCATAAATTTTTTATAAGTTAAATAAAATTGATAAATTTTTATTTAAAAAAATGGAAAATAAATGATTGTTCTTTATAAGTGATTTTTTTAACATAGATAAAATGTACCGCTTGATATCAAGTGTTTTGTAGTAGTGATATATGAAAAAGAGATAAAATGTTGATATGATAAGAACATGACCAATTATGAGGGTAAAGTTTTAAAAAAATGATTAAAATTTATTTAAACCTTGAATGGTTACTCATATATGTGGGAATAAAAGTAGTTGGGTGTCATCTTGGAATTGTTTATAGAAACTGTGGATAAAGAGTTGGGGGAGTGGTGGATAGTGATGGAGAAATAGAATGGTATATTGGGTAATGATGCAACACCAAGCAAAAAAAGTTTTTCCCATAATACACTATAAGAAATAAGGGCATCTGCAGCCCTTGAAATGGGAAACTGCCATTAGCAATCGCTGGACCTGAAAAAATTACCTACCTATCACCCCCCCACCTCATGACCAAATCTACCTCACGCAAACCATATCCATCATCACTTCCACTACACCCATATTCGTTCCCACTCATCCTCCCTCCACCCCCTTGAGAAAACCCCTCCCCCTCACATACACCCCTCCCCCTCCCGAATAAGATTCGATGATGTCGTACCCAGAGCCATCGCCACATATCTCCCCTCCAAACCCTCTCTTCAGCACCTATAGCTTCTTCCACCACACTCATATCTTCCTCCCATACCACCTCCCATCTTCCCACACTTCCCCCCACATCCCTAACCCTTATCACATCCCATTTTAGGATGTCATTGTCACTCATCCTCTCTCCTTGTCCTCTCCCTTACCCTCACTGCAACCCTACCAAAGCCACTCCACCATCATCTTTGATCCTGGTCATTTTCATTTCCCAATTTCTTCCACTACTAGTGATCTCACTGTCATCCCAGATTCATCATGCTATATGAGGTAAACCATGTGATTCTTGTATGGATTATCTTGGTTCAACATTTGATACGTAATTTCCTATCCATTGAAATGAATTATTTAGAATTTGTTTGATCAATATTTTATTTCACTTAAAAATATTTGTTTTTTCTAAACATGTTTCAAAGGAATCGTCAATTTACACACCATAGTAGAATAAAAAACATTCGAATAACTTATATGGGTTTGGAAAGGTGGAAATACAATGAAAAAACACACAAATTCACCCATGGAGAGTTGAACCTATGAACTCCTAGAAGGTCAGTAAAGGAAAAAACTTTATAATGATGATGATGATGATAATTAATATTATTATTTATAAAAAATGATAATAGATATATTCAAAACACATTTTTATAATTATGATAATGAATAAAAACATTAATATATTTTGAAAATGATGATGACTATTTTTAAGTCATTTTAATTTTAATGATGATTATGATGATGATGATAAATATTAATATTTATCATATATTATGATGACTATACTTAAAACCCATTTTAAAACTCATTTTAATGATAATTATAATTATGAAGATAATAAATATTATAATTTTAAGATTTAATTTTTAGATTTTCAATAAATTTATATTCATTGTTATAATATTTATTAAGATATAATTCATTATCCTAATATTTATCATTATATTCTAATGTTATAAATATAATTATATTGATAATTTTACCAATCATATACTTTTTTCATCTTCAAAACATTTAAATCAATTAATTTTCCATATGAACTAACCCCCAACTTTTATTTTTCATTATTTGTGACATATAAACTTCCATGTTTTCTATCATATACTTTATTATTTTTTTCACAAAAAAAGGGCATTCTATCAAAAAACCTCTATAAAGGTAATTAAAAATAAAACTTATTCATTAAAAAATATAATTTATTTTAAATAATAAATATATAATTAATTATAATAAATTTTATTTATTGATACACTAACATATCCACAATAGTCGAATAAAATAATTTTATATAGTCTTGTGTTTTTACAATTAAATTTATAAAATAACCATTTTTCATATATTAATATATATGTTTGATTGTTTGTTTTACTTTTTAAATTTTAGTGTCATCCATTTATTTATAAATGTATCCCTATAAAATATTTATTCATGTACAGAAGAAGACTTTAAAAAATAAAAGGTATAAATAATTAAATATAACTTAAAATGTGATGGTAGTGTTATTTGTGAATTGTTTTCTTGTTTTGGATAAGTATGAATTTAAGTCCACATGCAATTTATTAGTCTTTATTTTAAATATATTTTTTTATATGAAATTATAAAAATGAATGCAATATGAATTCTTGTGTAAATGTTACTGCTTTTTGTACAAATAAAAATATGGATAATATTTGGATTGATCTTATAAATAGAATGTCTAGAGAATATTTTGAGGGAATTATATAGTTTATTGGTTTCATTAAAGTATTTAAAAGTGACTATATTGGTATTATATATAGAAAATGTACAAAAAAATATCAATTCATATTAGATACCATGAGGAAGAACCTATTATTTAATGGGTTTTTAAAAACTGATAAGAGTTGGACTCATCATGGGGAAGAATATTTTCATTTTGATCATAAAAAAACAATTCAGATGGATGTTTATGAAAGGATGAATGATCTGAAGCATGAAATCATTCCTGAAATGGTAGGTGGATTTTCTCTTAAAGGTAATAACATCCAGAATGTTGAGACATGTGAGATCAATCTACACTCTGGTTAAAATCATCATTCATTGAGGTTTTATAAAATACTTGATGATTCACAAACTAAATTATATTTTAGTTTTACTTATTATAGTAAATTTTTATTTATCATGGAGTTATTTCTCTTGAATAATTTGAATCAGTGGTTAGATACATTATTTTACATGTTGTTGGTGTTATTAAAAAAATTACTTCCTACTGACACAAAAATTCATGAGTCATATTACCATGGTTATAAGTTGATATAGAACTTTGGTTTCACATATGATACTATACATGAATTTTCAAAAAAAATATTCTATTTATAAAGGAAATTTTCCATTTGGATAATTTTACTATCTCTGACTCTTCTAGGTGGAAAGTAATTGAAGAAATCAGACTCATAAAATTCAGACAGTGAAATAAGAGAAATTGATTTTCATAAAGAAATGTGTTACAATATATTGAATCCAAGGTTGAAAATATTATTTATTTCATCTAAATTTTCTAAATTAATGATATGGCATGTGGAATGAAATAAGGAAAGTGATATGCTAACCCACCTGGAAGACTCTTTCATGGAAGGATTCTGATCAAAGGCACCCTAAATTTTTTAAAGATAGTTATAATGTCTGATTGAGGTTGTCATAGATGGTTTCAATCCATTTAGTTCTATGTTTGGTGAAAATCATATCACATGGAAAGTGGTGTTGGTTCCGTATAATCTTCCTTTATGGATTTTTATGAAATAACAATTTCTATTATTTTCCAATCTTAATGATGGACCTAGAATTCTAGGGGATAATAATTATATTTACCTTTATCCATTTATTGATGAGTTGAATGGATTTTAGGGTGATAGTGTAAAGAATTATGAGCATGAAATGAATGAATATTCAAACTGCATGATTGTTTATAATGGACAATCAATGACTTCTCGACTTATAAAAATTTATCAGGTTACAGTACGAAAGGGGAATATTATTTCCGATACTAAGATAAATTTAAAAACTATACATAGCATAAACAATGTAAAAAATGGTCATACATGGTTTATCGATGTTTTCTTCCCCCTCAAAATAGGTTTAAAAAAGACAGAGTGGTATTTTATTGTTCTAGATAATTCAACCTAGCACCAAAGATCATGACAGGATTAGGAATATTATTGTAGATTAAGAAATAAAACATCCACACAGTATATGAATTTTAATATTTGGTGGCTCGTCCATTACCCAATATTTATGTTGTGGGTAGACAGTGCAGTCATAATTGAAAGAAAAAAGGTCTTTTTTTAATCTCCCTTACTAGAAAACTAACATGTTGAGGAATAATATAGATGTCATGAACATTAAAAAATGTTTGGGATAATATATTGTGGGCCATTTTAGGAATTAGTATAAAATTAAAGGACCATGTCAATTTACACTGTGATTTAGATTAAATGGTTTTAAAGAAAAAATCTCATTTATAGTTGGGTGAGGGAAACAAGGCATGCAAGCATGTTTCATAGTATACGATGAGTAAAAAAGAGAAAGATGCATTTCTTTACATTTTGAAGATGATTAAGGTGATTGATGGTTACTATTATAATATTTAAAAGTGTGTAAATGTGGTGATCAAGGAATTGAAAATTTTATTCTGATGTAAATTCATGATTGTTTATCACCCAATTTTGTTCAACCATTTATTGAGATGAGTAATTTTTTTAGAATAATTTGTTTAAGAAATCAATGAATGGGTGATTTAAAATTTTTATGCTAAAATTTATAATTATTCATTGTCACGTGTAGAAAATATTACCATCCTCAATTTTCAATGTTATGGTTCACTTGACAGTGCACCTAACCAATGATTTAATGGATACTGGTCCAGTGCAATTCAGGTGGATGTATCTTATTGAGTGGTATCTGGATACATTGAAACAATTTATACATAACATAACTCATTTAGAGGCATCAATAGAAAATAGTTATTTGATAGATGAGTGTAATTATTTTTGAAAATAATATCTTATATATGTTTAAAAATAATAATATAATCCCTCTCAAATTCATGATGGTCTAGTTGGATAAGGGATAATATTTGATATGGATGACATCGAGTAGGCACAATATCATCGATATATCTTGTTCAATACTACACTAGTTTCACCATTGATATTGTAAGTGTATTATCACTTTTATTTTTTAACTTTTACATTTTTTTGAATATATAAGTTGGTCATTGAAATATGAAATTTTCATTTGTGTGAAACCCGTTAATGAGCTAAATTAATAGATGTCTCGTGAGAGTGATTATCAAATTCAACAGTACCATTATGTATCATTTCATGATTGGTTCAAGGACTTTGTATGTATAAATGGATTTTCATTATGATTTAAGTATAGTAATGATTCCTTTCTATATAAATTTTTATTAATTCTATGAAATATATAGTTCCATAACCTGCAGGAGTTAAGTGACCCTACACTAACTGAAGAATTTAACCAACAAGCTGAGGGTACATCTATAAAATATTGTCATTACAATGTTTTATATGATAATGTATTTTAGTTTCTCATTAAAAATGTAGATAACAATGAATCAACAAAAAATAATGGAATTGGTTGTCTATCTATCAATTTTGGTTTTAATATGGTCAATTGAAATACATCAATTAAGTTTTATACACACACAGGTTAAAATATATATTTTTAAAGTGTAATTGGTTTGAACCAGTCTGTGGAAGAAAATTCAACTGATATAAGTTTACATTGGTGAACATTAATAGTATATTGTATAGATATGAATAAGTTAGTAATGAAACTTTCATATTGGCATCACAAGAAGAACAATTTTTCTTTGTTACCTTTCCATCTAATTCAAATTGGGAAGTTGTTGTGAAAATGTCATGGTGAGGAGTATTTTTAATTGAATGAGATAAACTCAAGGTTCTTTCCTTTCTTGTGTAATGGAGCTATCAACACACCATAGTTCAACATGAAGAAGATATTCATTGGTTTCTAGAGAATATTGAATAAGAAATAATTGATTTTCATTTTTAATGAAAGGTATGATTTTTTTCCCTCTCTTTAGTTTAAAACAATTTTTTTAAATTGTTTAACTTTTTATGAACTATTAACTATTTTTTTATTGTCTCTATTTTTGATATATACAAGCATGAAAAATGAAACTAATTAGAGTAAAAATAATCAATGAAATTTATTTTGAGAAAAATATAAAAAAAAATTATTATATATATTTAATAAAACAAAAATGACCATAAAATATATGTAAACAATTATAAGAAAATAATAACAAAAAATAAGTTAACTGTATCCCCCCACAATTGAGATACTATTTCACTTTAAGTAATTTATTACAATAAAAAGTTCCACTAAGAATTTATTTCGTCAAATGTATGAGGCTTAGGTCATCAAATGTTATTTGAAAAAAAATATTTGGATATTAATGTTAATATAACAACACATTTTAAATTTATTATCTTTCAAGCTTCTCACCCTAATAGCCAATTTCCTCTAATAAATGAGTCATCACTACAAAACTAATCAGATTCATTCATTTTACTATTAAACATCATAATTTAGTATTCCCCATCCTTAACAAGTCCTTCAATAACAAGGAACAATTTCAATACTTATATTTTTATTTTTATTAATCCATTTATTATGTATAAAAATTATTTATGTAATGATTGTATTAAAATCTAAAACTAAACCATTCCAAATAGAAAGATTCCATTGATATTAATTGCAGTAACCAAGGAATGGAATCTATACATGATAATAATCTCTTTTATTTCTCTTAACTCTTATTCATGGATTTACTTTTTAACACACACACACACATAGGGCTATGATTTCTCAATAAACATAATGTTATGTTCCAAAATAATCCTTTTACTCAAATTAAAATTACTTTATCTTGTTGGTTGTTTAGAATGAATCATTTAAGTCCTACTCATGCACAAGACCCAAGTAACTATAGGTTGAGTTTATTAATCTAGTTCATCTAAGATTAATTTTGATTCACATAATTTATATTCAACTAAAGTTTATCCTCATGTTCTAAGAACAGTCGACTCAATGATTTCCATGTGATATTGTCTCTTTGAGTTTGATAGACAAGGTTCTCTCAAATATTTTATTCATACACAAAACACACTACATGTACTCCCTCCACACTTATTTTTTATTATATATTCAATATAAACACTAAAAATGTGACATATTGAATAATTCAAAAATGAATAAATGTATTAAGAAGGTGAGATATAATAGTTGGTAGAATACACCAATTCCTTCGTGGTATTTCCATGGATGTGTGTCTTTCTTCCATGTTTTATTTGTTTTATTTTTTAGTAATCTTCTTTTATAAAACATGAGACACGCTCAGTGGGATGAATGATTATTTGATTGATAAAAATAATTAAAATAATAAACTAAAAGTCAAATTATCGGTTTTCGACCCAAGGGTGCTTGTTTTAAATTTTTCATCCCAAATTTTTCATCCATATATCCATCCATGGTCCATGGGTATTTGTAACTTCATTATTGGGAACCCAAGTGGCTCCTCAACAAATTATTTTCCTTATAATACCTTTTTATCCAAATCAATCACATATTTTTTGAGATTCTTTCTTATAATCTCCCCTCAGGTAAGAAATTTTTACACTTATTTTGTATTCTTTCAACATCAATATATTCCTTTGATAACAAATACATGACGAATTTGGTATCTTATACACAAATTGTTTCCCAGATTATGATTTCAACATTGAGGAAGTATTCTATTTTTCATTCATTTTTGACCTCTTGAAAAAAAACATGTCACCTTTCTATCTTCTTCTATTTTAAATTTAAATTCCCAATTTCACATATGAATAGAGATTTTCCTATAAGAATGATGTTCCCTTATTAGTTTATTTTCATTTTCCATTTTTAAATGACATTGGATGTCTATAGATTTTTATCCCATCATCAATAAATGTTTCCAAATTCATTCATATTTTTTCTTTACTTCATAAATAGTTCTCTTCCTTAACTTCTCTTCCCATAGAAGGTTGTATCATTTCTTAAATTGTAGTATATATTATTTCTCATTTATTAGATCATTTTTTAAATTGTTTGGACCTTATTCCTCTATATAACTATTATTACATATAGTAATTTTCATAACCATTATATTGGATTAAATTTATCACTAATTATCATTCTTCCTTTATCCCTCACACTAATTTTTCTAGTCATCTTATCTACTAGGATTTCAAAATATAAGATACATAAATGGGTATTTTAAGAAAATTGGTCAATATATTTATCTATTAAAGAAAATCTTCCTTGAGTAAACTGGATTTGAGTTTGATTTGTTTGAATGAAGACTTATATTCTTTCCTCATTCCATGATAATTTATATTGAATTTTATAAAAAAATTCTCTAAAATCATTACTATTCTTTATTTTACAAGGATAGTGTATGGTTGCTACACATGAATCCCATTTTATAATAAACTTTGATATCATTATTGTAATTTCCCTTTAAATACCAAAATTATAGTTTGATTTATGTTTCCTTACTATCTCCAAGATGAGTCATGATGATCCCTTTAAACAAAATTATATACACTAAATAATGGATAACTTCTCTTACGATATTTCTCGTAAATACCTATGTATTTCCTATATTTCACTTAATAATATGATGGTGATTCTAGAATATCAAAGTTTATATAATGATTTAAACTATGACCAAAGATCACATAGTAACAACCCCACTCTTTCTTCCCTTGTTTCATTAAAATTATGCTTTACAACTATTTTTTAACCCCTCCTATCCATATATATAGTGCCAATTTTTTCTTGATGTATTTATGTAATTGTAAACTATACAAATCCTACAAGTATATAAGGTATTAGTATCATAATAAAAAGTAAGGACCATACCATCTCCATGAGGATAAGATATTTATTAGATAATTGATTTACTTATGTAAAAATAATGAAAACTACGAATTAGTGGTGCTATTTTTTGGAATCATGGTAAGAATGTAAATGTTTTTAGTATTTTTTATTAATTGTGTGAGTGTGAAAATGAGTTAGAAAAAGGGAAAAAATGAGTTTTTATTTCATAATAGATGAGTAAGGATATTGTAACACCTCAGAATGATAAAGGGTTAACTAGATAAATGATATGACTCGTGTCAATAAGGTGCACCTTTTTTTGGGATCCTACGTGATTAGAACTCCATAGTTAATTATGCTTGGTCTGGAGTAGTGATCAATATGGGTGAACTTCTAGTAAGTTTTCCAAATTGTGTGCGAGTGAGGAAAAATTACACTGGAAAGAACATTTATTGGCATATGGGGATAGTCATTAGTCACATGACTTGTTTAGGCACATGGGTGGGCCCCATGTAGGGGATCACATGTCTACGGGGCAACTGGTGGTACCTAGTGGGCCAAAACCTGATGGCCATGTTAAGGTGGAGTGTATGTGTTGTCAGAGGGACCCATTTGTTACTAATATCCTGGTAGTAGCTAACCTTATGATTTATATAAAATGAATTTCTAGTAAAACAATTATTAGTATCATGAATTTCTTGACGTTTTATATTAGTATATCCAAGGGCTTACTCATAAGGTTATTAGTCCCTATAATTTGTGACTATTCCTTATGAGAAGTGGTTCATTAATTTTTTATGATCATGTTCCTACTATAGTCCCTAAAATTTAATTCAAAATATACATTGATCGTAACTCTTTTCAAATATTTATCCTTCCAGTCTCTCTATCACCCTCACCATAAAATCTATTAACTAGTAATCAATTAATTATAATTTTATGAATAAGATAACCAATCACATATTTCTATATTTCAATTAACATGAAACAATCAATGAATTAAATCCCATTTTCCCCCATAAGATTTCTTAGTCCATAATATTAAAAAAATTATAAATATATAGTAAACATTTATTCTCTATCATACATATTAACCCCTTCTTATTCTATAGTCTAGAAATCCTCCTCAAAATGGATGTATGGATGAAGTGGAATGAATAGATGGTGAATAAAAATGAATGGGATAAATGAGGAATGAATCAGAATGGGCTAGATAGAATTAACCACCCTTTGGTCAATGGGATTCAGACCTAAAGTATCTCCTTTATATTTTTCAACCTTTCGATATAGATTTATGAGAATTATATTCTTTCACTTGATAAGTTTCATGCGACACACTCACCTTATGGTTCTACATTATTCTATGAGGTTCTTTACATCCTAATTCTTTAGAGAGAATAAGTGTGAGTCATCCTTCTCCTTTTACTTCTATCTCTCGGACACTCTCTTCACATTCTACATATTTTTTCCCTTATAATAAGCTTACCTAGATTGGGGGAAAATATTTTTATAAATATTCTTTATATTATCATGCTACCAACTTGTAATTCAGATGAAATTAGTGGATCTAGTTAAACTTGATTAGTACCATTGGAATTTTCTTTATATATTTTTCTATAATCTTCTACCTGTAGAATTTTTATGTCCCTCTTTATGACATATGAAATCGTATTTTTTTCATGCATGTAGATGCCTCTTATCCAGTATATAATAGTGATGATATTTAATTTTTTTTAGTGGAAAGAAACAATGCATTTTATTTCCTGGTGTTGAGAAAATCATCCTTTATGAATTTCTCATTATTTGTGAATCAAATGAATGGGTATTATATCTTTAGACTTTATATGGGATTTCAAGGTTATGAAATAATTAAATATCATAGTTAATCCTAGACATCTGTTTTGATCCAAAAACTCATTTATATTTGATGAAATATGTGTGAAATAAATAAAAAGTACATGAGTACTTTGTAGTTCACATTATATGGCACTGTAATGGGAAATTAATACTTTTCTTACTAATTCTTTCTATGAATATAGAAATGTTATGGGAATAGGCACTAAATCCACATCATTCTGTAGAGCCATCTGCATCTATGAGTTGAGTTGTATATGAATGTAAATGTGTTTTTTATATTTTAAATTAAGAATTAAACATATATATTAACATATGTCTAATTATGTATGAATTTTTTTCAATGGGATCAGACTCAACCACATCTTCCTCTCATAGAGAGGCCCTAGTTGTGGTGTTTCATCATAGAAGTTTGACACAAATTTTGATGTATCATTTGATAAGACATACCATCCTATGAGGGTGGGTGCCCCAACATTTATTCACCTATTGGTTCATATCATACATGTCCCACATAGATTTCCATTAACTATATGTGATTGGGTTTCATTTCCCCAAGATACATTATATCGTCGATGGAGGGAAGTTCATATAAGAGGATGGTTTTATTTTATTAGCTATATTTAAAAAATACTTACATTTGCGGGTTTTTTTCTTAAATAGATTAATCTGAGAGTATTCCCCCAATGAGTTTTTTCTATTGTGTGTGGAAAAATTTCATAAAATGTGGAAAAATTATAAAGGTAGAGTTAAGAGGGATCATTAGGTACCGAATTTGGGTGCCCCAAACATTCTGGTCAGAGTCTCGAGAGGCGTTCTTCTATCTTAGTGGTGTGAGTTAGTTAAATATTGGTCTAAATAGGATAAAATTTTGAGTCTATTTAATTTGTTTTATATATTTTGAATAATGTGTAGCATATTAAATGTTTAAAAATTGACTTAATTTAATGTAGGAGGTGGCAGTGTGTCATTCTGAGAATCATACATTGTAGGGTATTGGGAATCATCTCATGTCCCAGATTCAACGTGATGTATTTATTATTCTCTTTTTAAATTTATTATTTAATAAGGTTTTGTGTTCTATATTTATATCTTACTAGTATACAGTTACGGGATAAAGGTACAATGACTAATAAAATGTCGGTGTGGATAATGACTTGTGATCAAAATGATCTAGAGGTTTCAGCTCTTATAGTAAGTTATTATACTGATTATTAATAATTACATGAATTTGTATATAGATATATATTTATATGTACATATTATATAGTCTCTATTTGAGGTTGAGTTAGCATAGATTCTAGAGGACCAGCGGCAACTTTCCATAGGGATGAGATATTTCTTCGCATTATTGATCGTGATGGACATGGTTACAACTTGACAAATGGAATGTGGATTCCTCATTTTGTAATGTCACATTATAAGGTTTTGGATCCTATTATTGTTGGGATGACACAGTAGATGACAGATTTGGAGGCACGAATGCGTGCTTCTGAGGAGGTAAATGTGTGTCTATTAGCTGAGGTCATAGCACTATGGGAGTATATGTGTGTCGAGGTGATGGTGTAGGGGATTTTGCAACGCACTTTTATAATGAATTTATGTTTTTTTACATTTATTATTATTATATTTATAATATTTATTTTTTGTAGGACCCAACCACACTGGGTGTAGGTAAAATCCATGGTCCTACATGACGTATCAGATTCAGGAGGTGTGTTTTGTTTCATCTTTTTGATTTCTCATAAAATTGACTATCTCAATTTTCTTTTTTTATTTTTATTAAAGTGTCAAATCACATTTACATTTTTATTAATATTAAATTTGACCATGTAGGTATTAAAAAACAAATAAATACATTTATATTGATGATAAAACTTAGGAAAGTAATCAGTAAGTGATTTTTTATCTTTAATTTTCAACCACATGTCACATGTGGAAAATCAAAAAACTTAGTGGTTGTAGAAATTCTATTACATAGTTAACTCATCTACGTAGTCAAGAGAAGAGTCATACTTTTCAAGGAAACTACATTCACCCGACCAGTGGTCTTCCCAAAATAAGATATCACTGTACCTAATAAATCATCTCAAGTGATCAATGAATGTGGGAAAGATGTCTTACATTCTTTTTTATAGGGAAGATTTTGTATATCCTTCATCGTGTAAACTTGTTAACTAAGACCACATTTATAATAACTAGAAAAATTCTATTAGACAATATTTTTCTATGGATTTTATAAATTTAACTAGACATAAGAATAGAACTAAACATATAAAAAGGATCAACATGCTATGATTTTGGAAAAAGAACCAAAAATAGGAATTGATTCCTATAGGAAGGGAAAAAAATTAAAAAAATTAAAATATATTTAATAAATCATAGTGCAAAATATCCCATTATTCCTAAAAAAGTTGTAAAATCTATCACAAATAGGAGAACTGTTAGTACTGGGAGATAAGTCATCTGTTTAAACCTCCTCCATGTGTGGTATCATTGGAAGTATATCATTACTATCCACATTAATCATAATAGGAATCATATCAAGAATGTTTCTAATGTTAATAGAAGAAGTTATATTAAACTTATTTATATAATACATACTAATATGATTCATTATATAATCACTTTTTTATAAGATCTATGGAAAATTTTTAAAATAAGTTATGTGATTTTAAATTATATCAGGTTTTATAGATTATTAAAAAATGAAGTGTTCCTATCATATTTTTTTAGAAATTTTATTCTAAAATTATATTTATTAATTCCCTCTTGGAAACAATGTGATGGTTTAATCTTATGATTTATGTAAACTTCTTATTAAAAAAAGTTGTATGAAAATTATATTAATGAAAATTTTATAGCAGTTCAATTTCCATTTTCAAATCAGTGATTTATATAGCTACTAAGAGTATAAAATTGGTTGGAAAAAAAATTGGTTTATTTCTGATCATTGGAGGTGTTTAAATTAGAAACTCAAATAACTCTTTCACCCTTGTTTCCAAATTTAGAAGTTATCAGACCTTGATTATTGTCTCTGTGAATTTTTAAAAATCTAATTGGATGTTTCATGGTCAAATGACAATGTCTATCCATAACAGGGGATCCTTCTCCATCCATTTCATTTCAGAATCTTCTTTTGTAACTACATAAGGAATTTTATCTCAAATTTATGACCATAAAAACATTCTTTTATTACATTGGTTGATGGATCCAGTTAAATAAATAGGAAAAAATATATCTTCTACATGATTTAATCTTCAAGGTTTACCACTATAATTTCACAACACGTCAATCATATAGGATATCAGAGGCTCCATTGGGAATTTCCTTTGCATTAATTTCTTAACACTCTCTATGATATCCACTATTTTGGGTGGAAGTTACATTTACATTGGACTATCATTAGATTTTTCTAACCATGAATTTATGTGGGTGATAAATTCTATCTCATTTGGGTAGAAATTTGATTTACACAAATCTACTACATTTTTTTGATATGTCACATTCATGGTCTTATGATCTCTGACTATAGGATATCTACTCAAGAAAGACTTCATGTCAGTTTGGTTGTATCTTCAAAGAATCATTCTCCATCATTTAAACTATTGATGAACCCAATGTTCTTTTAGAGGGTTATTATGTTATAGACCATGTTTAGGATGTTAATTATTCTAAAGGTAATTATAATTAGATAATTAAAGAGGGATGGGTTAATATATAAAATGAAACTCCTTCTGATATATCTTTATAGGTTCAACATACTCAAGAAGAGCTATTTTTATATTTGGTTCCTTAAAAATTTATCTTTTGGTAATCACAATGATCATGCATTCATCATCCACACTACACTAATAAACATGTATCATTTCACAAATTTTTTTAAAAACCCAGTATGAATTGATATTGTGAGATCATAACTATGGTATATGATTATTGCATTCTCATCATCTTCTTCCACTATAATAAAATCACCACTTAGTGGTGGTTTTTTTTATTTGGTAGTGGTTTAAACCACTTCCACATGGTTTTGCGATGGTTTCAAAAAAACCATCACTAAAGTAGGTGTTGGTATCCGATATGCAGAAATTCCTTCTATTTAGCAGAAATTTCTGGTAAGTGTTGTATAATGTGTATTTAGTGGCAGTTTCTCTCATTTTAGTGGTGGTTTTCTAGAAAAAAAATAATGATTATTTAGCGGTAGTTTTAACCATTGATAAATCCTAAATTTTTTATCCCGATAACTGCTGCTAAAATGAAGAAAATTTCCACTAGATTAATAGTGAATCATATTTAGAGGAGGTTTTAATGAGATCCAAAAAAAATTGTCCTAATATGGAAGTGGTTTTAACTGCCTCTAATAACAAAATATTCCATATTTAGATGTGGTTTGAACCACTACTAAATTTTGATTTACAAAAAAATACAACTGCACATTACGCAGCCCAGAACTACCCTAAAAAAATAAATTCACAAACCCATACATTTAATATTTCAATTAACAAACAAACAATTAAATAATAATACACTATAACACAACTATTACACCATAGGCCGATAGTCACAATTGTTTACACCTCTATATAAAACAACAAGCAACCACCACACAAACCCATATATTCTATCTTTCAATTAACAAACCATTTGTACATATCAAAATGTAACCCAAACTCATCATGAACCAAAATAACCCAAAACTAATTAATCTTCAATCGAATAACACATGTAACCAATGTGGATATTAGGATATAATCACCAAATATTTCGAACTGAACAACAAACCCACACACAAGGCACAAAGAGCAATTTCCAAAAAAATAGACATCTACAAATAGGCACGATAGAAAGAGGGTAAATAATTCATGAAAGGATAAAAATTTAGAGGTTTGCATTAAAAAAACCATTTAAACTATGAAATTATAAGAATTTTATAATGAAATGTGAACTTACAACAACTAAAAAACAAAAAAGAGGAAACTTTGAATGTCTTCACCCCAACATTGGAGACAACAACTGAGTCAATGTGTTGTATTCTTCTTTCACAACAACTCAACCAAAAATGATTCCTCCACTAACTTCTTAAAATGTAGATCCTTGGAGAATAGTACTCGCTCCTTGATCTCTGTGTGAATAATCTCAATGAAAATAGAATCTTTCAATAGATTATGTGACACCACCTCTAGAGAAAAAGAAACCAACTCTTTGAAGTGTTCAACATAAGCCTTCGCCTTCCACTAACCTTGTTGTACACTCATGAGATATTCCCTTTTCTTTGTCTTTGCCTCCTCGGGTATAAACCATCAGACAAAGATAGACTTAAAAACTTCCCACATCATCCCAAATTTCATCGTTGATGGGGTAATCAACTCCCATTATTCCAAAGATAGACCCCAAAGCAGACTTAGAACAGTACAAACTCTAATAAATTTGGGAGTTCCAAACACTCTGAAGGCATTCTAAACATCCTAAAGTCACTTCATTGCCTATAATGAACCTCAATTTTCACAAAATATGGGCAGTAACTAAGGAGAACAAAAAATACGGTGAGACCCACTAGAAACTTTAGGGACCTTTCTGGGAGGAATATTCTAAATAATATAAAAATATTTATTTAAAAATATATTTTTAACATTATTAGTGGATATATAATCTTAAATACATTAATTTTAAAAATGAGTGAAATTGAATAATTCAAAATGCGTACACTTCAAAAATATCGAAAAAAATAGATAATGAATTCCTTTATATTATTAATAATATTTGTAGAGAGTTTAAGATGGGTTTATCTTTATATGCAACACAAATACTTCAAAAATAAATAATATATTAAATATATTATTTTGGATCATGAATATACAAATAATTAATTTATTTTCAATGGATTATAAAATCAAAATTTTCATCAAAAAAAGAAAGGCTATTGATGTGAAATTATTTTAAAAGGAAAATAGTAAATATATATGTGTTTATGGTCTGAAGGATTAAATATTTATGATGAAAAATGAAGAACAGAAAACATAAGTTTAGAAACATCTGAAGATTGTCATTTTGAAGACACTTTTAGGGAGACTGCTAATAACATACTCAAATATACACACATCCCCCCACTTTCATGTCATTATCTTCTACAACAATCCTCCAACCAAGCCATGATTTTGAACATTCACGATGTATAAATCAATTTACTTCCCAATTTCTAGAATTATATGAAGCCCAAATTTTGATTAGGTTACATCTTTACGTAAAAAATTTATTGGCAAACTGGTATGGTAGTTTCTCCAAACATTTAGAGATAAGTAGAGGCGCACAAACACAAGAGTGAGAGTGGGAGAGGTAGGAAAATCTATTAATAAGGGAAAGAAGTAAACATGAAAGAATAATAAATTTTAAGGGAATCATACCAACTAAAATAGGCACCTTGGCCTCACAGTAATGGCGTAGAATGCGTTTAAGATTTAAGAGATTTAACACACATGATGGTTTCATTTCCACTAACTGTGGGTAGCTTCACCTTGAGTGGAGGATTAGGGTTCGAAAACCCTATATTCCTAATTTTTTTGGATGGGTGATTACTACAATTTGCTTCCCTACATTATAAAATAGGGTAGGCTATTTCTATTTCTGATGTGTCAAAGATGGTGACAAAAAACATGGAATAGCCTTGATATGTGAAGATGAGGAAGTATATATAACTAATACTCTAGAACTCGAAGAACTATCGCTAGCCTTCTTGAAACCAAACCTGGTGACCATGAATCCTAGTTTCAATAAATAATGGATCCATCATGAATTTGTGAGGCACTACCAAAACTATCTGAATAGGGGTTGTGTGTGTTTTCTTGTTTCTAATGATGTGATCAAATGGGAACTTGAAACCAAGATTCTTGGTCCCCAGTTTGGTTTCAGGAAGGCTGGAGGCAGTTCATCGAGTTCTAAAGTGTCATCTATAGCTACTTCCTCATCTTCACATATCAAGGTTATTCAAAGTTTGTTGTCACAATGTTTGATGAGTCAGCAATAGAAATAATCTACACTCCATTAAAAGTTAGGGAACAAAATTATAGTAATCCCCCATCCAAAAAAAATAAGAAGACAAGGTTGTTGAACCCTAATCCTCCACTCAAGGTTAATCTACCCTCAATTGATATAAATGAAACCATGGAGTGTGTTAAATATTTTAAATCTAAAAACCCATTCTACATCGTTATTGTGATTCCAAGCTACCTATGTCAATTGGTATGCTTCCCTTAAAATTTCTTGTTATTTCATGTTTACTTCATTCCATTCTTCATATATTTTTCTACCACTATCACTCCCAATACTGTGTTTATGTTCCTCTACTTGTCTCTCCATGTTTGCAGTAACTTCCATACCAGTTCACCAAGATAATTTTCAAGAAAAAATATATCCCAATTAATATTTGGGATTCAAATCATTCTAGATATTGGTCAGCGAATTGATTTACGTGTCATGAACGTTCAAAATCATGGCTTGGTTGGAGGATTTTTGTATAAGACAATGATCTAATAGTGGGGGATGTGTTTATACTTGAGAACTTCATTAGTAATCTCCTTGAAAGTGTCTTCAAACTGACCAGCTTTATATATCTATAAACTTATTTTTTTTGTTCTTCATTTTTCATTATAAATATTTAATCCTTCCAACCATAAGAACATATATATTTACTATTTTCTTTTTAAAATAATTCCACATAAATAGCCTTTCTTTTTTTGATGAAAATTTTTATTTCATAATCCATTAAAAATAAATTAATTAAAACACATAAGTATTACTATGTTGGAAAAGAGATAAATCGAAGTAAAAAAACATAGCCCAAGTAGTTATAAGAATAGTAATATAAGTACTACAAAATTAAAAGTAAAAAAAAGGAAATAAATCATGGATAATATTATTTAAAATAGAAGAAAAATAAAAATCATACATTCATTAATTTAAAACAGGCATCATGTGAGAAACACCCTGGGGTCACTAAGTCTAGGTGAACCTATTAATTCTCTATCACCATAGCAGTGAGGCCAATGAGGGATGTGTAGGGGGGACACAGAATATGGCAGGGGATACCCAAAATATGGCAAGGGGAATCACTCTTTTTCATTCATAAAATTATAGATTATTCATACATAACATAACCCATGCATTGATAACTCGTGATACATTAAGCATTACCCTATTGATTGGGGGCTATATAATCCTAGGTCTACTTCATTTATCATAATGCATAATATATATGTGTTTCACATGAATATAAAAATAATCATAAATCCATAAAAAATAAAAAAATGATAACCCATGGATATAAAATGAGCATCAAATGAAATAAATTAAAACATTAGGTAAATAAACATCAATAATGGTAATGAATCATATAGTATTTACAACATATTTAAAAAATGGTATATATTTAATTCAATAATTTCCCTAGTCATTAAAATATAAAGTTTTCATTAAAAAATTATATTTCATAATATACAATGGTTATATAAAATAATATAAAAAATACAATAAAAAGGAATCTTGATAAGAACATAGAGGAAACAAAATGGAGATTGTGAAAAGAGAATTCATAAATTTTTTTTGAATTGTTTATAAAAATAGAAAATGAGCCACATTCAATAGTTATTTTCAAAAAAGGGTTAAATGAGTTTAAATGAAAATTTTAACAATTCAACTTTTCCACAATGGAATCTTAAAAATAAATAGATTTTATATAGAATAATCTTGGTGGATAAGTTAGGAAAAATGTAAATGTTTCCTTTATAAACATCATATGGTTTGAATTAATGGATGAGTAGGAAGGAAATCATAAATATATTAGTCTCCCATAAAAAATAAGGATAGTGAATCTAAAATAATATAAAGGAATTATATTATAAATATTGTGAGATTATGGAAGAGAGATAAATAATATATCATAATTAAATAGAAATATTTGGAAGACCTACTATAAAACATATAGGGTATGAACATTAAATATTTATAAGAGGAAAGGAGAGAAGTAACACATTAAAAGTAAAGGGAAAAAATTAAGTTATTATAATAATATTTTGATTATATTATATATAAGATAATATAGACCTTAGATAAACAATATTTGGAAAATAGAAGGCTCGAAAAATAAAATCTCTTACCTCGACTCCCGACTCAGCTTAGTACATGCATCTTAACCCCTAAATAATCAAATTAATTCTATTAAATACTTATTTTGAAAAAAAATTATTTATTTATGATTTATTATTTTTCATTTATGTTCTATTATAATCATATTTTTTAATATTTTTGTTCATTTCCTTCATCATGGGTATGTTTGATTCATAGTTCCAAAGATGAATTAATTTATCAATAATGGTAAAAATTCATAGAAAATGAGTCTATAACTCCATAATTAGGGTGAAATGGATTTAATTTCATTCCAAAAGTTATAATGGTTCCAAATAACAAATTTTATTACACTCTATACTAAATTTAATTAGTAAAAATGTTATCATTTATTGGAGTGTTCATATATGTGATTTACCATCCATTTTAAAATTAATTTAAATTACTTAATTTTATTATTATAAACCCATTAAAAATATATTTTATATTTTATATTTATAAATAAAATGGTTTATCATAACCAATGTTTTATTTGAATATTCACCAATGTTCATATGGATGGGGTTAATTATCATACCCAGTAGAAAATCTAACCAAAATATTACCACACGCGCAACTAGGAATAGAACATCTTAGCTCGTAGTTCAAAATATAAATAAAAATATAGGGATAAAATACAAAACAACATACCAATTTATTTTTATTAAATATAAACATCAGAAATAATCTATCCATTTCATCAACTTGGAATATCAATTCCACATTTACAAACACACAAAAAAATGCATGCATCCAACTAGGAGTATTCCTAACTCGTGATAAGAATCACATCCTACTTGTCAAGTCATCACATGCACATGAATCCAAGGTTCCATTATCCATAACAGACCCATACTTGAACCCAAAAATTTTATAAAAAAAAATATAATAAAAGGGTAAATTACCTCAAATTGGGGAGTGACAGTTTAGTCGGGTAGGGCATGAAGGTGGCAACGGAGAAGGGGAATGGTAGTGAGGGGGAGAAGGGGGTCAGCGGTGAGGGGATAGGGTTTTATGGGGTTAGGGGCTGGAATAGAGGATCTAGGGTTTAGTGGGTTGGGGGTCGACGGGGTCAGGGGCCAGTGGCAAGGGAATAGGGTTTGACGGGGCGAGGGGTTCAACAGGGTCGGGGCCGACAAAAAGGGGTTTGGCGGGGTTGGGGCTGATGGTGAGGGGTTCAATGGGGTCGGGGGAAGAGGGGGTGGGGATTTTGGGCTCAGGGGGAGGGAGAAGAAGTTTCATTTCTAAAAAAAGTTTTAGCGGTGGTTTTTTAAACCACTTCTAATTAATGAATTTGGTGTAGTGTTCAGATAGCACAACTCATATATCCACCACACTCTCCATTCTCATATTCCATGGTTCCAAATGACATGAAATCATAGGAAAATTATCTTTAAGTCATTTAAAATTTATAGGAATCATCGAAACCTAGATATGATACTTAAATTTCTTGGTATGACCAAAAGTGGTGTTTGTCCCTTGGATTTAGAGTTAAGTGAAAAATCATGTAAATGAGGCCAATACTAAGAAAATGAACATGTATTAAAATGAAATCAGGGGATAACAATCACCAAGACATTTTTTATTTCTAGGAACCGACACTTCATCCATTGGATACTCATGTCACATGGTATAATGGAAAAAGACGGATGACATTATCAAGTGTTATTAAAATGAAATATCTCCCATCATGGGGTCAAAAAATTAAAAAAACTTCTGATTAATGTGAAAATATAGTATAAAATTCCTTGAATCATATGTGATCTATTGAAATCAACCTCACAAAAATTTGATTCCTAGATTTTTCGGTACAATTAAAAGTTTATTTTCGTGTTTATTATCATTTTTTAATAATGGGAAAATCACGTGTGTAGGGGTCAAAACCAACCAAAAAAGCTTCTATTAACATTAACTATTATTAAAATGATATTTAAGTCATTTAAATCTATAGAAATCATTAGAACATGGATTGGATACCTGAATTTCTAATTATGGTCAAAAGTAGCATTTATCCCTCGGATTTGGAGTTAAGTGAAAAATCACATAAAATTATCCAATACCAAGAAAGTGCACTTTTATTGACATGAAATCATTGGATAAAAATCACCAAGACATTTTTTATCTATAAAAATCAACTCTGCATCCATCGGATTCTTGTGTCACTCGGTATAATGGAAATTGATGGATAACATTATCTAGTGTTATTAAAATGACATATCTCCTATCATGGGGTCAAAAATGAGAAAACAAAATATGATTTATGTGAAAATATAGGAGAAAAATCCTCAAATAATATGTGATCTATTGGAATCAAATGCACATTAATATGATTCTTGGATTGGTCGATACAATTAAAAGTTCATTTTCATATTTATTATCATTTTTTTAATAATGGTAAAATCATGTCTACGGGGGTCAAAACAAACAAAAGAGGTCTAATTAATATGAATTATTAAGACAATGATCATTAAGTCATTTAAAATCTATAGTAATCATCAACATGTGGATCAGATACCTGAATTTCTCAGTATGATTGAAAGTGTCATTCATCCCTCAAATTTAGAGTTAAATGAAAAATCATGTAAAAGGGAAAAATACCAATAAAACACACTTGGATTGACATAAAATCATGGTATAATGATCACTAATACATTTTTGATCTATAGGAATCAACTCTACATCTATCAAATGATCATATTTCCTGGTATGATAAAAAATGATGGATAGTGTCGTCTAGTGTTATTAAAATGACATATATCCCATCATGGGGTCAAAAATAAGAAAAAAAATTCTAATTAATGTTAAAATATAAGAGAAAATTCCTCAAATCATATGTGATCTATTGTAATCAACGTCACATCAATCTGATACTTGGATTGGTTGGTACAATTAAATTTTCATTTTCACATTTATTATCATTTTTGTAATAATGGGAACATCTTGTGTGTAGGGGTCAAAATTGACCAAAAAAGCTCTGATTGACATGAAATATTAGTAAGATGATCGTTAATTCATTTAGAATATATATGAATAATCTTCATGTGTACTAGATAGCTGAATTTATTGGCATGATTGAAAGTGGCATTTGTTCCTCAGATTTGGAGTTAATTAACAAATCACATAAAAGGGAAAAATACCAAGAAAAATCATTCGGATTATCATGAAATCATGGGATAACAATCACTGGGTTGATTTTTATCTATAGGAATCAATTCTACATCCATTGGATTCTCATGTCACCTGATATGATGAAAATGACAGATAACATTGTCTAGTGTTATTAAAATAACATACCTCCCGTTAGGGGGTCATGAATGAGAAAACGAATTTTTATTGACATGAAAATATAGGAGATAATTCCTCAAATCATATGTAATCTATTGGAAGAAATTTTACATCAATATGATCCTTTTATTTGTTAATACAATTAAAATATGATTTTCACATTTTTATCATTTTTGAAATAATGGGGAAATCATGTGTGTAGGGGTCAAAATGACCAAATGAGCTCTAGTTGACATGAAATATTAGGATAGTGATATTTAATTCATTTAAAATCTATAGAAATGATCATCATATGTATCAGATACCTTAATAGCTCGGTATGATCAAAATGAAGTTTTTTCCTCATATTTGGAGTTATGTGGAAAATCACATAAAAGGGGTCAATATTTAGAAAAAAAAACTTATATCAACATGAAATCATGGGATAATGATCATAAAGTCTTTTTTGACCTATGGTAATCAATGCCACATCCATCAGATTCTCATGTCACCTGGTATGATGGAAAATAACAAGTAATGTTGTTTAGTGTGATTAAAATGATATATCTCTCATCAGAGGTTAAAAATGAGAAAACAGATTATAATTGATGTGAAAAGATATGATAACATTACTAAAGTAATATGTGGCCTATTAGAATCAATATTACATTAATCTGATGCTTGGATTTATTATTATATGGTAAACATGGTTTTCAACTTTTAATAGTCATTGCTTAATTGATAAATATTGTAAACTGATATTTCAGATTATCTTTGCATCATTTCTGTATTTATGATGCTTTCTGTATGTAACAGTACATGTAATGTTTTTATTAGTATATATATATATTAACTGAATAAATTTTATTAATGATAAAAATATTAATTTGTATTTTATTTCTTTTAATTTTTTTTGTATCTTATCAGTAGGTTGATTGAAATAGAAGATTGAAAGGATCGGTAGTTATTTATATCTTTGGTTTTGTCTGGATGTCTATCCTTTATTTTCTATTTTTGTTATTTACTGGCTGTTTTTTATTTTTTTATTTGGAGGCTATAAAATGTAAAAAAAATTAAAAATAATCTTCATGTTAGTGACTTCCATAGGCGTTCGGTAATGATTTTATTTTTGGAGAGCATTAGCGACTGCCTCTGGTAGTCACTATATATTTATATGTTTTGATTTCTTTTAGTGATCTCTAATTATCTTCCCATCAACTACCATTGTGGTCATCGGGTAATGCTTATATATACTTCTCTTGGTAGTTCTTATTTCCCTTTAGCAAGGGTCCAGCTGCGACCACCAAAAACAGTGGTCGCTAAAAGTAAATCCTTAGCTTAACAAGGATAGAAATCCTAGTGGTGGGGAAATTTTAACATACCTGGTTTTAGTTACATTACCCTTTTATTATTTATTTTGAGGTTATATAATACATGAGTTGAGTTTTTGGAGTTTCTGGATGGTTTTGATGTGTTTGGGAAGTGTTTCTAAGGGTGCATGGTTTGAGAGTGATTAGTGGAAACCATGCAGTTTTCTCTAAGAAACCATGTGATAGGCTTATAAGGGAAGGATGGTGAACATGGATAGCACATGTTTTTTCAAAACCATGTTAGAGTAAGGAGAAACTATGAAAGTGGATATATTAAAAAAATCATGATTAGTGCATGGTTTGTCAAATTGTGTGAACCATCCAAGAAAGGGGTGGTTTGGAGGCAGTAGCATGCGCATAGTTAGTGCATGGTTTTCCAAATTGTGTGGACTAACCATGTGTCATGAATTTAATACATTGATAATTAGAGTTTAACTCATTTTTAACTCTTGAAACCCTCATTTTCACCTCTCCCCTTAGGCTCTTGAAATCCAAATCTCTCCTAAGCGTTTTTTGTGGTTCCCTTTAATACTAAAGCTAGTTTTGATGGATCTAAGTGCGTTGGATCTCCAAAATCAACAAGAATTCTATGTTTTATCCCTTTCTCCTTAGATATATTTATCTCCTCTCATAGATAATGTTATATCTAATCTATTATGGATATATTTATGATCTATTATGTGTTTGGATGATATCTTTATTAGATCTAGAGGTTTCTTTGTGATTCTCTCCTTTTTCATCACATGTTGATAGGTAGGTGGATTCTCTATCTTATCCAATTATTCTAGAATTAAAAGTCTTAGTTTTATTAAATGTATTGATTTTATTTTCAAAGGAAATATTGGATGATTTCTTAAAGGAAACCCTTTTAGTTTATTATTTGGGAACATGGGAATTTGAATGGATTTTGGAAAATCTCTTTGATTTATGGTTTTAATTTATGGTTTTTTTAATGTAAGAAAGATGCTCTATGAAATGTTTTAAAATGAAGGATTGATTATATGGAATTAACTGATCGGATAACTTAGTAGACATGGTTGGTTTGAGTTCATTTTCATGGGACATGGAATTACATAAGGGGTGTGGTGCCTGACTAGAGGAACCTGGTTAATGGTCACCTAGTGAAGACTTGGTGGATTGGAGAGTAACCGCTCATAATTACAGAACTATCACATGGAATGAATTTTTGTGTGATTGGATGGGTGTGGTTTGGATATTCCAAGTGATTTTAATTTAAATTGATATACCGCTTTGATTTTCTTCTCACTGATTACATTATATATTTATTTTGAACTATGATCTAATGTTTTCTTGACCTTGTGGTGTGAGTTGGGAAGTCTCTTGGGGAAATCCTAATGAGTGTGATTACTCACCCCTACATATTCACTTTGGTGCTTATGAACATTTAATTCTTCATGACATGGGTAAATAATATTTCTCATATTTCTCTAGTAGAAAATTATTATGCTACTTCCTTGGGATGGTTTTTGGAGCTTAGAGTTTCTCTTATGGGTTGGTTGGAGTGATTCCAAATCAGTTTTGTTGTGGTGGGATATCCTTTGGTTTTATTAAGTCTCCTTATTATACTTTCTCACTCCTACTTTGATATTATTGTTTTATTGGTTTTTCTTTTGAGTTTTATTGCTTGTACTCATGTATTATATAGTTGGTTTGGTTATTTTTATTTTTTCTTGGAAGGTTGCATTGTTTATAAAGATAAAATCATCCATCAATGTTTAGGTAATAACATGGAATTTATTTTCATACTTTAGTTTCTTGGGGACATTACCTAATTTTATTATCACCTCCGACCTGACTCAAGACAATGGGTTGGGCAAGGATAGTAAAGATTGGTAGAATTTGATGATCTTCGCATGTAAAGGTAACTCCCATTTTTGATTATATATGTAAGGGTAGTTTAATGTTTCATAAGGGTCAGGTATAAACTGGAATGCCTACTTAAAAGTAAGTAGAATTTTGCGTAGGGGTTAATACCTCCTATATAAAGGTGAAGCGGCTAATTCAGGAGCTATGTAAAATTAATTTCAACTCTATCCATGTAAGATTAATTCATGTAAGGGTTTTTTTTCTTTGTAAGGATGAAGATTACTAACCAAATATCTATGAGATGAGTTTCAATAATAAATTGAAATCTCAAACTTAATATAGATGATGTCAAATGAGGTGTTATTTAATGAAAATATATATCATGATAATTCACATAGTGACTCAGACTGATTTATGAATATGAAATTGGATGTATTTTTGGAATTATCCCAAGTTGAAAATAGAGTTTTCATGACCACAATATATGCATGAATTCATTCATATAATTATAGGAGATTAATATTAAGTGAGTTTCATGGAGATAATATGAATGTGCGAGCTATGAAATAATAGTTCCTACATAAAGAAGTTAGAATTATCCACAATTCTTTCATCACGGGGATAAATCCATGATTACAACATTCTTTTATATTGTCATATGTAGTTGAAATTCATGCATTGTTGAGGATGTATAGGTTCGAAGCCATTAATGAGGAAAAATTATAATATTTAAAAAGGGAGAAGAATTGAATAGCTTTGTTTTTTGAATAAATATGTCATGTCTTCTGCTACAGCATACATGCATAAATATTTATTTATGCACTTAATTTCATGGAGTAGTTTTGAAGAATGAAAAACCAGTGAAACCTACTACACATGAGATGAAATTATAATTTATGAAGAAGTTTAATGGAGAGAATATGTTTTTTATAGACATTAAAATAGGAATTTAGGAGTTTTTAAATTACAAAAATTATTGTTAATTCAAAACTATGCATTCATGAGGTTCTATGAATATTGATAAAGAAGAAACTAAAGAATATCTAGGGTTTTTTGTGTGGAACTGAGGAAGAGGAAGGAGTGAGAAGTAGTAGAAGAAGAATTGGTCGAGTTGGATTTCAAGTTTAGAGAAGAATAAAGTGTTGTTCATATCAGTTTGCACAAGAAATAAGATGAATGAGAGGTTTGTGTTTTTGCAAGTAGTGTGAAGAAGAAGGAAGAGGTTGTGTGTGAACCACTATGCATAAAAAATAATATAAAGTTTTTTTGTCATGTTTTTGTTCGAGTAAGATAATAATAATAAGAATAATAGTATTAGAGGTGGAACATCAACAATAATTCATAATTCATAATTGGTGTAGAATCTCCTGTTGTTGTCCCTACATGTCATTGTAAAGGTATGGTATTCACCAAACCAAGTAGTGTGGGATTCACATTCAAATTTAGTTGGTATACAATAGTGTAATTCTCATAGGGTTTTATTAGTGGTTTGTGTGACCTCGAGTTTTACCAAATCATGCTAAGGATTACTCTTCTTATAATGAGTGGTGAACCTTATAAATTGGTGTGCCTATTGTGTGTATGTTTGGTTGTGATACAAAAAATAATGAAAGAGAAAAATGAGAACAAGAGAACCACTCACCTAACAGTGATAGAGGTGAAAGAAATGGGATAAAAAAGTTTAAAGTATAATCATGAAAAAAATTAGTCTTGGCGATGGTTTATTAGTATCGGTTCTAATAACCAACATGAAATATATCATATTTAAATAATTATAATATAGGGGTGGTTTAATATAATCGCCTATATATTTTTTATTTTAAAATTTATAGGCGGTTTTCCTTAAACCGCCACTAAAACTTTTAAAAACCTAATTTTGACCCCCCACCCCCACCCAGATCCCCTTGGCCCTAACCCACCCCCTCCCACTCTCCTCAATGACCCCCAACCCTGATACCCCTGTTCCCAATAGAAATTATCATAAACTTGACCCCCTTCTCCCGATGAATACTATCGTGACCCCACCCCACCCCCCACCCCCCCTTCTGGTGACCATCAGGACCCTAATCCCCCTTCCGACTACCATTGTGACCCTGACTCCCCTTCTGGAAACTGTCGTGACCCTGACCCCCCTATCAGCAACCACCACGACCCAGAACCCCTTGTTCCTAATGATGGTCACCCCCCCCCCCCCAATCCTTGACGAGGACCTCACAATGACACCTCACTCCTTTACGGTGACTCCCAAAGGCCTCTTTTCCCATTTTTTCGCTGATTGTGACCCCTGACATCATTGAAGGTACGATTTATTGAATTTTTATAAGGATTTTAATTAAATTATATAAATATATATGTAATTGAGTGTTTTTTATATTTTTAATATTATATTGAGTCATTTTTATGTTTAATTTGTGTTATATTGAATCCAGAGCCTTCCCTGGTCAATGACGAAGTTGGGTGATGTTTAATTTTGATTGTACATGTTTTATTAAACATTTATATCTGTATATCTAAATTTATAGTGAGAAGAGTGAAAATAAAATACCTATGGATAAAAGTTATATTAATTTACCTCAAAACACACCTTAGTATTCCAAGGGTTTAGAATGATTTTTAGATTATGCAATTTCAAACTGATCAGTGGATGGTAGAATAAAATTTCCATGTCCTGATTATAAATTCAAGCAATGGTTGAATAGAAGGTATATGATCATTTGGTATTGAAATAATTTCTATCTTGATATGTATGTTAGATTTTTTATGGTGAATCAAATTTTATGGAAAGTTAAAATAATTTCAGTCATATAAATGAAATATAAAGTGACCCACCATAGGAGAATTCAGTTTAGAAATTGATAAATGATGCATTTGGTTTTGTAGGATAAAATTTCCAAGATTTTAATGGATCAGTAAAACCTTAAGTTTATCTTGAGTAGGTTAATATTTCATAGAACTTTAGTGACAAAATAAAATGAGTTTTATGAATTTGTTAAATACGGACAACAAGAACTATATGAAGGGTGTGTCAAGTATTCGAAGTTAAATTTTCTACTTAAGTTGTATCATATCAAGTGTCTCTGTGAAATTACTAATAAATAAATGTCCATGTTTATAGATTTTATTCATGATTAATTTAGTAAATCTAAGATCCATGCATCATCTATGATATGAAGAAAGTCATCAACAAACTTGGACTTTATTATACAAAGATACATGCATTCCCTAATGATTGCAAGCTTTACAGGGGAGAAGAGTCCTATAAAGAAGAATTCATAATATTTCATACAATTATATGGAATTTGATGAAAAACAATGAGATTATAAATAAATTCAACCCTAGGAATAAATAGAAGAAGAAAACTCTTACAAAGGTATTGTGTTACTTCCCTCTAAAACTACACTTGTAAAGATTATTCATGTCATCTAAGATTCCATATGACATGAAGTGGAATTCTTAGGATAGTAATGATGGCTTGATGAGACATCCAAAAGATTCAACATCATGGAAGGTGTTTGATTCATTGTATCCATATTTTTCTTCAGATCCTAGGAATGCATGTTTGGGATTGTCTTCTGATGGTTTTAACCCTTTTGGTACTTTAAGTACTAATTATAGCATTTGGACAGATATTTTGATCCCCTATAATCTATCTCCATGGATGTATATGAAGAAAAATTATTTCATTATTTTGATGATTATTCATGGAAATAAAATTCCTGGAAATTACATTGATGTATACCTTCATCCTTTAATCAAAAAAATGTGAGACTTATGGGATGATGGAATGGAATCTTATGATGTTTCAATGAGAAAAATATTCAAAATGCATATTTCTTTAATGTAGACAATTATTGAATTTCTTGGACTAGGAAATTTATCCCGTTGAAACACTCATATTGTTTTGGATTGTCTAATTTGTAATCTTGATTTTAAACCTCAACTATTACCTCATTATAGAAAATGGTTTTCAATGTGTCATCATTGATTTCTTGATGCTTCTCATAAATTTAGGTTTAAAAAACACAATTCAATGGAGATATTGAATTGAGAAATCCACTGAAGGTGTTATCAGATTCAAAAATCTTGGGAAAATTAATGAATTTCACTGAAGAATTTGGAAAATTTAATCTGTTTATAGAAGGGGGAAAGGGTACGAGGTATAGTATCTGAATCAACAGGAACACAAAAATGGAAGCAAAAGAGTATATTTTTCAAAATTCCTTATTGGGAGATTAATTTGATACGTTATAATCTTGACATAATTCATATTAAGAAGAACATATATGATAATTTAATTTTTACAGTACTTAATTAACAGGGTAAATCTAAGGATCACCTTAATGCTCTTAAGGTTTTGAATTAAATTAATATAAAGCATGGTTTGTGGGAAAATGAGAATGGAAAGTATCCTTCATCTATTTTTACTTTGAAAAATAATGAGAAAGGCATATTCCTTCAAACTTTAAATAATATAAAGGTGTTATATGGATATTCAAGTAACATATCAAGGTGAGCTGACTTAAAACATCAAAATTTATATGGATTGAAAATTCATGAATCAAATATTTTGATAGAGTAGTATTTGTCGTTGGCATTGCATAATACATTACCTGGAAAAGTGATTGTGGTTCTAGTTGAGTGTGTACCCTTTTCAAAGATATTTTCAGAAAAACTCTAATTCTAATTGACCTTGATAAAATTCAAGAAATAATTTAGTAGTCACTTTGTAATTTGGATATTTTATTCCCCCTTCATATAAATAATTCATTTAAATGTTCATTTGGTTAAAGAAGCTAAACTTGGTGGACTGGAGCACTATTGATGGATATATCCAATTGAGAGGTGCATTGATATTATTTTTATTTTCATTGGTGAATTAAATTTTATCAAATCATTGTGTAAAATATTTTAATATGTTTCTTATTTTTTCATGAGGTACTTAGGTCATTTTGAAATTAAATGTGAGGAATAAAGATCAACCAAAATAATCTATTGTTAAAGGTTACATAGCCGAAGAGTGCTTGTGTAGGACCACGGGACACCCTAAGATGGGAGGGGTGAATCAAGGTGTCAAATTTTTCTTTTTAAAGTTGTGGATCTTGTTCCCACGTTGGTAGGAACTAGTTAAACCTGTATGAAGGATATGATCAGCAATGAAACATTCACATGCAAAGAGATGACATAGCAATTTTTACTTGGTTCACCACTAAGGGCTACGTCCAAGGAGCATATGCCGACAAGTTTTCGGTTGTACCAAATTCCACTAATCTTCACTAGCTATGGATTACAAAGGTTTAGGAACAGTCACTCTGTCCCAGGCTTACTTCCTTTACCAAAGTTCAGGGATAGCTCACTGCATCCCTCGGGTCACTCCCATTGACTCCTCATGCCTCTCTGCCTTTGGTGAAGTCACACTCAGTTTATAGATGTGAAGGTCTCTTTAATAGATTTGCATGGAAGACTTTGTCTCCTGTTCAGCAAGAGACAATGCTTGCATCAGAGTACTGAGTTGATGCTCTTTTGTATTCAATCTTCTTCTTTAATGCAATAACTGAATGCACTAAATCTTCTTCTTCTCTTCCTTTGATTCTCAATACTAACACCTGAGTGTATTGATATATTCCCCTCTATCTGTGCATATCTGAGTTTAGTTTCATGAACTATTCTCCTTCTCTTCGCAAATCACAACGAGGATGTTAAACACCAGTCATGTGTGTGTGGTACCACTTCTCTTTATAAAACCAAATTGTTCATTGTTCTTCCGTCTTCTCAAATGAATACACTATATATTAAACTGAAGGTACCGAGCAATATTTTAGCTTTCATGCAGCTCCAACAAGACGGGTGTACTCCAACAGCACCTGGCGCTCTTCTCCAAGCCCGGCGCACAAGTCCCAATATGGAACGCAAGTCTTCGGCGTGCAAATCCAAACTGGCACGTAGGTATTACCAAACCACCTGTGCGACACCGTCTACTTCAACTTCAAACTTGCGTGGCTCACTTCCTTTCTCTCCCAAACTGCCTTGGGCGCACAGCCAACAACTGGCGCGCAACTTCTACCTGCGCGACCACACACCACTTGCACGACCACCACACATGCATGACGAGAGCTCTGGTTTTCTTCTAATTTTTGAGCTCATCCTGAATGAGGAGGGGTCGACCTGTGTTTATAGGAATTTTGACTGTCTGTGTGTCGGCATGCAAGTCTCCCCTCAGCGCGCAAGTCTCGGCGCGCAGGTCCAACCACCAAAGCCTCTATCACGCTACTCACTTGAGCGAACACACCAATACTTGTGTGACCCTCTTTCCTTTTCCATATTTTGAAGTTCTGAGTTTGGAAAAGAACAGGCACGCAAGTTTCCAATCCTCCAAGGCACTAGCACGCAAGTCCTTTTTCGGCGTGCAGGTCACTTGCGCGACCAACCCAAAACTTGTGCAGCCCTTATCCCTTTGCCATTTTTCTATGTTCTGATCTTGAAAAACACTAGGTGCGTAAGTTCCCTCTCCTTCAAGTACACGGCGCGCAAGTCCCTTTGCCAAAATCCATTTTTCTACATTTGTCAATTTTTAAGCCTAAAAATTTGGCAAACACTGGAAAACGGTGCCACCTTAAACTATTCTTTTGTGCCGCCTCCAGGTGGTCTATTCCCTTGTCATTTCTCTCTTCACTACTTCCCATAACCATTATTCAGGTTTCATCATGAACTCTGCTATCGTGATATATATCCTTTGATAGATCAGCATTATCATGGTCATCTCATAATTCCAATCCCTTGCACTTTGTCTTCTTCTTCAACCATTATTCTCTAATTCTTCATCCTCAGATGGGTTATACCTCACCATTCTTCACTGTTGTAAAAAATGTGTCACCTTTGACACATGTTCTCTGAATTTTTGATCAGTACAACAATCATCTGAATTTCTATTCCTCCATTTCATTGGATTACTTCTTGATCTCCTTCATTTTGATCTTCATTGACAAATATTGACAAAAAATACAAACTTATACACAAAGTGGTTCCAACAATCTCCCCCTTTGTATTTTGTTGTCAATACCTTATAGATCTTATGAAATGAATTCGTCAATGTGAAAATTAGAATCTTCTCTTCAATCAAATTTTCTTTTCAAACTTTCATTTCACTTTCTCTCCCCCTTATTGACAAGAAATATAAAGCTCATGGTGAGGAGGGTATCAATCCATACTTAAGCAATGTTTCATTAATCATTTCACTCTAAGTCTACTTGAGAAATGCTCGATGTTGAAAACAAGAGGATTTGATTTAGACAACAAGGTTGTCCATTTTTCATAGATCATGATACCATATGAGATGAGAACTAATGTATTTTGTCTTCAAGGGTTTACCACTTTAATTTCATGCTAAAGAGATCAAATGTGATAGGGAATAATCAACCTGAAACTCCTACACTCACATCAGCAAGAAGATCAAAAACATTCAAGTGTAATTGGCAGGATAAGTGGCCTTGGGGCACTTCCATTCTTCTTATGTCACTGATCAATTCAGTTACTCCCCCTTTGTAGAATGATCTTTGTTCTGAGTAACCAAGGGATAGAGATTGAGAAATGACATACCTTCTCCAATGACATGTTCTTCATGAAATTTATAGAGTAACTGCATTTGATACCAGCTGGAGTTGATATTGATTGAAACAGTGATTTTGGAAGCTTCTTCATTTTTCTCCTCCTCAAGGGAAACACTACTCATCATATTCATCAAGAATGATCCTTCATCATCTTAATCTTTGAATATTAATTTAAGAATCATCCAAGGATGGAAACTCCTTCAGCTTAGCTATCAAGAGTTGACAGCATTCACTAATTCTTAGGTTCTCCCCATGAGAGCATGTTTCACCTTCAATTCCCTGCATTATTAGAACAAATACAATACACAAATGATTAAGGGAATAAGGTGGTTCCTCCTTGCATCATCAATATGAGCTGCATGGTTGAGGTGATTTTCTCAACCAAGTTCCTCTGTTCACTCCAGTCTTCATGCCTACACATTTGAACATATGTTCGGATATGTGTTGAAGTGGCATGGCTCTCTTCACATTCTCTTCTTCTTTGTGTGGAGAATTTTTATGCTTAATAACCCTCTTTAATGATACATTCTTACTCCTTTTGAGGACTGCTTCTTGATCCGGTATTAAGGTTAGACAGCCTTTTGCAATGTGACCAAATTTCATGCATCTCTCACACAAAACTTCTTTGACACGTGTGTTTCTATTGGTTTGGAATCTCTCATGCACTCTGTCTTCATCACGTGAAAGTTTTTCTTTTCCTTTATCACCAGTCTTGTCCTTTTCATCTTCAAGTTTCCTCATTCTTTTCAAATCTTCTGGCCAGATGACCAATATGTCATTTGGAACTGTTGCAACTGGTTTGGATCTTCCACATGGTTTCATCTAAGTTTCATCCCACTTAGTTTTTCTTTTGGACGAATGACCCTTCAATTTCATGGATCTAAAATCCTGGGTCTTCTCAGCTTCCCTACATGAGATCTTCTTGATAAAATGTGTGTTCACAATATTCTTCTGATTTCTTCCCATGGTACTTTCTTCATGCTTAAACGGCATCAGAGGTCTTCTTTTCTTATCAGTAGTGAAATCATGTTGAGATGGGCATGTACATACCTTGTGACCACTATCGTTTCATACATCACAGATGTTATCAAGAATTCCAAATATGTTTGTTGAAAATAGATGCTTCAGGACCTGCAGATGTTGCTTCTTCTTCTCTGAAATTCTTCCCTTTGATATAGGATTTCTTTGTTCTTTTTCATGAAAGGTATTGTACCAACAATCTAGTGCATAATGCCCAAATCTGTTGCAGCACCAACATTGACCCACAAATCTTTTCTTCTATGTATCTTCTATATGAGGTTTTTGGGCCTTTATCTTAATTTTTTGTGGTCAATTTGAGGAACCAAATTCCTTATTTTTCTTCCCATCCACCCTAGCCATGGTGGTAGGTTTCTTCTCCTCACCTTTCCTCATCCATATTTTTTTAGAATTTTTCTTCCAGCCTGCACTGATTGTGGGAATGTATTTAGAAACCTGAGTACAAGATGGTTTGGATGGTACCTTCACATTCTCAGTTTCTTATGATATATCAATGAGTGAATTCATGATCTTCTTATCATATGTGGGAGGTCTCTTGGCTTTAGCATCCTCTAGTGTGCATTGAATAGCAACAGATGTTTTTTCTTGAGATGGATAATCACGAGTTGTCATAATCTTCTTTTCACATGTTGGAGGTATTTCAGCTTTAGTATCCTCCAATGAGCATTGAGTACCAGCAGCAACTGATTCTGTTTCATTCTTTTGTGAATTCTCAATATGTGTTTTCTCAAGATTTGTCAGTTGGGCTTCCAATTTTTGACTTTCAATATTGAGGATGATCTCCTAATCTTCAATCATGATCATATTCTCTTCACAAGTCTTCTTCAATCATTCAACTTCATCTTCATGCTTCTTAAATTTGTTTTGTGACAAAGAGTCAAGTTCCTTGAATCTCTTGGAAGTTTCTTCCAAAAAAAAACTCTTGACATTAGTGCTCTTTTTCAGCTCAACTTCAAGCGCATGGATCTTTTCATTTAGAGTCTTATTGACTCTCTCTTTTTCTTCAAAGAATTTAATATATTTGGTGAGATTTAAGAATTCTAGAACTTTTACTTCCAATACCTTTTCCAAATTATTAGCTTCCCTTTCCAATCGGTTGATCTCAACCTACATGCATTGAAATATTCTAAAAACAGGAGAAACTCTTCCTTCAGTAATATCACATAGATAGGTTATTAATTTCTCCTGATCACTTGTGATAGAAGTGTCTTCCATTCCTATGGTAGAATCATTATCCACCTACTCGATACTTTCCAATCCTGATATTTCTTAATTATTGGAAGGGCATGGAGAACCAGACACTGCATCTCGTTTGGATATGAGTGACTTCTTCAACTGCTTCTTCTCTTTCGTTTTCCTGTTTGTCATAGTCTTGATGGATGAAGGCTGCTGCTCAGAAATGACTGGATCTTAATCAAGATTACACTTCATTGTTGACTTTATGAAAGAACCACAAATCCTCTTCAGAATAGAATTACTGTAGAGTATCCAACAAACGTGAACCTCCCTCTGATACCACTTGTAGGACCCTGGGACACCTTGAGAGGGGAGGGTTGAATCAAGGTGTCAACTTTTTCTTTTTAAAGTTGTGGATCTTGTTCCCACGTTGGTAGGAACTAGTTAAACTTGTATGAAGGATGTGATCATCAATAAAACATTCACAAAGAAAGAGATGACACGGAAATTTTTACTTGGTTCACCACTAAGGGCTACGTCCAAGGAGCATACGCTGAAAAGTTTTCAGTCGTACCAAATTCCACTAATCTTCACTAGCTGTGGATTACAATGGTTTGGGAAAAGTCACTCTGTCCCAGGCTCACTTCCTTTACAAAAGTTCAGGGATAGCTCACTACATCCCTCGGGTCACTCCCGTTGACTCCCCCTGCCTCACTGCCTTTGGTGAAGTCACACTCAGTTTATAGACATTAAGGTCTCTTCAATAGATTTTCATTGAAGACTTTGTCTCCTATTCAGCATGAGACAATGCTTGCATCACAGTACTGAGTTGATGCACTTTTGTATTCAATATTCTTCTTTAGTGCAATAACTAAATGCACTAAATCTTCTTCTTCTCTTCCTTTGATTCCCAATACTAACACCTGAGTGTATTGATATATTCCCCTATTTCTGTGCAGATCTGAGTTTAGTTGCACGAACCGTTCATCTTCTCTTCGCAAAGAACAACAAGGATGTTAAACACCAGTCATGTGTGTGTGGTACCACTTCTCTTCATAAAACCAAATTTTTCACTGTTCTTCTGTCTTCACAAATGAATACACCATCTGTTGCACTAAAGGTATTGAGCAATCTTTCATATTTCATGCAGCTCCAAAAAGACGGGCATACTCCAACAGCACCTGGCGCTCTTCTCCAATCCTGGTGCGCAAGTCCCAATATAGCGCACAAGTCTTCGGCGTGCAAGTCCAAACTGGCACACAGGTATTACCAAACCACCTATGTGACACCACCTAATTCAACTTCAAACTTGTGCGACTCACTTCCTTTCTCTCCCAAACCGCCTTGGGCGCGCAACCAACAACCCGCGTGCAAATTCTACCTGTGCGACCACACACCACTTGCGCGACCACCACACCTGCATGGAGAGAGCTCTGATTTTCTTCTATGTGTTGAGCTCGTCCTGAATGAGGAGGGGTTGACCTGTATTTATAGTCATTTTGACAGTCTGCGCATCGGTGCGCAAGTCTCCCCTCGACGTGCAAGTCTCAGTGCGCAGGTCCAACCGCCCAAACCTCTATCGCACTACTCACTTGCGTGACCACACCAATACTTGTGTGACCCTCTTTCCTTTGCCATAATTTGAAGTTCTGAGTTTGAAAAACAACAGGCGCACAAGTTTCCAATCCTCCAAGGCACTGGCACGCAAGTCCTTTTTCGGCGCGCAGGTCACTTGCGCGACCAACCCAAAACTTGCGCGACCCTTATCCCTTTGCCATTTTTTCATGTTTTGATCTTGAAAAACCCTAGGCGCGCAAGTTACTTCTCTTTCAAGTAAACGGCGTTCAAGTCCCTTTGCCAAAAACCATTTTTCTTCATTTGTCAATTTTCAGGCCCAAAAATTTGGCAAACACTGGAAAACGGCACCACCTTAAACTGTTCTTTTGTGCCACCTCCAGATGGTCTCTTCCCTTGTCATTTCTCTCTTCACTGCTTCCCATAACCATTATTCATCATTCATCACGAGCTCTGCTGTCGTGATATATATCCTTTGATAGATCAACATTAGCATGGTCATCTCATAATTCCAATCCCTTGCACTTTGTCTTCTTCTTCAACCGTCAGTCTCTACTTCTTCATCCTCAGATGGATTATACCTCATCATTCTTCACTATTGTAAAAAATGTGTCACCTTTGACACATGTTCTCTGAATTTATGATCAGTACAACAATCATCTGAATTTCCATTCCTCCATTTCGTTGGAGTGCTTCTTGATCTCCTTCATTTTGATCTTCATTGACAACTATTGACAACAAATACAACCTTATACACAAAGTGGTTCCAATAGCTTGACCTTCTATTTTAGATATTTGGATGGGATTAAGACTATATTCAATCATGTTGGGTGTGTTGATGACATTTCCACTAATTCTCATTCTGAAAACAAATCATCAGTATTTCCAACTATTAGATGACCAATTGAAAAGGGGTTAAATTTTACACTGACTGAATTGGATTTTCTACAAGTGCATAGATATGTGCTAATTAATAGTATTATTGAGGATCCATTTATTAATGAATATTGATTTCAAACGAAGAGTGGACTAAGGGTTCAAGCTCAAAATGAGATGGAATTAACAAAAACTATTAATAAGAAGATTGTCGAATGGTTAGCTCATCGTGTAAGTATATACTCATATTCATAATATTGTCGTGTAGTTATTTTTTATATATTAAAATAAACACCTTAAATATTCTTTTATAGATAATGAATTTTGATAATCAAGCTAAAATATCAAATGATTTGAAGTTTTTGGATTGAGGCTCTTAGGCGAGCTAAGATATTCGATGCCTACAATATTCATGGATTCAGATTTCATACAATTCATCATAAAGAAGAATTAAAAACTCAAAATAGTGGTGTATTTATAATTTCAGATGTGGGATACTATGGAAAGATGAATGATATGATTTAATTAAACTATCATGGTTAGTTTTCAGTTATCTTATTCAGATAAAAGTTAGTCAACATTGATAGGGTTATAATGAAAGATTCGTTACATTTTACTTCTGCCAGCTTCTTTCACTTGATCCATACCGGTGAGTGTGTAGAGCATGATCCATTTATCTTGGCTTCACAAGTTAAGATGTTTTATTATGTGGTTGATTAAATAAAAGAAGGTTGGAGTGTTTTTTTACACTTAAATAAAAGTGACTTATATGATATGGGTGATGAAGATCAATTAGTACTTTGTGATAGTGAACCTCATCAACCAGAAAACATTAAACGGTTTTTTCCTTACAATATCGAAACAATAGACGTTGCAAGATAGGGTGAAAATGAAGAACTCATCACAATGGAGGTTGATAATAATGAATACAATGAATATGAAGATAATTAAATGTATAAATTGGTAATGAAAATATATGACAATTTCTCACTGATAAGTGTACATATATAAATTGTTCTATTTTTTATTTTTTTTGTAAAAATATTTTAGTTTTGTTTTTTTTTTATATATTTAATATATTTTAACCATTTGAATTACAATAATTTCAAGAATCAAAAAATTTCAAGATCCTAGTCGATTAGTATCTCGAAGCATGCCACCATTACCATTATTTTCAGTAAATCTAAGTGATTCCATTGTACCCAAGACTACTAGTGAGCCAGTTGTTTCCCTAGATGTTATTGGTATCCCACCATCTGATTCACCTCCTACAATGGAGTAGTTGGTCACCCATCCATCTAGGGGATATTGGTGAGTTACCATTACTGGTATGTGTGTCATTATACAAGAAACAATATATTTTATTAATTGTTTAATACATTTATCAAATAGATAAAGATAACAATAAAAGGGATATAAATTTGAACATAGTAGATGTATGGGACCTAAAGGAATTCAAGATTATCATTCCATTTGATGAGTTCAGGGTGCCTATCGGTGAAACTGCTGGAATCTTTGGGTAGATTCTTAGGCAAGTTATTTGTGAGATGGTGATATTTCACATTAATTATAAAGATTAGAGGAATATTCTCACATCTTGGAAAATGAGGTCTTTGATAATCAAGTAAAGTTAATATTAATTTAATATTAATTGATAAGTAATTTAAAATACATGAGTAAATATTTTTAATTTACTTATAAAGTGTCATGTTTTTTATTTCTAGTTGTTTTTCATTTTTACGTCTCTAACTCCATTTCACACCCATTGACACTGAAAATTTTGGGCAAGAAATTGAGAGATTTTAAATGGAGATTATGACATGAGTTTAATGACACATCTCTAAGCTCACGAAAAATGTATGAGAAAGTTCCTGAAGGCATTTCTCGTGATCAATGGAAGATTTTTTTCGATATTAACATAGATGCATATCATGAGGTGACTGCATAATTTATAGTTTCATAGTAACATAAACACAATAAAATTATATTTTTTTATTAATTTTGCTATTTTTTTAGAAATTATCTAAAAGAATATTGTGAATTGTGAGAAACAATTCATTCCTCATATCCCTGGGTCTCAGAGTTTTTTGAGAAAAAGAATAATTTTGGTTTTTATTTTATCCATTATTATTTATATCATTTTATTATAAGTCAATGTTTTTTCTAACTTGTTTATATTCTTTTATAAAGGCTAATAAATTAGGCCACTTTACTGGATAAACAGATGTGTGGTTTAAAGTGTATAGGAAACCCAATGACTGTTTTGTAAATGGCCCTACCAAAGACATCGGAGTAAGTAATTTTCATTAATATTTCATGTTATTTCATTATTATAAAAATATAATAATGAAAAATATATTATAACAACAAAAAAATCCTTAAACCTAATTAAATGGGGTAGGCTGCATGGATCAAACGATGCCAATTTTATGTCATTTGATACATCTAGTCGGCCCCAATTAATTGGGTTTAAGACTTGTTTGTTGTTATAATTTTTTGATTATTGTGTTTTTATAATAATGAAATAACAATAAATAGTAATGAAAAAATTATTAATTAGATAATATTATGAACTTAAAATATTTTAAAAAATAAATGTCAATATTTTTGTACTAACAGGTTAAAATTCAAGAAGTTTGGGATGCAAACCCTTCACAATCATCATCGATTTCCCAGAATGATGCAGTTGCAATCATTTTATGTAAGGAGAATCATGAACATGTACGGGGGTGGGTTTTGGGCCTACTCCATCATTTTTCTTTGGTATGTCATTGTCATCAGTTACGGTTACACCCATTGGGAGTTTTAGTAGCGTCATTGATCGGGAATCACAAAGATAAATTGTAAGGTTGAAAGAAAAAGTGAAAGAACAAGACTCTTATAGGAAAACACAGGATCGGTGGTGGTTGAAAATGGAAAATTATTTAGTTTCTATATTTCAGTGGATGGTCGGTGTGATCCTCAAGGAAACTTGCAGCCTTATAGCTCATCTATCTGAGGTAAAATCTAAATTCCATAAATCATTCACATATTTTAAAAGAACATATACAACTTCTATAAATAAAACTAAAATGACACTTTTATATTGAAAACACACACTTTGAGTCATACCAATCACATCTTGTTCCTAATTGACATATGGTTGATTCGTACCCATCAAAAATGAATTATGGAACATTATCCTTAAGTTTGAAAACAATCTAAGCTTGTTTTCTTGGTTTTGGCTTAATAAACAGTTTTTAAAGGTACCAAATCCTTTAAAAACATGCGTTGGGGGTTCAAAACCAGGAAAAAGATGTCATATTTCCATGACATCATAGGAAAATGACTGTGGATTGATTTTTGAAATTTAGAAACCAATGGCACATAATTCCGAGTTATGGTTTTCCTATGATACTTGTAAACACGCTTTTAGTGTTTTAAAACACAAAAAAAACATGGGTGATGGTCAAAATTGTAGAAAAGATGCTATATTGATGTAAAATCATTTGGAAACCACCTTGAGATATGTTTGAAGTGTACACAGACAAAACATCAATCTGACATGCGGTGTGGTCGAAATAACTCGGTAAACAGTTTGTAAAGGTACGAAAGCCTTTAAAAACATCTGTTGTGGGGTAAAACTAGGGAAATGACATCATATTACCATGAAATCAGAGGAAAATGACTGTAGATTGATTTTTGAAATATAGGAACCAGCGACCCTTCATTCTCAGTAACAGTTTTCTCAGGATGTTTGTAAACACGTTTTTAGTGTTTTAAAACACTATAACATACATGTAATGGTCAAAACCATATAAAAATACTCATATTGATATGAAATCATGGGAAACCGACTATTGAATTATTTTTGATGTGTATGAATAGACATCACATCAATCTGATGTGCAGTGTGCTCAAAATGTAACAATAAATAGTTTTTAAATATATCAAAGCCTTTAAAAATGTGTGTTAGGAGTTAAAACAAAATAAACGACATCATATGACCATGAAATACGAGGAAAAGGACCATAGATTTATTTTTGAAATGCAAGAACTGACGACACGTCTTTCTGAGTTACGGTTTTCCTCGGATGCTCGTAAACACATTTTTAGTGTTTTAAAACAATAAAATATACATGTAATAGTTAAAAGAATAGAAAACAACCTCATACTAATGTTAAATCATGGAAAACCCACCATTGATTTATTTTTGACATGTAAATGCATAAAACACATCAATCTGACATGTGGTGTGATCAGAATGACTCGGTAAATAGTTTTTAAAGGTACTAAAACTTTTAAAAACGTGTTTTGGTGGTTCAAAACACAAAAAAAATTACATTGGATTGCCATGAAATTAGAGGAAAATGAGTGTAGATTGATTTTTGAAATTTAGGAACTAACTAAACATCATTCTGAGTTACAGTTTTCCTAAGATGCCCATAAACACGTTTTTAGTGTTTTAAAACACTAAAACATGTGTGTAATGGTCAAAAGCATATAAAACGACCTCATATTGATGTTAAATCATGGTAAAACCACTTTTGAGATATTTTTTACATGTACATAAAGAAAATACATCAATTCGACCTGCAGTGTAGTCAGAATGACTCAATAAACAGTTTTTAAAGGTACCAAAGCCTTTAAAAACATGTCATGGGGGTCAAAACTAGGAAAAACATCATGTTTCCATGAAATAATAGGACAATGACCAAGATTTATTTTTTAAATATAGGAACAGATGGAACATCACTCCAAGTTACAGATTTCCCAAGATGCCTGTAAATGCGTTTCTTGTGTTTTAAAATACTAAAACGTGTTTGTAATGGTCAAAAGCATTGAAAACAGCCTCAAATTGATGTGAAATCATAGTAAATCACCTTTGAGTTATTTTTTATGTGTATGCATAGACAACATGTCAATATGACGTGTGGTGTGGTCGGAATGACTCGATAAATAGTTTTTAATGGTATCAAAGCCTTTAAAACATGTGTCGGGGGGTCAAAACTAGGAAAAATATGTCAGATTGTCATGAAATTAGAGTAAAATGATTGTATATTTATTTATGAAATGTACTAAGTGACTGTATGTCATTACAAGTTGTGGTTTTCCCAGAATGCCTGTAAACGTGTTTTTAGTGTTTTAAAACACTAAAACTTGTGTGTAACAGTCAAAACCATAGAAAAAGACCACAGATTGATGATAAATCATGGAAAACCCACCGTTGATTTTTTTTGACGTATACATGCATACAACACGTCAATCTAACGTGCGGTGTAGTCGGAATGACTCGATAAATGGTTTTTAAGGTATTAAAACCTTTAAAAATATGTGTCAAAGGGTCAAAACTAGGAAAACGATGTCAAATTTCCATGAAATCAGTGGAAAATGTCCATAGAATTATTTTTGAAATGTACGAACTGAAGACGTCATTCCGAGTTACGATTTTCCCAGGATACCCATAGACATGTTTTTAGTGTTTTAAAACACTAAAACGTGTCTGTAATGGTAAAACCCATATAAAATGACCTCATATTGACATGAAATAATGGGACAACCACTGTTTATCTACTTTTGACATGTATACACAGACAACATGTCAATCCAACTTGCGGTGTTATCAGAATGACTCGGTAAACAGTTTTTAAAGGTACCAAAGCCTTTAAAAACGTGTTTCGGGAGGTCAAAATAGGAAAACTACATCGTATTTCTATGAAATCATAGGAAAAATACCATAGATTGATTGGTGAAATATAGTAACTGACGAAGCATCATTCTGAGTTACAATTTTCCTGTAATTCCCATAAAAGCGTTTTTAGTGTTTTAAAACACTAACACGTGTATGTAATGATCAAAACCATAGAAAACAATCTTAGATTGATGTGAAATCATGGGACAACCACCATTTAGTTATTTTTGATATATAGGAAATTATTTCATATCAAAGTCTTTAAAAAACATTATTAAGTAAATTTCAAGAAGACTGGACGTTGATTTAAAAATTAATTACATTGTTATATACTTATCCCTTTTCAATTTCATGTGTTGAATAATATCTTAAATAGGTAATTTTATGTTCTCAAAGTGTTTTTATTATAAGTGAAAAATGTCAGCGGTATGCAGGATATTGATCATTCTGATCCATGACATTCTTTAAAAGGAAGTCATGATGGCTCTTAGTTTCTATTGTATGTTTAAATTTTATTAATGATTCTACTATAATTCTGATTTATTATGTTTAGTTTTAATTTATGTCTTATTTTTTATTACAGTTGATGAGATGATGTGGTCATTTCTAGTTTATGAGATGATGTTGAGACATATATATGTAGTGAAAGTCATGGGATGAATGTATATTAGGTATGAGTTGTTGTTGGACATATTTTATATGTATATATTGATGACCAGGGTATGGGTTGACTGAGGTCGTCAGTTGACTGAAGTTATAGTGACTGATGTTATGGTTACTATGGATGTGTGTATATATGAGTGTGGACATATTAGGTATGATGTATCATGTATGCATGATGGGTTTACAATGCATTTCTGTTTTAGTTTATTACATGTGACAGTTCTTATATTTATATTTTTTTATTAAATATTTTTAAAAAAAATTAAGAAAACTATTTAGCGGTGGTTATGTTCATTTTATCTATTTTATTTCCAGGTTAAATTTTTTTAAACACCACTAAATGTTCTAAAAATTACATACAGAAACTACCGCGAAATGATTTCCGACCATAAAATACATGGTGGTGGTTTAAACCGCCGTCAGTAGAAAAAATAACCGCCGCTAATGCCTGCTTTTTTGTAGTGAATTTTGATTTAAAGTCACCAATATTTATTCACCCCCTGTGTGATTCATATCTCAACCGATCCCTTCAAAATTTTATTAAGATATATTTATACTTTTTAAAATCACTAGAAATTTTGATTAGCACCATTTTTTAGAGCTTAAAAAATGCTAATAATTGTGAGTAATAAGTATTAATAAAATTCATTTTTTGTAGCATAATGAACCACTTAATATTTTTCACCACTTAAAATTCTTTTTCACTTGTTAATGCATGACAAGTAATTATCAAATTACACCAAGATCCATAGGGGTGTAGGATAAGGAGATGGGTATGATGATGGAAAGTGATAAGGGAATTATAGGGATTGAATAGAGGAGTTTTGAATATGAGAAGGTGTCGAGTTCATAAAAGAACCCCAAGGGATCCTTTAGAGAGAACACCTTGGGGGTTCCAGTTTCTCTCATTTTGTCATTCTACATGGTATCAAAGGGAAATTAATCTCGAACCCTCCTCCTCCCATTTTATTTTTTTCCCGTCGGCCTCTAGGGTTTCTCCCAGTTGGGGGGAAGTGGTCTCCATGGCCCGCAAGCCCTAGATATCTCCCGCTGCCCCCTGCCAGCTATCTCTCCCAAACGGTGGATCCCTCCCAACCGGCCTATGTCTGGTGGATCTCCCCCATCACCGCTGCCCCCTGGCCGGCCCCTGCGGACTCCTTGCTTTTCCAGGCTCCACCCTCTTTGTGCACTTCCCCTGTGTGACGGGCTCCAGCCATGATGGTCCTACACGTCTCCTACTATGCCCCACCTCCCGATGTGGTTTCCCAAACACCGCCACCTGCTATGATTCCTGTTCGGACCTCGACGGTTCCTCCCTCCTGACGGATCCCTCCCGTCGGACTCCCGCATTGGCTCCTCCCTCCCGCTCACGCCGCTGGATCCATGCCAGATCAAGGGATTCTCCCACTAGATAGCTCCCTCTCGGCTAACGACTCCCACTCAGGATCTTTCTCAGCTGAGTTTCGGCGATCCATCCTCAGCCTCAGAGTCTTGTGGCCCAGCAATTGCGCATGTTCCACCTTCACGCCATGTTCCCCTTTCCCGACGCACCCCTTCCCCTGTGTGACGGATCCAGTAGCGACGACCTCCTTGTGCATCATTTCCCCCTTTTTCGGCAACCACTTTGCGCTATACCTCCATCAGGTCACCCCCTATTCTGTCGGCCTCTCCTGCACGTCAGTCTCCTCGAGTCCCCTCACCGGGCTTCGGTGGCTCCCGACCCGCTGCGCTCCCTTCTCCTGGACCTCCCTTCCTGGCACCTTCCCGACAAAGCCCAGCCTCACCTCCCTTCCTAACAGACCATCCTCTTAGAAACTCCTTCCATACCGGCCTCCTTTGGCAGCCCCACCTCCATGTTGGCCTCCTTCTGTTGACGGTCGGACCAGCCGCCCTCCAACAGATCCGGATCTCCGGCCTCCTCCTGCGGAATCCCCACCTCTCATCGCTAGAATCTTCCCGGCAGCCACCTCCCTATCCTCCGGCACGCCTTCTCACTTCCTCCACTAGGGAGCAGCAGCTCAACCACCTTGGATTCGGGCCCTTTGGCACTGCCAGATCCCCCAACACTTCTGGGGAATCCCCACCTCCAGTCGTCGGCCCCGCAAGTGTGGTTTTCCCGGTGCTAGTGTGGATTTCTCGGCGTCTCATCGACCTGCCCCACTAGTGCGGTATTGCTAGCGCTCCGTCAACCGGCCTAGTCTTTGTGGTTCCTCTGCTGCACTCGTGACAACTTCATCCATTCATCATCCATAAGGGGGAGCAGCGATCGTGAGGGGGAGTAGCAGCCTTGCACCTTTTATCTTTTATTCTGTTTTTTTCTTGTTTTGTAATCAAGATGGGTATGTCTAGCTTGAGGGGGAGTGTTTTCACCTTCTTTCTTTCTTTTTTTTCTTTACATGTTCAAGATAGTTACACCTAGCTTGAGGGGGAGTGTTTGAGTCTACATCCCTCATCGGACTTATGGTCTGCTATGGTCTTAATTGTTCATTATAAAAGAACCCCAAGGGCTCCTTTAGAGAGAACACCTTTGGGGTTTCAGTTTCTCTCATTTTATCATTCTATAGAAGGTGTTGAGTTTATGGTTGTGTTTGTGTTGAATTTTTTGTTAGGTTCCAGTTGTAAGAATAATACCAAGTTATTATTATTCATATTTGAAAGTGTGATTCCAAATAATTATAAGAAAATGCACAAGTTAAAAATAAACATGGTTATAATCGCATTGATGAAATATATAAAGAAACTATTAAAAATTTCAAATAACACAACATATTTCTTTTCTTGTAACTAAAAATTGGCAAAATGTGGTTTTCAAAAGACGCTTAAGATTGTTCGTATGAAAATGATGTCTATATAGGGAACCTGTTGAATATGTCTGCATGCATTCTGTTGCAATGAAATTAATTCATTCGTTCCATTTATATATTATATTTTCGTTCGGAATGTTTTTTGCATGGCATTACTGCATGGGGTTCTGTTTGCATGTTTATGGTTCGGCCTTGTTTCCCGGTTCACTATGTTTGGACCCGGTTTATTTTTTTTCCTTACTGTTAGTGTGGACCTTCTATGGCTGTTGATTACCATCCATCTGACGGCTTGGATTTGCGCTCGTTGTGTTTCTTCTGGCTAGCCTTGATCCTCTTTGCGATGTGCCTCTCTAGTCGGTCGGTGCCACGTGCCCCATGCGCTGCCTCGCCTCAGTTATTCGAACCGTCCCGATGATCTCTGTCATCCACGCGGCCTCCATCCCGCTGAACTGCCTACTGTCTGTCTGTTGCGCATTAATTGCCTCTCTTTTCTATGTGTGTGGGAGGTGGCTTTAGTTGTGGATTATTCACTCTGGTTCCGTGAGAGATCTCGACGAGCTCGGATCTGCTTCGACTCTGCGAAGAAGAAGGAAGAACTGAACAGGAGCCCTCCGGCACCCGCACTCCCCATTTCCGCAGCACGAGCTACCTCTTGTAACTAGATATCTCTTCCGATGGAGACTCAGTGGCGATCGTCCCGGTATTTGGGTTCTTCTACTGCTACGCTTCAAGGGGGTAACAGTATTTACATTCTTTTATACTTTATCCATGATCGGGTTTGTAGATCTTGGCTCTGTCACGGTTTATTCTTTCTTTGATATGTATGCTACTGTATCCTTTTTGCGTGCGTGCGTGAGTCCATCTAGGAGTAGACAGGGCTGACTCTTCGTGACAGACTTGATCGCTACCACCTAGTTCAGCAAGCTCGGCCTCCTCAGATAGTTTCTCTGGTCCTTTATTTCTGCATTCGAGTCTGTATTGTGTGCATGTGTTCTTTCTTGCTTTCTTAATAAAATAGTTGCCCTAGGTGGTGTTCTGGCCATGCACGTAGGTCCCCTTGGGACTGAAGCACGTTATATATGTTGTTCTTTACTATCTTGAAAAGGTTTGTTCATCTTAAATCACGTCTAAGATCCTTATACCAAAATTATCAAGGTCCAAACTATTTTGTTAATAATACGTTTCTTTAACTGTTCTCCATTTTATAAACCTGTGGATCTTGGCTTCATTAGGGTTAGTATAATTAACCACAACAAGCAGTATCAGAGCCTTATATTTTATTATTATGGGTTCGACGAAATTTGATATTGATAAGTTCGATGGGGAAAATGATTTTAATCTCTGTAGAATTAAGATGACAGCCTTGTTAGATCACAACGACCTTATCAATGCCCCTATTGGCACTAGGAAGAAAATCACCACTACTGCCCCTGATGGACAGGATGCCACCTCATTTGTAGATGTCTCTGAGGAAACCTTGAGGAAAGCCCGTAGTTTAATCCTCTTGTCTTTAGGAGACAAGGTCTTAAGAGAAGTTGCATATGAGTCCTCTACCGCTGGTATTTGGTCTAAATTAGAATCCCTTTATATGACAAAATCCCTTGTTGGTAGACTATATAAAAAAAATGAGATTGTATACATTTAAAATGCGCCCTAGAACTACAGTCAGGATACACATTGATGAATTCAATAAAATATTATTAGACCTATCCAACATTGATATTAAGCTGGATGATGAGGACCAACCCATCATATTTTTAACATAATTAGATGATTCTTTAAACTCTGTTAAAGAATCTATGATGTATGGTAAAGACACATTGACTCTTGAGGAAGTTAAATCTACCTTTCTCTCTAAAGATTTGCAAAGAAAGGGTATTGTAAAAACTGAGGCTGAGGGTTTAAATGTTAGGGACAGAAGTGAGTCAAGAGGCCGAAGTGAGTCAAGGGGTAGAAGCAAAGATAGGGGTCGGTTTAAGAAACATAGGAGCAAGTCTAAAGGAAATTTAATCAAGTGTTTCCAATGTAAACAACCTGGGTACATTAAGAGGAACTGCCCTAATAGGAAGGGTGACTATAAATAAAGTAATAATGACCATTACTTGTTATTTGAAGGCATTGATTATAGTGAAATTTTCTCCCCTGTTGTTAAGCATTCATCCATTCGAATCCTGCTTGAATTTGCTGCCAAATTTGATATGCATGTTGAACAACTCGATGTTAAAAGTGCTTTTTACACGATAACCTAGATGAGACTATTTATATGACACCTCCTGAAGGATTTTCAAATTTTTTTCAAACCTAATCATGTTTGTCTTTTACAGAAGTCCTTGTATGGACTTAAGAAATCTTCGAGACAATGGTATAAAAGGTTTGATTCCTTTATGATTGAAAATAAGTTTTCTAGAAGCGAATTTGATGCATGTGTATACTTTAAGACTATTAAACATGAGCATGTTTATCTTTTATTATACGTTGATGAAATGTTGTTAATCTGCAAAGACATGAGGATTATAAATTCTGTAAATCACCAGTCGAACTGTGCCTTTGAAATGAAATACTTAGGCCATGCAAATCAAATTCTTGGTATGGATATAATTCAGGATAGGAAGGCTAGAACCTTGTATATATCCCAATATGCCTATATTAGGAAGGTATTAAAAAGATACTTGTTTGAACATGTTAAACCTTTTAATATTCCCTTAGGTCAACACCTTAAGTTGTCCTTAAATAAATCACCTAGGAATGAAGATGAGACTGCCTTTATGAATAAGATTCCATATGCAAATATTGTAGGAATTCTCATGTATGCCATGGTCTGTTCCAGACCAGATTCAGCCTTTTCTGTTTGTACTTTGAGTATGTTTATAGGGAACCCTAGTAAGGCACATTGGCATGCTTTAAAATGGTTATTAAGGTATGTTTCCATGTCTGATAAATTGTGCATTAAATATGGCTTGAATACTAATTTTAATTATGACATTGTTGGTTTTGTTGATTCTAACTATGCTGCTAATATTGACACCCGAAAGTCTATCACTGGTTTTGTTTTCCTTGCATATGGAGGACCGCCTCCTGGAAATGAAACATGCAATCAGTGGTTGAACTTTCTACTACTGAGGCAGTGTATATTTCCTTGACAGAAGCTATTAAAGAAGCCATATGGATTAAAGGTTTGCTTTCTGAGTTGTCATTATCTGCTGATAGTATAGTAGTTCACTGTGATAGCTAATCTGCTTTGCATCTATCTAAAAAGTATGTCTTCCATGGTAAATCGAAGCACATAGACATAAGGTTTCATTTTGTTAGGGATATTATAGAATCTGGGAAAGTGAGTGTCACAAAGATACCCACTGGCGATAACCCGGCTGATAGTTTGACTAAGGCTTTTCTTTTATCCAAATTCATGCATTGTCTATGGATTATGAATTTATTCCATATTCTATAATGTAGGTTGTGAGAACAACATCCTTGAATCCCTGAATTTTATTTGATTGCAAGGTAGAGATTTTCTGAATATGTCTGTATGAATTCTGTTGCAATGAAATTAATTCATTTGTTCCATTTATATATTATATTTTCGTTCTGCATGTTTTTTTCATGGCATTACTGCATGGGGTTCTGTTTTCATGTTTACGGTTCAGCCTTGTTTCTCGGTTCACTGTGTTTGGACCCGATTTATTTGTTTTCCTTACAGTTAGCGTGGACCTACTGTGGCCATTGATTACCGTACATCTGACGGATTGGATTTGTGCTCGTTGTGTTTCTTCTGGATGGCCTTGATCTGCTTTGCGATGTGCCTCTCTAGTCGGTCAGTTCTACATGCCCCATGCGCTGGCTCGCCTCGTTTATTCGAACTGTCCCGATGATCTCTGTCGTCCATGCGGCCTCCATCCCGTTGATCCGCTGAACCGCCTGTTGTCTGTCTGTTGCGCATTGATTGTCTCTCTTTTCTCCATGTGTGAGAGGTGGCTTCAGTTGTGGATTATTCACTCTGGTTCTGCGAGAGCTCTCGACGAGCTCAAATCTGCTTCGACTCCGTGAAGAAGAAGGAAGAACTGACTAGGATCCCTCTGGTATCCGCGCTCCCCATTATCGCAGCACGAGCCTCCTCTTGTAACCGGGTATATCTTCCGGTGGAGACTCAGTGGCGATCGTCCCGGTATTTGGTTTCTTCGACGGCTACACTTCAAGTGGGTAATAATATTTACATTCTTTTCTACCGTATCCACGATCTGGTTTGTAGATCTTGGATCTGTTGCGGTTTATTCGTTCTTTGATATGTATGCTACTGTATCCTTCTTGCGTGTGTGCGTGATTCCATCCAAGAGTGGACAGGGTTGACTCTTCATGATAGACTTGATCGCTTCCACCTACTTCAGCAAGCTCGGCCTCCTCGGATAGTTTCTCTAGTCCTTTATTTTTGCATTCGAGTCTGTATTGTGTGCCTGTGTTCTTTCTTGCTTTCTTAATAAAATAGTTGCCATGGGTGGTGTCCTCGTCGTGCACGTAGGTCCCCTTGGGACTGAAGCACGTTATATATCTTGTTATTTACTATTTTGCAAAGGTTTTTTCATCTTAAATCACATCTGAGATCCTTATAACAGAATTATCAAGGTTCAAACTATTCTGTTAATAATACGTTTCTTTAACTATTCTCCATTTTATAAACCAGTGGATCTTGGCTTCATTAGGGTTAGTATAATTAATCCCAACCGAACCAATATCATATATGAATATATTATCTGAGTGAAGAAGGTAGTTTGTGGAAGACCCTAAAAATACTCTATGAAAGGAGTGACGGTTAAATGTATAAGGCATAACAAACATGAAGCTCATTTGTATTTCATAAAGGTCTTGTGCACATTAAGTTATGGTTGGTTGTACCGAAACAAGTCATGCAAGGTCATCCATATGAGGGAAGGTCTTTCATATCAGAGCAAAGTCGTTTTATTTGAAGTAGAAATTAATTTTCAATTAAGGCCATTTATATAACTTAATTTTCTTCTTTATATTCTCAGGATGTCTGGAAAATATATTTTTGAAAGATATGTGTTGCACATTAAAAAGTTTGATGATGTGAAAAAATATCAATGTTTTTTAATCATGAGAGTTAGTGTAGATCTTTGGATTTATAAGGACCGTTAACTAAAGAGAAAGGTAAGTTCTCTGTGCATATCAAAAAAGAAGAGAGAATTTCCACGTGAGATAGTAAAAGAAAAGTTAACATCTAAATCTACGAACAGGAAGAATAAGAAAAAAAGAAAGATTTTGATATTCATTGCAACACCAAATCATACATGTTGTAATCATTATCTTTCATCACCAATGCTTTAAGTATTCATCATTGTAATATTATGTTCATTGCTTGTAGCTTAATCACAAATAAGAAACACCACATAAATCTTTGTAACATATAATTAGTGACCTTAGCGCTATCATATTAAAAACTAATGAGCTATGATGTCGTGACTTTGTAAATTTTCTATTGTAGAGGGTCTACTTTTATATGGTGAATGTTAATGTGAACATACACTACAATAGATCGGGATTTTAGCAACGTAAGAAATAAGTTTTATCAGTGGTAAACAAAGCACTAATTTTGTAAGTACCTTTAAAAATTGATGGCTTGTATAAATGTTTTTTAGTGTTGATAAAGTGATATTTTACTAATGTTATTCGTAGTACTGATAGAACTCAAAAAATATTCTTTCAAAAAATATAGACTGACAACAACCTTGACCTTTATCCACACTAAAAACGTGTTGATAAAGACCACTTTTATCGGTGCTAATTTCTGGTGCTGAGAAAACTCAAAAAAATTATAAAATATATTTTTCACCCCACCATCAGCGTTTTATTTTTCCTTGCCCCCTTTCATCGGCGATTTTTCAATCCAATAGCAGTGTTATTGCCACAAATTAACCCTTCTCGATCACACATGCCTGTGAAGATTTGAACCGATGACCTCCTTATGTATAGTGAACATCCATACCACTTCTTCGTTTAGTTTTTGTTGATATTTTATGATATCTCTTTTTATATATATACATATTATTTATTTATATATTTATTCATATAATTATATAATTATTTTTAAATACATTTATAAAATATGTTTTTATATTTACATATACATTTACATATTTACATATATATTTATATATTTACGTAGTATATTTACATATAAAATTTTCTTTAAGTGTTTCTAAATGCATATTTATTATAAATACATTGATGTGTGTGTATTTGTACATGTGTGTAACTATATATATATATATCTGTGTGTGTGTTTGTGTTTGTATAGTTTTGTGTCTACACATACGAAGATATGTATATATATTAGATATTTGGTGGTACAATTACAATAAAGTACACACGCCGCACGTTCATAGGCCGGATGGGAAGACCATAGCACCTCAGGGGTAGCTCATTATCAAGCCTTTATTTAATATATATTATTGGGCTGCAGACCCTATTACATATAGTCTCAAAGGCCCAATATTATAGGCCCAAATTCCTACAGTAACCGACCCCAAGGCACTGTATGCACCCAACCTTCCACCGTCATCTGGCCCGCACCATGCCCGCCGCCCATTCGAAGGTTGCAGCCCCCAACCCCATTCTATGTTTTTCATTGCAAAGCCACCAGCCGACGTCGCTCCTCCTTCCACCCTCCACCGACAGATGGCCCCTCCCATGTCTGTCATGCGCGTTCCTCATTCCAATGTCGCTTTTTCCCACACCCACTGTCGGATAGAAAAACACCGTGAATGAAGTTGCCTCAACTGCAGATCTATGATTGGACCCCTTGTTGTCAGATCGTCGACTGCATGAAGCCTCCCCACCACATGCGTCTTTCGGGTTGCCACCTCGCCATTGGGTGGGTATCATACCTGCTATGTTGTATAGAGCCCTCTCTTCACATCCCCTTGTCATAAACACTACCCCCATTGATGGTATGAGCTATCATTTTTCAACGCTCGCAATACCACCAACCCACAGATCTATGCCCCCAATTTAATTGGGGGCTAGAAATATGTGGCGGCTAGAAATGGAACCCCAGTTGCCCGAATGCAAATGCAGTGTGTGTTGAACCACTCAGCTACACCTCATCTGCAAATATATGTATATTTTAATATATATTTTTTGGAATATATAAATATACGTACATATATATAGACGCACAACAAGAACATTTACCACTAGGCTAAAAGATTTTACATGTTATATATTGACATATTTATATACATGTATATATATTTTACAATATATACTTATTTTAATATATATATATATATAAGTATGTTATTAGAATATATACATAAATATATATCTATTTATTAATACACATGTTGGGGTTAATTACTCTAACCCGAGAAAAGCCAAGATCCACTGTTTTATATAATGGCAGAACAAATAAGAAGGTATAATTAAAGGACTAGTTTTAATCAGGCTAGACTCCAAATGAAAAACTGATTCAAGACAAAGATAAACAAGAAATGAAAAACAAAAAGAAAAAAGGGACAAAATATATAACGTGATTCGGTCCCAAGGGGACCTACGTGCACGGAAAGAACACCACCGGGGCAAACAATTTTTTAAGAAAGCAAGAAAGAACACAAGCACATATTACAGACTCAAATGCAGAAGTAAAAGGAACACAGAAACTATCCGAGGAGGCCGAGCTTGCTGAACTAGGTGGCAGTGACCAACTCTGTCACGTAGAGTCAGCCCTGTCCACTCCTGGACGGACTCACACACGCACACAAGAAGGATACAGCAACATACATGTCGATGAAAAGATAAACCGCTACAGAGCCAAGATCTACAAACCAGATCTTGGTTACGATTGAAAAGAATGTAAACGTTGTTACCACTTGAGGTGTAGCCATCGAAGAACCCAAAAGTCAGGACGATCACCACTGAGTCTCCACCGGAAAAGTAATCCAGTTGTAGGAGGTGGTACGTACAGCGGCAGAGGGGAGTGCGGGCACCGGGAGACTCCTGGACAGTTCATCCTTCTTCTTCGTGGAGTCGGGAACAATATGAGCTCGTCGAGGGATCTCACAGAATCATAGCAAAAAGAGCTGTCACGACCCGTCCTCGGGGCCCGTGCCGTGACTACCCCAAGCCCGTCTTCCATAGGCCAGGGGCTGGCGACTAGAACCAAGGCGTAAATCCTGGTAAAAAGGGAAGGCATTGCCTTTGTAAAGTAAACAAGCACCACAGAGTAAGCAAGCAGAAAAGTATGAATCAACTCCATTGAAAAGTTCTTCTCCATCCTTCAATGTTCTAAACAAGAGAAGGTTCTCCTGGATGCTTATCATATAGAGGGTAAAGCTAATCAATGGTGGATGTTGATAAAAAATACGAAGCCCGAGAAGGAGATCGAGGCGTTGGAATATAAGGATTTCTGGAAGATATTTTTCGATAAATATTTTCCACGCACCCTCCGACTTAAGATGGAAAGGGATATCCTTGCCCTCAAGAAAAAAGATGACGAATTTGTTGGAATGTATGAGGAAAACTTCACAAGGCTTTCATGATATGCTTCTGGCTTTATCGTTACCCTTGAATGCAATGTTGACCACTTCTTTGGTGGGATGAAACCTAGACTGCGGAAAGCGCTGGAGATCCGTGACTTCGACAGCTATGAGGAAATTGTCTGATGTATCCTCAAGGTCGAAATGGAGATTGGAGAATCTCAGGGGTATCATGGGGATAAGAAGCATAAGGTGGACTTCAATGATGGTGGTTTGATGGATAAATCCAACAGTGCTAAGAAGATCCAGCACCCCACTTGCCAAAGGTGCGAAAGGAAGCACCCTGAAAATTGCCTGAAGGGGACGAGGAAATGCTTTACGTGTGGAAGAGAAGGGCACCTAGTTGTTAACTGCAGAAAAGAAAATCTCGTGGCTGCAACAGAGGAGAGGAACGCTCCGTTCAAACCTCAATGCGTGGTTCATTGCTACAACTTTAAAGAACCAGGGAATATTGCAAATTAGTGCCCTAAGATAAGGGTTTTCGGAGGCAACCAATAACCTCCAAGGCAACAAGGGCGAGCTTTTTCCATCACTACTCCCGAAGTGAACCCCGAAAATGAAGTGGTGATAGGTACACTAGTTATTCATTCAAGAATAGAGAATGTAATTTTTCATTCAGTTTCTACGCATTCTTTTATATATTGAAAGTTTAGTAGAACAATCCCAGCACCACCACAATCATAGAAGTGAAGATGTCGGTGAGTACGAAAAATGGGTCAATCATTGCATCCCATGAATATAACTCCTCCCCTGTTATAATCTATGGATTGAACTTCCCAAGGAACCTCTTCATACTCCCTCTTGTGGAATTTTATGCAATTCTTGGCATGGATTGGCTTTCCTTATATAGAGCCAACATAAATTGTCGTGAGAGGGAAATCACTCTTCATGTGGAGAATCAACCCCTGATTATTTAAAAGTGCAAGGAGGAAGATGAATCTTCTTTAGATCCATCATCTCAAGCTTGGATATTACTACCCTATGAGCATGCGTATCTGGCTCAGATTATTGAGTCTAAGGAGGCAACTATCCTAGAAGACATGCCTATTGTGAGGGAATTCGCTGAAGTATTTCCCGGGGAATTGTCTAGTCTTCCTCCTAGAAGAGATATTGAATTATCAATTGATCTTATACCCGAGGCATTACCAATATCAAAGACTCCATATAGAATGGCTATTGTGGAGCTTGAGGAGCTGAAGAAACAACTGTAGGAGAATCTGGATAAAGGGTTTATACACCCAAGTGCTTTACCATGGGGTGCACCAGTCCTCTTCGTCAAGAAGAAGGATGGGTCAATGCGCCTTTACATCGATTATCGTGAGCTCAACAAAATCACAATAAAGAAAAATTATCCTCTCCCAAGAATAGATGACTTGTTCGATCAGCTGCATGGAGCACAATACTTCTCCAAGGTGGATTTACAGTCTGGATATTATCAAGTAAGGGTGAAGAAGGAAGATATCCCCAAGACTGTTTTTCATACAAGATACGAGCACTATGAATTCATAGTAATGCCTTTCAAACTCACTAATTATCCAGAAATCTACATGGAATTGATGAATAGAGTATTTAAATATTACCTCAACAAATATTTGGTAGTCTTTATAGATGATATTCTGATATACTCCAAAACCAAGGAAGATCATGAGTAGCATCTGAGAACTATACTAGAGACCTTGCAAAAGGAGAATCTCTATGAAAAAGTACAACAAGTGTGATTTTTGGTTGAAGGAGGTCTCATTCTTGGGTCATATCATCACAATAAATGGGATATCTGTGGATCTCTCCAAAACAGATGCAATTGAGGGGTGACTGAGGCCAACATCGGTAATAGATATCCGTAGCTTCTTGGGGTTAGTTGGATATTATCGATGATTTGTGAGAAATTTCTCATGATTGTCCAACCATCTTACCAAGATAACTGGGAAGGGAGTAATGTTTTATTGGAGTGATGAATGTGAATAAAGCTTCAAGGATTTGAAAAGGAGTCTTATCACTACACTCGTGCTCACTTTAGCCACAAGTGGAGAACTTTTTGTGGTATTCAGTGATTCTTCGAAGAAGGTCCTGAGATGTTTGTTGATGAAAAATAACAAATTCATTGCCTATGCTTCAAGGAAATTGAAAGTTCATGAACATAACTATCCAACACATGACCTCTATTTGGATGTAGTGATCTTCTCTTTGAAAATTTGGCACCATTATCTCTTTGGGGAGAAGTATGAAATATATACAGACCACAAAAGCCTCAAGTATATATTCACACAGAAAGAGTTGAACATGCTCCAACGAAGATGGTTAGAGCTGACAGAGACTATGACTACTCAATCCATTACCACCCTAGGAAAGTGAACAAAGTGGAATATTCCCTAAGTAGAAAGGACCCAATGATTCTATCATTAATGAGAATTAAAAAGGATCCAATCTTCTTAGATTTGATAAAGATGTAAATGGGAATCATAAAGAAGGGAACATCACCAATCCTTTCACAAATGATTTCTCAACCATTACTTTTGGAAAGGTTAAAGGATGATCAAAAGGATGATGTGGGAATTCAGGAAAAAGTGGAAGCTATCGGAAAAGGTAAATCCTTAGAGTTTAATGTTAATGAAGAAGGAATTGTGAGATTTGGGAAAAGACTATGTGTTCCATCAAGTCCGGAGATGAAGAAGGAACTTTTGGATGATGCACATGGTTCAAATTTCTCTATTCACCTAGGAAACACAAAGATGTATCGAGATCTCTAAGAGAATTATTGGTGGGATAATATGAAGAAGGAGATTGATGAATATACATCAAAGTGTCTGGTGTGCCAGCAAGTGAAGGAAGAGAGGCAGAAGTCTAAGGGGATGATGGAACCATTACCCATACCATAATGGAAATGGGATAACATCACCATGGACTTTGTCACCGGACTTACGAAGACATCCAAAGGCAAAAATGCAATCTGTATTGTTATAGATCGTTTTACAAAGGCTGCACACTTCATTGATATTCGGTAGGATTTCTCATTGGATTAACTGGCACAGATATATATCAGGGAAGTGGTAAGGCTGCATGGAGTACCACTATCTATTGTGTCCGATCGAGATCCAAGATTCACCTCTATGTTTTGGAAGAGTCTTCAACATGCTCTGAATACTGAACTAAACTTCAGTATGGCCTATCATCCTCAAACTGATGTCCAATCAGAGCGGACTATCCAAACACTTGAGGACATGTTGAGAGCGTGCTCAATGGACTTTAAAGGAGGATGGGATCAACATCTTCCTCTGGTTGAGTTATCTTATAATAAAAGTTTCCACTCAAGCATCCAAATGGAACCATATGAATCCCTTTATGGGAAAAGGTGCAGAACACCGGCATGTTGGGATGAGTTTGGTGAGTGTAAGCTGCTTGGACCAGAAATGGTCAAAGAAATGGTGGAGAAGTTGAAAACCATTCAACAACATATCAAGGCAGGCCAGAGTAGAAATAAGAGTTATGCAGATAACCATCGACGAGACCTTGAGTTTAAAGTTGGAGACATGGTATTTCTACGCATATCTCCAAGAAATAAGGTCATGAGGTTTTGAAAGAAAGGGAAGTTAAGTCCATGGTACATCGACCCCTTTAAGATTCTTGATCGTGTCCGGGTTGTGGCCTATTGACTAGAACTTCCACCTACCATGGCCAAAGTGCATGATGTCTTTCATGAATCCCTCTTAAGGAAGTACATACTAGACCCTTCACATGTACTCTCTTCATAGGTGGTATAGTTAGGGGATGATCTTTCTTATGAGGAGCAACCAGTGAAGATCTTAGATCATAGAGAAAAATTTATACGTAATAAGATAATGCCTCTCATCAAGGTGTTGTGGCGAAACCACAAGTTTGAAGAAGCAATATGGGAATCAGAGGAAATGATGAGGCAGAGTTACCCAAATCTATTTTAGTGTGGGAAAAGGAAATTTTAAGGGTGAAATTTCTTAAGGGGGGAAGATTGTAACGATCCAAACTTTCATCGATGGAAATCCCTCTTGATATAATTAAATGTATCTTTATGTAAAATGTTTATATAAAATGTCAACTTCTTTGGTTTTATGTTTTTGAATTTTAAAATACTATTAAGAATTGTGACCATTTCTAATATAGTCGTTTAATAGTGATCACGTGATTAGTATAAATATAGGGCTTTAACAAATCCAATTTACTCTGACAGAGGAAGTGATGAACTCATCCAGTAGACGTGCCCCATACGAAGCCCATTTATTGGAGCTTGGAAAGGAGGTGGAGTCATTGGGATTCACTCTTGACCAATTCCAAGCCAAGCTTCAATACTTTAAGCTCAAGCAGAACCACCTATGAGAGAAGTGAAAGTTGATAGAGATTACCACCCGAGCAATGTTATCCGAGACACCCCAAGAGTCGGTCACCATCGCACACCTTACGCTTCGGCCTTATGCGAGTGTTATAAGGGGTCATGTAACAAGACATTAGCACTATGGTTATGTACATTATTTTTGTATACAATAATGAATATACTTTCATTTTATTATTGTTACCTTGTAAATAGTTTTTAAAGCACAAATAGTATTTTTAGTTAATGTTCAACTAAGAAATCTATTTTGACGAATTAATGGATTTTTGAATTAAATAATATTTTAATAAAATATTATTATTATTAAATATAAATGATTGTATAATTTTATGAATGCAATTGTAATTTTTATTAAGGTTTGAAAGCCATTTTTGTCAAAACCCATGAATTTTTGATAAATGTCAGTTTTTTATTTTAAAAGTGAAAATTAACATATTTATAAAATTATTTAGATAAAATGAATATTATTTTTGGAATCAGGATGTCAAAATTATCCAATGGTGAATTTTTCATAATTTTTTAAGACAGTCAAATTTTTGGGTAAAAAATTAAATACCATTTAAATATATAATGTGTTTTATGAAATCATAATGACCCAATAGTGATGTAATAAAATACTATAAGCCTTATGTTCGAAAAATATTTGTTTTAACATTAAAATAATGTTATTTTGGGTTTGTTTGACTTATTTTACAAAGCATTAATGGACCCTTCAAGGCTTATTAAACATCTTGTCTTTTTAAATTGTTTTCCTTGGGAGTGTGACTCACCTCCACATAAGCAACCCCATTATTTTAAGAAGTTTAGACTTTGGCCTTATAAAATATTGTTTTCCACTTCCCTTTTCCAAAAACCATGGGCAAAAACCATGGTCTAGTTTGTGGTTTGTATTAGTTTAATGTGAGGTGTCCCAAACCTAAATAATAATGAATTCCCTCACCTTTCCTATATAAACCCACCCAAGCTCCCACTTCCTCCTCACTAAAAGCCTTTGGAGTTCATCCAACCTCTGCCCTCCTCTCTCTAGAATCCTTTAAATTTATCCCAAGCTCCCAAGAAGCCTCTCTCAAGCCTTTGGAAGCACACTTCCAAGTAAGAGTTTTTCTTCCTTTCTCATTTTTGTCCAATTTTCTTAATGTTGTTATGCCCTTTTAATTTCAATTATAAATGTTTCGGTATGGTTTCACACCTCCCCCATACTGACCTATTTAGGTTTTAATTATGGGAGACCCCTTTCTCTCTCATTAAATGTCTCCCATGTACACCTGTTACTATGCTGTAATTCTAAAAGGAATTTCTCTCTCATCATTTACATTCAAGAAATTATTTTGTATCATGAATCTAAATTCCATTACAATTTTTGGGATATGTATCTATATGACCCCCTTATTATCCATTTCATTTAAATATTATGAGACACCCATTTCTCTCTCATCAGCTATTTTTATGAATTCTTACGTCACGTCGTTATGCTTCCAAAATTGCACCGATTTTCCAAGCCAATGTCATTGTGTAGTGAATACCATGCCCATTTATTTATCAAGGGTATTTACCTTTATGAACATTTACTTATTTATTATAAATTTTCATGTATTAATTCCACATTCCTTTATCATGGAATAAATGGTGATGTTTTATGAATCCATGTTATATGATCCATGTGGCACACTTATGCATGAAATGAAATGTTTAAGAAGGGTGTGCCCTTATAGCGATCCAATGAATTGGGTAAAGTATAGTATCATGATACATCATGTGAAATGGGTGTTGACTCATACTAATTAAAGTGCAAAAAGGTTTTACTCGTGATTCATGTGCAATGAGGATTTACTAATGATCCATGTGTAATGTGTCTTGGCTCGTGCTAATTCCATGTTAAGTGTTGTTTCCACATTTCCATGTTATGATTATCATGATTTATCATGCCTTTATGTTTATTCTTCTCTTGTGATCTATTGATATGCCTATTGTCTAACATGTATTGTATTCCTCATGTTATTCCATTATTATTCCCTTACTAGGCTTTATTGCTCACCCCTTTCTTATGTATGTCCTCAGGTTATCTCATGCAATGCTAAGTACGAGGGAATGTAGTGGTCATGTAAAGGAATTTTTCAATAAAGATTTTTTTTCATGTTTTAAGTTGTTATGTAATTATCCTAAGCCCCAAAGACACTAGACCTATCGATCTTCCATGTTGTATCGAATGAATTTTATGAAATAAATTAGGTTTAATTGTGTAATAAAAAAGCAGGGTTGTCATAAAAACCTCAATGCACAAGATGGATGCTTCCTTAACAGCATGATTTAGGTCATTTAACATATGTAAAATCTGATTTTCTAAGGATATATATAGTTTTTTTTAACAAACCAACTAAAGAAATTTTAGCCTTATCGTAGAGGGAATTAAGCTAGTAGACTAATCTATAGAATAATATTACCAACTAAATGAATAATTGAGGACTTAAACATGAAATTTAAAAATTAAACTATTTTATAGATTTTTTTTATAAATTTAACTAATTGATAATCCATATAAAACATTAAACTGATTCAGTTGTTTAAAGTTTACAACATACCTGTACTATGGGTGATAGTGATAAAGGTAGAAGGATGGAGTTAGAGTTAGGGGACTTTACATAGTAGACTGACATATGATTTAGAAAAATAATTGAATAAAAAAATAAATCAAAGTTTCAGAACATGATGGAAAAATAAAATGAATAAGAAAATGGAAATTGATAGGTAGCGACTGAAGTGTCTGACTTATTCTCAATCACATTGCTCAATATGCTGTCAAGACACTTCTCTAGTTACTTCAAGTGGCAACGATCATGCCCAAAAGATCCTCCCTCCCCATTTTTCTATTTTATCTTCTTATTGGGCATCAGCATGGTAAAATCTATTCATACCATAGTTAGATTTAAAGATATAATAATGGTTGATAGATATGATTTCCACAATTCCTATTGAATTAATGCTTAGTCTAATAGAGTGATATGTGTCTAAAAGAAATAGAGTATTACACCAACCTGATTACATGCAACTCAAGAGTGGGTTGTTCCAGTTATCCCAAGGTTGTTGATCACAAAGAATTACTTTCAAGTATCTTGCTTCATGGAATCCAAAATATAAATAACAGGACAAGGAGATATAAAATTAAGAATCACATATCACCATTTATTATTTTCCAACTCAATCAATTATAATATTTAAAAACAAAGATATAAATAATGAACTTATTCCAAAAATATCAATAATGGACAATATCATGTAAAAATTTACATTAGATATGGTTAAATTTCATCATACAATGGTGGATGAAAAGCGATGATGTTCATAGTCGATTTAAAAATTTATTCATAACTTTCTCACAACCCTCTCTAAATAGATTTAAAAAGCAAAAAAGAAGTCTTGAAAACACAAGCATCCATATCCTTTTAAAATCAGCCAATCAAGGAAATAAAAAACATAATGAATGTTTTCCAATCAAACCTTTTAGTAGGATTCAACCAAACCTTTGAGAAGACATCGAATCCTTTAGCCACAATATTTACTCATTGTCGATGTCACGCCTTCTTAAAAACATAACGATTGAAATAAAGAGACAGTCTTGAAGAGGAAAATACAAAAACTGATTTCCAACAAAAGAAAGCACCACCGAGAAGACAACATAAAGAACCAAAAAGCCTAAATATGTTCATCTCAAAACCTTGTGTTGTCGCACTGAAGTAATTGCAAAACCCTTAAAAGAAAGTATGTTGTTCCATATCAACCAACACCTCTCTGAAAATCTTGAACAACAAATGAGACAGCTCCATCATACATGACCAAACAACTATAAAACCATGCATCACAGTAAAAAGTTGAAGAGGAAGACCAAAAATAGGCTCAAGGAGCAACCAGTGTCAATACACGTAAAGTAGACTAACAAAGAAACCTTCAAGGAGTAATAGATTCAAAATTAAAATTATACGAACATCATTCTTCTTCAAATAATACTCAACCAGATCTACCATGATTCACTTCAGAGCACTTAAAATGAATATCAACACCAAAGATAAACAATTACCATCTCTAAGCAACTGATCTAGTGAAAAAATCTAGAGTTTCCCATAGTATTCATTTTCATATGTGAAACGAAATATCACATGTGAAGAATTCAAATGTCCCACATTGAAATTTTAAAATCCAATTGATTCTAGGGTTTTTTTATAAAAAAAATAAATCAAGGGTCTACGCTTGATAAATATACCAAGAAGCACATAGCAGAGATCAGAGAGAAGAGAATGAACTTCTTCACTTAGGAAATAAATTGTAGTGAGACCTCACTGTCGATACTTCCTCGGCCTGATGCGTAAAGCCATAGACTCTCCATGAGTATGAAACCAATGATTTATCCTGAAAACAATGTCCACAAAGGATATGAAATCCATGTAATGGGTTACTCTCAATGCATTCGAGGGCATGGGAACCCTAGCTGGAGCGGAGGACCCGAACGTGGAAGAGCCGAAGGTGTATTTTCCTGTTGCGGAGGAGCTAAAGGTGAAGGAGTTGAAGACAGAGGAGCCAAAGGTGGAGCACACAGAGGTGGATCATGTGGTGGCGGAGCAAGCAGCTGGAGAGAAGATTCAGGAATGGGAACAAGAGAGGGATAGGGGACTCGAGGAGGAGAGTAGGATACCTAGCAAACCCGAGTTAAATCCCGATTGGGTGTGGGATACAATGTGTTTTTTGGGGTTTGAAGGGAGAATTAGATGTTTTGGGTGACTTGGAAGCATATGAAGGTGACACGTATGCAAGAAACATGCCAAATTTGGTATATATATATATAGATTTTCATTGATGTTCTTATTAATTTCTTAGATTACACGAATAGTTGACTTACTGATAAGTATTTTTCCCTTCACTCCATGAATTGGTATTTTTTATTTTCACTCCGTGAATTGGTATTTTTTCCCTTCACTCCATGAATTAGTATTTTCAGTTGCATGTGAATTTTTGAAACATTAATACGACACATATCCAACTTTGATTCTCCAATTATGCCCTATCCTTATTTTTCTCAACCAATGTTACTTCATTTATAAATTTTACCAGGGTTGTTATAGATTTCCACCACCGCATCAAAGCATCGTGCAATTTTAGTATGCCTACCTAAATTTATTCAATACACAATTTTTACAATTTCATTCATGTAGATTAACTATAATTTTCATTGATGTTTTTATTACTTTCTTTGACTACATGTATAGTGGACTTACTGGTTGCCTTTACAAGATATATTTCATGTACTATGCTCACACTGGTGCATAACAGGAATTTTTTTACAGTATCATTCATGAAAATTAGCTATAATTTTCATTAATGTTCATATAAATGTCTTTGACTATATGCATAGTGGACTTAATGATTGCCTCTAGCATGGCTTGTCCACAACATTTTTTCTATGTACTCCATTTTTATTTTTTACAAACATGTTTTGTGTTGTCATATGTTTTTAATTCATTCTCTATTCCAATTGTTATGTGCTCCATGAATTATTACATGTACCCCTTTGAAATTTTATGTGTTTTCTATGTTCTACAAAATGTTTAAAACTTCCATTTCATATGTCACCTTCTTTATAATTATAAGCATCAGACATAGATATTTAATTGCTTGCAGATTGATTATACATAAGTGTTTCTAGATTGTTTATATGTAAATGTTTCCAGATTACAAATACATAGCTATTTCCAGATTTCTTATACAAAATTATTTCCCAATTTCCCATACATAATTATATTTAATGATTGATTACGCATAAGTGTTTTCAGATTGCTTATGCATCTAAGAATATTTTATATTTTAGTATCTGTGGAACTTTTGGGTATTTTGGCGATGTCACACTAATAAGAGAGATTGTCGGTCATCTTTTATATAGGTAAATAAGGCCATTGTGACATCATTAATTATGATTTGAGGTTTGATTTATTTTATCACAGGTCAAATATTTAACTATTGGCATTTTATAAAGTTTTGATGCCTTTATCATAAAATCTGTCTATTGTCGACACAATGCATTGTACACATCTTCCATTCTGACACATCATGGTAGGGACAACATTCCACCATTTCTCCTTGCATTTTCCAATTCTTATAAACTCCTCTATATAAATGTTTTCATTTCATAGATTTCATTTGACATAACTTATTGATATAGGTACAACTATACAATTGTTTATATCATGTCAATAGATTTGCAACAAAATCTTATAATGTCTTGAGATTTTGTGGCTACAACAAGCCATGCCACTGAACTTCATACCTAAATGAAGGGAAACTTAAACAACAAGACTGAAAAATATGACTTAATTTTTTTTGGTATAATAGAAAGGTAATATTGAATTGTGATTGTTTCTTTTATTTTCAATTTTTTAAATTATTATTTATAGTAAGAATTGTATTAGACATTTCAGTTTACCTAAACCTTATATCAAAATGTTTTTTTCATAAATTTTAAGTTTGGAATATGTATTAGACATTCTAGTTTACCCAAACCTTATTTCAAAAACTCCTCTGTATCTATTCCTTTGGTGTTCAGAACCCCTCCGCCATCACCACCCACCAGAACCCTAACCGCGGACGCACACGACTCCACCGACATATCATCGCCCAACCCAACAAAGGATCCATGGGAAGAATTGCTCGCGCACTCAAGCTGCGCGACGGGGAAATTCATGGGCTTGGCTGTGCAGTTGTAGAAAACAGAGAGATCTGTTGGGCGCCTTCTTGGTTGGCGCACCAGGTAACACCTCCTCAAATGGTGCCCATGCGGTTTCTCTTTTAAATATGGTGTTTTAATGCGGGCCAAGATAGCGTGAATTAATTCACGCAGTGACACTCTTTTGACGCGATGACATTATTTGACACTGATTATTTTCCTATATAAGGAGGTAGAGGCAAGACATTTCAACATCACCGGCAGAAAAAACACCGAGAGCAAATCCCATTTGGTGATCGCCTTTCTTCGACAGTCATATTTCTTGCTCTTCGCCTTTTGTTAAGCGAATTCATCTTCCAGTGTTTAGTACCCAGAAGCCAGAGAGGATGTCAGACGAAGAATGGACATTCGAGCATGAGATGGTTTGCGGCTTCATTCGTCAATGGGTTAAAGACAACGTGATGAACCGCATTGTCAACATCTCTCACGCCAGAACTTTGTGGGAGAAGCTTGAGACGACCTACGCTTCGAAGACGGGAAACAATAAACTGTTTCTTCTCAAGCAAATGATGAAATTGAGGTACAGAGAAGGTACGTCTATTTCTGATTATTTAAGTGAATATCAAGGATTTTTTGATTAGTTGTCTGTCATGGGTATCAATTTTGAAGATGAGGTTTTAGCTCTTTTACTGCTTAACACTTTACCCGATTCATGGGAAAATTTACGTGTCACTCTAACTAGTTCTGCTTCTAATGGTGTTGTGACATTTAGTTTTGTCAAGTCTGCTATTTTAAATGAAGAGGTAAGGAGACGTACTCAGGAGAAATCTTCTTCCGAGCTTTTGGTCATAGAGAACAGGGGGAGAATCCAGGACCGGGGGCAGAGCAGTCGAGATAAGAGCAGAGTCAGAAGCAAATCCAGACCAAAGCAAAGAGATTTTGAATGTCATCATTGTGGTAAGAAGGGGCATGTTAAGAAGTTTTGTTATCAGCTGAAAAGAGAGAACAGATTGAAGGAAAATCCACATAAGAAAAATGGCGATGGAGATGATCATGTTGCCGCCGCTACAGGGGGTGATCTTGTTATTGTTTATGACTCCATTAACATTGCTTCAGATGATTCTTGTTGGGTTGTTGACAGTGGTGCGTGTTTTCACGTGACATCGAAGAAGGAGTTCTTTACATCTTACAGACCAGGTAATTTTGGGATTTTGAAGATGGGAAATGATGTTCATGCTGATGTTGTAGGCATCGGGACTGTTTGTTTAAAGACCAGTACAGGAAGTAAGATGATTTTGAAGAATGTCCGACATGCACCCGAGGTTCATTTGAATCTTATCTCTACCAGCATTTTTTATGATGAAGGGTTTATTAGCACTTTTGGTGATTTTCAATGGAAGATTTCCAAGTTCTCTTTGATTGTGGCTCGAGGGAAGAAGCAATTAGGTTTGTACTGGACTAGAGCTTCTATTTCTTGTGATATTGCTTGCGTTGTTGAGTGTAGTGTTTCGTCCAAGTTGTGGCATAAGAGGCCCAGTCACATCAGTGATAAAGACCTCGGTTGTTTGGCCAAGAGAAATATTCTTCCAGATTTGAAGAGTGTCAAATTGGACACATGTGATCATTGCATGGCTAAGAAACAGAGCAGAGTGAGTTTCAGCAGTCATCCTCCACACAGGAAGTCACAGGTACTTGAGTTAGTACATTCTGACGTTTGTGGTCCTTTGAAATCAAAGACCTTTAGTGGCGGTCTTTATTTTGTTACATTTATTAATGACTACTCACAAAAGCTTTGGGTTTATGTCTTGAAAGCCAAAAGTCAGGTGCTCAGTGTTTTTAAGCAATTTCATGTTTCTGCTGAGAGAGAATCGGGTAAGAAATTGAAATGTATTCGCACTGATAATGGGGGAGAATATTGTGGTCTGTTTGATCAGTTTTGCAGGCAGGAAGGTATTCGGCATCAGAAGACGCCGCCCAAGACACCTCAGCTGAATGGTGTAGCTGAGAGGATGAACATGACTTTTCTAGAAAGAGTTCATTGTTTGCTTTCAGAAGCAAACTTGCCTGGACATTTTTGGGGTGAGGCTTTACTTACTGTTGCTTATATTATCAATTTATCACCTGTGGTTGCTTTGCAGACAGACACTCCCAAAAAAATTTGGTATGGAAAAGAGATCAGGTACGATCACTTGCGTGTCTTTGGTTGCAAGGCTTTTGTTCATGTGCCTAGAGATGAGAGATCCAAGCTGGATGGTAAGACACGCTAGTGTATTTTTATTAGCTATGGACACGATGAGTTTAGGTGCAGATTCTATGATCCTGTTTTGAAGAAACTTGTTAGAAGCCGAGATGCAGTGTTTAAGGAGGATCAGACTATTGCAGACATTGATAAGGGAGAAAAAGATGCTTCTCTAACTTCTGATGGTTTTGTCAGTCTTGAGTCAGGTTCTAATCCACATTTACCTCATATTGTTGATTCTGATGATCATGTTGATGTACAAAATGATGCTCAAGGTGAACAGGTTGGATTTGAAGTTTCTGATACACCTTTTGTTTCTGATGATTCGGTTCCATGGGTTATTAATGAACCCGCAGTTCCACTCCGAAGGTCATCTCGGCATCGCACTGCTTCTACTCAATATTCACCAGATGAGTATGTGCTTCTCACTGAAGGGGGAGAACCAGAATCGTTTGATGAGGCAATGGAGAGTGAACAGAAGGACAGATGGGTTGCGGCAATGGATGACGAGATGACATCACTGCATGACAACCACACTTTTGAGCTGGTGAAGTTACTGACATGGAAGAGAGCTTTGCAAAATCGGTGGATTCATCGGATTAAGAATGAAGAATTCAGTTCCCTTTCACGATATAAGGCAAGGTTAGTTGTCAAAGGCTTCCGTCAGAAGAAAGGTATTGATTTTGATGAGATTTTCTCACCTGTTGTCAAAATGTCTTCCATTCGGGTTGTTCTTGGTTTGGCTGCCAGTTTAGATCTGCAGATTGAGCAGATGGATGTGAAGACAGCTTTCCTCCATGGAGATTTAGAGGAGGAGATTTATATGGAGCAACTAGAGGGTTTTGTTGAAACAGGTAAAGAAAATCATGTCTGCAAGTTGAAGAAGAGCTTGTATGGTTTGAAGCAAGCTCCGAGGCAGTGGTATAAGAAGTTTGAATCTGTCATTTCTCATCAGGGTTTCAGGAAGACATCTTCTGGTCATTGTGTTTTTGTTCAGAGATTTACTGATGATGGTTTTATTATACTGTTGTTTTATGTTGCTGATATGCTCATTGTTGGCCATGATACTTCTAGAATTGACAGATTGAAGAAGGATCTTTGTCAGTCTTTTGCGATGAAAGAATTGGGGCCAGCATGACAGATTCTTGGCATGACGATCTCCCGTGACAGGAAGGCCAATAAGTTGTGGTTATCTCAGGAGAGATACAATGAGAAGGTTCTTCGGAGATTTTCTATGGATAGAGCTAAAGTGGAAAGTACTCCTCTTGCTTTACATTTTAAGTTCAGCACTAGTCAGTCACCTTCTACTGATGAAGAAAGAGAGGAGATGCAGCACATACCTTATTCATCTACCGTTGACTGTTTGATGTATGCAATGGTATGTACTAGACCTGATATAGCTCATGCAGTTGGTGTGGTCAGTCGTTTTCTATCAAATCCAGGTAGAGAGCATTGGAGAGTTGTGAAGTACATTTTTCGTTATCTTCGTGGTACTTCTGATCTGAGATTGTGTTTTGGCAAAGAGGAACCTATGCTTTGTGGCTTTACAGATTCAGATATGGTAGGAGATATCGATTCAAGGAAGTCTACTTCAGGCTATTTGATCACTTTTGCAGGAGGAGCTGTATCTTGGCAGTCTAGATTGCAGAGATGTGTTGCTTTATCTACCACATAGTCATAGTTTATTGCAGCTACTGAGGCGCGAAAAGAATTGTTGTGGATGAAAACGTTTATTCGAGAGCTCAATTTAAATCAGGACATATATGTTTTATTTTGTGATAGTCAGAGTGCTATTTGTTTGGGAAAGAATTCTACTTTTCATGGCAGGTCGAAACATATCGATGTTCGATATCATTGGATTCACAACGTCCTTGATTCGAGACAGTTAGAGCTTGAGAAGATCCACACTGATGACAACGAGTCAGACATGTTGACCAAGAGTTTGCCCAGAGACAAATTTGAGACTTGCCGACAGATTGCAGGGTTGGCGGTGATCTCCACTTGAGTCGGAGGGGGAGATTGTTGGGTGCCTTCCTGGTTAGCGCACCGGGTAACGCCTCCTCAAATGGTGCCCACGGGGTTTCTCTTTTAAATGTGGTGTTTTAATGCGGGCCAAGACCGCGTGAATTAATTCACGCGGTGACACTCTTTTGACGCGGCGACATTATTTGACGTCGATTCTTTTCCTATATAAGGTGGAAGAGGTAAGACATTTCAACATCACCGACAACAACACCGAGAGCAAATCCCATTTGATGATCGCATTTCTTCGACGATCATCTTTCTTGCTCTCTGTCTTTTGATCCATACTTTTATTCTTGAGTATTATTTTTGAGATCCCTTCCAGTTTTTGGAGTCTCTACCGTGTACCTCTTGATTTTAATGGATCTATCTTTCTGGACTAGGTCCCGTGGTTTTTCCTTTTCGGGTTTTCCATGTAAAAATTTCCGACGTCAAATTTATTTTCATACACATTTAATTTTGTCGCTGTGCATAAGGTTCTATTTAGGGGGAAAGATAATATTTCTGGTGCACGTTCGGTTTTTCATTTGTTTGCGCGTTCATCGTTTTCCCGTGTTTACCAACAAGACCGGCATGAAAACCGGTGTAGTTGAAGGGTGTCCTGCTGAGAGTAAAGTTGTGCGGGAAGCCCGACACTTTTCGAAGAGGACACCAACATGGCTGACCAGAAACTAACAGTTACCGTCGAAGATCTGACTGATGATGAACTCATTCTTCGAGATCTCAATCAATGGATGCTCAAGCACGCAGTGGACTCTGAAGCCAGGGTACCCGCAGTAGGGTTCCTGTACGCCGGCAATCCAAAATGGGTATCCGATTTCCGGCCCCGCCCCACATGACCGATGCTCACAGGCCGTGAGATTTGGATGCAGGGACACATCTTCCCCGGCTAAGATTGCGAGTAGGGCGGTAGTTAAGATGTCGTGGATCTACGGGAGACCCATCAGAAGCGGAGGAAAATAGGGGCGAAACAGAGGAGGCTGCGGAGTGGGAGAAACAAAGTTTCCAGGTTTATGGCTGGTTTACAACGGATCTAGAGTTTGGAAGAAAGGGTCCCCCCATGGCTATAGATTAGAAAATTCCAGCGCTGGGCAGCGATGGAGGTTTGAACCGGTAACCAGTATTTCCGAAACAGACAACTCGTTTGTATTTTATTGGACCGCAGTGGGACCCTGCATTCTAAGTTGACCCGGTCTCTTCTTCCTCAACTTCTCTGAACACGGCCACACATCCTATTCTATTCGAAGTTCAATTAATGGCGGCCCAAGCCAGCCCGCACATGAGAACGAGAAAAAATAACGACTTCCGATACTTAATCGAAGGAAAAGGAGATTCAGAGAATTAGTGGGGGAACTCATGCCATTTCCACCACCAGTCACCGGCGCTGGTGCAGATCCTCTAGGAGATCCTTCCGTCGGAACAAAAACATCAGAGCTGGTTCGGTGTCCAGTTATACCCACACCTTCTGCCGGACACGACGCACTCCTGGCACTATCCATCGTCCCGTCGCTCCAATCCACCTCTTCCTTCAACTTCACTGTGAAATTAGTTTTTTAATTTCAGTTTTTTTAATATTAAAATTGTCCACTTTATTTAACACGCTCTTCATTTATAATTTTATGCTCAATTGATTACACGCTGAAAATCCCGTTTAATTTTTGGTTTCCTTCATTCCTAGCCGTTGATGAGAATGGCCGCCCAAATCTTCCCAACCCTCCATCTGTGTGGGGGATTCTGTTCAGCAGAGGTCCTAGTGGAAAGCTCTCTCTGCCTCAGCTATTAGGTGGTTTGGAATACCACTGGAGGCGAGGGATTTGTGGCAGCCTTATTGTGAGTGTGCAGTTGGGCGGTTTTATCTGGCAGAGGGTATTCATTGCTTCAACGGCGCCTCATTTTCACCGCGGTGAATAGATCTGAAAAAATCTGGGTTCCATCGTTGCTAAAAAATCTCCTTCGTTGCTGTTTTTTGTGGTGTTACGCATCCGGTGCTTTCCGGCTACGGCGTCTCAGGACCGGAGGTTTCCGTCCACGCCACTCCAGATCCGGGAGTTTTCTCACCGTGCGACTCCTGATCGAGTTGTTTCTAGCCGCAGCGGCTCAAGATCAGTGTTCTTCGACCAAGCAGTTTCAGACTTAAAGTTCTCGGATTCTCCACAAATCCAGATCCATTGCTTGAAGAGATCTGGACAGCCGGACCATAGTGGGTGGGGGTGTTTTGAGTATTTCCTCATCTCTTGCCTTTGTGTTTTGCTGTCACCTTGTTGTACGATTGTTATCCGGTGTTGTTTTTTTGAGAAATTAATAAAATCACGAGCGTGGGGTGGTGTTCTTGCCATACAGTAGGTCCCAAAGGGGCTGAATCACGTAAATACTTGTGTTCCCTTATTTTTCTGCACTGTTTTATTGTGTCTTGCTTATTCGATCATCTGCGCACAACTCTAGTGATCCGGCTTGTATTTGTGGTTGCTTTGGAAGTGTGTTCTTACTGTCCAGCCACCACAACATGTGGTATCAGAGCCAATCTGGGTGCTGTGACTTGTGATTTAGCTTTAAGCGATATTTGCCTCTAGGTTCTTGGAACTCACACATCCTGTTGTATTCTGCTTACAGCCCTGTTAAGTTTTATTGTTGAGTTTTGACTACAATTTATTAATTTTGGGTTCTCTTGCATTTTATTTGCATCTGTCTGTTTAATTCTGTTTGTATAAATTGATTTCTATTTGTTAATAGAAATCATTGTATTCATTGAATATTTCTACATTCCGCATCCCATTGTACGTGTCTATCCCTGGTGAGATTGGTCGGTCTTTTGGGGACGTATGCTTTCGTTGTCCCCAAATACTCGACATCTACTCACTATATAAGCATGACTACAATGCGATATGAAATTGAGAAATTCGATGGACACAATGATTTTAATTTGTGGAGAATTAAAATGAGAGCCTTGCTTGTTCAACAAGGCTTAATTGAGGCCCTATGTGGGCCCAAGAAACCCATTACGACTGTTAATCAAACTGGTCAGATTGTTGTAGAATACCAAGATGTACCCCTTGATGTGCTAGTTAAAGCCCATAGCTCCCTTTTGCTTTCCCTAGGAAATAAGGCCCTTAGAGAGGTTGCCTTTGAGTCCACTACTTGCCGGCATTTGGTTGAAATTAGAGAAATTGTACACGAGTGCTTCATTAGTTGATAGACTGTATAAAAAACATCGCATGTTTACTTTTAAGATGAAACCTAACAGTTATATCAAATCTCATCTTAATGAATTTAATAAAGTCATGTTAGACCTTGCCAACATAAATGTAGCAGTTGATGACGAGGATCAGGAAATGATCCTCTTGATTTCTCTTGACAACAGTTATAGTTCTTTGGTAGAGACTATGATGTATGGTTGGGACTCACTGACCTTAGAAGAGGCTAAGTATGCTCTTCTTTCAAAGGAGTTGCAAACTATGAATGAGTTAGGATCACATGGAGAGAGACTTAATGTAACGACCCAAAGTTTCATTAATATAAAATCCCTCTTGATCCAGTTAAATGTTTCTTTATGAAAAATGTTTTTATAAGATGTCAACTTCTTTAGTTTTACGTTAAGATTTGTGACCGTTACTTTTATAGCCGTTGAACAGTGATCATCTGAGTAGTATAAATATAAGGCTTTAACGAACCCATTTCTACTCAGACAGAGGAAGCGATGACCTCATCCAGTAGAATTGCCCCTTACGAAGCCCATTTGTCAAAGCTCAGAAAAGAGGTGGCGTCTTTGGGCTTTGCCCTTGACCAAGCCCAAGCTGAGCTTCATCAAGTCAAGCTCGAACGTGATCGTCTACGGGAAAAGTGGAAGTTGATTGAAATTACCACTCGAGCAATGTTATCCGAGCCGCCCCAAGAGTCTGTCACCATCGCGCACCTTACCCTTAGGTCTTATGCAGCTATTTTAAGGGGTTATGTAACAAATAAGTAGCACCATGTTCATGTACATTATTTTTGTATATAATGATGAATATAATTTCTAGTCATTTTTGATACATTGTAATTAGTTTTTAAAGTACAAATGGTGTTTTTAGTTATTATTTAATTAAGAATTATATTTTATTAAATTAAAGGATTTTTGAATTAAATAATATTTTAATAAAATATTATTATTAATATTAAATTAATTTTTTTATTAAGTATAAATGATCTTATAATTTTATGAATGCAATTAAAATTTTTATTAAGATTTGAAAGCCATTTCTGTCAAAACCCGTGAATTTTTTTATAAATGTCGGTTTTTATTTTAAAAGTGAAAATTCACATATTTAGAAAATTATTTAGATAAAATAAATATTATTTTTGGAATCAGGACGTCGAAATTATCCAACGGTGAATTTTTCATAATTTTCTGAGACAGTCAGATTTTTGGGTAAAAATTAAATACCATTTAAATATATAATGTGTTTTATGACATCATAATGACCCAATGGTGATGTAATAAAATAACATAATCCTTATGTTCGGCCAATATGTGTTTTATCATTAAAATAATGAGGTTTTGGGTTTGTTTGACTTACTTTTCAAAGCATTAATGGAGCCCTCATGACTTATTCAACACTTTGCCTTTTTAAATTAATTTCCATGGGAGTGTGACTCACCTCCACATAAGCAACCCTAATTTTTTAATAAGTTCGGATCTTGACCTTGTAAAATATTGTTTTCCTCTTTCCTTTTCCAGAAACCATGGGCAAATACCATGTGATGGTTTGTGGTTTGGATTATTTTAATATAAGGGGTCCCAAACCTAAATAATAAAGAATTCTCTCACCTTTCCTATATAAACCCACCCAAGCTCCCACTTTCTTCTCACTAAAATCCCTTGGAGTTCGTCCAACCTCTGCCCTACTCTCTCTAGAATCCTCCCAAGGTGCCCCAAGCTCCCAAGAAGCCTCTCACAAGCCTCTCTCTAACCTTTGGAAGCACACTTCCAAGTAAGGGTTTTTTTTTCCTTTCTCATTTTTGTCAATTTTCTTTAAGTTGTATTGCCCTTTTAATTTCAATTATGAATGTTGGGGTATGGTTTCGAACCTCCCCCATACTGCCCTCTTATTGTTTGAATGATGGGAGAACCCTTTCTCTCTCATTAAATGCCTCCCATGTACACCTGTTACTATGCCGAAATTCCGAAAGGAACTTCTCTCTCTTCTTTTACATTCAAGCAATACTTTTGTATCATGAATCTAAATTCCATTTAAATTGTTGGGACATGTATATATATGACCTCCTTACTGTCCATTACATGTAAATATGATGAGGAATCCCTTTCTCTCTCATCAACCTTTTTTATGAATTCTTATGTCACGTCGTTACGCTGCCGAAATTGCACCGATTTTCTAAGAAAATGTCATTGTGTAGTGAATACCATGCCCATTTCTCCATCAAGGGTATTCACCTTTATGTACATTTACTTATTGATTGTAAAGTTTCATGTATGAATTCCACATTCCTTTATCGTGAAATAAATGATTATGTTTTATGAATCCATGTTTTATGATCCATGTGGCACACTTATGCATGAAATGAAATGTTTAAGAAGGGTGCGCCCTGATAGCACTCCAATGCATTGGGTAAAGTATAGTATCATGATACGTCATGTGCAATGAGTGTTGACTCATGCTAATTCAAGTGCAATGAGGGTTTACTCGTGCTTCAAGTGCAATGAGGGTTTACTCATGCTCCATGTGCAATGAGCCTTGGCTCATGCTAATTCAATGTTAAGTGTTGTTGCCACATTTCCATGTTATGGTTATCATGCTTTATCATGCCTTTATGTTCATGTTACTCTAATGCTCTATTGATGTTCCTATTGTCTAACATGTATTGTACTCCTCATGTTATTCATTGTGTACTCCCTTACTGGGCTTTATAGCTCACCTTTTTTCTTATGCATGTCCTCAGGTTATCCCATGCAATGCTAAGTACGAAGGAATGTAGTGGTCATGTAAAGGAAGTTTTCAATAAATATGTTGTATTTCAAGTTTAAAGTTTTTATGTAATGATCCTAAGCCCCAAAGACACTAAACCTCTCGATCTTCTTTGTTGTATCAAGTGAAGTTTTATGTAATAAAGCATGCTTAAGTTGTAATAAAAAGCAGGGTTGTCATAGTTGGTATCAGAGGACAGGTTTAGTTATTTTTGGAATTAGGAAACCCTAGTAAAGCCTTAGATACATGACTAAGCATAATAAAAACATCCCTAAGTTTTGGTAAATACTAAGTAAGTGGTTTATCAAACAAATACACCCCTGTCTGGATACGAGCAGGTAGAGGCGGCTCTGGCACAGATGTATCCTAGGGGTAAAACCCGAAAACACCGCTTTGAGCTAGACTCGAACGGGAACTGGTGCACGACAACGGGCCTTGCTGCACTCTTGGTTACGACACTCCCGGGGGATATGTTTTGATAAATTCACAATCTTAGTATGAACCCTTATTAAGGGAAAAATGCCCCTAAGAATATATGTTAGAAGGAAGATCATGAAAAGCCTGGATTGAATCCTATAGACTCATGAGTTAAAGAGATTAAAGTTTATTTATAAGTCATCAACTTTTGTCTTTGGATTACCCTTTATGTGTTACCCCTAACTTTCCTTTTATTCCAGCCAATGGCCGGTAATAGGAGAACTCGGGCTAACAACCGTTGTGAAGATCAGTGTGATGATTATACTTATGAGATGCCCAATCCAATGGGAGCGGGAATCGCGAACTTTGTCACGCTTCTCTCTCAGCTAACTCAAGTTTTGAATAGAAACACTGGTCAAGAGGAACGTTCAACCCCCCCTAAGAAAGAACAAGTCGCTATCGAGAGCTTCATGAGACAAAGGCCTCCTACTTTTAGTGGATCATCTGATCCCACGATCGCTGAGCAATGGATCAACTCCATTGAAAAGATCTTCTCTATCCTCCAATGCTCTGAAAAAGAGAAGGTTCTCCTGACGGCTTATCGTATGAAGGGTGAAGCTGATCAATGGTGGATGTTGATCAAAAATACGAAGCCTGAGGAGGAGATCGAGGCTTTGGAATGGAAGGAATTCCGAAAGATGTTTTTCGATAAATATTTTCCACGCACCCTCCGTCTTAAGATGGAAAGGGACTTCCTTTCCCTCAAACAGAAAGATGAAGAATCTGTGGGAGCGTACGAGGCAAACTTCACAAGGCTTGCACGATACGCTTCCGGCTTTGTCGTTACCCCCGAATGCAAGGTTGACCGCTTCTTTGGTGGGCTGAAGCCTAGCTTGCGGAAAGCATTAGCGATCCGTGACTTCGACAGCTATGAGGAAATTGTTCGATGTGCCCTCAAGGTTGAAATGGAGATCGGAGAATCACAGGGGTATCATGGGGACAAGAAGCGTAGGGTGGACTTCAATGCTGGTGGTCCGATGGATAAATCCAACGGCGCTAAGAAATTCCAGCACCCCACTTGCCAAAAGTGTGGAAAGAAGCACCCTGAAAATTGCCTTAGGGGGACAAGAAAATGCTTCAAGTGTGGAAGAGAAGGGCACCTAGCTGTTAACTGTCAGCAAGAAGGACCCGCGGCTGCGACAGAGGAGAGGAACACTCCGTTCGAACCTCAACGCGTTGTTCAATGCTACAAATGCAAAGAACCGGGTCATTTTGCAAATCTGTGCCCTAATCCAAGGATTATCGGAGGCAACCAGCAACCTCCAAGATAGCAAGGAAGAACTTTTGCCATCACTTCTGCCGAAGTGAACCCCGACAACGAAGTGGTGACAGGTACGCTAGTTATTCATTCAAGAATAGAGAACGTACTTTTTGATTCAGGTTCTACGCATTCTTTTATATCTCAAAAGTTTAGTAGAACAATCCCTGCACCACCACAAATCATGGAAGTAAAGATGTCGGTGAGTACGACAAATGGGGCAATCATTGCATCCCATGAGTATAAGTCCTCTCCTGTTATAATCTGTGGATTGAATTTCCCGGCGAACCTCATCATACTCCCTTTGGTGGAATTTGATGCAATTCTTGGCATGGATTGACTTTCCTTATATATAGCCAACATAAATTGTCGGGAGAGGGAAATCACACTCCATATGGAGAATCGACCCCCGATTCTTTACAAGTGTCAGGAGGAAGATGAATCTCCTTTAGCTCCATCATCTCAAGCATGGATATTACTGCCTTATGAGCACGCATATCTGGCTCAGATGATTGAGTCCAAGGAAGAAACCACCCTTGAAGAAATGCCTATTGTGAGGGAATTCGCTGAAGTATTTCCCGAGGAACTTCCTGGTCTTTCTCCAAGAAGAGATGTTGAGTTCTCAATTGAACTTATACCTAGGGCGCTACCAATATCCAAGACTCCATATAGAATGGATGTTGTTGAGCTTGAAGAGCTGAAGAAACAACTACAGGAGAATCTGGATAAAGGGTTTATACGCCCAAGTGCATCACCATGGGGTGCACCAGTCCTCTTCGTCAAGAAGAAGGATGGGTCAATGCGGCTTTGCATCGATTATCGTGAACTTAACAAAATAACGATAAAGAACAAGTATCCTCTCCCAAGAATCGATGACTTGTTTGATCAGCTGCGTGGAGCACAATACTTCTCCAAGGTGGACTTGCGGTCGGGATATTATCAAGTAAGGGTGAAGAAGGAAGATATCCCCAAGACTGCTTTTCGTACAAGGTACAGGCACTATGAATTCATAGTAATGCCTTTTGGACTCACCAATGCTCCAACAATATTCATGGACTTGATGAATAGAGTCTTTAGAGATTACCTTGACAAATTTGTGGTAGTCTTTATAGATGATATTCTAATATACTCCAAAACCAGGGAGGACCATGATGAGCATTTAAAAACTGTACTAGAGACTTTGCGCAAGGAGAAGCTCTATGCAAAGTACAGCAAGTGTGAGTTTTGGTTGAAGGAAATCTCATTCTTGGGCCATATCATCACAAGCAATGGGATATCTGTGGACCCCTCCAAAACAGATGCAATTGAGGGATGACTGAGGCCAACATCGGTAACAGATATCCGTAGCTTCTTGGGGTTAGCTGGATATTATCGACGATTTGTGAGAAATTTCTCACGATTGTCCAGCCCTCTTACCAAGCTAACTTGAAAGGGAGTAAAGTTTTCTTGGAGTTATGAATGCGAAGAAAGCTTCAAGGAGTTGAAAAGGAGGCTTATCACTGCACCCATGCTCACTTTACCCACAAGTGGGGAGCTTTTTGTGGTATTCAGTGATGCTTCGAAGAAGGGCTTAGGATGTGTGCTGATGCAGAATGATAAAGTGATATCCTATGCCTCAAGGCAGTTGAAAATCCATGAGCGAAACTATCCAACGCATGATCTGGAGTTGGCGGTGGTGATCTTTGCCTTGAAAATCTGGTGGCATTATCTCTATGGAGAGAAATGTGAGATATATACTGACCACAAGAGTTTTAAATATATATTCACACAGAAAGAGCTTAATATGCGCCAGAGAAGATGGATAGAGCTCATCAAGGATTATGACTGTTCAATACATTACCACCCTGGGAAGGCGAACAAGGTGGCGGATACCCTAAGTAGAAAGGATCCAGCGATTCTATCAATGATGAGAATTGAGAAGGATCCAATCTTCTTAGACTTAATGAAGATGGATGTGGGAATCATAAAGAAGGGAACATCATCAATCCTTTCACAAATGATTGCTCAACCATCTCTTTTGGAAAGGTTAAAGGATGCTCAAAAGGATGATGCGGGAATCCAAGAAAAAGTGGAAGCTATCAAAAAGGGAAAATCCTCAGAGTTTAATGTTAATGAAGAAGGAATTGTGCGGTTTGAGAAAAGACTATGTGTTCCATCAAGTTCGGAGCTGAAGAAGGAACTTTTGGATGATGCACATAGTTCAAATTTCTCTATTCACCCAGGGAGCACAAAGATGTATCAAGATCTCCGAGAAAACTTTTGGTGGGATAATATGAAGAAGGAGATCGCTGAATATACATCAAAGTGCCTGGTGTGTCAGCAAGTGAAGGCAGAGAGGCAGAAGTCTAAGGGGATGATGCAACCATTGCCCATACCAGAATGGAAATGGGAGAACATCACCATGGACTTTGTCACCGGACTTCCAAGGACATCCAAAGGCAACAATGCAATCTGGGTTGTTGTGGATCGTCTTACAAAGACTACACACTTCATTGCTATTCGAGAGGATTTCTCTTTGGATCAACTGGTACAGATATATATCAAGGAAGTGGTACGGTTGCATGGAGTACCACTATCTATTGTGTCTGACCGAGATCCAAGATTTACCTCTAAGTTTTGGAAGAGTCTTCAACATGCTCTGAATACTGAACTGAACTTCAGTACGGCCTATCATCCTCAAACTGATGGCCAATCCGAGCGGACTATCCAAACACTTGAGGATATGTTGAGAGCGTGCTCAATGGACTTTAAAGGAGGATGGGATCAACATCTTCCTCTAGTTGAGTTCTCTTATAATAATAGTTTCCACTCGAACATCCAAATGGCACCATATGAAGCCCTGTATGGGAAAAGGTGTAGAACATCGGCATGTTGGGATGAGGTCGGTGAACGTAAGCTGCTTGGACCAGAAATGGTCGAAGAAATGGTGGAGAAGGTGAAAACCATTCAGCAGCATATCAAGGCAGCCCAAAGTCGACAGAAGAGTTATGCAGATAATCGTCGACGAGACCTTGAGTTTAAAGTCGGAGACATGGTGTTTTTACGCATATCTCCATGGAAGAAGGTCATGAGGTTTGGAAAGAAAGGGAAGTTAAGTCCAAGGTACATCGGCCCCTTCGAGATTCTTGATCGTGTTGGGGCTGTGGCCTATCGACTAGCACTTCCACCTACTATGGCCAAGGTGCATGATGTCTTCCATGTATCCCTCTTAAGGAAGTACATACCAGACCCTTCACATGTACTCTCTTCCGAGGTGGTACAATTAGAAGACGATCTTTCTTTTGAGGAGCAACCAGTGAAGATCTTAGATCGTAGAGAAAAAGTTCTACGAAATAAGATAATGCCCCTCGTCAAGGTGTTGTGGAGAAACCACAAGTTTGAAGAAGCAACTTGGGAGTCGGAGGATATAACGAAGCTAAGTTACCCATATTTGTTTTAGTGTAGGAAAAGGAAAATTTCGAGGGAGAAATTTCTTAAGGGGGGAATATTGTAACGACCCAAAGTTTCATTAATATAAAATCCCTCTTGATCCAGTTAAATGTTTCTTTATGAAAAATGTTTTTATAAGATGTCAACTTCTTTAGTTTTACGTTAAGATTTGTGACCGTTACTTTTATAGCCGTTGAACAGTGATCATCTGAGTAGTATAAATATAAGGATTTAACGAACCCATTTCTACTCAGACAAAGGAAGCGATGACCTCATCCAGTAGATTTGCCCCTTACGAAGCCCATTTGTCAGAGCTCGGAAAAGAGGTGGTGTCTTTGGGCTTTGCCCTTGACCAAGCCCAAGCTGAGCTTCATCAAGTCAAGCTCGAACGTGATCGTCTACGGGAAAAGTGGAAGTTGATTGAAATTACCACTCGAGCGATGTTATCCGAGTCGCCCCAAGAGTCTGTCACCATCACGCACCTTACCCTTAGGTCTTATGCGGCTATTTTAAGGGGTTATGTAACAAATAAGTAGCACCATGTTCATGTACATTATTTTTGTATATAATAATGAATATAATTTCTAGTCATTTTTGATACATTGTAATTAGTTTTTAAAGTACAAATGGTGTTTTTAGTTATTATTTAATTAAGAATTATATTTTATTAAATTAAAGGATTTTTGAATTAAATAATATTTTAATAAAATATTATTATTAATATTAAATTAATTTTTTATTAAGTATAAATGATCTTATAATTTTATGAATGCAATTAAATTTTTTATTAATGTTTGAAAGCCATTTCTGTCAAAACCCGTGAATTTTTTTATAAATGTCGGTTTTTATTTTAAAAGTGAAAATTCACATATTTAGAAAATTATTTAGATAAAATAAATATTATTTTTGGAATCAGGACGTCGAAATTATCCAACGGTGAATTTTTCATAATTTTCTGAGACAGTCAAATTTTTGGGTAAAAATTAAATACCATTTAAATATATAATGTGTTTTATGACATCATAATGACCCAATGGTGATGTAATAAAATAAAATAATCCTTATGTTCGGCCAATATGTGTTTTATCATTAAAATAATGAGGTTTTGGGTTTGTTTGACTTACTTTTCAAAGCATTAATGGAGCCCTCAAGACTTATTCAACACTTTGCCTTTTTAAATTAATTTCCATGGGATTGTGACTCACCTCCACATAAGCAACCCTAATTTTTTAATAAGTTCGGACCTTGGCCTTGTAAAATATTGTTTTCCTCTTTCCTTTTCCAGAAACCATGGGCAAATACCATGATATGGTTTGTGGTTTGGATTATTTTAATATAAGGGGTCCCAAACCTAAATAATAAAGAATTCTCTCACCTTTCCTATATAAACCCACCCAAGCTCCCACTTTCTCCTCACTAAAATCCCTTGGAGTTCGTCCAACCTCTGCCCTACTCTCTCTAGAATCCTCCCAAGGTGCCCCAAGCTCCCAAGAAGCCTCTCACAAGCCTCTCTCTAGCCTTTGGAAGCACACTTCCAAGTAAGGGTTTTTTCTTCCTTTCTCATTTTTGTCAATTTTCTTTAAGTTGTATTGCCCTTTTAATTTCAATTATGAATGTTGGGGTATGGTTTCGAACCTCCCCCATACCGCCCTCTTATTGTTTGAATTATGGGAGAACCCTTTCTCTCTCATTAAATGCCTCCCATGTACACCCGTTACTATGTCGAAATTCCGAAAGGAACTTCTCTCTCTTCTTTTACATTCAAGCAATACTTTTGTATCATGAATCTAAATTCCATTTAAATTGTTGGGACATGTATATATATGACCTCCTTACTGTCCATTACATGTGAATATGATGAGGAACCCCTTTCTCTCTCATCAACCTTTTTTATGAATTCTTATGTCACGTCGTTACGCTGCCGAAATTGCACCGATTTTCTAAGAAAATGTCATTGTGTAGTGAATACCATGCCCATTTCTCCATCAAGGGTATTCACCTTTATGCACATTTACTTATTGATTGTAAAGTTTCATGTATGAATTCCACATTCCTTTATCGTGGAATAAATGATTATGTTTTATGAATCCATGTTTTATGATCCATGTGGCACACTTATGCATGAAATGAAATGTTTAAGAAGGGTGCGCCCTGATAGCGCTCCAATACATTGGGTAAAGTATAGTATCATGATACGTCATGTGCAATGAGTGTTGACTCATGCTAATTCAAGTGCAATGAGGGTTTACTCGTGCTTCAAGTGCAATGAGGGTTTACTCATGCTCCATGTGCAATGAGCCTTGGCTCATGCTAATTCAATGTTAAGTGTTGTTGCCACATTTCCATGTTATGGTTATCATGCTTTATCATGTCTTTATGTTCATGTTACTCTAATGCTCTATTGATGTTCCTATTGCCTAACATGTATTGTACTCCTCATGTTATTCATTGTGTACTCCCTTACTGGGCTTTATAGCTCACCCTTTTTTTTATGCATGTCCTCAGGTTATCCCATGCAATGCTAAGTACGAAGGAATGTAGTGGTCATGTAAAGGAAGTTTTCAATAAATATGTTGTATTTCAAGTTTAAAGTTTTTATGTAATGATCCTAAGCCCCAAAGACACTAAACCTCTCGATCTTCTTTATTGTATCAAGTGAAGTTTTATGTAATAAAGCATGCTTAAGTTGTAATAAAAAGCAGGGTTGTCATACTTAATGCTATGGGTAGAACAAATCATAGGGGTCAAGGGCAAAGCAATGATAAGGGTAAAAAAAGGTAAATGTCAGTTTAGGACACTGAAGTACTATCAGTGTGAGAAATCATGACACTTTAAAAGGGATTGTCCTGATAGAAATGGTTTAAGGGGTAATGGGGCTCAGTCTAATGTAGTTGAGCCTAGTTTCTCCAATGTCATCATTCTGTAGTGTGTCTAGTGTGCTGCAGGGGGTAGAGTTGTGGGTTCAACTTTGGGTTTTGTTTCCTTCTTTGTGTCTTATGTGTGTTTAGGCTTTTTAGGAGGTAACCTAGTATGAGGACAATATAGTGTTGGGCAGTGGTTAAGAAAAGCAGATCATGGGAGCAGTCTGGTTGATCACCAGACTTCATGATGAGGGTGATGCTGGTATCTCTTTGTCAGTATTGGATGGGTACCGGGGAATAAGGTGGTTGTTGTCACGGGTGGGCTAGACTAGGATGGTTTTTCCCTAGGTCGGTAGCGGGCTGCCCTTACTTGCTGGGTGTGTTTTCTTATGGTTATGAGCTAGCCTTTAGGATTGGGGTTGTATGGGTTATACAGTGAGATAAGCTAGGATGTGTCTTCCCCTGTTGCACGTGTCTAGGCAATGTCTTGTCCTTAGGTGGAGAAAGTTTTTTGGGTCTGTCTTAGATTCAGGGGGAGTAAGTGATTTGCTTGCTCTGAGTCTTGTGATCTGTTTGTTTGTTTGCTTTCATTTGCATGAGTTGTTTTCTTTGCTACTACTGTTTTCATATGCACTGCTGAGTTTATGTTCATATCTTGTATTGTCGTTATGCTTTGAGGATTGGTACTGCTGTGTGTGCTGCTTATGTGCAGGTACTTGTTAGCAGTGTGAGACCTTCTCGATGACATCGTTTCATAGGTCGGCTCAGGTAAGTGCAGGTATGTTTTCTGTCTATGTTTGGAGTTGTTTAATTCTAAGCATGTTTAAGTAGTAGTTTAGATGAGATTGATGAGGGAAAGTGTGTATCACATTGATTCACATGTTGGGCATAATTAGTGTATAATTTGACTAACACTGGTTATGGTCTCTTTTATTCTTCTTAGGTTGTTTAACTTAATTGCCTAATTCAATTGATAGGTTAGGTGCAAGAACATCGCCAATTTTAAATAAAAAGGTAGAGATTTGTGAAATTAGTTTTTTAATTTTAATTTTTTTTAATATTAAAATTGTCCGTTTTATTTAACACGCTCTTTCATTTATAATTTTATGCTCAATTGATTACACGATGGGAATCCCGTTTATTTTTTTGGTTTCCTTCATTCCTGGCCGTTGATGAGAATGGCCGCCCAAATCATCCCAACCCTCCATCTGTGTGGGGGATTCTGTTCAGCGGAGGTCCTGGTGGCAAGCTCTCTCTGCCTCGACTGTTAGGTGGTTTGGGATACCACTGGAGGTGAGGGCTTCGTGGAATCCTTCCCGTGAGTATGCAGTTGGGCGGTTTTATCTGGCAGAGGGTATTCATCACTTCAACGGTGCCTCAGTTTCACCACGGTAAACAGATCTGAAAAAAATCCGGGTTCCATCGTTGCTAAAAAATATCCTTCATTGCTGGTTTTCATGGTGTTACGCATCTGGTGGAGATATGGAAATCACCTGCCGCTCTCACCGTTGGAAGGGTTTTATCGTTACGGGAGAAGTTCCCTCGCACCGTTGGAACACGCATTTGCCGCAGGAAGGGATCTTGCTTCTCTCACCGTGGGAGTCTAGATTCAGGAGTCTTCTGATTGTGCCGATTCAGATCCTGTGCTTTTCGGCCGCGACGGCTCAGGATCGGAGGTTTCCGGCCATGCCACTCCAGATCCGGGAGTTTTCTGACCGTGTGACTCCAGATCGCATTGTTTCCAGCCGCAACGGCTCAAGATCAGTGTTCTTCGACCAAGCAGTTTCAGACTTAAGGTTCTCTGATTCTCCACGACTCTAGATCCATTGCTTGAAGAGATCTGGATAGTCGGACCATAGTGGGTCCAGTGTAGTGAGTATTTCCTCATCTCTTGCCTTTTTTATGCTGTTTCCTTGTTGTACGCTTGTTATCCGGTGTTGTTTTTTGAGCAATTAATAAAATCACGTGCGTGGGGTGGTGTTCTTGCTGTGAAGTAGGTCCCAAAGGGGCCGAAGCACGTAAATACTTGTGTTCCCTTATTTTTTTTTGCACTGTTTTATTGTGTCTTGCTTATTCGATCATCTGCGCACAACTCCAGTGATCCGGCTTGTATTTGTGGTTGCTTTGGAAGTGTGTTCTTGTTGTCCTACCACCACAAAAGCCGCCAGAGCCTCTGCCCACCCCTTCCATGGGTGAAGCGTCGCCCTGACGGCCGACGCATTGAGAACCTGAGGTTGAAGTCCCATGATGAGAAGGTCAGTGGGATGGGGTTCAGGGTAACGTTCTAACGAACCCTAGGGCAGCCAGCGTCAACAACGTCCGTGTGGATGAGGGTTATGGTGTAGGAGTTGTAGTCTATCCTTATGATTTGATAGTTTTGATTTGCAGTAAGGGAGAGGAGGGCGATGGATTGGGAACAACAGATGCCCAGCTCCGAGCAGCTGAAGTGAGAGGTAGTGAGAGGTTCATCCTCTGTTTTCACCCAAAACGGGTAGGAGATGTTGAGGTCGCCGCAGAGGGTGGGGTTGCTGAGCGGGGACCGCGACAGTAGGGGGTTCGAGGCGGCCTCCCGGTGTGCGGTGAAGGAGAGGAAGAGGAGCCTGTTGGGAGGGGGAGGGGGAGTCCAATTAGATAATTTTATCGTTGGACGCTGTATTGATAACCGAGGACCAATTATCGGGCGATTGATGCCACGAGTGCCTGATTCAAATATTAATGTGCAGTTATTAATGGATGATACAATGAATGTTGACTGTATTTATTAGAGATATGCATTTGGTGTTGGGATGCACTAACATATTTTAAAAGTGTGCAAACATGATGTAACCAACAAGATATAATCAGGAAGGGGTTGCTAAGTTTGCAATGGTCTGTGTACCACAACGATGATGATACAATTATCTTGTACATGTGGAGAGGTTCTTGGAAAGATATTCAAGATGTTGTCCACCGAGAGAAAGAAGGGGGCTACCGCGTCGACGGTAGCATGTGCGGTATGTAGGTGTTTAATAGGTTCATAGCAACAACGATGTAATCAATGATCGGACCCATATATTGAAAGTCTTCTAGATAGCGGTGATCAGGTGGTGTGTCCTAGTTAATGATCGACAATACATCATAATGGCAAAATCATGATAGAGAAATCCTTCAGGTGTCGCAAGATGGTGCGGGGTTGATGCATGTTTGGATGAAGATCTCCAAGGTAGTGATGTTTCGTTGACAGAATGGTAACATTTTTTCACAAATTGATCTTTCGATACATGACGCTGGGGAGATGTTTTTTAGAGAGAAGACAAAGATGTATCAGAGTGTGGTTTTCACATAGGTTTTCTATGCTCAATCATTTGTAATTCAAGTTCGGGTATTACTTGAATTCTTTGTATTCTTTAATTCATAATGGATGTTTGGAAATTACTACGTGGCTTTTAATCCTACGCATCAGAGGGTTTTTTCACGTTAAAAATCATACATGCTGATTTCTTTATTCTGCATATATCACTTCCATATTTTATCAGGATTATCACAGTTTATTTTGGAAAGCAATTTTCAGCTTGAAATCAGGATTCTCTTCAGCACACATGTATATCTATACATACAAAATAAAAGAGTTTGTAAAATTAAAAGGACTATATTTTACTTAGAAAAGTATTGTTAATTCTAGACAAACTATTTTGATGAATTACATTTTTTCGATAAATTTAATACTTTTAACACTAATAGAAAATTGAGTTTTCGTGGAAATGTTTTCCGGGCAACAACCATTTAGAGGTTTCTATTGACCTTATTAGCAACTACCAAATGGCGACCACTGTACTTTTTTAATCTTTTCCCTAAATTCTTTGATCCCCTCTCGTTTACCCTCCCGCAGCCCCGCAACCCCATTTCCCCCACCCCCTGCCTCCGCGCATTGCCATCCTTCGTCCCAATGCAGTCGAACTGTCCCAACCCCATCACGCCCTACCATCAAGCCTACCCACCCCCGTTAAGCCCCGCCGTCAAGCCCTCCTGCCCCCGTTGATGCCTCCCACCCCCGTCGAGCCCCCGCCGTCGAGCCCCCTATCGTGTCCCGTCGTGGATCCCCAATCTCGTCACCCCCTTTACTTGCAATCGAGTCTCCTGCAGGTGAGTTGTTCATTGCATTAGTATTTTACGATCTAAAACATTGAATACATTTATTTAATCCCCAAGTGGATGATCCTATATTATATGGGGTGTGAAACATATATATAGTATGTTGCGATATGCAGCACAGTTCAATTCGATTATCCATATTGCTTTATTCCACCTGCAATATTAGCATATCACTTCCTGCTATAATACCAAGTACATTATCTTATCATTTTTAACACTCTATACTTCATCTAATACCTCCCTAGAAACACAAACATGCTTCCAAACCATAACCATTGACATAAGAAATAATTCAATTTCATCAAATGCTGGTCACATCACATTATCCATCCATACCTTCGCTTCACTGGCCATATATTCCATGTGCTCCTTCAAAAGTCTGCCTTGCAACATGCCTCACTCTCTTTACATGATCTCCATTCATTCAAGTCCCTAGGACAGAGAAAAATGAATAAGCATCAATCAATGAATTGTAAATCACTCTCATGGTTGGTTTTCATGTACTAGACACTTTTTATATAATTGCTTGTTGGATTATTATTGCATGAATTTAGAACCCTATCACTTCTATATTACATTGAATTAGTGTCCTTAATATTTGATACTTGATCATTGAATTTGTGTCCAATGAAAATCCCAATAAATATTCATCTGAATTCCATCCTGTGAAAATTCAATAGTTGTTTTGGATTTCTATTAGTGAAAAATAACTGTTGAAAAAATCTTCTGGAATTTATAGTGAAAATTTTCCCATGATTATTGAAGTGAAAATTACCAAAGAAAAACATCACTAAGACAATCCACATTATGTTTCCAGTGGATATTTCTTGAAATTATTTAGTGATTCTGCAACCCATAAAATAATTTACTGAATGTCGTTTTGTCTCGCTGATAAAAAAATGAAGTCAAAATTTTCATTTTAAAAATTTAACTAAGAAATCATTAAATTCAAAAATAATGGATTAACATATATGCATGTCCTAATTTTCCTTCTTATCAGGTATATATGATTCCCATTTCTAATTTTTCCAGACCCTGGATTTTGGATGACTGAGATAAGTTCCATCCACATGGGCACTATCCAAGGAGGGAATGAAATGCTCTAGTTATGCCTTGAATTTGAGATGATATATTTTGTATATTTATAATGGAAATTATTTTAATTATTTCTCTTTTTCCAATTTTTTTGTCCCTGAATATATATTTTCTTGGAATAGTGGGTGACCTAATGGTATCCAAGTAGAAAGGAAATGTATGAGTCTTTATTCCCATTACATTTTTGAAAATTTTTTAGGTTTAAGAATTGGTATTTGTTTCATATATGACCAAGTATTATAAGTCAATTTTATCTGAATAGTAAAGCTATTGAGAACTTAATGTGGATTTAATATTTTAAAAAGTCTATTTTAATTTATCAAATATATATTAGAAAGTTCCTGCAACAAATCTATTGAAGTTATCACACCCCTACCGACCAAACTTACCTATTGATGAAGGATAAGTTATGATGTGGAAAGTTAGCTAATGACATGGCAATGTTAAGATTCTGTTTCAAGGAAAGTGTGGTTACCCATTAGATGAGAGTAAAAGAATGTGTGTGGATTTTAGGCTTTGCATTATGAAATTAAAAGAGGTCCACACAATGTTGATTTTAATATTCATTATTGTTCTTAATTTTATTTTCATATATTATTTTATCAGATTTGATAAGTTCCCCAACTGGTTTGGTATCACTGAGTATTTTTTTCACCTCCAAAATTCTCCTCTGACTTTGGCTTCATTGGTTCATAAGTTTTAATTATATGAGTTTCATTATAATTTAAATAAGATATTCCAATTATTTAATTTCCATTAAATACATATATGGATAAGAGATGGATTGATATGCCAAATAGGTTTTTTGCAAAATATTATGAGGTGATTAAGTGATTTATGTATTTCACTAGTATATTTGAAAGTGATTTGATTAGTTGTCCATATAGAAAATGTGAAAAAAATATCTTCAAATGAGATAGTGTTAGTGAATATATATTTTTGAATGAATTTTTGAAAAACTATCAAACGTGGATACGTCATGGAGAAGAGTCTGTTTCGTTTCACTAATTAGAAAGTATTCATATGGATATTTATTCGAGAATATTTTATCTGATGAACATAATGCTCAATGATATGATGCATCATTTTCAACCTGAAGACAGTTTTTTCATAAATGATGACATTGGAGGGAGTAATCCCCATTCTTCTACAGATAGCGAATCATTGAAATTCTTTGAAATTCTTGACGATGCACATATTGAATTATATCATGGATGCACTAAATTTAGTAAATCATCATTCATCATTGAATTGTTACACATAAAGGATCTGAATTAGTGGATAGACACGTCATTCGACATGTTGTTGGTATTGTTGAAGAAGGTACCCCCTGCCGGAGGGAAGATTCTGGAGTCATTCTATCAAGCTCACAAGTTGACCGATGACCTTTGTTTTATATATGAGACCATTGATGCATGCCACAATAACTGTATGTTGTTCATAAAAGAGAATGCACAATTCAATACTTGTACTATTTTCTATTCATCCAGGTGGAAGGCTAATGATATTAATCAAGGTAGTCTGATTCTTCCTAGTAGGGTCTTGAATCAAGGGAAACAAGTTGCCGCTAAGTAGATGCATTTTTTCCCACTGAAATCGAGACTAAAGAGATTCTTCATGTCAACTAAAATTGATAAATTAATGACTTGAAATTCATAGAGAAATAAAGAGGTTGATAAATTAACTTGCTCGGTAGATTCTTTGGCATGGAAAGAGTTTTATCAAAGACACATATTTTTCCCAGGATGATTGTAATGTTCAACTGGGTTTAGCAGTAGAAATTTTTAACCCATTTAGGTCCATGGTTGGTGAAACACGTAGTACGTGGAAAGTGGTGTTGGTTCCATACAACCTTATCCCATGGGTATGTATGAAGCAACCATTTTTATTATTTTTGACTCTAATTGACCTGATGATAAAATCGATGTTTATATGAAACCTTTGATTGATGAACTACAATAATTTTGGGAAGATAGTGTAATGACTTTTGACTTGGAAGCTATTGAAATGTTTAGACTATGTGTCTCTTTTTTATGGACAATTAATGACTTCCCAACATAAGCTAACTTATTAGGTTGGAGTAAAAAAAGAGAATTTTCCTGCCCTTGTTGTAATAAAAGTAAGAAATCTATATGGATTAAAAACTACTGAAAGTGAACATATCTTGGTCAAAAATGCTTTCTTCCTCCATTAAATTGGTTTATAAAAGACAAAATGTCTTTTGATGGGAATAGAGAGCATGACCCATCACCAAAAATAACATTTGGGGTTTAAATTCATGCACAACTTGATCAAGAAAACATCCATATAATGTATGATTTTCAGGATTTATTGGCTCCTTCATTGCCTTCAATTACTACTACAAATAGACAACACATTTATAATTGGAAGTAGTGTATTTTTTTTAATTGCCTTACTGGAAAGATAATATTTTAAGAAATAATTTGGATGTGATGCACATTGAAAAAATGTATGTGATAATATATTACGCACCATTTTAGGCATCAAGGGGAAATCAAAGGATAGTGCCAATGCTCGATGTGATTTGTAAGAAATGGGATTGAGAAAACCTTTACATTTATAGTTGGTTGATGGTAATCGCGCATACATTCCTAATGCGCAATAAAAAATGAGTAAAAAAGATAAGGAAACATTTCTATCAATTTTGAAGACCTTCAAGGTACTTGATGGTTATTTCTCTAATATTTCTAAGCGTGTCAATATGATGAGCATGAAATTACATGGGTTGAAAGGTCATGACAATCATATTGCGCTTCAATAGTTAATCAAAATTACAATTCATGATTGCTTACCTACCCAGGTTATTGAGCCATTGATTGAAGTTTCTAATTTTTTTAGATAGCTCTGTTCAAGGAATCATTGCATGAGTGGTTTGAAAAAGAAGTAGGATGTGATTGTTCTTGCACTAAATCACCTTGATAAACTATTTCTTCTATCATTTTTTGATGTCATGTTCCACTTGACTGTTCATTTAACCAGTAAAGTCATTGATGAAGGTCTCATGCAATTCATGTGGACACATCCAATAGAGCGATACTTAAATACATTGAAATAATATGCGCACAAAAAAGCTCATCCAGAAGCTTCAATTTCCAAGTTATATTTGATGGAAGAGTGCACTAATTTTTATGCTTCATATATTGATGAGGTTGAAAAAAAGATAGATAAACCCTCCCAAAATGACAAGGGTCCAATTGGAGAAGGGATAACGTTTGATATGCACAATGACAAGTGGGTTCAAGTTCATCTATATGTGTTATTCAACAATCCATCACTTATTCCATTGATACAGTAAGTTGCACAATTGATCTATTATGCTTTATGTTTCTATGTTTATTTTATTACTTACCATTTATTGTGTTGTAATTTAGGATACATATTACTAAGTTGAAATGTGAAACACCCTGTGCAACTGACCATCAAATCCAAAAATATTATTTCAACACATTCCATGAGTGGTTCAAAACCCATGTACATATAAATAATTGATTTAATATTTTTATAGTGCAACTAAGTTGTATTTTCACAATACTTTATCCATTGAATCGTGTGAAATTTATAGATTCAAAAGATGTGTGATTTAAGTACTCATACTGTGACCGAAGAACTGAACCAACTAGTTGATGACTCATTTATTACAGCTTGTCGCTACAAGTATTTAGATACTAATAGATTTTTATTCTGTATTAGCGATGTTGATGTGAACTGAGCCATATAGAAAAGTGGTGTTGGTTGTTCATCTATCAATGAAGGTTATTATTATAGGTTTTTTTGGGATATTATTTAGTATATTTATGGTCATGGATTATAGCACATATTGTTAAGGTGTGATTAGGTTGATCCAGTTCGTAGAAAAAAAGTTGATCACTTCCAATTTACGTCAGTAAAATTTAACAATATGATATATAAAGATGGATGAGTAAGAAATGAGCCCTTCATATTGACATCACAGGCAGGGAAAGTTTACCTTTTCATTATTGATTACAATTGGAAAGTTATGGTGAAAATGTCTAGAAGAGGGGTTTTTCTGATTGAATGAGAGGAACCAGATGTTGTCACCTTTTCTGATCAGACACTTGACCAAACAACTATAGTTTTACAAGAAGAGGATATACTATGGACCTGAGAGACAATTGAAGGAGATACGATAAACTATCATGATTAGTGAAAGATTATAATATTTTCCAAGTTAATTTTTGTAAAAATATTTATGAATTATATGTATAAAAATTACTTGATTTGCTTGTATTATTTTTTTATTAATTTAGGTATTTTACAGGGTGGTCATATTGGTTCACTTGATGTTTTTGGTATGTATGTTTTAATTTTTTGAAATTAATTTATTGTAATTTTCTATAAGTATATTTCCCTAACTACTTATAATTTTTAATTAAAAATCCAGTTATTGGTAATTATATTATGAATATATTTTTATCAGGATTTGTTGCGTTTTCTAGTAGACGCATGGGTCCTGATAGAGATGTTCGATCTGGGAACTCTGGAGCCAGATTGGATGTGTTATTTGATGTCGCCTTTCATCCAGTTAGAGAAGGTACAGGTGTATTGATTCATCAATTGGGGCGTATGATACATGACCGACATAGATTCCCTCTGATGACTCATGATTGGACTTCATTCCCCAGTATACGATTAACAAATTATGGAGGGAGGCTTAGGTAAATTAAATGTTTAATTTTTCATGAAATTGTTTTTATTATTATCACAGCTACTGACTATTTTTTTAACAGGATAATTTGAAATATTTTTCAAATGAGTTTTAGAAAGTATGTATTTCCAAATACCAAAAATTATAGAAATATTAAAAGGGAAGGGTGAAGATAGATCACTGGATACCATTTGCGGGTGTGCCAAAATTTCTACAGTGAGTCCCTTCGACCGTTCTTCCCATACAGTGGCAATATTTGGTTTCATTTTGGTCGAGTGAGGTGATGATGGTAAAATTTATTGATTTTAATCTATAAATGACTCTAATTTTTCATATTCATATTAAATGAATATGTTGAATGTAGGAAGAGTCCTCTAATCATTCACATAATCGGGTGATGCGGGGCACATCTTCTAGACTTGGTACTCGACACATGTCACAACTCAGACATGATGTAAGTTTATAATTCAATTTTAATTCATATATTAAAAATATAGTATAACATGAATATAAATATTTATTTAGTGGACACATTTATTATTGTTACACCAGCGAGGTGAGTCGACCGATCATATGTCGATATGGGTGAGGACTCATCGGGTGGGTGATCCTGATGTTGTCAGTGTTATAGTAACCAAATTATTTAGTAAAAAATGTATTTCTATTTCATATAAATTATTCATATTTTTTCATTAATTAATTATGTATATGTGAAAAGACCAGTTTGATGCTGAGTTAGCAAAGCTTCCAGAGGAGCAACATCGCAGTACTATGCATAGAGATGAGATATTTCAGTGTGTCGTGGGGTGTGACAGTCATGGTTATTCTTTGAATCATGGAACTGGTGTCCCATGATGTATAGTTTTTAAAGAAGAGGTGATGAGTGCATGCAGAGATGCATGGATGTACGCAAAGACTAAGATATATGCTACCATACAGGTAGGGGTGTAATTTCGGCCCGACCTGCCATGCAAAGATTTAGGTCGCTGACCACTATTCGGGCCGGGCCGGGCCGGCCCGAACAACCCCATGAGGCGGCCCGAGCCCGGCCTCGGGCCGACCCAAACCATCGGGTCGAGCCGGGTTTTTTCGGGCCGGGCCGGGTTTTTTCGAGTCGGGCCATGGTGAGCTTTTATTATTTTCAAAATAATTGTCTCTTAATTTTTTTTATTTAAACATTTTTTTAACATTTATTTAAAACGTTTCTTTACATTTATTTTTAAATGCATGTTTTTTTAAAAACATTTATTTTATTTTTTATTAACATTTTACAGTGGGTGGATATGTTTTTTTGTCTAAATAGATTTATATATTGTGAATATATATATATATATATAATATATATATATATATTATTTGCAAATTGTAAAAAAAAATAATGAGGGGTGCGCAGCTGCCGTGGGTGAGTTTAAAGGCTTATCATTTAAACGTTTTTCTAACATTTTTTTAAAACATTTTTTACATTTATTTTTTTAACTTATTTATAATTTTTTAAGCGTTTGTTAATATTTTTTATTTAAACATTTTTATTTAAAATATTTTTGAATTTTTTTAAACGCATGATTTTTACAAGTATTTTTCTAAAACATTTAACTTTTTTTTTCATATTTTAATGTAAAAAGTATTTTTTAAGTGTTTGTTTTAAAAAATTAATTTAAATGTTTGTTTTAAAAACCTTTTTAAACATTTTTATTTAAACCTTCATTTAAACCATTTTTAACACTTGTTTAAAACGTTTTTTACATTTATTTTTAGACATTTAATTTAAAACGTTTTTTTGAACGCATATTTTTTACATGTATTTTTTTAAACATTTAACACATTTTATGTAAAAACATTTTACAGTGAGTGGATATGTTATTTTTTTCTAAATAGATTTGTACATGTCTGTGAATTTATATATATTATGTACAAATTAAAAAAAATTAATGAGTTATTGGGGGGTGCGCAGTGTGTGGTGAGTTTAAAGTGTTATTTAAACGTTTTATTATCATTTATTTAAAACATTTTTTACATTTATTTTTTTTAAGTTATTTATGAAAAGTATTTTTAAGTGTTTGTTTAATTTAAAACATTTTTTAATTTTTTTGCAAGGCAGGCCCGACCCGGCCCTGTCTGGACTGAAATTACACCCTTAGCGGGTGCGCAGCAGTGGGTGAGTTAATTTTTTTCTAAATAGATTTATATTTGTATATATAATATATATAATATATGCAAGTTTTATCATATTTTAAAAAAATTAATGAGGTTGGGGGGTGTGCGAATATCATTTGGTGAGTAGTTATTTTTTTGTTAATATATAATAAGTTATATATATATATATATATATATATAATTTGAGAAAATTGTAAAAAAATAATTAGGGGTTGGGGGGTGCGCTATAGTGGGCGGGTTAATTTTTTTTCTAAATAAATTTATATATAATATATGCAAGTTGCAACATATTTAAAAAAATTAATGAGGTTGGGGGACGTGTACGAACATCATTAGGCGAGTGCGTTATTTTTTTGTTAATATAAAATAAGTTATTATATAATATTAAATCATTGACACATATATATATTATTAATGAATTTTTAAAAGCCACACTTAGTTGATATATATTATTAATAGCTTTATATATAATATTAATGGCTTTGTTTACATAAATATATATATATTATCATATCATTGATATATATATATATATATTATTAGTAGATTTTTTTTATATATACATATATATAATATGCAAGTTTCATCATATTTAAAAAAATTAGTGAGGTTGGGGGTGTGCGTGAATATCATTGGGTGAGTGTGTTATTTTTTTATTAATATATAATAAGTTATTATATATATATAATGTTAAATGATTGATATATATATGTATATATATATAATGAGAAAATTATAAAAATAATAATCAGGGGTTGAGGGGTGCGTCGCAGTGGGTGAGTTGATTTTTTTTTCTAAATACATTTATATATGTATAGTATATATAATATATGCATGTTGCAACATACTTAAAAAAATTAATGAAATTGAGAGACTTGCACAAACATCATTAGGTGAGTGTTATTTTTTATTAATATACAACAAGTTATTATATATATATATAATATTAAATCATTGATATATATGTATATTAATAGCTTTGTTTATATATATATATATTATATTAAATCAGATACATATACATATACATATATATATATTATTAATGGATTTTTAAAAACCACAGTTAATTGATATATATTATTAATGGATTTGTTTATATATATACACTATTATATATATAATTATATATCGTTGTATATATATATTTATACAGACATTATAATTATATATAATAATAATTATATGTATATATATAATATTATTTTTTGTTAATATATAATGATATATGCACATATATATAGAAATATAAATATATACACACATATATAGATAAATGTATATGTATACATATACATGTATATATATAGGTATATATATATGTATGTATATATGTACACACACACACACACACACATATAGATATATATATATACAGATATATATATATATATATAGATATATATATATATATATATACAGGCCTATGATTATTTAACAGGTGCAGCACCTGGACCAATTGGTCCAGGCACAGCCTTGGGAGCTCGAGGTAGGGGGATCAAATCCCCCTACCTGTAGTTTTCCCGTTATATTTTTTACAGCAGGCTGGGCTTCGTGCGGGCCAGCGGACCTCGCTTTTTCGGGCCGGCCTGGCCTGGCCCGCGGGCCTTCTTGGAAAGGCCGAGGCCCGACCCGCTGAACCTACAGCCCGAGCTTGGCCTGGCCCGATGCGGGCTTTATCGGGCCGGGCCGCTCGGGCTGGGCCTATCGGGCTTTCGGGCCGCTGGGCCAAAATTACACCCTTACATACAGGCTATGCAAAACAGTGCAGATGAGCGATTTCAGCAGTTACATGCAGAGTATGAGGAGAGATTATCACAGATGTCAGCATGTATCCATGAAGTGATGACGCAACATCCTATTGATGGAACACATGTGGTGACACAGGTAAAAAAGAAAATAAACCATACTCGTATTGAATTTTATTAACATGATTAAGATACATACTATTAATATATGTTGTAGGCTCCAGATATAGATGTTGGACATCGCCATGAGTTCATTGGTGGTCCAGATGAGGATAAACCTCATGCATGAGGCAATTTACATTACTATTTTAATATCATACATGAATTAGGAATTAATAAAAATCCTTGAACCTTTAGTTCTATTTACACCTCTTTGTGTTTTATTATTTTAATTCTTGTGATTTAATTCATTATTTTAAAGTTTACTTGACTGTTAATCATGATATATTACATAACACTTAAATTTATTAAAATTTATCTTTCTTTAAGTTTAATTTGATGGTTTCTCTATTTTGGTGTCAAGTGATTGTATAGAAAGATCATATAGTCAGTTAAGTAACAATGACAATTTAGTCATATGGTATGTTAAGTAATTGTGGAATTTTGTTCATACGATCTGTTAAGTAATCATGAAATTTTGGTCATGATGTCAATTTGACTAATGTTAACACTCCTAGTTACTACATGGAATGTGATAAGTTAATTCAACTGGACATGACTTACTTAAGCTACAACAATCTTGGTTTTGTGGTCAGTTAACCAACCATGTCCATTCTAGCCATTAAAATAGTCTTAATATTTTTTTTGTGGGATTTCATGTTAGTTTTTATTTTTAACTAGTTTATATTCTTCCCTAAATGGTTGAATCAACCCAAATCTAAATTCAAAATTGGAACCTTTTAAACCCTAATCCTTTCATTTTATAAGACACCCCTTTTTCTCTTAAAACCAAACCACAACCTCAATATCTTCAAATCACAGTTGAAGATGGTTATAATGAAATGAGATTTTAGACTCACATGACCTACTACTATTCCTCTCTTAAAGATATAAATAAGAGTAAAGCCATCTAAAAATTTTCAGTCAAGCCTCATAACCCACATTTTTCAGATCGACCAGTGTGTACTGAAAAGGAAGTCGATCGAATGTGTTTATGAGCAAGAAAATCTCTAGTTTGAAAACCAATTTAGATACAAGGGTGAGATGAGTATTTTAAAGAAAATAGCAATCCATATTATCCTTGGTTAGTCAAAGTTTTTTATTTGAATATATAGTATGAATCCTTTGAATCAAGGGTTTATATTTTAACTACTTTAAATGGGGATAAGCTGAAATTTTATTCAAAACTATGGGCCAAGAGTTTGAATATGCTACATAAGGGTGAGTATGAGGATTATTTGAGTTCCTATACTCTTAATCCTGCTCATAAGGGGGATGAATCTACATTGGATGATATTAATGATCATGGGGTAGTCCAACAGGACATGGTGGACCTCCCATCTCAAATTTTCAAAGAGATTCTAAAGGATCCATAATTGCACAAATAAATCTTTAATAAAGGGATGAGATATATCCTTATAGATCAATATTTACTATTGATAATTTGAATTTATTAGTGGAACAAGTTCTTGATTAGATTTTTGGTTCTATACCTATAAAACATAGTGAGGATTCTATTAATAATGGTAACACAACACCTATTGGATCTACTCACATAAAACCTATTGAAGGTATTAAGCATGGAGTTGTTGAAGAAAATGAGTTTGAGTCTCTTAGAATAGATACTATGTTTATTGAAGATGAGTTGGATGGTAGGTAGTCTCCCCAATGGAAATATTTACCACTGCCACCTTATACTTATATCTCTTTTGATACTAGGGAAGAATTTAATGATTTAAAAACTGATTTGATGAATGTGATGAAGTAACACTTCCTTGGTTTTGGAACTTATATTAACCATTAGAGAAGATAAAATCTCAAGGATAATGTACCATGTAATTTATTACTTAAAAAAAATACTATTTATCAAGATAGATACAAAGAATAATGAGATTAAGCATTTAAGAGATTAAGTTTGAGATTTTCAGGAAGACCTACAGGCCATGATGCTTAAGCTGAATCAAAGGTTTTTGAACATTGTTTTCATACATACTCCTATACTACACCTCCCCCTATTTTACCTCCTACCACTCCAATGAACATTTCCATTGATGATAACCTGATCAGATAGATTATCAAATATGAGATGGAAGTTTTTTGGGATGAATATTATATGAACCGAGATATGGTGGTAGATGTTTTTCAAACCCATGCTACTCAGACACTTGAGCTTGTTCAAAGATATTTAAAAAAAACAACACAAGATTAACATGTTATGAAAGGAAAATTGATTATTATATGTGAAGTATTTTCAAAAAATAGAATTTAAAGAAAATGTTTATATCCTTATCCATTTATCCTCAGATGCATCCACTAACTTAGGATTTTAAAGATTAAGTGGATAAATTTAAGGTGTTATCACCTCTTTTGTAAGACTTTATAAAGGAGAAGGAATATTATTTTCAAATAATGGAATATGGATCTTGAGTTGTGAGTGACTTTACTTGGATTATGGAACCTTACATTTATACTACTAACTCTACTATCCATGCCCCTTTAGCTCTTCATATGTTATCCATTCCTACCTCTACCACTTCTACTTCACCTAGTTCTTTTGGGATTACCCCACCACAAACTATTAGAAACCTATATATAGTGGAAAATGGAATTTTTATTCTAGGTACTACTTCTTATTTAACTTCTAAACCTACTCCACAACCATATACAACCAAATAAAAATATCCCATGGATCTACAATCCATTCAAGACCCTAATACAGTTTTAAAGGTTTAATGCCCTTTAAAAACACACGAGGGTTAAAACCAACTGAATGACCTCCAAATTCTATGAAATTATATGAAAAAACCATGGAGTTAATTGTGAAATGGTTGAGAAGATAACACATCAATCAGAGGTTCTGTTTGTCTAGGATGATGGAAAATGCACTTTTAGTGTCATAAAACACCAAAATATGCGCTTAATGGTCAGATATATAGAAAATGATCCCAGAATGACTTGAAATCACAAAAAAACCATATTATTATTATTTTTGATGTGTATGAGAAGACGAAACATCAATAAGACATGTGGTATGCCCGAAACGACCAAATATGCAGTTTCTAAAGGTTCGATGCCTTCTAAAAAGGTGCGTTTGTAGGTCGAAACCAACCAAACAACTTCAGAATGTGGTGAAATCAAAAAAAAAACTTTAGAGTGAATTTTGAAATGGTTGAGTAGATGGTACGTCAATCAGAGGTGTTGTTTGTCCAGGATGATGAAAAACACACTTTTAGTGTCATAAAATACCAAAACGGGGTTTTAACAGTTGGATATATAGAAAATGACCTCAAAATTACTTTAAATCATAGGAAAACCATATTATTATTATTGGTGTTGCGTAAGATCATACATTACATCAATCGAACATGCAATATGCTCAAAATGATCGAATATATGGGTTTTAAAGGTTTGAAACCCTTTAAAAAGGTGTGTCTGGGGGTCAAACCAACTGAACGATATTTGAATGTTATAAAATCAGATGAAAAAAAATCATAGAGTGAACTATGAAATGGTTGAGTAGACAAAATGTCAATCCGAGGTGACATTTTCCTGAGAGGACCGAAAATGCACTTTCAGTGTCATGAAACACCAAAACGCACATTTAACGGTAAAATCCATAGAAAAAAACCTTAGAATGACTTGAAATCATAAAAAAAGTATTTTTATTATTTATGATGAGTAATAGGAGACAAAATGTCAATTATAGGTTGATTCTATCCAAAATGTCCGAATACGTGGTTTTAAAAGCTTTAACGCCATTTAAAAACACACGGGGGGTCAAAACCAACCGAACAACTTCTGAATGTGGTGAAATCAGAAAAAAAAATCATAGAGCGTATTTTAAACTGGCCGAATAGATTTTACTTCAATCAGAGGTTCTGTTTTTCCGACATGACGAAAAATGCACTTTTAGTGTCATAAAATATCAAAACATGCATTTAACAGTCAGATATATAGAAAAAGACCTCATAATGACTTAAAATTACAGGAAAACTGTATTATTATTAGTCTTGATGTGCATGAGTAGACGATATGTCAATCAAACATGTGGTTTGCATGGAACTACCGACTATTCGGTTTTTAAAGGTTTAACAACCTTTAAAATGGTGCGTATGGGGGTAAAAACCAACCAAACAGAATCCAAATGTTGTGAAATCAGACAAAAAAAAAATTGTAGAGTAAATTTTGAAATATTTAAGAAGATAGAACATCAATCAGAGGTATCATTTTCATGGGATGACGGAAAACACACTTTTAGTGTCATGAAATACCAAAACGTGCGTTTAGCAGTCAAATCCATAGAAAGCGACCTCAAAATGACTTGAAATCATAATAAAAATAACTTATTATTATTATTATTGTGTAAGAGTAGATGAAACATCAATATGATGTGCAGTCTGTTCAAAATGATTGAATATGTGGTTTTTAAGATTTAACGCCCCTTAAAAAGGTGCGTTCGAGGGTCAAAACCAACTAAATGACATCCAAATTCCATGAAATCAAACCAAAAAAACCATTGTGTGAATTGTGAAATTGTAGAATAGATGGAACATCAATTTGAGCTAGTGTTTGCTTGAGAGGATCGAAAATGGACTTTTAGTGTCATAAAACACCAAAACACGTGTTTAACAGTTAGATCCATAGCTAACGACCTCAGAATTACTTGAAATTATAGAAAACCCATATTATTTTATTTATGATGTGTAAAAGTAGACGAAATTTCAATCAGACATGCGGTTTACATGGAACAATTGAATATGTGATTTTTAAAGATTTAACACCCTTTAAAAAGGTGATTTCGGGGGTCAAAACCATCCGAACAACCTCCAAATTCCATGAAATCAAATGAAAACAACTATGGAATGAATTTTGAAATGGTTGAGTAGATGGAACATCAATCTTAGATGATGTTTTCCTGGGAGGATCGAAAACACACTTTTAGTGTCATAAAACACAAAAGGTGTGTTTAACGATTAAATCCATAGAAAACGACCTTAGAATGACTCGAAACTATAGAAAAACCATCTTATTATTATTCATGACATGTAAGAGATGAAAACATGTCAAACAGACATGCAGTAAGCTCGGAACGACTAAATATGTGGTTTTTAAAGATTTGATATCCTTTAAAAAGTGCGTTTAGGGGTCAAAACTAGACGAACAACCTCCAAATTCCATAGAATCAGACAAAAATAATTGTAGTTTGAATTGTGAAGTGTTCTATCATACAAAACATCAATCTGAGTTGAAATCTTCTAGGGAGGACCGAAAATGCACTTTTAGTGTCATAAAACACCAAAACGCGCGTTTAATGGTCAGATCCATAGAAAAAACATCGTAATGACTTGAAATCATAGGAAAACCATCTTATTAATATTATTGACATATAAGAGTAGACAAAACATCAATTAGATGCGCGGTATGTGTGGTATGATTGAGTATGTGGGTTTTAAATATTTGAAGCCCTTTAAAAGGGTGCATTCGGTGGTCAAAACCATCTGAATGACATCAAAATTCCATGAAATCAGATCAAAAAAACTATGGAGTAAATTGTGAAATTTTTGAGTAGATGGTATTCCAATTGGAGGTTTTGTTTTACCTTGGTGATGGAAACCATACTTTTAGTTTCATAAAACACCAAAACAAGCATTTAACGGTCAGATCCATAACCAACAACCTCAAAATGACATGAATTCATAGGGAAACCATATTATTATTATTTATGACATTTACGAGGAGAAAACATGCCAATCAAACATGTGGTTTTGTTGGAATGACTGAATGCATGGTTTTTAAAGATTTGACGCCATTTGAAAAGGTACGTTTGGGGGTCAAAACCAACCAAACAACATCAGAATGTTGTGAAATCAGATAACAACAACAGTAACATGAATTGTGAAATATTTGAGTAGACAAAATGTCAATCTGAGCTCGAGTTTTTCCATGAGGATCAAAAATGCACTTTTAGTGTCACAAAACACCAAAACGCACGTTTAACGGTCAGAGCCATAGAAAACAACCTCAGAATGACATGAAATCACAGGGCAACCATCTTATTATTATCATTATTTATGGGTAATAGTATACATAATGTCAAACCGACATGAGGTCTGTGCAGAATGACTAAATATGTGGTTTTTAAAGATTTAATACCCTTTAAAAAGGTGTGTTTGGGGGTCAAAACCTACTGAATGACCTCTGAATGCCGTAAAATTAGACGAAAATAACCATGGTGTGAATTGTGAAATGGTCGAGTAGAAGAAACATAAATTTGAGCTGACATTTTTCTAGGAGGGCCGAAAACACACTTTTAATGTCATAAAACACCAAAACATGCGTTTAACAGTCAAATCCATAGAAAATGAACTTGGAAGAAATTAAAATCATAAGAAAACAATATTATTATTATTCTTGACATGTAAGAGTATAGGGAACTTCAATCAGACGTGTGGTCTTCAGGGAATGACTGAATATGTTGTTTTTAAAATTTTAGCACCCTTTAAAAAGGCGTGTCCAGGGGTCAAAACCAGCCGAATGACCTCCAAATGTCGTGAAATCAAATGAAAACAACTATTTAGTGATTTATAAAATAGTCGAGAAGATGGTACATCCATCAGAGGTTCTATTTTATCGGGATGACAGAAAACACACTTTTAGTGTCATAAATCACCAAAATGTGAATTTAATGGTTAGATGCATAGAAAACGACCTTGGAATGACCTGAAATCATAGAAAACCGACTTATTATTATTTGTGTTGTGTGTGAGCAGATAGAACATCAATTATACGTATGTTTTTCTTGGAATGATAAAATAAGTGGCTTTAAATTTTTCAAAAATGATTAGAAATTATTAATATACTTTCAAAATCAAATAACTTCGATCTATTATACTAAGATTTAATTAAAACATTTTACTGCATTTTAATTATTAGTTGGGATATTTTTGTCTATAATAATTATTTTATTAAAATTTTTTATGTTGTTTTATTTGATGACGGGTGTGGATCTTGGATGATGATGAGGCAAAGAGATTTATGTGCCTGCGGTTTTAGATATTTTGGAAATATTTTTTGTATTTTTGAAATATAGTGGATTTTTTTAATGTTGATGTTATTTTTTTAAAAAGAAAACTATAATGGATGCCATATAGTGGTCGATATAGGTCTTACCTGAGTGGGCTATAGCAACCGTCAAATGCCGGACGCTATAGCGAGCAATGATGGGCCTAAAGCGTCCGCCGTTTAGCGGATGCTAGGCGACAACTATAGTCCTTTAGTAAAGGCTTTTGGCAGTCGCTAAAAGATTTTATTATACTAGTTTAAAATGTTTTGAAAAAAATTATTGTAATTATTAGTAAAATAAATTAATATCATCCATAAAATGATTAAGCAACTATAAATAATGTTAATTTAATTAATCATGGCTAAACAAAAATGTTTTGTTTAAAAACATTATTTTTATTGTATATTATATATGTTTTATTCAAAAGATAAATTTCTAATTATTAGAATATTATTTTTATAAAATGAACATCTTGTTTGGGTTCATCATGTAAAAATTAGTTTAGGGTGATATTTTGGATTTTTTTTAAAAAGGTTAACTTTTAGGTGAATAGTGAAAATATCATTTTTACAAATATTGTGACTTTTAAGGCATCATCATGATATGAAAATGAATTAAAAGTTTATGAAATGATTTTTATTGAAAAAATAGGTATTCAAGTAGTGAAATAAAGTATTATTTTATATTTATCAGTATACGTTTAACATTTTCAAACCTAAGTGGAATTATATTATAATAAAAATTACTTTTGGTTATTTTTCTGTAATTAAGTATGAAAAAGGTTCCATTCGGTTTTTTTTAGTTTTAAAGTCATAAAACTCTTATTTTTTATTCATAAATAAATAAATTTCATGATTATCAACACAACACATCATTTTGGTGTAAAATCATTTTTATTTTTAAAAAGTCATTTTCCTATAAAACTGTTTTTCATTATGTTTTGTTAACTTATATTACAATTAATTTTTACCACATTTAGAAATTGAATATTGTAAATGGTTTACATATTTGGAATCAACATATTCAAATTATGTAATAATATTAATTTTATTTTTAGTCATAAAAATGGGTTACCATGATAAAAGTAAGTCACCACAGTAAATGATAAAATGAGTTAAAAGGGGTTAAAATTAAAGGATAAGGCCACAAACCCCCCAAAAAATACATATAATTTGATTGGATGAGTGTATTTCCACCCAATCACCTAATATTTGAAATTTTTCTTATTTGTGCCACTTGCGCTTGAAAATCACTTCATTTTATTTTAAAGTTAAGAATATTTATAAGAGTATCACCCCTTCACTTATAAAAGGAGCACTTCACCACCTCACCTCTCCATACACCTTGAGATCCTTAGATAAAATAAACTCTTCCAAAACCCCCTATAAACCATATTTCCTACATCCTAGATGTTTTGATCCTCCCAAATTATCAACATAAGAAGGCCTAAGATGTGATCCAAAGGAGGATATCCAAGGAAAAGATAATGTCTTTATTGAATTATTTCAAGTTTCTTTCTTCCTTAACCTCCTTAAAATATTCTATAACCATATTAATATAATTAAATCATATCATTAGTATTTGAAATGCTATTATGTTGATGTAAAACCATTATCTACATTTATTCTATCTATTTGGAAAATTAAAATGTCATCATGTTACATGCCATGAACGACGTATTTTATTTTTCATCATCACCTTACATGGATGACTCTAAAAATGGATTGAATATAAAAATATTATATTTATAACATGATTAAGGTTTTGTAAATATAATCTGGACATTCTATTAATAATATTAATAATAAATGGTCATCTTAAAATTTAATCGTCTAAAACAAGCATGCCGAAACACTTTGTAAGTAATAACTTCTTACCATTCTATTTCATTTATATTCTTCATCTACCTATTATTGAATTTAATTTACCACTTAAAAAATTTAATCCATTATGATTATGTATAAGTTATATTATAATTATAAAATAACACAATCTTACTCATTAAACCATTATAACGTGTTATTCTTTTGGTTGATTTTACCACCCACAAGAACATTTTTATAATGTTTATCTCATGAATGAATAAGAAAACTTAAATTTTGGTAATAATATTTAATGATGATGAATTTAAGGTTTTTTTATAATTCTATAGTGTGAATATTAAAAAGTATATTTACCAATTTATTAAGTTCTTTTGTTAATTCAAGAATCATCGAAAAGGGAATTTTTAAGCATTCCATGTGAACTGTCAACATAAGTTCCATGAAATAAATACTAGATTCCATATCTATATCAAAAACATTTATTACCATATCATGACAATTATAGAGATGATTAAACCATGAAAAATGTGTAAGGATCGTAACTATCAAACCAAAATATACACGAGGAACAAAATAGTTAACACCTAAATATTGATTTTAACAAGGAATTATGATTAAATGGATAAAAATAAGTTATGAATGAATGATATCCTGAAAAATAGTTATAAATATGGATATTATTTATATGAATGATAAATATAAATTTATTATACAATAGGTTGTAATGTGTCCAGTAAAGAAGGAATCCAAGGTAAGGGTTTCTCCTCTCAAACTTATTTTTTTGAGACATGTTTTGAATTACACACCTATTTACATTATATGATGTATATACCATATATTTGAAATGTTATATAACCACCAACTTTTTAATCATAGTAAATAAAGTTCCTTTACAAGTTCCCTATTTCAAGAGGTTTTGATTCAAGTGTTATAAAATCCGTGAGGGTTTCTTTGTCTCAATTTCAATTTCTTGACACATGTTTCTATTAGAGTTGGTGCCCTAAAACCAACTTATGTGTAATTTATGATTACCTATATTCATTTTTATGAATATTAATAAACTTTTTATCACATAATTATTGTTCTTCTGTGTAACATAGTATGTGATTATGTCTAAGAGTAACTATCACACTGAAAGGTCATAACAGTTCCCCGCTTTGATGAGAACCAAGAAGTGCCATGATAATATTATTAAATATTATTTTATAGTTGTATTAAATAATTTGAGAGAAAAAAATGATATAGGTTATCATGGGTAGAGACTAATCAGACTTTGAGGCACCTTCTCATGCTGTATGCCCTTAGTAATATCCAGTGTAGGATATTATGAGAATGAGACCCATCAGTAGGAAATCCACATTTATATGTGTCATTAGATGTTCCTATATGTGGATGTGTGTATTGATACTTAGACTATAAGATTATTATTATTGATTATTATAAGTTTCTTACTTTGATGTGTTGATAAAAACCATGATGACATATGTTCGTGATGAGGTAGGATACGTTGAGTGCGTCATGAGTAATATTTCATTGATAAATATTGTGAGAAAGGATTTGTCCCTTATGTTCTTTAATGGAAGTTGATATCTTAGGTCCTTTTATGGGAATGATATATCCTAAATAAATCCGTGTCCATGGTATTCTATAAGTAAGTTTTATTTTCATAAATTCAAAGAAAGACACACCGAGCACATAGGTTGATGACACAAGCATGCAACCTGCTTGATTAGATATATAGTGATAAATGATTTATATTACATGATAAAAATATATATGAGGTATTATGTCATTGTCACATTAATATACTTATCTATGGGTTACTTGGTGTGTTTCTAGATGCTAACCTTGGACTTTAGGCTACTTTGCCTAAAGCCACTGAGAAATAAGCCTGTAGGGTCACACACTAAGTGTATCCATAATCTCAGTTAAACAATATATTATTATTTATTATTTAAAAAGTTTAATAAATATTATTCCCACACATGGTTTAATAATTATTCATGCATTCTTGATTTCATATATTCTATCACCAGTTATTCGAGAGAATATTATGTAAGCAGAATATTTAATAAATATTTAATTACTATTTAGTGAATATAATATTTATTTATTTATTGGAAAATAACACAATGATATTTATTTAATAAATAAATAGTCATTATTCAAGGCCCAATAAATATTTTGGAGGAATAACATATTGAGTTTAATGGTCTGGTGAGAAATAATATATTTTAATATTATTTGAATAAATAATATTAAATTTAATTCACAAATTCAACGCATGTCAAGAAAATAATAATAATAATATTATTATAGACATGGGGTTCCATAGGGATTATAGAAATAATAAGGGTTCATGTGAAATTATTATTTTCTAACTCTACCGGTATATAAAGCCAATTATGTTATTTTTCTAAAGAGCCAATTCATTTGTGGTGCACAACAGGATCTGGAGAGAATCCTCACAAGGTCCTAGAGAGCTCCCTCTTTAAGAATTCTCTCAATAATGGAGAGAGATACTCCTCCTCCCCCACTCTTAGGTATAGAGAGATCGAAGATAAACCTTTATTGAAGCTATTCTCAAGGCGATCAAAGGAGAACGACACAATCGTTAGGATCTACTATAGCATCCCGCCTTTCTATCACATAAAATTTCATTACATTTTACAAAACCGAGGATCTTTAAGGTTTAGTGTCTTGGAAACCAGGAACTTAAAACATGAAAACATAAAAAATTATTCTTAAACACTTGAAAGGCTTCTCCTCATGTTCACCCGAGGTTCATTACTGCATCTCATAACCTGGGGACATACATCAAAAGAAAGGGTGAGAAGAAGGCCCAGTAAGGGAAATAAGGGAAACAATTAACATGTGAACTTGAGATACATCAATAAAGTCATGAAAAGAACTTTAAGGCATGAGAATGAAATCATGAGGCATATCATAATAAAAATAACATTTTTCATAACTTGAAGATGTGGCTACAACATTTAATATTGAAAATCATTTCGTTTCACCAAGGTCCATCCCCAAGGTGTCATTAAAAATTACCAAGGTTATTCACCAAGGTATCAGTCTAAAAGGTCATCTCTAGATATTAAGTCTTTACCCAATGCATTGGAGCGCTATCTGGGCGCACCCTTGACATGCATTTATTATCATGTGATCCACATATATCATCATCAATCATTTCATAAAAAACCCATATAGCATAAAAGAAATGGGTTTCATTTCATAATCATAACGTTTTAAAACTACTTTAAAGACATGATCTTTATGTCACTTTAAACCCACGAAAAGGGAAAGCAGGTCTCCTGTATGTAAATCCCAGAATTTAAAATAGAACATTTTGGTATATATGTGAATACCCCTTTAGAAGAAATAGCTTTGAGTATTCACTTAATAAAATAAATGAATTTGAGAATAAGAGAGAGACATTTTGAGACGGAAATTCTGCAGCATAACGACTATGTTACGAGGTTTTAGAAAACATTGAAAAGAGATGGGACATGGGTCAAACATTCATAAATGAACCATAAAATAGTACAGGAACAGAATATAAAGGATTTAAGAACATGGTAATGAAATTTGAAATACATACCATATGAAATGAAAAACATGAAAGGAAGACAAAAATAAGATTTCTCTTATGAAAATTCGGCAACCTAACGGCGTCACTTAAATTTCAACAAAAATGAATTGACGAGATCAAATAGGGTCTCTCATCATATGAACATAAAAGATCAGTATGATAGATTTAGAGATCATACCCCAACATAATAAAAAAAACTTTAAATACTTGACATGAAAGTAGATCGTTGAAAAATGAGAAAGGTGAACGAATCCCTTAAAAATTCGGCAGCCTAACGATGCCACTTAAACTTCAACAAAAATGAATTGAAAAGATCAAATAGGGTATCTTATCATATGAACATAAAAGTTCAGTATGATATATATAGAGATCATACCCTAACATAACAAAAAGGAACTTGAAAGACTTGACATGAAAGTAGAACTTTGAAAATTGAGAAGGGTGAAAGAATCCCTTAAAAAATTCGGCAGCCTAACAGCGCCACTTAAAACTTGAAAATATTGAATTGAAAAGATCAAATAGGGTCTCTCATCATATGAACATAAAAGATAAGTATGATAGATATAGAGATCATACCCCAAAAAAATAAAAAGGAACTTGAAAGACTTGACATTAAAGTAGAACTTTGAAAAATGAGAAAGGTGAACGAATCCCTTAAAAATTCGGCAGCCTGACGATGCCACTTAAAACTTCAAAATACTGAATTGAATAGATCAAATAGGGTCTCTAATAATATGAACATAAAAGATCAGTATGATAGATATAGAGATCATACCAAAAAAAAGGAACTTGAAAGACTTGACATGAAAGAAGAACTTTGAAAAATGAGAAAGGTGAACGAATCCCTTAAAAATTCGGCAGCCTAACGGCACCACTTAAAACTTCAAAATACGGAATTGAAGAGATCAAATAGGGTCTCTCATCATATGAAAATAAAATATCAGTATGATAGATATATAGATCATAACCCAACAAAATAAAAAGGAACTTGAAATACTTGACATGAAAATAGAACTTGAGAAGGGTGAAAGAATCCCTTAAAAATTCTGCAGCCTAACGGCGCCACTTTAACATTCTTAAAATGAAATGATGAGAGAAAGAGGGGGTCTCTCATCATATGAACATGAAAAAGACAGTAGGATGAATATAAAATAACATCCTAAAACATAATATCATGAAGCATAAAAGAAATGACATAAAAGAGATTACTTGAAAAGAAAGAGAGGTCGGATCCCTTACCTTAAAACGTAACTCTTAAAACTCAAAGGTTGGGACCTTGAGGGCTTGGGGGAACATTGGGAGGACTCCTTGGGAGGTAATGAGACCATATATTCGTTGGGGAAGAGTTGGGAGTCGAATGGATGAGAGTATGACTTGATATTTATAGGGAAAGTGAGGGGACAAGGCATTAATGGCCAAGGGACACCTCATTGGTGGTTTTGGAAAAACCATGGGATTGCCCATGGTATTTTCCCATGGTATTGGCCACTTGGGACACCTCATACCTTATCTTACTATTCATAAGTTTACCGTATTGATTACATACTTAATACATCATTTAATGATGTCATTAAACACCCGTAACTTAAAAACTGTATTTTCACTATTCATCGAAAATTCAACTTTCTCAGAAAAATCCCAAAATTTCATCTTAACCAAATATAGATGCTCTGATTTCAAAAATGAACTCCATTTTATAAAAATAATTTTCTAAATATTTTTAATTTAATTTTTAAATAAATACACTATTCACCGAAAATTCATTTTTTTCTGAAAAATCCCCCAAAATTACCTTAACATAATATCGATGCTCTGAGTTCAAAAATGAAATCCATTTTATAAAAATATTTTTATAAATATTTTTAATTTAATTTTTAATTAGAAAACACTATTCACTTAAAAAAACTAATACTTGACTAATAATTTATGAAACCTTTATTTAACCATTTTATTGAATCTCATTACTTAATCAAGGTGCCTAGATTATATTAATACTTTCTTTAAGTGAGATTACTAATCCATTTGGTTACATTACTAATCCTAAGCGTAAAATCACTATTCATAATTTACTATTCATCAGAAATCAAGTTGATCTTATTAGACTCTAAATTTAATACTGAACATAATTGTAGAAGACCATTTTTTGAATATCATTACACATTTTTAATTATTTAATGTTTACATAAACATTTTAAAAATATCATTTTTCTAAAATTCATCAAAAATATGCATACTATATTTATCCGGTCATTTGAAAATTCATAAACTTCATCATAAGAAGAAATCCCAATTTTTATTTAAAACAAAGGATTACACAAGGCAGTTACGGTCTCCTTACATATCCCCTTATCACACCATCATAGGACCTAAGTGTAAGGTGTGCTAAGGTGAGAGAATCCGAGGGAGGCTCGACCAACATCGCATGAGTAGTAATTTCTATTAGTTTTAACTTCTCGCAAAGGCGATTCCGTTCTAGCTTCACACGATGAAGTTCAGCTTGGGTTTGGTCCAGAGCAAAGCCCAGTGGTGCTACCTCCTTCCCAAGTTCTGTTAGATGGGCTTCGATCGGTCCAAGACTACTGGGTGAGGCCATAAAATATTCTTTCTATATTAATTAACCAAGATCACTTGTACTTAGAGACAATAATCGAAACGTTTAGTTTACAATGGTCATATTGACCAATGGTCATATAACAGTCAAAACCCAACGGTCTCATTTTAATTATACTCATGTTATCAAATGAAATAGTTTTGTTGAGTATAAATAAAATAACACACAAAATTAGGAAAAAATATTTATTCAAAATTTCGGGTCGTTACAATATTCCCCCCTTAAGAAATTGCGTCCTCGCAATTTTTAAAATTTGGTTTTGAAATTTCATTGAAAGTCCCACATCAGAAAAGGAGTCAGTAAAACTATTACTTTAAAAGAAAGAAAGGGAAGTAAAAATGTCACCCGAGTTAACCCATACTAGGATTCTATGTAGGAAAACATGGACATGGAGGAGAAAACAAAGGGTCACGTTCTGAAGGAGAGTGATAGAAAACATTATTAGGAGAATGTTAACAACAAGAAAATCACAAACTTATGATGGGTTAAACGGTATATGATTTCCCAGTAGGAAACGTTAACAATTTTTTTTTGTTTTACATTCCTTTTCATAGTTTTGAGGAATTCATTTACTACATAGAATAAAGCACAGGGAAATATACCTACCTTCAAGTAGAGTTTCACCCTTTAATAATTTTTTTACCAAGACTAATATTTTCTCCAAACGATGAGCATTCAAAACTACTTGGTCTCTTCAAAGAACAAGAATCATCTTCTAGAAAATCACATAATCCACCAAAGATTAACTATCTATTTCTTCTATTATCCCAAAAATAGAAAGGGTAAGATTAAACAACTCTTCAAAAGAAATAATCCCATAGGAAGGGAAACTTCTTTAAATCTTCAAAATTCCATGGTACTACCCAAAGTTCATCATAGACCATTCCATAAATAACAGTCCTTAAAATCCCTCAAAATAAACCAAACTAAGATTGAAACCCAAATACAAGAAGGATTTGATAACACATTCTTCCAAAATAAACTTCATTGTTCATCTCCAAACAACATCAACCACTCCTAACATCTTATAACAAAAGTAGCTAACTTAAACATATTTTACCCAAGATAGGTTAATCATTTCCATGAGTAACCTAAATTACTATAAGTCCACCTTAAATTCATCTATTATTCAAAATATAAGTCAACCTTAATCCTCAATGAAAATACCGTAGTAATCTATTTACCTCGATCATATAGGGTCCCCAAAATAATGAACGTCTTCCAAAATAATAATCATCTTTTAATCCCCTAATCATCTTTGTCACATTAATACGGAAATCGTCACATTTCCTATCACATTGGTTGTTGGGACATGTTCTTCCATTTCCCACCATTAACTAAGAAGAGAAAGTATAATTAGGGGCTTGAATACTTAGCCAATAAGCCTGAAAAGGAACTTAAAGAATATAAGGATAACTTGTAGAAGAAAATTATACCCTAACTTGTGATCCCCTAGGTTTCAAACTAGGTTATCCATGATCATATATTATTATTTGAATCTTTATTTTATTTTATCTTTGTTCCTTTAATAATGGTTCATACTAAGCTTATGAATTTACCAAATCATATCCCCCGGGAGTGTCGTAACCAAGAGTGCAGCAAGGCCCGTTGTCGTGTACTAGTTCCCGATCGAGTCTAGCTCAAAGCGGTGTTTTCAGGTTTTACCCCTATGTACATCTGTGCCAGAGCCACCTCTACCTGCTCGTATCCAGACAGGGATGTATTTTCTTGGAAACCCTTTACTCAATACTCACCAACGTACCAAGAATATTTACTATATTTAAACTTTTATATAGGGTTATTCCTAGAATTTTAATATCCTAATTTTCACAAATAACTAAACCATCCTTTGATACCAACTATAGCATCCTACCTTTTTATCACATAAACTTTCATTACATTTTACAAAACTGAGGATCTTTAAGGATTAGTGTCTTGGAATCCAGGAACTTAAAACATGAAAATATAAAACATTATTATTAAACACTTGAAAGGATTATCCTCATGTTCACCCTAGGTTCATTACTGCATCTCATAACCTGGGGACATACATCAAAAGAAAGGGTGAGCAGAAGGCCCAGTAAGGGAAACAAGGGAAACATTTAACAAGTGAACTTGAGATACATCAATAAAGTCATGAAAAGAACTTTAAGGCATGATAATGAAATCATGAGGCATATCATAATAAAAATAACATTTTTCATAACTTGAAGATGTGGCTACAACATTTAATATTGACAATCATTTCGTTTCAACAAGGTCCATCCCCAAGGTGTCATTAAAAATTACCAAGGTTATTCACCAAGGTATCAGTCTAAAAGGTCATCTCTAGAGATTAAGTCTTTACCCAATGCATTAGAGTGCTATCTGGGTGCACCCTTGACATGTCTTTATTATCATGTGAGCCACATATATCATCATCAATCATTTCATAAACAACCCATATAGCATAAAAGAAATGGGTTTCATTTCATAATCATAATGTTTTAAAACTGCTTTAAAGACATGATCTTTATGTCACTTTAAACCCACAGAAAGGGAAAGCGGGTCTCCTGTATGTAAATCCCAGAATTTAAAATAGAAAATTTTGGTATATATGTTAATAACCCTTTAGAATAAAGATCTTTTAGTATTAACTTAATAAAATAAATTAATTTGAGAATAAGAGAGAGACATTTTGAGACGGAAATTCTGCAGCATAACAGCTATGTTACGAGGTTTTAGAAAACATTGAAAAGAGATGGGACATGGGTCAAACATTCATAAATGATCCATAAAATAGTAGAGGAATAGAATATAAAAGAATTTAAGAACATGGTAATGAAATTTGAAAGACATACCATATGAAATGAAGAACATGAAAGGAAGACAAAAATGAGATTTCTCTTCTGAAAATTCGGCAGCCTAACGACGTCACTTAAACTTCAACAAAAATGAATTGACGAGATCAAATAGGATCTCTCATCATATGAACATAAAAGATCAGTATGATATATTTAGATATCATACCCCAACATAATAAAAAAGTAACTTTAAATACTTGAAATGAAAGTAGATCTTTGAAAAATGAGAAAGGTGAACGAATCCCTTAAAAATTCGACAGCCTAATGGCGCCACTTAAACTTCAACAAAAATGAATTGACAAGATCAAATAGGGTATCTCATCATATGAACATAAAAGTTCATTATGATAGATATAGATATCATAACCCAACATAATAAAAAGTAACTTTAAAGACTTGACATTAAAGTAGAACTTTGAAAATTGAGAAGGGTGAAAGAATCCCTTAAAAAATTCGGCAGCCTAACGGCGCCACTTAAAACTTCAAAATACTGAATTAAAAAGTTCAAATAGGGTATCTAATCATATGAACATAAAATATTAGTATGATATATATAGAGATCATTCCCCAAAAAAATAAAAAGGAACTTGAAAGACTTGACATTAAAGTAGAACATTGAAAAATGAGAAAGGTGAACGAATCCCTTAAAAATTCGGCAGCCTAACGGCGCCACTTAAAACTTCAAAATACTGAATTGAAGAGATCAAATAGGGTCTCTCATCATATGAACATAAAAGATCAGTATGATAGATAGATAGATCATACCCCCACAAAAAATAAAAAGGAACTTGAAAGACTTGACATGAAAGTAGAACTTTGAAAAATGAGAAAGGTGAACGAATCCCTTAAAAATTCGGCAGCCTAACGGCGCCACTTAAAACTTCAAAATACAGAATTGAAGAGATAAAATAGGGTCTCTTATCATATGAACATAAAAGATCAATATAATAGATATATAGATCATACCCAAACAAAATAAAAAGGAACTTGAAATACTTGACATGAAAATAGAACTTGAGAAGGGTGAAAGAATCCCTTAAAAATTCGGCAGCCTAACAACGCCACTTTAACATTCTTAAAATGAAATGATGGGAGCAAGAGGGGGTCTCTCATCATATGAACATGAAAAAAGAAAGTAGGATGAATATAAAAGAACATCCTCCAACATAAGAGCATGAAGCATAAAATAAATGACATAAAAGAGATTACTTGAAAAGAAAGAGAGAGGTCAGATCCCTTACCTGAAAACGTAACTCTTAAAACTCAAAGGTTGGGACCTTGAGGGCTTGGGGGAACCTTGGGAGGAATCCTTGGGGGGTAATGAGACCAGAGATTCGTTGGGGAAGAGTTGGGAGTCGAATGGATGAGAGGATGACTTGGTATTTATAGGGAAAGTGAGGGGACAAGGCATTAATGGCCAAGGGACACCTCATTGGTGGTTTTGGAAAAACCATGGGCTTTCCCATGGTATTTTCCATGGTATTGGCCACTTGGGACACCTCATATCCTATCTTACTATTCATAAGTCGACCATATTGATTACATACTTAATACATCATTTAATGATGTCATTAAACACCCGTAACTTAAAAATTGTATTTTCACTATTCATCGAAAATTCAACTTTTTCAGAAAAATCCCAAAATTTCACCTTAACCAAATATAGATGCTCTGATTTCAAAAATGAACTCAATTTTATAAAAATAATTTTCTAAATATTTTTAATTTAATTTTTAAATAAATACAATATTTACTGAAAATTCATTTTTTTTCCGAAAAATCCCCAAAAATTACCTTAACATAATATCGATGCTCTGAGTTCAAAAATGAAATCCATTTTATAAAAATAATTTTATAAATTTTTTTAATTTAATTTTTAATTAATAAATACTATTCACTCAAAAAAAACTAATACTTGACTAATAATTTATGAAACCTTTATTTAACCATTTTATTGAATCTCATTACTTAATCAAGGTGCCTAGATTATATTAATACTTTCTTTAAGTGAGATTAATAATCCATTTGGTCACATTACTAATCCTAAGCATAAAATCACTATTCATAATTTACTATTCATTAAAAATCAAGTTGATCTTATTAGACTCTAAATTTCGTACTGAACATAATTGTAGAAGACCATTTTTTGAATATCATTACCCATTTTTAATTATTTAATGTTTACATAAACATTTTTAAAATATCCTTTTTCTAAAATTCATCAAAAATATGCATACTGTATTTATCCGGTCATTTGAAAATTCATAAGCTTCATCATAAGAAGAAATCCCAAATTTTATTTAAAACAAAGGATTACACAAGGCAGTTACAGTCTCCTTACATAGCCCCTTATAACACCAGCATATGACCTAAGTGTAAGGTGTGCTAAGGTGAGAGAATCCGAGGGAGGCTTGACCAACATCGCATGAGTAGTAATTTCTATCAGTTTGAACTTCTCGTGAAGGTGATTCCATTCTAGCTTCACACGATGAAGTTCAGCTTGGGTTTGGTCCAGAGCAAAGCCCAGTGGTGCTACCTCCTTCCCAAGTTCTGTTAGATGGGCTTCGATCGGTCCAAGACTACTGGGTGAGGCCATCAAATCTTCTTTCTATATTAATTAACCAAGATCACTTGTACTTAGAGACAATAATTGAAACGTTTAGTTTACAGCGGTCATATTGACCAATGGTCATATAACAGTCAAAAACCAACAGTCTCATTTTAATTATACTCATGTTATCAAATGAAATAGTTTTGTTGAGTATAAATAAAATAACACACAAAATTAGGAAACAAGATTTATTCAAAATTTTGGGTCGTTACATCTATCATGCTAGTACCTAGAGATTCCTACGACGATGTTTAGAGGTTTGTGGTACACATGTAGATCATTGCTGAAGGGAATATATTATTGTTTCCTACAACACAATAATGATATGAGGTAGAGAAACTGTCAAATCCATCAATGAAGAAATAATTTCTCGCAAGGAAATTCTTTAATTGCTCAAATTAATTATAAATAATATATGGTGATCCTATACTTTGGTTCCAAATTTTTTTTTATTGAATATATTATTTCATTCAATTTTTTTGATCATGGTGTTTACCATTATGTGAATCTTGGATTGATCATCGATCATGTTAAAATATGAGTTGGGCATACCCTATTCACCACTTCCGCTGCACCCAAAACCTAAAAGTGGTATCAGAGGGGTCGCATAATTATTTATAATTATTTAGAGATCATTGATTGAATTACACATTTATTAATAGTTTTTAATTCTAGTTTAAACGTTGTTTAATCTGAATTGCGATATCTATTTTATGACTATTTTTTTCTTGTAAATATAATCAAATTGATTAATTTTATAAATTAAATATATTTGAAGATCTCATCTGGAGGTTCCTAGGAGTCTGGCCGGACAACACAAGAGTACACGCCATGAAACTAGGAGGTACACATAGTGTACTCATGTTTAATGCACCCTAAATTAATTTGTAATTAATTTGAGCCATGTGTATTTATTAATGTGGTGAATTTAATTACACACCATGTGTTGACTAGGACATCCTGACATACAACCAGCCGGAGTACACACCGTGTAACTTCTGTACATGATATATAGTCTTTTAGTCACAAATAGGTTACATATCTTCTTACACGACCTACATGACTTGTGAACATGTAACTTGGATACCACACATTATATAGCCCATGTAAACTCCATGCACTCCAATATTTTTTATGGAACAGTTACACGCTAATCCCCTAGGCATGTACCAAGGATATATGTTGAGAATAACACACAACTTGTAGCTCTATTGTACACATCATGTACTTCTACCAAATTACACAGAATTAAAAATTAATTTATTATACTATTCAAACATTATCAACGTGTGTTATTTGTGGTCATTAATTTGATAGTACTTTCCATGTGACATGTTATATATATATAAATTTCTAATTAATTTCTACATAATATTCAGATATTCATATCGTGTATAAGCCATATTACAATTATTACTCTACATGCATCAAATCATACGCTACGTAAATACCTTGTGTTTCATATGGTTATTAAGTTGATAGTACATTCCATGAAATTACATGATAATTCATATATGCCACATGTCATAAGAGTAAATAGTATATGAGTATGATACATGTTGGGTAGTTCAGATGGGTACTCACTATGTTTCCTCCAAGGTACATTTTTTTTTGTACACAATTAATTTTAAATAAATTCATTTAATTTGTTTAAAATTGTGATGGATGATAATCTCAATAAAATTTATATGATAATTAAGATAAAATAATTGATTAATTAAAGAAGATAATTAATTGATTTGAGCATGATTTATCTTAAATAATAATGATTAGAATTTAATATCAATTTTATTAAATTCATAATTTGTTGCATGCATGTGGATGATCAGGAGGCTAGAACAAACCTTTGTATGTGATTTATTTATTTTAATTTATTATAAATTTAAACTATTGGCATGCGTGTCATCCCTCTCATTTTGTAAGGGCCTGCATGCCATGGTTTCTTTTATGTAAACCCCTTGACCCATCCTTTGGTTCTCCTCACCTGTGTGTGAGTAAAACCACATTTAATGGATCTAGATCCCAATATAGTATAAAAAGTTCAAGTTTAAAGTCAAGGTGAAACCAATCCAAGAGATATATATAGGTGTACAAGTGGAAATATTCAACACGAACCATAAATGGTTCAAGGTGTTTTTCCACAAGGTCGATGGCTAATTTATCATCTACTAGATTAACTAACCATTAGTAAAATCTCATGATCATACCAATTTATTATTTTATTTTTGTCAAATTTCCTGGTTATTTCATTATGGATTTTTTTTCATGATCACATGAATTAATGAATTAACAAGCATGTAAGATAGAACTAAAATAAACTACCTTATGCGTAAACATTATCTAAGACATGGTTAATCACTTAAGTAAATACACTTAATATTAAAATGCATGTAATAAAGATAATAATTGGAATTTTATACATAAAAGATAAATTCCCTCAATTACATATATTAAGTCAATATAGCCTTCCACTACTTCTATTAAAATCAAACTACAATTCAAAGTGCTTGACCAACCAAATTTGGTGTGCTTTCAATTATCAGGGAATTCAAAGTTGAATTTTTGGGTTTAATTAACTTAGTTTACATTAAGGGTTGACTTCTAAAATAGGACTTGGTGTAATTGAGAGGAAAAGGTTGATGAAATCCAATTTAAGGATTTCAGGATTAGGGAGTCCACTAAACAGATCAAAGAATTGTGAGTTAATGCAATTAGAATTTGTAATGGCTACTTAAAACCCTTCTAATTTCTTGACCAATCAAAGTTGGTGTGATAAGAAGGGGAATATGGATCCTTGCCACTAGAATTCCCAAGAAACAAAATATTGTAAATCCAATGGTAATGGATATTGGGTTTTAATAAAATAATGGGATATTAATAAATAAAATATTTATTTATTTATCTAAATTTTATCAGATAAAGTACAAAAAATATATTCATATTATTTTTAGAAACAATAATAAACATCAATTCAAAAATATCCATGTGATCCAAGCTTAATAAGTATAACCTTCTCATCAGCACAAATTTCCAAGAGTAGAAAAGGTGTTTATGTGTTATCCTACCCCATTATTGACACACTATTTTGTCACATGGATGAAAATGTGTCAAAGGAAAATATCTTAAAGGGAAGAAAATAAGAGAAATGAAGAAGGAAAAATATCAAAAATCCACTGAAGGACCTTCATGTAAGTACCCCCAAGTAGCATCGATGAATAGGGTACCTATGCATTGGCCTATACAACAAACTTGCGTGTCAGCCAGTGCAATGCCCCTACACGGAACACATAAGAGAAAGAGTACCTTCTCCTAGGGTCCTATATTTTATTATAAATAGGACCTTGAGGTCTTCATTTTCATGGATGAAACTTCCCAAATACCTTCCGATGCCCTGATCACCCTATTCATTCACCTAGGCCCTCCAAAATATTCTAGGTAATCCTTTAAAACCTGAAGAAGAGGTAATTAAAGGGGAGATAGTGGAAAAAAAATTCATCCCAAGGTTTATAACACATAACACCTATGCAAGGATCCCCCTCCCCTGTGGTTGATGAACACTAGCGCGAGGTACCCTTCACTAATCAGGGACCTATACAAGATACTTCTAGGAACACCTATGGTGACCCTTAGTGGCTTGATAAAAGACTCGACCAAGTGTTGTTACCCAGGTGGTCCATCGACCAAGGCACCTTCACTTCACCCAGGCCTACCTGTGCAAGCCTCCCTTTGTCTCTCAAGTCTACCCAAGCAATACCCTCTTGGATTGCACAAAACTTTACCTTGTGTGAGCCTCTGATCAAGACCTCTTCTAATCCACCCATTGTAGGGCCTCTCCATATTTGTCTCCCTTTACCAAAAGGGACCAAATTGAAACATCCACTGAAGCCTCCTAACTCAAAAAACCATGAAGAGGAGAACACCAGCATGTCTCCTAATTTGATTTTCATTCCTATGGGCAGAGGTTTCCCAAACATGTCCTACTTGATAGTCAGGGTCCTTGAGGTGCATGTGGATTTTCATTCCCATGGTCACGATGTCCCTAAACCTAGGGGTGGTTCCAGGGAACTCATGGTATCAGATACTAGGGTTAGTACCATATCCTATACTTTTCATCTCTAAGACCCAGAGCCTCCGGTTCCAAGTAGGGAGGGAAATGATCATGCTTTAATTTCCTTTTGATAAGGAATGAAATCCTCCTATCCTACTAAAAAACCAATTTCATGGAATCCCTACTAGGGTAAGCCCCTATCTTTTCTTGTGGGAGATTTCAATCTTGCTCCTCCTCCCTCCCATAGGCCGTGTCCACATGAGTAGTCAGACTTGATTATCATGGATATGAAATAGGAGAGGGAATGAGCATATCCAAGTCCCTTTTTCTTCTCCCATAAGACCTTGCTCTTCCACCAGTAGAGGAGGAGAAGTGTGTGTTTTTATAGATCTTTGAATTCCTATGTCTCTAAAATTCAATCATGACTCATCCCAACTCATGTGGACATGAAGGTTAGTCACAATCACAACATCCACATAGTCAGATGCATGTTTTGGCAGATAATCTTTTTTAGAATCTTCCTCTGACCTTCCTTTAGAGTGCCCCCATAGGCATGGGTCCTCAAGGCCATGTTTCCAACCTCAAGGAAAATAAAACTGTGTAGTTTCTCATATCTTTAGTTTCCTCTTATTTTGAACACCGATCACGAATCATGTGGTCTTAGAGGTAGATTATGGTCATGAAATCCACATGATCCAAAAACCTCATGAGCATACTCCTCAGAAGTAAGCCCTAGTCATACTATTCTATGGGCCTCAAACTTAGTATAAGCCCCAACCTTTCACCAATATGAGCATCCTATTTAGGAGTAATCCCAAAACCAAACTAATCCATGGGCCTCCTTCTTGGTATAAGCCTCAACATCTCACATAATGGGAATCCTCCTCAGATGTAAGCCCTAATCACATCACCATACCCATCCACATGCATCCATTTCAGGATTAATCCCTGAACCAAACCCCAAAATCTCCATGAGTTGAGTCACTTCTCATGGCCCCAAATTTATTCATCCAGATATACTCTTTAGGAGTAAGCCTCAACTTAATCCTATCAAAGGGATATACTCTATGAGAAAAATCCAAGGGCCTCCATAGGCATAGGTCTTTATAACCAAACTATATGGGCTTTGATTCCCATCCAAATGAGATACGTAAGAATACTCACTATGGTTTAATCCCAACATCCCAAAAAAAACTTACTCTCTCTGGGCCACATTACCAGTAGGGTCTAATTCAACCTAGAAAATCATATCCCTTCTAGGTTCCCTGAGCCACTTAGACACAAGTCCCACACCAAACTTTGACTAGGAACCTTTCGCCTAGATTTCCTTGCCTCACGATGCTAAACTGCATGGGTTGATCCTTATCACATGAACTTAAAAGGTATGATGTGCCCCATTAAGTGGAACACAACTACATGTGATCTAATTCCTTTCACAAGGATATGTATGAATCCCATATCATGGGTCCGATCCCAACATCAAAACAACTCCCTTCTCCTTGGACGAGGACACACTCCAGAGTGACCTACTGTGTGGCTATAAAACTAGAATCTTCATAATAATGAACAAATAATATCTAATTAGTACATAAGAGGATACCATTGATGGATAAACTTAGATACATATAGATGTATCCATTTATGAAGAACCTCAGATACATATAGATGATTCTAAACTCCATACATGCTAATAATTGATCATTAATTCAAGGGTGACCCACATAGTACTTGAGAATTAAATAAGGATTCGTGAATATATATTAAGTCTATATGACAGTATTTGAGTAGGAAAAAATTCCCCCTGAAAGGGTGTGATGAGCCTGAACTCCCATCCTATAGACTAATGTGAGTTCTTAAGAACTGTTAGCAAAACTTCCTAATGAGCATCTATCTTGGGAAAGAAGGTCCCTTTGGATATAGAATCATTGAGTGTTTCTGATTCCATGAACAAACCCATTGGAAACCATTTAGAAATAGCAAACCTGACATGAATGATTGAACACAATTCAACCCCCTACAATCAACCATCAGGCGAACAAAAATCTATGAGAAAAAAATGGTGAACTAGACATGAATACTCAAATAAGAAGAAACTTTTTCTCATAACTCCCTTTGATCCAATAGTGTCCTTCTGGATTCTAAGAATGCATTCCCTAACTACTGCCTAGGATGGGTCTTCATCCACGTAGAGGATTCCATCACCAACCCAACATCTTCAACACTAGGTCTCAAACTCATTGGTTAGGTAGTACCATCAGAATGATACAATCTCAACCTTAGAGGCCATCTAATAGGCCTTTTAGCTCACAAATCCACACCAATCATCTGGCCAGGAATGACTGGTGGTCCTGAAGAAGACGACACCAACCGCCGTCTTTAACCATTTTGGGAGCCTATCCCCGGAACATAATAACCAGTACCTCCCTTACCTTAGAGAGGTAGATCAAGAGACCATATATGGCATCATCCAAAAGATGAAGGAGTCCTTACAAGGGGATATTTCCATCGATCTCTGCCACCAATTCTACATGGTAGTAAACCCTCAACATGATTAGGGTGCAATCCTCAGTGGTCCAACCTCAATTATCCAAACTCGAGTGTACAAGACGGCTCACTAGGGATAACAACCAGTCAATAGAGATTAGGTCCACACCCCTATCCCCTTCGGAGAATCCCACCAATCAAATTTGGTGTCTAACTATGAGCGGACACATACACTCACCCACCTTAATATAGCTAGGTAGAAAGCTTTCCTAAAAACATCCAAGAAAGCCCTCTGTTCAAATCCAACAGCAAACCACGAGTAAAAAAATACACCCACCCACACTAACCAAGATTTCCAGAAGCCTCATCTAGAAGCACTTAAAGAAGCTCTCCAACCAAATTTTGTGGCCAACCACAAGTAGGCTCACACACTTTCCCATCAAGCCTGCCAGCAGTTTCATCTAGTAGTATCTGGAGAAGTTAATTGAAATGTCCTGAAGATAAATAGAAGGTAGATCCAACTCTCTTTCCCCAAATACAAGTACTTTCAGTATCCATATATTGGAAAGGGAGGATATTAACAGACACATACTCTTACTCTAAATACGGAATGAGAATATATCCCCATTCCGATCACTAAAGTAACCAAGCATATGCTGAAAATGGTGAAAGGGCAGATGAAAATACCTACCCACATCCTAAATACCTATTGGGACATCATTATAGTGAAAAAAATAGTTCTATAGGTACATATACACAACTACAACCCCAAAAATGTTGTGGATCATCAGTATATCACCCCAGAGTAGACACACACCTCTACTTCCATCTAGGAGGGTCATGGGGGAAACTGCCCCATGATATACAGAAAACTGGATGAGGAACACAAAATAATTTTAATCAAATGAAATTGAGATATCCCAATGGACACTCCAAGTTAGGAACAAACCCTTTCCCATGAAAACCACTTCCCCCTATAAGTGTCCCCAGTCTCTCGAAAGAAGGTATCCAAAAAGAAACCTCATCAGAGACAATTGGAAAATAAGGATTTGATCTATGATCCTACTCTACTCAACACTGGAGGTATTGAATCCCTGATATGACTATCTATAGAATCTCAATATCCTACTCCGCCTTTACCAAATTACAAGAGTATTTGTATTAATTCTGAAGGTCTTCCTAGGACACTTGAACATGAAGACTTGTTTCATCACCACAATCTGATTGATCTCAAGAGACCATCTCTTGATGAGATTCATGGAAGCCCTTCTCAAGGCCATAATATCAAGGAGTAAGAGGGTTTTCCCTTGATATAATCCACAATGGAAATCCTCCCTGTGATTTCACTCGTTGCAAAATTTCTCTCCGCACTAGTATTTCATGTTACAAGGGAATCCTCCACTTGGCAATGTAGTTACGAGAAACCCATCCTACCATGAGGCACTTAGGAAAACAATTCTAGTAATGTATGATGCCTTATTGTTGGAAAGTAAAATACTTTCTCAACCAGAAGATAGCCCAAGGAAATAGTCATTCTCTAAACCTAATTTGGATTTCCTACCTTCCAAAATAATAGAGGAAATCCCCACTAATCTCATCACTTATGATAAAGTGGTAGGAAAACATCCACTATAGTTAGATTAGGTAGAATAACCTCTGGATAAAGAAGCAAATGAAATGTTAAACATGAGGAAACATTTAGATTATGATGACATACCATTCATGTTATGGCCTTTAGACACCCCTCAATACAACATATTAGCGGAGTTTTTAGAATATTGTGTTCACGAAATCCACCTCAACATATGGAAAACTCTTCATCACTTGAGAGAGAAAGTATTACACTATTACAAGTATCAAGTTCACATCAAGTTAATATAAGGGATGAAATTACAAATTGATTTGGCAACCCTCCTATCCGCACAACATCTAGAGAGACAACTAGGATCCCTTCAATGTGCATGCCTTAGCGTATTAAAAATATTGTGACAATTGGTTACATATGCCTCATTTATTATTCATATCCGAGGATGGGGTGAACATGGAGTGTTACATTTCACAACTCTCCCTAACTAGAAAAGCCTACCGAAAGTGGTATCATGAAATGTCATAACTTCAGGTTGACTTCAGCAAATAAAATCTATTCAAAACCGAATATGTGCTCAACAAAAATAGTCACCATCCAATTCCCATTGATGTCGAACCATAATAGAGTAGACTATTGAGAGACTTTTGCACCAAACATTTGAAGATATCGAGAAAGCCTCCCATTTAGGAGAAGATATCCATCATATAGTATAGATTTCAGAAATAACACAAGGGAATAGAAAAAGGTACTCTCACAATGACACTGGTAGAATTCCTACCATGCATTACGCATCAGTGAATGTCATTAATACCACCCCTAGTGACCCTAAAGAATACGAGGCTAATTCAAAAGAGGAGTTAGTGGAGTAAGTTTCGGTTCATAATGTGGTCCATAATGAAGCAATTGAAGGAGGTGTGCATACCTAGAAGAAACATCTTACCCCAAATCTAGGAATTCCCTCAAATAATCTAGTATTACCTCCTCAAAAATCATCCAACAAGGAAAAATGTAAGGGTCGGATTTTTCCCCACCTACCTCATTGAGAGGTTAAGACCGTATCCATGGAAGAAATATTTGCTTAGCAGGAGGAGGAGATGAAATAATTAAGGAGAATCAATGAAAAACTACTTTTATGAATCCTTCATACTGAATATATTCACAGTGGCAGGTATATCCTTATAGGACCACCCCTTTGGGATACCCATGATAGATACTGGTGGTGTTTCCACCCATGGCCCTACCAGCTACTATTCCTACTCAAGCTCCGACCTAGGAAGACATTCCTTATGGGATCATGAACTCTCTTGAGTTACTTATGGATTTAATAGAAGTCATGGGGGAATGAAGAGTGCCAATACAACTAGAAAATAATCCTTACTCGAAATGGGTAGATCTGACTCCTCCCCCGCCAAAGTTTGGGAATCCAACATTTCCCATTTTTAATGGCTTGGGAGACTTGGAGAATCATTTGAAGCATTTCATCTCTCATTGTGATCCCATTATGGGGACACCTAAAAAATAGGATATAGTGAAACTTAGGTGTTTTGTGCAATCCCTGTAGGGACCATCCTTTGTATGGTACATGAGTTTTCAGGCATGATTAATTATGGGGTGGCAAGATCTCCTCCATATTTTTATTTTCCAGTTCATATCGACACTGTAGAAGAAAAAAAATACTTGATCTCTAAAATTGAAAATAGTGGGACAATGAAAGGGTCTTAGATTTCATTTATCTATGGAAAGGATCAACATATTCCTTAAACCCACCGATACCTTAAAAAGACTTGTTTCCCATCTGTATAGTGAATGTTCATGATGAGTTTTTCATGACACTAATCCATATGAAATATACGTGATGTTCTTGAGACCTCTCCATAATTATGAAAAAGGTAGAGGAATCCATCACAGATACTAAGGAAAAGTACTAAGTAATTCCATTGAATCAGGGAAGGATAATAGGAAAAGTATAGACTAACATTGTTACACTTAAGCAGACCCCTATACCATCTCCTACTCCAAAGCCTACACTATATCGTGTGACTACACCTCCTGAGTGTTAGAAACAATGACCAACTTGTTAGGATTATCCAAATGAGTAGAGGTGAAAATAGTTTGAGGAGATAAGAAACAAGGTATATTCTTTTTGAAATGGTCAAGTCCCTAATTAATTCATATCATCATTGGAAAACAACTTAATTAAGTTTAAAAAGCCCAGAAATCCGAGCAAATAGGGTGAAAAAGATCTCCTAAAATTTCCCCCTTCCATCAAGTAATGGGGAACACCATCTAGGAGTGTTTCACTTTTAAATACCTTATACAAAAGATGGTGGACTTTGGGAAAGTGAAGTTAAAAAATTTGCCTGCTCAAGTAGAATGTTTCTCTACTACCGATACAAAGGAGGATAATGAATGATAGTAAGTTAACAGAAAGGGTACATTAAAGTTCGATGACCGTATGGTCAAAAAAATTATCAAACGAACTCATTCTATCATCGGATCATAGTTTTAGTAACCGACTATGCATTTGAACACTTCTACTACAATACATCCCACTCCACTGTAAGATCTGTCCTCTAAAATACAGTCTTCTAGAAAGTAACATGGTCAAAAGAGTAAGAAGAAAATGTAAGGAGATGAGCCTATGTCAAGTACAAAGTTTCCTTGACCTTAGCGGACTTCATTTCGATGATCTCAAAAGCACAAGAACTGCACCACCAAATGGTACAATAAGGGTCCACCCACCCGATGGAATATCCATTAGATGTGGAGTTGATCTTTGGTCCCATTAACATCATTTAATCAATGGATCCCTTATCAGATGGTGAGCATGATTATGAACCTGAGTTACCTATAATTTATTGGGGAGATGGGGGAAGATTCCATCATAGTTGAGGATACAGGGGAAGATGTGGTCATGCCAAGAGTCATGACTTTAACCACGCCCCTACTCGAACTGTCTATATAACCAAAACTCATAGGAGAACTCTCCATTGAGCTTATTAGAAGAAAGGAAGTTCTCCCACACATTAAAGGGACTACCCTGACATAATCATCCTAGAATATCAGTTAAAGGATACTCCACAACCCAATCAACCTCAACTTATATGAAAATTTAGTAGACCTAATCCACCAAGAGAATAAGCATCTTCAAATCATATTACAAGGGACGTTCTGTCTACATCAGGAACATAATCTCCCAAATCACCTTCGAAAGAACATCCCCATGCTAGGAAGCACATAACTTTGGACCAAAAATGTGATTTTTTGAATTAGTTAGCCTTGGTTCCAACCAAGTTGTCAATATTGGATGCCCTGAGTCTATCAAAAGATCTCTGGGAAGAACTTATTGAGGCCTTGTTAATCTCTCAGGAATTTGAAGTTGAGGCTACTACTACTAAAGTGTATCATGTAGAGAATGATCCCATATAATGACATACAATCATCTATTTTATAGACCAAGATGAGGAAGCCTTCATATAGGGGAACGTACAACCCTTGTACATATATAACTGGATAGATGATATTTATATACGACGATACTTCATTGACAATGACTTATGGGTCAACCTCATCCCAATCTAAAAACTTCATCAACTGGGTTTCAATGAATCTCACTTTCCCCCCTATACCCTAATGTTATAGGGTTATGAAATGAATGCGAAAAATATTCTCTACAAAATAAAACTCAGGACCCAGTTTAGGGATCTCATGTTTGACACATAATTCATGGTTGTTAGGAAGGACACACCCTTCAATGTTCTATTAGGAAGACCTTGGCTACATCATCATGTGACTATCCCTTTTTCACACCACCAATGCTTCAAATATTGTATCAAAGGTAAAATTTGGACATTTCATGGTGATAAAGCCCCATTTAAATCATTTGAATCACAATACATTAATGCAAGATTATACTATAAGGAAGGGAAATAGTCCATGGATGATAATTCCACTTAGATCAATGAACCAAATGGTCTGGAAATAATTTTGACCAATCCTTTCAAACAAATCATTTCAAAGTACGTTCTCCCCATAAACCAAATTAAAGAGGCGGGATCAAATTTGATCACACATACAACAACTTCTACAATGTCAATTATGAGAACTGATCCTGATAGCATTGGAGAAGATGTCATCTCTCTAAGAAATAATGGAAGCCTGGATGAAAATATCTTCATTCTATCCCTTGAGATCCAAAAAATCCCTGCTCTATCAGTTGGGTTGGAAGAATGTTTCACGTTAACAAAAGAGAATGAATAGGTTCATTCTCATTCCCATGTTTCTACTTTAGAGCTCAAAAAGGCCTCATATAAGAAAGTTATCCTGAAATAGTTACCTGATCATCTTGATGTCCAAATGGATACTCCTCTTCTTACTTCGAGAAAATTTCTTTACCACCTAATTATTATGAAGAGGTGAAAGAGGAAAAGCATGAGGAAGAGGAATAAGAGGAAGACCTTAAGGATTCCCCTCCAGCATTTGAGGAAGGTGTATCTACCACTATTTATGAGATCAAGGAATTAAATCTGGGTAAAGACAAAGATCCATGAACCAATTTGATTAATGCGGCCTTGAATCTCAAAGAATACGAGGTTTATACTTCCTTCATGAAGAAAAACTGGGATGTATTTGCCTGAAATTACATAGAGATGCCAGGACTTGACCCCAAGGTGGCCACCCATCACTTAGGGTTTCCAGAATACCATCAGGGATACAAGTATGAATCTCAAAGGACACACATGACTCATGAATTTATAATCAAGGCTGAAGCAGAAAAACTCTTAAAGTTTGAGTTCATATGAGAGGTAAAATATCCAAAATGTCTAGAAAAAATTGTCCATATGAAGAATAAAAATGGTAAAATTATATTTTACATTAACTTTAGAGATCTCAATCAGAATTTTATGAAATATGACTTCCCAGTTCCAATCACAGAAATTATGATTGATGCAACATATGGTTATCAAGCCCTCTTCTTCATGGATATCTATTTAGGGTATAACGAAATCTAGATGGAATGAGAATATGAAGAATATATAGTCTTTAGAGACACCTAGGAAGTATTATACTATTGGGTAATTACCTTTGGCTTGAAAAACACCAGTGACACATAACAACATGCCATGAATCACATCTTCAAACCCTTCCTTGGGATGTTTGCTGAATTCTATATTGATAATCTACTGGTCAAGTCCTGAAAGCATTATAACGACATCACTAACCTGGAGACCATCTTCAACAAGATATAAAAACATAGCCTAAAGATGAAACCATTAAAATGTGATTTCAGGGTAACCTTAGGGAAGTTCCTCGACTTTTTTGTATGACATTGTGGCATCAAAGTTAACCTTGAGAAAAAATATATCCTTAGCACATCACCGCCTCAAAACCTTAAATAGTTGAGAGAACTTCAAGGACACTTGGCTTATATCCAGTGCATCGTAGACAACCTTATAGGAAAATGTTTGACCTTCAAATGATTGATGAAGAATGGTGTAACATATAAATGGACCAGTGATTGCCAGGAAACATTTGAAACCCAAAAGAAATACCTCTTGATTCCACTGGTATTAATGCCACACGTTGAGGGAAGGCCACTCATCCTCTATGTGACAAACCTAGAGAAATCACTAGGAACCTTCCTCATGAAAAATAATGATACTGAGAATGAAAACATCCTTTATTATCTCAGCTAAACCATTATCTAAATTGAGACTTTTTATTTAGATTTTAAAAAGATCTTACCAACATTAATATTTACGGTCTAGACATTGAGGTACTACCTGCATCACCATAAAGTTCAATTGGTCTCTTTCAATAACCCACTCAAATATATCCTCATTCTTCCTACGTTGAAAAGAAATATGGCATGGTTGGAGGTTATACTATAGCATTTCTATATATAGTTCGTACCTTAGAAGGCAGTGAAAGGTCATGACTTAGTAGATTTCCATATAGAACACCCATATGTAGGAACGACATCATTAAATACTGATCTGCTCGATGAAGAGATATTTTCTATTCAATATGACCCCCAAATATGGGAAATGTATTTTGATGGTACATCAAGTATCTCAACAAGAAGGAGGATAGAAAACCCTAAGCTCAACAAAGTTGGGTTAGGGATCATGCTCATTTCCCTAATGAAGGCAGTATTACCTTACTCCTTCCTACTATCAGAAGGATGTACCAATAATGAGACAAAATATCAAACCCTCATTTCAGGCTTGGAACTAATACTCCAAATACTAGTGAACCACCTGGAGGTGAGAGGTGATTTAGAGTTGGTAATCAAACTTATCAATGGGGATTATTCTATCAGAAAAGAAGAGATAACCCCTCTTATTGATTATGTATAAGGGTTGATGGAAGAATCCCCCTCAGATCCAATATTGAATCACATCCTGCAATCATAGAATGCCCAGAAATATGAATTGGAAAATAAATATACAAGTCTAGTAGATCCAAACTAGGAAAAAAATAGTCATCAACATTTCCCATCACCAAATAGTCTCACATTTTGTTTGATTCAGAATGAAATAGATAAAAAAAGTCATCCCTATCCCTAAACTCTATAGTCTTACCATGGGGTGGATGATTACCATCATAGAATACCTCCAAAATAGAGTAATTCCATTATATAGAGTTGGGAAGAAGCAAATCCGGTGGCAAGTAATCAATTTCACTCTTTAGGATGGCCTAAATCACTAGAAAGTCCTCTATAAATGAGGATTTTATGAAATCCTTCTCAGATGTATTGACAATGAATAGACTATGACTATCATGGAAAAAGTACACGTGGGAGATTGTGGTTCCCACCAGTCAAGGTACAAGCTTTCTGATCAAATCCAAAGTCTTGGATAATTCTGGCCTTCAATGACACATGATTTCATAGAATTCACCAAGAAATGTCATTCCTACCAAGTGCATGCCAAAATAATCCATCAACCCCTGGAGTTTCTATATACAGCCAAGTACTCATGGCCATTTTACATATGGGGAATGGATTTTGTGGAGCCATACCCCTTCCGATATCCAAGTAGTTTAAATACATCTTAACTTCTACCGATTTCTTCTCCAATTGGGATGAGGAAATACCCCTCAAAGAAGTTGAGGGAAAATCATTGTTGGATTAATGAAATCCAAAATCATTACCATATTTGGTGTCCCTCATACAATACTAATGGGAAATGGAACCAATTTATATCCTAATAAGGTGGAAAATCTATATGAGGAGTACAATATCAAATCCAACCATTCATCCCGCTATCATGTAGAAACTAATGGAAAAATAGAGGAATTCAAAAAAACCTATCAAACATACACCATAAGATAATGGATAAAGATAAAAAGTCTTGGCCTGATAAGTTTTTTCACACCTTGTGGGCTTACCAGACTATGAATCGTACTACCACACAAGCGACTCTGTACTCACTAATATATGAAACAGAAGCAGTCCCTCCCATAGAGGTCCAGTTTCCCTCACTCCATGTTTCTATATGTGAATAACTATCCATAGATTAGTAATCCTATAATGACTAGATGAATTGGAGTGGTTCAATGAGAAAATATTTCACACCTTACATAACTTGTAAGTCTATTGAAATCGGATAGCATGAGACTTTAATAAGAAGATCCACCTATGTTCATTCCTCCAAGGAGAACTGGTATTGGTCCTTAGGATTCCAATGATATCAGGAAATAAGCCTCTGAAACTTGAACCAAAGTGGTAAGGACCTTACTCTATACACAAAGTCCACTCCAATGGAGCTTATTATCTGATCTCAATGGATGAAGATCTCATTACGATCCGGACCAATACAAGGTTCCTGAAGAAATATTTCATATAATCACACAATCTATATACAAGATGAAAGATGTTAAAATATGTAGTTGGTATTTGTTGCATGAGAATAAAGGGCATGACATCATGTCTACACTGTATTATGGTAAACTGCATGTCATCATCATTCTTGTCGCACGAAGATATACTGCACGACACATGGTCCTAGTCCTATAACCTAAAACTACAAGACACCATTTTTCTTTGTTGAATGACATTAAACTACAAGATTAAAGTCCCTATAATTTTAAATTAAGAAACCCCTGAAACACCATGAGTTTAGACACTCCTTGCGATCCCTTCAATCCGGGCCTCCATCTCAAGTAAAAGTCCCAATCACATCACTCTAACCCCTAAACAGGTCTATATTCCCTATTAGTCAAACATGAAGAAGAAAGAACAATTTAATACCATATGTAATCCCCAATCACATCATTGAAACCCCTCAATGGAACTTGGTATCACATTATAGGTATAATTCCAAACACTATAACATCCTTATCGCATGATAATAAACTGCCTGATCCTATCAAGAACTATGCGTGGCTTGATTCTCATTCCAATGAGATATGTACTGATGCCTTAACCTTCCATTCTGGTTATAGTTGCAATCATGGAAAAGAAAACCCCATTCCTTTTCCCTGAGTATGAATTATATCTACACAAGGTACTTTTCTAGGTTATATGACTTGATTCCCATTACAACGAGATGTGTAGTAATGCTTAGACATCAAGTTTTGGGCCGAAACATTATTCTAGAAAATAATAAATCCCCTTTCCACACGTCAAATCCTGATTGAAGTGGGGATTTTTTTTTGATAATTATGTGTGGATTGATTCTTGCTATTGAAAATATATAGTGACACCCATATCCTATATCCTCGTACAGCTGCAACATTTATTTAACGTATGGTGACCCGCATCCTTATAGAAAGATGTTAAACTACATGATCAACATCCTCATCCCATGATGACAATGGAACGATCTCTCGAGAACTATGTTTGGATTTATTCTTATTCCCATGAGATACATAGTGATGCCTAGATCTCTAATCTTGGGTCCAACTATAAAAAAAATCCCGCACTCCGTGTGTACGGATCAAACATACACAGGGAACCTATCAAGAACTATGGGTGGCTTGATTATCATTCGAAGGAGATACATAGCGACGCACAAAACTTGTATCCCAATTCTATCCATAATCAAGGAAAATAAAACCCCCTTATTTTTCATTGAGTATGAATTAAATCTATATAGAGAAATTTTCCAGGACATTTAGCTTGATTCCCATTACAACGAGATGTGTAGTAATGCCTAGGCCTCATGTTTTGGGCCCAACCATCATTCTGGAAAATACTAAAGCCCATTTCCCCAAGTCAAATCCTGATTTAAGTGGATTTTTTCAATAACTATTTGTGGATTGAATCTTTCTACAACAAGATATGTAGTGACACCCAAATCCAATATCCTGGTCGACCTGAAACATTTCTTTCACACCAGGTGACCCATGTCCTTGCTGCATGATGCTAAACTACATGATCCTTTCAAGAAATATGTGTGGATTGATTCTCATTCCCATGAGATATGTAGTGATTCCCATATTTCCATCCTTGTGCCCAACCATAACATTTTCATTCTTCCACATCAATTCATGTTCTTCATTACCACATGACATTAAACTGCACAACTAATATCCCGACCGCATGACTTTAAACTTCATGGTACCTCAAGAACTAAGTATGGATTGATTCTCATCCTAATGAAATATATTGATATTCCTAGATCATATGTTCTGACCTAGCCACCAAAGAATCTAAATTCCCATATCCTTCACTTGTGTTCCCTGTGTGCCACAGAAGTAACCATTACCACTTTTTGTTTCTCACACTGAGCATAGATCACATGGGTGTAAGAGTTTTGGTAAAAGGATTCCCTAAATACGCAAGTAATATCAATTCATATTGGTGTTACCATGTTCTTGGCTTCAAAACCTTAAAAGGAAAAACAAATGTCCTCATCACACGATAATAAAATGTATGAAATCCTCAAGAACTACATGTGTATTTATTCTCATTTCAATGAGATACGCAGTGATGTTCAGATAATCAATCCTAGGCCTAGCCATTAGAAAATATAGGAAATTACCCCACTCTCCCATGTATGAGTTAGATCTATATAAGGATATCCAATATGAGTTCTCACCCTATGCATGAACCCATATTAAAAAACCCTCCATTTCCTCTACCCATGAATTCAATCAGTGTGGGGTACCTTTATTCTTAGAACTATGTGTGTTTTTATTCTTGATTTAAAAATATAGGTAGCAATTCTCAAGTACCATGCCCCAGCCCAGTCATAATATTCCCTTACTTTTCATGACAATAAACCTTCATCCTTACCACATGATGTAAAGCTACATGACTAATGTCCCGACCGCATGAATTTAAATTACATGGTACCACAAGAACTACATATGGATTGATTCTCATACCGTTGAGATACCTAGTGATTCATGGCCCTTAAGTCCTAGTCTTAGCCATGGGGTAAATAAGAGTACTCCCTATCCTATGTAAAAATAAAGATATATAAAGGATCTCTTAATTTGGTTCCCCTCATTAGGGGGTCCACCGAGGAAACCGAGATGTCCCCCTTCTACATATGAGACATATATATGCAAGGGACTCACCACTTTATGAAAAATATCAGTCCAAACATTTCCATTTTTCTTAGACATATCCATTCCACACACCATAATTCCAATCTTGGACACTTTTGGATCTTCATAATCTTTCTCTAGATCCTAGTGATAGAATGTATGATACCTAAGGAATCCTTTTCCTTGATATGTAGTAACACATCCAAGTTGAATTTTCATAAATTACCCAAAAAATGGGGTTTTCAGCCAAAGGATGCCACTATTGACCATGCTGTAATACACCCCAGTTAGATTTTCATAAAACAGCCTACCAAATGGTTTTTTTCAATCCGTGGTAACTTTTCCCTCAGGGGAATCCTCTTCTGTCATCATAAGCTTTGATGAAAATATATTGAAACCCATGATTTGAAACTGTATGTAGTCATACCTCACATATTTTTCCCATATCCTTACTCCCAATTCGAGAAACCCCAAGATAATGGTTTAAAATTTCCTCCCTCATGTATAAAGTATGCCAAAACAGCCTTGGTTTGATAGGCCACATATCACCTGTCTTTTCCATGATGTTATGATCCTATTTGTATAACCTAAAACTATAGGCACCATATTTCCTATGTTTGGGCCAGACTTGCATGGGGAACTCTTTCCCCCAATTCTTGGGTAATTTTGACTTGAAATGCTCCTCCCTTATCCGGGTACCTCCTTCCACAAACCAAATCCTGTGCCCAGTGAAATCCAAATCTTCATAATCTTCCTTTGTATATTAGTGATAGAATGTCATAATTCCTAAGAACATATTTTCCTGACTATTTTGTAACATGACCTAGATGGATTTGGATAAATTATCCCCAAAAAATGGGGTTTTCAACCAAAGGATTACACTATTGACTATGTTGTAACACACCCTGGTTGGATTTGTTTAAGGAAACCCACAAAATGAGTTTATCAATTAGTGGTAACTTCAGCCTTAGGAGAGACCTCCTATATTTACATAATCCCTTTTACCATACCACTCTTTAGATTCCGAAATCCATAGATTACAACATACGACATTACCTTCCTCATACCTGAATATGATGGTATATTCCTAAAAAAGTTACCTAGAATGAGAGAATCATTAACCTTTTAGTCAAGGATAAAGTCCTTAAATTATATCCCCTATAATGTCCTTACTTTATGAATTTGAACTGCATAGCATAACATCATTTTTGTATGAATTTAAACTAAACAAAAAAACATCCTTACTGTAAGATGTTAAATTTTACAATCAATGTCATGGTCGCATGATATTAAACTACACAATATTTTAACCTCTATCAGGAATGGGACTTTCCCTTGACATCAATCATTTAAAAAAGTCACCATCCTTCACTTGATCCAAATTCATATAGGAGAAATTTCCCATTCATGGCCAATGCCAATACAAATGATCTCTTCATTCTCAGAAACCTCCCTTTGGCAAAACCACTCATTATAGTCTTGATAAATCTAAACCTGCATAAACTTGGTCATCAACAACATAGTCTTAGAATTCCTAATAACTTTTTTTCCTGACTATGTTATAACATGACCCAGTTGGATTTTCATAAAGTATCTCATAACACAAGTTTTTTGTCCAAAAAATGCAACTATTGACTATTCTGTAACATTCCCCAATTTAATTTTCATAAAGAAACACAAAAAATATGTTTGTGAACCAATGGTAACTTCATTGTTAGGAGAGACCTCCTATATTCTCGAATATCTTATTTTATATTTGGAAATGAAAAAAATGTGGCTCAAGATTCCCCATCGGGTATCTAAATAATGTTGGAACATTCTTGGCCTACAAGCTTTGTTTGGGTCATCATTTCAAAACTTTTATTTAAAGATGTCTAACCTAAAACACAAGTCTCATTAATACATCTTACACGAATCTAAACTACCCAAAAAAATTGAGATAATACTCACTAGATTGAAAACTTGTAAAGGGAACTCTATAAAAAATTTGAGTCTCAAGATCACTAGACCTACATTCCATATAGTTTAATAAAAAAACGAGCAATAAAATTAAATAGGATTAAAAATTGTTAGGCTAAAAACCTGAAAAGGGTGGTCTAAGAAAAAGATAAGTGTTTCCCGCTAAGTCTTCCTTATGTTAAACTTAGGAAAAAATTATGGTGATGACATAAAAGACACAAATTTTGTAGAGATGTCCATATGACCCTAGAAACATTTAGAATATTCTCATTATCCCCATGGATTAAGAAAAAATTAGACCATTTCCACATCCCAACACTATGGTTATGACTAGATGGTGAAAAATGTCTTTCTATGAAAATTGACTTCAATGTCATATTATGATCACATAAATAAAATAGGGATGAATACATAGATGATCAGAAATAAAATTATTTTTATTCATGGAATGAAAAAAACTATAGGAGCATCTATAAGATGAATTCTCTCAATAACACTTTACAATAGACTGTAAACATAACTCTTAATTTTTTGAATGGCCTCCTGAGCCCCGTTACCCACTTGTTGAAGCCCATCCAACCAAACAACTTCAGTCTCCTTATCCAGGTGAAGTACTTCCTCTACAACCACAATAGCAGTTAACCCTTCGAGCTGGGATCCTTCTAATGAATGGTGGAGTTTTACAAACTCATCCTGATCGATGAAACCTAAGATGATGAAGCATGAGGACCATCCATTAAAAGAGTGACCATATTTATAGATGAAGAAGCCCCTATTCATGACCCGCGTGCGCACCTCACTTATGTGGATGACCTAGGAAGATGACCAACATAGATGACTAGCTTGGATGACCAACACAGATGACCTCTATGAACCCTTCACCCTTTTTATCCATTTAGCTTAGGATCAAATCATCTTATTTCAATTGAATCCAATTCTGAGTGGGGGGGGGGATTTGTTGACACTCCATTTTGTCACATGGGTGAAAAGTTTTCAAAGGAAAATATCTTAAAGGGAAGAAAATAAGAAAAATGAAGAAGTAAAATGATTAAAAATCCACCAAATCCCCTTCATATAGGTACCCTCGAACATCGTAAATGTGTATAGTACCTTCATATCGGCCTATGAAACTAACTTTCATGTCATTTAGTGCGACACCCCTGCATGTAACACCTGAGAAAAATATTCCCTTCAACCAGGGTCCCATATTTTCCTATAAATTGGACCTTGGGGTCTTCATTTTCATAGAAAAAAACTTCTTAAAGACATCCCGATCCTCTGATCACCCAATTCATTCAATTAGTCCCTTTGAAATATTCTAGGTAGTCCTCCAAAACTTTAATAATAAGGAATTAAAGGGTATAGTGGAACTAAATTGTTACCAGGGTTTAGAACACATAAAACCCATGCAAGGATCCCCCTCTCCTATGGTTGATGAAAACTAACATGAGGTCCCCTTCAATAACCAGGTACCTACATGAGATACTTTCGAGAACACCCATGTATACCCTTGGGGGATTGATCAAGGACTTACCCAAGTGTTTTTACCCCGATGTTCTATCACCCAAGGCACCTTCACTTCGACCAAGAATATATATTTGGGCCTCCCTTGATTTTCCCCTGTCTACCTGTGCGAGACCCTCTTCACTTACCCAAACCTTTACCATGCATGAGCCTATGATAAGATCCTCTTCTAAGCCACCCTTGGAAGGGACTCTCTTTTTTAGATCCCTTTCTCTAAAGGGACCAAGTTGAAACCTCCACAGAAGCCTACAGACTTGAAAAACCATAAAGAGGGGCACATCAGAATTTCTCCCATTTGGATTTTCATTCCTATGGTCATAGGTTTCCCACACTTGTCCCACTTGATGGTCAAGGTCCTCGGGGTTCATGTGGATTTTCATTCCAATGATCATGAGGACCCCAACCATGGGGGATGTTTTAGAGACCTCCTAGTATTGGATACTAGGGTTAGGACCATACCCCACAATTTTCATCTCTAAGAACCAGAGCTTCCAGTCCAAAGTAGGTAGGGTAAGGATCACACTTTCTTTTACTTTTGACAAGGAATGACATAATCCAATATTAATACGAAACCAATTTTAGGGAATCCCTCATGGAGTAAACCCTTATACTTTCTTTCAAGAGGTTGCACTCTTGCTCCTCCTCACTCGCTGAGGGTCATGTCCACATATGTAGTCATACTTGACTATCCTGGATATGCAATGGGAGAGGGAACATGTGTATCAAAGTCCCTTTTTCTTCTCCCGTAGGCCCATACTCTTCCACCAGTATAGGAGGAGAAGTGTGTGTTTTTATAGATCTTTGACATTCTCTTGTCTCTCACATTCAACCATGACTCATTCGAACTCATGTATACAATGAGGTTAGTCACAATCATGGAATCCACACATTCGGATGCATGTTTTAGAAGAGAATATTCTTTCAAATATTCCTATCTCCTTCCTTAAGAGTTCCCCCATAGGTGTGGGTCCTCAAGGCCATGTATATAAACCTAAAGGAAAAGTAGACTGTGTGGTTTCTTGGATATTATGTTTCCTCTTGTTTCTCACATTGATCATGAATCACATGATCTTAGAGGTAGATGGTGGTCATTAAATCCACATGATCCCTAAACCTCATGGGCAGGAGTTAGATCTGGTCATTCTATTCAACGAGCCTCCTACTTGGTATAACCCTAAACATTTTTCTAACATGGGAATTCTCCATAGGAGTAAGCCTTAAACCAAACTAATCAATGGGCCTCCTACTTGGTATAATCCGTGACATCTCATCCAATGGGAATCCTCCTTAGGATTAAGCCCCAATAACATCACCATACCTATCCATGGGCATCCTTCTTAGGAGTAATCCCTAAACCAAACCCCAAAATCTCAATGAGTCAAGTCACTTCTCATGTCCCTAAATTTATTCATTTGGGAATCCTCTTTAAGATTAAACCCCAATTTAATTCTATCAAAACACTATACTCCCATGCGATACAAATACCAAGGGCCTCTATAGGAATAGGTCCTTATAACTAAACTATGTGGGATTTTATTTCCATACAAATGGGATACATAAGAAGACTCCCTAAGGTTCAAACCCAACATCCCAAATCAATCCTACTCTCTCTAGGAAACATTCTCAGTAAGGTATAATTCAACCTGAAAATTAATACCCATTATAGGTCCCCTGGTACACTTCAACATAAGTCCCACACTAAAATTTTACTAGGAACCTTTCTCCAAGACTTCCTTGCTTTATGATGCTAAACTGAACAATTTGGTCCTTATCACATGACCCTAAAAGGTATGATGTGCCCCATTAAGTGGCACTGAACTACATGGGTTATAATTCCTTTCACAAGGATACATATGAAGCCCATATCATGGGTCTGATCCTAATATCAAAATAAATCCTGTCTCCCTAGTTGAAGAAACACTTCAGAGCACCCCACTGTGTGGCTAGAAAACCAGCATCATCGTAATAACGACCAAAGAATATCTAATTAGTAAATAAGATGATACCATTGATAGAGAACCTTATATACATAAATATGTATCCATAAATTAAGAAACTCATATACATATAGATGATTCTAAACTCCATACATGATAATAATTGATTTTCAATTCAAGGGTGACCCACATCATACTTGTGAATTAACGAAGGATTCATGAATATATCTTAAATCTAAAAGAGATTCTTGGAGTAGGAAAAAATTCCCCCCAAAAGGGTGTGATGAGCTCAACCTCCCATCCAATCATACAATGTGTGTTCTTAAGCACCATTGTAAAAAGTCCCCAATGAGTGTCTATATGGTATCCTGCCTTTTTATTACATTACTTTACATGACATTTTACAAACTGAGGATCTTTTAAAGTTTAGTGTCTTGGAAATAAGGTACATAATACATGAAAACTTAAAATATAATTATATTCCAAATTAAAGGATTATTAAAGTTTAATACTAAGTAAATTTATTTCATCTCATAACCTGGGGACATACATCAGAGGAAAGGGTGAGTAGAAGACCCAGTAAGGGAAAACATGTGAAACAGTTTACATGTGAACTTGAGCAATATCAATAAGAACATGAGAAATATCACAAAGGAATGATAAAGAGGCATATAATAATAATAATAATATCTTGAATCATAACTTGAAAATGTGGCTACAACATTTAATTTAAACATTCATAAGAATATCACCAAGGTCCATCCCCAAGGTGTCATAAAAATTACCAAGGTTATTCACCAAGGTATCGTAAAACTTGTCTTCTCTACAGATTAATTTCTTTATAAAATGTAATAAATCCCTATCATGGAACACCATTAATATGTATTTATTTTCATGTGATCCACATATATCATAATCAAACATTTCCTAAATAACCCAAAGAGAATAAAATAAATGGGTTTCATATAAAAATCACGACGTTTTAAAAAGCGCTTAAAAACATGATCATTATGTCATTTAGAACCCACAAAAATGGAATGAGGGTTTTATGTATGTAAATTACAGAATAAAATAAATAATTTTTATGTCTTGATGAATACCCATATAAATTAAAGAGGTTTTGGTATTCACATAAAGAAAACCAAATAATTTATTGCGAAAAAGAGAGAAATTTTGAGATGAAAATTCTACAACATAACGAGTATGAAACATGGTTATATAAAATAATAAAAAGAGAGGGGATAGGGGTCACCCATTAATTAAAGAATCATAATAAAGTATAGGGAAATAATAAAATGGAAATAAGAACATGATATGTAAATTTTAAAGGCATACCACATAAAAGAGAACTTGAAAGGAAAAGAGAAGTTGAGAATTCCCTTACCTTGAAGAGTAAATTCTAAAACTCTATGATCGGGACCTTGAGGGATTCAAGACACCTTGGGAGGAATCCTTGGAATCTAGAACTAGTAGAACTTTGTGAAGGATGAATTTGGAATTAAGGGAAAAGAAGAAATGGGTGGGTATTTATAGTAAAAGAGAGGGAGTTTTTTATTAATTTCAAAGGACACCTCATTAGTGATATTTGAAAAACCATGGGCTTACCCATTGTATTGGCCATATGGGACACCTCATATCATATTTTAATCCAAAAGAGTTTACCTGAATCTTATTTTATTCTTTACATTAGTATGACATAGTTATGATGTCATTAAACATACCGAAAACTCAAAACTGTATTTTTACTATTCATAAAAAATTCCACTATTTCATAAAAATCCTAAAAATTCACCCTAAAATTTTTTAGATGTTTAGAATTAAAAAATTAACTCCATTTTATAAAAATGAATTTCATTTTAAATAAAATAAAATAAATAAAATACTAATACTTAACTAATAATTTCTAAAACATTTATTTACTTATACTACGATAGAATTATATCACATTACCATTTAAGATCACTAAAATATATTTATAATTCCTTAGGTGAGGTTACTATTCCATTGGTAAAATTAATATTCATAAGGGTAACATTACTATTCCAAAGGGTTAAGTTACTATTCACTAAAAAATTAAGTTGATCTTATTAGACTCTAAATATCTTACTGATCGCAACCGTGTATGTCTGTTTTTCGAAAATAATTTCATATGATTTTATTTAATAATTCTTTAAAAAATATTTTTTTACTATTCATAAAAAAACATTATTCTTGAAATACTTTTCATTAAGAAAACACTATTCATCTAATAATATTCATAAAAAAATGAAACTTTTTCGAAAACTACTAAAAATTCACCCTAGATTAATTTTGACATTTGGAATTCAAAAATGATGTTTATTTTACCATAAAAATACTCTAAGTATGTGAAATATCTGAAAAGTACAATTTTTTACTTCTAAAATCAATTTATCAAATTTGTCTCAATTAAAAATATTTTATTAAGAAAATATATTCTTAAAATGGAAATGATGAAATAGAAAATTTATTTATATAAATGGATTACACAAAGTAACTAAGGCCTGGTTACATAACCCCTTATAACTCCCACATAGGACCTAAGCGTAAGGTGTGAAATGGTGATGGACTCTTGGGGTGTCTCAGATAACATCACTCGAGTGGTAATCTCCACTAACTTGAAATTCTACTGTAGGCAATTTCATTCAATCTTAACATGTTGAAACTCATCTTGGTCTTGGTAAAAAGCAAAGACCAGTGATGCTACCTCCTTCCCAAGCTCCGAAAGGTGGGATTTGTATGGCCCGAGTCTACTGGATGGGGCCATTGACTCTTTTTTCTTCATTAATTATCCATTATCATTATAACGTTAAAAATTATTATTGTTTCCAACAGACATATTAACCAATGGTCAAAACATGATGGTCACATTTCATTTATACTTATACAATTTTATTGATTATATCATAGTAAAACATACATTTTTAGGAAAAAAAATATTATTCAAAAGTTTGGGTCGTTACATTCTTCCCCCCTTAAGAAATTTCATCCCCAAAATTTTAACTCGTTCCCTCAGAAGAGAAAAGGTGTGGGTGCTTCTGTCTCATAGTCTCCTATAGTTCCCATGTGGATTCTTCATATTTGTGGTTCCTCTACAACACTTTAACAAGGTGGGTAGTCTTATTACATAGAACCTTGTCTCTATGATCCAAGATCTCCACTAGATTCTCCTCATAAGAGAGGTCGTGTTTGAATTGTACCACCTCTGGATTCAGTACATGCGAAGGTTCAGGTATGTACTTCCTCAAGAGGGATACATGTACATCATGAACTTGAGCTAGATTTGGAGGAAGTGAAAGCTGATCGGCCACTATGCCTATGCGATCAAGAATTTTAGGGGCCAATGTACCTAGGGATGATCTTCCCTTTCTTCTCAAACCCCATGACTCTCTTCCATGGAGAAATTAAAAGGAAGACCTTATCACAAACATCAAACTCCAAGTTCCTTCGATGGTTGTTAGCATAGATCTTTTTCTAACTCTGAGCAGGCTTAATGCGTTGTTCGATGGTATGAACCTTTTCTATCATCTCTTGCACAAGATTAGGCCCAAGAAGATTTCTCTCACCAGCTTCATCCCAACAAGTTTGAGTTCTACATCTATTCCCATATAAAGTTTCATAGGGTACTATTTGAATGCTCGAGTAGAAGCTGTTATTGTAAGAGAACTCAAATAATGTGAGATGTTGATCCCATCAACCTTTAAATTCCATTGAGCATGTTATCAGTATTTCCTCGAGTGTCTAAATAGTTATTTCAGATTTTCCATCAGTTTGGGGGTGATAAGCCATACTGAAATTCAATTAGGTACACAGATCATGTTGAAGAATTCTCCAGAATTTTAATGTGAACCTTGGATCACAATAAGATATGATATAAAGTGGAACTCCATGCAGCCTTACCACTTCCTTCTCATAAATCCTGGAAAGTTGATCAAGAGATAAATCTTCCCGAATAGAGATGGCAGTCTTTGTGAGATGGTCCACTATAACCCATATCGCTTTGTTTACTTTGGAAGTTTTTGGGAGACCAATGAAAAAGTCTTTAGTGATATTGTCCCAATTCCATTATAGTATGGGTAATGGTTGTAATACCCCTTTAGGAATTTTTCACTCTGCCTTCACTTGATGACACACCAGGCATCTCATAGTGTAGTCAACAATCTCCCTTTTCATGTTATCCCACCAATAATGATCACAAAGGTCCCTATACATTTTCATGCTTCCATGATTTATAGAGAACATAGATCTATAAGATTCATCAGTTAACTCCTTCTTTATTTCTGAATTAGATGGAACAAATAGTCTTTTATGAAATTTTAGTACACCTTCTTGATCAATATTGAACTTAGGAAACTTCCCATCCTTCACATCCTCAAACTTATTTTGTAACAAAGGATCTTCTTTATGATATTTCTTGATCTTCTCTTGTAATGATGGGTATGAAATCATTTGGGATAGGTTTGATGACGTACCTTCCCTTATAATTTCCATGTTAAGTTTTACTAGGACATTGATCAAAGGATCTCTTTGAATCCTCATCATTCATAGCACAACAGGTTTTTTCCTACTTAATGCATGATAGACTTTGTTTGATCTTTTAGGATGATAATGAATTAAAAAATCATAGTCTTTAAGAAGTTCTAACCATCTCCTTTATCTCATGTTCAATTCCTTTTTCATGAAAATATACTTTAAACTTTGATGTTCTATGTATATATCACATTTATCCCCATAAAGATAGTGCCTCCATATCTTCAGAGCAAAAAAAAAAAAAACCACAGCTAGCTCTAGATCATGTGTAGGATAATTCTGCTCATGAGGCTTTAACTGTTGAGATGTATAAGCAATCACCTTTTCATTTTTCATGAGGAAACACCCAATCCATTTTAGATATGCATCTCTAAAAATAAAAAATCATTTTCTGGTTGAGGGCAGAGTTAACATGGGTACAGTAACCAATATCTTATTCTGCTCTTGGAAACTTCCCTCACACTCCTTTTTCCAGATGAACATGAATACTTTTTGAGTTAACTTGGTTAATGGATTAGAAATTCATGAATTTTTTTTCACAAATCTCCTATAATATCCTAGTAAACCAAGGAAACTAAAAATATTAGTTCTTGTTGTAGGATAAGGCCACTCTTCCACAACCTTTGTCTTTGTAGGGTCAAATGATATTCCTTCATTGGTTACAATGTGCCCCAAGAAAGCAACTTGTTGTAACAAAAACTCACATTTTCTAAACTTTACAAAAATCCTACCCTTCCGTAGAGTTTTCAAAATAACCCTTATATGACCCTCATGCTCTTCCCAACTTTTGGAATATATTAGAATATCATTAATAAAAACTACCATAAAGTTATCAAGGTAGTCCTTAAAGACTATATTAATCAAATCCATAAAAATAGCAAAATCATTAGTCAAATTGAAGGGAATAAAAATGAACTCATAATGCCTATATCTTGATCAGAAGGTGGTTTTTGGAATATATTCTTTCTTTAACCTCAATTGATGATAACCAGATCAAAGATCAATCTTGGAGAAGAACTGGTCCCCACGAAGCTAGTCAAATAAGTAATCAATTATTGGAAGTGGGTGTTTTTTATTTACTGTGATCCCATTAATATCTCTATAATCAATGCATAGCTGAATTGATCCATCCCTCTTCTTCATAAAGAGAACATGTTCTCCCCAAGAAGACACACTTGGCCAAATAAACCCCTTCTCTAAAAGATCTTGGAGTTTCTTTTTTAATTCCTCCAGATCCACACTCTCCATTCTATATGGGGGTTTTGAAATTGGCTTGGAAGCAGGAATGAGTTCAATGGAGAACTATACCTATATTTTTGGGGGAGGTCCAGGTAGCTCCTTAAGAAATATGTCAATGTATTCCTAAATGATGGGAACATTATCTATCCTTATACTCTCATTTCCTTATTCTTCTTCACCGATCAACTCCATAAATAAGGCAATAGGAGGTGATTCTAGACAAATATCAGGTTGAGATATCTCTCCTTGGAAGATAATTTTAGGCTATCCATTCAATACTACTGATATTTCCTTGCTTCTGAATTTGATATTATAATTATAATTTGAGATACAGTCCATCCCTTGTATAATTTAAAATTCCAACATGGGAATGACTACTAGATTTGTGATAAGATTGTGCTTTCTAAAGTAAATACTAGAGTTTCTAAACACTATTTATTCTTGGATAATACCTCCAAGAGTCTTGACTGATAACTCTAATTTTAGTTGTTCATGAATTGATTATATATTCTTAGAAAACTTGGAGGAAATAAAGGAATGCGTAGAACCAGAATCAAATAAAGTACTTTCTATCTTTGAGAGAATAACAATAGTACCTACCATCACATCATTTGGAGCTTCAACTTTAGCCATCATGATAGAAAAACCATGACCTTTCCCCCTTTTCCTATGCTGTGGCTGATGGTGATTCCCCTCCACCGTTCTCATATTTGAGCAGTGATTAGCAAAGTTCCCAAGCTTTCCACACTTGAAGCATTGCACTTCAGGTAGGGCCTACACCATCTTCTCTTTATTATTAGTTTTGGGAAGTTGAGGATTCACCTCACTATGACAATTCCAAGTGATATGGACATCTCTTCTACACTTGTAACACTTCCCTCTCCTAATAAGGTAGTTTCTTGAATACTTCTTCCCACATTTATTACACATGGGAAGTTTCACTTGCTTTCCACATCTTCCCTAATCAAAGCTCCTCCCCAAGATTAGATCCATTGATCTCTTCTTTTCATTGGATTTATGGGACCCCTGGAAATCACCGAACTCTAGTTCGACTTTCATAGCACTTTATATGATCTCCTCATAGATTTCATAGTATTGGTTGGCTATATTCTTCTGTAGATGAGGTCTTATTCCATTGAAGAATCTATCAACCTTAACATTAGAATCCATGACAAAGGTAGAGGTGTTAGGTGAAATCCTTGCGAATTTCTTATCTTATCTTCCCATAGATTCATTCTCCTTATGATTCAGCTTGAGAAATTGTTTCTCCATTTTTGTTTTTCATCAAACAAGGAAAATACTTATTTAAGAAGATCCCTATGAACTCTTCCCACTATATAGCTTCAATCTCCCCTCTTGGACTCGTGTTTTTAATTATCACCCACCAATGATTAGCTTCTCCCACTTAGCGGTAAATATTCAGTGTGACTTTCACTTGTTCTAAACAATGATGTATAGAAAATATATTTTCTCTTAAGCTTATCCACTATTTTTAAATCAATGGGTCAGTAGATCCACTGAATGTTGGTGGTATTTGAAACATAAAGGACTCAACATAATGTTTTTCCATTCTTGATGAAATTGGTCTCTCAGCTTGATTCAAGTTATTTCCCATAACTTGAGTCATTTGATTCATCATTCTCTTGAAATCTTCTATTTTGGCTTCTATTGGAGGGTCATTGGCACATGGTCCATTACGGTCACCATTTTCAAGGTTCCTCCTATTTACCACCATTTTCTAAAAGAAGAAAACCTTAGTGAGAAACTTGTTTCATTTAACAATATTATAACTCTAAAGGATTTTTTATGTCTTAAAACATCATGCTTAAACACGTTATTCATAATAAACATTTACATTTTCTATAAATACTTCATAATGGTTCATAAAACTTATGATTAACCAAAAATATACCCTAGGAGTGTCAAAATAGGAGTGAAACAAGGCATGTTGTGGTGTACTAGTTCCCATTAGAATCTAGCTCAAAGCGGTGTTTTCGGGTTTTACTCCTAGGTACATCTATGCTAGAGCCACAACCACTTGTTTGTATCCAGACATGGACTTATTTGTTCGAAAACCACTTACTTAATATTTCACCAAAATATCAGGAAGTTTTCCTATATTTGAACTTTTATATAGGGTTATTACTAATGTTTTCATATCCCAATTTCCACAAATAACTAAATTATCCTTTGATACAAACTATGGAATCCTGCCTTTTTATTACATTACTTTACATGACATTTTATAAATAGAGGATCTTTTAGAGATTAGTGTCTTGGAAATACGGTACATAATACATGAAAAATTAAAAAAAATCTTCTATTAAACATGAAATTATTCTTAAATATTCATCCTAATTACATTTATTTCATCTCATAACCTGGGGATATACATCAAAGGAAAGGGTGAGCAGAAGGCCCGGTAAGAGAAAACATGTGAAACAGTTTACATGTGAACTTGAGAAATATCAATAAGAACATGATGAATATCGTAAAGGAATGATAAAGAGGCATATCATAATAATAATATCTTGAATCATAACTTGAAAATGTGTCTAAAACTTTTAATTTATACATTCATTAGCATATCACTAAGGTCCATCCCCAAGGTGTTATAAAAATTACCAAGGTTATTCACCAAGGTATTGTAAAACTTTTCATCTCTAGAGATTAATTTCATTACCCAATGAATTGGAGTTATATTAGAGTGCACCATTAATATTTATTTATTTTAATGTGATCCACATAGATAATAATAAAAAAATTTATAAATAACCCAAAGAGAATAAAAGAAATGGGTTTCATATCAAAATCACGGTGTTTCAAAAAGCGCTTTAAAACATGATCATTATGTCATTTAGAACCCACAAAAAGGGAATGAGGGTTTTATGAATGTAAATTGAAGAATAAAATAAATCATTTTTATGTATTTATTAATACCCATATAAATTAAAGAGGTTTGTGTATTCACATAAAGAAAATAAAATAATTTATTGAGAAAAATAGAGAGATTTTGAGACAAAAATTATGCAGCATAACATGTATGAAACATGGTTTTATAAAACATTAAAAAGAGTGTAGACATAGGTCATATATTCATAAAAGACTCATAATATATTATAGTTATAGAATAAAATTTAAATAAGAATATGGTATAGAAATTTGAAATACATACCACATAAAAGAGAACTTGAAAGGAAAAGAGAAGTTGAGACTTCCCTTACCTTGAAGAGTAACTTCTAAAACTCTAAGATCGGGAACTTGAGGGATTGAGGAAACCTTGGGAGGAATCCTTGGGATGTAGAACTAGAATAACTTTATTAAGTATGAATTTGGAATTAATAGAAACTAAGGAATGGGTGTGTATTTATAGTAAAAGAGAGGGAGTTTTTTATTAATTTCAAAGGACACATCATTAGTGGTATTTGAAAACCATGGACTTGGCCATGGTATTTTCCCATGGTATTGGAAACTTGGGACACCTAATCTCATATTTTAATCCACAATAGTCTACCAGAATATTATATTACTCATTACATCATTATGACATAGTTATGATGTCATTAAACATACCCAAAACTCAAAACTGTATTTTTTTACTATTCATCAAAAACTCAACTTTTTCAGAAAAATCCTAAAAATTCATCATAACCATTTTTCAATGAGTAGAATTCAAAAATGAACTCCATTTTATAAAAAAGAATTTCATTTTAAATTAAATTAAATAAATAAAATACTAATACTTAACTAATAATTTCTAAAACATTTATTTACTTATACTATGATATAATTATATCACATTACCATTTAAGATGACTAAAAAAATATTTATACTTTCTTAGGTGAGGTTACTATTCTATTGGTAAAATTACTATTCATAAGGGTAACATTACTATTCCAAAGGGTAACGTTACTATTCACCAAAAAATTAAGTTGATCTTATTAGACTCTAAATATCTTACTGATCATAACCAGGTATGTCTATTTTTCAAAAATCATTTCACAGAATTAATTATTTAATAATTCTTTAAAAAAATATTTTTTACTATTCATAAAAAACACTTCATAAATACAATATTCATCAAGGAAAAACTATTCATCCAATACTATTCATCAAAAAATAAAACTTTTTAGAAAACTACTAAAAATTCACCCTAGATTAATTTTCACATTTGGAATTCAAAAATGATGTTTATTTTACAATAATAATTCTCTAAGTATGATAAATCTCTAAAAAGTACAATTTTTTACTTCTAAAATCAATTTATCAAATTTTTCTCAATTCAACATATATTTTATTAATAAAATCTATTCTTAAAATGGAAATGATTAAAAAAAAATTATTTATACCAAGGGATTACACAAATTAATTAAGTCCATGTTACATAACTCCTTATAACACCCACATAGGACCTAAGAGTAAGGTGTGAAATAGTGATAGACACTTGGGGAGGTTCAGATAACATCGCCTGAGTGGTAATCTCCACTAACTTGAACTTATCCCATTGGTGATTTCGTTCAAGATTAACATGTTGAAGCTCGGCTTGCTCATGGTCCAAAGCAAATCCCAGTGATGCTACCTCCTTCCCAAGCTCTGAAAAATGGGCTTCGATGGCCTGAGTCTATTAGATGAGGCCATCAACTCTTTTTTCAGTATTAATTATCGATTATCATTATAACGTTAAAATTTATTATTGTTTCCAATGGTTATATTAACCAACAATCAAAACTCTATGGTCACATTTCATTTATGATTATACATTTTTATTGATTATGACATAGTAAAAAAATACAATTTCAGGAAATAAAATATTATTCAAAAGTTTGGGTCATTACAGTCTACCTTTGGAAATTAGATCCCTATAGATAAAAAATCATTGGGTGTTTCTAGTTCCACAAAAAAACTCATTGGACACCATTCATAAATAGTGAACTCGATTTGAATGATTGTATACAATTCAACCCCCTACAGTCAACCATCAGGAGAATAAAAATCTATGAGGGAAACAACCATTAAATGAAATTATATGTGCTGGAAGAACCTATTCATGAGGCTTCTGGTAAAGAGGCTATTGAGGAATATATATTTATATATGAGAAACATTTGAAAGATTCCATAGATGTTCAATGTTTCATGCTATCATCCATGATCAATGAGCTTCTAAAGCAACATGCAGAAATGGATGCGCATAACATGATGCCTTAGAAGCATGATCTATATCAAGAGAATTTGAGAAAAGAGAGATATGAGAAATCCAATGATCTATGCATAACTAATATTAGAGAGTTTGTTCTAGAAGGGCCTCATGTATTCAATATTATTAGCTACATTGAACGCCTAGAAATCTTAGGGATTAAATTTCTAGATGAGTTTTCCATAGATATCACACTTTACTCACTACTCGATTCCTCTAGTTTTATTGTTAATTATAACATGAGCAATAATGAGAAGAGTCTTTTGGAACTTATTACTCAGATTCTCCAAGTGGACAAGGACATGGGGTGTTACAAACCCACAATCCTTATGGTGAATAAGAAAAGTAAGAACAAGGAGAAGGTGCCCAAGATTCAAAAAAGTCTAAATATCTCAAATACCATCCTTCTAAGAACATAAAGATCTAATGTAAGGGTATGGAAAAGGAAAAAATATGTTTTTCATGTGTCAAGAAAGGCCAATGGAAGAGAAACTACACCTAGAAGTAAGGGGAATCTAAATGTGTGTTCATTATTGAGTGTAATATTTCAATATCTATACATTAGGTATTGAATACAGCTTGTGGTGCTCACATCTGTATCCAAATGTAAGAACCAAGTATATTAAGAAATATTTCTAAAGTATAGGTGGATTTTTGATCTTCTAATAGTTCATGGATAGCTTCTCTATCCATTAGAGACTACCACATTTCATTTCCAATAGGAATGATCTTGGTTTTAATAGATTTTTATTATGTACCAACTATTAACAAAAATATAATTTCTATATATTTCCTAGATACAAATGTGTCTATTTTTAAATTTGGAAATAAAATTTGTTTCTTTTATAAAGAAATCATATGTTATGGTATGGAACAATGAAATAATAGTATTTATGTATTAAATTATGAAAACCGAGTATTGAAAATAGATAATGAATTATGTTCACATGACTTATATAACACCTAGCTATGGAATCACTATCTTGGTCATGTGAACAAGAGCATTTGAAAAAGTTATGTTAAGATGGTTATTTAGTCTTTTTTGATTTGAAACCACTTGAAAGATGTCATGTTTGTTTATAAGGAAAATTGACCAAACCACTATTCAGTGGATAGGGTGAAAGGGCCACATATATTTTAGGATTGGTACACACTGATGTATATAGACCATTTCCAAAAGAATCTAGAGGTGGTTATTCTTATTTAATAATATTTAATGATGACTTGAGTAGATATGGCTGTGTTTACTTAATGAGATATAAGTCTGAGTCCTTTGAGAAATTCAATGAATTCAAGAATGAAGTTGAAAATCAACTTGTAAATAAGATAAAGAATCTTTTATTGGATCGAGGTGGTGAATATCTTAACCAAGAGTTTATCAAATTTCTATTGGATTTTGAGATTATATATCCACTCACTCCACCTTACACACTATAGTAGAATGATGTCAGTTAAAGGAGGAACTATACCTTGTTAAACATGGTAACATTGATGATAAGCCATATAGATATTACATTATCCATTTGGGGATATGCATTGAAAATCATAGAATATACACTAAACTGAGTACCAACTAAAGTAATAAACAAAATTACCTTCGAGTTATGGAGTGTAAAAAAACTCTTTTAGTCTCATACACATGTATGGGGTTTTAAGGAATTTTTTAAGGCCTTCTTAGGAAACAAACAAAACCTTGGGGAAGAAAGTGTATCTTTATAGGGTATCCTAATTAAACAAAGGGATACCAACTATACAACCCCTCAGATAAGAAAGTGACTGTCTCTAGAGAAACCATATTTCTTGAGAGGGATCACATCCTAAAAAAGGTTAGTTAGATAAATATTGAATTCAAATAAGTTGATGCTCAAGATACACTAGAGTTGGTACATGAGAAAATTTTACAAGCCCCTATGGAAGAATAAATTCTTGAAACACAAGTACTGTGTATGAGGACTAGATAGGTAAGATAACCAGATAGATATGGTTTTCTATTCACTGAAGATGGTGACTCATTATTAGTTGAAATTGATGAACCACTCTCCAACAATATGGAAATGGAGATCTCAAAATTGGAAGATGGAAAGAATCCATGAATTTTTAAGTGGATTACATATATTAGAATCAAGTTTGGGTTCTTGTTGATACACTAATTGATGTAAATCCTGTAGGGTGTAAATTGGTATTGAATAGAAAACTGGACATGGAAGGTAAATTAAATACCTATAAAGAAAGTCTAGTGGCTAAAGGATTTGAACAACATCAAGTAATTGACTATGTTGAAACCTTTTCATAAGTTTCCATGTTTAAATCCATCATAATTCTACTTGCTATAGAAGCTTACCATGATTATGAAATTTGGAAGATGGATGTCAAATAAAATTCCTTAATGGTAACCTTCAACATGATTTCTACATGACACGATCATAAGGGTTTGTGACTCTAGGTAATTCTAAAATGATATTCAAGTTGCTAAGATCCATTTATAGATTAAAGAAAGCATCTAGGGGATGGAACATTCGATTCAATGAAGCTATAAAGAATTTGGTTTCATTAAGAATGAATGTGATCCATGTATTTACAAGAGGTTTATTGGGAATTTGGTTATTATCCTAGTAGTATATGTTGATGACATACTACTTATTGTAAATGGCATACTACTATTACATTCTGTTAAGGACGGATTAAACAAGTGTTTCTCCTTAAAAGAGATAGGTGAAACAACCTGTATTCTAGGGATCAAGATCATTCATGATAGATCCAAGAGTTTTCTTGAACTAATTCAAATTACATACATTGACCATATACTAAATAGATTTAGTATGGAACATTCCAAGAGGGGATTTCTTCTTGTGTCACATGGTATATATATTTCTAAGAAAACCTTTCCTTAGACACAATAAGAAAAAGAAAGAATGAGTAATATCCCATATGATTCAATGATAGGACCAATTATGTATTCCATGTTATGTACTAGACTTTATTTTGACTATTAATTGAGTATAATATCCAAATTTCTAGTTGATATAGTAGAAAAACATTAGTCTACTGTTAAGTCCAATCATAAGTGTCTAAGAAGATATATGGATATGTTTCTGGTGTATGGAGGTATAATAACCCTACCCTTTACTACACATTTAAACATGATTTATTACATAAAATTTCACTTAATAAAACATAGAATATAAATAGTTCTAGTGTAGTTGGGGCTTATGAAGATTACATAACAACTTAAAACATGAATTACACATCTTTATTGAAAACTTAATTTACATGACCACAACATTCCGTCATACTTAGTAATGCATGGGATAACCTGAGGACATATATAAGAAAATGGTGAGATATAAATCTCAGTAAGGGAATAAAAATGGCACAACATGATGAATACAATACATGTTAGTCAATAGGAATATTAATGGAGTGAAAAAGAAACATGAACATAAATGCATGATATAACATGATATTGATAACATGGAAATGTTGAAACAACATACAACATGATATTATCATGAGTAAGCCCTCATTGCACAAAAATTAGCATGAGTAAAACCTAATTTCACATGAATTAGCATGATTAATACCTTATTTCACATGGATTATCATGATACTAAACATTACCCAATGCATTAGTGAGCTATTAGGGCACACCCTTCATAATGATTTTAATCTCATGTTTAAGTGTGCCACATAAATAATATAACATGGATTAATTCAATATATTAAGTTATTAAACAATCAAGGAATGTGGAATACATAAATTTAAGTCACCAATAAATAATTTTATGTGCATAAAGGTGAATACCTTTTATAGAGAAATGGGTATAGTATTCACTATACGATGATTTTGGCATGGAAAATCGCAGTGTAATTTTGGCAGCATAACAACGTCATATGGAAATTCATAAAAAGGGATGATGAGATAGAAATAGGTATCTAATAATATATTCATGAAATTTTAAGTATAATTTTTATTTAATAACATATCCCAATATATGAAATAGAATTTAGATGCATAATATAAAAGAAATGCTTGAATGGAAATGAGAAGTGAGAAATCCCTTACAGAATTTCATCATGGTAATGGGTGTACATGGGAGGGATTAATGAGAGATAAATGGGTATTTCATCATTTAAACATAATAAGGGAAGTATGGGGGAGGTGAGAAATCATAATCTATCATTTTTAATTGGAAATAAAAGGGTGTAACAATATAAGAAAACTTGGATAAAAATGAGAAAGGAAGAAACCCTTACTTGGATGTGTGATCCCAAAGGCTTGGGAGAGGCTTCTTGAAAGCTTGGGGGAACCTTGGAAGGAATATAGGGAGTATAAGTAATAGGTTGGTAGATGTTACAAGATCTTGAGTTAAGATAAATGAGTACTTGGGTGAGTTTATATAGGAAAGGTGGTGAAATTCTTTATTATTTTGGTTTTGGACACTACACACTAAAATATTCAAAACCACAAACCAACCAATGGTTTTCTCACATGGTTAATGAAAAAGGGGAGTGGTATACATTATTATAAAAGGATAAGATATGAAGATATTAAAATATTACCCTTTCTTATGTGGAGGTGAGTCACACTTTCAAGGAAATTATTTTAAAATCTTAAAATATTTTATATGTCTTGGAGGATTCACTAAGGCTTTATAAAATAAATAAAATAAACCTAAAATTATGTTATTTTAAAGCGAAAACATATATTTGGTCTAATATACCTTCTATAGTATTTTATTACATCACTATTGGGTCATTATGATGTCCTAAAACACATTATATATTTATATGGTATTTAATTTTTACCCAAAAATTTGTTTGTCTCAGAAAATTATGAAAAATTCATAATTGTATAATTTAGACATCTTGATTAAAAAAATAATATTTATTTTATCTAAATAATTTTCTTAATATGTGAATTTTCACTTTTACAATAAAAACATCCATTTATTGAAAATTAACAGGTTTTGGAAAAAATAGTTTTCAAACCTTAATAAAAATTACAATTGAAATCATAAAAAGTTATATAATCATTTATATTTAATAAAAGTAATTTAATAATAATATTTTATTAAAATATTATTTAATTTAAAAATACATTAATTCATAAAAATATATTTCTTAATTGAATTTTAATATTAGCCAAAAATACCATTTTTTCTTTAAAAATAATTTACAAAGTAACAATAATAAAATAAAAGTATATTCCTTATTCTATACAAAAATGATGCACATAATCATAAAGCTAGAGTCATGTTACATATCCCTTTATTACCCCATCATACTCCTTAAGAGTAAAGTGTGTGATGGCGGAGCTTTTATGGGGCCGTTTGGTAAACATGGTTTGGGCCATGATCTCGATGAGCTTGAACTTCTCCCATAAACAGTTTTTTCTCATGCTTATGTTTTTGGATCTCATCTTGGGATTGGTCTAGGTAAAATCCTAGAAATGCTATCTCCCTTCAGAATATCTGATAAATGGGCTTCATAGGGTATGATCCTACTTGTTGATTCCATCACTTCCTTTTTCTGTGTCAAAAGGATTTGTTAAAACCCTATATTTATACTAGTCATGTGATCACTATTAAATGGAAATGTTATCAACGATAATGTTACTTAACAGTCATTTAAATCTAATTAGATATAATGAAACAAAAGGAGTTCATGTGTTTTCTATATCCATAAGACGTTAAAATAAAGGTAATTTTATTCATAAATGTTTGGGTCGTTACAACCTTCCCCCATTAAGAAATTTCTCCCTTGAAATTTTATTTTCCCACACTAAAATATATGAGAGTAACTCCACCTCATCAATTCCTTTGGTTCCCATGTTTCCTCTTCAAACTTGTGATTTCTCCACAATACTTTGATGAGGGGAATTGTCTTATTTTTTATAACTTTTTTTCTAAAATCTAAGATCTTTACTAGATTCTATTCATAGGAGAGGTCATTATCCAATGATACCACCTCTAGATTGAGTACATGTGATGATTCTAGTATGTACTTCCTCAAGAGTGATACATGGAATACATCATGCACTTGAGATAAGTTTGGTGAGAGTGCTAGTTGATAGTTCACTACCCTGATGTGATCAAGGATCTTAAAAGAGACGATGTACCTTGGATTAAGCTTTACCTTCTTCCCAAATCTCATAACTCTCTTCTATGGAGATATGTAGAGGAATACCATGTATCCAACATCAAACTCCAGGTCTCTTCGACAGTTGTCAGTATAGATCATTTTTCAACTCTAAGCAGCTTTGATGTGCTATTGGATGGTCTTAACCTTCTCCACCATTTCATCAACCATTTTTGAATCTATAAGTTTTCATTCCCCAACTTTATCCCAACATGACGGTGTTCTACACCTATTCCCATAAAGGGTATCATAAGGATCCATTTTGATGCTTGAGTGGAAAATTTTATTGTAAGAGAACTCCAACAAAGGAATATATTGGTTTGATCCGCCTTTGAAGTCCATTGAGCAAGCTCTCAATATGTCCTCAAGTGTTTGGATAGTCTGCTCATATTGGAAATCAGTTTGAGGGTGATATGCCATGTTGAAGTTCAAATCATTGTTTAGAGCCTATTGAAGACTCTTCCAAAACATAGAGGAAAATCTTGGAGCTCGATCAGACACAATATATAGTGGCACTCTATTCAGCCTTACAACTTCTCTAATTTATATATGTTCCAGTTGATCTGGTGATAAATCCTATTGAATTTCAACGAAGTGTGTAGTCTTTGTATGAAAAACCACAATAACACATATATAATTTTTTCCTTTGGATATCTTTGGAAGTTCGGTGACAAAGTCCATGGTGATGTTTTCCCATTTCCATGTTGGTATGAGTAATGGATGAATCATCCCCTTAGAATTCTACCTATCAGAATTCGCTTGCTTATATACCAGGAACATTGATGTATATTTAGTGACCTCCTTATTCATTTCATCCCACTAATAGTTCTCCCAGAGATCTCGATATATCTTCATGTTTCATGGGTGGATGGATAAATTCAAACTATGTGTATCATCCAAAATTTCTTTCTTTAACTCTGGATTTTATGTAATACATAGTCTTGACCCAAATCTCAAAATTCCTTCTTCATTAAAATTGAACTCTGAGGGTTTACCTTTTCTAATAGTTTCCACTTTCTTTTGAATTCACACATCATATTTTGGAGCATCTTTTAACCTTTCCAAAAGAGATGTTTGAGCAATCATTTGTAAAAGTATTAATGATGTTACCTTATTTATGATTCCCATCTCCATATTCATCAAATATAAGAATATTTGATCATTTTAAATTATCATCAATAATTTAATTTCTAGGTCCTTTCTACTTAGAGTATCCGCCACCTTGTTCTCTTTCCAATGGTGGTAATAGATTGAGCAGTCGTAATCCTTGACAAGCTCCAACCATATTTGTTGGTTCATATTCAGCTCTTTCTGTGTGAATATATATTTGATACTTTTTTGATCCATATATATTCCACACTTCTCCCCAAATAGATAATGCTGCTATATTTTCAATGCAAAGATTACAAATTCCAACTCCAGAACATGCGTGGGATAGTTTTTCTCATGATTTTCAACTGCCTTGAGGTATAGGAAATGACCTTTTCATTCTACATCAGCACACATCCTAGGACCTTATTTGAAGCATCACTAAATATTATGGAAATCTCCCCACTTGTGGGTAGTGTGAGCATAGGGGCGGTGATAATCCCCTTATTCAACTCCATGAATCTTTATTCATATTCACCATTCCAATAAAACTTGACTCCATTATGAGTTAGCTTGGTAAGAGGGTTTGATAATTGTGAGAAATATATCACAAATCGATGATAATATCCAGATAACCCTAGGAAGCTATGGATATCCATTATAGCTATAGGCCTCAATAATCCCTCAATTTATTTTTTTGGAATGATCCATATATATCACATTTCTTGTGATGATATAACCCAAGAATGATACTTCCTTCAACCAAAAATCACACTTTACGTACTTTTCAAAGAGCTTCTCCTTTCACAAGGTCTCTAGAATAGTGCTTAGAAGCTTCTCATACTCCTCCTTGGTTTTGAAGTATATTAGAATATCGTCTATAAAGACTACCACAGATTTGTTTAGGTAATATTTAAATACTCTATTCACCAAGTCCATGAATATTTATGGAGCATTAGTGAGTTCGAATGGAATCACTATGAACTCATAATTCCTGTACCTCATACAAAAAGCAGTCTTGGGGATATCCTTATTTTTCACCCTAACTTGGTAATATCCTGACCACAGATCCACCTTAGAGAAGTATTATGCTCCATATAGTTGATTGAACAAGTCATCAATTCATGGAAAAGGACACTTGATCTTTATCGTGATTTTGTTGAGCTCACAAAAATCAATTCAAAGGCGCATTGACCCATCCTTCTTCATGATGAAGAGGACTAGTGCACCCCATGATTAAGCACTTGGGCATATAAACCATTTATCCAGATTCTCCTATAGTTATTTCTTTAGCTCCTCAAATATCCACAATAAACATTCTATATGGAGCCTTGGATATTGGAAATGCCCTAGGGATAAGATCAATCAATAATTCAACATCTCTTATAGGAGGAAGACCAGACAATTCCTCAAGAAACACATCATATAATTCCCTCACAACAGGAACATATTCAAGGATGGTTATTTCTATAGACTCAATCTTCTGAGAAAGATACACATGATTATAGGGCATTAATATCCATGCTTGAGATGATGGTGCTATAGAAGATTCATCCTCATCCTTGAACTTGTATAGAATTGGGGGTCGATTCACCATATGGAAAGTGATTTCCCTATCACAGCAATTTATGGTGGATCTATATGGGGAAAGCCAATCCATGCCAAGAATTTCATCAAATTCCACAAAAGGGAGTATGATAAGGTTTTTCGGGAATTTCAATCCACAAATTGTGACAGGGGAGGAGTTATATACATAGGATGAAATAATTTCCCCATTTTTCGTTTTCACCGACATCTTTACTTCCATGCTTTGTGGTGGTGTTTGTATTATTCTACTAAACTTTTGGGATATAAAAGAATGCATAAAACTAGAATAAAAAAGTATGTTTTCTATTCTTTAATGAATAACCAACATACTTATCACCACTTCATTATCAAGATTAACTTCGATGGAAGTGATGGAAAAAGATCACCCTTTCTGTCTTGGTGGTTGTTGGTTACCTCCAATTACCCTTATCTTAGGGAACTGGTTCACAAAGTTCCATAGTTCCTTATAGTTTTAGAAATGAACAACACAATAAGGGTCAAACAGAGCATTTATTTCCTCTGTCACATTGAGATGTTTCTCATGTTGGAAATTATTAGCCAGGTTCCCTTCTTTTCCACACCTATAGCATTTCCTTGATCCCCTTAGGAAATTTCTAAGGTGATTATTTCTACACTTTTGACAATCGAGGTGCTTTAATTTATTTTCACCATTGAATTTATCCATCAAATTTCTAAAATTAAAGTCCAATTTCTACTTCTTATCCCCATTATACCCCTGTGATTCACCAATATCCATCTTGACTTTGAGGGAACATTAAAAAATTTCCTCATAGCTATCAAAGTCATGGATTTATAAGGATTTGTAGACTAGGATTTATCCCACTAGAGAAGCGGTAAAATTTGCATTTAGGGGCGACGAAAAAATTGGAGGTGTATTGTGAATGTATTTTGAAGTTTGAATCAAACACTCTGATGGATTCATTGTCTTTTTTCTTGAGTGCAAGGAAGTACCTTTCCATATTAATTCAGAGGTTGTAGGGGAAATTTTTATCATTTTGTTTTCTTGAAATCCTTCTATTCCATCACTTTGATCTCTTCCCTAGGCTTTATATTTTTGATCAATGTACACCATTGATTATTTTCACCCTCTATATGATAAGCAACCTAAATAACCATATCTTATTTAGAGCATTGAAGGATAGAGAATATATTCTCAATGGAGTTGATCCATTGTTCAGTTATTGAGGGATCATATTATCCATTGAAAGTAGGAGGCCTTGGTCTAATGAAGCTCCTGATTATAACTTGTTCTTTCTTCGGGGGTGGGGTGGGGGGTGGGGGTGGATGTTCCTATTGACCCAAGTTTATATTCAAAACAAGAGTTAACTGAGAGAGTATCATGATAAAGTTTGCGATTCTCACTCCCATTATATTTGTCATCTCATTTGGGAAGTCATCACATTGATCTTCACATCAGTTGTTAGCCCAATTACTCCTATTACCGACCATTGGATATAATAAAAGGAAAATTAGGGATGATTATATTAAATAGTTAAACACATAAAGGGGAATCTAATGACATTAAAGGGATAACTTATAAATTACATTTATCTCCTTAACTTATGAATTTCTAGGATTCGATCTAAGTTATTCATGATCTACTTCCTAATGTATATTATTATGGGATTTTTTTGTTCCCTTAATAATGGTTCATACTAAGATTATGAATTTAACGAATAATATACTCTGGGAGTGTCAAACCAAGAGTATAGAAATTCCAATTTTCATGCACTGGTTCCTATTTGAGTCTAGCTCAAAGTAGTGTTTTTGGGTTTTACCCCTAGATACATTTGTGCAGAGCCTCCTCTACTTGTTCATATCCATACAGGGATGTATTTTATTGATAAACCACTTAATATATAATCACAAAAATTGATAGATTATTTTATTATACTTAGTCTTATCCCTAAGGCTTTCACTAGACTTTTCTAATCCTAATCCCAAAAATAACTAAACCTATCCTCTGATACCAACTATAACAACCTTGATCTTTATTACACATTTAAACATGATTTATTACTTAAAATTGAACTTAATACAACTCATAATATTGATAGGTCTAGTGTCTTAGACGCATATGAACATTACATAATAACTTAAAACATGAAGTACACATCTTTATTGAAAACATCTTTTACACAATTATAACATTCCTTCATACATAGAAATTCATGGGACAACCTGAGGAGATACATAAAAAAATGGTGAGATATAAAGCCCAGTAAGGGAATAAAAATGGGACAAAATAAGGAAGATAATACATGTTAGTCCATAGGAATATTAATAGATCACAAAAGAAATATGAACATAAAGGCATGATATAACATGATATTCATAACATGAAAATGTGTCAACAACATACAACATGATATTAACATGAGATAAGGCTCATTGCACATGGATTATCATGAGTAAACCCTAATTGAACATGAATTAGCATGAGAAAACCCTCATTTCACATTAATTATCATGAGTAAGACCTCATTTCACATGGCATATCATGATACTAAACATTACCCAGTTCATTGGAGCGCTATCAAAACACACCCTTTATAATGATTTCAATCTCTTGTTTAAGTGTGACACATAAATCATATAACATGGATTCATTTAACATAATAAGTTATTAAAAAATAGAGGAATATAGAATAAATAAATGTAATTCCCCAATAAATAAGTATATGTTCATAAATGTGAATACCCTTGATATAGAAATGGGTGTTGTATTCACTATATGATGATTTTGGCATGGAAAATCGCGGTGTAATTTTGGCAGCATAACGGTGCCATATGGAAATTCATAAAAAGGGATGATGAGAGAGAAAGATATATATAATCATACAAGAATTAAATGGGCTGTATAAGTTATATTTAAGAACATATCCAAACATATGAAATGTAATTTAGATGTATAATATAAAATAAATGCTTGAATAGAAATAGAAGAGAGAAATACCTTATGGAATTTTGGTATGCTAACAGGTGTAAATAGGAGGGATTAATGAGAGAGAAATATGTATCTAATCATTAAAAAATAATAAGGGAAGTATGGGAGAGTTAAGAAAACATACTCCATCATTTTTAATTGGAAATAAAATGGTTTAACAATATAAGGAAACTTGGATAGAAATGAGAAAGGAATGAACCGTTACTTGGATGTGTGATTCCAAAGTCTTAGGAGAGGATTCTTGGGAGATTGGGGGAACCTTTGGAGGACTCTAGGGAGTAGTGGGAATAGGGTGGTCATGATTTAAAGATCTTGAGTAAAGACAAATGGGTGCTTGGGTGAGTTTATACAGGAAAAGTTGGGGAATTCTTTATTATTTTTGTTTTGGACACTACACAATAAAATATTCAAAACCACAAACCATCCCATGGTTTTTGACCATGGTTTCTAGAAAAGTGGAGTGGTATAAATTATTTTAAAATTACAGGGGCCTAATATATTAAAATATTACCCTTTACTATGTGGAGGTGAGTCACACTTTCAAGGAAATGATTTTAAAATCTTAAAATATTTTATCTATCTTGGAGGATTCACTAAGGATTTATAAAATAAATCAAATAAACATAAAATTAAATTATTTTAAAATAAAAACATATATTTGGATTAATATACCTTTTATATTATTTTATTATATCACTATTACATCATTATGATGTCATAAAACACATTATATATTTATATGGTATTTAATTTTTACCCAAAAATTCGACTGTCTCAGAGAATTATGAAAAATTAATTGTTGGATAATTTTGACATCATGATTCAAAAAATAATATTCATTTTATCTAAATAATTTTATAAATATGTGAATTTTATCTTTTAAAATAAAAACTGACATTTATTGAAAATTGATGGGTTTTGGAAAAAAACAGTTTTCAAACCTTAATAAAAATTAAAATTGACTTCATAAAAATAATATGATCATTTATATTTAATAGAAGTAATTTAATAATAATATTTTATTAAAAAATTATTTAATTTATAAATTCATTAATTTTCAAAATATATTTCTTAATTGAATTTGAACATTAACCAAAAATACTATTTTTGATTTTAAAATCATTTAAAAATTAACAATAATAAAATGGAAGTATATTCATTATTACATACAAAAAATGAACATAATCTTAATGATAGGTTATTTTTAAAATATCTCTTTATTACACTAGAATACTCCCTAATAGTAAGGTTTGTGATGATGGGGCTTTCATGGGGCCGTTTAGTGAACATGGTTTGGGCCGTGATCTCAATAAGCTTGAAATTCTCCTATAAATGGTTTAGATCATGCTTAAGTTGTTGGATCTCAACTTGGGATTGGTCTAGGAAAAAGTCAAAAAATGCTATATCCCTAGAAAAATTTGATAAATGGGATTCATAGGGTATGATCCTACTGCTTGAGGCCATCACTTCCTTTTTCTGTGTCCAAAGGATTTGTTAAAACCCTATATTTATAATAGTCATAAAATAATTGTTCAATGGATATGTTATCAACTGTAAGGATACATAATAGTCATTTAAATCCAATTGGATATAATAAAAAAATGATTCCATGTGTTTTTTATATCCATAAGATATTAAAATAAAGAGAATTTTATTTATAAATGTTTTGGTTGTTATTAGAGGAGACGAGGAGATGATCATCAAGGGTTATACTGATGCTAGTTTTCAAATAGATCAAAATGATCTAAAGTCATAGTCAGGATATGTTTTCAGTCTTAATGGAAGAGCTATGAGATAGAAGAGTTCAAAACAGCCAATTGTAATCGATTCTATATAAGAGTTTCAGTATATAATGAATTCTAATATAGCTAATAAATTCACTTTTATATGAAACTTTTTCTAGGAGATTGATGTGTACCAAGAAATAAAGACCCTATCACATTGTGTTGGGTTGGAATAGAGATGATGAAGACACAAGAGGGGGTGAATTGTGATCCTTTTAAAAACTTCAATAGATTCAAAATGACCCTCTTGAAATGAAGTGATTATTTTATTCTCTCTTAAAGAATATTGAGCACCGAAAATAAATAAAGAAAATAACACAATTATTTATAGTGGTTCATGGAATAAAGATCCCCTAGTCCACTCCACCAACTCTCTCTCCATGAGATTAGTGATTTTCACTAGTAAGTGATTTTATTGGGGAATTCTACAACTAAGTATAAGAAATTGATACCTTTACAATAAGGATTTTACAAGGCCTTATGGTTTTTTTCAAGGAATCAAAACTAGAAAACTTAGTCTGAGAAGCTAATACTCCACCATGACTAAGTCCAAGCAGCTGATACTATAATAAATCAATAGAGGTTGGTTTGGTTGAGAAAATAGATTCTTGTTCACAGTTTTTGTGGAAACTGGTAGTTGTTATTTGATCTTTAATAATTAAAAATAAAAAAAAAATAATCTTCAATGTCATATAATATTTCTTTAAATAGTGATAGAGAAAATAAAAGACATATAAATAAACATGTATTTCTATAAAGTGTAACTCTGACAAATGATTTTTCCCGAATGGCCTGAAGGATTTCTTTTATTGATTTTTGATAACCCCCATTTCAAGGGTTGAGGGGGAACCCTTACAAATTCCATAGGCTTATAGATTACATGAGTCGTAGTCCTTAGAGGAAATATATAGACTATAACTACATGGAAATACTCCTCCCTAACATCTGCATCATGATATCTTCTCTCCACCTTCGCATGGCTGTTTGGATAGGTTTCCTGTGCATGTAAAGGCTGGTCTTAATGGAAATTCCATGCCCTCTCTTTCTTCCACATTCATTAGATTCTTCTATGGTGAATACACCTACTCTGAATCCTCATCTGGAGTCTGCTCCTTGTAGAGTTTACTTGGTCCATTAAGCACAATTTCAGGTGGCCTGAAATCCTTGAGGTGGCTCGAAGGCCTTGAGATGGACCGAAGGCCTTGATGTGGCCTGAATGCCTTATTGAACCGAAGGTCTTGGGTGGTCTGAAGGCCTTGAAAGACCCGAGGACCAACCAGGATGAGATTCTTGTTCCTGGAAAATGATTTTTCAAACTTGCAGAAGAATATTTAATAATATGGTACAATAGTAGGGACAACAACTGCAACAATCCGATCAACTAGATCGAAATATATATGTCTCTAAAGTGTCACTAGGAAGAAAATGACACACTTTTATTTACAACAACACCAATCTTTCTAAAAATATCTATATCTTTAGAAGATGTTTATCTCAATATTTATCATGATGGTTGAACATATCCAGCTCAAAAGGTTCTAGAAATATATCATAATAAATCACAAATAATTTAATTCAAAATCATTCAAAGAGATTTATAACTTCCCTTAAGAATATTAATTATATAATCCATTGAGTACGAGACTTTTAATCGATTATAATACAACTTTAAAGAGATATTTACTTCTGAAGAGACCGTTGCATAAAACATGGATAATATCTTGAATTTAAAACTTCATCATTGACCAAGTCAAACGTAGGGTACATTTACATAGTGACAAAATCCTCAAAGTAGGGTTGAAAACATACATTTGATTACAAAAGTATCATTGATGAACCAAATGTTTGTTCTTGAAACATAGGGGTTCTCCCAAATGTAGGGTTATTGATCCATACTTTTACAACAGTATAGGGTACATGATCTATAAGTTTTACTCCAAACATAGGGTTCCCAAACCATATGTTATACTTAAAAATTTAGGGTATGAACAATGTTTCTAGATTGCTTTTAAGCACATCAAGAATACTCAACCAAAATTTTTCCCACATATTAATTACATGTGTACACTTCCAGAATAAAAATAAATATTCTCACGAATATTATCTTCCAAAAATTCACTTAAACACAACTTTATTAATAACATAAACATGAATGTTTGTGAGCATAAAAATAAAAAATAAATTAATGTAATTGTTGAATCAACATAAGCTCAACAATCTCCCCCCTTTTGATGATCACAAAACCCATGAAATAAAATAAAAATTATTTTTTAGAAAATAAATATAAAAAAATTATAATCACATTTTTGTCTTGTAATAAATATAAATTTGAGATGGATTTATTTAAGAAAAATAAATTTCTCATAAATTTCTCATAAAGTTTCCCCCTTTTTTGTGACATAAAAAAGATGAGTGATTAAGAATTAAGAATATTTACATTTGATATAGGAATTCAATATAAACTCCCCTTAAATTCATGCTTCCTTTTTAAAAAAAGGTAAAAAGATATAATCAAGGAGAGACTAAAGTCATATAAATCATTATTCAATAAATAATAAATTTTTTCAATAAATTTAAAAATGTATTAAACCATTTAATTCACGTAAATAAAAAATTTAAACACATGTTGAAAATTTAAAATAACTCCCCTTAATATATAGAATAATTAAAAAAATTATTCAATGAATTAAATAATGATTTTTTCAGATGTCATAAATGACCAAAATATGTTAATCTTAAAAATGAAATAATTTATCTCATATAGTAGTAGATTAATTTGTCCCTTGAAATTAATTTAAATAGACAAACTTTAAAAACATTATTATATGCCAGATAACCATTTATATAAAATCTCAAAAACTTCAAAAAGAAATTATGGAAAAATTTATAACATTTTTACTAATCATATTATTGAAACAAAAATATATATAAGACATTTAATTTTAAGTAAACTATAGAGATAAAGAAGAGTCACGATGTTTGGAATGATTAGATGGATCATCATAACTTTCCAAACATCGAATTTTTTCACTTAAATTAGCTAAATTTTTTGACCGCTAGTTTACTCTAGTATGACCATATATAGATATTTGATACAGTGAGGATGAATAAAATTGTTCGACCAAAAATTCTTTTAACTCCTAAAAACATGATTTAGTAACAATTTATTTTATTAGTAACTCTATTTAACTTATCATATCCACTTTAAAATCTTCAAAATATTCATTTGAAATTGAACTTTATATTACATTCTAATAATCTCTTTGAATTTTATCCAAAAATGTTTTTGAAACAGACACTTTTTTTGTTCTTTATACAACTTCTTAGATGCATTCAGATCACCATGAAACTTCATTATTTCTTCATTTAAAGAATTAACCTTAAAAAAAATATCTTAAAAATACATTCCACATTTAATCATTTGAGATGATGAAACATATGGTTCTTAAAAAGAATGAACTTCCTTATATTTTTCATAAGATTTCTCAATCAAACCCTTAACATAAGAAACTGTCTATTATTTTAATATATTAGATGAAGGATTACCTCAAACTTTCTTTTGAGAAATAATTTTCTCTAAACATGAAGTTATTGATTCATTTCTTATGAACTGCCAAGCTTTATGACATGATTCATGTATATTATCTTGGATATTCATGGCATGATATTATATTTTTATGAACATGTTCCCATACCCTTATTCTCATGATTAAGCTTACATATCTCCATTATTTATCCTTACTAAGCATTTGATCTCACACCTTTTATGTTTCCTTCCCCAGGTTATGAAGATATGTATTAGGTATGATGTGTCTAAGAAGGGTTCTAGTTATGAAGAACCTAGTGGGAGATAATATAGATCACTTGTGTATTAATTTTTATTTTCCATGTTTCTAAAGGAATAAGACTAATACAGTATCTGGGCGTATGTTTGTATAATGGTTTAAGTATTCCAAAAAAGTTAATTAATGTTAATTTATGAAAATAGAGGGCCACTATACTTATCATATCTAATTTAAACACTTCAAAGTCTTCCTTTAAAATCAAACTTTATTTTTCATTCTGATAATCTCTATAAATTGTATCAAAAAGTGTTTTCCAAGTTGAAATGTTTTTCCATTCTTCATACAACTTCTTAGATGCATTTATATCACTATTAAACTTCACTATTTCTTCATTTAAATTATTAAACTTAAACAAAAGCTCTTCAGAAGACATTCAACCTTTAATCATTTGAGACGATGAAACTTCTAGCTCTACAAAACCATGAACTTCCTTGCCCTTTTCATAAGATTTTTCAAACGAAACCTTATAATAAAAAACTGACTATTCTCTTAATAGATCAGAAGAAGGATTACCTTGAACATTATTTTGAGAAAGAATTTTCTCTAAACTTGAAGTTCTTTATCACTTCATTTTGCAAAAAATGGTTTCACGAGTCTTTGAAAAACATATTTTGAATAATAAGGATAAATAATTCAAGACATTTAAAGAAGAATATTATAGGTTTATAAAGATAAAATTATACATTTTTTTCTAATAGTTTACAGATGACACTTCACATTCTCGAGCCAAAAATTTAGATTAATCATTTAATATTTTTTAAATTTTGAAAATACATTTTTATGTAAGAATACTAGTCTAAAAGAATATATTATGTAGATGAATAAAATTTATAAGAATCATAAAATTTAAATACAATAGTATGTTTACAATATTAAACAAATAATATAGTTTTTCATAAACCTATTTTTATAATTAACCAATTATTATATTTTCTCATGCCATTTTTAAGAGAAAAATAATGTTTATAAAAATTTAAATATTTTAAAAATTTAGTTATAAAAATTATATAAACTAAGTTTTAATAGATCAATTCAAAGAGTGAGAAATAATTTAACACTTAATAATAAAATATATATTTTCCCCTATATAAAATATTTATGGAAAAAATGAAGATAGTACTGAAATACTACCTAGATTTTCAATTTTAGTTCTAAGGTTTTTTTTGATAACGAACTACTTTAGAATTGAACACTCAATGATTTAACAATGTAGTTTAGTGGTGTGTTCCAAAAAATCATCAAATACAAGTGCCTTTTGGTACCCATATGCTTTTGGATCTGGAAGTATTATCAATTAATGTTTTAGGTAACCAAATATCATTATTTTTTTATTGAACCATTAAAGTTAGATAATTCTGTTGACAAATAGACATGTTTAACAAAAAAGTGTGGTTTTATAAAACAAAAATCATTTTTATAATTTCCATTAGTACCATAATAAAAAAATTTAGTAGTGGACACACTTATACTATTTGATATAGGAACAAAATAATTCTTATATAATTTTGGTCTTTCATCATTACTACAAATTATATGTTTTCCTTTGTGAATTTTATTCTTACCAAGAATTTGATTTAAATAATTTTCACCTTTAATAAGCATAATATAAGCTTGTTTTAAATTATATACTTCATACAATAATTCTTTAATTTTAGTTTCATGCAGATCACATGGATTTTTGGGAAAATTAGATTTTAAATATGTAATTTATTCTAACAAACTTTCTATATCTTATAAAATAGAATCATAAGATTTTATAAGTTTTATATGATTTTTCTTTAAAGTTTAAAATTTATCTTGAATAATAAAACCAATATTTATTTAGTTACTCATATGTAAGTTTTTCAGAATTATAGTTTTGGGAGTAAGAAGATTTTACCTCATCATTATGATCTATAGGACATAATATTTTATATCTATGTTTAGTAATGATGCTTTTATATGATTAAAAATTCTAATGAGAAGTGTCACTCTAAGAAAAATTCATAATCATCTTTGATTTTCCTTTATAATTTTCTTTCCTTTTAGACTTGATAAAAGGAGAATTAAAATTTTTATGAACTTTCTCTTTTAATTCACAATATTTTTTATCTTTAAACCCTTTATTTATTTTTTTATAGTTTTTGAAACCTTTTGAAAATATTGGTAAATATTTATCTTAATCTGGATGAATTGAATCAGATAGTTCATCCATAGTAGTTTTGAGAGCATCGTCTTCATGTTTGATATGATTTTTAGCTTCATAATATATCTCAGCATCATGCATCATCAAGGTACCAATTAATTTTTTTTATTTATAACTCTTTAATAATGGGTATTATCATATAGAAGTATATATTCCATTCCACTTTAAAGAAAAAACTCTAAGTACTTTTAATTTTAGGAAAAAATCTAAGTACTTTTAATGCTTCATCTTTTTTCTTAATTGGATATCTCAAGGAAGCAACATTATTACCAACTTCTATCAATCTACCATTCCTCTCATTGATATTTTCATCTTCATGCATTCTAAGAGTATCAAATTTTAACTTTATATTATTTTATCTTAGTTGTTTGATATTTTTACTTCCATCATAGGAAAAAAATATACTACCACATATCATATATTGTAGCACATTTAGAAAGTTTATTAAACTCATTAGTTCCAAACTAAAGACAATAGGATTCATTGATTTTGAATTAATATCATATTTGTTCTCTTGATCACCATTTAATTTTTCCAAATATTCCTAAGGGATTTCAAAATATTTGAAAACATTTAAGTAAACTTTTATTCCAAGATTTTTCAAATAAATAATTATGTAATCTTTCCAACATCCATAACTTTGACCATTAAATTAAAGAAGACAGATCATCAACACACCTTTTTTAAGATCATCCATTAAGATTTTTATTTATATGAATCTTTAACTCAATTATATTGGAGCCAAAATAAATATATCCACTAGAGATCATATTTTGATACCACTTGTTGGTATAGAGTAGAAACAATAGAATATTATATGATTTCAAAAAAAAGAAATATATCCAATAGATCCCTACCTATGATACCAATTGCTGGGTTGGAATGAAGATGATGAAAACACAAGAGGGGGGGGGAGGGATGAATCATGATCCTTTTAAAAACTTTAGAAGATTAAAAATGAACATCTTTAAATGAAGTGATTCTTTTCTTCTCTCTTAAATATGATAGAGTAGTAGAAATAAATAAAGAAAAGAACACAATGATATATATGGTTTAGGGCACAAAGACCCCCTAGTTTACTCCACCAACACTCTCTCTACAAGCTTGGTTATTTTCTCTAGTAATTCCTTTTAATAGATACTTTTACAACTGAGTATAGGTAGTTTATACCTTTATAATAAGGCTTTTACTAGGCCTTGTGGTTCTATTAAAAGGAACTGAAAATCCATAGATTTGTTCGAGAAGCTGATACTACACCATGAATGAGTATGAGTAGATGATACTACAATAAATCAATATATATTGATTTGGTTAAGAAAATATATTCTTTTTCATAGTTTCAATATCAACTGACAACTATTATTTTTTTATCAATAATGCACAATAGAATCAAAATAATCTTCAATGTTATACATGTTTTATTTAAATAGCGATATAGAAAACACTATATAGATGAATAAACTTGTATGTTTCAAAATTATAACTATTAAAAATACTCTGTTAAACTTGAAGAAGAAGATTTAACAATAAGGTATAATAGTAATGATAACAAAAAAAGTGAGTCGATCAAATAGATCAAAACATGTATGTCTCCAAAGTATAGCTCTGAAGGTAATGACACAATGTTATTTACAAGCGCAAAACTCTTTATTTTTCTAAAAATATATGTATCTTTAGAAGATTAATATCTCAATATTTATCATGATTTTCCAACATATCAAGGTAAAATAGTTCTAGAAATACTGTCCAATAAATTGAGAATAGTTGAATTAAAAATCATTCAAAGAGATTCATAACTTCCCTTAATAATAAGAATGATTTAATCTATTGAGTATGATCCTTTGAATTGATCACAAAACAACTTTATAGAGGTAGTTACTTCTGAAGAGACCATTGCATAAATCGTGGATAATATCTTGAATTTAAAACTTCATCTTTGACCAATTAAAATATAGGGTTCCTTCACATATAAACAAAACTTCTAAAGCAGGGTTGATAATTTACAATTGATTAAAAAATTAGGGTTGATGAACCATATGTTCGTTTATCAAATGTTGGGTTCTTCAAAACATAGGGATCTTGATCCATACTTTTTAAAAAGTGTAGGGTACATGATCCATAAGTTTTACTCTAATCATAGGGCTCCCAAACCATACATTGTAATTAAAAATTTACGGTGTGAATGGTATTTCTAGATTAATTTTAAACATGGCTAGAATACTTAACCAAATATTTTCCCACAGATTAAATACATGTTTATGCTTCTAGAATAAAAATAAATATTGTAAATAATATTATCTTCATAAAATTAACTTAAACAAAACTTTATTATTAATATACATGTGGGTGTTTGTGAGCATCAAAATCAAAAATAAATTAATGAAATTGAAGAACCAACACATGATCAATACATTGTATTGTGATAATACTACAACAGTGCCTCTTGCAAAAGAGACAAGGTCACACCAATAGACAAAACACACACTTTGAAAGTGTCACCTCTTGGGGAATTTTTCTTAGAGGTTTGAAGTTATAGTAATTGGAGTTAAAATAGAATAAAACATGGTGGTCCCCTTGACTAAAGGCCTATCTTAGCAGAAGCATGAGTATCATGTGAGAGATATCATACTGAAGGTTGTTTGTAGTTTGCTCCAGTGAAAGTGGGAGTCTATTAGAGTTAGTTCCCTAGAAAAAAAATTTATGCACTTTATGATAACATATATTCATTTTTTTGAATATTAATAAACTTATTATTAAATCATTATTAGTCTTCTGCATAACGTAGTATGTGATAATTTCCTAAGTGTAACAGTTGCACAGAAAGGTCATAGTAGTTCCCCGATATGATGAGAACCCAGATAGTGAAGAAAGTATTCTTAAATATATATTCTATAGAAGAATTAAATCATTGGAGGGATACAAATGATATAGGATATCAGGGGTGGAGACTCATAGAACTTTGAGGCACCTTCTAATGTTTTGCGCTCTTGGTAATACCCAATGTATGATATTATGAGAATGATACCCGCTAGTAGGAAATTCACATTTATACATGTAATTGGATATTCCTAACTTTGGATATGTGTATTGATCCTTAAACTTAAATATTATTATTAATGAGTATTATAAATCCCTTAATTTTATGTATTGATGAAAATCGTGAAAACCTATGTTCGCAGCGAGGTAGGATACATTTGGTGCATCATGAGTAATATTTCATTAATGAATAATGTGGGAAAGTATTTTTCCATTATTTTATTTAATGGATGTTTTGTATCTTAGTCCCTTTTATAGAAATTATATAGCCCAAATAAATCCATGGCCATGGTGTTCTATAGGAAAGTTTGATTTCAAAAAATTCAAAGAGACATCAAGCACATAGGTTGATGGCACTAGCATTCAACCTTCTTGATTGGATATATAATGATAAAGAGATTATATTATATAGTAAGTTTCCATATGTGATATTATTTCATTTTGGAATTAACTTCTTTCTCTATGTGTGCCTTGGTGTGTTTCTTGGTACTAACCTTGGACTTTGGGTCATTTCACCTAATGCCACTAAGAAAGAGGCCTAGAGGGTCACACACTAATTGTTTCCAAAATATCACTTAAATAATATATTATTATTTATTATTTAAAAAGTTGAATAAATATCATTTCCGTATGTGGTTTAATAATAATTCTTATTTTCTTGATCACATATATTCTATCACCAGTTAATCAAGATAATATTATGCGAGAAAAATATTTAATAAATATTTATTTTATATCTAGTAAATATAATATTTATTTATTTATTGGTGAATAATGCGGTGATATTAATTTATTAAAAAAATAGTCATTATTTAAGGCCTAATAAATATTGTGTAGTAATGGCATACTATGTTTAATGGTCCACTGAGAAATAATATATATTTAATATTATTTGAATAAATAATATTTAATTTAATTCACAAGTTTAGTAAATGTCAAGATAAATAAAAATATTATTATTATTATAGACATGGGGTTCCATAAGGATTATGGAAATAATGAGGCTGCATGTGTAATTATTATTTTTTAACCCTATAAATATATAAACTCAATTATGTTATTTTTCTAAAGATCCAATTCATTTGTTGTGCACAATGATATTTAGAGAGAATCCTATAAAGTCTCTAGATATCTCCCCATATAAGAACACTCTCAAGTATAGGTAGTGATCCTCCTCCACCACCTCTCTCAATTCTACAGAGATCAAAGAGAACCCTTCCTTGAAGCGGTTCTTGGGGTGATCAATGGACAATGATGAAAGGATTAAGATCTACTGTGATAGAACTCAGAGATTCATAAAACGATATTTAGAGGTTCTTAGAACACATGTGGGTCACCATTAGAGGGAATATATTCTTGATTATAACAATGCAACAATTATGGAATATAGAGATGTTGTTAGATCCATCAATGAAGAAAAAATTTAATACAAGGTATTTCTTTAATTAATTGAATTAATTATAAATAATAAGTGATGATCCCATACATTGGTTCTAGAATTTTTTCTATTTTCTATATTATTTGATTCAATTTTATTAATCCTGATATTTATCATCATGTAAATCTTAGATTAATTATTGATCATGACAAAAATATGAGTTTCACATGCCCCATCCGCCGCTTCTACTATGCCAGGAACTTATAGTTTCATACTGTGCATCATGATTTATTCTATATAGTGCACTTAATTCCACATGTATATATTTTAACATATTATTTAATTAAATTCAAGGGATTTTCATAACCATATCATGTTCTAAATTTCAATGAATTTTTATTATAATGCTACCAAAGTTGTAAAGGTTTATTTTATAATATTACTTTTTTATCAGGATTGTTTATACTTTAATTTTCATTGAGGTAATTACATATTCTTACTCTCCTAAACCCCATATGTTTTATTATCCTCTAGTTAATTTGGGGGTTTTCAAGTATTATTTCAATTTTTTATTCTTTTTGGTATTCAAATCAACTTAAAGAATGTTTATAAGAAAAACCAAACTTATATCTCTTTTTTTGTCAGGAATATTTTTATTCTATATCAATATTATTTATTTTATTTCAATAATTTTCTTTTCCATACTTCAATGACTTATTAAGGTTAATTTATATTAACTTTTACTTATATAAAAATGTTTTAAAGGATTATTCTTAATGTTTTTCATATAGGTCACATTTGAATTTGTTTATAAAAGTATGAAAGCAATTTTTTTAACATTTATCACTTAACCACATTGTCTCACCATCATGACCATTCTTAATTATTAAGCTTCCCTTTAATGTTTATATGGGTTTTCAAAAAAAAATTATTCCCATTGCTCTGTGAATTTTTCATTTCAAAAATAAAGATTAATATTTTTAAGGAATAAATAAAGGGATTTCATTCCACTTATGTCCTTATATCCCACTCTATATTTCATATCATTAACTTTATTTCATTTAAAAGTTTTATTATTTTTGTAAATTAGGACTAGAATTCATTTTAAAAAACACTAGAAATAAATATAAATATAGGAAATCATCTTAAACTTTGGAAAAGTAAAGTGTACATGACTTCCTAGTAATAACATCCCTATATTAATAAAAATAAATGGATGAAAGATTTGGATTATATGAACCTAGGGGTAATAACCTTGAAAAGGGTTGGTTGGGTATTGCACACTTAATTTGACACCCCAAGGGATATTCTTTGGATATTTCACATTCTTCTTTATAAACCATAATGAAGTATTTTAATATATTAATTTTCATTTTTTATTTTCTATCACTCTTCATCCCTCTCTTGATATTATTTTTCTAATTCATGTTCATGTACATTAATATCATAGTTTTATGTTATATCATTTCCATTATTGACTTAACCATATATCTGTTATTCTATATGATACAAGTAACTTACAATTTGATGGATGTTTAACAAGAAAGTAATTCCATTTATTAATTGGGGAATTATTGAAAAATAATGTACTTGTTATTTCAATATGAATTTATTATTAAGGAATGATGATTATATATTGTTTAGTCATTCCATTTATATGATAAATTCATTGGAATTATTTAGTGATATGTGGGGCCCATAATTATGTAGCCTTGCTATCATAAACCAAATCTGACCCACCCCTGTTTTAGGAACCTAAAGCCAACTCGTGACATACCTAATGGTGTTTCTGATCCCCATGGACTACAGAAAAGTGTCTAGGAATCAATGATAACCACTAGAAATAATTTACCCTAAATAATAAATAATAATAAAAGTACTTCCACCTAAAATTCTAGCATGAATATTTCATATATCAGAGTTCCACAACATATAGATAAGAAATTGAAAAACAAAATAAAACCAAATATGACATAAGAGTGATAGAATCTCACAAAAATAACTATATCATAAAAACAACATATAAAAACATAGAAACGAACCACCATAAATAATATAATTAATACATAAATAAAGAGTATACATTAGGAAACCGAGATGGAAGGTACATCAATGAAGACACTACAATAAATAAATTATAAATAACCACACTCATTCATATTCATGATAAAGTAGAGCATCTTCACTTTCCTCCACCATCAAACTTGACCCAAAATAATGATACAAAAAATTCCATGTTCCTATTAAACCATATAATCCTAAAATATAATAAGAATGATAAAAACATGCCTAATTGGTTTCCTCCCCACATCCCATAAAAATACCTAAAATATAAAACCCTTTCATGGTAGTATGAAGATACATATATAAAGTAGGTTTTAAAATTATTTCTAAAACAATTAATATTTTAATATTTTTTAAAACCATTTCCCTTTCAAATTTGAAGAAAAAACTATGTAATAAAATTACATCATGAATCCTTTTTAAGGAAAAGTGAAATAAAATACAATGAAAACCACATAAAGAAAAGGAGAACATAATACTAAAGATAATTTTGAAAATAACGTTACAAGGTGATCGAAAATATAATACATACCAAAGCATTCATCATGGAAACCTAGAATATCAAGGGACAATCTAAGACAAATATAACACAACTAACATAAGTGAAGACTGAAAATATATGATAAACATCCTTACCTAACACCTGATGTTTCCCTACCTGTCCTAACCTCTCCCTCACTGACTCCCCTCCCCACTTTCTCCTTCTCCTCCCTCGCCCCCGAATACCTCTCCCTCACCCCTTTCCCATCGCCTCCGTTTCACCAGGAATTGAATCCATCTACCTCTCGCCTCACCCATCACCGCTGTTGCACCCAGAGTCACTGCCGACACCCATCCTCCTTCACCATCACCCCTCACGCCTCACCCTATCTCTACCTCTACGCCTGCCTAGGGTTCTCACTTTCCTTGCTATGTATTGGCCTAGGGTTCCATGTGACCATTTCTAATTTATGGTTTAAATTTTTTTATGTAATTAAGCTCGATAACATCAATTTAATAATTTCTTTGAGGTTGGTTCCAACTTTGAATCCAAATATGTGAAATTAGTTTACAATTGACCTTTCTTTTATCAAAGGTTTTCCGTCTATATAAATATATGTTCCCATGTTACTATGCGTTTGGATAGAATTTGTCCCCAATTTAATGGCTACATGTCTTTACAGAATATTTCGAAAGGATGGTGTCAGGTATGCATGTGAATAATGATATTTCACTAACTATTATGAAAACAATTGATCAATTTGATAAAGAAAAATTAATTATGATGGTGGATGTCTCTTCGAGTTAGCGATCTTCAGAACAAGTTATAAAAATGGATCCAAGAAGTATGGTGATGCATTTCAAAATTCAGAGACTTAGAACATTGATCAAGAAGAATAATAAAGCATGATTAATGAATATTCTTGTAACATTGATCCATTTTTTCCACTTTAGGAGAGGTGAGTATGTTTTATCATCCTACAAAAATGATTATGTCCATTTAAAATTTATCCTTGGACATTTTATTTGTCTCTTGAAGGAAATGATGAAAAATTATTTGTTGGTAGTTTCTCTATTATTATTATTATTATTATTTGTTTATAGGAAAATGGAGAGTTTGATTTGTAGAATATTAACACAGATGAGAGAACTAACCAAATTGAAGGGAATCTACTTATGGGTTTGGGATTAACATCAAATTAAAATTCTTGTACAGGTCCTTAACATTGAAAGTTCCTGAAGACTGAAAGTATGTTACATTAGATATCAACTTGTAGTGCTTCTATTAGGTTCATCTTTCATTTATTAGCTATTTTGTAGGTATTGATTCCACTGGAGAAAATGGATCACTATCAAATTATAAGATATCTAGGAAAAAAATAGTATGAAGTTCATCTTGATTTCATAAAGAAATTGGACAATAAAATTTTGGATATATTTTCTCCTAAAAAAAATCCCCAGTCATTATTACTACCTTCAAATAGAGAGGTTTCCAACATAAAACTTCCTGAAGACTGTCATTATAAACCATAAAACCTTTTCAAACTATTTATTCTTCCAAATGAGCTATAAATTACTCTCTTTGTTAACTTATGCATTATTTTTTCTCATCTATGATGTTTCTTTGTTTCATTTTTTTTCTAATATTTTTTTAATTCTCAATTTGAATATTTTAGTGTCTTGGAAAGCAAAGAATAAAACCTTTGGGTAATATGATCTATTTGTTGTTGAATTTTGGTTTGGTACATGTAAAATTAAAATTTATTAGATATTATATTATTTAAATCCTAAATTATTTTAATAATTAATTTATTTTAATACCTTGGATCATATTTTTTTGATTTATCAGATATTTATGAGAAACTTGCATTGTGTTTGTTTTTATAATCTCCTTGAACTTTTTTTAATCTTGATGAACATGTGAAACTATGGGGTTAAGATGGTTTAATGATATTTATTGAATTAAAAGTGATAGTGTGGTTGTTACATCTGCAATAAGTTTCTTATATTTTTTAATCTTCACCCTTTTCATATTTCAGATGCATATGATTAGTTCATATCTGAATTGGTTTTTGTTCTACCTTTGCATTAATCTGAATCATATTTCCAGATGGATGTTCATATACTCTAATATAGTTCTAGGTACACAAGATTATGACTAGGGATATCATTGTAGAGCATGTTTTTAAGGTAATGTAGCATGAATAAATTTAAACAGTAGGGAATTCATTAAATGTTTATGAACAATTTATATTTTTTCCATGATTATTCAATCAATAATCATTAAACATTATGGATTTTAATAACCTTAAATTACCTTGACATTTATTATTAACTCCCATTATTTTGAGTCGCAATGTGATTATTCTTATTTTAGGAATTTAGTTTTCCTTTTATCCATTAAAATAAAGAAATTAATGTTATCCTTGAACCACTGAACTGGTCAATTGATTTTGATTTATCCCATTAACTGAATAGAATTATCTATTCTATATGGATTTTATATCCATCCTCTAGAACCCAAACATATTTCAGCCACACATGAAATTTATCTATCACTAAAAATTCTATAATATCATTCAGTGTCCCCACAATAATATTTTTAGTAATTTAAAATCACAAATCGGTTCATCAATAACATTAATTTTATCTTTTAATTTATTATCCATTTGTGTAATTATTTCCTCAAAATTAATTATTTGAGTAAAAATTATTTCACCTTCAGCCTTGAAGTGTTGAAATTCATCTCTCAAGGTTTGAGTATCCTCTTATTGGGTTGCACCAACAATTTATAGATTTACCTTATTAAGTGGTCTCTATATACTCAAAAAATTTAGTTGATATAAAATCATTATCTTCATATTTATAAGAGATATCTTTTTTTTGGGTTAGACTCAGACAAGAACAATGAGTCATTTTTGTTTACCTGTATTGGTGAACCTAATTTATTGTACTTTTACTTGTTCTTATTTTTTTATCTTTTGGACCGGTGACACTCCTCTCTAAGAGACTTCAAAATTAGATCTTTAGAAAATTCATATTTAGCCCTAAAGATAGATTCTTTATCATATATATCTTAAAACATTACATATATTTATTTTGAAGTAGTGTAGTGAAGAACTTCCTATTCCACCTTCTTATCTAGGGCCTCTTTCAATAAATTCTTGACACATTCATCAATCATTAATTTTATTTTATTTGTCTCATGCATAACTCTTGGTTGACACAGAAAAATAGAACCACTTGACAAAATATCATAAGATGATTCAATATGATCTTACAAACATGACATGAATTCCATTTTCCAAATAGAAAAATTAATTTCATAAAATACGTATTCTCTATCTTGTTCTTTGGGTAGTTGAACATTAAACATGAATTTTCTTCCTTCCTCAAGATACTATAAAGAAATGGGACCCTTCTTCATGTAGAAAATCAATGTACACACAAAAAATCCACGTACTACACATTTTTTTGAATACTTAAGTTTATATGATGTTCTCATAATATAGTATGCGTAATGTATCTGCTATTCAAAATTCAAAGGACAACAACTATACTCATTCTCACTGCTAACTATTCAAGTTAACTTCTTCTTCGCGTATGATTTTATAAGTTCCAACACTCATGTATGACATTCATATTTATCTCACTCGTATATCATATAGTAATAATGAAACTGTATAAGTATCAAGAAACCTGAATAATCATATGAAAAAAGAATGGTTTCGTCCACTTTTTTTGTCTCGGTCTCAAGAAACACCCCCTACTCTGGTTTCTCTCTTTCTAACAAGGTATCTAGCACTATTCACTAGGGATAAGAATTTGAATTAATTTTTGAATTTTAATTCACTCAAATTATAAAGTATATCTATTTTATTATTGGTTTTATTTTATATGATGGCCTTCCCTTTATTCATGGAGGAACATAAAATAAGTAGTATTTATCTTCCCACTATGCTCAGTTATAACTTGAGTATTTGATCCCTATTAATTTGATGTTTTTGAATGTTTCTATTTGTGTTTCATCACATGATATTTCTCAATGATTCTTACCCTAGATCTTCCACTTAAGATTTTTCCCAATCTGCCATGGCCACAAATCCCACTATACTCTCTCTTATCCTAATTCATGAAGTATTTAGTTAATCTTTGAAATCTAAATACATGGTTGGATGTTGGTTTGTTGGAATCGAATGATCACACCTTATTATTAGTGGAACCTTGAGTACCTAATATAAAAAATCATTCCCCATAAAGTGGTTTCTTGATTTTTTTAGACTAAGAATAAATCTAGGGGTTCCCACTATTTTTGTCGATTCTAGAATTGATTTTATGAATTTATAGAGAGATTAAGTGATAGGAGGGATTTGATTTGAATTGGTGATGTGTTGGTTCATGATATCATGATCCATGAAGCTTTTAGTGATGCTAGAGTGGATCTAGTTAGATTGTGTCTTGCAAACCTACACATTGGAGAACATTTTCTTTAGTTGCCATGTAATCATGGAGGCCTTAATTTTCGACAGGTCTATTTTAATCATATCTGAATTCTTGGTAATTGAATCCAAATTCTTATAGTGTTTCATTTATTTTTATTTCAATTTTATTATCCTCTTGTATATATCACTTTTTGTTGTTTGAATAGTCATTAGTCTGATATAGTTTTCTCTTGTAATCTAATATGGATTTCTTACAATGTGAAACCTTGACACTAGTACCATGTGCATGTAGGTCCAATTTCGATCAAATCATGTAAAAAAACAATGCGTTTTCTATTTTTTGTCAATTATTATCCTTTATTTTTATTTTATAGTGCCTTTATTTTTGGTTCTCTCATTTAGGGTTCTTGAACTATTTTATCTGGTCTTATGGTAGTACTGGGGGATAGAATCATACAGTGGAGAGGTACTTTGGTGAGATTTTTTTTCATTCATGTGACACTAAGAAAATGAGGAGTTCTAGGTTAATTTATAGTTTTGATTTATTTTTGTGGATAAATTCATCCATTGGAGAGGCACATTGGTTAGATTTGTTTTCATTCATATAACATTTAGAAAATGAGGAGTACCAAGTTAATTATTGTTTTTTTTCTGATAGAAGTTTTTTTGGGTATACGGTGATGTGAAACTATAATTTTTTTTTAAAAATTTATCTAGTTTAGTAGATTCTAATGATAAAAAATATATAGGGATCATTAGAAATTGCTTTTGGAGATCTTTGTATCCTATGGCATCAACAACTGCCAAAGAGGTCTCTATTGGTCTTCCCAGTGACTGATTCCACAAACATCAGAGGGGGGTCTATAGCGACCACATTTTGCGGTCACTAATGGACTTTAGCATTGGGACAACTGCAACCACCAAAGGAGGCCCACTATTAGTCGCTAGAGTCCTTTAGCGACCACTTTTGCTGGTCGCTAGTGTATGTTTTTATAGTAAGTAAAACAAAATTCCTTTAATAAAACATACTAGATATACTTGGTATCATTTTTAAAATACATAAAAACATGTATTAAAACTAACAATCAATCATAGTTCTGAATTTAAAGGGTTATGAAAGATACCACCTACCTTTAATCTCATCACTTTTACAAATAGAGGTGATAATCCACCACAATGATGTCCAAATATGTAAAGGAAACCAATGGAAACATTAAAACACTAAAAAGTCCAATTAAAATTTAGGTATACATGAACCCTAGGTTTCTAAGACCTCACTAGGAAAATAAGATCAATGAATAAGGAATAAAATAAGTTAAGAAGAGAGTTAGAAGTGATTAACTAAAGAAAGAAAGATTAAACCTTGAATAAATCCATGGAGAATCACTCAAGAATGAGGAGAAATTTAAGGGTGAAGAAACTGGGTCCATGCATGCTGAATATGATAGGAGGAGGGATTTTGGGTTAATAATAAAGAGGGTAATAATGGTAATTTCACATTTTTATTGACCTGGATTGGTTGCATGGTTTGGAAAACCGTGCACTAACTATGCAAGTCTCACTAGATCGACTTGGGAACTATGCATTGTTTGGACACACATTTTGGAAAACCATGAACCAAAAATGAGAAAAACCTCTATTAAAACTATAGATCCCATTTCATGTCTATATCATGGCTATACTAACCATGTGAAAGTTTTTCTATAATAACCTTACACACAAAAGATCCCAAATGGTTTCTACTGGATCTCATATAGTTTGGATCCAACTATAGGAAACATGTGTAAGAAAATTATTCAAAAAAAAACTAGGAAAGTCCCCATGTAAGGGTAATTATATGGTTTCCCTTAAAAAATTCTCACTAATCATGCGATAGAAGGAAAATATTCCCAAAACTCAGAATTTGAACTTGAAAATATTTAAACTAAAATATAAGAAAAAAAAACCCAAAAAATAAATGAAAAACTAAAATTATGGTTGGGGTGTGACAATTCTCCTCACTATAATGATTTCTTCCCCTATAAAGAACCAGAGGGATTGGTTGATTGATATAAGGAATATAAGTTCATCTTCCCTTGTGAAGACATGATGTAAGAGATAATGAACTAAAAAACCCAAGAGACCATCATGAAAAAATCAAATAAATCATTATAAAAAGAAAATAAATCATACCACACATACCAAATTTTTGAAACACAGGTCACCCCAAAGATTGAAAACTAACACAGTAAAGGTTTCAGAACTATAAAAGTAATGGATTACATAAAATAAAGTCCATCTCCTGAATAGGAAATAAAAATAAAACAAGGAACACCACAACCTAAGAATAGATAAACCAAATGGGACCTATTATGGAATGCCTAAAATCTTTGAGAGAATCTATAAAACAATCCAAATTTTAAAAGTGTGCTAATAGACTGTGAATGGGGGTCACTAACCCAACTACTAGATACCCAACCCAAAAATGAAAGACAAGGAGGAACATGCACTGGGGCCAGAAATATATTCCCCTATGGTGGTATCCCCACCATATTATGAATCCTCATGTAAATCTAATTAGTAGGTATTGAAACAATTCAAATGTACCTAATGATAACTATGGTGTTAAGGAAAAGAAACATGATATCGAAAGATACTCTACACTACTATAAACATTCTAAACTAATCACAACTTTTTTACACTATTAATATATTCTCAAAAGTCCACAAAAAATCATAATACAAAATGATAAATGGCTATAAAGATCAATAAGGAAAGTAATAAAACAACAAGGATACTCAAATGGTCACTACATAGATATCAGGTGTAGTAGGTTGAACCTCGGGATCTTCTAAAGAATCAAATATGGATCCACCTATATTATGAGAAACTCCTCTATATAACCTTCACAAATGACCCATACATCCACAAATTTTATAGTGCTTTGGAATTTTCAAACATGAAGGATTATTATTCCCTGGTTTCCCATACTAACAGAACACTATATACTTACTTAAAAAAGATGCTAATATGGAAAATCAAGGCATTATCTTTGAAGTGTTTTGTTAGAATCTAATAACAGTTATCATATCAAGAATAAGTGATTAAAAACCCTTGTCTAAGGATCTCCATGCAAGATAATATGAATATGTGTAAAATATTGAATTAAATAACCACTATAAATGTGTGTACCTTACACTGAAGAGCTACTACAACCTTATTTATCTTCATCTGATGAGTTTGATAACTATCACCAAAGTGGAAAACAAAATCTTTTCACCTCCATAGGTATCCATAGGTTGAATGAATCACATGTTTCACATATAGAATTCTCTATTCTACCATGATGTTCTAGAATATCAACATGAAAAGGAATAATAATAAATAGAGAAATGGGTTCATGGAGGTTTGTATAAGCATAATAGAATTCCCCATACACCACCATCACATGGTAGAAGTTGAATAGGTAATAAATGAATCTCCTTTATTATCCTCTAATTTATTCATGTGATGAAAATCATGAATAAATTTCATGGTTAATTCATGTGTCATATACATGAATGTGAGTCCACCCAAATGCTTCCTATCATGTAACAATATAATAAATGATAATTAATATGGGATAATGGTAACAATTTATCATTTTTCCACAATCATAAAATGCACGGGCATGAGAAACATAATTTTCACGTAATATGATATTGCTTATATATATATATCATACACACACACACACAAGGATTTATGGAATATTCCCATTAGTCTCCCACTTTCACTAAAGCCTAAAAGACTTTATTCCATTTCACTATATATTTTATCATATACAATAACTTGTGAAAAAATATCCAAAGATCATTTTGGATATATTCCAAAAAACTTTTGTAAAGCTATCATTAACTTCACCTTGTATCACATCATATGTAATACATTGTGAATTCCCATATATCCAACTTAACTATTCTTGATTCTCATAGTATAGATAGATCTGATTGATGAATACATCACATGTCATTTATCCTTATGGATAAGAACATCACATGTCCCTTACCTAGATATATATACAATATCTAGTTGCAACTACACACTCCCACAATATATCTCAATCAAGGGAACTAATTTTATACTCATCATATGAGAGGTAAAATGCCATATTATTTAAGATCCAACCGATGAGATGATCAACAACATACCCAAGCACCCTGTTTCCGACACTTTTCCGGGGCACGCACATCTGTCCGCTAGGGCGTGATAGGCGCAACTTTCTTTGTGTTGACCCGCATTCCCACTTTCCAAAGGCGGGAGACATCTGCTCCTTATTCAGGGACGTCTGCTCCTTAATCGAAACCAAGATGATGGGATATCGGTTCTTCCTTCCGTGGATTCCTCCTCAGAACTCGTCACCTAGTCTGGGTCTCCCTTATAGATTTAATACGTTGTTTGTGAAACTCTTACCAGTGCCATGTTTCCATGGACGCCGGTTAATTACACTACATTTGTCAGGACATTCCAAAGGGTTCGTTCAGGGCAGCAACCTTCAGTCGGGGGAGTAGTCACATCGAGGCATCGATAATGTGTCTAAACACTGGGGAATTGGTGTGTCTGTCTTCTATCCCTTATTATAGGGATTCTATAGGGTGTGGAAGCCCAAGGCATCCCACATCGAGCGCGGGGAATCATATGCCATAAGCATGTATCTGAGGTTTTCCTCAGCTTCCTATGTTTAACACAGGGTATGCCGCAGGTTTAACATCCAGCGGGGACGGATCGGCCTGATCAGAACACTAGATGGAGTGGATCAGATTGAGGAATCCCCCTTGAATGGATGCCAATATTGGGGTCAGCTCATGGGTGTCTTCCTGGATGCTGTGGAGGGGAGTGGAGTGGCGTGATCTCACCGGGATGTGGCGACCTGGGTGAGAATCAGGATGGATGAATGAAGTGGAGGGGGATGAAATGGAACCATTGAAAGGGCAACAATGAAGTTGGTCTTGAGCCTCGAGGATACCTCCTACGTATCCCCGTGGTAGGGAATCAAAGTCTGCGTAGTTTGGGATGGTGCCGGTGAACCGACGTGAAGGTGGAACTTGGCTCGATGGGTATCGTCAGCAGACCGATGTGAAGGTGAACCCTGTTGGAACCGGGCGTGCAGCGGAAGCCCCAAATAGGTGGGTTTTTAAAAAATTTCCACCACCGTTCGCCGTAAACTTGCTGACGTCAGTGAAGAGCAACCCGGTCAAAGCCGAGGACCACGCGTGGAGGATTTTAAGCACAAAATTAAACCATAAAATACCTGGTTTAAATCCAAAGTTGCGCACGACGTCTGCTCGTCGTTGGCGATCGCTGCTCGAAGAATCCGAAGCCGAATTACTCTAGATCATCCACACACGCTTCAAGGAATCCGCGGGAGCGCCATTCGTCGTAATCCGGGTGCTAGCACAGATTTGAGACGATGCCTTCGACGCTCCAACGACCACCGCATCGCTTCGCTAGCGATGTCCAAGAGAGAGATCCATCCGAGCTCCTTGGATCCAGAGCATCTCTCTCTAGAATGTGGGAGAGAGGATAGGAGAGATAAAATCCATGAATAGTATTTGGAAAATGCCCCTCCTCTTATATTTATAGTGCTTAATTAAAATACCCGGTATCGCCTCGCCATCCCCGAATACTTAACGCACTATTAACGAAATTTTATGACTACTAAACTGAGCCATAAATATTATTATCATTCACTTGTAATATATTAAAATATATTACATGATAATAATTAAGTCATTAACCCGACTCATCGCTCATATAAATATTAATTGAACCTTGAATAATTTAATATTCCTCAATTAATATTTTTTCATGTATTTACTTAAAACTCGTAAATACATTTAATAAATAAATTCAATAATCATTATTCTAAACTCGAATAATATGAATTTATTTATCGCATTGGTGATCGTTTAACTTTGGACAATTCTCGAACCCCTGTGGCGGGGCCCACTATGTCCAATACTCCTATTCAACTGAATAGGGCAGATTCTTGAATATGCTATTGTGTGTGACCCTCTAGGCCTTTATTTCGGCAGCCGTGAATAGTATTCACAGACCAAGAGCGGGATCTAGCAACCCATCATGGCCCCGGAAGAAATAAGGATTGTCACAACAACGACAACCAACCTACGAACACGCACTATGTAATATAATCTCTTTGTCTATAATATCTCATAAAGCAGGACGCACTCTCGTGTCATCATCCTTTTCTTGCTTTATTGTTTGTTGATGTAACTGGATGAATTTACCCTCGACTGCCATGGCCATGGTCTTATAAAGGTACTACCATCCATATCAACATGTCCTGAGATATATTACATCCATAACCCGGAAGCAACACATCCTTTCTTGACCATTCAACCAATGACATGCCACCAATGACGCACCCGACACAAACTACCTCGCCACGACTTCATTGCCATGGTTTTCATCTTGCATCAAAGTACGCGATCAAATGACATACATTGGTAATGATCTCAAGTCAGGAGATCATTACACATGATCGTATATGGGAACATCCAATGACACCTGAAACATGTGGTGTTCCTATTGGCGGGTCAGTCCTCATGATCTCACTACTAGAGATCACCAAGTGTGAACTTCATGAGAAGAAGTCTCAATGCTTATGAGCCCCCAGCACCTGATGGCCAGACATCTACTATGTCCAATTAGTAAGATGTATCTAGACCATAGAACATATATATTTAAGATTAATGTCATAGTATCTAGAGGTTCTCATTATAGCCTGGGAACTGCTATAACCTTTCGATACAATAATTAATCTTTGGACATTACCATTTCAATAGTGGATGCAGAAAAGTCTACACTATAATGGTAAGATGACATCATGCATACCATTTTTTATACACGATATGGTAATCAAAAAGCACATAATAGTTGGGTCTAGGGCACCCACTATTTCAACACTCCCACTTGCACTAGATCCAACTTGCTAACCAAACTTGTTAGCTACTCACATGATAAGCATCATGTTTCTGCTGAGTAAAGGCCTTAGATACTGGGTCCACCATGGTTCCGCCGCATGGTTATTCTGCTATAACGACCTCATCTCTTTGATTAAAAAACTTCTCTAGAGATGGTATCCTGAGTATATTCCTTTTGTCCACTGTCATAACTTGACATCTTGGCTAGTAAGAATATCATAATCTATATTATGATAATACTTTTCTCACCAGGTGCGATTCCAAGAACTGGAGAAAATCATTGCATTTAACTGCTTCTTAGATATCTTAGAAGCTGCAATGTACTCGGTCTTGTAGATATGGCCACCACAGGATTATATGAGCTTGACTCGCTCATTGACTTTAGCCTAACTGCAATACTAGATCTCTTGATCTTTGGAAGACTAGTTTTTATCCCCAAAAACTAGTATTCATTCTTCTCTACTTACCAGGTACATATCTTTTGTACTTGACGAAGTACAATTAGATTGTTCTGACTGCATCCCTTGTAGTGCTCCTGGATATAACTGATATTTGCCTATTTTAAAATATACCTTGGCAATATTGGTTCTTGTACATATCATGGAATACGTGATTGATCCATCGCTCCGACATATGGATTTAAACTCACCACATTTATCTCTTCCCATGTCACGGACAGGTCAACATGGAGAGATTATGCCCTGTGACATAGGAAACAATTCATCTCTTGAATTGTTCCAACATATATTTTTCAATATAATGTCACTATATGTACAATTGACTAGAACCAAGAAACCTATAGATCAACCTTAGTAGACCATGTTCCCTAGAACTTAAGTAGCTACTTTAAGTCAATCATTGGAGAGTAAATTTCATTTTGGTCTTAACTAACTGTCAGACCAATGTTTGCTTTCCATATGTTACCAAACACATTTATTATTGGAAAACCTTTGCGCTCCCACTAACCTCTAGTAGACACATGGAAAACATTTGTTTTAAATGTATATACTATGATCATGTTTCTTACTTTAATCCTAAACTGGATTTTAGTAACTTGAAACCTTTATCAGCATTCTGTGATGTGACCATCCCTTTCTGGTTGTGTCATATAGACACCATCCAAGATTGGTGGTCATGACATATAATGCCAAATAAATTGATCATAGATATTAGCTATGATAAGTAAAATTATAACAGATTTAGGCATAACAACTTGGTGAAACCAATTGAGCCTTATTGGTACTAAGCTCGTACCATCCATGTATCAACTCACATGAATACCCACCACAATATTCAAAATAATAAGCCCCTTTTTCACTTTGATACATGGAATCCATTAATTGAATTTTAGTTGATCTTATCAATTTTAGCTAATTTCCATATACTGCTTACTTGTAGGAAGTATTATTCACTTTGAGTAATAGATCACCGATCGTGGTGAATATAAAAAAAATCATCACCATGGTTTTATCCTTCCTACATAGTATGTGTCTCTGGAAAATACTTTGTTCCACATGTACTTGTGGAACTAGTTCCTGTGCCAGCTATTTTGTGCGTCTTGATCATTGACTAAACACAAGTCAATATAGCTCCCACTATCTCTAATAGAGATGTGAACCCTTATATAGAAGTGTAGTCTATTTCTTGACTACCTATTCTTCTATCTTGTAACATCCTAAACAATTGTTAGGATTATTACACTAAATGCACAATGTGTTTGTCTTGACGCTAGTTTTTTTATGTCCTAACAAACTCTTTGCATCCAAACACATGTTCTTATGACATAATGGGTTTACATCATACTATGACTCGTATGATATCCATTTTTCATTATAGTTGGCATATGGTTGTGGGATATTACTGTTATTTGCAAATCATTTCATGAAATATAGTGGAAGTTTCTGCTAGTTCCAACATTGATATTACTTACATCAATACTTTGATGTATAAAATATGCGTTTAGGAATTACTCCATGCTACATTTTGTTGATGAATGTTGATATGTAAGACTTCATCATCAATCCTCCCCATTAACATCAATGTCGTGATGTCGATAAGGTAATGTGCATTTAGGAATTGCTCCACGCTACATTATCATGATTGATGAATGCTTGGTCGAGATATTCTTCGGTATCCCAACCCGAAGTAACTCATATCTCCTGACCATGAAAATACTTCACTTTGATATTCCTTAATTACTTAAAAGAATCTTATGAAGTATATATACCTCTAGCTTATACTTGGAATAGTTCATACTATCATGTTGAACTATTTCCAAAAGCTTTGTGACGTACCTTTATTTCTAAAGGCTCCTTTGTCCAAACTAAAGACATCGATAATACCAAAAGTATTTAGCTGTGCCGAGCCTAAATACCATAATTGGTATATTCATGATGTCCATTTTAGTATTACTTGACAAAGAATTATCCTGTCACAACTGGGTATAAGTCTTACATTTATATTCATCACTAATTGCCTATGATTCATGTATCACTAAACTAGTGATTGAGTTTACCAAAAACAACATTCATTTCAGAAACTGAAAGAATGTCTCATTACGTCCAAGGACACATGAGATTAATGTTTGTGGTTATACTCAACAATAGTTCAACACAAATCTTTCACTTCGCAATTAAAGAAGTCGTGTACTTCTCACCACTGGCCTATGTATCACCCTTTCATAGCCACTTGGAGAATACACCTGACTTCTAGTAAGTTTTCTATACTAACTTGTTTATCGTATTAAAATACATATATGTTACCAACATATTGTATTTAATACCCAAGTAGTAAAAGAGAAACATTATAATGATGAATATACCTGATGTAGAAGCGGAAACTTGCTTCTTTAAATAAGTTTATTGCTTTTAAACTTCCATAGTATTATTTTATAATATGCAATGAAAATAACCTCTGTTAATACCTCATTAATTGAAGGATGTTGCGAATATGTCATTGGTATCAAATACCTTTGACCTTTTCACACTGTCTTTCAATTTATCCGCCATAAGAATTAAAACTTGACTGTCTTTTATTCTTATTCACTTGGCGAACCTTACCAAGATAGGTAATGAAGCGTTTACTCAATACTTGTTCGAGACTTGAGTAATGTGGTGAAAATGATATTTAAATATCATGATCAATCTTTAAATTTACACATGCCGGTGTAAACTTCGCCCTATTCATATCATTGCTTCACTTTCTCCTTGCAAACATCTCAGAGATGAGACTTTATGTTATATCATCTATGTCCTGGTGTAGCGACCGTAACTAACACTGGACGTTGATGAAAGCATAATGATATAACTATCATATTCTTTGTATATTAGTCTCCTGTAAGCAATTTTCACCCTCGCTTCTTGAGGTAGTTTAACAGTGTTGGGGACACTGACACCTTGAGTTTCCTATATCATAGTACTATGCGCACGCGCCTGTACTATTCATGGATACTCATGTCACTGTGGACATTTACTTTGTCCATTATAATATCGTAGTTTTAATCTTGTGGTATAACTTGCCATTTTTCTACAAAAATAAATTTTAGCAGATAAGTGCCTTTTATCTGGATTACCGATTTAGACATTTTGATTAATTACTTAAATCATTTTATGTCTCCCACTATTTTATCGGATTCTAGGAACCCTCTGTGCTAGAATCGGAATACTCTGTCGCTTGAGTATTTTAGTGGAAAGGATTCCGGAACCACCCCTCATAGTCTACAAGCTAAGGCTACGCCACTACTTGGAGGGTTCTAGGTAGGCTTTTGGCTGGCCAACTGCTTTAACTTTCGGTTCCTTGATCTGTTGAGTGAAGTCCCAACTTCTTAAAATCAAAATTTGATTTACTCAATGCTTGCCTCTAAAATGATAGAAAGTTAGCTAGGGCTAATCCTTACTAGCACTTTAGTTAAGTCGACCCATCATTCTTATAAGGACTCCCCAGTAGTAAGTGGCACCCTCAGCTAAGGCATGAACCGGCACCTCAAACAACTGGTTTTGTCCAAATTTGAAAGACAGAAGGCTGTTTAGACTTAATATATCATTGAGGGTTTTATTATTTTTATTGTGATGAAAGAAATCATTTTTCTAATTTTATAAGCATGAACTATGTGATTGCACTCACAACTGGCCGTGCAAGAAATAGAAATCTCATCGTGTCACATGTTCATTTTATCTTACATTCTTGTTTATTATTATACTATGTGATCGCGCAATAAATTACCCATGCACAAAAATAATAAACTATGCATAAATAAAACGAACACCTGATCATGAGCCGGTACTATTGGTTGATCCGTTGAGTGAATAACGGACCAACCGAAACCCTAGGGGTAAATACCTTTAGTCGCGTGGCTTGCAACTTGAATAACAATGTCTGCTCATCAATGCATCCAACTCCTGTCTGGTGCGTCACCGTCACTTGGTGTGAAAAGCGTCACCGGTCGTCTCGTCATTATACAATTATACTCGCACGCAGGCGAGGGGGTCTCGGGAGTAAAAAAAGTACAACTCTGAAAATGGGCGTGCAAGCCCTTATACATATAACAACCCTTGAGATGACACACAGATCGTCTTTTATTTAATTTAAAATAATTATTACAAAACCACATTTAATAATTAAATAAATAATTAAATAAAAAACATACACCAGACATGCATTGGTTGGTCTTAGCTCATGATCAGTTATATATGAATTAAACTTGCGTATATTAAATAAGTGCAGAATAAAAAATTAAACTTGCATTAAAAATTAAACTTGAGGGCGTTTTAATTGAATTAAAAATTTCACTCTAATTTTTAATCCAATATTTACGTCGTTCGGTTCCAATTTAATTATTTAATTTTAAAACTAAAATTAAATTAATTAACTAATTCAATTTATTATAAAATAAATTAATTACGCCGCTTTAATTATAAACCAAAGTTAATAGTTAATTAATTTAATTCTGAATGAAAATTAAATTAATTAATTTAATTAACATTTGATTTAAATAAAATTATCTGAGCCCCATAAACCCCGAGAAGGGCCCGTGCGGGTCGGGGCGAACCCATGCAGGCCCAGTACAGGCACTAACGACCCCATGCGGAGGGCCAGACAGGCCCGCCCAATCCCGTTTCAGGTTGAGTAGACCGCTAATGCCCGTTTTGAAACTTTTCTATGTGTATGGAGAGGCAAGGGATTACCTCGCTGGACGGGGTCTCGGACCGCGGCAGCGGCTAAAGGGAGGAGGCCAGACCATGGGCGGAGGGACTTGCTGCCTGGAGGGAGACAGCCTAGCGGGGCTATCCGTGGCTGGCAGGGGCTCAAGGCGGGCTGTCGGCGCAGTGCCGCGGGAGGGAGAGGTGGCCAGTGGGGTGCCGGCCTATTATACCCTGTCTGCGGAGGGCAAAGCGCCACTACAAGGGGAGGCCAAACCAGGAGGTCTCTGTGCGGCAGTGGCTCCGGTGTGCGGGTGGAGACCGGTCGGCCTGCTACCTGTCCGCAGGGATGATACGGACAGCCAGGGGGTTGCGCCTTGGCTGGTGCGGCTTGCCTCCACGACGGGAGAGAAAGGGGTGGCCTCGGGACCGCTGCTCCGTGTCGGCGCAGGGGTGAGAGACAGCTACCGGGCCTCTTGGTGAAGGCAGAAGAGGGAGGTGGTCCTGGCGGTGGCCTGGTGCAGCGCGGCGGAGCTGGAGCCGCGGCCTGGGCGAGGTGCTGTGGGAGGTGGTAGCAGGGGAGTTCCGCGGCGCTGCTGGAAGCCTGCTCCGTAGGAGGGAGACGACCCGGCAGGGGGGCCTGGCTGTGCTACAGTGCACCGGTAGGGGATGTGCCAAAAAGAAGGTCTTCTTACCCCCTTTTTTTTAAAAAACTTAAAGACTTACATTGAAGTCTTCTCTCCTTTAAATATTTTTCCAAAGCCTATATTAAGCTTTGGAAAAATAATAATAATATTATAATAATAATATTATTATAACAATATCAATATTATTATTATAATAAAACCAAATAATTTTATTATTATAATAATAATATAATTAATTTTAATAAATTAATATCAAAACCAAATTGATTTTCCGGTGAGTATTTCGTACCGAAAATCAATCTCGAATCCGAATTCAAAACTTTAGATGGCTGCAGAATGACCATCCGATATCCGATTCGGGTTCCATCTGCGGCGTTGGGACCGTTTCGACACCCTCTTAATATTTTAATGCAAATTTAAATTTTTCTTGGCTTAAAATCGACACTCTCTCCCTCTAATACCACTTGTTGGAACCGGGCGTGCAGCGGAATCCCCAAATAGGTGGGTTTTTAAAAATTTTCCACCGCCGTTCACCGTAAACTTGCCGATGTTGGTGAAGAGCAGCCCGGTCAAAGCCAAGGACCACGCGTGGAGGATTTTAAGCACAAAATTAAACCATAAAATACCTAGTTTAAATCCAAAGTCGCACACGACGTCTGCTCGTCGTTGGCGATCGCTGCTCGAAGAATCCGAAGCCAAATTCCTCTAGATCGTCCACACACGCTTCAAGGAATCTGCGGGAGCGCCGTTCGTCATAATCTGGGTGCTAGCGTGGATTTGCGACGATGCCTTCGACACTCCAACGACCACCGCATCGCTTCGCTAGCGATGTCTGAGAGAGAGCTCCATCCGAGCTCCTTGGATCCAGAGAATCTCTCTCTAGAATGTGGGAGAGAGGAGAGGAGAGATAAACTCCATGAATAGTATTTGACAAATGCCCCTCCTCTTATATTTATAGTACTCAATTAAAATACCCAGTATCGCCTCGCCAGCCCCGAATACTTAACGCACTATTAACAACATTTTATGACTACTAAACTGAGCCATAAATATTATTATCATTCACTTGTAATATATTAAAATATATTACATGATAATAATTAAGTCATTAACCCGACTCATCGCTCCCATAAATATTAATTGAACCTTGAATAATTTAATATTCGTCAATTAATATTTTTTCATGTATTTACTTAAAACTCGTAAATACATTTAATAAATAAATTCAATAATCATTATTCTAAACTCGAATAATATGAATTTATTTATCGCATTGGTGATCGTTTAACTTTGGACAATTCTCGAACCCCTGTGGCAGGGCCCACTATGTCCAATACTCCTATTCAACTGAATAGGGCAGATTCTTGAATACGCTATTGTGTGTGACCCTCTAGGCCCTTATTTCGGCAGCCGTGAATAGTATTCACAGACCAAGAGCGGGATCTAGCAACCCATCATGGCCCCAGAAGAAATAAGGATTGTCACAACAGCGACAACCAACCTACGAACACACACTGTGTAATATAATCTCTTTGTCTATAATATCTCATAAAGCAGGACGCACTCTCGTGTCATCGTCCTTTTCTTGATTTATTGTTTGTTGATGTAACTGGATGAATTTACCCTCAACTGCCATGGACATGGTCTTATAAAGGTACTACCATCCATATCAACATGGCCTGAGATATATTACATCCATAACCCGGAAGCGACAAATCCTTTCTTGACCATTCAACCAATGACATGCCACCAATGACGCACCCGACACAAACTACCTCGCCATGAATTCATTGCCATGGTTTTCATCTTGCATCAAAGTACGCGATCAAATTACATACATTGGTAATGATCTCAAGTCAGGAGACCATTACACATGATCATAGATAGGAACATCCAATGACACCTGAAACATGTGGTGTTCCTATTGGCGGGTCAGTCCTCATGATCTCACTACTATAGATCACCAAGTGCGAACTTCATGAGAAGAAGTCTCAATGCTTATGAGCCCCCAGCATCTGATGGTCAGACATCTACTATGTCCAATTAGTAAGATGTATCTAGACCATAGAACATATATATTTAAGATTAATGTCATAGTATCTAGAGGTTCTCATTATAGCCTGGGAACTGCTATAACCTTTCGATACAACAATTAATCTTTGGACATTACCATTTCAATAGTGGATGCAGAAAAGTATACACTATAATGGTAAGATGACATCATGCATACCATTTTGTATACACGATATGGTAATCAAAAAGCACATAATAGTTGGGTCTAGGGCACCCACTATTTCAACAAACCCGGGGGTCCACTGGTGGTGGGCTTGAACCTCATGGAGGCTTCCTACGTATGATGCCTTGACATGGATCAAAGTCCCCGTAGTTCAAATGGAATGTGGAATACAATTTAACGTCATGCGGGACGGGGGTGAACCGACGTGAGTGAGGTTGGAACGACCAGGTGATGGGCTTGAACCTTATGGAGGATTCCTACGTACCATTCCTTGACATGGATCAAAGACCTCATAGTTCAGGTGGTGGTTTTTGTCAGAGAACCGACGTGGAGGTGAACTCGTGGGTCCACTGGTGGTGGGCTTGAACCTCGTGAGGCTTCCTACGTACCATGCCTTGACATGGATCAAAGACCACGTAGTTTAGGGTGGACGCCGGAAGGCTGATGTGAAGAAGGACCAGGGGTCCAGGTGGTGATGGGCTTGAACCTCGTGAAGGCTTCCTACATACCATGCCTTGACATGGATCAAAGACCTTGTAGTTCATAATAGTGTGTCTGCGAACCGACGCGAGTGAGGACCTTGGTCCAGATGGTGTGGGGCTTACACACTAGGATACCCAGGTGTTGGTGAACTGACGTGAAGAGGGTTGGAGTGACCAACAGGTGGTGGGCTTGAACCTCTAGGAGGCTTCCTACGTACCATTCCATGACATGGATCAAAGACCTCGTAGTTCAAAGGGCTTCGTCGGTGAACCGATGTGAAGGTGAACCCGGGGGTCCACTAGTGGTGGGATTGAACCTCATGCGGCTTCCTACGTACCATGCCTTGACATGGATCAAAGTCCTTGTAGTTCGAGAATAATGGTGGGTGTCGGCGAACTGACGTGAAGAAAGGACCTTGGTCTGATGGGAGATGGGCTTGAACCTCAGGGAGGCTTCCTACATACTGTTCCTTGACATGGATCAAAGTCCTCGTAGTTCGGGTTGGTCACACCGGCTTGCCATCGGACTGGAATGTAGTTTAACATCATGTTGGATGAGGGTGGAACCTGACATGAAGAAATGATGGGTGGGCTTGAACCTCATGGTGGCTTCCTACGTACCATACCTTGACTTTGATCAAAGACCTCGTAGTTCAAATGGATGTGCAGTTTAACGTCATGATGGATGGGGGCATACAATTTAATGTTATGCTAGATGAGGGCATATAGTTTAACATCATGTTGGATGAGGGTATATAGTTTAACGTCATGCTAGAAGAGGACATTTCCATGATCGATGCTTACTCTAAGACCATGTGAGTCATGCTCGGTGTGAGAAACAAGAGGCAGCAGAGACCTGACGATCACATCGCGAAGGATGCATCCGTGAGAAGAGAAGAGGGGCTTACGCGTTAGGCAGCCCATGGTGTTGGGACTTACTCCAGGATGGAGGCCCAAAGTGCAACAAAGCACAGTGGGAGAGGGATTTGGGACCAAAGATGGAAGGTTCATCATTCCCTATCGCGCCCTCCACTAGCCTTGGCAGTGGGGGAGTACGAAGGTGTATGGGTGCTACCTTCCGTAGAAGAGGCTAGGGGTCTTACACCAGGGTGGTTGCCCTTCTCCCGTGGACATACGCTGCTCCGATAAGGATGATATCATCCCCTGCGGAGGGGTGATCCCATCTCCTTGAAGACCAATGGGCATAAAGAATGTCCGAGCCGGGGGGACCCTACGTGCGAGGCATGGGGTCGGATCACAGTTTAACGTCATGTGTTTAGGATGAGGTGCTTGGAAGTTTAACGTCCTGCAGCTCGAACGAGGTGGATTTACTCTGCACCCCTAGAACTTACATGACCGATACCCTCTGCTCCTTGGGGGAGGGAAGGTACCAGTAAGGCCATGGTCAAGGGGGGTCGCAGAACGAACCATCGAGGGGTCCACATTAGCGTGGCTATGAGAAGGAGAAATATCTATTAGCATTCCTATGAGAAGAATCATTAGGTGAAGCAATGCTACGAGTGGTGTTGTCCACGGTACTTTAAAATCACATCGTGCAAACCTGGAGGGTCGCATGGGAAGAGGAATTTCCAAGCAAAGTGGTGTGCTTCGCGAAGTGGAGTGCCTTGGCCTTATCATGGGGCAGGGGTGTGAATGGGAGGTGCTTCGTGAAGTGGAATAGTGTTCACAGAGCACTACCTCGTGAAGAAAGGTGATGTGAAGCAGTGTGTTTCGCGATGTACAATGACCCTGCCTTGACATGTGGATCACTAGTACAGGATGGGTGTTTCATGAAGCATAAATTCTCCACGGCTGCCCGAGTTCCCTTGGGAATCCCCATCCTTCGCGAATGCCCTTAGGCTTCATGAAGGGAATCCTTCTCGGAAGAGGGGCTCAAAACTAGACAAGGCGAAGGCATCTTGCGAAGCAAAAATACCTCACGGAGCTCATGATTCCCGGGGCCAAGGGTGCTTCGTGATTCGGGAGTTGAGAAGCCGGAAGGTCGGATTGTATATCCGTTGGACTCAGGGAGAGTCGAGTATTTATAGGAAAGGGGTGACGTGAAGCAGAGATCACACAACGCGAAGGAGGGTTTGGTTCTTCGTGACGAGCTCGCGAACGTCAGGGTGTTCGCAGAGCGTTACTGCCTCAGGGTCTTCCCAGCTGGCTCACGAACGTCAGGGTGTTCGCGGGGCGGTACCACCTCCGGGGCTTCGCGGAGGGCTCACAAACGTCAGGACATTCTCATAGAGTTACCTCCTCCTGTGCTTCGTGGCGGTCGCGATGTTCGGCGGTGCTCCGCTTTGGGGCTTTGCGATGCAGCGTGTAGGCTTCTTTTTCTTCCCTTCTTTGCGTTCAATATTTTGGTGCCAAAAAATTCCCCCCCTCAGACTTAGAGCCGCAGAGGGATCAAGGGTCGAAGTCTGAGGGAAAATCTCCAAACTTAGCGGTGGTTCGCGATGCGGACTCGCGAAGGGGCGCGCGGGGATGACAGCGGCCACGCGTTCCGGATGCGCCGCGATGCTCCGCGTGGGCAGGATGCGCTGCGAAGCTCTGGGGTCGCCGCCTATAAATAGGGGTGCTGACTTCTCTTTTGTCTTCTCGAGACTCTTGTTCTTTTGCGCTATCGACTTCGTGAAGCTCCGCGTACTCCGTGTCTGCTCTCTGTGAATCGAGCTTCGCGGAGAACCGCGAGTTTCTGACTCTGCGAACGCACCAAGAGACCTTTTGTTTGCAGGCCCAGTCAAGGCTCTGCATCTTGTTTTTGCACCCGAGCTTCGCGAGAGATCTTCGCGAGCAACCTTCATGATCCAACCTGAAAATTTTTCGAGTTCCGAAACTGAAATGGCCTATTGAGAAGCTATGTTGGGGGTGCTTGCAGACGCCTCCTGGAGGGATGAGATGGATAACTGTCTAGGACTTGGGGAGATGGTCTGAAGCCACTCAGACCATAATTCTTTGACATAACTGCTATCATAGGGTCATAAGAACTATCTGTAGTGCAAGAATCTTCCCTTGTATAGATTCGGGCTGAGGGATGATGTCTTCATCCCTGAGGCAAGTAGGGATGAACCAGCTTGCTGGTTCAGGAGCACACGATGCCAGCACCAGTGGTTCAGGGCGGCTAATGGCCATGCACGGGAGGAATTCACACCCATCACCGCTGACAATCTCTACAACCATGTGAACAATATTGATGGGAATCAACTACAACCAGAGGCGTCCCCTCCTTTGTATCACACCATGCTGAAGGCGGCTTTTTAGGATTCTAAGAAGGGGTGGTCCGATGAGGGGGACCTGCGCCCGGGCGGTAACTTTACCAACGACTGGGCATGGGCCTACTGAGTAGGCGCCTTATGCGAGGAGTTTGGGGCTGAGTTGAGGAGAGTGGGTTTGTATGAGGCGGCATGGGCCTCCAAATTCCACATTTACCAACCAAAACAGCTAATACCGAAGCTGCTGAGCAGATGGTCATCTAAGACCAATACTTTTCACCTGCACCACGGGGAGGTGGGCATCAATCTGTGGGATGTCCATCAGATTTTGGGGGTTCTGATCTTGGGGGACATGTATGATGAGTTCCTCCCCATCATGAGTGCGTGGGAGGATACAGAGCAGATGCCGCGACTGGCGTTGGTACTGATGGCACTGGTCCCTGGAGAGGATAAGGAGGGAGTGAGAGATGTCCACTTAGATAAGTGGTTCGAGCAGTTCCTGAACTTCCTGGAGAATCGAGAGTTCCCTCTGAGGCCTTGAACTTATCTGAAGGCGGCTCAACGGGGCTAGGAGCACTCGTATTGGAGGGTCTTGGAGGACAGCCAATGGAAGACTTGGGGTTTCAGTGTCAGCACTGAACAATAACCGATAGTAAGGCTGGCAGCATTCATGATGGCCCTTATCTGTAGTTGGATCCTACCGGTGAGGGATACCAGCATGGGGGTGCAGCCCAACTCGCTTATCATGGCATCCATGCTGGCCATGGGGCAGCGGGTAAATCTGGGTATTGAAATGCTCACCAAGCTATATAGAATGATACGGCACGTTAGTGAGGGCAAGAAACTGCCAAGGATATGCGGGAGCTTCCACCTTCTGTATGGGTGGATTGCGGTGTACATCAGGGGGATTTATGAGTATCTAAACCCTCTCTCACCGCCGGGATCAAACTTCCGCCACTCCATTCTAAATGTATCCAGGAGCTTTCCATTCAAGCTAACCATGCCGATGGTGCTGAACTGGGTGTGGAGGGTGGATGAGTTTAATTTCCATCCGTTTCCATTGCCATCGGGGGTACTTACTGACGATGGGACGAGAACAGAAGAGAACCAGGCTTATCTCCTGGCCTTTCAAGGAAGAGTTTTGGTGGCACAAGTGGATCATGAGCCCCTCTGTGAACCGTACTCCCCGCATCAGTTTGAGAGGCAGTTCTGGTGCCTCCAACGGCTGACCCCGCAGGTCTACTGGGAGGTGCATCACGAGGAGCACCCATGTGTGATGAGGCAGTTGTGGCTCATGTTCACACGGGAAGACGGGAAGATTCGAATTGCATTGCCTCCATCCACCACCACTTTACGATTGGTGAGGGAGTATTCCATCAGCTGGGAGGCTGCTTATCTGGGGGAGATGCTGAGGTAGCCAACTATTCAGGTTGGTGACAGCGGGCCTCCTCTATCCCAAGGTTGGGGTCAGAGGGCAGCAAGAGCCTCTCGTGGTGGCAGGGCTGCCGTGGCGGCGAGACCCGCACTGGCCAAGGGTGTGGCAATAGCGGCGGATCTGGTGATTCCAGAAGAGTAGGGCCATCCAGAGGGGCAGCCACCGAGGGGATTCCGCAGGATATCCGCTCAGGCTCCAGGGAAGCGGCTGTGCCATATTGACATTCCAAAGGATGCTGTCTTCCCGGAGGCTTGGGACATTTGGGATGTCAACCGGAAACACCTCAGTCTGCCCGAGATGTGGGAGCTCCTGAACCGTCGCGGGATGGTTCTACCAGGTATAGGCCCAGTCCGGGATGGTTTCATGGTGTCTCTGGTGGAGGCGGAGCAATATTTGGTTGAGCTAGAGGACTACGTTCACTCTAGTGGTGTCCTACACCCAATGATAGACCAGGTGAGGGTACTGCTGGATCAGACAGTTCTGCCACAGCTGTCAGCCGCTGATCTGAGGGAGCGCTTCCCCCTGCTGGAAGAATCAGAGGACTCTTCTTGGGAGGATGAGGCTAGCGGAGGGAGCCCGTTGGAGGAGGGAGAACTCGGATATCAAGACTTAGATTCTGATGATTTCATAGAGGCTCTCGAGGTAGCATTCCGAGCTTCTTTCCTCATGGTCTGTTCTCAAGCCATCATGGATTTCTTACCGATGTTTGAACCATGCAGGAGGAACTTGTACGCAGGCCTCGCTCTCACTCCTTGGTGGGTGATGATGCAGGACCTTCAGAACCTACACCTACGACTGCGTCCAGTTCTGCATTTGGTGGGGTCAGAGCGCCCGAGGTGTCTCCCCAGAATCTCCAGACCTTCCAACAGTATACGGAGGGCCATGCCTCAGGGTACCATCAGCATCGACTCAAGAGCAGCACCAGGAGTTCAATCTCCGTAAGTTTCCTCTACTAGATTCATTGCTGTCATATGTAGATTGTGCCAACTAACGTTTATGTCCCTCTCTGTCGTACAATTCTTCGACTGGCATGGGCTGCTGCGACAAGGCTGTTCGGGATGTCTGGCAGCATCCATCCTAGGGGCATGCTGGTGATGGTGGAGATAGTCCCCCGATCTCCCCGAGCTGCAACACACACTATCATTGGAGGGACCACCAGCAAGGTCGTTCCTGAGGTTACTGAGGTGGAGTACGATGATGAGGATCAATCGGCCAATCCAAGTCCCGTCACGCCTGCTCCGGCGCCAGATGTCGCGCCGTATTCAACGCCAGATGCAGATCCTACCGAGGACTTCCTGCTGGCGTATCCTGCGTATGAGCCTGCCAATTGTGTAGACTGGGACGAAACGGCCTCCGACGAGGAAGACAACAGCATAGTCCGCCGCCGATCGTGGAAGCTAATCACTCGCGTCATCAAGGACACCCCCCAAGCGCTATGGATGAACAAAATGGACAGACTTCGCTCGCGGCTGCATGAAATGTGCGTTGGGGGAGTGGATGCCCAACATCCTCATGCGCTCATCCGAGATCTCATGGCCGAGAGGATCCAGGGGTATGATCGCGGGCTCAGTGTGGGCTGGCAGCAGAGGAAGGCGACAAACATCAAGAAGCTCCAGGAGGCTGAAAGTGAGGTCCAACAGCTGCAGACCCAGGTGGATGAGCACTCATCCTCTCTTAATACACAATCTGAGCTGATCTCATGGTTGAAGGCCCAGCTGGAAGAGGCAGAAGAGCATATGAGGCAGGCTTCTGGAAAGATGGCTGCCATTCAGGCTGGCATAGAGAGGGCCAGGGCCAAGGCTGACGAACTGCACCCCACCGTTGCTGAGGAGGAGCGAGAGCTGAGTCAGCGGAATCAATTCCTGGACGCCACAAGTCGAAGGGTGGCAGAGCTGCAATTCTCTTTTGACGGGGTCAATCCGTCTATGGGGGAAGTCGACCCCCGGGTACTGTAACAATTACAAACTTTTTAATGGTACTTTCATGCTTTAATTTTTTTTCTTTTGAATGCCGTAGCATGCATGATTTCTACTGTTTGCATCGGTTCATTACATACCTACAATGTTTGCGGGACTTTCAGTGACAATTCCCCAAGATCACATGGGTCAAGCCCGATGTGAGAAACATGAGATAGTTGCCTCATCGTCCCACCCAACATAGGAGTGGAAACCAAGCTTCGGGCATTCGTTGTTTGGATAACCAATCCATATTTTCGGAAAAAATAGGAGAGACCTGGCCGGAGAAGGGAGTTCTCAAAACAGACAAATTATCGTTTCTTTAGCGTGCTCTTATGCACGAACGGTGCAACACCAAGGGAACTGAAACCGGTCTGAACAGATGAAAATGGGAAGTGTGAATTACGATACCCATGATTCGGAACACTGTAAGGATGGTATGAAAATAAAGGACAATTGTTAACCATGGCGGAGAAACGGTATCCTTATTGTGTTAGCCTGAAATGGGGACAACAAATGAGGGTCGACTGTTGACCATGTTCAAAACATGGGACCCGGTCACAAATGTTGTTGATCAATCCTTCGGGACGTTGGCCCAGGACAGAAGGCAGACCCTAGGTTGAGAATCCATACTATTAGGGGGTCCTTCCAAACATGACCAATTTTCTGGAACGTTGGCCCAAGATGGTAGGTGAGCCAATGCGGCATGAGACCAGGCCGTTAGGGGGTCCCTTTAGACATGAAAGGGGACGAGGGTCCGAATAAGGGGCACACAAAGTGTGGAATATGGAGTGATGGTTTGTCTGAACAGAATCCAACACTCATGTAATTACACCACCGTGGTGGGAGTATTCCAGATGGGTGCATCAATTTGATTATGGATCCTTCCTTCTTTGGGACAGGGCCTCTCTAGCGAGGGGTCCGACCAGGGGGATGGAAAGGGGAAGGATTGGATTAATGATTCCTATGGGCTGGACCCTAGGAAAAATACCAGGGTGTCTCTACGTATCCCATGAGGGTGGGAATCAAGCCACACATAGTTCTAGAAGCACAGTGTAACGTCATAGACCAACACTGGCAGGTGAAATCCTGTTTGTCAGAGGCTTTGGTGCATCCCATGATTAACACGGGGCATCCCGAACTTGCTTAGGGTAGAACCGCAGTTTATTGTTTTGCGTTGAGGACATATGGACTCCTATATTTTAACATCATACGATAGGACGTGGAGTGAAAGAGAAGAGCCCAGGGAGCATATGGTGTGGTAGTTATGAAACCGACGTGAATGAGGATTTGGAGTCCAAATCACACCACGTCCCCCTGGAGGAAACTCTCCAGGTCGAGAGATCAAGAGTGAGGATTTGGCTGGGCTCGAAGCAGAGTGGTCGGGCATTCCTACGTACCCCATGAGGATGGGAATCAATCCATACGTAGTTATGAAAGGTGGCACGGTAAGGTACCAGTGCCAGGGAAAAAGGGGAGTGCGGGCGTGGCCCTTGCACTAAAAGAAGCAGAATTTGATAAATCTTGTTTGTCCATTAAGATGAGTGGTTTTTTTTGTGAAGTGATGGGCCTAGGGTAGCAATACCTGGTGTTTCCACAAGAATCAATCCGTGATAGGCATTGACAAATGGCATGGCATGTGACCAATACCCAATGTGATTTCCTCTAAAACGAGGTCATCACAATGCAGTGCCGTTTTTCTTCATGCAGCCAGGACAATAATGTCACAGTTTAGGGTCGTATGATAGGACCAAGCATGCATTTTAACGTCATGCAATGAAAATGTAGCAGAGACAATGCTAGGTGGGGAATGTGTATGGTGTCGTGCGACACAACCGATGTGAATGAGGACATAATCTCACACCACACCATATAATCCCGTAGTCAGGGTCCTGAAGGTAGGATGCTGAACTCAAGATGGACCCAAAGAAAGGAGGTCTGGGTGTTCCTACGTATCCCATGAGGACGGGAATCAAGCCAGACGTAGTTCTTGGGAGATATTAGTTTATGGTCTTTAGAGCTCGGACCAAGGGAAGATGACAACTTTCCAGGTAAGCGCAGACCTCGGCCCGATCCCTAAGCCCACGTGAGTTAAACTTAGTGTGGGAAACAAGGGGGGAAGATCCTTATCGCAATACCCGAAACAACCAACTAGGGGGAGTCGGTGAAGATCCCTGAAGGACACCTTTGACACGACTTTGTTCCCCCAACGCGCAAACGTGCACGAAGGAATAGTACCAAGAGTTTTGAAACTCCACTTGGACATGATGAGAATAGAGACAGATGTGAATCGTGTAACCGACATTTTGTGCTTAATGGGGTTGGCGTGGCGATGGATGATAATTGTTAACCGTGGTAGAAAAACAGTCTCCATATCACGTTATCCTGAGGTGGGAATAAAAAATGAGCATCGACCACTGACCATATTCACAATGTGGGATTTTTATCGATTTGTTGTTCGAAACCCTCAGGGTCATTGGCCCGTAACGGTAGGAGAGACCTTGGGCGTTGTATCCAAGCCGTTCTTGGGGGTCCCTCCATGTGTGAAAGATGATGGAATCCCTGATGAAGGGATACACAAAGCCTAGAAAGTGGGTGCGGATGTGTCCGAGTAAAGTATGACGTTCTAGGTAATAAACCGGAGTACCCTTAGGCACATTGGTGAACCGTCAGAAAGGGTTGACGAAACAGCTTGGGAGGGATATGTACATGGTGTGGTCATTACAAGACCGACGTGAATGAGGAAATAATCCCACAACACACCATATAATCCCCTTGTGGAGGAAGAGTAGGCCAAGGGGACAAGGTGGGATAGAGGTTTTCGGAATATGGGGCTGGACCCAAAGCTTAGACATTCGGGTGGTCCTACGTATCCCATAAGGATGGGAATCAAGCCACACATAGTTCTGAAGGGATAACCAGGGGGCATATTATACTAACAAGGAGGTGTACGGTGCGACGGGTAATGAGAACATAATCCCACACCATACCACACAGTTCTGTAGGAAATAATCTAGGCCAAGGGGCCCGAAAAGGACAAGGGGCCTAAGGGTAGGCCTCTGTGAGGGAGGCCTGAGGCTGGGGCTCGGTCAGGATGGCCTGGCTAACTTGTAGTTTAACATCTTGTAGTAAGGATGGGGGTCATGGGCCCGGAGAGGCCAAGGGGTCTGAGGATAGGCATCGGTCAGAGAGGCCTGGCCAATTTGCAGTTTAACGTCTTGTAATGAGGACGAGGAAAGAGATAACTGTATCTCATATGGGGAGGTGTACAACATGGTAAGTAACCCGATGTGTAAGAGGGCGTAATCTTACACCACACCATACATCCCTTATAAGAGAATCGGGGCCATGGGCCCGACCGTTGGCGCCACATAGAGGGAAGTTTGTCGCTTCAGGATGGGGCAGAACGAATCACTGCACTCGATGTTTGGGACATCTTGGGGTGGACCTGAAGATCTAGGACACTGTTGACCATGTTCGAAACACAGCGTTCCTATGGTGATCTGATATGGGAGCAACAAATGAGCATCGACCGTTGACCAAATTCGCAACGCAGGACTTGTATCGGCTTGTTGCTCGGAGACCCTAGGGGGCGTTGGCCTGTACCAGTAGGAGATCCCTTGGGCGTTGTATCCAGGCCATTCTTGGGGGTCCCTCTGGGTGAGGAAAGTGATGGAGTCCCAGTCAAGGAGTGGGTGAAGCATAGTTGTATCCATCCATGAAAGAGGCGAACATATCTAGGGGGGATGTGCGGCCGGGTCGAGGCTTGCTCGACGTGAGTTGGGAAAAAGTGTGAATCCTGCCATATGTCTTGACATGAGGGGAAGATTTTTGGATTTTGGGCTGGGCCGATATAAGAAATGTCCGGGCATTTCTACGTATCCCATTCAGATGGGAATCAAGCCATACGTAGTTCTTAAAGGCTATACAGTTTAACGTCATGCGGTGAGGACGTGGGAGGATAGAAGAATGGGAGTGGGCACATGGTGCGTCCCTTATAATCCTTGTATGAGCGGGGCTAAGAAAGCCTACTCCTCGTCATGCAAGGATCCTCCAAGGAAACTATACCCAGGGGCAGTGAAAGAGAAGAGCTCAGGGATGGGCTCAAGATGAGGCATCCAAGCATTCCTACGTATCCCATTAGGATGGGAATCAATACACACATAGTTCTTGAAGCGCGGTTTAATGTCGTGATGGAAAAGAGATGCATCTCATTTGGGGATATGTACGGTATGGTAGGTAACCCGACGTGAATGAGGACGTATCCCACACCACACCATGCGATCCCACAAGAGAGTCTGAGTCGACGAAGGCCAAGGGGCCTGAGGCCGAGCCTCGGTCAGGGGGACCTGACCGGCTTGCAGTTTAACATCCTACAGTAAGGACGGGGGCCAAGGGCTCGAAGAGGCCAAGGGGCCTGAGGCTAGGGCTTGGTCAGGAGGACCAAATTGGATTGCAGTTTAACGTCTTACAGTGAGGACGGGGGAGATCTTAGTTTAAGGTCATAGAGCTCAGACCATTTTGCAGTTTATCGTCTTGTAGGACGATATCGCAGTTTCAATGTCATGCAGGATGGTGGTGTAGTTTTGGGTCATGCAGGACCATAATGTGCAGTTTAGGGTTGTGTGGGATCATGACACACATTTTAGGGTCATGCGGGACCGTGACGCGTAGTTTAGGGTCATGCGGGACCATGACGCATAGTTTAGGGTCATGCGGGACTGTGAAGTTTAAGGTCATTCAGGAACAAAGATACTTAGGAAAAGTACTTCTTGAGGAACTTGGCGTTGGTGGGAGGAGTTATGAGCTCACCATTCATGGTTTCCAAGGAGTATTCTCCATTGGGGTAAACCTTATGGATGACGTAAGGTCCTTCCCATTTGGGATCTAGCTTGGGTAGTTTCCTACCTGGGATCATTGGCACTCGAAGGGCCAACACTAGGTCGCCCTGTAGAAAAGAGTGAAGGTGAACCTTCTTGTGGAAAGACCTTGCTATCTTATTCTGATGCCTTTCCAGATTGTGCAGGGCACGAAGCCTATTCTCATCCAGTGCTTCCAATTCATCTAGACGGATTTCAGCCACCTCATCTGGCACCTGCTGGTCATAGACTGCAGTGCGTAATGATGGCAGCTGGATCTCAATGGGTAGGACGAACTCAGCCCCATACACCAGGGAATATGGGGTCACCTGGGTGGAATTAAGAGTCATCATCCAATAAGCCCAGAGGGCATTTGGGAGCTTGTTCGGCCAACTTTTCTTGTTCTGACCAACCATTTTCTGCAAAATGTTAGAGAGTGTTTTGTTGAATGCCTCGATCTGTCCATTTTCTTGTGCATGATAGTGGGAGGTATGGTTCTAACGGATATTGTACTTGGCATATAATTTCTCCATCTTGGCCGCTCGGAAGTTGGTGCCGTTATCAGTGAGGACAGCGTGAGGGACCCCAATCCGGTGGATGATATTGGAGCTCACAAAGTCGATGATGGAACGGGCCTTGACCTCTTTGAGTGGAACTGCCTCTTCCCACTTGGAGAAGAAATCTGTAGTAGTTAGGATGAACCTACACTGGCGAGCTGTTGCCGGTGGATATGGTCCCACTACATCGAGTCCCCACACCGCAAATTCCCAAGAGTACTTGGTGGAGTGGAGAGGCTCTGATGACCGATGTAGGAAGTTGGCATGAACTTGTCACACATGGAATCTCTTGGAAAACTTGATACAATCATGGATCATAGCGGGAAAGAAGTACCCCAACCTCTGGATTTGATGGGATAACTTGGGCCCAGCCTGGTGGGCACCGCGGGAACCAGCGTGAACCTCTTGCATAACCTGAGAAATCTAGAATCCTTGAATGAAACGGAGGAGAATGCCATCGAAGCTCCGCTTTTAGAGGATCTGCTCAATACTGGGACTGCTCTGGAGAGTAAATTGCAGCGCACGGTGTCGGATTCGCTCGTGCTCGGCCCGGTCATCCATGAGGAAACCATTTTGGAGATACTCAAAAAAAGGTTCCCTCCAGTCGGGAGTGGCCTCAACCGCTGTTTCTGACGAACCTGGGACTCCTGACACAGAAGGTCCGGCAGTAAGATGAATTATTCATAGGCCATCGTCTTCCACTGGGGTGACGAGGGAAACAACTCTCTGGTTTTCCACATGTATGATCAAATCATCTTTCTCAGGTTCTGTGAGCAATACAGCTAAGCCATCCAAAGCGTCAGCTCGACCGTTCTATGACCAAGGGACATGGGTGACCTCTGGATGAGAAGAGAACTGGGCCATTAGACGGAGGGTGCACTCCAAAAATGGAACAAGCTCCGGCTTCCTGATGACATAGTCGCCATTTACCTGCTTGATTACCAGCTCAGAATCTCCTTTCACATGTAGATGGGGCACATTGATCTCGAGGGCCAACTTGAGGCCAGTGATGAGATCCTGGTACTCTGCCTCATTTTTGGTGCAGCCTTCTGACAACAAGAATGAGTATGGAAGGACGGATTACACCGGGGTGATAAAGACGATACCCAGACCCACTCTATTGAGCTTGGGATCATTGAACCTCCTACTGATGGGGATCCAGGAGGCACCGTCGAAGTGTATTTTCCAACATGAGAGGGCATGATAGACTGAGAGGATCACCTCATCAGGAAAATCCTGGTCCAGGGATTGATTCGTGGAGGTTGTATGGGCAACTAAAAAGTCTGCCAATGCCTGTCCCTTGATGGCCTTATGAGGCACGAACCTGATGTTAAACTGCTGGAGGATCACCGCCCACCGTGCTAGTCATCCAGTCAACATGGGGTGGTTCAGGATGTACTTCAGTGGGTCTATTCAAGAGACCAAATGTACCTCATGGTGCTGCAGGTAATTCCGCAACTTCTGCATGGAAAAAATGAGCGCAAGGCAGCTCTTTTCGATAGGGGAGTACCTGATCTTCGTATCGAGAAGCATGCGGTTGAGATAGTAGAGACTGTTCTCTGTACCCTCATTGTTCTTCTGGGTGAGAAGTGCACCGAGGGACCATTCCAGGGCAGTCATGTAAAGAACCAACGGCTTTACGGAGACAGGTGGCATCAAAACTAGAGGTTGGAGTAGATACTTCTTGATTTCCTCGAAGGCGGTCCAACACTCTTCATCCCATTCGTAGGCGACGCCTTTCTTCACGAGCCAGGAAAAGATCTTACACTTGCTGGCCAGATTCGTGATGAATCGGCATATATAGGCTAAGTGGCCTTGGAGACCTCGAAGTTCCCGAATATTTCTTGGGGGAGGCATTTGGCTAATGGCCTTTATCTTCTTTGGGTTGATCTCAATGCACCGGTATCTAACAACAAAGCTGAGAAACTTCTTGGAGGTGACCCTGAAGGCACACTTTAACAGGTTCATCTTCAGGTGGCAGGAATGGAGGAAACCAAACACTTTCTCAAGGTCTTTGATATGGTCCTAGCGCTGGCGATATTTGACCACTAGATCATCCACGTAACATTCCACCAGCATCCTGAGAATCGGCCTGAATATGAGATGCATGGCCTGCTGATAAGTGGCACCTGTGTTTTCATGCCAAAGGGCATAACCTGGTAATAAAAGGTACCTTGGGGAGCCATGAAGGCAGTGGTTTCTCATCCTCGGGGGCCATCTGGATCTGGTTGTACCCGGAATACCCATCCATGAAAGAGAGGGCTTGGAACCCGGCCGTGGCATCAATCAATAACTCGGTCACCAGGAGGGGAAATTCATCCTTTGGGCAGTGGCGATTGAGATTGTGGAATTTGATGCAGACTCTGATATGCCCATTCTTCTTGCTGAGTGGCACAATGTTGGCAAGCCACTTGGGGTACTGAACTTCCTTGATGAAGTTGGCTTTGACAATCTTGTCAACTTCGGCCTCAACCATAGCACCGTGAGAAGGGTGCATCTTCCTGGGAGGCTTCTTAAACCCATGATGGTTTGACGGGAGGCCCAGGTGGTGAACTACTACCTGAGGATCTAGTCCTGGCATCTCGCCGTAACTCCAGGCAAACACATCACAGTGTTGTTGGAGAAAGTCTACGTACCGCTGCTTCTCCTCGGGGGACATGGCTGCACTGATTAATGTGGGTCTCGGATCTTCCTCACTACCAAGGTTCACCTGTACTATTTCATCAACCGTGGTAGAGACGCCTTCCTAAAAGGTGGGGGGAGCATCCTCCAGATCTTCCTCTCCACCTGTGGAGGGATTTCCCACAAAGGGAGATGCTTCTGAGCTATCAAACCCTGACAGGCAGCTGGTTCCGGCTTGGGCAGTGGTGGTCATCATATCAGGAGACCCATGCGCCACTAAGACCATAGAAATAAAGTTAGTCGATCCTATGCCATCTGGACTTCGGCCTAAGGGGCCACGTTTGATGACATCAAAGCAGTGGTGATGCGTCAGCCTGAGTTGGTTGATTCCAGCTTGGCGGAAGAGACACATATGACGTACTGTCATTGTCATAAGCCTGAAATTCTGATACCACATAGGGGTAGGAGGTTCCTGGATCACCTGAGCCTGGTTGGTGTAGGAGTACGAGGTGATTTTCCACCGTCGCTTGGACATGGGAACATGCCTTCCTTTCGTACCTGAAACAACAAAACACTGCCCCATGTCGGGGGTCATGGCCTCCAATAAATGGATCGAGAAGATGTAGGCGTCATCCAGGCCTGCCCAGGGATCACTTGTGACCAGGGCGGGTTCATCCTCATTTGCTAGGATTTGCTTATCCTTGCTCTTGTAATAGTCGGAGTCCAGATAGCGGGCTTCAGAAGAGGCGAAAGGAGACGCATCTCGTTAGAGCATGCCTACTCGACCATTGAGGGAGTATTTGAGGCATTGGTGATACGAAGAAGGGACCACTGTGTTCAGATGGAGCCATGACCTTCCCATCAATGCGTTGTAGGCGGTGTCCTTGGAGACAACCATGAACTCGGTGCTTGAAATTAAGCCACCGAACTGGGTCTTCAGGAGGATCTTGCTGACTGGGGATTGTTGGGTCCTGTCGTATCCCTAGATTCTGAGGTCGGATGGAGTTAAATCATCTTCATACAAACCCATATTTCACAGTGTCCGAGTCAGGATTAGGTTGATCCCAGAACCCGTGTCAATGAGGCAGCGGCAGACTTCCACGCCATTGAAGTGACTAGTGACGTACAGTGGGCGAATATGCTCCTGTATGGGAGGGTCCTCATCTTCACCGGAGAATGAGATAACTGCCTGGAATTCGGTGTTCTCAATTTCCTCAGCGTTGAAGGCTTCTGCAGCTGCTAACTCTGTCTCAAACTGAAGGGGGATCCTTAGGTCCTCGGCAAGTGCTTCGCACATTTCAGATGATAGGAGAAGGGCCTAAAGGATAGAAATCCTTGCTAGAATGCCGGCCGGGTGCTTCAGGACATCATACTTTCGTTCCAAATGCGAGCATCTGCTTAGATAAGGTAATTCTGTAGTTGGAGGCATAGCGGGTCCTTCCGGTTGAACCGGTGGCTGACTAATACTGGGTACATCCCACAGCCTACTAGTTGAATCCTGGAGAGTAGCCGCTGGATTAGGACCGAACAATGGAGATTGGCCTGCAGCCAGGCAAGACTGACCGCGATACAGACGAGGCATCTCTGCCTAATCTAGTAGCATAAACGGTGGTGGAGGTATATCTGAGGGCATCAGATGAGGTTGCACATGCTGAGATCTGCACTGAGCATGCTATCTGGTTTCATTAGCGTGCATGGAATGAATGAAAGCACCCATTGATGTGCCTCGACAACCGGTGTGGTTGCAGTTCTGCTGATGTTGACGTCGGCTGGGAACTTTGGGGAGGTTCTCCTGGCGTTCCCCCTCGTCGGGAGCCATATAGGGCTTTACCAGCTCCACGGTGTTAACCGAAGCGTACCCATGGCTGTTGCTCGACGAATCGTCCACCACCGGGTGGATTTTGGGAGAAATCCCCATTTCTGGGGGCATAAAGTCGCCAAGAGTACGGGATGACGATGGCAGTGGTGGAGCGCATTGCTTCTTCTTACGTCGTCGCTGCTTGCCCTTTTGGGAAGAGGTCAGCTGTGATGACGATGCAGAGGTACTGGATAATTCCTCCGAAGGCTCCTGCTGATTCATGCGTGCCCGAATGATACCATGGGCATGGGCGACAGTCTTTCGAGGCATCCAGTCGTCGTATTTCTGGGACTCACGGCTGGGAACCTACTGCCACTCACCTTCGCTGTCGCTACCGATCTCTGACCTTACAAAGACACCCGCTACTTGTGTCGGGGCCGGGCCCAACCTGACTATGTTGTTGTTGACTTGGTCTTGAAGCTAGTCTTTAAACACATATCATTTCTTGAGGGTGTACCCCAGAATCCGATGATAGGGATAGTAGTTGGAGTGATCGGTGAGATTTGCCTCTGCCGGCCTTCTGCACTCAGGTAGGCGCACAATCCCTTGCTCTAGAGCACTTTAGAAGTAGCCAGGGACCTGATTCTCATTGAATGAATAATTATGGTGCCATATTTCTGGATAGGGGCACCTGGGATCCTGGACCTGACGAGGGGCCGGAGGGGGTTGCCGAGGAGGTGGTTCCTGATTGTCTCTCCTAGGTGGTGGTGGCACATTGCGTGGGGGAACCTGTCGATTTAGAGGCGGTCGCTGCTAGGTAGGAGCCTGCGCTTGAGGCGGAGGACCTCTGTGGGGTTGTAGGGACGGTGCCGCTGGCAGTAATTCTAGATGCCTGGGGGCTTCTATTTGGGCCACCGTGGTGGGTTCGGCTCTGGCAGCCCTCCTAGCTGGGATCACAGGGGGCAGCAAACGTGCATGACTAGCCTGTTACAGAGCCTCCTCGAGGCGCTGAGCCTTATCTGAGAAATCCTAGAACCCTCTAGGGTAGTTCTGGGTGATCAGGGAAGGAACCAACTCCGTTTTAACATTCCCTACACACATTGTCAATAATTTCTCCTGAGTCAGTGGCATGTCGAGGGAGTATGTAATCCCTTTCCACCAGGCGATGAAATCTGTGACTCGCTCATCAGGACTTTGTTTGCACTTGAAGAGGTCTGTGATGCTGGTCTTTCGCGTGGTGGAGATGAACTGGTATAAGAACTGCTGGCGGAGATCCTCCCAACTGGTCACCGATCCGATAGGGAGATGGCTGTACCAGAAAAATGTAGGGCCCTCCAATGTCTGCACGAAACATTGGAGCTTGGCGGCTTCTTGCTGGGCCGGAGTCCCCAGCATGGGGCCACACCTAGAAGAAAAATGGGCCAAGTGCTACGGTGGGTCCCCTGTCCCGTTGAAGGGCGATAAAGTGGGGTTCCCAAAACCTGGGGGTGCAGGCATATCATCCACCCACGTGGGATATGGCTTGCCATCCGGTGGGACTTCCACCTGCCACATTTCCAACGCTTCGAGGCGGGCGATGAGTGCCGCTATTAGATCATCCGGGTGGGGGTCCCTGCCTTGACGGGGATCCCTAATCACAAGTGTTTTGACAGGTTCTTCGACATGGTAGATGGCTTCAACAGCTCATGGAGCAACTGGCAGAACGACCTATGGGGCGGCTGGGGGAACCCGGGCTGGATTCCTTAGATTTCCCCATTATTCCGGAGGGCTTGGTGAGACATATCACACCCTCTTTCCATGAGTTCTGGCTTCTTCCCTGTCCGCGGAAGTAGCGTGATCAGGGTTTCCCAGAGGCATCTCGCCGGGGGGAAATTGTTCCTGCCCCTGCTGCCCCAGCTTGGGATTACCATAGTCAGGTCGCCGCTCTGTAGCGCACTCATCCAGGATTTTGTCAACCACCCTCTTCTTCTCAGCAAGCTGTTGGCACAACGCGGCCTTCTCGGGATCTTCATCCCTCTTCTATACAGAGGCGAACGGGTCGGAGTGCTTGATAGTTCCGACATGCTCCTTACCCTTACCGGCATTTCGACTGAGTACCAGTGACTCAGTGGGTACAGGGAGGCCTAGAAGGCTCCTCTGCTAATAGGTAACCCTCCCCGATGGGTCCAGAAGTGGTGGTACACCCTCAGGGGGTAAGTCTCCATCGATAAATTCAAGCTCGTCCTCCTTGTCCACTGCATCATCCATGTGGACCACGACCCCTCTCGGGGGAATTTCCTCAATGTCTCATAACGAATCGGGCTGCTGTCAGATAGGGATGAAGAGGAGAGCGGCATAGTGTCCCCATCCACGGACTTGCACATGGGGGGTAGCTTCCCGGATGACTTTGCAGAGTACTTTGAAACTTTGAACGTATTCCCGTTGAATGGCGCTCTAGCGGCCTGGAGACTCAGGGCGCTGAGCCACAGAAAGTGTGGCCAAATCGATCAGGCGGCATTGCTCACCAATTCCCTCAAAATGCTCTTGGCTCCTGGGGTATACTACCCACTCATAATAAAGGCGGAAGTGTGTCGCCCATAGGGTTCGGCGGAAGCACCCTACTTCCTCTGGGGTAAGGGACTCTGGCGTACAAAAGTTCAGCGCTGCCGTCGGCCAGAAATTCTCCGGGAAGTGATCCACTGTGAGAATGTTCCAAAAGATCCTGGGTTCAGACTCAGGGTCTGGCCCTGTATTTTTCCACTCGTCAACCGGAGGCGACTGAGGAACCGGTAGTGGTACCGAGGCGGACCGCTGGGACAGTAAACTGGGAAATGGTGAATACGGCGAACGAGCTGACTGGCCACCAAATTCCGGGACATCCTCTGAAGAGTGAGGTGACCTGACCACAATATCATGATACTATGGGCTGATAGCCACAACTTCTGGTGTAGGAATTGCAGTCACCGACGATGGGTCATGCCGTTGCTCTACCATCGTTGGTCCCCAAAATAGATCTCCGTGATCTCTGGTAGAGGTAGAGGGCGCTTCTGGTGACGACGGTGGTGATTGCGTGGTCGGTATGGAATCTCCACAATTTCTTACTCCTAGATGTACCTATGGAGAGAGGTGGGAGTCCGGTGGTATTTGAATTCTGGGAGAACGAGGCTGACGCGCCTTGTTCCGGCCCCAGTCCTTGACATGGAGGAGCGGGGAGAAGGTTCCATCGCTTAGTTGCATTCCACTTCAGAATCCAAGAAACAAGATGTTTTGACCTCCACTCGGGCCTTCCCAAGACTCTTCTTGTGGCGGCAGCGACCCGCTCTCCTGCCCCTAGATGGCTCTTGGGGACAAGGTTGATTCTCAACATGTAGTCTCGGAGCGGCGCTGGTGCCATGGCGGAGAGGACTCCCGCTTGAGACAGCTGGGGTGCGAGGGGCACCAGGGAAAATGTATAAGGGTACATGGGGAGGACCTCCATGGAAAGCACCCATGTGGGCGGAACCTCTGTTGGAAACGACAGGAGCATGGGGAGGACCTCCATGCTTGGTGTGGGTGGAGCTAGGCTGACCTTCACCCCTCGGGTTGCTGGGGTGAGGAGGACCTTTTCCATTTTCAGAGAGGATATAGGGAGGATCCCCATGCTGGAGAGGGGCCGGATGGGAAATACCTTCACATCTAAGGTCTAGGAAAGAAGGAGGAACTCTGTTCCCTGTATGGTGGGTGCGGGAGAGGCTTCCGTGCCGAACGTCACTGCCACGGGGCAGGTCTTCATTCGGGCCACAGTAGCTGTTGACGCCGACGCCCCTTGATGAGCGTCCTCAACTCAGGCCCGACACTGACATTGGGTCAGACGAGATGGTGCAGGTGGTGCAGGGGCATAGCCTACCTTCTCCTCTGGTGAAGACTGATGGCTGCGCTGACACGGCTGGATGGGGGCCCTTACCTAAAGACCTTGGGTTGGGACTCTGACCGGGCTGAGCCGGACATCACCCGCCTCATCAGCGTAAGGCGAGGAGTCATCGAGGCGTTTCGAGGATAGGATCCCGAAACGATTGAACGTTGGGGTGGGGAGCAGGGGCTCCCTGCGCAGCCTTTGAGGGCGACATTGACGACGGGGCCTGGATGCCTCTAGGTCTAGGCGGGCCATATCCTGAGTTGGGATGACCCCTTCCTCCTCGTACCTGCGTACAAGGTTGTTGATCACCCTTCATTAGATGATCTCTGACGGGGAGAGGGGACGTGGGCGTCCCGTATTCACTGATGTAGAGGCCATCATGGTGGCAGTGGAGCCACGCGGAGCGGCTGTACTGGTGTTTCCCTCGCCCCTGCGTAGGCGAGCGGACAGTGTTCGTGTTTCCAAAGCAGCAACCTGGTTCCTGGGAGGCAGGGAGATCAACTCATCAGTACAGCGAGGAAAAAGATCGACAACCAGTGCCCCAGCGTCATTCCGTCCTCCGTGGTCGGTAAGAGGGATCCACACCAACATGTTTCAGAACGGAATGCCCCACGTTATACTTCCCCAACTTTTGGTGAGTTTCACGCCAGGACCACCATTTGCTTAGGGGGACCAGGCACCAGATATCTGGATCTAGTGACACGTCAATCTATTGATGTCTCGAAAGTTACTAATCTCCATATTGAGGAGAATAATTTCACGTCGGTTTCACCATTTCTGTTTCCGACGCTTTTTCCGGGGCATGTGGATCCGTCCACCAGGGCGCGACAGGAGTGACTTTCTTTGTGTTGCCTGACATTCCTGCTTTCCAAAGGCGGGCGGCATCTGCTCCTTATTCAGGGACGTCTGCTCCTTGATTGAAACCGGGATGATGGGATGTCGGTTCTTCCTTCCGTGGATTCCTCTTCAGAACTCGTCACCTAGTCTAGGTCTCCCTCATAGATTTAATATGTTGTTCGTGAAACTCTTCCCAGTTCCATGTTTCCATGGACGCTGGTTAATTACACTGCATCTGTCAGGACATTCCAAAGGGTCTGGTCAGGGCAACAACCTTCAGTCGAGGGAGTAGTTACGTCGAGGCATTGGTAACGTGTCTAAACGCTGGGGAATTGGTGTGTCTGTCTTCTGTCCCTTATTATAGGTCTTCTCGAGGGCGTGGAAGCCTGAGGCATCCCACATCGAGCGCGGGGAATCATATGCCATAAGCATGTATATGAGGTTTTCCTCAGCTTCATATGTTTAACATAGGGTATGACACAGGTTTAACGTCCAGCAGGGACAGATCAGCCTGATCAGAACACTACCTGGAGTGGATCAGATTAAGGAATCCCCCTTGAAGGGATGTCGATATTGGGGTCAGCTCGTGGGTGGATTCCCGGATGCTGTGGAGGGGAGTGGAGTGGCGTGATCTCACCGGGATGTGGCGGCCTGGGTGAGAATCAAGATGGATGAATGAAGTGGAGGGGGATGAAATGGAACCATCGCAAGGGTGACAGTGAAGTTGGTCTTGAGCCTTAAGGAGATCTCCTACGTATCCCTGTGGCAGGGAATCAAAGTTCGCATAGTTATGGATGGTGCCGGTGAACTGACGTGAAGGTGGAACTTGGCCCAATGGGTATCATCAGCAGACCGACATGAAGGTGAACCCGGGGGTCCACTGGTGGTGTTCTTGAACCTCGTGGAGGCTTCCTACGTACCATACCTTGACATGGATCAAAGTCCCCGTAGTTCAAATGGAATGTGGAATACAGTTTAACGTCATGCGGGACGGGGGTGAGCCGACGTGAGTGAGGTCGGAATGATCGGGTGATGGGCTTGAACCTTATAGAGGCTTCCTATGTACCATGCCTTGACAAGGATCAAAGACCTCGTAGTTTAGGTGGTGGTTTTCGTCAGCGAACCGATGTGGAGGTGAACTCGTGGGTCCACTGGTGGTGGGCTTGAACCTCGTGAGGCTTGCTATGTACCATGCCTTGACATGGATCAAAGACCACGTAGTTCAGGTTGGACGCTGGAAGGCCGATTTGGAGATGGACTAGGGGTCCAGGTGGTGATGGGTTTGAACCTCGTGAAGGCTTCCTACATACCATGCCTTGACATGGATCAAAGACCTCGTAGTTCATAATGGTGTGTCGGCAAACCGATGCGAGTGAGGACCTTGGTCCAGATGGTGTGGGGCTTACACACTAGGCTACCCAGGTGTTGGTGAACTGATGTGAAGAGGGTCAGAGTGACCAACAGGTGGTGGGCTTGAACCTCTGGGAGGCTTCCTACGTACCATGCCATGACATGGATCAAATACCTCATAGTTCAAAGGGCTTCTTTGATGAACCTATGTGAAGGTGAACCCGGGGGTCCACTAGTGGTGGGATTGAACCTCGTGAGGCTTCCTACGTACCTTGCTTTGACATGGATCAAAGTCCTCGTAGTTCGGGAATAATGGTGGGTGTCGGTGAACCGACGTGAAGAAAGGACCTTGGTCCGATGGGAGATGGGCTTGAACCTCAGGGAGGCTTCCTACGTACCATGCCTTGACATGGATCAAAGTCCTTGTAGTTCGGGTTGGTCACAACGAATTTCCGTCGGAATGGAATGCAGTTTAACGTCATGCTGGATGAGGGTGGAACCTGACATGAAGAAATGACAGTGGGCTTGAACCTCGTGGAGGCTTCCTACGTACCATGCCTTTACATGGATCAAAGACCTCGTAGTTTAAATGGATGTGCAGTTTAACTTCATGCTGGACGAGGGCATATAGTTTAACGTCATGCTAGATGAGGGAATACAGTTTAACGTCATGTTGGACGAGGGCATACAGTTTAACGTCATGATGGACGAGGGTATTTCCATGATCGATGCTTACTCTAAGCCCACGTGAGTCATGCTCGGTGTGAGAAACAAGAGGCAGCAGAGACCTGATGATCACGTCACGAAGGATGCATCTGTGAGAAGAGAAGAGGGGCTTACGAGTTAGGCGACCCATGGTGTTGGGGCTTACTCCAGGATGGAGGCCCAAAGTACAGCAAAGCACAGCGGGAGAGGGATTTGGGACCAAATATGGAAGGTTCCTCGTTCACTATCGCGCCCTCCATTGGCCTTGGCAGTGTGGGAGTACGGAGGTGCATTGGTGCTACCTTCCGCAGAAGAGGCTAGGGGGATTACACCAGGGTGGTTTCCCTTATCCCATGGACATACTCCACTCTGATAAGGAGGATATCATCCCCTATGGAGGGGTGATCCCATATCTGTGAAGACCAGTGGGGGTAAAGAATGTCCGAGCTGGGGGGACCCTGCGTGTGAGACACGGGGTCGGATCACAGTTTAACGTCATGTGTTGAGGACGAGGTGCTCGGCATTTTAACATCCTGCAGCTCGGATGAGGTGGGTTTACTCTGAACCCCTAGGACTTACATGACTATTACCCTCTGCTCCATGGGGGGGGGGGGAAGGTACCGGTAAGGCCGTGGTCAAGGGGGTCGCAGAACGAACCATCGAGGGCTCCACGTTAGCATGGCTATGCGGAGGAGCAATAGTCGTTAGCGTGCCTATGCGAAGAAGCATTAGACGAAGCAATGATATGAGTGGTGTTGTCCACGGGACTTTGAAATCACATCGTGCAAACATGGAGGGTCACACAGGAAGAGGAATTGCCAAGAAAAGGGGTGTGCTTCGCGAAGTGGAGTGCCTTGGACTTGGCATGGGGCAGGGGTGTGAATGGGAGGTGCTTCACGAAGTGGAATAGTGTTCGCGGAGCACTTCCTCGTGAAGAAGAGGTACCTCGTGAAGCAAGGTGCTGTGAAGCAGTGTGCTTCGCGATGTACAGCGACCCTGCCTTGGCATGTGGATCACTAGTACAAGATGAGTGTTTTGCGAAGCATAAATGCTCCGTGGCTACCCGAGTTCCCTTGGGAATCCTCGTCCTTTACGAATTCCCTTAGGCTTCGCGAAGGGCATCCTTCTTGGAAGAGGGGCTCAAAACGAGACAAGGCGAAGGAATCTCATGAAAAAAAATACCTCGCGGAGCTCATGATTCCCAGGGCAAAGGGTGCTTCGCGATTCGGGAGTTGAGAAGCCGAAAGGTCGGATTTTCCTTCCGTTGGACTCAGGGGGAGCCCAGTATTTATAGTCAAGGGGTGCCACGAAGCAGAGCTCACATGACGCGAAGGGGGGTTTGGAGCTTCGCGTTGGGCTCGCGAATGTCAGGGCGTTTGCGGAGTGTTACCACCTCAGGGTCTTCGCGGTGGGCTCACGAACGTCAGGGCGTTCGCGGAGTGGTACAACCTCTGGGGCTTCGCGGAGGGCTCGTGAACGTCAGGTCATTCATGGAGCATTACCTCCTCCTGTGCTTCGTGGCGGTTGTGGTGTTTAGCGGCGCTCCGCGTCGGGGATTCGCGAGGCAGCGTGCATGCTTCTTTTTCTTTGCTTCTTTGCGTTCAATATTTTGGCGCCAACACACCCCATATTATCTTATTCAATATATTGACTTATATAGGTAGGGTAAAAAATCATAAAGGTTCTATTTCTAGATATCTCACTAACCTCAGATAGTGGGGACTCAAATATGATCCATCCAACCATAGTATACCAAAGAAATATGTATGAAACTCCATGTAGTATACTTAGTGGGTCATCCAGGGAACACAAAGAATCCTATTATTTATATTAGGCTACATGATCATATTATGCATTTGTATATAATAATCCTACCAATGATAACCTTAACATTTCATCATAACTTATAATAATCCACGAAAAACATTAATTAGGGATAAAATCAAAGTAGTACTTTAAGAGTTAAATCATTATCTCACTTCACAATATATATATAAATATATATATAAATTTATGTATCCAATGTGAAAGAATGATCAAATCAAGGTTTCCTTTAATATAATTCATTTTAATATTCTAAAACTCTTTAATAATATTTAAAAAACCCAATATCATCACCCGTTTAACATATCATATATGAAAAACTACTAGATCAGCCTTATGTTTGCTACAATTTATGGATTTTATTAGCACATTACATCATATGTAATCTATTTCACATCTCTATATGACCATATGATAAAACACTCCTACTAACTCTTTAGTGAGAAATATCAATAAAGAAATCCAGTTTGAATAAAAGTGATATTTTAGAATCATATTCCTAACTATTCAACTTGTTGAACATATTTAAACATCTTAAATTTAAAATGTCAAATATTACGATGTAAAATTATGTTGTCTTCTTGATATAATGTAACCACTTACATTATTATTTACTAATATATCATAAGTCTTTTAAGATATTAACTAAAATTCACTTTAAAATTAGATCTATGTAATTATTTATTTGTTAACTTGGAACTTATTTAAGTCTAAGCATACTCCCAATAGCCTATTAGACATTACATTATCTTTAGAATATCTTGAAAATATGAATGGAACATTTTGTGTTAGAAAGTGAAATTTATTTCCTTTCAATATGAATATTAAAAAAACAAACTATTTTTTCCATATAATTTATGGTATTCTACGTGTTTGGAACATTTTTAATTAAAAAATAAGGATACATTAAAATGTAACATTGATGAGTGGTGGGAACACATTCCCATATATTTTAATAAATACTTGGATAAATATTTTATTCGGGATAAAAAAAATTTATCCATATTTTATCCTCAAAACATTTTATAGAAATATATGAATCATAAACCATGTTTATAAAATTAATCATCTCATACTTGTTCACAATAACTCTTTGTAGTTTAACAACTTCTCTTATCACATAAGGTAAGTGAGACAAAGATACACATCTTTACTTATTTGAGCTTGATAAAATCCTTTACATACAAATCCTCAATATAGTAACTATTTACTACATCTCGTGAATATAAATTACAATCTGAATTAATTCTTACTTTTATTTTTAACTCATTTATATTTAATTTTTTTTTGTAAAATATACATACAATATGATATACCTTTAAAAATTGAAGAATTAATTTCTTTAACATCCATACCTGACATGGAAATTCCATAGAGTTTCACAAAATCTTTTAGGTATTTTGGATAATCCCATATTATAGAATAATTATTCTTTCTTCCTGACAACAATAGGTTTCAATTACCTTTATTGGATTCTGAAAGAAATAATATTGAACATTTTAAAAAATCTTTTTTCAATTTATTTTTAACTTTTTACCTACTTGTACTATCTATATAGTAATTTAAAACCTAGAAATCATATGTCAAGTTCATATATGTTCCAAAAACTTTGATAATATTGTAAAAATGTTCTTTGAATTCAATAATATTTTTATAACATTTCTATAGATGTAAATAAGATAAATTTCCAAACCAAAACAATCCATTTTTCATCTAATACCTTTGAAACCTTGAATGAATCACTATATGCTTCCATAATAATCTAGATTCACTTGTTGGATAATTTAAACACATGGTTGTTAAGGAATAAATTGTTATGATGTATAAAACTTTCCATAAGAACTTTTTTTAAATCACCAATCTTACTTAAGAACTATTCTTAAGTTGCTAGTCTAAGGACTAGCTTACATTAAGCTTCTCCTTATCAAGGTTTTGATAAATACTAGCTTGATGATGATGATGATGATATTTATTTTCAATAGAAGATTTTATCATATGAGTATCTTTTATTATTAACTATTTAATAAGGGTATCCCACTAAAATGATGAAACCTTTTTAAATTCATCATACCCATTAATGGTCCAAGATCCATATTTTACAAAGAAAATGACCCCGCTTTGTAATGAATCTCACAAATTAGTTATTTAGGGAGGTAATCATCCCAATCATATCATATATGAATCTTGTATAGTAGGCTGGATAACCCTTTTTATAATCCATCATTTGGATAAACCCAACCCTATTCCTCTAGTATATCAACCCTTGGGGTTTCCTAGCTGGTGTAATCCAAATCAAACATAAAAAATGATCTAATAACAAGATAATAAAGGGGAACCCTAATTTGGCATGAAACTACCCAAGTATGTTTTATGACCACTCATTACTTGATTATCATACACAACAAAATCCAGGGGCACCCCTATTTTTCATGAAACTAACTAGTTGGATGATCAATGTAATGAAAAGTGATGATTTGGATGGAATCTCAAACTTAGTATTTTAAGGGGATTTTAATCTCACAATATTATCACATGTTATTCTCTTTATGTATGCATGATTCTTGTAATTTAGTTTTAAATCTTATTCCCTCCCCTAAACCAATATGATCAAAAAATATTGATGTTTAAATCTTTACACAACCCACAAATTTGTGTTACTCTCCCAAAATTATAATTCAACTATATTCACACATATTTGAATGAATCATATACCTAAGGTACATGAGAACTTCATGTAAAGTTTTAGAATTATATGAGATTGAAAAGCTACACATGATTAATCCCAGAGCGATATATATATGTTGACCTCACCTGTTTTGATAATCTCAATCATGTATTCATTTGTGTTGAAAATCTCAATTATGTTTTCATTCTATGTGATATTTTTAAGTATCATTGATCTATACTTTAATTCTTTCAAATCTATGATCAAACCAATAATAATCTTTAAAATAGTCTTTGAAATATGTTAATCCTAATTTATCCATGTTTATACAAGTTATAAATTGATTCTAACACAATCAGATGTGTTCTGCATAAAACAGATAAGTAATCTGTCTATAGCTACTGATAAAGAGCTACCGGTAACCAGTCTACCGATAGACCTAGTCTACCGACAGACAGCTACCGATAGACTTAACACAGAGCTACCGATGTACTTATAAATATAAGCTACTGACTTACAGACAGCTACCGGTACAAACGTAGAGCTACCAGTGTAAGTATAAATAGCTACCGATGGAATAAGAGTCACCGATGGACGAAGCTACCGATACAGACTCACAGCTACCGACGCATGGAGCTACCGATGCATAGGAGCTACCGATGCATGTACCTACCGACGCATGGAGCTACCGATAAACAAAGTCACTGATACAAGCATGTACCAACCGACGTATAGAGCCACCGATAGAGTCAAATCAACTAATGACATCGAACTACCGATGTTCAAGCTACCGATGCTGATTACCTACCGATCACTCAACTCACTGTTTGAATTTCTTTATTTCCTATATTTAATCTATCTAACGGTCATATCATACATTTTAATGATTTGTAAAATATCTGATAAAGGTTGTCGGATGTCAGGAACCCGTACCTCGTACCTGCTGAAAAGAAATCTTTTCTGTCCCCTGATGGGAGATAAATACGAGAAGACTACATACCAGAAAATGGCGAAGGTGTGAAGGAAAAACAAACAACAACAAGAAGCGAACCAGAAAAGTGTGGTGCATCCAATATACCAAAAAATGACACAAGCACGAGAAGAACACAGAGAATCTCATAGACAATCAAGAATACTCGAGAAGTGTTCTGTGCATACAAGAAGAACTTCATCGACTACATTCTCACTACCTGTGAACCTGGAGCATACGACACTCTGTTTCTCAAATAGAAACGAGAAGAGGACTCAAACTCACTTGCGATCGAATCTGAAGAAGTCCAGAGCTATACTGCAATCACCAGAACCATCTCTAAACTCTACATCTCTTGTTCTGTGATTTATTACCATTCTTTTCGAGCAGTGTGTGTTATCTGCTGTATCTAACACATACACTGTCTCCTGTACTCAAACTAAAGGATTTGTAAATCCTTACCAAACTCTTTCATTCTTTGTTTCCCACGAATAACAGTGGTAGAGGTCGTGTGTGACCTGGACAGCTGGTTGCTGTTGTACTGTTTCCCACGAAGAACAGTAGTAGAGGTCTTGGACCTGGACAGTTGTAAACTGTTGAACCCCGATCCAGGGTGTGGATCATTTTTTACATAAACTTTTGAGAGGAATAAGTCTCGGCTTGAGACTGAACCTCTTGGTTACATTGTTGTGCCATCTCTTTCAAAGTTTTATTCCGCTGCTAATCACTTTAAAACCAATACTGTTTTTTTTAAAGTTACTTTGATAATTAAATTAGCAAGTGTTTATGTTAAGTGTGGATTAGTAAGTTAGTTTCAAAAGATAATCACACACTCCTGTGTTGATTAAATGGGAATTAATCAATCCCTTGAGAATCTGACAGAACCTCTACTTTAATATAAATTCACTACAGTTTAATTTATTATTTTATTTGGGGGTCTTTAAGACACTGTTTTTAATTACAGAAATTTTAATTGGTACTCAATTCACCCCCCTCTTGAGTAAACCAATCCGACCAACACTTGGTATCAGAGGTTGAAAATACTTTCTAAAAGTACTCTGCTTTTGAACTGTGATTTTAGTTGTATTTTAAAGTTCTTAAAATTTCTGTTATTTCTAAATTTTTATCTCTTTAAAATTTTCTCATCATGGACAATAGACTTGAGGGTGCTGCTACTAACCGGCCACCTTTCTTCAATGGATCTAATTATGCTCAGTGGAAACTGAAAATGAAAATTCATCTAGAAAGCATAGGTTTTGATATTTGGACTGCTATTGAATCAGAATACAAAATTCCTACTACTGCTAGATCTACTTGGGATGAACCTACAAAGACTGCGTACAATAACAACTGTAAAGATATGAATGCCTTGTACTGTGCTCTAGGAGATGAAGAGTTTAATAGAATTTCTGCTTGTAAAACTGCTTTTGAAATTTGGGATACCTTAGCTGTTTCTCATGAAGGAACAACTAATGTGAAAGAAATGAGATTGAACACTTATACTATCAAGTATGATAATTTTAAAATGAAGCCTGACGAACCCATTTCTGACATGTATCTCAGGTTCAATGAAATTTTCAATACAATGATCTCGCTGGGAAAGGATGTCTCATCGAAGGAACAAATTATGAGAATTTTGAGGTGTCTACCTGATAGATGGAGAGGCACATCTGTCTCAATCAGAGAATCATGTGACATTGCTGCTCTACCTGTCAAGGAACTAATTGGCAAGCTGATGATGTATGAAGAAGAGCTTAAAGTGAACAAAGAGGAAGAAAATGAACCTGCAAGAAAGTCTGTCGCTTTCAAATCCTCAACTTCAAAGAATAAGGACAAAGAAAAGCTTCAAGCTATAGTTGAAAGTTCAAGATGTGAAGACAGTGGAAGTGATTCTGACAGTGATGCTGAGATGGCTCACATTGCTAGAAGATTTAAGAAATTTTATAGGAAAAAGAAGTTCTTCAGAAAAACAAATTATAAGGGTAAGTATGATCACCAAGGCAAATGGAAAAAGGATTGGAAGAAGAATGACAAGTCAGATGATGTTGTCTGCTATGAGTGCAAAAGAAAAGGACACATTAAAGCCGACTGTCCAAAGCTGAAGTATAAAAAGAAATATGAATATAAGGACAATAAGTTTAAGAAAGCCATGAAGGCTACTTGGAGTTCTTCAGAAGACAGCACAAGTGAAGCTGAATCTTCATAATCTGAAAGGAATCGAGCCAACATGTGTTTTATGACAAACACTTCTGAGGTAACTGCTGAAACTCCTGCTTCAAATTCATATTATTCTGGAGATGATTCTGAAGGTGATAACATGTCTAAATCTGAACTGTTTGAATACTGTGATATGCTGGAAGAGACATGTAATGAACTTAAGGATAAATACAAGTCATTAAAGAAACAGCATGCTCTCACCACTACAGTTAAAACCGAACTCACTATTGAAAAAGAGAAAAATGCTCAACTGTTAAAAGAAAATACAGAACTGAAACTGTCAAATGAGCAACTTAGAAAAGACTTAGAGAAGTTCACCAATGGCAAGAATACTCTAACACAGATGCTAGGAAAGCAAGTAGCACCTAAATATACTACTGGTATAGGATACCAACCTGGACAAAGGAAAATTGCTAAAACTAGATTCATTTCTAAATCTGGACAGAATGAAGGTAATTTTGGAACTTCATATGCTTCAACCAGTTATATACATAGCTATGGATATAATAAAGTTTATCTTTCAAAGCATGTCAATTCTACAAATTATATGAGACCCATTAGACAAATATGGGTACCTAAAGTGTTATTGGATAACCTGTCTGGACCCAAGAAAATCTGGGTACCAAAATCATCTCCCATCTAAATCTGTTTTGTAGGGAACTTGCTTAAAGAGCTCCTGTAAAGAGACGTGGTATTTGGACAGTGGATGTTCAAGACATATGTCATGAGACTTCTCTTGTTTCAAGAGTTTAATAAAAGTTTATGGAGGCTTTGTCACCTTTGGTGATAACTCAAAAGGGAAAATCATCGGCCTAGGCCAGATTGGTAACACTGATTCAATTTTGATTTCTAAAGTTTTATTTGTTGATGGCCTTAAATACAATCTATTAAGTATTTCTCAGTTATGTGATGATGGTTTTCATGTTAAATTTGAAAATTATTCTTGAAAAGTTTTTAATTCTAAGAATGTTTTGGTATTTTCTGCCTTAAGAAATGAAATTGTTTATGCTGTTAATCTGAATTCTTTAGCTAAGCAGAATATTACTTGTTTGAATGCTTTTCATAAAGAATCTTGGCTATGGCACAAAAGATTAGGACATTGAAACATTCACTCACTTAGAAAACTTTCTAGGAAAAACCTAGTTAGAGACCTACCTAAGTTAGAATTCCCAAATGATAGAGTGTGTAACCCCTGTCAAAAGGGAAAACAACACAAAGTTTCTTTTAAATCAAAGAAAGAAGTTTCAACTTCTCAACCACTTGAATTGGTTCACATGGATTTGTTTGGACCATCAAGAGTTTCTAGTTTAAATGGGAAGCACTATTTTTATGTTCTTGTAGATGACTTTTCTAGATATACTTGGGTATATTTTCTAGCTCACAAAAGTGAAGCTTGTTATTACTTTGTCAAATACTCCAAGTCTGTAGAGAACCTTAGTGGACTTAAGATTAAAACTTTGAGGAGTGATCATGGTCGTGAGTTTGAAAATCAAGATTTTGAATCTTATTGCTCACACAATGGATATACTCATAACTTCTCTGCCCCTAGAACACCCCAACAGAATGGTGTAGTAGAAAGAAGAAACAGAACCCTGCAAGAAATTGCTAGAACCATGCTCAATGAATATGATCTGCCTATTTATTTTTGGGATGAAGCTGTAAATATATCTTGTTATGTCATTAATAGAGTCTTAATCAGACCTGTTCTTAAGAAAACCCCTTATGAATTGTGGAACAATAGAAAGCCTAAGGTTAATTACTTTAAAGTTTTTGGTTGCAAAGTATTTATTCTGAATACCAAAGATAATCTGGATAAGTTTGCTTCCAAAAGTGATGAAGGAATTTTTCTAGGTTACTCTATTTCAAGTAAAGCCTATAGAGTATTCAATAAGAAAACCAAATGTGTGGAAGAATCTGTTCACATAAAGTTTGATGAAACTGATCCACATGAGCCTAAAACCTCTCTTGAGAATCTTGAAGAAGACTTATCTATTCTGGACCTTAATGATAAATCTAAAGAACCTGTTATAAAAGTATCCAGTTCTGGACTTTCTCCAGAATCTGCTTCTGTTGAACCCGAACCTATAGATGAACCTGAGATTTCTAGTCCAAACTTTACCAGATCAACAAGGATTCTAAAGAATCATCCTTTAGAAGCTGTTGTCTGTAATCTTGATAGAGGAACACAAACTAGAGCTTCTCTAAGAAACCAGGTTGAACATCAAGCCTTTCTTTCACAGCTGGAACCCAAAAATATCAATGATGCTATCAATGATGAATTCTGGGTAATGGCTATGCAAGAAGAATTAAATCAGTTTGAAAGAAACAAAGTCTGGGAATTAGTTGACAGACCTAAGGACACTTTTACAATAGGCACAAAATGGGTTTTTATAAATAAAGTAGATGAATCTGGAAATATAGTTAGAAACAAAGCTAGACTAGTTGCACAAGGATATAGTCAAGAAGAAGGCATAGACTATGAGGAAACTTTTGCACCTGTAGCTAGACTAGAAGCCATTAGGATCTTACTTGCATATGCTGCACATCTGGATTTCAAGTTATATCAAATGGATGTGAAAAGCGCATTTCTAAATGGTTTTATAATTGAAGATGTTTTTGTAGAACAACCACCTGGATTTACTAACCCTCATTTTCCAAATCAAGTTTTTAAACTTTCTAAAGCTTTGTATGGTTTAAAACAAGCTCCAAGAGCTTGGTATGATAGACTTAGCAATTTCCTTATTTCAAAAGGTTTTACTAAAGGGATTGCTGATCCAACTCTTTTCATTAAAAGAATTTCTAAAGATGTTTTAGTTGTACAAATATATGTTGATGATATTATTTTTGGATCTTCTAAACACTCTTTATGTACTGATTTTTCAAAAAGTATGCAAAATGAATTTGAAATGAGCTTAATGGGAGAGCTTAAGTAATTTCTTGGATTTCAAGTATTTCAAAATGAAAATGTTATTATTTTGAATCAAATTAAATATACAAAGGATCTTTTAAAACGTTTTGGTCTGGATAGTATCAAGGGAAGTGAAACTCCTATGAGTACTACCTGTAAATTGGATGCAGATGAAACTGGGAAACCAGTTGATCAAACAAATTACAGAGGTATGATTGGTAGTTTACTTTATCTTACTGCTAGTCGACCTGATATTATGTTTAGTGTGTGTATGTGTGCTAGATTTCAAGCTAACCCAAAAGAATCTCATTTTCTTGCTGTAAAAAGAATTTTTAAATATCTCAAACACACAGTTAACTTAGGTTTGTTTTAACCAAAAGGAAAATCCTTTGAGTTAATGAGTTATTCAGATGCAGACTTTGCTGGTTATAAGTTAGATAGAAAAAGCACATCAGGAACATGTCATTTGCTTGGAAAATCCTTAGTTTCTTGGTGTAGTAAGAAACAGAACTCAGTTTCATTATCTACTGCCGAAGCAGAATATATAGCTGCTGGTAGTTACTGTGCACAAATTCTGTGGATGAAACACACTCTTTTGGACTATGGATACGTTTTTAAACATGTTTCAATCAACTGTGATAACACCAGTGCAATAAACATCTCTAAAAATCCTATATCTCACTCTAGAACCAAACACATAGATGTAAGACACCATTTCCTAAGAGATCACTATCAAAAAGGTGATATTTCTCTTGAATTTATTGGCACTGAACATCAATTGGCTGATATTTTCACTAAACCTTTAAGTTCAGATAGGCTAAGTTACATAAGACATGAACTGGGAATGTTTAATCACAACCGGTATAGCATCCCGCCTTTTTATAATATAAACTTTCTTTACATTACACAAAACTGAGGATCTTTAAGGTCTAGTGTCTTGGAAACCAGGAACATAATACATGAAAACAACACAAAACATTCTTCTTAAACACTTGAAAGGCGTCTCCTTATGTTCATTCTAGGTTCATTACTGCATCTCATAACATGGGGACATACATCAAAAGAAAGGGTGAGCAGAAGGCCCAGTAAGGGAAACAAGAGGAACATTTTACATGTAAACTTGATATACTTCAATAAGGACATGAAAAGAACTTTAAGGCATGAGAAAGAAATCATGAGGCATTTCATAATAAAAACAACATTTTTCATAACCTGAAGATGTGGCTACATCATTTAACATAGACAATCATGAACATATCACCAAGGTCCATCCCCAAGGTGTCATTTGAAAATTACCAAGGTTATTCACCAAGGTATCGTGAAAATTGTAATCTCTAGTGGTTACATCATTACCCAATGCATTGGAGCGCTATCAGGGCGCACCCTTAAATTTGCCTTTATTATCATGTGAGCCACATATATCATCATCAAACATTTCATAAATAACCCATATAGCATAAAGGAAATGGGTTTCATTTCATAATCATAACTTTTTAAAAACAGCTTTAAAGACATGATCTTTATCTCACTTTAAAACCCACAGAAAAGGAAGGTGGGTCTCATGTATGTAAATCCCAGAATTTAAAATAGAACATTTTGGTATATATGTGAATACCCTTGTAGAAATAGAAGCTTTGAGTATTCACTTTATAACATAAAATAATTTTTGAGAAAAGAGAGAGGCATTTTGAGGGGAAAATTCTGCAGCATAACAGCTAAGTTTCGGGGTTTTAGAAAACATTGAAATGAGAGAGGACATGGGTCACCCACTCATAAATGATCCATAAAATAGTAGGGTGAAAGAGTAAGAAGGACATATGGATATGGTAATGAAATTTTAGGGACATACCATTTGAAATGAAAAACATGGAATGAAAAAAGATTAGATTTCTCTTATGAAAATTCGGCAGCCTTACGGCGTCACTTAACTTCAAAAGAAAATGATTTGACAAGATCAAATAGGGTCCCTCATCATATGATCATAAGAGATCAGTATGATATATATAGAGATCATACCCCAACATAATAAAAAGGAACTTGAAAGACTTGACATGAAAATCGAACTTGAAAAATGAGAAGGGTGAAAGAATCCCTTAAAAATTCGGCAGCCTAACGGCGTCACTTAAACTTTCATGAAAAAGAATTGACAAGATCAAATAGGGTCCCTCATCATATGATCATAAGATATCAGTATGATAGATATAGAGATCATACCCCAACATAATAAAAAGGATCTTGAAAGACTTGACATGAAAATCGAACTTGAAAAATGAGAAGGGTGAAAGAATCCCTTAAAAATTCGGCAGCCTAACGGCGTCACTTAAACTTTCATAAAAAAGAATTGACAAGATCAAATAGGGTCCCTCATCATATGATCATAAGAGATCAGTATGATAGATATAGAGATCATACCCCAACATAATAAAAAGTATCTTGAAAGACTTGACATGAAAATCGAACTTGAAAAATGAGAAGGGTGAAAGAATCCCTTAAAAATTCGGCAGCCTAACGGCGCCACTTAAACATTCTTAAAACGAATTGATGAGAGCAAGGGGGGTCTCTCATCATATGAACATGAAATGGGCAGTAGTATGAATATAAAAGAAAATCCTCCAACATAAGAATATGGAGGATAAAAGAAATGACATAAAAGATATTACTTGAAAAGAAAGAGAGAGGTCGGATCCCTTACCTTAAAACGTGACTCTTGAAACTCAAAGTATTGGACCTTCAGGGCTTGGGGGAACCTTGGGAGGACTCTTTGGGAGGTAAGAAGACCAGAACTTCGTTGGGGGAGGGTTGGGAGTGAAAACTAAATGAGGAAAGGGTGGGTATTTATAGGGAAAGTGAGGGGACAAAGCATTAATGGCCAAGGGACACCTCACATGTGCTTTTCTCAAACCCATGTGCTCTCCCTTGGCATTTATCATGGAGTTAGGCCACATGGGCCCCCCAAAACAATAATTCATCACCCTTGGCCGGCCAACCCTCAAAAGATCTCATGACATCATCATGACACCGTGATGATGTCATTAAACATACTGAAACCCTAAAACTGTATTTTTACTATTCACTGAAAATTCAACTTTCTCAGAAAAATCCCAAAATTTCACATTAACCAAATATCAATGCTCTGATTTCAAAAATGAAATCCATTTTATAAAAATAATTTTCTAAATATTTTTAATTTAATTTTTAAATAAAAACACTATTCATCGAAAATTCATTTTTTTCAGAAAAATCCCCAAAAATTACCTTAACATAATATCGATGCTATGAGTTCAAAAATAAAGTCATTTTTATAAAAATAATTTTCTAATTATTTTTAATTAAATTTTTAATTAAAAAACACTATTCATCTAAAAAAACTAATACTTGAATAATAATTTATGAAACCGTTATTTAACCATTTTATTGAATCACATTACTTAATCAAGGTGCCTAGATTATTTTAAAACTTTCTTTAAGTGAGATTACTAATTCATTTGGTCACCTTACTAATCCTAAGCGTAAAATCACTATTCATAATTTACTATTCATCAAAAATTAAGTTGATCTTATTAGACTCCAAATTTTGTACTGAACATAATTGTAGAAGACCATTTTTTGAAAATCATTACACATTTTTAATTATTTAAGGTTTACATAAACATTTTTAAAATATCCTTTTTCTAAAATTCATAAAAAATATGCATACTATATTTATCCGGTCATTTCAAAATTCATAAACTTCATCATAAGAAGAAATCCCAATTTTTATTTAAAACAAGGATTACACAAGGTAGTTACGGTCTCGTCACATAGCCCCTTATAATACCAGCATAGGACCTAAGAGTAAGGTGTGCTAGGGTGATAGAAGCTTGGGGCGGCTCAGTCAACATTGCCCGAGTAGTAATTTCTATCAGTTTGAACTTCTCACGAAGGCGATTCCGTTCCAGCTTCACATGATGAAGTTCGGCTTGGATTTGATCCAGAGCAAAGCCCAATGGTGCTACCTCCTTCCCAAGCTCTGTTAGATGGGCTTCGATCGGTCCAAGACTACTAGGTGAGGCCATCGAATCTTCTTTCTATAATAATTAACCAATATTACTTATATTTAGAGACAATAATCAAAACATTTTGTTCACAGCGGTCATATTGACCGATGGTTATATAATAGTCAAAACCCACTGATCTCATTTTAATTATAATAATTTTTATCAAATAAAACATTTTTGGTTGAGTATAAAAATAAAATAAAATAACACATGAAATTAGTAAACAAGATTTATTCAAAATTTCGGGTCGTTACAATCTTCCCCCCTTAAGAAATTGCGTCCTCGCAATTTTTTAAAATTGGGTTTTGAAACTTCATTGAAAGTCCCACATCGGAAAAAGAGTCAGTAACACTATTACTTTAAAAGAAATAAAAGGGAGTACAAAGGCCACCCGAGTTTACTCATACAAGGATTCCATGTAGGAAACATGGACATGGAGTAGAAAACAAAGGGTCACATCCTAAAGGAGAGTGATAGAAAACATTATTAGGAGGAAGTTAACCACCAGAAAATCCCAAAATTATGATGTGTGCAAGCGGTCTTTGATTACCTAGTAGGAAACGTAAACCAACAACCTTTTTGTTTTACGTTCCTTTTCATAACTTTTAGGAATTCATTTACAACATAGAACAAAAACATAAGGAAATATATCTACCTTCATGTAGAGTTTAATCCTTTAATAAGTTTCTACCCAAAACTAATCTTTCTCTAAACTATGAGCATTCAAAACTACTTGGTCTCATCAAAACAGAAGAATCATCTTCTAGAGAATCACATAATCCACAAAAGATCAACTATCTATTTCTTCTATCTTTAAACATTATCCCAAAAACAGAAAGAGTAAGGTAAAAAAAACTCTTCAAAAAGAAATAATCCCATAGGAATGGAAACTACTTTTAAATATTCAAGTTCCATGGTACTACCCAAAGTTCATCATAGTCCATTCCGTAAATAATGGTCCTTAAGATTCCTCAAAATAAACCAAACTAAGATTGAAACCCAAATACAAGAAAGATTTGATAACATAGTCTTCCAAAATAAACTTCATTGTTCATCTCCATACAACATCAACCACTCCTAACATCTTATAACAAAAGTAGCTAACCTAAACATATTTTATCCAAGATAGGTTAATCATTCCCTTATGTAACCTAAATTACTATAAGTCCACCTTAAATTCATCGATTCTTCAAAATATAAGTCAACCTTACTCCTTAATGAAAATACCGTTGTAATCTATTTACCTCGATCATATAGGGTCCCCAAAATAGTGAACGTATTCCAAAATAAAAATCATATTTTAATCCCCTAATCATCTCTGTCATCTTAATACGGCAATCGTAGCATTTCCTATCACATTGGTTGTTGAGACATGTTCTTCCATTTCCCTCCATTAACTAAGAAAAGAAACTATAATTAGGGGCTTAAATACTTAGCCAATAATCAAGAAAAGAAACTTAAAGCATATAAGGATAACTTGTAGTTGAAAAGTATACCCTAACTTGTGATCCCCTAGGTTCCCATCAAGGTTATCCATGATCATATATTCTTATGTGAACCTTTATTTTATTTTATCTTTGATCCTTTAACAATGGTTCATACTAAGCTTATGAATTTACCAAAGCATATCCCCCGGGAGTGTCGTAACCAAGAGTGCAGCAAGGCCCGTTGTCGTGTACCAGTTCCCGTTCGAGTCTAGCTCAAAGCGGTGTTTTCGGGTTTTACCCCTATGTACATCTGTGCCAGAGCCACCTCTACCTGCTCGTATCCAGACAGGGATGTATTTGCTTGGAAACCCCTTACTCAATACTCACCAAAATACCAGGAAGATTTCCTATATTTAAACTTTTCTATAGGGTTCTTCCTAAAGTTTTTATATCCTAATTTCCACAAATAACTAAACCATCCTTTGATACCAACTATAGCATCCCGCCTTTTTATAACATAAACTTTCTTTACATTACACAAAACTGAGGATCTTTAAGGTCTAGTGTCTTGGAAACCAGGAACATAATACATGAAAACAACATAAAACATTCTTCTTAAACACTTGAAAGGCGTCTCCTTATGTTCATTATAGGTTCATTACTGTATCTCATAACCTGGGGACATACATCAAAAGAAAGGGTGAGCAGAAGGCCCAGTAAGGGAAACAAGAGGAACATTTTACATGTAAACTTGATATACTTCAATAAGGACATGAAAAGAACTTTAAGGCATGAGAAAGAAATCATGAGGAATTTCATAATAAAAACAACATTTTTCATAACCTGAAGATGTGGATACATCATTTAACATAGACAATCATGAACATATCACCAAGGTCCATCCCCAAGGTGTCATTTGAAAATTACCAAGGTTATTCACCAAGGTATCGTGAAAATTGTAATCTCTAGTGGTTACATCATTACCCAATGCATTGGAGCGCTATCAGGGCACACCCTTAAATTTGCCTTTATTATCATGTGAGCCACATATATCATCATCAAACATTTCATAAATAACCCATATAGCATAAAGGAAATGGGTTTCATTTCATAATCATAACTTTTTAAAAACAGCTTTAAAGACATGATCTTTATCTCACTTTAAAACCCACAGAAAAGGAAGGTGGGTCTCATGTATGTAAATCCCAGAATTTAAAATAGAACATTTTGGTATATATGTGAATACCCTTGTAGAAATAGGAGCTTTGAGTATTCACTTTATAACATAAAATAATTTTTGAGAAAAGAGAGAGGCATTTTGAGGGGAAAATTCTGCAGCATAACGGCTAAGTTTCGGGGTTTTAGAAAACATTGAAATGAGAGAGGACATGGGTCACCCACTCATAAATGATCCATAAAACAGTAGGGTGAAAGAGTAAGAAGGACATATGGACATGGTAATGAAATTTTAGGGACATACCATTTGAAATGAAAAACATGGAATGAAAAAAGATTAGATTTCTCTTATGAAAATTCGGCAGCCTTACGGCGTCACTTAACTTCAAAAGAAAATAATTTGAAAAGATCAAATAGGGTCCCTCATCATATGATCATAAGATATCAGTATGATATATATATAGATCATACCCCAACATAATAAAAAGGAACTTGAAAGACTTGACATGAAAATCGAACTTGAAAAATGAGAAGGGTGAAAGAATCCCTTAAAAATTCGGCAGCCTAACGGCGTCACTTAAACTTTCATAAAAAAGAATTGACAAGATCAAATAGGGTCCCTCATCATATGATCATAAGATATCAGTATGATAGATATAGAGATCATACCCCAACATAATAAAAAGGATCTTGAAAGACTTGACATGAAAATCGAACTTGAAAAATGAGAAGGGTGAAAGAATCCCTTAAAAATTCGGCAGCCTAACAACGTCACTTAAAATTTCATAAAAAAAGAATTGACAAGATCAAATAGGGTCCCTCATCATATGATAATAAGAGATCAGTATGATAGATATAGAGATCATACCCCAACATAATAAAAAGGATCTTGAAAGACTTGACATGAAAATCGAACTTGAAAAATGAGAAGGGTGAAAGAATCCCTTAAAAATTCGGCAGCCTAACGGCGCCACTTAAACATTCTTAAAACGAATTGATGAGAGAAAGGGGGGTCTCTCATCATATGAACATGAAATGGGCAGTAGTATGAATATAAAAGAACATCCTCCAACATAAGAATATGGAGGATAAAAGAAATGACATAAAAGATATTACTTGAAAAGAAAGAGAGAGGTCGGATCCCTTACCTTAAAACGTGACTCTTGAAACTCAAAGGATTAGACCTTCAGGGCTTGGGGGCACCTTAGGAGGACTCTTTGGGAGGTAAGAAGACCAGAACTTCGTTGGGGGAGGGTTGGGAGTGAAAACTAAATGAGGAAAGGGTGGGTATTTATAGGGAAAGTGAGGGGACAAAGCATTAATGGCCAAGGGACACCTCACATGTGCTTTTCTCAAACCCATGTGCTCTCCCTTGGCATTTATCATGGAGTTAGGCCACATGGGGCCCCCAAAACAATAATTCATCACCCTTGGCCGGACAACCCTCAAAAGATCTCATGACATCATCATGACACCGTTATGATGTCATTAAACATACTGAAACCCTAAAACTGTATTTTTACTATTCACTGAAAATTCAACTTTCTCAGAAAAATCCCAAAATTTCACATTAACCAAATATCAATGCTCTGATTTCAAAAATGAAATCCATTTTATAAAAATAATTTTCTAAATATTTTTAATTTAATTTTTAAATAAAAACACTATTCATCGAAAATTCATTTTTTTCAGAAAAATCCCCAAAAATTACCTTAACATAATATCGATGCTCTGAGTTCAAAAATAAAGTCATTTTTATAAAAATAATTTTCTAATTATTTTTAATTAAATTTTTAATTAAAAAACACTATTCATCTGAAAAAACTAATACTTGAATAATAATTTATGAAACCGTTATTTAACCATTTTATTGAATCACATTACTTAATCAAGGTGCCTAGATTATTTTAAAACTTTCTTTAAGTGAGATTACTAATCCATTTGGTCACCTTACTAATCCTAAGCGTAAAGTCACTATTCATAATTTACTATTCATCAAAAATTAAGTTGATCTTATTAGACTCCAAATTTTGTACTGAACATAATTGTAGAAGACCATTTTTTGAAAATAATTACACATTTTTAATTATTTAAGGTTTACATAAACATTTTTAAAATATCCTTTTTCTAAAATTCATAAAAAATATGCATACTATATTTATCCGGTCATTTCAAAATTCATAAACTTCATCATAAGAAGAAATCCCAATTTTTATTTAAAACAAGGATTACACAAGGTAGTTACGGTCTCGTCACATAGCCCCTTATAATACCAGCATAGGACCTAAGAGTAAGGTGTGCTAGGGTGATAGAAGCTTAGGGCGGCTCAGTCAACATTGCCCGAGTAGTAATTTCTATCAGTTTGAACTTCTCACAAAGGCGATTCCGTTCCAGCTTCACATGATGAAGTTCGGCTTGGATTTGATCCAGAGCAAAGCCCAATGGTGCTACCTCCTTCCCAAGCTCTGTTAGATGGGCTTCGATCGGTCCAAGACTACTAGGTGAGGCCATCGAATCTTCTTTCTATAATAATTAACCAATATTACTTATATTTAGAGACAATAATCAAAACATTTTGTTCACAGCGGTCATATTGACCGATGGTTATATAATAGTCAAAACCCACTGATCTCATTTTAATTATAATAATTTTTATCAAATAAAACATTTTTGGTTGAGTATAAAAATAAAATAAAATAACACATGAAATTAGTAAACAAGATTTATTCAAAATTTCGGGTCATTACAACCGGTGTGAAAATTCTCACCGATGTGAAATTCTCACCGATGTGAAATTCTCACTGATGTGAAAATTCTCACCGATGTAAGTTTCTCACCGACGTAGAAATTCTCACCGATTTGTTTTTCTCACCGATGATTAACTCACCGATGCAAGGTTTTAAAACTTCTGTCTGCCGCCAAGAATACAAATCATTTTATTTTATTTTATTACTCTATTTTAGTCGTTTATTTGGAATTCCTAAATGATAAAACTCAGTCTAAGCCACTTCTTACCTCACCGAGCTCAAAACCTCTCACCTTCGAACCCTACCTCCCAAATCGGCCAAGAACCCTAAACCCGCGATGGAAAAAACCAAGCTTCCTATCGTCAGAGATGAAAGTGTAGAACCAAATGCTAAAAAGCAAAAGACACAGCATAAAGCCAGTGTTAGTGAAGTAAAAACTAGATCGGGAAGGCGACCAGTGAATCCTCACTTGCAGAATAGAGACATAGTAATCGAGAAGGAACTGTGCGTGGAATGGCTACTGCCTAGAAAATCCTTAGTACTCGAGATTCTGGAAGACCAGAAATGGGTGGATTGTTTCTCGAATAACAATGGCCCATACTACCCGAAGTTGGTAAAGCAATTCTATGAGTTTGTAACTTTCGAGAAGTCTGAGAATGAGAATCGCGTTAGCTCTTTTTTAAATGGAAAAGAGATGTATTTTTCTTCAGTAGAGTGGGCTGAGAGTTTGAAAGTACCACATGAAGGTGTCTCTGGGTATGTATCAAGAGCAATGCCACCTAGTAGTGACATTTTTGATTATGAGACCACCTTACAAGAGCTGACTGGGAATGGAAATCAAAGGCAAGTGGTAGCTGCTGAAATGGATGGAGAGAATCGACTGCTTTTCAAGTTTGTTCAGCATGTGTTGATACCGAGGAGAGGAGATTTTTCAAATCTGAGATATCAAGATATTTATCTTCTTCATTTGCTAAGACATGGTGTAAAAATCAATCTGTGCAGATTGTTGATGCTTCAAATGGAAGACATGATTAGACTAAAGTCAAAAACCAATGCTTTGTTCTTTGCCAAGCTGATTTCAGTGATGATAAAAGTGAAAGAAATAGCTGAGTCTCAGGATGAGACAGTTGTAGTCAAGAAAAATTTCTGTATCACCTCGACTGTTTTCAAGTATATGAAAATTAACTGGAACCCATGGAAGGGAGAATGGGTCAGTGATGATCAGAAGATCTATGATAGGTTTAATCCTGTGGATCATCCCTCAAGACCAAAGGATATGAGAGATCCGAGTCTGAGACCTGATGAAGAGGAACCTGTTTATAATGATGAAACAGAAGAAGAAGAAGAAGAAGAGACTCCTATGGATGTTGGAGGAGATCCAGACTTTCCCCCAAGTCCTGTTGCAGAATTGGTCTATTCTAGGAAAGGAAAGGTAGAGGAAATTGTATCTACTCATGAGGAAGACCAGTCTGTACCTCACCAAGAAGAAGAGGAAAAGGAAAATGTATCTGAATTTTCTGCTTCTGGTAGTTTAAGTATGAGACCTTTGATTGGGAACTCAGCTATGCCTGCTGATGAAGTAGAAAAAGTTACAGAAGAAGCTGTACCTGTTTCAGAAAACCTCCTTACTGCTGCTGAGATGGAAGTTGTTGTGGAAGATTCTGATGAAGAAAGACCAGCAGAAAAGGCTGTTGTGGTACATGAGAATGCATCCATTAAGGGGGAGCATCAGTCTGTGCTTGGAAAAGTTACAGTAGCTGTTGAGCTTGGAGACTGGGTAGAAGAACCAGGGTTTATAGTCTGTGGATTGGAATATCTAGATTCAGATGATGAGGTGTCTGTGGATAGACCGAAGATCAATTATGATCTTGCCTCTGAGATGTTGCCAGATGATGTGGTCAGATTTCATGATCTGAATAGGCTGAAAGAGGACCTCAAATCCAGTTTTTTTGAAGAAGTGAAGTTAATGGAAACCTCTCTTGCATCCTCAATTAATTCAATAATGACTACTTCTATAGTTAATTTGGCCTCAGCAAGGGGATCTGCTGCAGTTATCACAAATGAGTTTGTCTCTAAATCAGATCTTGAATCCATGAAGAATGAGCTGAAAGAATCATTCAGTGCATCAGTCGCTGAAATGAAGGAAAGATTTTATGAAGAAATGAAAATGCTAGAGAGATCCTTCGAGCTATCTTTGGCTTGTAATTTATCTTCCTTTGTGTCTGAGCTTGTGGAAGAAGTGAAAGAGTGCCAGACTCAGTCTTCAAGAATCGAAGCAGATCTGGAAGCTCTCAAGATATCAGTTGTTGCTTTGGATTCCTATATGAGCTCCAAGTCTCAAGCTGACAAGGACCTAGCTTATGTGAAGAGTGTAGTAAGCCAGTTTGTCTCAGTGTTTGAAAGTTTCAAAACCTCAATGAAGGATCATGTTCAATTGCAAGACTCTCAAGTTCAAAGTCTAATCAGTGGTTTATCTAAGAGTTTTAAAGAAACTGTTTCCTTCTCTCTTGGCCCTCTCACATCCAAACTATCAGTTGACCTGAATCAAGTTCGCGCAATGTTAAAGGAGGAGATTGGCTCTATTTCTACCAGTGGCTCTGTGGACTCATCAGAGTTGAGCCGAGTGGTGCTTTCTACAAGAGATTCTGCCAGAGAAATCATGAATATTGTTCAAGACTTTATGAGAGAAGCCTCTGCCTCTCAGGAAGCCATAAAAAGAAAAGTGGACTACTACTTCTCCAAAATTTTCACCAAGCATCAACTCAAACACCACTTCAAGCTAATGTTGGAACACATGAAGCTCCCTCCAGTCACTCAAGATTTCAGAGAACAAGTGAGCAAGCTATGAGAACTGACTCCTGCCTTAGAGAAATTCATGGAAAACAAAGATGATTTCATCTCTGCTATGGAAAGAGGAGGAGGAATTATTATGGATTTTAGAAATCTGCTGCTGCCCTTCTTGCATGTTGATGCCAGACCAGTCATCATCCCTCCTGCTTTGCCTGCTTCTGCCTCAGCTGCTTCCACAGTCCAGCTGACTCCTGTTCAAGCCATTCGAAGCCTCACACCAATGATCACCCAAAAATCTTCAACCTACAGGCCTGACTCTGTGTCAGTGGCCCAGCCTCCTTTGATCTTTTCTGGCATTCCCAAACCTTCACTTGAATCCTCACCACCCGAGCCTCCTTCTGATCCTAAAGGAAAATCTCTCGTTGCAGATGAGGATTGAATCAGTGGCCAGAATTTTTGATAGGAATTACTTTGTATTCTGTTTTTGTACTTTTTGACTACTCTAATACAGAACTCTTTTTACTTCTCATGTGCTATTTGTCTCCTATATATATATATATATGCTTTCCCACTTTTTGATTATCACAAAGGGGGAGAATAATAAAGAGAATAATAGGGAGAACATAATGAGAGCATAAGGGGGAGACCAAGGAGAATTAAAAATATTTTCAATGGAGAAAAATAAGGAATAAGGGGAGACACTTTACCCTTCTTTTCATTTTTCCCTCTGATACTTTATGTCTATTTAGTACCTTATGATTGTTACCTCTGATAACTTATGACTATATCATACTATTTCTATTATCTCTGAGGCTGTTTTCTCTGAGAAAATTGAATTCAATATTATACTCTTTACTATTATATTTTCACTATGTTAAATGCCCATATCATAAATTGTGATTATCAAAAAGGGGGAGATTGTTGACCTCACCTGTTTTGATAATCTCAATCATGTATTCATTTGTGTTGAAAATCTCAATTATGTTTTCATTCTATGTGATATTTTTAAGTATCATTGATCTATACTTTAATTCTTTCAAATCTATGATCAAACCAATAATAATCTTTAAAATAGTCTTTGAAATATGTTAATCCTCATTTATCCATGTTTATACAAGTTATAAATTGATTCTAACACAATTAGATGTGTTCTGCATAAAACAGATAAGTAATCTGTCTATAGCTACTGATAAAGAGCTACTGGTAACCAGTCTACCGATAGACTTAGTCTACCGATAGACAACTACCGATAAACTTAACACAGAGCTACCGATGTACTTATAAATATAAGCTACTGACTTACAGACAGCTACCGGTACAAACGTAGAGCTACCGGTGTAAGTATAAATAGCTACCGATGGAATAAGAGTCACCGATGGATGAAGCTACCGATACAGACTCACAGCTACCGACGCATGGAGCTACCGATGCATAGGAGCTACCGATGCATGTACCTACCGACGCATGGAGCTACCGATAAACAAAGTCACTGATACAAGCATGTACCAACCGACGCATAGAGCCACCGATAGAGTCAAAGCAACTAATGACATCGAACTACCGATGTTCAAGCTACCGATGCTGATTACCTACCGATCACTCAACTCACTGTTTGAATTTCTTTATTTCCTATATTTAATCTATCTAACGGTCATATCATACATTTTAATGATTTGTCAAATATCTGATAAAGGTTGTCGGATGTCAGGAACCCGTACCTCGTACCTGCTGAAAAGAAATCTTTTCTGTCCCCTGATGGGAGATAAATACGAGAAGACTACATACCAGAAAATGGCGAACGTGTGAAGGAAAAACAAACAACAACAAGAAGCGAACCAGAAAAGTGTGGTGCATCCAATATACCAAAAAACGACACAAGCACGAGAAGAACACAGAGAAGCTCATAGACAATCAAGCATACTCGAGAAGTGTTATGTGCATACAAGAAGAACTTCATCGACTACATTCTCACTACCTGTGAACCTGGAGCATACGACACTCTGTTTCTCAAATAGAAACGAGAAGAGGACTCAAACTCACTTGCGATCGAATCTGAAGAAGTCCAGAGCTATACTGCAATCACCAGAACCATCTCTAAACTCTACATCTCTTGTTCTGTGATTTATTACCATTCTTTTCGAGCAGTGTGTGTTATCTGCTGTATCTAACACATACACTGTCTCCTGTACTCAAACTAAAGGATTTGTAAATCCTTAACAAACTCTTTCATTCTTTGTTTCCCACGAATAACAGTGGTAGAGGTCGTGTGTGACCTGGACAGCTGGTTGCTGTTGTACTGTTTCCCACGAAGAACAGTGGTAGAGGTCTTGGACCTGGATAGTTGTAAACTGTTGAACCCCGATCCAGGGTGTGGATCATTTTTTACATAAACTTTTGAGAGGACTAAGTCTCGGCTTGAGACTGAACCTCTTGGTTACATTGTTGTGCCATCTCTTTCAACGTTTTATTCCGCTGCTAATCACTTTAAAACCAATACTGTTTTTTTTAAAGTTACTTTGATAATTAAATTAGCAAGTGTTTATGTTAAGTGTGGATTAGTAAGTTAGTTTCAAAAGATAATCACACACTCCTGTGTTGATTAACTGGGAATTAATCAATCCCTTGAGAATCTGACAGAACCTCTACTTTAATATAAATTCACTACAGTTTAATTTATTATTTTATTTGGGGGTCTTTAAGACACTGTTTTTAATTACAGAAATTTTAATTGGTACTCAATTCACCCCCCTCTTGAGTAAACCACTCCGACCAACAATATAAAACCCCTTTCAATAGCCTAGATAAAGAATAATACACTAGGTAAATAGGTAGTCTAACCCCAAGTCCCTATACCCAGGGATGCTTTACTTAAGAGAGAATCTAATTCGTCGTAACTCTAACACCTAATATTCACAAAAAATATTCAACAAATAAATTCAATCTAATAACTTCAATTACAAACCTGGTCAAGGTAGATGAAAAACATAATTCATTAACATTACCTAACATGTAATGCAAGAATCTATCTAGAATCAGTTTGACATCTTAAACTAAATCATACACAATATTCACATTTCTTAAACAATTTACTAGACACGAATATATAAGAGAACAAATTTTAAATAAATGAACAATCCATACATTTAAACATGTGATAAAAATTTATGAAAAATTCATAAATAAAATATAATTATAAATATTTTATAATTTTAGCTTTAAAATTATGGACATTCTATAATTATGAATATTAAAATTTTATATTAATTCCAATATGAACTCTTTCATATTAATCATTACATGAAATTTATATTTTAAATATATGATATTTTATGGATTATAATCAATTTATAATCGAATTTCTATTATTTAAACATTTTACATAATCTAATTATCACATAATTAAGTATTATTTAAAACTTGATCATATCAATGATCAAAACACATTTTTATGTGGCTTAAATAATATCCAAATAAATCCCTCTTTTATTTTGAACAATTCAAAATAATTAATTAAAAACAATTCATAATTTAAATATTTTTTTTATATTTTGGCCTTATTACATAATTTATAACCATTTATAAATTATTACATATGATTTATAAATAAACACATTTATTTTTAGATCATAAGCTAATCCATCTAATTTGGTTAAAAGTCATTTCAAATATTAAAATTTAATATTTGGGAAAAACAAAAGTTTTATAAACATTTATTTAATTAATTATAAACCATTTATAATTAATTAATTAATTTATAAACCCTTTATAGATTAAATATTCCCAAAATACCTTTTATAATGATTTATAAACATTTTATAAACCATTAAAACCATTTCATTTACCCTTACACAGGAACCCATTCCCCCAAAAAAGGTAAGCTCTTCTGCCCTTACACGGGCTGTCAGGAAGCCCTTTCATAAAACTAAGTCACTACTTACCTTTATATAGCTTTACTATAATGTTCTGCATAAAGGTAATACAATGATTACCATTACATAGCTCATTATGTGTAAGGGCCCACATGATATTACCTTTATGTGAATGCTTTATGTAAGGGTATGTCCTATTTTAAATTTATGATACCTCCTTTTACAATTATGTAAGGGTATTAACTTTACATAGACAGATCATGTAAGATTATCACCTTTACATAACCTTAAGAAAACCTCCTCTACATTTACGTAGCCTCTCACGTAAGGGTGAGTAGTCAATTTATGCAACCCTTTTAAAAACTGCATAACCTTTAAATATAAACTATTTACCTTAATGTGATATTTTAAAACCCTTAACTAAATTTATGCATAAGGGTAATCTATATCATACCCTTACATAACACCTTTACACAAACCATTTATGTAGGGGTTACCTTTCAAACTACCTTTACATCAACCCCTCTTCCATGACCCGACCCACTAGGGCCTACCTGGCCAGTGATAATCCAAGTGTGACTACCCTGTGCCCATCTCCAATAGGATAGGGGCTAGCGATGAATGCTGTGTAGGAATAATACTCACATGGGTGGATTTAAATTTTTATTGTACCTGTATGCATGCACACACACACACACATCTCTAAGCCCATACACTGTTGAAATATATCATACAAATAATATCATATACATTCATACATCTAAATCCCAAAACCAGAGTAAAAAAATAATAGTAAGAAAAAGGTCTAAATACAAGCCCAAAAAAACTCTAAATAAGTTGAAACTGATAATAAGAGGGGACTACAATCAAATTCAACCACCTGAAAAATACCCCAGTCAATCTAACTAAACTATGCTCTACCTGCTCACTATCCTCCAAAGACACCATCAAAGTGGACATTTTCTTCATAAGACATGAAATATACGGGAAGATCCCATGCAGTGGTGAGTATAACAATACCCAATAGGACACCTTGAAATCACTAAGAATAAATAACCAGGAGTAGAAACTCATAACAATAATATAGTAATAACCCCCCCAGAAATACTCATAACAGGAAACCAGTCTCAAGTGGTCTCAACTAGTACCAACCACAGGACACTACTCAAGGATTCAAGGTAATGTTAATTCTATGAGAATCTACTCCACTAGCCATGCTATTACTGATTAAACTCATCCAATAGTTCATGATCATTGGGCCTCACCTAATAAGTAATCATAGGATTTCAGAAGATCTCATTATCTAGGTAGGGGATCACACCCAGGGTCACTGGGGGACTCCAAAAACCCTACTTGATCTTCTAACTAGACAAAATATCAACACCCTATACATGATGGTCATAATGATACCACAAACCGCACCTAGTAATGATAGAGTATCCCACCTTGTTCCTATAGGGGGATGCACCGAACTCTACCCAATACTACACCAGTAGAGGGGATCATAATCCTATGATAAGGATGTAATGCCGCAATGTAACCTTGAGGGAAAGGACTAAGGAATAACACTCAACTAAACCTAGTCTATACTGAAGAGATGAAGGGATATAATCTATCTCTAAGTAATTACACAACATGTACTTAGGGTATAAAATGTGTACCATTAATCCAAACCTACCCATGTTTGTTCCCATGTCCCTGTTTCTGTACTTGTGCACCTCAGGCCATGCTCGTGTACACTTGGGCATGTCTGAGTACATAGATAAACCTATATACTTAGACTATGCCTATTTATCCTCCAAGATACATGACATGTCACCAGACAAAGGTCACACGATGTGTGGTAAGGACCACATAATTCATGATCCTTATCTCTTCCACGGAAACCCTAGCACCACAATTGTGGTCCCACATGGATTGTAATGTTAGATTAAATTCCATGTAATGTGGATTATACATATTCTCCCACACCATATATACCTTCATATATGATGAAAAACTCATTGAGGATTGTGGATCTAGGACAATTTGTGCTCATCATTGCTGGAGATTTGTTTTTGACTATCCAAATTGATCAGAAAACTACTATTATTTTCCCATGCCATCATCACTCATCAAAATAAGAAAAAAAGGAGCTCTTTATCAGTATAATCCACATCAAGTCATACTCTATTGATGTTTAACCTTGATCTCATCCTCAATCTTTAATAACACCTGTAGTATTGATCTGTTGCACCAGGGAATGGTTGCGCAATGACCAAATACCTGATATTCATTGAACTGCGGGATAAAGGAATTTTCCATGAAGAACATGTAAAGAAATAGGGGAATAAAACCATAAACAATAAATATGAGGAATGAACATAATACTTTGTTCATTTCATCCTAGATCCATTTTTTCATAATAGAGGAACAAAGGGGAATAATCAACAATGAACAAAAAATCAAAAATAAAATAAATCAACTGTCGATACACGAATCAATTATTATTTGTGTAACTAATCTACATTTGTCATGAGATAAATAAATGGGTTGAATTCACCTAAATAAAACATCCTACCTTGATTTGTATCAGTTGTTGGAAAAGAACAATCATATGTTGTTGTTGTTAGTGAGATCCATAAGATACCTTGGTGAAGATGATCCTTTTTTATCGATCGAGATCTATTAAGTTTTCCAAAATCTACTCTAATGAATTCTATAGATCTATAGGGTTATGTGTATAAACCTAATATTTACTTATATCCCTATATTTATACGAAACTTAGGTCATGACAATTTAATTAAATAAATTAAATTTATTTATTTATTTGTTTAAAAATTATCCCATGACCGTGCCCAACCTAAGTGTCTAATTCACTCCAAGGTTATGTAGAACCTAGATTAAAAACTTCACTTTGGACTCAATGGAGTACTCATTTTTCTGATTCAAGACTCTTTTCTTGAGTTATTCCACTTTTTTTGGAAAATTGTGTGCCCATTATATTAATATATTTAATATTTTTCAAATATCAATTCTGGGATCACCAGACCTTGAAATATTACACCATCTCAGAACCTAGATCCATAAATATTACAAGATATATTTCAATGAATTACATGAAAAAATAAAGACATTACATTCTCCCCACCTTAGGGATCTTTATTCCAACAAGAAAAAAGGACTATTAAAAAATATGTGAGAACTGATCTCACATATAAGACTCCTACTCCTAGGTGTTTTCTTGATGATTCCTGTACTGACACTGGACATAAACCAAATGAATCAATCATCCATGGGGGATCCTATAATTCCAATCCTAGATCTACATCAAGTAGTTTGCAAAGGTAGATCCATCCTTGATGACCATCTCACCCTAGTCGATAACATGCTACAGGTAGTATGCATACCCCCATAGCCGTGACATATGGAATATCTTGTGTAGTCGATCCAACTTTGGTTGTATATACAAGAGGTGCACCACCTAAATGACTCTATACAGTACCTGGAAAGGGCCAATGAATCTCGTAGATAGCTTGAAGGCCAGGAAAAATCTCTATAATCCACGTTGAGGTGAGAGATTCATGAACACATGGTCTCCCTCCTAGAACTCCAAAGTCCTATGTTGTCAGTCCACATTGGAATTATTAGAGTTATATGTAGTTTTCATACTCTCTTGTATGATCTCTACCTTCTTTGTTATAGCTCACACCAACTATGGGCCTATTAGTGATGACTCACCTAGATCAGTCCAACAAAGTGGTGACCTGGAGGGTCACTCGTACAAGGCCTCAAATGGTTTCATACCGATAGTGGAGTGGTAGCTATTGTTGTTTGAAAACTACACCAAGGTTATGTGATCCTCACAACTATGGAAAAAGTAAAACATGCTGGCTTGCAATATTTCCTCTAATGGTCCGGTTAGTCTAGCCATTAGTCCAGGGGTGAAATTCTATGCTTAAATGAAATTTAGTCCTAAATTCATCTTGTTATCCTCTCCATAATCATGCTTTTAAGTGAGTATCATGGTCTAAAATGGTCGTTAGGGTAACTCTGTAGATATGTACTATCTCTTACATGAAAAGGTGTCCCAATATTTCTACTGAAATATTCTCTCAAATATCTAGGATGCGAGCTAACTTTGTGAGTCATTCTAAACTCACCCAGATGGAATCGTGTCCTATGGAAGTACATGGTAAACCCATCACAACGTCCATGGGTATCCCAGACTAATTCCACTCTGGAATCTCAAGGGGTTGAGTGAAACCCACTATAACCTGGTGCTCATCCTTCACTTGCTGACAAGTGAGGCATCAAGAGACAAACTCTACAACTAAATTCTTCATGTATAGCCACAAAAACTGAAATTAGTTATCCTGGTACATATTTTCCACACATGGATGTACCACTAATGGGAATGTACGAAACCCAATAATCAACTCCTCCCACAACGTCACTAGTACCACCATCCATCCTATAAAAAGGATAATGTACTCCCCACCTTTAGAAAATCCATCAAGAGCACATACATCGGAAATATGAGTAAATAAGGTATCATAGATGGTATCTCCATGTTGAAGTTCCCTAACATGACTGGAGATATGAAGTACCATCCTTGTACACTAGGGAAAAATATAATGAGACTAACTACTCCAACACCTCTACCAACAACTGAGAACAAGATATCTTGCGGAGTGCGTCTACCACCAGGTTCCCCTTCCTAGGAGTATAGAATATCTCAAAGTCATAGTCTAGGAGAAACTCTATCCATATCCTCTATCTCAAGTTAATATACTTATGAGATAAGATATAATTGATACTCTTGTGGTCAGAGTAGATGATAAAATGTGTCAACACATATTTAGGGCAAAGACTACAACTACCAACTCAAGATCATGGGTCGTGTAGTTATGATCATGTAGTCTCAACTGCTGAGACCCATAGGCAATCACAACCAGCCTCTACATTAGCACACAACCAAGCCCGGTCCCTGAGGAATCACATAACACTACGTACAAAACACCATACTCTAGTAATCTCAGGATGGGTGTGCTCATCAACCTCTACCTCAACTCCTGGAAATCCTACTACCAAATTTCTTTCTAAATGAAAGGATACCCATTTTGGTTCAAATTAGTCAAAGGTTTTAGTATCCTAGAGAAATTGGGCACAAATATCATGTAATATCCTACCAACCCAAGGAAGCTTCATACCTATGTCACACTCTTAGGTGGCTCCCAAGTTAACACTACCTCGACCTTAGCTGAGTCAACTGGTACATCGTCATCCAAGATGATGTGTCCCAAAAAGTGGACCTCATGAATCTAGAAATGACACTTCAAGAACTTCCCATAAAGCTGGTTCTCTCAAAGTGTTCCTAGAACCATCATTAAGTTTATTGTGTACTCCTCCTTGGATGTTGAGTACACTAGGATATCATCTATGAAGACTACCATGAACTGGTCTAATAAAGGTTGAAATATCCAGTTCATGAGTCCAATAAACAATGCTGGGGCATTCTTCATGCCAAATGGAATCACTAAGTACTCAAAACAACCATAGTGATATCTGAATGTCATCTACAATATATCCTCATCCCATACTCACCACTGGTGGTAGCTGGATCTGAGGCTAATCTTCAAGAACCATCACTCCCCTATCAACTGATCCAAAAGGTTTTATATCCTCATTAGTTGATATGTATTCTTTATGGTCACCTAGTTCAGGATCTGATAAAGCACAAAAAACCTCAAGCTCCTATCCACCTTCTTGGTGAAAAACACTGGGGATTCCCAGGGGAAACACTAGGTCTCACAAATCCCTTCCTTGTAAATCCTCTAATAACACCCTTATCTCTTGAATCTCTATATAATCCATTCAATATGTTGGTGTAGATATCAGGAATGTACCAGGGTGTAAGTAAATGTAGAATTATAACTCTTGGAAGGGAGGTAATCTAGACACATCCTTAGGAAAGGTACCCTTGTGCTCTTCCACCACCACAAGAAACTGGTATCCCATAGAATCCACTACTCTAAGAGTCATGCTATCTAACTGGTTAGTAATCAATTTCACTCTCCAATGTATGAGCCCATCTTATTTTACCCGGGTTTCCTTCTCACCCATGAAGGAAAGACTTACCTTGTCATCTTGGACACAACACATCCTCCACCTAAAATAGTAAATATGGACATGAACTTTAAATAACCAGTTCATACCTAAGATTGTGTCATAAGGCCCCATCACTACTAAAAAAGAGATCCCATAAAAATATCTTACCTCTAAGAGTCAGGTCACACACTCAGTAGAAGTGTGTGATCACTGATTCCCCTTTAGTCAGAGTCTCCAAATGTACGGGTAGAACCAATGGCCCAAAAAGAATCTCTAAGCCTTGAAATAGTTAAGTGGAGATAAAGGAATTAATGAAACCTATATATATTAATACTATAACTAAATTAGAAAAGGAAAAGATCATATATCATGTTATCCCTGGAGCCCCAGGGTCATAGGCCTCAACTGCCTGTAGTTGTCCATGTCCCTTTCCACCAGCTCTCTGAGCCTGGCGTAGACCACCTGGGGGTGGTGGTGGAAATAAGTCAAATCATTTGCCTCCTTCAGACACTCTACCTATTCCGCTACTACATCCACTTCCACATGGACCTCCCTGCTCCAACCTCTATCTCTGCCCAGGTCATCCCTCAACAATCTCCCTATCAGTTGTACGATGTGTAAGAAAATCTCAAGCAATATTTCGTTGATCATTGTATAAGAAGAATCACCTCTCACTCAACTAAATTGATCCATCTTGAGATCCATGGACCACCAAACCCCTATCCTGGGATCATATCCTGAATTTTATGGCATTTCTGAATCCCTGATACTTCTGTTGGTTACCCATTAATGATTTATTTTCTACTAGGTTACCACTACCAGCACCGACGGTCAGTGTATTCTCTTTTATGAATATATCCATAACTAAAGCCTACTCGAGCACTCCAGTATAAGTGAGAATGTAAATAGATGTCACTAAATCCATAATATCTCAGCGTAAGACATTCTCAGAGGTCCATGCATTGAAGAAATAATTTTGAACTATATCTAGGGAGTATTGTGAGAGATCATTAAACCTCAATAAATACTCCACCATGATCATACTACACTTCAATAGATGAAAAATATCCTAGATTCATATTGATAAAAATGTGGATAGATTGAACTCCTCCATGAAGAGATGCTTGAAGTTTGACCAGGAGAGAACTGTCTTGTTGTGTGATTGAGTCACCAGACTCCACCGTCGCCTATTAGAGACTTAAATAAGACTCACCGAGAGGAATTATATATGATATTAAGGCATCATAATGAGGCATAAAACTCAGGTGACCACCTCTAGTTAGTCCTCATCAATTTGGGGGCCTAGATCTCCCCGAAAATTGGGAGGTTGATGCCTTTGGAACTCATGCATTGCACTTATCCTATGTGAATTCTTAGCTAGTACTGCCAATGCAAACTTCTATTCAACAGGTGGTGGCATGACTAGAAAACCACTCAGAGGTACCACCTTTGGTATAGGTCCTTGTACCAAATCCTCATCACTTAGAAAATTATCCTCATGATCCCACTGTGGAATCCTAGATGGAAAACATCATGTAGGAATCCTTAAATATGATCAAGATGTACCATGATCAATAGAGTATATATAGGGAGATGACTTAAAAAAGATATGGAAACCCAAAGAATTACTATATGATGCATGTACCAATTTTCCCCCCTACAAACAATGTCTATATTTACTGATTCAAAATGTAGGGGATCAGAGTCGTGGGATATGGATACGTCGGCTACCACACAAACATCGAATTCCCTGGACTGAAATCCAAAATATAAATAGTTAACACTATTTCCATAAAACCCAAACCAATCTCATAACTAGAAAAAACTCCAAAATCTAGTCCTAATATAGAACACAACCTCTTTTTATACCACTCTGTCACAACTTGACCCACTGGGGCCAACCTTGACAGTGATAAGCTGAGTGTGACTACCCCAAACCCACCTCCAATAGGTCAGGGGATAGTGACAAGCGTCAAGTTGTCATAACACTCACATGGGAGGATATATCCTTATGGTACCAATATGAACACAAACACACACATCTCCAATCCCATAAAATAATGAAATGTAAAATAAAATTGATACCATATGCATGCATACATCTAAATCTCACAATCAAAGTACAATAAAATAATTTGAAGAAAAAAGGGTCAAATAAAAGCCCACAAAAACTGTAAATAAGTCCAGCATGATAGTAAGAGGGTACTAAAGTCAAATGCAACCACCCAAAAAACACCTTGGTTAGTCTAAAACAACTATTCTCTTATTGCACCCCATCCTCCTAGATTACTGTCAAAAGGGTCATCATATGTATAATACATGACTCATGTGGACATATCCCATGCAAGGGTGAGTATAACAATACCTAGTAGGACACCCTAAAACCACTAAGCATAAATCATAAAGAGTAATCAGATCATAACAACAATACCCGACTGAATGGACAAGAGGCCTTCATTTTTTATTTAGATAACCCACCTTTTAAGGGGTGAGGTGGAACCCTTACAAGGCCCGTAGGCATAGATACAATTACATAAACCATAGGTCTTAGAGTGAATCACCCAGACAAGGCAACTTAGAACTATTCCTCCCCAGCACATGTCATGATATTAGCACTACACATTCACATGTAATCATAACAACAATAAAATAATAAAAAAACTTAGAAATACTCATAATAGAAAAGTAGTTACAAGTGGTCTTAACCAACTACCAACCACATGACACTACTAGATGATTCACAGAAACAATCATTATGGGAGAATTCACTCCATGAGACATGCTACCACTGATGACACTCATCAAAGAGATCATGATCATTGGGCCCCACCTAAGAAGTACACACCATATCTCAGAAGATATCATCATATAGGTAGGGGATCACACCCATGGTCCCTAGAGGAATCCAAAAACCCTACTGGATCTTCTAGATAGATAAGGGATCAATGGATTATTCATGGTGGTCACTCTGATACCACAAACCCCACCTAGGAATGATAAAGGATCCCACCCTAGTTCCATTGGGGGATTTAATGAACTCTATACAATACTATACCCATACAGAGGATCAAAATCCTTTTCCAAGGATGTAATGCCACACTATACCCTCATGGGAAAGTACCAAAGTATCACACTCAACTAAACTATATATATACTAAATAGATGATGGGATCCAAGACATTTATGAGAAATTACATGAAATAAAATTAGGGTATATGGTGTGTACTAAGAAATATGAACATGTATGTGTCTGTTCCTAGGGACCTCTTCTCGTTCCCATGTACATTGGGATATGACCATGTACACTTGGCTGTGTCTGAGTACATGACTCAGACCGTGTACTCTATCCATGTCCAAGTACATGTCTTGGACTGTTTACTTGGACTATGCCCATGTATCCTTCGAGATACACTACATGACACAATTAAAAGGTCACATAACATGTGGTAGGGACCACACAATGTGTGATCCTTATCTCTTTCATGGAAACACTAATTCCACCACTAGGGTTCCAAACAGAATGTAACACCGGATTATGCACCGTGTTACGCAGGTCATCCAGAAACTTGTGGCTCTTTCTCTATATGTACCCATGCTTCCTCCACCATTGGATATAACAAAAATCTCATTGGGGATTGCATATCTAGTTAAAACCAAGTTCTCCATTGTAGAAGATTTGTTTCCAACCATCCAAATTGGTCATAAAACTACCATCATTCGCCCGTGCCGTGATCTCTCATCAAACTAAGAAAAACAAGAACTAATTATTGGTCCAATCCACTATAATTCATAATCCACTAATTTATTACCTTGATTGTACCATCCATTGTGAACCACACCTATGGTATTGAGTCATTGTTCCAAATAATGGTCACATAACAACCAAATACCCGGTATTAATCGAACCATGGGACAAAGGAATTACCTAAGATAAATGTGTGAAGAAACAGAGGGAGAAAACCATAAAAAATAAACACATGGAATGAAAGTTTGAATTTATTCATTTCATCCTCGAACTATTATTGCAAAATAGATGAATGAAGAGGAATAATCAACAAAAAATAAATAAATCAACAATAAAATAAATCAATTGTTAATGCACAAATCAATTCTTATTTATGGAATTGATCTGCATTCAAAATAGGATAAATAAATGGGTTGAATTCATAGAAATTAAATATCCTACCTTAAAATGGATCAATCACTGGTGAAGAACGATCATATTTCACTATCTTTGGTGAGATTTATAAGCAACATTGATAAATATGATCCTCGATTATCAATCGAGATTCGTTGAGATCACCAAGATCTACTCCAATGGATCCTCTGGATCTCCAAGGTTATGTGGTAAACACTAATATTTCCTTTTAGATGAATATTTAAAGGAAACCCAGGTCATGAAAATTTAATTAAATAATTTAATTTAATTAATTTATTTATTTAAAAAATAGTCCATGACTGCGCCCAACCCGAGCATCCAACATGCTCCAAAGTTATGTCTCACCTAGGGTAAAACTCGCCCTTTGGGCTCAACAAAACCCTCATATTTCTAATATGAGACTCCATTCTTGATTTATTCCACATTTTAATGAAAATTTTTCTTATGTGATAATAATAACATTATTATTTTTCAAATATCAATTTTGGGCTCACCAAGCCTCAGAATCTCATTTTCTCTCAGCACCTAACTCTGAAAATATTACTATATGTATTTTAAATATCTATAGGGAGAAAAATGAGACATTAAAACTTCATGTAAAGGTAATACTAGTTTTTCCAAGCTTATATAAGGGTAAGGTAAGGTCACCCTTATGTGGAACTACATATTTAAGGGTAAGGTGAGATGACCCTTATGTAGACCACTCTACATAGGGTAAAATCTTAGTTTCCTTTATGAAGTTTTTTTACACAAGGGTAAGGTGTTTGTTACCTTTACATATCCTAGCTATGTAAATATAAAACCTTATATGAAACCAAACCTACAGAAAATTAAACACTACTATGGTTTTCTAGTTTCTTCCTCATTTCATCGCAAGTTTCATAAAACTAAACATGGATTACTCTAATATAACTTAAGAGTTTTGTTAGAGTCTAATAAAAATTATTAGATCAAGAGGAATTGATTAGAAACCATTTTATTAGGATATTTATGCAAGATAATATAGAGCTATATAAAATACTAAAATGGGGAATTATTTTAAATGTTTGTACCTTACATCAAAGATACACTACAACCTTTTTGATATTTATCTGATGAGTTTGATAAAGTTCCCCAAAGTGGAAAACAAAATCATCCCACCACCATAGATATCCACAAGTTGAATGAATCACATTTCATACATGTAGGATTATCCTTTCTCCCATGATGTGATATAATCTTAACATATAGAGGAATAAGAATAAAAAGAGCAGTGGGTTCATGGAGGTTCAACCAACACAATGGAATTCCCCATACATTGTCTTTGCATGGAAGAAGTTAAATAGTAAATCAAGGATTCTACTTGATTAACCTCCCATTTATTTGTGAAATGAAACACACGAATAAATTCCAAGAATGGTTTATATATAATATACAAGAATGTGAGTCCTACCAAACATTTCATCTCACAAAATTTTATAATAAATGATAGCTAATATGAGATAATGATAACAATTTATCATTTTCCATAATCATAAAATAATGGGAATAAAAAACATAATCCACACCCAATAAAATATTGATTATATATATTATATATACATAAAATTATTTATAGAACATTACCTTCAATATTAATAATATATCCTACTCTATCTGAGTTTTCTCATTTACCTTTTCCTACATTGGAGTTTCCACCACAACCCCTGAGAATTGGGGACATATCAATCACCTTTGATTCACTAGAAAAACTAAATTTTAACCTAAATAACCACTTAAATATCTCTTCATAAGTGTTAAAGATAAGACAATACACCAAAAAAGAAGATCTGATCAAATCCCTCTTCCAAAATATAAATATGTTAGGGAAAAATTCAGATTTAGGCAAGGAAGATACGACATAAATTTAGTGAAATGTCAAGAATACACTAATATTGATGATCTATCTTTCTAGAGGCCACACAATTCCATAGCCTTTGGTATTTTTAAAATATCAAGGAAGAATTATTGAATAAACAGTACCTTAAATCCTTCCTAGGAGAGGTACTTCTATGGATTTGTCTAAATAATGGACTTCCTACACTTCAAAATCAGAACTCCCAATTTAAAGGTTTCAAACCTAATATGTAGAGACTTGGGAAGCTTTAGATGAAGAATAATACTCTTGATCTCTAGAAACCATTCCTCTACACCCTTTGGGTCTGGTTATCTAGGAAAATGAGGAGGGTTAAAACTCTAGAACCCTTAAATGAAATTCATATGTTGAACTGGAATAGAAATATCACCATGCCCCATAACTATGTTAGATAAAAGAAATTCAGACCGAACTTGATAAACCAGAGGGTTTTCATGTGATGAACCTCCCATATACCCCTTTGGAGATTCCATCAAGAATTAGTAGGGAAGTATCCTAAAAAACAAGAAAAAAAATATAAACAAATCTCAAGACTCTATATTTCTTAAAATTAAAGGCCAAAAAGAATAAAATCACAAAATACCAAAAATAAAATAATGAAAGCATTCATACCTCAAACTACAAAACATGAGAAAGTTTCAACCTTCATAAAAAATAACTTTAACAACATTTCAAATGTTCTTTCCCATAAAAATTTCCAATAAAATTCATTTTTTTACCAAACTCCACACAATCAACTTTAGAAAATGTTTCATTCTATCTACTTTTCAAACAATGATGAGCACCTATCATGGGGACTGCAGAAAAATAATTTTTAAATAGGAATAAATATTGTAATAGCAGACTTGGGTTGTCTCTCAGAGAGAAAAATATTATGGGTGCATTTTTATTTTGTTTAATGGGTTTGATTTATGAAAACAATGAATGATATTGATTGGGTTTTTAAATTTCTCTAATAGAAACTAGTGGTCAAATTGGATTGGTTCTTAATTTTATATTTGGGTGAAATGGACTAACCTCAGATCATCCCCTTACCTCACCTATAAAACAATAATTTTATTTTAAGTCTCTCATATTATCTCTCTAATCGAGTGAACCCTCAATTTGATTACTTTATCCTAAAATTCATAGCTCGAGTAGGGGAGTACAATGATCATTATAAACCCAACTCTCACCTGGATTGATTATTTGTTTATCTTTGATCACCATCCTGTTCATCCACTACTCTCTTTAATGTGTAGTGGAGTGAGTCAGAGTGGAAAGTGTGTGAAACCCAGAGATAGAGGGAAGAAAAATTTAAATTGAATAAGTATAAAGAAATCTCTTAAAACATAAATACTTCCTAATAAATCCATAGAGATATTAATAGAGGAAAAAAATAATTGATGATCATAATTCATTTAAAGGGGGTAAGGGGAATATTATCGGCCCTACCACTAATGTGAATTGGTGTTAAAACCAGGACTAGATATTCTTTGGATTCAATGTAAAAAATGGTCCTCCAACCAATGCAGTCTCGAGCTATTCTCCTCAAACCATAATTATTTAGGCCACTTTTTCCTGGCACTGGTTCAGTCATCTCTTCTTCTCTAAACTTCAAGGATCTTTGATTCAAAATTGAACTTCCTCATCCAACTCAGACATCTTAAAATCATGAATCCTTAATGAAATAAAACATCATCATTATATAAAACAATATCCCTTATTATAAGCTCATTAATACTACAATCTATATTGATTATTTAGATTTACATCATCTCAAAACTTCACCCAACTAGAATTTACCATGGGATTTCCAAAGAGAACCTTGCGTGTGTTACTCCATATCCATTAAACTGGTGTATTCATAAAGAACCATGGAACCACTTTCATAATCAATAAATAGATAAAAAACAATGCATATAGAAATTGGAATAATACATTAGTTCTGTATTTAGATCTGATAGGGAAGGAACACCTCAAAATCACTGAACCCATCCTCTAGATTTCAACTTTTTCCATGTCCTGGTCTTCCTTATTCTCAAGATTTAGAATAATTCAGGTTCAAGCATGGATGATAGGTCATATGACTCATTCATGGTGGTGAGATCATAGGTTCTTCTAGTTCAATGATCCTTTCCTTATATTTTAGTTCAAATTGTCGATAATAGGTTAAAGTAATGGCTTCAGTTGGAAGCATCAATCTTAGGTCAACACGACTTAGTCCAATTTTTTTATCTTCGGTCAGAACATGGTTTCTTGGATTGAGATCCACATCCCCAACAAGATCAATTTTTTTATGGTTTGGTGATCCTCACCTTGGTCAACATAATCAACCTGATTCGTTTCTCCCAACTTGGCTTCAACAGATAACACCACTACCTTCAGTTTCATAGCTCGACATCATTGGGGCTTGGTGTTATTCATTCTCAGACTCACGTGATATGTGTAATGAACTAATTTTTTTTAAATGAAATTCCCTTTTTAAATGAGTAAATTTATTATCAAGAAATCAAATTATAGAAAACACATGGACTACTTTGGTTATTTTAGACCATTATAAGTTGTATGCTTTCAGATTTAAAATACTGTTAATCATTATATAAATTGATAGTATATATGTTATACAGTGATATTATTATTAATATATATATATATATATATATAAGGTTATGATAAATCCAATTGTCATAGAAAAAGTAATTGATTGTCTCGACCAGTAGGATCGCACTCTATGATGCTCATTTATTATAGATTCCGAGGGAGATATCATCAATGGTATTTTTCCTTTACCAATCCCAAGCCTAAATTCAACAACTAAAGTACAAATGAAACCATTTATGGGAGAAGTTCAAGATCATCGATATCACGACCCAAACTATGGTCGCCACCCCCCCCCCCCCCAAAAAAATCTCACAATCACACGCCTTATCCTTAGGGAATTCACTAGTGTAATAAAGATCAGTGTATCAATACCCAAATAGTATGAATTTTTATAGTTTTATAATGATTATATTTATCTATTTTTACTTTATAGTAATAAGTTTGATAAAAATTATATTTTGATACATTGAAACAAAAATTTTATTTTTGGAAAATATGTAGTTTCAATCAAGGAACTCTTTTTTTGAAGAATTCAAGAAATTTTAAAATAAATGTTATTTTAATAAAATATTCTTATTAAATAATATTTATTTAAATATAAATTATAATATAATTTTATGAAGTCAAATTTAATTTTTATAAGGGTTGGAAAACTATTATTGTAAAAAAACCTAGTATTTTTTAGTAAATGAGGATTTTTTATTTAAAATTATAAATTATAATATTTAGAGAATTATTTTGTTAAAAAATATTATTTTTGAAATCATTATTTTTAAATTATCTAATGGTGATTTTTTTCATAATTTTTTGATACATTCGAATTTTTGGGTTAAAATTAAATACGGTATAATTATACAGTATGTATTATGACATAATAAAAGCATAAAAAGTGATGTAATAAATACTATAAAGAGTATAAATGATCAAAATTATGTTTTATATTTAAAACAATACGTTTTTTAAGTTATTTTATTATTTTTATAAATCCTTAATGAATCCTTCAAAACCTATATTTTATTTTAAGGTTTTAAAATCAATTATTTATAAACACAACTCACTTCCACATAACCATGGGTATTATTTTAAGGATTTAGGTTCTTAGATTTATGAAATAATGAAATCTAATCCTAATTGGAAGAAAACATGGGAAAAAACCATGGTATGATTTGTGTTTTAGATTAATTTACCATCTAGAGTCCCAAACCTATGCTTATAAATTAATAAAGAATTACCCTCTCTTTTGCTATAAAAACCCACCCAACCTCTCATTCCTATTCACTAAAAACCCTTGGATAACAAATTTACTCTACCCTTACCTATATAGATACCTCCCAATGTTCCCCAATATCTTAATAATCCCTTCCCATGATTTTAGAATCACCCTCTCAAGGTAAGGGATCCTCTCTTTATCCTCTTTATTCAAAAACATTCTTTACATTATGACTTTTGATTTCCTATTTTTCATGTTGGGAGAGGATTTTGTAAATCCCTATTCCCTAATTATGATTCACAAGTTATGATATACCCATTTCACTCTCATTAAACCCTTATATTAATCTTTATGTACCCCTTTTATGCTATCGAAATTATCCTATGATTTTCCCATGCCAAACATTTGTGTAGTGAATACCCATCCCAATTTCCACTCAAGTGTATTCACCTAGATATAACTATACTTCACTAATTTTGGAATAACATGTATACAACCAAAAATAATGAATCATGGGATTAATATTGATGAAATCACCACACTAAATTCATTATTTAGCAGCGGTTTAATATACCACCGCTAAAAAAACAATTTAAATGATTTAGAGGAAGTTTTATAAAAACCACTTCTAAATATTATATATTTAATAAAAAATAACTTCTTCCCCACCAAAACCTTCTCCCCTGATTCCCTACCCCTCCTCCTCCCCCCGATCCCGAGCCCTCACCTACAGTGGTTCCCCCTTACTGGTGCTTTGGTATCATTCGAGCCCTTCGAGCCCAAGCCCTTTGAGCCCTCACTGACACTGCGATCACCATGAAGCACCCCCCTGATCCATCTCCCTCATACTCCCCCTCACCTGATCCATTTCCCTTGACCTCCCCTATCCATCTCCCTCGCTCTTCGGAGCTGTGGTCTCCCTCACCAGAGCTGAGATCACCTCTGAGCCCCTAGATCCCTTGCCCTAGCCTTCTCCTATGAGCCATCCTTGCTTAACCTTTCTCCCCCGACTCCCCCGATGGTAAGACATCTTTTTATCATCTATTATTTCCTTTCCCCATCTAACCAATTTTTGGGTTTTGAATAAGGTTCTGAGAAACTCTAATGATGTGGTTTTTTGTTTTCTTGGTAGAGGAGGTTTCTTATTGGCTCAATTGGACAGTCGCCTGCTATTATACATCACATGGGTCTCAATGTATAAGTTTAATCTTCAGATTTCAGTTTAGATTCATGTATTTTATTGAACAAGTCACGTGGTTCAGGTTTTATTGGCCATTAGAGAATGATAATTTATTAAATTTACATTGTGAGTTAGTCTAGACGCTGTTCTATATCGTTATTTTTAGTTATGATGAATATATTTTAGCTAGTGTGAAGCATGTTACTTTTATTCACTTAGGATGTTAATATTTATTTATTTATTATTTTTGTACTATTTATAGTTAATTAATTATGTAGGTATTTCTTTTTATAACATTAAATATCTATGTTGTTAAGGATAAATAACATCCATCTATCAATGACATGCAGAATCACTATTTTTTATTCTCCATCATGGTACTTTGGAAGTTATGATCGATTTCAATTAATAAATAGTCCTAGAAGGATATCAATATAAGTCATACTGAATTTATCCCAAAATAATTTCATGCCCAAAACATACCATCTCCTATGAAATTATCCTTTATATATATCTTTCCTGTATAATTTCCCTCTAAAATTTTAATTTTATATAGTATTATATAAATTTATTTATCTTAAATAAAAGATCAATTAACTTAACCCTTTTGATAGGATATGAAATTGATAATCATAAACATTATTCTAACCATATTAAATAGTCCTTTAACATATAGTTTTTTAAAATACACATTCTATAATTTTACATGGTCATAATGACTCAACTATAGTACACAAATGAGTTTGATAAATTTCAGACATTATCTATTAAAATAATTAAACTAACAAATTTATAATCCATTGCAACCAAATTAAAAAACTAACACCATATAAATATATTCCAGATAAATATAAATCTAACAAGTAATGTATTTATATATAATAAGAAAATATATTTAATTATCTATATAAAAAAACTCAAAAATTATTTTTAGGGGAGCATATTATAAACACTAATCACCCCTAACATGATGAGATAAAAATTTATATTTTTTATCCAATTGAAACTGGTCTGAAAGTCCCTAAATTCTCTATAAAAATCCAAAAAATTATCTAGACTTGAATAAAAATCATTCCAAAAACAACATGAAAAAACATTACAATATTCTAACTTTGAATATACCAGCCATCCCATATTAGTCTTGAATCCAAACATGATTCTTCTATTTATTCAATAATCATTCAAATATTTCCCTACCATAGAACTCTTCCATGAGGACATAGGAGTCAAGTTAATACTTTAATATCTTTTATTCTTTAATGAATTTACATATTACTTCTCATTACCTTTTTTATAGGTGTTTTCAATAGTTTTTCTTTAGTAATTAATCCTTTAGTATCCTCTCATATCATCAAAGAATTCTATTTCATCATTCCGATAGTGATCAAAATGAAATATAAAAATTAATAAATAATAAATAATATTACATGGTTTTGGTGATGATTGAATATCAATATCATGAGACAAAATATGGGAATATAAAAACAAAATTTAAAAATTGACCATGGAATAGAAATCTTGATATATAAATGTGAATTTAAATGGTATGAAAAAAATTAAAAAAATAAATTCAAATTAATTTTACGATGCTTGATAAAAGATAAAAATTCATTATTAAGAAATTATTTCATTATAATAATAGTTGAAAACAATAATGCATGCTATGTCAGAGGATAAATCCTCATTATTGAGTGTTTTATACTAAATTCCGCATATTATTTTACTATTTCCAGTTTATCATATACTATTTTGTTATAGTAAAGGGAATTTGATTCTAGTTCATTCCATGTTAGGAATTATAATATAATATTTGAACATATGAATTACCATGTAAAACATTAAAAAATTATAGATTTAAATCACTACATTAAAATAATCCTTTATATTAGTAAATAAAAAATTGAGTGACAACCCAAGCTAGGTTTCTTACACGGGAATCATTGGGAAAAAAATACACTACCTTTTTTTCTAACAAAAACAACATTACTATGTTTTCCTTTAGGTAAATTACTAACCCTTATAGTCTTGATGATTAAAAAAAATGATTTTCTATTTTAGGAATAATACTAAAAATATCAATCTATTAAGTTCAAATGAATATAACAATAATTTTTCAATTTGGGGAATTGTTATAATTCTATCATAAATGAATATTACTGATATTATTTTTCTAGAATTGAAACAAATGGTATATTTATAATTCTATTTATGAAAATGAAAATTTTAAATATATATTCCTTCAAAAGTTATTTTATGGTTGAATTTAGATTTCTAAATTGGTTTTCAATTTGTGTTTTGATAAATGATTTTCAAATAAAATTTGAAATATAGTTTTAAAATGGTGTTAATTGGATTGACTTGTGAATATCTTTATGAAATCCTGATTGACACTTTAAGAAAAATATTTTTTATAAATATGTGAGACCATATTGATCCTCATGTGACTATAGTTACACCCAAGGAGGCTTGTGATCACATGAGGGGATAATTTTTATTGATTCATCTTTGTGTTTTTCTTAATGATTGTATGTTTTTTATTTTCTTTTATTTTACATATCACTATCAAAGATTAATTTCATTTTTAAATTTTTTTTTAAATACTTTTATGAATCTTATTATAAATAATTGGGTTTTGTTTTCTTCACTTACATTTATCTATTTTCCTACTTATTAATAATTATGTGTTTTAATTTATTTTAATAAAGCATAGGAACATTGTGATATATATGGTTAAAAGATGGATCACATTACTGAGGAACACACCTCATTATGTTAAGGTTTTGGAGGAGTTTTTAGATTTTTCAATTTCCAATAGATCTGTTGATAGGAAAATAAGATGTATATATCCTAAATGTAAATTTAGAAGATGGTTGAAGAGTGATGAAGTTTATGAACACTTTATATTGAATTAATTCCCTACCAAATATTTTTTTTGGATTTGAAATGGAGAATTGAATGTTAGAAAAAGTTTTAGCACTAATGTCAAACAACAGAATGATCTACCAACTTCATCGACAATAAAAAATGAAATGAAAAACCTTATAAATGATTCTTTAGACATTTCAAGACAACAACATCAATATCAAAACATATTAGAACAACCAGTTGAGGGTTATAAAAATAGTAACTTTAAAAGCGATGTTTTTGGGACTATATGACAACCAAATCCAGATTGTAACTTATAATTGGATGCTTCTCTTGATTATATGGAGATTAATGTAAGAGATAACTTCACTTATCAGGAAAATGTGTTTCATGATTTATTTGATGATGGAAATCAAGGGCTATATGGTGGATGTTTGGAATATTAAAAAATTTATTTTCTTCTGAAGTTGTATCATTTCAAATTCCTATGTGGAATTACAAATAAGGAAATTTCCATGATATTGGAATTGTTTCATGATTTGTTTACTAAAGATAATATACCTGAGTATTTTTGTGATATGAAAAAATTTGTTAAGAATCTTGGTCTGAATTATACAAAAATCCATGCTTCTCCCAATGATTGTATGCTTTTTGGGGGAGAGGATTCAAGCAGACAAGATTGAAAATAATTTTGTCTTCTAGATGGAATTTAATGGGTGATGTTAGAAGTCTAAATCAACATACTAATATGAAGAATAAGAAAAATAACACACCTGAAAAGGTTTTGTGTTACTTCCATTTAAATCCTTGATTTTAAAGATTATTCATGTCATCGAAAACTGCTGAGCACATGAAGTGAAATTCTATAGATAATAAAAATGAGGGGTTAATGTGACATCCAATAGATTAAAAATCATTGAATAAATTTTATTAATTAAATATATATTTCTAATATGATATTATTAATGTGATATTGGGATTTTCTACTAATGGATTCAGCCCATTTGGGACTTTGAGCACTAGTTATAGTATTTGGATGGTTGTTTTGTTCCCTTATAATCTACCTCTATGGATGTGTATCCAACAAATATATTTTATCATTTTGAGTATTATTCCAGGAAAAAATTTCTAGAAATGATATTTATGTATAATTTCTTCCTCTAATTGAATAATTATAAGATTTATGGAGCAACAATGTTGAGACATATGACGAATCTTCCAAAAAAATGTTCAAAATGCACATTACTCTAATATGGTCCATTAGTGACTTCCCGAGACTTGGGAACTTATCTGGTTGGAAAACTCACACAGTTTTGGATTGTCCTATTTTTAACATTTATTTTGATCCCAAATTATTACATTGTAATAAAAAAGGTTCTACTTATGTCATCGAATATTTCTTAATAAATCTCATAGATTCCGATTGAATAAGTTAAAATCCAATGGTTATATTGATCATAGGCCACCTAAAAAGTTTTTGAAAGGTTATAAAATATTGGAAAAAATTGGAAATGTTGAAATATAATTTGGTAAGGTTCATAATTTGAATGATACTAGGAAATGAGTTTGAATTGAATCATTTAGTGAAATCAGAATTCAATAATGGAAGAAAAAAATTATATTCTTAAAACTTCCATATTGGGAATTTAATTTGTTGTAGAATAGTATTGATGTTATGAATATTGAGATGAAATTTTATGACAATTTGATCTTCACATTTCTTAGTGATAATGTAAAATTGAAGGACCATCTCAATGATCAGAAGGAATTACAAACAATGAACGTAAATCATGATCTTTGGATCGATGAGAATGGAAACTATGCCCCAATAACTTTTTCAATGAAAACTAGGGATAAAGATACATTCCTTAAAATTTTAAAACATGTGAAGGTATCTGATGGGTATTGAAGTAACATATGAAGGTGTGTTGAATTAAATCATCATAGTTTACATGGATTTAAAATTCATGATTCACATATTTTTCTACAATAGTTACTACCATTAGCATTGCATACATTATTTCCTAAAAAGGTTACTTGTTAGGTCCCCTAGGCTAGATACCCTAAGGGGGGGGGGGTGGGGGTGAATCAGGGTATGAAAAATTAAAAAAATACCCCCTTTTGATCTTGTTTTATTGTAAGAAAAAACTATCTTCTCTATCTACTTACCATTGCATAGTATGAATTAATCTTAAAGAATGCACAGGACACAAAAATTTTACTTGGTTCACCCTCACTGGGCTACGTTCAAGGAGCATACACCGATGATGTGCCGATGCAACAAATCCACTATTAGTGCACTACTGTTTAAAAGTTCAAAGCAGACTCACTATCCCTCCTGGTTTACAACCATTAACAATTTGAGAACTCACTGATCTCTCAACTGAATTGAGATCACTGCTTCTTCAGAAGATCCACTCATAGTATATAGACCTGTAGGTCTCTTAATTATGATTAATGAATACATCCTCAGTTATAGATAGATGATCTATTAAAGTACAAATTTCATCCATGGATGAATAATCCTTTTACACTATTTACTGGACAACAAGTTTTGGAAATAACTTCACAAATCACCCTACTTCGCGAAGCTCCCAATTTCGCAAAGCTCAAAAAAACCTTCGTGAAGTATCTGCCTCTTCGCAAAGCACACATCTTCGCAAATATCACTACTTCGTAGAGCACACTACTTTGAAAAGATAAAGACTTCAAAAATCTTAGTACTGCTCAAATATTAGGCCATCACAGAGCTCAAGACGTTACAATGCGACTACCTTCTCAAAGCTCACTAAACCAACACGAAACACACCTCTTTCACAGATCTAGATTACCCACTGTGAAGTTCCTTTATTTCGAGAAGCACACTACCTCCACGAACATCCTTTGTGATTTGAGAGCTTTGAATTTTTCTTTGGAAAACTCTCTTCTTCTCTCTAGGGGGTCAAGGCCTATTTATATGAGATTCCATTGACTCGAGAACCTTCCGCGTGAAGTCAACTCCACATCAGCTCAAATCATGAAGCTATGAAATTTACACTGAAATTATCTTTATATTGTGAGGAATCACAAAAATTATCGGATCACAAAGATCATCTTAATCAAATAGAATTACACCAATTCATTAACGCCACCACCGTAAATTTTCTCCCTAATTCTCTTTACCTCTGACATTCGTGAAGCTCTTCATAATCATGAAGAACACCATAAAATTTCTTCATTTCTTTTCAAAATCCACTTCATAAATCCCATCTCCACCAAACTAAATCCTTTTCCATATTTTTATAATATTTTCAAGGAAATCCATATTTCACGATGTTCACCAAACTCCAAATTTTGGAACCCAAAAATTTGGAAAACACTGGAAAATAAAACCCCCTTGTATCTGTTCTTTTTGTATCACCTCCAGATCATATATTCCTTTTTCATGGTTCTTTTTAAACATTAAATGTCAACAACATCTATGGAGATCGATGATTCACCATGGAAACCTGCACTGTCAACAAACACAACCAACCCAAAAATGCTGAAATGTTACCTTGAGGGATTTTTCCCAACAATCTCCCCCTTTGGGTTTGTTGACAACTCTTCTCAAAAAGATTCTCTACACTTTGACACCTCATTGAATCTCCTTCCATAAGCTACTACCATTCGCCTCTTGCGATTCATATAGAGACCAATGATTCATTGACCAAATAATCTAATCCCACATGAGCAATGCTTGGCGTGAGAAACAAGAGTAAATGAAAATTTCAACAATGAATCACTTAATTTCTGATCCCAATTATTGATACCAAATAGATACCAATTTCTGACTGCTGTAATCCTTCTGAAACCATTCCAACATCATTATTCTAATTTTATCATGACCTTCATTTGTCGTGATATCTATTATTTGATTGATAACTTCTAGCATCGTCAGATTTAAAACTCTACCCCATCTCATTGCTCTCCCCTATCTCCCTGCTCCACCAGTTAGCTTCTCCCTATGTCTTCGACTAAGACATTTTCTACCTTCCTTAGCCACAGTTTCTCCCCATTTAGGAGTCACTCTTTCTCCCCCTTTGTCAATGAACCCATAGGTCACTCCTTTGTGGTCTACAACATGGGAAATAACAAAGATTTTCACCCTAGGTAAAAACATACCATACCTCGGGGGGGGGGGGGGTCCCACATCCACACTTTTTCAAGTGCGGGGAGTCAACTGAACTCCCAAAGATAGTCGATGCCTATCAAAAGATTCCTTGGGTAAGGCCTTTGTCAGAATGTATTCAACCTATAGTTCTATAGGCATATACTCTAACTTCAAGATTCACTTCTCAACCTTCTCCTTGATAAAATGAAAATTTATCTCAATGTGATTTTTCCTTGAGCGATGGAAGAGATTTTTGATGAGATTTATAGCACTTAAGTTATTACACTGGATTTAGATCAGAGACTTCAATTCAACTCCCATATCATCAAGATGCTGCTTCATCCATAATAATTGTGTGCATGCTTGAGTGGTGGAAATATAATCTGCTTCTACGGTGCTCAATGAAATGAAATCTTTCTTCTTTATTATACAAGAAATAAATAAACCACTAATATAGAAATCACCACCCGACATTGATTTCCTGTCATCTGCTGAATCGACCCAATATGCATATGTATATCCCAACTGCTTTTGATGAGATTTATCATTATACAGCAAACTGAAATCCACAGTTCCTTTGATATACTGAATTATTCGTTTTACTGCAAGCATGTGGCTTTCCTTGGGATTTCTTTGATATCACACTGCTTGGCATGTAGCGAAAACAATATCAGGTCTTGTTTCTTTTGGGTACAGTAAACTTCCAATAACCTGCCTATATTTTGTTACATTAATTTCCTTTCCACCACCATCTTTTGATAATTTCATCCAGGTAGCAATCAGAGTCTTCATCTCCTTGTAATTTTACATTAAAAACCTTCTCAAGACCTCCTTGGAATATTTGGATTGAGAAATTAAAGTTCCATTCCTTCCTTGTGTCACCTGTAAACCAAAGAAAAATTCCATCTCTCTAATCATTGACATTCAAAACTCACTTTTCATGAATTCAGAAAACTTTCTGAACTGAGCTTCATATGATCTGCGAAATATTATGTTATCAACATAAACCAGAACCATCATTATTTGATTACTATAATTGTTGAAATAGAGATGGTAATCAACTCCACCACGCTGAAATCCAAGCTTCTTAAAATACTAATCAATCCTTGAGTACCATTCTCTTGGTGCTTGATTCATCCCATATAGTGATTTCTTCAACCAAAAAACATTTTTCTCATCCTCATGAATGAGAAAAACATATGGATGATCAATATAAACTTCCTCCTCTAGAACCTCGTTCAAAAATGAATATTTGATATCCATCTGGAACACTTTGAACTTCTGTTTCACTACAATGGCTAGGAATAATCTGATTGTCTTTAGCCTTTAAACCAGTGAAAATGTCTCATCAATATATATTATCTATATATGGGAATGTCCTTTTCACACTAGTGATGCTTTGTTTCAAATCACTGTGCCATCTTCATTCATCTTATTGCGATAAACCCATTTTGTCCTGATGACATTCTTATATGCTGTCCTGGAAACAATCTCCTATATATGGTTCTTCTCAATCTGATATAGATCTTAATTAATAGCCTAAAAATAGTTTTCATCTTCAACTATATTAATAAAACATTTAGGATCTACCTGAGATTGTAAAGATGTTTTCTACAGAGATTTCATTCTTCTTGTCTGAACTGGATCTGAATGATCACCAATGATATTCTGCCTATCAATTTCATCTTGACTCCTTGGATTATGTGCATATAGAAATTTTACTTCCTCATGATCATCATAAATATCTTCTTCTGAATCAACATTGTCCACCTCTGATCCCCCTACGTTGCTTCCCTCCTCATCACTTTCATCAAGAAGTTGTTCACCGTGCTGTTGAACATTCACATCATTTTCAACAACAGTGATGTCATTGCTCTCAACTACTTTTCCCAGCCTTTTATTAAAGAATTTATATGCTTTTCTTTTTCCTGTGTAGCCAAGGAATATTCCCTCATATCCATAGGACTCAAATTTATTTTATTTTTTTTGAGTATAAAACAATTAGTTATAAATATTCGAAAGTACTTCACCATTGGCTTCTTCATGTACCATATCTCATACGAAGTATTTCTTTCCTTCGAACACAACAGAGACCTATTAGAAATGTAGACTGATGCCAATATAGCTTCCTTCCAAAATTTTGCTGGTAGGTTTTTTTTCTATAAGCATCATTCTATCCATGTTCTAGATGATCTGATTACTCCTTTCAACCACTCTATTCTATTGGGGGGTTCTTACTGAAGTCACTTGATGCCTTATCCCGTGTTTCTCGAGATAGTATTCCACATGACTATTTGTGAATTCTGTACCATTTTTAGTATAAAACTTCAGAATTTTTTGTCCAAGATCCTTTCACACTCCCTCTGGTACTGTTTTAAGCAGCTGAACACATCAGACTTATGGGGAATAACAAATACCCATTCCATTATTCTATAGTAATCAATTAAAAGAATGTATTAAATCTTTCCTTCAATTTCTCTTGGTGTGATAGGCCCACAAACATCCGCATGCACCAATTAGAGAACTCTTGTTGACTTATTTTCCTTTTCCTTATACGTATTTCTTATGATATTATCTTGTTGGCATGGATCACACATGTGTGTACGATAATGTGATAGATTATGGAGGTCTCTTGTTACATCACACTTTACCAGATCTTCTAGGGATGGTTGGTATAGATGACCAAGTCGTTTATGCCACAACTTGTTTTCTTCCTCTCTAGACAGAAAGCAAATATATTCTTATCCACTTACTAGGTAGAGATTTACCTTTGTTCATTTTCCCTATAGAACCACTACCCCATATCTTCCTTTGACAATACACATCTTCTTAGTAAACCTTATAGAATGTCTTGAGTCACATATTTGACTGATGCTAAGAAAATTGTGACTGGGGCCTTCTACTACTAAGACACCAACATGTCTCATCTCTTTACCCCCAAACCTAGCCTTTCCTGATCCAATAATATTCTGGCCTTTATCATTTCCAAACTTGAAAAATACTTCTTTGTCATATTTTATGCCTGTAACAAGATCCTTATAACTTGTCACGTGATATGTGCAACTGCTGTCAAGGATCCACACACCAGAACAATCTGATGCTTTAAGGAAAATTTTTCCACCACTTCCTTCTCATCCTTTTTCTTCTTGGTCCATATTTTTTCCTTCACACTCGACACAGATTGAGACTTCTATATTTATCAGATTATGATGGACCAACTTCATCTTTCAAAGATGCAAATCTATTTTTTATTTTCAACTCACCCATTGGTTCATTGATCTGCTACTTGCGAAAATTTTGATTCTGCTTTGGTAAATTTATTTATATGGTCGATGTACAATATCTAGCCATGTTCCCAAATCCTCCGCACTAAAAACAGTGTCATTCAAAATATGTTCTAGAGAACCGTTCTCTGTTTGGAGGCCACCTCTGTTCTTGTGCCCTTCAATATCTATTGGATATGGAACACACATAATGTGAATGTACCATATTTTCATAATAATAACACCTGACATAAGGTGCATTCCTTTGCGTCACTTCTGCACTGCTAGTTTCTCCTTGGGATCTTTGAATATTCTAATTCTACTTTGTGCCAAAAACAACCTTCAATCTTAGAATGGGTTCTTGCGGTCTGACATCAATTTTCACAGCTTTTTGTTTTTGATCAACCCCCCCATAGGCCTTATATCTAAACATAATTGATGCTTTGTTTCTACTGAACCACTATTATCCACTTTTAGCTTCTAGGTTTTCTGAGTGATATACTTTCTGGATGTCCCAACAGGAGTCAATAATTTTTTTAATCCTTAACCTTTTTCCACAAACTGACAACTTCTCCTTCAACACTGCTAGAAAATTGTGTTTTCCCAACACTTTTATACCAATGGTTTGAATAAACTATTGGTATACTTAATTTTTCCCAATGGTTTCTTCAAACCATTGTGATAATGGGTTGAGAATTAGATTTTCCCAACGGTTTACTTAAACCATTGGGAAAAGCAAGGAAAATCTATATATATATACCAATGTTTTTTAAAAACCATTGGTAAATACAATCTTTCCCAATGGTTTTAAAAAACCATTGGGAAAGTTTCCCCACAAATAGCAGCACTTCAAGAATCCCTCCGCCCGATTTCATCCATAAACCTAATCGCTTCCGACGATCACTCTTCACCCCAAGGTATCTCTTGAAGCTCTCTCTGGAATCCAGTAATTCTTTACTTCTACACTTCTAATCTGTAAGTGGAATGTCATGCATCTATTTTTGTTTATTATCTATTTTTATTTCTCCTAAATGAGATCCGCTTGGTCTGCTTCTTTCTGTATTTCTATTTCTCATATCACGTTCCCTTTCCACAAGACCCTTCTGCAAGAGCTGATCATGAGAGTGAGGTTTTATATTATTTAATGTGATGGGGGCCTTGGGTATAATATCCTTCTAGTTGAATCCTTTCCATTTATACAGTAAGGAATTCTAGTGTTCCATGTGGATAGTGAAAACCCATTTAAGGTGTTGAATAATTGTGGTTCTATTTTTTGTAGGTTATGTCATCTCAATTATGAAGAGTATTGGTTGTATAATGAATCTAGTTTTATGGGGGATTTCATGTATAATGTATTAGAAATATGATTCATCGATTTCATGTATAATGTGATAACCTGTTTCTTTGATTTTTATTATTTATCTTGTTGTCTCTATTGATAAATTTAAGATGGTGTCTTAGTGTGGTTTTGTTTTGGTAGAATTTTTGTAGTGAAACCTCTTCATAAGAAGATATATGGTGACATCCTTAGTTTTTTTATTCATGTAGTTCATGAAATGTGTTTGAAAGGGATAATGGTCTGAGTGACTCTTTGGGGATATATTATTGAGTGAGTTGGGTAAGTTGGAAATTGTTATGTGAGTTCCTTGTAGCCTATGGGGTATGGTTACAACCTTGATGGGTGTTATGTTGGGATGTGGATAAGGTTGGCTGATGAGGTTGGCTGATGAGATTGGCCATATATCGATTATGTCCTATGGGATTGTGTATAACATTAAGATATTTCTAAGTTATAGGGTATTCCTTGGGTGTTATGGTATATGTTCGGATGGGATAATAAAATTGATGATGATTTGATTATACAAATTTCACTTAGGAGGGGGGTGTGGGCTGTCCCAGGAGGGAGGGGAGTTGTCCACTCCCACCCCCCTGGACACCACCCCACCCCCTAGACACCCCCACCCCCTGGACACCCCACCCCCTTGGACAACCCCCCTGGACACCACCCCACCCCCGGACAGCCCCCCACCCCCTAGATAGCCCCCCTAGAAACCAACCCACCCCACCCCATAGACAACCTCCACCCCTTGAAAAACCCCTTGGGCACCACCCCACCCCCTGGACAGCCCTCCCACCCCCCTGGACAACCCCCATGGACACCCCCACCCCGGAAACCCCCCCGGATAGCCCCACCCCCTTGGACAACCCCCCTTTGACACCACCCCACCCCTAGACACCCCCACCCCTTTGTACATCCCCCCTGGACACCACCCCACCCCCTAAACAGCCCTCCCACCCCCTTGGACAGCCCCCCTGGACACCACCCCACACTCTTGGACAACCCCCACCCCCTAGAGCTTGTTATAAGGATATACTTCCATTCTCAACTTTTCTCCATTTATTTCACTATCTAGAAATATCACTGTCATTATTCCCTATTTCTAGAGATTTTGTAAAATTTTATGATTCACACTATTTGATATCAAATCAATGACTAATACTTGATTGGTAGATGTCTGTGAGTATATAGAAACCACCTTCAAACCACCAAGAAACCTCTTCAAAATACTTCCAAAATGGGTGGGATAACACCTTCAACCCTTGAGAAACAAAAAAAAACGAGTGAGGCTCGAGTGGGAGGAATATTAGAGAGGAATGAGGAAAGTCTGTGTGAGATCAGGTTTTAAAACCCTATTTTAATTGGACGCACGGTTAGCCAGCATGATTTGGAAAACAGTGCGCTAACCATGAGCACACTACTGTCTCAGGAGAAAAGGTCCACATGGTTTCCACACACGATTTAACAAACCATGTGCAGGCAGTGCGAAGCCTACTGCCTCCCGATGAACGGTTTCCTAGAGAACCCGCACGGTTTCCCCTAACCGTGCTCAAACTGTGCTCCCTTAGAAAAGCCTAAAAATTTATTCAAAAACATTCCAAACTCTCCCAATCTCTTCTCAACTCATACCATGAACTTTAAAAACATAAATAAACATAAAATAATGCTAAATACCTCAAACCAAGGGTGCTACATGGCTGGTATCACTCAAAGTGTCTCTCTTTTGTTTAAAATGGACACTATTTTAAGTAAAAAAACAGACATTCGGAAAACTGACCAAACATATTATGATTGTGTTGATACTTTAGTATAAGGTTCCATGGTTAATTTTTGATGTGTAAGAGTCAATCCTGTCTCAATCCGAGGGACAGTGTGTCCGGTACCACTCAAAGTGTATCACTTTTATTTGAAATGGACAACATTTTAAGTGAAAACAACAACTGACATACAGAAAACTGACCAAATGCATTCAAATTATGTTGATAAATTATGACAATGATCCATTGGTCATTTGTGACGTGTAAAAGTCAACGCTGTCTCAATCTGAGGCATGGGGTGGATGGTACCATTCAAACTGTCTCACTTTTATTTGAAATGGATAGGATTATAAGTGAAAAGAACAACTTGCATACAGAAAACTGACCAAACGCTTTCTGATTGTATTTATACTTTAGTAAAAGGATCCATGGGTCATTTTTGATGTATAAGAGTCAACCTCGCCTTAATCCGAGGCATAGTGTGGCCGATATCACTCAAAGTGTCTCTCTTTTGTTTAAAATGGACACTGTTTTAAGTAAAAACAACAGACATTCAGAAAAATGACCAAACATATTCTGATTGGGTTGATACTTTAGAAAAAGGATCAATGAGTCATTTGTGATGTGTACGAGTCAAACCCGTCTCAATTCGAGGGACAGTGTGTCCAGTACAACTCAAAGTGTCTCACTTTTATTTGAAATGGACAACATTATAAGTGAAAACAACAACTCGCATATGGAAAACTGACCAAACGCATTCAGATTCTGTTGATACTTTAGAAGAATGATCCATGGGTCATTTGTGACGTTAAAGAGTCAACCCCACCTCAATATGAGGCATGTTGTGGCCGATACCACTCAAACTGTCTCACTTTTATTTAAAATGAACAAGATTTTAAGTGAAAACAACAACTTGCATACGAAAAACTGACCAAACGTATTTGGATTTTGTTGATACATTAGAACAAGGATCCATGGTCCAGCCTCACACAATCCACTTTTCATGTGAGGAACTCCTACCCCTATTCTAAAACACATGACATTTAATACACCAATCCCATCCTTAAATAGTGGGTTCTAGGACCTAACCAAAGTCCCTTTGGGAACCCAATACCAAAGAAATAATTGAATATTCATACCCACTACCCAAAATGGGGATTCATATCATATAACACCCAGTAGAACAAATTATAATTTTCCACATACATGCTTATTCCAATTGAAAAGTCTATTGAAAAAATGTAGGCTATTCTGGTAACCCATCTCATATGTCGAGATTGTCTAATGTTTCACACTAACACATCAAGAACCATTTATACATGGATGCATAGTCATTAGAGGAATATAAACATCCCATTTGATTCCTATAACTCATCTTAGGTCTAAGAAAATGACCACTACCATTGTCTATCTTATGGGTATCATGATCCATGTCCACTCTACCCAAGTTTTTCTATTGGTTTTAAGATTGTCAACCTAAGACCATGAGTAAACATCCCATGTGATTTCTATAGCATGTAGGTATTTTCTCTTGTGTGTATTGGTGTTGTGGTTTAAGTGAGGAGTGAATTCTAAATTTTGAATACTATTATGGGTGTTATTTCTTTTCAATTCTAAATTTATGAATTCTGGATGTATTGGATTCTTGCTATATTGGTAATGAATTCTAAATTTTGAATACTATTATGTGTCTTGGATTCTGGATGTATTGGATTTTAATTTTGTATTGGTGTTATGGGTGTTATTTCATTTCAATTCTTCATGTATTGGATTACGGATGTATTGGATTCTGGATTTTTCTCTTGTGTTGTGGTTTGAGTGAGGAATGAATTTTAAATTTCTAAATTTCTGAATTCTGGATGAATTTTAAACATCCCATGTAGGATTTTGGATTCTAGCTATGTATGTGTTCTTGTAGGTCATGGAGAGTTGTAGGTTGGAGGGGGCTGCTGGCTGCTGTGGAGCTGCAGCATATGTATACCAATGGTTTTGAAAACCGTTGGTATAGCCTTTTGATGTATATTATACCATCGGTTTTTTTATAACCATTGGTATAAAATTTTACCAACGGTTTTAAAAACTATTGGTATATGCTTTGGATGTATATTGTAATATATATACCAACAGTTCTAAACCATTGGTATAAGTGTAACATATACCAACGGTTTGTGAAACCGTTGGTATATCTCTTAATTTAACACATATACCAATGGTTTACACAGAACTGTTGGTATAAGACTTTACCCATGGCTTACTTGGCCATGGTTTAGGAAACCATTGGTATATAATATACCAAAAGTTTCTAGGCCTTTACCCATGGTTCTGAACCATCGGTAAAGGTTATAATTCCAGTAGTGCAAGTTATTCAATACACTTGATTTGATATTTCCTTGTGTTATTCAAGACATCGATCTCCCTTTTTTGTTCTTCAACTTTGAGTTTATATTCATCAACCTTTTCTAAGATCTCTGGCCTAGAAGACTTATGGTTTTGAATTTCTTTTATCAGCTTAGACTTCTCTTCTTCCAGCTGTTTCATGTAGAATTTGGCATCATGTACCACCTTGTTGTCTTTTTTTCCTCCAAAGAGATATCTCTTCAAGAACTTCTTCTAATTCAACTTCTATGTCGACTCTTCCTTCAATTTCTTCTTCTTCTTCATCTGTGTCAGTTTCTTCCTTTTTTTGAGAACTACTGACAACTTCCACCATAGAATTCTCTCCCCAATCTATGCAGTTATCTATATCTTAAACCTCTTCAACATCAAACTCATCTAAACTACCAAATTCTTGTAAGAGAAGATTCTTTTTCTTAAAGAAATCTATCTTGAATTGTTTCTTGCCTTTCACATAGGCTGAAGTCTTCTTCTTGGGAATTTCAATATCATACTCCTCATCTTCTTGAAACTTTTTGGGGAACCTTGCGGCAAGGTGACCAAATTTTCCACATCTAAAGAAAGCAAGTGAAAGTTTCCCTTTTAACTTTCATTTTCCTCTTTGAAGATTCAAGTAAAGGAATGAATTCACATCATCTATCTCTTCTTCTCCCTGAGAATATTCAATGGTGTGCTTCTTCATGGCCTTGAATTCCACCTCTTTAGATTTCCCTTTTTCCACAACATCGTTATCATCATTTGTCATTTCATATGCAACAAGAGTGCTGTGTAGGTTATCCAATGTCAGCTCTTTCAAGTATTTATCTTCCAAAACTGAAACTTTTGGATTGAACCGAGGTGGAAGTTCCATCAAGATGTGCTTCACAATCTTTATGTCTTTAATAACTTCTCCAAGACCTTGCATGTCTTCCACTACAACATTTACCCTATCAAAGAATGCATCAACATACACATTCAGGTTTATTCTCAGATCTTCATACTTGTTCGAAAACACTTGTATCTTTACCTCTCTAACCTTTGAATCTCCTTCTTATATCTTCAATAGATTTTCCCACATAGCATGTGATGTTTTGAAAGACATTACCTTTGTATAGATAAAATTGGATAGGGTTCCACCTAAAGCATTTATTCTCTTAGAATCAACATCTAATTATCTTTTCTAGACTTCTAATAATGCACCACTTTTAATATCAATAGTTATGACATGCATTACTGCTGTTAACAAATCTATTCTCAAAATCGAAAGTAGTACTGTATCCGATTCTTCCATTGCTGAAAATTGTTCTTTTCGAAGATCGTAATCCATTCGTGATTGGTGACCCCCATTAGATAGAGAAACACAGATATAAAACTTTTACTCTGATACCAATTGTTAGGTCTACTAGGCTAGATACCCTGAGAGGGGGGGTGAATCAGGGTATGAAAAATTAAAACAACTTCCCCTTTTGATCTTGTTTTGTTGTAAGACAAAACTCTCTTCTCTCTCTCTTTACCATTGCAGAGTATGAATGAATCTTAAAGCATGCACAAGATACAAAAAATTTCACTTAGTTCACCCTCATTGGTCTACGTCCAAGGAGCATAAACCGACGATGTGTCGATATACCAAATCCACTATTAGCACACTGCTGTTTACAAGTTCAAAGCGGACACACTGTTACTCCTGGTTTACAAACATTCACAATTTGAGAACTCACTACTCTCTCAACTAAAGTGAGCTCACTGCTTCTTCAAAAGATCCAGTGACAATTTATAGACCTGTAGGTCTATTCATTATCACTAATGAATACATAATCAGTTATAGATAGATGCTCTATTGAAGTCCAAATCTCATCCACTAATGAACACTCCTTTCACACTATTCACTGGGCAATAAAATTTGGAAATACCTTTGCAAAGCACCCTACTTCGTGAATCTTCCAATTTCGCGAAGCTAAAACAAACCTTCACGAAGTCCCTGCCTCTTCGCAAAGCACACACCTTCGCAGAGCTCACTGCTTCACAGAGAACACTCCTTCTCAGTGATCAAGCCTTCAAAAAGTTGAGGCCTTTGCAAATATTAGTCCGTCGCAGAGCTCAAGACGTCGCAAAGTGACTTCCTTCTTGAAGATCACTGATACAACGTGAAACTCACCTCTTTCACGGAGCTAGATTAGCTGCTGTGAAGATCCTATCATTCACATAGAATTCTACCTCCACAAAACTACTTTTCGATTCGAGATCTACAAATTTTTCTTTAGAAGACTCTTTTCTTCTCTGAAGGGGGTCGAGGCCTATTTATAGGCGATTCCACTGACTTGAGAACTTTCCATGTGAAGTCAGCACCACATCAGCTCAAATTGCGAAGCTCTGAAATTTCTGCTGAAATTATCTCAATATCGCGAAGCACCATGAAAATTTTCAGATTACAGAGCTCGTCGTAATTGCAAATCATTCCATCAATTCCTTCGTGCCACCACCATAAATATTCTCTGCAATGCTCTTCACATCTACCGTTCATGAAGCTCATCGTAATTGCGAAGAAAACTATCAACTTTCTTCATGTCTTCATGAAATCCACTTCATGAATCCCATATTCTAGAAACTCATGCCTTTTCCATATTTTTATGAGATCTTCAAGGAAATCCACATTTTGCGATGCTCACAAAACTCCAAATTTTGGACCCCAAAAATTTGGAAAACAAAAGAAAATATCACCACCTTGTATCTATTCTTTTTGTACTACATCCAGATCATCCATTCCTTTTTCATGGTTCTTTTTCAACATTAAATGTCAACAACATCTCTGGAGCTCGACGATTCACCATGGAAACCTTAATTGTTAAGAAACACAACCAACCCAAAAATGCTACAATGTTACCTTAAGGGATTTTTTCCTAAAATTACTTCTATTGTACTCCAATTTTACACATTCTTCAGAAAACTATGTGAGAAAACTCTACAACCATCTGATCTTGAAAACCTTTAGGAGATATTTTTATTGAAACTTTGTTCAATGGATACAATATTTCCTCCATCATTTTTTACTATCATGATGCATTTAACTATGCATTTTGTTGATGAAACTATATTAGGAGGCCTCATACATTATCGATGGATATATCAAATTGGGAGGTAATTTATTTATATATCTTTAATCTTATGAAAATAATTATTGGAACTTTATTAAATACATAATTATGTTTTATTTATTTTATTTCATAGATATACTTGTCATTTTAAATCATTCATGAAAAATAAATCCAACCTAAAGGATTTATTTCTGAAGGCTATTTGGTATAGGAGTATGTTAACTTTTTTTATAAATACTTAGATGATGTTAAGAAAAGATTAAATCAAGTTGGATGTGTTGACAACACATCAAATCAATATCAACTACATGGGATGTCAAAAGTCTTTCCTGCTAATGGACAATCAGTTGGGAGGAGCACAAATGTTACACTGAGAAAAATTGAATTATTATAGGAATATAGATATGTGATGCTGAATAGTGAAATCGAAGATAAATTTATAAAAGAGATCAGGATACAAAAGAAGATAAAAATGAGAAGCTGACCATAAAATGAGAAAGATGTAAAAAAGATGTTAATATAGAGCTTAGAGAATGGTTTTCACGTCGTGTAAGTTCATAAATATTGTAATCAATATGGATATTTGGATGAAATATATATTTTGTAAATCTTATAATTTATATTACTTTTTTAGATCATGATTACTAATAATTGGGCTGAGTTGTCAGAATATTTGAAGTTTCTAGCTCGAGGTCAACAAAAACAGGCTAGAAAGTTCGACAATTACAATGTGAATAACTTTAAATTTCATACAGCTGATCAAGAAGAGGGTTTGAAAACATATAATAGGGGTATATTTATATTTTCCATATTGGGATACTATTTAAAGTTGACTAATATTATTGAATTAAACTACCATGGGAATTTTTTAGTTGTTTTATTTAAATTCAAGCGGGTCGATATTATAAGGGGTATTAAAAGAGATTCTTTGCAATTTACTTAAGTGAACATCTCTCGCTTGATGGATATCAGTGACCATGAATTATATGATCCGTATATCTTATCATCAGAATAAAAAATGGTATATTATGTGGAAGATATCATGGATGAATGGTAGAGTGTAGTTATTCTTGTAAAAGAAAGAGACTTGTATGATATGGGTGATGAAGTGGAATATTTGACCTCTATCATTGAATCTCATCAATAGCAAGAAAAAAACTTATTTTTCCATCATGATATAGAAAATGTTAGTCTTTAAAGGGTGTATGAAGTATATGATGTAATGATGGAGCATGATAATGTCATGATTGAAGGATAAAACTAATGTATGTACAGTCATCCATTAATTTATCAACCACTTATGTTATATGTGTAGCTATTCATTATCATAATTATGTTTATTTTTTTTAGTACTCTGCATCTAATATAATTTCTAATTTTTTTCTCCATGATATTTTTGAAATATATGTTCTGAAGTTAATTTTATTTTATTAAATGGTAGGAATTCCAAGGAGGAAGCATTTTACTGATCCTAATCAACTCTTAGTATTTGAGATAATGCCTCCCCATCCAGTAGGTTCAGTAGCGAGGGAGTAGGACGTCACTCCTGTTTCTTTGCGAGGATATTGGAGGGTGACAATTATATGTTCACATTTTAATGTGAATAAATTTATTGCACATTTTTTATACTACTAACTTTTTTTTTCATAAAATATGCAAACAATATTACTATGAAGAGAAATATGAATAGTTCATATATCTATAATCTGAATAGATTGAAGATAGTTGTTCCATTTGATTGTTATGGGGTCCCTATGGATGATTCTGTTGGATTATTTGGCTTGATTTTAATCCAACTAGCATTGGATTTGGTTATCCTTCCGATTACCTATGCTGATTAGAGGCATGTGTCTCAATCTTAGAAAAATAAAGTCTTTGATTCATTGATAAATGTAATTTTAATACATAATGGTGTAATTTAATGACATTATTTTATTAAATTATAATATTTAAAAATGAATATCTTTTTATAGATGTTATTACAAATTAATATAGATGAGAGGGAGTTTCTTGCAATGCAAAGCATAATTCAAGAATATGGGGCTCATATAAAGATGCAAGATGCAATGGTCATCGCTCTGCAGAAAGAGTTGGTTGAATTATATCACAATTCAACCAGATCTATCCTTGGTGATATTGCATCAATGTATAGTAGTGAGAAGGTAAATCACTCAACTTAAAAACCATTTTATACACAAACATTTATTGGTTTTAAGTTTAAATTTAAATATACAACACTATTTAATTTACAACATAATTTTCATATAGGTACTGGTAGTAGGAAGTGGATCCAGAGATAAAGACAACATCAAGTAGAGTTCATTGGGATGGTACATGGAGTAGTGAATGTGTAACACCAATCAATATGACTCTTGACTATTTTATATACATTTTCAGTCATGGGAGTGATTTATGAATGAATTTTTCACCAAATTGTTCAAAATGATTTTGATACTTAATTTTATCAATGTGGTATATGAGAAACTCATCAAGTTGGTGTATTTAATTCAAATCCGAGAGGGGGGAGGATATATGTAGAAAATATTAGGATTATTTATATATTGATGTGGTATAGTTTCCCAGTGTACTTATTTCAAAAATTTATTATAGGGATATTATTTTTTCCCATAGTGTAAATCATGGTTTGAGTTGTGTTACTGATATGGGTGTGGAATCTGACCATTGTGTTTATTTGTGTTCCATGATGGGTGAAATGGTTGAGGATTTTATTTTGGACATCTTTTTCTATTTGTCTATTCCAGGGATGCAGAATGTGTAGCTATATTTTTTTAAATCCATATATAGTGGTGATTTAAACTATCACCATATATGCCAAATTAATGTTTATAAGTGGTTTAAACCGTTGTTATTTTAGGGTCAATACTAGTTTAGTTGCAGTTTTTTGGTTTTATTGGAAGTTTCTATTCCAAAAAATGTTTGGGGGATAGAGGAGGTTCAAACTGCCACTATCCACTCAACATTTTTAGAAGGGGAAATAATTGGTAAAACAAAAAAAAAACCATCGCTAAATAAATTTTCTGTGACGGTTCCCTAAAACTGTCGCTAAATGGTTGGAACCGACATGAGTTGGATACCGATGCTAACTTTAGCGGTAATTTTTGGAAACCATCACAGAACCACGTGGCAACAATTTAAACTACCCCTAAATTAGAAAAACACCATTGCCATATGTCAATTTTATTGTAGTGAATACATCCTTATGTTGTATGATATATGTGTCACAGTTATACATGTACATGATATGAAAGTGATGGGTGGAATGTAATTATATAACTCTCTAATACATTGCATAATGTTTTTATCTCATGATATGCCATGTATGGTTCATGGGAGGTTATCTTAAGAAAACTACATTATGATATCTAGGTAGTTATCATTGACTTATGTTTATGAATTCATGTTTTATGTTGTTCCACATTCCCATGTCGCCTTTATGTTATCACCTTACATTATGCTTTAATGTTCAAGTTTATGATTCTCACCCCTATTATGTTACCTTGATATTCTTATTGACTCACCTATATTACTTTATTCATGTTTTTCTTTTATTATTCCCTTATTGGGATATATAGATCCCCCATTACTTATTTATTTCCCTGGTTTATCCTGTACAGTTTTGGAAGATCAAATAAATTTAAGGGAATTTTATTATTTTTTAGTTTTTGTATTTTTATTTCTATTTAATGTTGTTATTATATATACCTAATTACCTAAAAACACTATGACTCACAATATTTTAGGGTTGTATTAAGTATATCTTTATGTGACAAATGATGAAATAATTTGTATAAAAATAAGGGTTGTCATAGTTAGTATTAGAGGAAAGTAATTTTTTTGGAGATTAAGATTAGAAAACTATAGTGAAAGAATTAGGGATAATATTAAACATAGAAAAACATACCAAAGTTTTGGTAAAGTATATAGTAAGTTGTTTCCAAGAAAATAAATCCATACATGGATACTATAAGTGGATGTGTCTCTAGAACAGTTGTCCATAGGGGTAATAACCCCAAAAATGGGAACATTAATATAGACAAGATCATAACCTGGTGAAAAAGAGAATGCCTTGCTACACACATTGTTTAACACTCCCAAGGAATATGATTTGGTAAATCCACAAGCTCATTATGAACTATTATTAAGGGGGGGGGGGGGTAACCTAAGACTCAATGTTAGGAAATAGATCATGTATAACATATATTTAAATATAAAAATTCATTAGTTAAGGAATATATTTCATTTATGGATTATCCCATTAATGTTTATGGTTAATCATTTATATATTTAATAGTTTAAAAATTTTCATCCCTAATTTTCCATATATTTTAGCCAATGACTGGAAGCAAGAGGAACTGAGTCAATAACCAGTGTGATGAGTAATGTGTTGAGTTCCCAAATGAGATTCCTAGCCTAATGAGAGCAAGATTATAGAACTTCATGGAAATAATTTCTCATTTAACTCAAGTTTTGAATGGAAACTTGAATCAGGGGGAAAACCCAAACCCCCTAAGAAGAAGAAAGTTTCAATTGAGACCTTTATGTAAAAAAGGCCTCTAAATTTTAGTGGATATACCTATCCTTTAATCATAGAATAGTGGATTAACTCCATTTAAAAGATCTTCAATTTCGTTCAATGATCTGAGTAATAAAAGGTTGTACTGATTGTTTTTCATATGATGGGAGAAGATGTTGAATTGTGGAAATTGATAAAAAATATGAATCTTATGTAAGAGATCAAAGTGATGGAGTGGAAAAAATTCTGGAAAATATTTTTTGATAAATATTTTCCTCGCACTCTCAGACATAATATGGAGAGGGATTAACTTTACCTTAAGAAAAAGGATGACAAATCCATCTAGGTTTATGAGAAAAACTTTAAAAGACTTGCATGATATTCCTCTAAATTTTTCATTTCTACTGAAATTAAAATTGTCCACATCTTTGGGGGGATGAAGAAAAGTCTATTAAAATCATTAGCAATTTAGGACTTTGAAAACTACGAGGAAATTTTTTGATGTTCCCTCAAAGTCGAAATGCAGATGATCGAATCTCAAGGATCTCATTAGAATAGAGATAACAAGTATATAATGAATCTTAATTTTGGTGGTGTGATGGAAAATTATCATAGTGGAAAGAAAGTATAACATCCCACTTGTGGAAAGTTTTGAAAGAAGAATCCAAAAAATTACCTAAAAGGGACAAGGAAATAATTTAGGTGAGAGAAGGAAGGTCACATAGCTAGAAACATCCAATGAGAGAAACCCACCAATATGATGGAAGAAAGGAATTCTTTAGTTAGCCATCCCCATTTTTTCTAATGTTTCAATTATAATAAATAATGAAACTATGAGAATAGGCACACTAAGATAATGGTTGTCATCAAAAACCAACTAAAACAACCTCGATGTCCTAGAGAGAAAGGGAGATCTTATGCAATCACAACTACTAAGGTGGATCCTAAGAATTAAGTGGTGTCAAATATTCTAGTTATTCATTTATTGATAGTGAATGTACTATTTGATTCTGATTCTACTCATCATTTTATATCACACAAGTTTAGTAGAACTATTCAAACACCACATAAAAACATGGAATTCAAGCTATTGGTGAAGATGAAAAATGGGTAAATTATTTTATCCCAAGAATATAACTCACCCCCTATCAAAATTTTGTAGGATGAATTTCCCAGAAAACCTTATGATACTCTCTTTATAATAATTCCATTTTATCTTGGGAATAGATTTTATCTCCTTAGAAAGATACAACATATATTGTTGTGAGAAGGAAATCACCATTTATATCGCAAGTAACCCTACAATTCTGTATAAGTTCAAGGTTGATGATGAATATCCTTTGGTATCATCATCTAAAGAAAGTAAATTATTACCTTTTTAGCAATTGTATCTAGCTCAAATGATTAATACTAAGGAAAAGATCATCCTTTATGACATTCCTATTATAAGGGAATTCACCAATGTGTTTCCCAAATAATTTCCTTATCTTCATCCTAGCCAAGAAGTTGAGTTCTCAATAAAAATAATACCTAGAGATTTCCCAATATCCATGACTCCATATAGAATGACCATTTATGAACTTGTGGAGCCAAAGAAGAAACTACAATAGAATCTGGATAAAGGGTTTATATGACTAAGTGCTTCCTCATGGGTTGAATTGGTCCTCTTTATCAGGAATAAGGATGTGTTAATGCACCCCTGCATTGATTATCATGAGCTCATCAAATTCACAAAAAATAAAATTATCTTTTTCCATTGATTAATGACTTGTTTGATCAACTATATAGAGCCAATTACTATTCTAAGGTGGATCTCTGGTTGATATGTTATCAAGTATAGGTTAATAAGGAGGATATCACCAACAATTATCTTCATATAAGGTTTCAGCACTATGAGTTTATAGTGATTCCATTTGGACTCACTAATTCTCTTGAAATATCCAAGGAATTAATAAATAGAGTTTTTAGGGATTACCTAAAAAAATTTGTGGTAGTCTTTATAGATGATATTCTTATCCACTCCAAAATAAATAAGGAGTATGAGGATCATTTTGATTCTATACTGAAGAACATACAGAAAGAACATATGTATGGAAATTATAGTGAATGAATGTTTTTTATAGAGAAAGTAATATTCATGAGGCATGTTATCACAAGAAAAGAGATATTAGTTGATTCTCTAAAAACATAGGTAATTCAAGGATGGCCTAAAACGACATCTGAGAAAGAAATCTACAGTTTCCTTGGATTAGCTGGGTACTATCATTGATTTATGAGAAACTTTTCAAAATTATCAAGATCACTAAACAAGCTAAATTATAAAGGGGTGATGTTTCTCTATAATTAAAAAATTAATTTTTTTAAAGAGCTAAAGAAGAGACTAATCACTACACTTGTTCTCACATTACACACTAGTGGGGAATGATTTTTGATCTATATTGATGTGTCTAAAATGGGTTTAGGTTCTTTACTCATGAAATATGGAAACGTGATAGCCTATGCCTCCCATTGATTAAATATACCTGAGAAAAACTACCCAACACATGATCTAGAATTAGATGTAGTGATCTTCATGATGAATATTTAGAAACATTATCTCTATGGGGAGAAGTGTGACATATATATGGATTATAAAAGACTTAAGTATATATTCACACAAATGGAGCTCAATATACACCAGTGAAGGTGGTTATAAATGACCAATGATTATGATTATTCAATCCATTAATATCATGGGAAGGTAAACAAGGTGACATATTATCTGAGTATAAAGGATCTTGTAACCCTATCCATGATGAGAATTTTAAGGGTTCTAATCTTATTGTACATACATAGTATGGACATGGGAATAATAAAATGATATTTATCCTACCTTTCTCAAATAACTAATCAACCATATATTCTTGAGAGGATCGAGGATTCTTATAAGGATGATAAGGTTCTATTGAAAAATGTAATGAATATTTTGGAGTTCAACTTTAATAAATATAGAGTTATAATGTTTGGAACAATGATATGTTTCCCATAAAAACCACAACTAAAGAGGGAACTTATGGATGATTCACATAGATCATCCTTCTCTATTCATCTAGGCATCACTAAGATGTTATTATATCTAAATAAAAACTTATAGTGGGATAAAATGAAGAGGGATATTGTAGAATTTGTATCATGATTCTTGGTATGAAAAAAAATCAAGGATAAACAATATAAGTATAAGGTTATGATGAAACCACTGCCAATTCTAGTATGTAAATGGAAAAACATAACCATAAACATCATTATCGGACTCCCTAATCCCCCTAAAGGAAATAATTTCATCTGTGAGGTAGTCGATTTCCTTACCATGTCATCACATTTCATTGCTATCAAGGAAGAATTCTCTATTGACCAACTCACCAAGATAAATATAAGGGAAGTGATAAGACTACATGGAGTTCCAATATCTATTGTATCTGATCAAGATCCGAAGTTCACCATGAGGTTTTGGAGAAGCCTTAAGAAATAATTGAATATATAAATTTGATTTAGCACTGATTATCATTATCATATGGATGATCAGTATGAAAAAACCATTCAAAATATAGAGGATATATTGAGATATTGGTTAAAGGATTTACTAGGATGTTGGGATCAACACCTTCCCCTAGTGGAGTTATCATATAACAACAATTTATATTCTATCATTCAAATAGAACCTTATGATTATCTGTATGGGAGGAGTTGTTGGACTCCGACAAATAGGGATGAAGTTGGAGAATGGAAGTTTATGGGACCTGATCTTATCTAATAAATGATAGATAATGTTCAAACCATTCAATATTATATGAAACCCACACAAATTACATAGAAAATATTGTAGAAAATCATCGATGATACCTAGAGTTTGAGGTTAGATATAAATTTTTTCCTTTGTATATCACCATGGAATAAAGTCATGGGGTTTTGGAAAAAGGGAATGCTTAGTCCAAAATACAACCTCCCCTTTGAGATTCTTGATTAAATTAGAGTAATGGACAATTGACTAGAACTCCCACCTAACATATCTCAAGTACATGATATGTACCATGTATCCCTTTTAGGGAAGCACATACTAGAACCCTCACATGTACTAGGTCCACAGATGGTACTGTTGGATAATTATCTTTCATATGAGGAGAAGCAGGTGAAGATATTAGATTGTATAGATAAGGTTATATGAAATAAGATAACTCACCTATTCAAAGTGCTGTGGTAGATCCAAAAGTTTGAGGGATTGACTTGGGAACCATAAGAGGCAATGAAACATAAGTAACCTCATCTATTTTAGTGTGTGAATGAAATTTTGAGGGTGAAATTTCTAAAGGGGGAAATAATGTAACAAACCATACATTTATAAATGAAATTCCATTTTTTAAATAAGTAAATTCCTTATTAATAAATCAAATTATAGAAAACAAATACATTAATTTGGTTATTTTGGACCATTATAAGTTATATACTATCAGATTTAAAAGTATTTTAATCACTATAACCATTGATAATATTGTTTTTATATAGTGAAAGTATGATTAATATATATATATATATATATCATTATGATAAATCCAATTGAAACATACAAAGGAAGTGATGGCCTCGACCAACATGATCATACCCTATGAAGCCAATTTATCAGAGATTTAAAGGGAGATAGAATTAGTAGAATTTTACCTTGACCAAACCTTATCTAAGATTCAACAAATAAATCATGAGACAAACTGTTTATGAGATAATTTTAAGCTCATCGATATCACGACCCAAACCATGTTCGCCGAACCACCCCAAGAAAATCTCACCACTACACACCTAGCCCTTAAATAATTTTTCACTATAATAAAGGGCTATATATCTAGACCCTAAGAGTATGAATTTATATTTTTTTATAATGATTATATTTATCTTTTATTACTTTATAATAATAATTTTGATAAAATTTGTTTTTGATATGGCGAAACACAAATTGAATTTTTGGTAAATATATAATTTCAATCAAGACACTCTTTTCTTGATGAATTCAAGAATTTTATAAATAAATTTTATTTTAATAAAATATCCTTATTAAATAATATTTATTTAAATATAATTGATAATATAAATTTATGATGTCAAATGTATTTTTTATAAGGGTCAGAATATTGTTATTTCCAAAAAACCAATATTTTTCCGTAAATGGTGATTTTTGATTTAAAAGTGTAAATTATCATATTTAGAGAATAATTTTAATAAAATAAATATTATTTTTGAAATTTTCACTTTGAATTTATCCAATTATGAATTTTTCATAATTTTCTTAGAAAAATGATTTTTAGGTAAAAATTAAATACGATATAATTATATAGTTTGTATTATAACATCATAAAAGATAAAAAGAGATTTAATAAATACTATACAAATTATCCATGCTGAAAATTATTCCCACCTTAAAAATTAGGTTTTTTTGAAGTTATTTGATTAATTTTATAAACCCTTAATGAATCCTATAAAACTTATATCATGGTATAAGGTTTTAAAATCAATTCCTTATAAACATGACTCACTTTCACATAACCAAGGGTATTATTTTAGGAATTTAGGTTCTTATACATATAAAATAATTAAATACACTCCTATTTTGTAGAAACCATGGGATAAAACCATTGTATGGTTTGTGGTTTGGATTAATTTATCATATAGTGTTCAAAACCCAATTTTAGAAATTAATAAAGAATTACCCTCTATTTATATATAAAAACCCATTCAAACTCTCATTATTCTTCACTAAAAACCCTCGAATAAAAATTTTAATCTTACCTCACCTCTCTTGATCCTTCACAAGGTTCCCCAATCTCTTAATAAGACCTTCCCAAGATTTTAGAAGTTCCATCTCAAGGTAAGGGATTCTCTCTTTCTCCTCTATATTCAAGCACATGTTTTTATATTATGCCTTTTGATTTCAAATTTTTCATGTTGGAATATGATATTATACATATCTATCACTTTAAATACGATTTAAAAGTGATGATATTACCATTTAACTCTCCTTAAAACCTTCCATGAATCTTTATGTACCCCCATTATGATGTTCAAATTATCCTTCGATTTTCCCATGTCAGAGATTTATGTAGTGAATAACCATATTAATTTCCACTCAAGGGAATTCACCTAGATGTACCTATAATTAATTAATTAGGTAATTCCATGTGTTTAACCCATACTAATTAATCTTGGGATTAAAATTGATGAAATACATCCTTATATTGTATGATTTTTTTGGTACACTTATTCATGTACATGATATGAATGTGATTGGTGAGCCTTGAATTATATATCCCTCCAAAACATTGGGTAATTTTATTATCTCATGAGATACTATATAAGGTTCATGATAGTTTATCCTAATCACACAATATTATGATTTCTAGGTGGTTATCCTTGAATTATGTTTATGATTTCTTGTTTTATGTTGATTCTATATTCAGATGTTACCTTTATGTTATCATATTATATAATGCTTCAGTGTTCATGTTTTTGATTATGACCCCTCTTAGGTTACCTTGATATATTTTACATTCTTCATGTTATTATTTGATTAAACCATTATTGAGATTTATATCTCATCCCTTTATTATGTACACCCCAGGTTATCCTGTAGTTTTATAAGATCACAAAAATTTAAGGGCATGTTATGAAGTTTTAGTTTACATCATTGTATTTTTTCTTTCAATTTGTTATGATATGTACCAAATTACTGAAATACACTAAGAATAATGATCTTTTGGATTGGATTAAGTGTTTATATATGAAATAAATCATGAAATAAATTGTTTGAAAGATATGGGTTATCATAATATTGAGTTCATCACCCTTGGTGAGCATGAGAGGAATTGAGTTCATATTCTCCATTCAGAAAAGAGAAACACAGATAGGGTTACCTCTCATTGGACTGCACCACCAACTTTATATTCAGTTCATCATCAGTTGAAGCTCAATGTATTCTAGCATGATTCCTTCAACTCAAGCTTAGTATAATTTCTATTTTGTGGTGGAAATATTAGGTGGTGATAAGGTCATCTACTTCAAAAATTTGACATTGATTTTTAGCATCCTCTTCATATGTGAACTTCATAGTTGATTAGAAAAGGATACTATCGATTATAGTGACTTCCTATAGTATATTAAAGTTCCAAATTCACTTGCCTTTATTATTATTTTTTATTTTTTGTAGACTGTGGAGAATGGCACATCATTCAGTCAATTAAAAAAAATACTTATGGTAGATTCATCCCATTATGGTATTTTTAGCAGTGTAGTAGGTGTGGGCTTTATGTGGTCAATCTATATCACCCATGGTCAATCTTGTCCATTTCCAAAATTTCATTGTAGTCTCTTAATGGAATATAACCATGATCGACCGTGGAGATGGAGGTAATAATAGCTTTAGGTTGTTGTGAGTTCACTTCAGGCCTTTGATGCATTTTTTACTCCACTATACAAATCACAAAACAATTTTTATTATATAAAATTTCCTAATTAATTTAAAAATTAAATAAAACAATCAAAACTAATTTCAAAATTATCCCATAAAAAAATAAATTCATTTTTTTTTCAAATTAAAATTTTATTTTATTTAATTAAAAAATGAATTAAACCAAAAGAATTCATGATTTTCCAATTAAAAATTGATTCAATACTCACTTATCACACATTAAAACACAATTTAATCTAGATTTAATAATATTAAATTTAAAAATAAATTAATCAAAATTTGAGTTTACTTTCAACATGGATTTCAAAGAATAAATAAAACAATTTAAATTAAAAATTATATCCATTTAGAAATTAATTACAAATTTGAAATTTAAAATTAACAAAGACACCCCAAATTTATAAAACAAATTATACCTTCCCATCAATTAAAAATTATTAAAGCAATTAAAATTCAATATTCAAGCCATTTAACAATTTAATTTCAAAATTGAATTCAAAATTGAATTCAAAATTGAATTCAAAATTGTATATAACAATCATATTTCAAAAAAAAATCAAATAATGTATTTTTCCAATTTTATTCAAAATTGATCAAAAATATTTTTAAAAGAATTTATTTCCTTTAAAAAATGAAATTTCAAGTATCCAAAAATTAATGTATGGTTTTTTTGAAAAATCAAAATTGAATAAGCCACTAAAAATCAATATTTATGAAAATTTTCAATAAAGTCCTCAATCATAAAAAGAAAAAAAATAATATAAATTTCCCAGGTTTTGAATTATTAATGGGGTTAAATCCAATGAAATAAAGATAAAAAAGTTGAAATTTTCAGCTCTCATCACTCCCCTATATTAAAAATATTGCACTCACAATGAATAAATTGAATTGTAAAAATATTATTATCTTAGATATTTCTAAATATTCAAGCTAAAGAAGAAGAAAACCATAGGTTCCTCTATTGTTTGAATCATCATGCTTATTCTATGATTTCAATTCATCATATCACTTCAATTTGAATGAGAGTTCCACAAAAAAAAATAAATTCCATTAACCCTTTCTCCTAAGTTTATTAAATCAAAGTTTTATTTTCTAGTTTATTGATACAACTCAAATGATTTTTTTACAATTAAATTTCTTCTTATTTATTTGGGTTCTATATTCCCCTCACCTGAATGAATCCATTTTTGACTATTCGATACTTTATTTTTTTTTTGATTTTTTGATGTTTTTTTAAATTTTTTCCCAACCATTTATGTAAAATTCACTATCAAATGGAACTAATTGGATTGGATTACTCAAGAAAAAAATGCCTAATGTCTAATAGATTCACTCTAGGATCCCAACTACCCATTTACTTTAGTTTTGAAGGATTTATTTTGAGTTGGATCCCTAAAGTGTTCTTTTTAAAATAGGCCAAATTACCTCAGATTAAATTCAACATTCCAGTGAACTCATTTTGTAATTATGATTCCAAAAAAATATATTCAACCTCTATCCCTCTCCTAGTTCAAAGACTAAACTATCCATGAAGGTTGTGAACAATTCACTCAGTATTCAATTAACTCTTGTAATTTTATAACTGGTAAACATTCCCCCACTATAGTATGATATTTAAATTAGGTAGGGTAGAATTTAGATTAATGAAAGTTTAAAAAAATCATAAAAAAACTATATAATATATTTTTGTACAACATTTAAAAAAATAATAGTTTATCTTTTTTATATAAAGTCTAAAATCACTTCAAATAGGAAAGAAGAAAACTAAAAAAATTATTTACATCCAAAAATATTTTTCCTCTCTCACCCGCACTTAGTTTAGAAACATTTCCATTTAATTCTAGAATAAATTTAATAAGTAACATGGATTAAAAATAAAATCATTTAAACTAGTGTGAATGAAAGTGATAATATGGGGTTCTTTATTCATTGGTAGCAGGGAGGAGTTTGGAATTATAAATTGGTAATTTCCAAAAATATTCATTGTAATGTTTCAATTTCTAACCATTTACATTCAAGGGGGTTTGTGACTTAGTTAAATTGTTCTCAAATTCACCAAATTTAAAATTTTAAGTTAATACGTATGGTCTATTTTATTTGGAATGAAGTTTACCAAACATAAGTTTCATCCTTGAAGATAATAACAACACTTCATCTCCAATTTTAAAATGTATTTTCTCGATGATTATGTCATAGAAAAATCTTAATTTTTCCTTATAAAATAGGGAATTATCAAATTATTATCTTCTTCTCTCCTTAAGCTCAATCATCTATAGATTCATATATTCCCTAGATTTTCCAGTCTCCAAGTCTTCTTTTTTATCATCCCCACAGGCTTTGTGCTGTAACTCAAAAAGTAGGAGAAAGTTTTTTCCAAAAACTATTATATAAGGATACATACCTATGGGGGTTTTATAGGATTTATTGTATTCCCATAGTTAATTATATAAATTTTTATTAAATTACTTCTAGTTGGGTCTCATTTTCATTTCCAAAATTATTTTTATCTCTCTATTGGAAAACTTGATCATCCAATTGGTTTGTGGGTGGTAGGCAGTGGAAGTTTATGGCATACTCCATAATTCATAATTAGAGATTCCATGTTTTTGTTGAATAAGTTTATGTATTGGTAACTTATTAATTATCTAGGAAATATAAACCTATAAAACATGTTTGATTTTAGAAACTTAATGAAAGTTTTGGAATCATCATCTCATATGGATTTTTCTTCAATCCCCTTAGAAACATAATCTATTACTAATAAAATATAGGAAAAACAAAATGACATAGAAATGGGACCATGAAATAAAATAATTATAAATCAAATATTTAATAGAAAATTAAATGTCTTTGGGAAATCTCATGTATTTTGTAAATTTCACCAATAAACTAGTAGTTTGGACATTTATTTAAAAAATTATGCAAGTATTTAAAACTTTAGGGCCTAAATAATATAGGATCTAAAATTTTTCTAGAGGTTATTTGAGATCCAAAATTTCCTCCATATAAAAGTGTCTGAAAAATGTAATCATGGTATTACTTTACTCTTTAGGGATACACTTATTAATTACTTGATCACTTTAAATTTTATAAAAATATGGATCTTCCCATATATAAAATTTTGATTCAGATTTCAATTTTAGTGATTTTTGTTTATAAAAGAAGGAGGTACCTTTTATGAGATTATAAAATTCACTAAATCTTCTTACTAGGGAACTTGAGTGGCTGAAAACAACTTCTCCTTAGTAAATTAGTCATCCAAGTTTGTTTTAAAAGGAAGTTCCACCTCAACAGTGTGGGGAAATATACTCATATGGTCTACAATTAAATTCTCATATCATTTATTTTCATTCATCTCTAATTTGAATTATTATAGTAGTGACATCCATATAACTAGAATAAAATTTGAATTATATTTATTTAAAAAAAATACTTGAGTACTCCACAATTAGAGAAAATAGAAATTTTACTTCCTAAAATATAAGATCGTAATTTTTCTAAATCAACAATAATAGTCAAAAACCCCATATCTATTATGGCATAATTGATCTAAGATATTTTAAGGGTATTTGAGGTCTATGTTATCACTTGTGCGTGTCTATAAATCTACTGGTAATGTACGAATCCTATATCTCTTTTTGAAGCATGCATAATATAGAAGAATTTGGTTCCCAGTTTGGTGGGATTATTATGGGGGAAATGGTCTATCTTTATTTAAGCTTATCAAAAGACACCCTACATGAATATTTGAGAATAAAATAAGTTTATTTATGGAGTAAGTTAGTCAGGGGTAAATAAATCTTTCTAAAGTTCATAATAAATATTCTATGAAATCCATCATTCCATAAGAATGACCTAATGCATCTCACAGAAGCGGGGTAAGTTAGTGTAGAGATAACATAAATTTTGGACTTGTCTACTTGAATCCCATATTTATAAATTATGTTTCCATTTTCTCTTTTTCTACCATGAAATTACACTTTTTAAAATTCAACGCCAATTTTTTCTTAATATATCTCTTCAAAACTTTTCCCAAACTTTCTAGATAGTTTTGGAAATAAGTTACATAGATAGTAAAGTCATTATGCTATACCTTAAAGAATATCTCAATCTTGTCAGAGAATATACTTACTTTGTAGTGCTAAAATATACCTGAGGCATTACAAAGACCAAAATACATCCATCATTTGGAAAACATACCAAATGGTAATATAAATTTTGTCTTGTATTATTCCTTTAAATTAATTAGAAATTGGAATTATACATAGAATCCATCAAGGAAACAATAATGTCCCTTCCCAACTATCTTCTATTATATTTGGTCTTGAAAGGGAATGGGGAAGTGGTCTTTGTGAGTTACATAATTAAATCTTTTATAATCTATACAGGCTCTCAATCTATTTTGAATTCTCATGTAAACTAACTCATTGTTCTAATTTTTCATAATATTGTATCAAAATTTCTTTTGGAAAATTTGAATAGGACTCACCCATTAAGAGTTCTATATTGGGTAAATTATTCTAGATTCTAAAAGTATTTATACTTCCTTTTTCAATAATTATATAAGATTTAGGTTGAGCCTTATTTGGGTCTTTATCACTAGTTTGGAATCACTTTATAACAAAATAATATGCATGTAGGTGTTAGAGTTAATCCCTATAATTTTTCATAGTGTCAAGCCTATTACCCTGAAATTTTGTTTCAAAATTTGTAAAATTTTATATTCTTTTATGGGTTTCAAAATATTTGAAATGACTTCTAGTAGTTTCTACTTTTCTTCTAAATAAGTATATTTCATGTTGGATGGTATAATTTGGAGTTCTAGTTGGGGGGGGGGTTTATAGTAATATTTCTAGCTCATATTTCTCTATGTTGGAAACCTACACATGCAAGGTAGAAGTATTAGTAAAATATTTGAGTAACTCATCAAATTAAATTTCATCAATTTCTTCAAAACTTTTAACACTCAAAACTATTTTCAAATTAAACTCATTTTCAAAAACAGATTCATCACGATGATTAGGTGTCTCTAAAACTTCCCCTAATCTAATTATATCATCAAACACTAAAATTTCCTCCCTATAATAATATGAAAATTCAAGATGATTTAATGTAAAAAAATATTTCTCTTCATGTAGGTATTTCATTAATTCAATGATATTGAAATTCATTGTTTGTTAACCAAAAGTCAATAAAAGTGTTCTCTTATTAAAAATTATTTTTCAATCCTTGAGAAATGTCATACCTAAGATAATGGGGGAGTGATCTTTACCTTTTCGTTCATCCATGTTTAGTATATAAAAGTTAGTAAGGAACAACAGAACTTGTACACTCACTATAATATCTTCTAGAACACCTACTAAACAAGAAATGGTTCAATTAGAGAGTTTTATAACTACTCAGGTGGGTTTGCGTTTTCCAATCCTTATAGACAAATAAATGGAATAAGGAATTGTATTAATCAGTGCTCCTAAATCACAAAGTGAATGCGAAAAATTCAGCACATCAATAGTGAACAGGATATAGAATATACCTGAATCTTAGAATTTATACTAGATTTTTGGGGTTATAAGTGTGGAGAATTTTTTACCTAAAATTAACCTTTTCATTAAATTTAAATCTTATCCTCCCATTTTACATGTCTTTTATGAATTTTTCATTCCTTGGAATTTGGATGATGGATTTTAGTGAAGTGATATTAATCTACACCTTCTTGAATATCTCAAGAATCTCCTATTATAGTTTGTCTTAATTATTTATCTTGGTTGGTTTATTCCTTGTTGGTAAGGATAGTTGGGGATGATTTTAGTCTTATATATTGGATTTTACTTTGTATTTATTTATAATGTGTGTTCCACAAGTGATTTAACTTTTTTTTCCTAAGAAGACTCATCTGGTACTATGGGATATCCACTTCTAGATCCCTCTTGAGATAATGATTATTTACTAATTATGAACTCCTTGACACACCTTAATGTAATAGAACTGACATTGACCATGGGGTTAAGAATTTATTGAGTAGGAAACTCACATGATACTTGATTATTCAAGTCATTAATGGTAGTTATAATATGGTTTTACTACCCTCATTTCTCCTTTAGTGCTAATACATGAGTGTTGAGTATAGGTTGATAAGTGGTGTGATATTATAAAAGTTTTTTAAAAAATTCCTTCATGGGTGGTTCTGGACTATGATCTAATTGATATAATTTAGAGGGTAGAGAGCTGCCTCTTTGGAATTTTAGAGTTTATAAGGATGAATGAAGGCCTTGTTGGAAAGGTGATATTTAATAGTGTTGGTTCATATTGGTCAGAGTGATTAACTCAAGAGGGGGTGAATTGAGTACCCAATAAAAATTTATATTAAAAACAAAATTTTAGAAACACCCCCAGTCAATTAAAAATGACCAGTTAATCAAAATAATAAAATTATATAAGTGTGATCTTTCATAAAATTTCTCAAAACGAGATTAGGAATCAGTTAAAACAATATTTGAAATTACTTTAACTTTTGGAACTAAATTACTTAATAAAACACTATATATAAACATAAGTTAATAATAACTATCAAAGTAATGTTTTTTTTCATATTGAAATAACAAATGAAATTTTAGATATGAAATATACAAAAAAAATAAAAACTAATAACACCTAGAAAAATAAAACCAATGGTTTAGTATCAATATAACACTTAATACCCTATACTTGGAAATCACCTGCTTCCAAAAATATTATTATAACAATAACAAGATCCATACCCTGGATTGAGTTTTATAAACAACAACACACATGATTTATAATCTTTAATTCTATTATTTAGTTATACATGGAAATAAAAACAATACAGGCCACACATGACCACTTGAAAAGTTATTGTGGCTATATAAAATAGAGATATTAGAGAGAGTGTTTCAATCACTCTCTAGTTTAAGAATAGGTGATATTGTGTACAAATAAAAATAGCAACACACCACACTTCTCAAATTTAAAGTATAAAATAGAGAGAGAAAATAATAAGATATGGAAAGATGTCATGATGATTGGTCTGAATAGATTCATTTTCTCATAGGTCCTTATATTTGACTTTGTGAGGAGATTAAATAAGTTTCTCTGAATGTGTAGGTAAATAGAGATTAATAGAATGATTTTTTTTATTTCTGTTGAAGATATGAAAATCATATACACAAATCTATTGATTCAGTGTATCAAAGGTTCTTGATATTATTTATGTTCTGTACTTTCAGAACTGCATGTATATCATCTCAATAAATAGTTATCACCTCTTATTATACACAAAATAGGGAGTTCTCAAAAATATATAGCTCTCTAGGTTCAATTATACACTTAATAATAATAATAAATATTTTCCAGATCCTCTTACTGAGCACTAAATTAGGAAACCTCTAAATTTGTTTTCAATGCATCCATGGAGTGGTTTATGAATAATGATTTATAAATCCAAGTTAGAATTAATTAATTTAATTAATTAAACCATCAATTGGAGAGATTAAATTATAATTAAGGGAAGAAAAACAATAGTAGCATACTATAGGTGGATCATCTCTGATGGTAGCACTGACTAACAAAAGATTTTACTAACGGTAGCATGATACAATGGTAGAGATGTCAACAATAGATCATCTATACTAATGGAAGATATAATTAGTGGCGGATTAGATCTAGAGGTAGATCTATATAGAGGTAGTAGAACTATAGTGGTAGCAAAACTCTAGAGTTAGTAGAAGTCTGGAGATAGAATAACTCTGGTGGTAACACATGTCTAGCAGTAGCATGAGTTTGGCAGTAGAATAAGTCAAGTGGTAGCACAAGTATGAAGGTATAAAAACTATGGTTGTATATGAATTCTACCAATAGATCTGATTTAACTAATGAAATATCATCACAACTAATGGTAGATACCTTTTAACTAATGGTGGATCTTCATAATAAATTGAAAATGTCTACTTATTTAATTTTATTTACAAAATTATATGATGAAATAAAACATTAATCACATTAGAAAAATAATAATCATGATTTGTGAGAATTAAAATAAGGATGTTCTAATAATACCCCCCTTCTTTATGATAAAAAATCATGACATTTTATAAACCATGTATAAAAAAAATATAGACATAGGTGGATGAATTTGAAAATTAATGATCTATTTTACATTTCAAACTTATAAACATTGAAAATTGATAAAGTAAAAACTTAAATTCCATTTATATTTATATTTATATATTTACTCCCCCTTTTGTGATTATAAAAAATATAAGACTATAAGATAAAAGATAAATAATAAAATTGATAAATAAGAACAAATATGATTCAATAAAATAAAAAATTCTTTTTATCACATATACAATGGAAAATATAACCCCCATAAAAGACTAATCCTAGTTAGAGTCACTCTAAACTCATTGTGAGGAGTAATCAACTGGATATTTTCCTTTTTCTGAGAGAGGAGGCACAAAGGTAGTCTGAGGAAGATCTCCTATTACAAATAGCATAAGATGCTGAACCACTTCAGCTGGAGACATGTTGAAAGGTTGAAATTGAGGAGGCATAGATGAATAAGATGGTGAAAAAATGAAAGAAGAAATAGGAATGAATTTTGGTTCCACCTACGTAGTCCCAAATACATAAATAAATGGATATATTATATTCAAAAAATCCATAATAACATTTCCACTTCCCTCCATCACAATGAATAAATCCTTCTTCTCCTCTATAAATAGTTTGAGTAGAGTGGAAAAAACTTTATGTTAGTCTAGTTGTTCCTTGAAGGCCCTAGTAATAGGAGGAATCATTATGTTTTCCACCAGAATTTCAAAATTGATAATTCAGCTCATGTTTGGTATATATTCTAGAAAGGTAGTATTTTATTTCCTTAATGATAGTTTCTCTATCATTTCTAGCTTCGTTCAAACACTCCCTATCTATTTTATATATGTTCTCAGCATATTACCTAATTTTTAAAAGGTACTCCTAATGAGATTTAGTGAGACCACCCAAGATGGAATACAACTCCTCAATAACTATTTCTCTAACCATATCACCATCAACAGAGGATAAAGGAGGTGGAGAGTAGATGTAGTGGCAACAACTGGGGGTAAGGTTTCCAACCTCTCCAAAAGAGGTTCCTAGTTAGTAGAAAAACTAGAAATCATATCCTCCATTATATAATTCATTTATTCCATCTCATAATACAATATTATATTCTCATTCTCAACTTCAGTAATATTCAAAATCATATTGTTCTGGATATAGAATATGAGTAGATCAATGATATACCTCATATCAGCTTCACTGAGCTGAGTACCTCTAGGTGATTGGGGTATAAGAACTCTAATGGAATAAAAATGAAACTTTTATATGAAATATTCCAAATTATCTATAGAAACATAATTAGAAGGGACAGAAGGAGTAATAGGTATAGGTGAAACAATTCTATTAGGAATAGGCAAGACAACCTTTGTATGATCTGATCTAGTAGAAGGAGAATCATATGGAAAAGCATGGAATTGACTAGATTAATAAATCCTCTCAATTTAAGATCTATTTGGAAATATTACAATAACCAAGGTTGAAATCCTAACATTCTATGGTGGACTTCTATGATCATCATCATTATCATCCTCTCCATCTGAATCAAGATAAGAAATACTAAGAAACATGGGACTAGGATATGGTTCCACCTTGGATGCAGGCCCATCCTCAATAGAGAAAGCTGGATCATCTCTATGAAAAGATATTTGGAAGGATGAACTTGGGGATTCCTAACCTTTAATAGATTCTATTGGATCACATATAATAGAGGCGGCATTATCAATAGGTTGAACAAAAACTTTTTCTATCCATAGACCTATATGAAATAGAAACTACATGAGATGGATGTGATTGACCATCTTAATATCATTATTTTCATAATCATTATGACCTTTTAATTCATAAGTTCCCTTACTATTTTCATCTTCGGAACCATCATAAACTTCCACTACTTACCTTGAAGTTTCATAATTACACTAAACTTGTTCTTATCCTAAGACTTTTGTCTCCTCTTCATCTCCTTCACTCAATAGGATCACTCTAACAGGGAGAGAAATAGAAGGGATAACTACACCATATAAAACATATGGACTCATGACCACATGTGGGTCACTCCATTATTAAAAAAACATTTTCATTAACCTCAACAAACATATTATTTCACTTCCCCATTAGAATAAAACAAAATTTCATCTGGCTCTAATCCAAGATCAACTATTCGCTTTAGCCTTATAGGGTGTTCCACAAGATTAAAAAACTCATAAATATTATCATTATCTTCCACCCATTTATTTATCCATGGATCCTAGTTATATTTCATTCTTTTACAATAAACTTTTCTTAAACAAAACTTCCAAATTTTACTTATGCTTCCTCACTCTCATCAACCAAGCCCTTAGCTTCTAATATGGCTATGAAAAACTTAGGATAGATCAGAGAGTTTTACCTGGATGATGTATTACTCATCTCTATATCTTTTAACACAATATATCTATATAGATTAATTGTATCCCCTATTTTCACAAGGAATAAAACAAATATATCCCGGTACCTCATCATGCTAAAATCCCCTTTTCTGGGACATAACATGTGTTGAATAAACTTGAAATGAGTCTATATTCACCATTGAGTTCTATTGAAGTAGGACTTCTCATAACACCTTTTATAGTTAGCTCTAGAAGTGTATCCTCATACACAAACATCTCAATATCACTTGGCATAGTTACTTGATAGTCATTAGAGAAACCTCAATTATGTACATTTACGAATCGAGTGCATTTCTGTAAAGAAAAGATAAACTATTTTCTATAAACCATACTACGAATCACATCTTTATTCTTACCAAAGATGTTCTCTATATACCGGTAAAACTAATGATCCAACCTCATATAAAATGGTTGATCATTATTTGAAAATAACTCAATCCATCCCTAGTACTAAATCAAATTGAGTACCAATGAATTTCTTGACATCAACCATTCCACATATATTTCATTCTCTACAACAACTACTTGAGATAAAATCTAAGGATTATTTGGTTCAACTACAACATGAATCGATTCTCCACAAGATTTATTCATAGGTCATAATAATTTGGGATATGAAACTAAGGGGTGATTTACTCTCACCATTACACTGAATTGAAATGTGAAGGAAGATCATGAGGATGGTTGAAGGATTGGAGAGAAGGAAAGTTGAAAGGTTTGAAGGGTAGGTGTGAGAAAGATTGTTCCGAATCAAATTTAAGTTTGATTTTATCATTTATGGATTTTTTATTTTAAAATATAATAAAATATAAATAGATAAATCAAATAAAAATTTTAAAAAAGAAAATACAACTGGTAGAAAATTGAAATAATGACTCAACTAGTGGATTTCCAATGGTGGATCTCTCCAATGGTGGATTATCCAATGGTGGATCACCATATAGTAGATCACCCAATGGTGGATCACCGATAGTGGATCACCCAATAGTGGATCACCCAATGCTGGATAAAAAATAATGGATCACCCAATGTTAGATCACCAACATTAGATCACCAATGGTGGATCACCAATGGTGAATCATCCAATGGTGGAAATTTGAAGAAAAAAATTAATTAAAAACCTCCATTCCTAGTTCATGTTTTATAGAGTTTAATCTCTCAAAATTCAAAATATTTTTAAAAATATCAACAAGATGATGGTTAGTTTCTATGAATTTAATAATTATATCACCTTTTTAGAAATGATCTATTAAAAAGTGATGTCTTACATTAATATTTTTTTTCCTATAATGAGATACAAGATTCTTGAAAATATTTATTACACTTGTGTTGTCAAAATTTATAGGGAAATATATAAATTGATAACCATAGTCTATAAAAGTGCGTTTAATCCACAAAATCTATGCAAAAAAACTTCCCGCGGCTATGTATTCATCTTTTGCAGTGGACAAAGAAACAAAATTTCCCTTTTTTACTACACCAGGATTCTAACGAATTTCCCCAAATGATGACATATTCTAGAGGATTTTTTTCTATATAACTTTAAAACACCAAAGTATACATCTAAATAACTTACTAAATCAAATAATTATCCTCTAGAATAGAGAAATACCAAATTTCTTATATACTTAAGGTATTTAAAAATTCTTTTAACAACAAGTAGATGATATTATTTAGTATTCTCTTGAAAATAGGCCCAAATACACACACTAAACACAATATTTAGGAAGCTAAAATTTAAGTACATAAATCTTCCAATCATACCTTTGTAATTGGTTTGATCTACTGGATTTACAGTTTCACAAAGATCCAACTTATAAGTTTTACTCATGGGAGTATCTCTACTTTTAGTGCTATCCAATAAAAAATATTTTAGATGGTCTTTAATGTAATTATTTTGATTTAAAATAATTCCATATTTATTTTTAAAAATTTAAAAACCAAGAAAGAATTTAAATTCTCCCATGAAACTCATTTAAAATTCACTTTACATCATTTTAGAAAAATCAGTACACAAATACATTTTATAATATCCAAAAATAATACCATCAATATAAATTTTATGTACTAAAACATATTTTGAAATTATTTTTATAAAAATAGTAGGATTAACTACCCCTTTAGTAATACCATCAAAAATTAGAAATTAGAAAAGAGATAATCCTATCATACCAAGATCCAGAATCTTATTTTAAACCATATAAATATTCAGTTAATTTAAAAACATGATTTGGAAAATGAGGATTTTTTAATTTAAGGGGTTATTCAAAAAAAATATCCTCAATAATATAACCATTTAAAAATGCACTCTTAACATCCATTAGATAAATTTTGAAATCCAAATGTGCTATATAGGAAAGCAGTATTCTAATGGATTCAATTCTAGCCACTGGTGTAAAGGTTTCCTCATATTCAATACCCTCTTCATAACTATATCCTTATACAAACAATATACCTTTATTTATAACTATAATGATTGAATCATAAAATTTATTTATAAACACCCACTTAGTTCCAATAGTTAGGGTTTCTTTCAGTCTATATACTAGTTTATAAAATTTATTCCTTTTATACCAATTATGTTATTCTTGTATTTCCATTACCCATAGTTCATCATCACTTGCATCATTAATGTTATTAGGATCAAGTTGTGACAAGAATGATTTATGTTCAACCTGATTTCTAAGAGAATATCTAGTTTGTGCACCTCTATCTGGATATCTAACTATAACATCTATAGGATGGTATATATGAGTCTTAAATATTCAAGGAAAAGGACTGGTAATCACATTGTCTTCTATAGGTTTAGGTTCTATTTGTTCTGAAAAATTGGATGATCTTAATGTTTGTTTCACCGAATTATCAGAACGTTTGGCATTAATATTTAGATTTTATAGATAATATTCAAGGTTTTATAAAGGGGTTTTAGGTTAATATGGATCTATTTCATCAAACTTGACAAGAAAAGATTCATCCACAATATTTTTTCTTTTATTGAAAACCCTATATGATTTAATAGATGTTTAATGAACAAGGAATATTCCTTCATCACTCTAAAAGGATTTTTGTTCAAGATTATACTTAGTATTAAGAATAAGTATTTTAAAACCAAAGGCTCTAAAGTATTTAACCATTGGTTTTATACCATTCCATAATTTATAAGGAGTTTTATTTAATATAGTTCTTATAAGAAATATATTTATTAAATAACAAGTTGTATTCACATCTTATTACAAAAAATAAATATGAAATTCACACTCATTGTGTATAGTCTAGGAAATTTATTGAAGGGTTCTATTTATTATTTGTACTACAACATTATGCTATGTGGTCCTATACTTTTTTTTTGAAAAAAGATTCAAAGTATTTATTTTCAAACTCATGAAAATGATTAATTATTAAAGTCTTAATTTTAAGGTCAATATGATTTTATAAATATTTAGAATACTTGAAAAAATAGGAACAAGATTTACTTTTGTGAGATAGAAAGAATACCCAGTATATCTAGAAAATTAATCTACAATAACATAAACATAGTGATTTCTATTTAATCTAGAAACTATATAAGGTCCAAATAATTCCATGTGAACCAATTCTAGGGGATGATAATTTGAAACTTATTTATTTTATTTAAAAGAGATTTTGTGTTGTTTCCCTTTATGAAATGAGTTACAGACTTTATCATTTCGGAATTATAGTTTAGGTAGATATTTGACTAACTCTTTCCTAATTATGTTTATATGTGAATGAATATTACATTTTCTTAATCTCATTTGCAAAATCCATAATTTAATGGTAAAGTCATACAGGAAATATTTTGATAAGTCAATGAATCTAAATTAACAATATATATATTATCATCTCTTAAAGTAGTAAAAACTAAATAATTTTTAGAATAAAAAACATTACATGCATTATTTTCAAGTCTAAAATGAAAACCATTATCACATAGATGTGATATTCTAGGAAAATTATACATTAATCCATCTACAAATAAAATGTTGGAAATTAAAACTATGTTAGAGTTACCGATTTGACCAAGACAAATAATTTTTTACTTTTTCATTTTCACCGAATGTAACATGTCCACCATCAAACTTGATTAGGTTCTTAAAAATTGAATAGTCCCCATTAATATGTATTGAAAAACCACTATCTAGATACTAGAAGTTTTTATTATGTATTTTTAAGAAGATTTCGAATAAAAAAATTTTACACCAAAAATGACTTTGGTACTCAAATCTTATTAGGTCTAGAAATGTTAGTAATAAAAAAATTTGGAATTTGTAATTTATTAATAGGTTTCATATAATAATATTTTAGACTTTAGTAAATAAAAAAAAATTTAGGCCCAGAATAATAAAAACTAGTTTCAAAAGAGCTAGAGATAGGAAAAAAATTATTCTTAATGAACCTTCTTTGTCCAGGTTGATAACCTATACCAGTAGTATATTTAGGAGTAGTTTTCTTTCCAAGAATATGAGTAAGATTATTTCATCCATTTATAAATCTTTCTAGACACTTATTTAATTACTCATTAGATAATTTTTACTCATTTTTTTCTTTTATTAGTTTATCATTTTTATCTTTCTCAATACTAAGATCAGTTTTAAAACTAGAAGTACAGGAAAGATTCTTCTTTAAAATATTATATTTATCTTTGAGTTCATTGAAAATATCTTCCAACATATTAAATTATTAAAAAATTTATTCATTAGAAATATTTTCATCACCTTTTTCATCACCATACTGATTATAAATATGAATAGGAGAAGTAGGAAACACATTAGATACCTCAGATGTGTTTTTCATAAAACATACATTGGATCTATCATAATTATCCTCTTGGGTTGATTCCAAATCACCCGAGATGTCTTTGAAATAACTCAAATATTTTTTATATATTTATTATATCTCTTATCATTATCATCATATTTATTATTTAATTTTAGCTTTGGGAATTCATCTTTAACATGGCCTTTCCTCTTGCACTCATAACATACTATTTCATTTGCGGCGTCATCCTTATTCAAATCCTTTCCCCAGTTACCTCTATTTTCATATTTTCCTTTATAATTAGTTTTTCTAAATAACTTATTCCTATTGTATAATTTTTTTGAATCTTTTTTCCAAGTGGGAAATTTATTCATTACTATCAGTAGATACTCATCATAACTTGAACTTTATTCTTTGAAATTATCCTTTTATTTTGAAGTATTAGTTTTGAATGAAATGGATTTCTCCTCTGGTTCATACTCTTCATCTCTATTCAACTTGAGTTGCTCCTCATACACCATAATTTTTCACGTTATATCATTAATAGGAAACTTTATTACATCACATGACACTTGGATTGAAACCAAAGTTCCTCTCTATCTATCTGGTAAACACCTCAACAGGCGCATCACCTGATATTTGTTCGGAATTGGTTTTCTTAGTTAATGAATTATGTTCATGATATCATTAAAACTAAGATACATATCAGAAATAGATTCATAAATTTTCATATTTAAAGTGTCATGTTTAATAGTATAAGTATTTAAGTTCCTTTATTTATTTGACATTATAGGTTCCCTCATGAGAAACAACTAAAGTATCCCAAATTTCAAAAGAAGTAGTACAAATATAAATTTTATTAAATTCTTCATCTTCTAATGCATAATATAATGAATTCTTGGTTTTATAGTTATTATTATAATCTTCTTCAGTAGGATCAATCCATGTAGCTATAATAGTTTTGGGTAGTTCTTATTATCTTTAATGACAATCCGTATTTCAAAACCCATGATTTCCACTTATCATAGTTTGTGCCATTAATATAAAGAGTCCTATTGGTAGAAGATCCATCTTGTCTATTATCATCCATAATGAATTAAATTTAGAAATAATAGAAATTTAATATCTTTAAAAGGAAACTAAATCACAGTTAAAAAATATATTTGAGAAACATTTGATACTAAATGTTGGTCAGAGTGAGTAACTCAAGTGGGGTGTGAATTGAGTACCCAATAAAAATTTTGTTTAAAAATAATTTAAAACAAAATCTCCCAATTAAATTAAAAATTACCATTTAATCAAAAAAAATATAATTATATAAGTTTAATCTTTCATAAATTTTTTCAAAGAGGGATTAGGGTTCTGTTAAAACAATATTTGAAATTACATAAAATTTTGAAACTAAATTCCTTAATCAAACCCTTTATATAAACATAGGTTAATAATAACTATCAAAGTAATGTTTTGTTTATATATTGAAATAAAAAATGTAGTTTTATATTTTCAATATAGAAAAAATTGATAACACACATCATAATAAAAAAAGGGGCTTAGTCTTAAGTCGAGACTTAATCCCCTCCACTTGGAAGTCACCTATTACCAAAAAAATTATTATAACAATAATTAGATCCACAACCTAGATAAGGTTTTTCAAACAACAACACATAGGCTATCTAGGATCAAAACCTATTTTACATTTATACATAGAAAAATAATAATACATGACACACAAGGCCTCTTCCACAGTTCCTATGGGTATACAAAATGGAGAGTGTAGAGAGAGTGTGTTAAGAACAATCAAGTTAAATCACATGATATAGTGTTTAAAAATAAATAGATAAATACACCACAATTCTCAAATATAAAGCATAAAACCGAGAGATAAAATAATAAGATATGGAATGATGTGATGCTTCATAGTCGTAATAGATTTTGATACACAAGGGTCCTCATATTTGACTTGGAAAGGATCTTGAACAAGTTTCTCTTAAAGTGTAGGAAAATAAATCATTATAGAGTTATATTTTCTATTTGTAGGTGATTTGAAAAACTTATATATATATATGTATTTTAATTCAGTTTAAGAATGGTTCTTTTATATTATATATAGTCTATCCTTCACACTCGCATGTATATCATCTTAACTATTAGTTATCTGCTCTTGAGATACATGCACAAGGGGGTTCCTCAAAATATATAGCTCTCTAGGTTAAATTATTCATTGAATAATAATAATAAATATATCCTAGATCCTCATACTGAGAACTAAATATAGAAACCTCTGAATTTTTATTCAATGCATCAGTAAAGTGGTTTAGGATTAATACTAATAAATCCACATGATGTTGTCTGTATTTAATTCATTGTTTTTGGAGAAACTAAATTTGAATGAAGGAATGAACAATAATTGTATCATACTAGAAGTGGTTCATCTCTGATGGTAGCATAGAACTATGATATATTAGACTGATGGTAGCATGGTCCAGTGGTAGAGATGTCAAAAGTAGATCATTTTTACTAATAGTAGTTATGACCAGTCATATATTAGATCTAGAAATAGATCTAGCTCACCCATAGAAGAACTATGTTGGTGCTAAAACTCTAGTGGTAGTATAAGTCTGGTGATAGCACATGTCTAGTAGTAGCATAAGTATGAAGGTAGCATAAATCTGGTAGAAGATGAATTCCACCTGTAGACCTGATTGAACTAATGGTAGATCATCACATCCATCAATATATCTCTTTTAACTGATGGTGGATCTTTATAACTAAAGGTAGACCTATAATTAGTTAATTTTATTTACAAAATTATATACTAATATAAAACATTAATCTCATTATAAGCATAATAATAATGAATAGTGAGAATTAAAATAAGGAGGTTCTAATAGTTCCCAGCTCTAAAATGAGTATTGTAATACTCCATGTATCCTTGATTTCTTGATGGTTTTTATTGGAACTACCTATGATACATAGAATCATAGCTCTATATTCTATGTAATTGAGGATATCCATCGATGAAGTGCTCTTAATAATAAAAAATATAGCAGAACCGAAGGGGTGTGGGGGGTGATGTATCCTATACCTTGTTCAAAGCTATTTTTATTAAAATATAGGTCAATCCTTCAATTTTACTTTCATGTAAATGGGATTAAGAAAATTTTACCTCATGTAATCCTCTTGTTTTGCATCTTGAACTGATTTTTTTGAGAGTTTTGGGACATCCTCTCAATCATCTCTCTGACTTCAACATGGTATTTTTATATTAATGATCTTATAAAGGAAGAAACTAACTAATTTTGATCATTTTCTATAAACCCTTGGTAAGGGGATATGAATAAATGGTGATCTTCAAAAGGTTAATGTGGGTAGAAGGCGGTCAACCACTTGAATCTTTCCCAAAAATCATGGTGATTTTCTCCACTTTATTTTTTGATCGCATAGATTTATTTCTTTATCTAAGTTCTTATTGAGGAAGGGAAATAATTTTTTAGGAATTAATTTTAAATCCTATCCCATGTAGTGACTTCCCTAGGACATAGGTTGTAGATCCATTCTTTGGATTCTCCTTCAATATAGAAGATGAAGTCCTTATAACTAACTTGATCTTCAAATACATCTATGGGATTACAATTTCTGAAAACATAAGAAGATTCTCATAGATTTCTATTAGGGTCCTCTCATACCAGGACATGAAAAAATGTAAGGATTTGGATCATACAAGTTCATAATTTAAATTATTGTTGATTATTAGGTGGTTAAATATTATTATCATTATTAAAATTGGGTGCATATAGTTCTCTCAAATTACTATTCAAATTTTCTAAATTTTCCACACGTTTTTAATCCCTAAAGTCACTTTTTTGGAAGAAGTTGAGGATATAAAACTTTTCAATGAAACTATGAAAAATAAACTCTCCACTTGTTTAATGATTTTTAAGGTTATCAGTCTTTCTAAAATAGTTTATTCAACGAATGGATCAAAACAAATGAGGTGATATGAATTGGATCAGGTAATTTCTTGAAATCATTTTATAAAATAATTAAAACACAAATATTGGCCTCCCTGAAAATTGTGCTAGGTTTGATGAGAACCTGTCATTAGGACCTCAAAAAAACAATTTTGGACTTGAATAAATATATTAATAATAGAATAATGTTGTCTGTTAGAGAGGGTAATATTATGGGTGTGTTTTTCTTTTGTTTAATGGGTCTAATTTATGAAAAATGTGAATAGTATAGATTGGGTTTTTAAATTTCACTAATAAAAACTTGTGGTCACATTGGATTGGTTATTAAATTTAGATTTTGAGATATTGACCTAACTTCATATCATCCCATCAACTCACCTATAAAATCATAATTCTATTTTATGTCTATCCTATTCTCTTTATAACTGATTATAACCACACTTATAATACCTTCACCTGGAAGTATTGACTAGACCTGGGGAGTAAAATGATCATTATAAACCTAAGTATTACCTAGCATGGTGATTGGATATGTTTAACCACCATAATACCCACACACTACTCGCTATCACATATAGTGGTGTGAGTCTAAGTGGACTGTGAGTAAAATCTAGAGATAGGGGAAAGAAAAATTTAAAGTGTATAAATAAAAGTAAATCACTTAAAACCTGAACACATACAAATAAATCCAAATAGATATTAATAGAGGAAAAAAATCCTTGATGATAATAATTAATTTACAGGGCATAAGGGTAATCTACTCAGCTCATCCACTATTGTTTTAGTGTTCTATCACCAGATAATTACAAAAACGAATAATGAAAGGAAATAAAAAAAAGAAGATGAAATAGGAACACTAGTTTGAAAATCATAGAAGAGGCCTTCGTATTTAAGTGAATAGTTCACCATTAATAGAGAAATTTTATAAGTTATTTAATATTAAATTTTTGGTAGCATGATTAGCATGAGATTCTATTCCAATGAACCCAGTAGTTCGAAATTATTCCTAAAATTTTGAGCCTAATTTTTCCTTTTTAGATTTTTACCACATGCATAACTCGATAGTTGGGATTTTATCAATTAAATGTACTAAAATATTTTTTGTTGAAACATTTATCCCCCATGATCGATCTCTATACTATTTCAAGAAGGATCTAAGAGAGATGATTTTCTACTCTGTGACTGTGCTGTATATCAAAGTTTTCTTAGGGGAAGGAGAGGATGTACATACTATGGTAGGGATTTGGTTTTTTAGTAGAATAGGAATGGGATTACATACTAGGCATAAGTGAAGCTAGGCATGGGACTGAGATGTTCCTGGGTGTTAAAAATATGATTGAATCTTTGTTGGATTGAATATCTCAAAATTGGGCCTCTAACCAATGTATTCACAAGATCTTCTCTTAAACCTTAATTATTTTGGCCACTTTGTCATGGTTCTACTTCAGTTGTCTCTGCTCCATATTTTGAGGATCTTCAGTTGAAATTCTAACTTCCTCATCAAACTCTGATATCTTCACATCATAGCTCCTTCATGAAATCATACATCCTCAATGATTGAAATAGGATCCCTTATTCTATTATCCTAAAGACTACTCTTGACTTTGATTCTCTATATTTTCATTGGATCAAAACTTCAACCGACTAGAATTTCACTTGGGAATTCTAATGATAAAACTGTGTTCATTACACTATGTCCATCCAAATGGTGTATTTGGAAGGAACTAAAACCTCACCATAATTATATCTACATAGAGAAAAAATCATGCAGCCATAAATTGGAAGAATTCATTAGCTTTGTATTTAGATCTGATAGGGAAGGCACGACTCAAGATCATCAAACCCATCCTCTATATTTCAGCTCATACCAAATCACAATATTCCTTCATCTTGAGCTTCAAAAGAATTTTCATTCACATATATTGGCTCCTTCAGCTTCCTCATTCATGTTGGTGAGATCAGAGGTTTATCTGGTTCAAAAAACTCTAACCTAGCTTTTAGTTTGAATCATCGGTGATAAGTTAGAGCAGTGGATTTGGTTGTAAGCTTCAATATTGGGTCAATGTTTCTTCATCCAAATTTATTTTATTTTTCTAAAATAGGGAGGTGTGGATTGTGATATCCATGCTTAAAGAGATAATAGTTTCTTTCGGTTCGGAAAACCATTCCATGGTTGATATAATAAACCTACTTTATCTATCCTTTCTTGGCTTCAATAGGTGATAACACTACCTTTAGTTTTCCTACTCAAATTTAATGGATATTGATGTTCTTTATGACCATAATCATGAAGAAATTAGGTTATCAACCTTTGTTATAAGCATAGGTGTTGGGTTCATCTTCTCTAGTCAGAACAGGACGACATAATTGGGGTTTCCTATCATTGGACAATACCACTGACTTGAACTTTGGTTCATCATTAGTTGAGGTTCAATCAGTGCTGGTGCGATTCCTTAAACTCAATCTTAGTCAAATTTTTATTTCATGGTGGAGAGATCAGGTGGGGTTGAGGTCATCATATTCAAAGCTTCAACCTCTATTTCATTCGTGAACTGCATGGTCAATTGGATGTGGTTGATTGGAGTGAGTTCTAAAGTATAATGATGTTACTTGGTCACTTGAATTCATGATTTTTTTATTTGAGGTCGACCATGGAGAATGGTACATCACATGATTGATTGAAAAAATGACTTGTAGTATCTTCATACCTTTGTGGGATTTTTTTTGGTGAGGTAGTTGCAGACCTCTTGCAATCAATCTAAACCAATCATGATCGATCCTGACCTTTGTTGAATTTTCACTGTGGTATCTTGATAGAAGAAAACCATGGTCGACCATAGAGATAGAGGGAATGGTAGCTTTAGGTTTCTGTGTGGATGCTTCATACCTTTTCCATATTTTTAACTTCTCAATAAAATTCAAATTTTTTTAGTGTATGATTTTCTTAATTAATTTCAAAAGTAATGGAAACAATTAAAAATAATGTCAAAATTATCCCACATCAAAATATATTTTTTTCAAATAAATATATGCTTTTATTTAATTACAAAATTAATCAAACAATCAAAATTCATGGGTTTTCAATTCAAAATTAAATCAATAATTTCTTATTGAAAATAAAAACACAATTTATCCCAAATTTCAAAAATGATCAATTAAAAACGAAATTCATCAAAATTAGATTTTTCTTTCAGTATGGATTTTAAATAATGAATAAAACCATTTAAATTCAAAAATAAATCTATTTTGAAATTAATTTCATATTTGAAATTCAAAATTAACTATGTCATCTAAAATTTCTAATTTTTTTTATTAGTTCCCATTAATTCAAAAGTAATAAAACAATGGAAAATATAGATTCAATACATTTAAAAAATTAATTTCCTAATTAACTTGAAAATTTAATTAAAAAACTACATTAAAAAAAATCAAATAATCGATTTTTATAAGTTTATTTAAAAATGAACAAAACTATTTGTAAACAAAATTTATTGCCTTTAAATAGTGAAATTTCAAGTATCCAAAAATTAATTTATGTATTTTTTGAAAAACAAAAAATGAAGAATCCACTAAAAATAAATATTTAATCCAATTTTTAATAAAGTCCATAATATCAAAAAGTCACAAAATAATATCAATTGCCCATGTTTTAAAATATTAATGAGGTTAAATCTAACAAAATGTGGATAAAAAATTGAAATTTACATCTCTAATCAAACAACTAGAAGAATATGTTATAAAATATCATGTAAACTTCCTTGAAACATTTTACCCAACCTCCATTTTCATATTTTAAAAACATTTTTAAACTCTTTCTCTATTTTATTTTCAAAACCATTAACTAAATCCCTTATACACATAAATTCTGACTCCCTCTTAAAAAAAACCAAGATTTTTTTATTAAAATCAAAATTTAATAAACCAAAAATACCCTCAATAACTTATATTAAACTTTATAATCCACCCTAAATTAAAAATTAAAGAAAAAAATATAGCTCAAATAAATAAAGATCCAAAAATATAAAATTTACAAAGAAATAACAATTGTGCATGGTTTGGATGCACAGTTTGGTAAACTATGAGAAAATCATTGTAAGGATACCCAAATTTGGTCTGCATGGTCTAAAAATAGTTTTTTAGACTAGAATCAATAACCATGAAACCTTAGATTCCTTCCCAAATTCTATCTCAAAATAAAAATTTCACATGAAAGACTAATAAATTCTCAATATAGACCTAAATATACTCAAATAAGGACTAAAAATATAGAATAAATTTTAAAATCATCCCTATAATTTGATGCACACATTATGGACATGCCTGGTAACTCAAGTGTCATCCTAAAATGTGATGATCATGCTCTTACTCGTGACCTTCCACTTGAATTTTTATGATCTGATCTCATGTCTATTGGACTCCCTAAATAACAAGTGCGACTCTGAAACCTAGACCCTATAAAGAAATTGGGAAATGATGCCTTTTCATTCATGCGAAAACTTTAGGGAACCCCTAATCTGATCACCTAATGTTGTATCATGAAATAACTGAGGGGAGTTCCTAATCCTCATGAGTTGGAGAGAATCACCTGGGCTTTAATGATAACTGATGATAATGATTTCTACTGAATAATAAATAATAACAAATTTAATTCCTTCCAAAAGTCCGAAATGACCATTCCATATATTATAGGGTCATGGCATAGAGATAAAAATTTTCCCAACAAAAGAAAACCACGCATGAAATAAGGGCAATAAAATCTCATACAAAGAACTAGTATATAGAAAGAACATGATCCAACATAGAGAAGAACCACCATCGATAACATAAACTATAATGAAATAAAGATTATACATCAAGAATCTAAGAAGGTGGGTACATCGATAAATAAGCTACAATAAATAATATAAAATTAATACCACCTAACCATCTTCATGAGCAGAATGTGCATTTTCACCTTCCACCACCATCAAACTTAAGCCAGAAGAATGATATAGAACTATCACATCCCTACTGAACTGGATAGAACTGAAATATGACAACCATGAGAAAAATAATCCATGTAGGTATCCTCCTGAAATCCCATGTATATCCATTAATGTAAAAAACATTTCATATTAGTTTAATGATATATATATTAAGAAAGTTTTCTACTTCTTTCCAAAAAAAGTAACAAGTTAATATTTTTCAAAACTATTTCCCTTTCTAATTTAAAGAAAACATTATTTAATAAAGGACTATCACAAAACCTTTTTAAGAAAAAGAGACCTAAAATATAGTGAAAACCTATTAAATTATTGAAGTTCATAATAATAAATAACATTTTAAAAATAATGTTACAAGGTGATGGAAAATATAATACATACCAAAGAATTCATCATGGGATCCTAGGAGCTTAAGAGAAAATCTTGGAAAAGATAATAAAACTAACATAAAGGAAGACTAATTATAAATAACCAAAAAACTACCCTAACTCCCATTGTTTCACAACCTATCCTAACTAAGGGGGAAAATCCAAAAAGAAAAGTATAATTTAAACTCAGGGTCACTGATTAGATCAGGATACTAAACTCTTGTAACAAGTGTTCCTAGATTTCCCACTTAACCACTCAAAGTTTCCCATTACATTTAAATGGATGTGATAAAATATGATAGGTATGTACCATAATGATATATAATTCAAATCACAATCAAGTCACACCCTCAACTCTAATTTACTCACAAGAAGCATCCCGAATTCCATTGAGAAGAACATATATCAATAAACTAAACATCTATTTTCTATAATGTAAGGGGCCTATTTCTGAGGATTATTATATTTTAAAAAACTAAATTGAAAGTGTCAATTAGGACTCATAATAGTTCCTTCTGAAATCAAGTTATGAAACATGTTCTCAAAACCAAATACATGAATTTTTGTTTAAATAATTACATTATTTTAGTTTAGAAACAAAAAAACCTTTATAATATGACTAAACTTTTTAAAGATTCAATGAAGAATTTATATGAACACTTTTTGTGCATAGATTTGAAAAAATTATAATTTATTCTTCAATAACAGAGTGAAATCCCATTCATATTTGATTAAGCTCAAAGAGAAACAACCTTCCTTTAAAAAAACACACAATACATACTTGGTGGAATTATTAAAGTAGATAAACCATGAATTAAAACCACGAGTAATAATAGTTAGAAATTTAAAGGAAAATACAAGAGACCATCTACCTATAATCTTTACTCTTTTATAAAAAAAAGTGATAAATTTAATCAATGGAGTCTATATATGTGAAGAAAACTAAGGGAAACCTTAAAAAACTAAAACCACCCCAATTAAAATTTAGGAAAACATAAATCCTAGGACTCCGAGACCAAAATATGGAAATAAAGTCAAGGAATAAGGGAGAAAAGAGGGTAGGGAGAGAGTTGGAAGATATTATCTTAATAAATAATGTTTGAACCTTGAATAAATCCATGGATAATCACCCATGAAAGAAAATAAATTGAAGGGGGAAGAGAATAGGGTCATGCACACCGAATAGGGGAGGAGGAGGGATTTTGGGTTAAAAATGAAAAGGGGAATAAGGATAATTTTACATTTTTAATAAGTTGGATAAGATGTATGGTTTGGTTTCATGGTTTGAAAAACCATGTTCCAACCATGTGAGCCTCACTAGACTGACCTGGGAACTACACACTATTTGTATGTATAGTTTGGAAAACCATTCTACAATCATGAGAAACACCTCTGTTAAAACTATAGAGACCATAACATTCTTTCTATATGGTTCTACTAACCTTGTGAAAGACATGTACCAACACACTTTTTCACAAAAGAGATAGTATAGTTTCTTCTGGGTCTCACATGGTTTAGATCCAAGAATTCACTACCCACACAGAAAAATTGTTAAAAAACAAAAATAAATTATGAAGGTCCCCACATAAGGGTAATCACATGGTTTCCCCAAAACCATGGACACCAATCATGAAACATAAGAAAAAACTTTCAAAAAATCAGAATTTAAACCCGAAACACTTAAGAATCAGAGATAAAATTAGACACCAATAAAAAAATGCAAAAAGAAAAATTATGGTTAGGGTTTGACACCATCAATGAATCAGTATCTCTCATGAGAAAAACTATATTAGGTATTTGGTGAATTCATTATCTATTAATGAACAATGTCTTAGCATGAGATCTTAATATTAATATTAAGATACCTGACATTATTCATTCCATAATTGTAAAATCAGTTAGTATTGTCCATGTGATTAATTATATTGTTATGTTATCAATGAATATATTTAATGATCATTTTTCTAGTTATATGGCATCATTTGGTCATTATTTATTCATGCCATCTTATTTATTCATGATTTATTTTATAAATACTTATGTTGTATGCTACCCCTTAACGGGCATTTGAGATCACCCCATTATTTTATTTTGTATATTCCCAGGTTATTAAGAAGTGTATTAAGTTTGATATTCCTAGAAGGGTATCATGTGTGGAGAATTTTTTGAGAAATTTTAAGGACTTGTTATTGAATAAGAATCTCTTAGTATAGTGGATAAACTGTCCATTAGATGATAAAGATATGAGTTTTTTTAGAAAATAGTTTATCTTATTTCATTGAAACTCTAAACCCAAAAGGTCTTGGGTACGTAAGAAAATAATTATTTTTTATTGATCTTTTAATTATGGATGGTCAAATTTGGGCCATTTCAGTTTGAATCAAATCTGGTATGTGAATATTATGTTCTTAGCCCCAGATACAGGTGCATGGGCCTGAGATGTCTCAATATAAGAATATACATACCCACTTTCATACATATATTTAAATATAAGTACATATATAAAAACATAAATTTATGTTAATATTGTTACATAAATATATATTAATACACACACATATATAAATATACATAATTATAAATAATTATAAGTATACACATGAACATATACATAATTACACACACACACACACACATATTAATATATCTATATTTATACTTATATTTGTGTATACCTACATATATGTATATTTTTAAGTATTTATTCTTATATATGTATATATATATACACCCATATATATATTCACACACACACTAAAGATTTCTAGTGTGGGTTTTACAATGGATATTTCTTGTGCAGAGTTTCCAAATAATAATATCTAGATGCATGTATGTACTTGTATTAAAGTATACTTACAAATATTTAAATTTATATATACATATAAATACTTATATACTTATACATTTAGAAAATTATATTTTTATGTACTTATGTAGATGTATAATTATAAATCTATACTGCAAAAAAATTACATTGTAAATCTTCAGTGCAGAATTTACACTGGAGATTTCCAGTGAAAATTTTACACTATAGATTTCCAGTGCAAATTTTAGATATAATAATATATAAATATATGTATATAATTGTAGTAGAGTATATTTATAAATAATAATATTTGTATATCATTATTTATTTATATATACATATTCATGTATATAATTATATTTTTATATACTTATATATATATGTATAATTGTAAATCTCCAGTGAAAAATTTTCCCTAGAGATTTCTAATGAAAATTTTACACTGGAAATTTTTAGTACAAAATTTAAATATAAAAATATATGGATATATTCATGTAATTATTTTTAAATATAATTATAAATATTTATATTTTTTTATAATTCTATATATGTACCTATATATGTATAAAGAGTTATTTATATAGTTATATATATATATTTAAATAATTATATTAATATATATATGAATTCATGAATGTATGTCGGTACTTATACTTATAATTATTTATGATTGTATATATTTTTATGTATGTATATATAGTAATATTTATAAATATGAATTTACATGTATTATATTGAAAAAGAGAGGAAATCGACCACATTAAAATTACCTTTTGGAGAGGCCTATTTGATAGAAAAATCTTATTAGGAATAATCATAAAAGTGGGTAATGTTGTGGTTTCATTATATTTCATTAAGAATATTCATAAGGAATTAAATATCCCCTTATTAAGGCTCTTTACTTTAATTAGTGTTTGTGTTATTTGAATGGATCTATGATATTTAATTTATTCATTCAATATAAAATAGGTAAGCATATTTTATATTTTTTCTGTACTGAACATGAGTTTTTTATGATATATTGATTCCATTTTTTTCATGTTTTTACAAAATATACTTATAAATATTTATATTTATATATACATATATATATGTATTCACTAATCCATGTATTTACTTATATTTGTAAATAATTACATTAATTGTATTTCCATATAATTATACTAATATATATTTATGTACTTATATTAATATATATGTATGTATATATGTATGAATTTATGTATGTATGTACATATATTTAAATATATATAAATAAATATGTATGTATATTTAAGTGACCTCCTTTTCATATCTTTTGCTACATCATTTTATTCAATTTTCAGTGTTTTAGATGTGTAATTTTGTGTTAAAATTATTAATTGTGTCTTAGTAGTTATTTTATTAAAAATTTAGTAAATTATTTAATATCTTGATTAATTTTTGAATTTATGTTTGAATTATGAATTGTTTAGAGCTTTGAGTTTTGTATTTAATTATGGATCTTTTTTTAAATTTTAATTTAAAGTGATTTTTATGTTTTTATAGAATTACTATTTTTCATTATTGTAATTTATTTAAATTTAGAAATTCAATGTTTAAATCCTTTAAAATTTTATTTTATGTCCTGAATTGATATTTTTTAACAAAGAGATGAGTTCTGTCAATAGGATCTCCTACAAAGGGTAATGAGAAAAAGATCTACGTAGCTGAATCACTACATTGCTAAATTCAAGTAGCTAAATGGATATGTAGATAATTTATGGGTTTGAATTGGCCATGTAATTTAATCTACATGGCTGAAGATCCATATATCCTAATTGAAAATTACCCCACACTTAAGATGTCATTTGTCCTTAGGTAACTACTCAATCCAAATTTAGAGGAAGAAAATAAATATCAAAAGGGAATAGCTATGATTCCACAAAGAATTTATTTTTATAATGATTTTCTCCCATGGATTCCCTTAAATAGGAAGGAAAATAGTGATGAAGAAAATAAGAAAAGAAACAGGAATGTAGAAGAGAAATGAAAACAAGAAAAATGAAAAAAAAGTTAGAAAGAACAGAACTAGATTTAGAATGACTGAATCCTCCACTAAATTTCACTAATATAATTTAAAATTAGGACATATATACTCAAAATCATTCAATTAATGTTGAAAATTTAAACACATACATCACTCTCTCTTTAAAATGTGAACATGGATGCATAAAATGTTTTCTAATACACTATTTTCCTATTAATTTTAAAAACAAACACAAGTTCAAATCACATTATCACAGAATGTATTTCATTAAAAATTGATCATCAAAAGATAACAAAATCACCTAAACACTCTTTATATTCTCCTTAGATTTTATAGGATAAGAATAGTAAAAATATAAAGAGAAAATAATACCAACCAAATCAAGTTCATGAGCATGTCATCACATATCCACATTTCAATGTCTTGGTCTGTTATGAGTGAATAAGAATGCACCAATCATATTGATATTCAATCTCCTATAAGTATAAAATATTCTCTTCCTTGAGCTAGATATTCTAGTTAGTCCTCCATTTTTGGAGGTATGAGATCACAAAACTAAGAATAATACATCGATCATAATGATATGGCCTTATTTTTATATCTCATTCCACATCATTTTACTATATTTTCTGTTTTTTTAAATACTTAATTTAGTGTCTAAATGGTTAATTATTTTTTATTAGTTATTTTATATTATATTTTGTAAATTATTAAATTTTTTTATTAATTTTATATTTTATGCTTGAATTATGAATTGTCTCAAGCTATAAGTTTTTTATTTAATTATGAATATTCTTTTTAAATATTAATTTAAAGTGATTTTAATGGTTTTATGGAATTAAGTTTTTTCATTATTAGAATTTATTTTAATATGAAAATCCACTATTTAAAGATGTTAAAATTTTATTTTATGTTTTGAATGGAGATCTTTTTTCATAAATAGTTGAATTTTGTCTATAGGAGCACCAATTTAGAGGAATTTTAAGAAGAGCTATGTAGATTAATCACTTTATAGCTGAATTCACATAGCTTAATGGCTACATAGCAAATTCACAGAACCAAAAGTGGACACATAACTGAATGCACTATATTAAAGATCTACCCAGCTGAATTAGTGAAATATTTAATTATGGAAGATGGAAACATAACTGATTTTTCACATAGCCAAATCCTCAAATATCCAAAACACTATAGTTCCAAATATCAAAATTCCACTTACGGGGTTATGGTTTTGGAACCAGATGCCTACTCAAGTGAAATGAGCATATGCTAATTCAGATATGGCGAAACTGAAGGCAAGGAAGGATTTGAGCTTGAGATATAGTGGATTCTTATAGAGTTTTATAGATTTTTCAGGGGGATGAAGAGTTTCTTCCTTCCTAGACCAAGAAAAAGTTGGTTAGTTTCATATAGTAGAAAGTTTTAGTTGTAGTCATATTGAGGAGATGGTGGAAAATAAAGGCATGTTACCTAGAGACTTTGGAGGGGAGTTCAATGATGATGACGATGAAATTAAGATTGTGATATATACAATATATTAAAGGGAGGATAATATAAAATCTATCTATATAATTGGGGTGAGAATATTATTGATTTAGGAGAAGGTCCAAGAGTTGGATCTTGAGGAAGGATTCAACCTCATAAGAGAATATTTATCTTATATTCCTTCTAACTTATTGATTTTTGTTCCTACTCTCTAAAAAAAATATCATGGCTATTATACTAGAATAGATTTAAATTATTAATCTTTTTTTCTCTTGTTATTTCATTTTATCTGTGAATTTTTAGATCAATGTTCTTATTCTCATTTTTAATGAGCATCATTTTTACTATTTTCCAAGAACTAATGGGTAATGATAGAGGATACTTTTACTCTTGAATATTAAATGAAGAGCCCAAAATTGGAAATTATTAATGTTCTATTTTACATTATTGAACAAATTTATTCCATATATTAAATTGATAGACCAAAACTATGGAAATTTCACTGAGCTGTGTTGTACATTGAGTGAGAGCTTAGTGAATCATAATCTCTTTTTCCAAGAACTATTATTATTGAAAATTATATTAGTAAGAAAAAATAACACATTTTATCAATTAAATATAGTATGATAACCCTAATATCATCAATTTTTCAATCTCTCCCTCACATTTTTAGTTGTTACCCATTCTTTTCTTATACACACTTTTTCACTGCATCACCTTTGTTTTCACCTTTACATCATTCACTTCACTATTTTATTGTTTTTTATATGTAATTGTTGTTTTTTTCTTTTCTTTGGTCACACTCATATCTTGTTCCTTCCCTAGGGATTAGATACTCATACTACTTATTTAATTATGAATCTTATTTTTAAATATTAATTTAACATGATTTTAATGTTTTTGTAGAATTAAATTTTATTATTATTAGAATTTATATCAATATGGAAATCCGATGATTAAATCCATTGAAATTTTATTTCATGTTTTGAATGGATGTTTTTCATAGAGTTCCTTTTTTATACAAGATTACCCACATAGGAGGATGTTGATAAGAGCTACATTTTTGAATCACTACGTAGCCGAATGGCTATGTAGAAAATTTTAGGAACTGAATTGTCCATATAATCAAATCCATTATGTTTAAGATACCCATAATCGAATTGGAGACAAATATAATTATGGAGGATGGAGACACAGTCGATTTTTCATGTAGGAAAATCCTTACATATCCAAACTTTTATAGTTCTACATATCCAAATTCCATGTACAATGTTATGGTTTTTAGAACCAGATGCCTACATAGGGGAAATACATATTCCCTAATTTGAAGATGGAGAAGTTGAACGAAAGGGAGGAGCCGATATCAAAATGCAGTGGAAGCTTCTAGAGTTTTCCATAGTGTTTGTGAGGTTGAAGAATTTATTTCTTCCTAGACCAAGCTAACATTGGTTGGTTATATGCAGTTAAAGAGTTTATATTGAGTCACTTTTAAGAGATAGTGTGCATTCAAGTTGTGCCACATGGTGATTTTAGAGGGTAGTCAAATACTATTAACCATGAACTAATGATTGTGAGTTGTAAAACCAATTAAAGGGTGGATAACATAAAATATAAAAAGGGAATTAGGAGATAATACGACTGAGATGGGAGTAGTTGTTGGCGATGGATCTTGAGGAATGATTCAATATCTATAGAGAAGATTCCTATTATATTTCTTATCACCTTTTTATTTTTTTCTTTCTATGTTTAACTTAATGTATTAGGGATATAAAATTGAAATGGATTTAATTAATTAATCTATTATATTATTTTTATTAAATTTTATTAGTACATTTTTAGTTTAGTGTTCTTAGTATCATTCATAAAGAGTATCATTTTTTAATTTACTCCAAGAACTGATGGGTGATGATAGGATAAAAATTTACTATTTAATATTAACCTATATATCGAAAATTTTAAAGGGTTAATGTTATATTTTTTATTATTGAACAAACTAATTCAAAAGTTTAAACCCTGATATCAAAACTAAGGAAAGTTCACTGAATTGTATTGTATATTTAATGAGAGCTCAATGAATCATCACCTATTTTTCTAATAAATTATATTATTGAAAATAACTTGAGTAATAATAGAGGACAAATTTTATTAATTCAATAAAATATGATAAAACTAGTATCATAAAATTTTAAAACTCTCTCTCACTTTTGCTGCTATTATCTTTACCTTATGTCCACACATTTTTTCACTGAATTACCTTTGTTTTCACCTTTCCATCATTCACTTAACTACTTTATTATTTGTTTTGTGTGGCTTTTTTGTTTCTTTTGGTTTCCTTTAGTCACACTCTCATATTTTTCCTTACATTTGGAATAAATCAATTTTTTGTCATAGTTTTCAGGGAAGGAATGTGTAACCAAATTAAAAAAATCAGTTAAAATAAAACATTTTTTTTGAAATTTATAACGTGTTGTGCTTGTTTATATTATCGCTTGATACTATATTCACACATGGTCTTCTATTTAAGTACTATAAAATCCAATTTTTGAAATCAATAAATCTTTTATATGCTTATATGAAAAAATAAAAAAATGGAAAATCAATAACTACGAAGAGTTAAAAACCAAAATTAGAATTTAGTCCATCCCTTAATACGGGCCCCTGAGATATGTATAATTGGTAGTTTCAACTGACTTATGTTTCAAGAAATCTTTCCTATATTTGGTTATTCTATAAGTTTAAGAACTTTTGGATCAAACAATCTCATCACTCCATGCTTCCTTCTTTCATTAGTCTACTTGTAGAGGATTATTTATAGTTTATGTGATATTTTTATATTTTAGTTCAATAGTTTCCTTAGTGAGGTTTAAGTGAAGTGGATTTGAAGCTGATAGTTTTTCCCTCATATCTCAAGGTTAGGGAAAGTACATAGTTTTAGAACATAGTTGATTAAATATTTAATACCAGGTATGATCTTTTCAATGACTTTTTATATAAATTATTTCCAAGGAACACCACTGTTGAGGTTATTCATAAGATCGTAGGGTTTTTCTAGGATGGGGGAGAGTTGTTTCATGATGTGTGGGATAGTTTTAGAGTGATTCTTATATAGTGTCCCAATTATCAATTAGATCCTCATCTACTCATGTATACATTTTATAGTGCCCTCACACCATAATACTAGAACTTTTTTGATCAATCATTTGGTGGTAATTTCTATGACATGACAACATATTAGCTTAATAAAATATCCAAAAAACATTCCCAAATGTCACAACACAAATGAACTGGGAAAATAATGATTCATAGGGTTAAAAATGATACTCAATCTACTATAGTTAATGATAAAAAACTTACGGAGTATTGTAGTCATTATAAGATGTTAGTTCATGCTCAAAATTATTGTCCCAACTTTGATCTCCCTTTTTAGTGTGGTGGGATTGTTTACTTTATTGGTAATATGGCTAGGAATCAAGGGGTTATTGATCCTTTCCTAAATTTGTTTAAAGATAGTTATAAAAATCACCCTAATTTATCATAAAAAGAACAATTTGAAATAAAATATTCAACTCCCAAAATTAACAACTAAAACCGAAAACTATCACATAGATCAATATGGATCCAAATATTCAAAATCTCAAGGGTAAATTAAGGAAATGTTGAAGAAGGTTTTGGGTGAGATTTTTTCTTTAAAGAAAGACATATACATTAGGATTCATATCTTGAACCTTAAAATGGGTCATATAGTTAGATATCTAAGTGGGAGATATAAAATTAAGATTCCCTATAAAACATGGAAAATCTTAGAGATAATGTGATGGATTCCACCACTACATTGGGTTTGAAAACTGATAGACCTGTTAGAGAATATTCTAGTGAAGATAAAATTAAAGATAAATAAAATTATGAAAATTAAAATAATAAAAACCCCAAATATGGAAATCTATATAGATTGAGTAAAAATGAAAAATTATATAACTTAACATGAAAAGAAAAGAGAAAAAAAGAAAATTAAGTGCGAAATCATCAAATAAGGAAAGAAAGAGGTAAGGTTAGAGGAGAAGGAGAGCGATCAACTTATTTTGAAAAATTATGGCCCTCCCATTCCTTTTACCCAAATAAAAAAAATAAAAGAACCTAATTATTTGAAGTTAAATCAAAATTTTAAGAGTTTCAATGTCAAAATTAGATTTTAAGAATATTTGAACAATATCCCTTCATATTTGTTTTTTAAATATTCATGGCTACCAAAATCATTTGTGGAGAGAGTCCAATAATTAACTTGAATGAGGAGTGTAGTGATATTATTAAGAAGAATATCCCTCCAAAACTAAAAGTCACCATATAATTTTTCATTTCATATAGAATAGGATAAATTTAGGAGATTATGTGTTCACGTGATTTAGGTTGCAGCATCCATCTTATTCCCTACTCCTTGTTCAAAAAGATATGTCTTGGGGTTCTGAAACCACCTTCTAATTATTTAAATATATTTGACATGTCACTTGCTTATCTTTATGGAGGTGGGGTGGGGGTGGGGGTATATGACCTATTAGCTGATATAGGGAAAAATTATCTACCCATATAATTACTCATTCTTGATATAGAGTGTGATATTAAGTTTCCAATCATTTTAAGAAGGCCATTATTAACCAAAATCGGGGATTTTATAGATTTGTTGAAGGGTAATATGACCCCTCAAGCTGATCAGAACCAAGATGAATTTAATTTTTTCAAATAGTCTCCTATTATGGAGGGTTATAATCTAATAGATGTTACATAAGAGGTTTTTAAAGTTGAGGTTAGGAAGTAAAATAATTATCCTTTGATGAGATGATCATTTAATTTTTCACTGAATATTTTAATTCATGCTTTATTGAATTTTAATCGTTATAGGAACTGGAAATATTTGGGATAATTAAGAGCTATATTAGTAAATACTTTTCTAAAGACCATGAAGTGGTCTATAATAGACCAAGTTATCTTGTTGATATTTTTTCTCAACTTGATCCTCAATGTTTGTAGTCCTCCTATATACCCAAATCTAATTCTAATTCCTATCCTTTAGAACTTGTTGAGTTTGAGTTTATTCATCGAAGTTATTATTCTAAATAAAATTCACTAAGGTTGAGGTATAATTTGTGGTTAGTGATTTTCAACTTGGTGTTGAAGATGAGTTTTCACAATCCACTAAGAGTGATGTAAAGGAGTTTCTGGACATTTTACTAAATTTGTAAAGAAGTTCTATCTTTTTTTATTGAATTAAATGGATAATGAATTCTCAGTCTCTAAGTTTAGGAAGTTCTTAGATGAGACAGAGGACTCTTCCACTGCTTATCCTAAGGAATTTTTTTCTAAGTGTCATTCTAATGTTGTTAGTGAGCTTTATGTAGTAACTATTGAACATAATTATGAATTGTCAAAAATATCAAGTGCGTGGGAAAGTTTTTGAGAGAAGTGAGGAGTGAGGTTGGAATTTTTGGGCATAGTCTTGATTTATCTTCTCCTTTTATTGATTATTTGAATGAAAATTTAGGTCTTGAAGCTATTAGTGGAAGGAGTCTTAGAATTAGAACTTTGGATGATTTAAAGAGAATAATTTAGGTTTCTGAGTAACTTGAAGTCCTAAATGAACTTATTAATATCTACAAACAATATAGTGAGGTGAGAATAAAAAATAACATATATCCTTTGAATGGTCATGGATAGAATTTTTAGGGGCTAAAGTTTGGATAAAGTCTTTAAAATTTGATTTTCATGGAAGGAAACCCATGATTTTTTAGTTTTTGAATATTCTTTCCTTTTAAAATAAGTTTTGCATCCTCAATTTTATGTTTCTCTTTATTTTTTCATTTTATTGGATAGAGTTATTTTTTTCACAAACTTCCACTTTATGCATGGTCTGATTTTGATAATTTGTTTAAGAAGAATAGATTAAATGATTTAACTTTTTTTTTGGTTCATCACTAGAAGAGGATGGGTGCGAATCAATGTTAAAGGAACTACTAGTTTGAGTAAATTGGATAAAACTTCCCTCAACTCTAACTCTAGTCATATAATTTTTTAAACTTTAAATTATAGAAACTCATTTCAATCTATTCATTTTTTAGGTACTTGTATGTCTAACAAGATCTATTATTCAATGGCTATAAGGGAGGTTACACATACACTTATTCAATAGTAAAATATTATATATTATATGTGATTAATTGGTTTTAACTATTTTTGAATTACTTTTTTGCATGTTTAATTTGTTTCTTGATACTTTTTGATCCCCAATTTTGATGGATTTATTTATGTATTGGTAAACATGTACTGTATGCTTATTTCTGTTTATTTTTTAAGAAAATCATGAACTCAATCAAAACATGAATTTTTTGGGTATTAATTTTCCATGTTTAAATTTTTAGGGAGTTTCCAATCATAATTTTATGTATGTATTGGAAAATTTTGAGTGACTTCAATGTAAAAAATTCTTTTTGAATATTCATGTCACCCCTCAAAATTTTTCTTTTCTATGATTCATGTCCAAATATTTTTAAAAAAAATTAAGTGTTATGTGTCTCCTAATTTAGGATAAAATATAGGGTAAAATGATGCATTTTAAGTTTTAGGGATAAACATAGGTTGAGATAAACTATAATTCATTATGAGCCCATCAAGCCCCTTAAATGTTTTCAAAATTAGAAGTTTTTAAATATCATTTAGTAATTTTTATTGGGTGAAAATGTTTTTTAAAATTGAAGGTTTTGATTCCACTTTGAGGAGGCTAATCCTTATCACATTATGGATTTAATTGGGTAGATCATTTTTCATTCCATTTTAAAAAAAATGGATTTTAGTAAAAATTTAAGAAAATGTAATATAATCATCATTGACTTTGAACTTTTTAATCTGAATTTAACTCGTAAAATGTGCATCCAAATTGATTATGGAATGAAAATCACAATACAAGTTGAAATCCTTATTAATTTATTCTTTATTCATTATTTATTTTCTATAAGATGATTAATTTATTCCACCAATAAATTTTCATTCCACCACATTCGATAATGTGACTTTTTATTATTATATTTTAAAATGTGTGAGTCTATTCTCCTAAAGGTAAATAGAAGTTTAGACTTTTAGTTGGATGAATATTTATGCATGTTGTATTCTCTGTAAAATTTTCAATTTGAATAATTTTTGTAAAATAGTAGCCTACTTTTCAGTGAAGTCACTCAAATCAAAATGGAAATCATATATGATTATATTAATTTGTACGTAAAAAGTTACATATGTGTATATATATATATTAATATGTATGTATATATGTATGTATGTATATAGGAATATACTTAACATATAAATATATGGATGTATGTAAATGATCATTCATTTTATATTTTTATATACAAATATATATTGTTTTTAAAAATGTTTATATACCCATTAATTTTTTAATATATTTATCTATATGAAAGTATAAAAAATTTAATTGGAATGTGTAGTGTATATAAAAAGCATACTATAAATTTCTACCACATGATTTGGAATGTCATTTCAAATAGTATTTTTAAAATTTTTTACATGCTTATATAAAAATACAATATATATATATATATATTCATTGATATATATATGTGTGTTTGGGTGCACATGTGCGATTAGTAATTTATAGATATATTTAGTTATATGTAGGTATAAAAAGATGAATTTGTATATAAAAAATATAAAAAAAATACATTATAAATTTTATATGAATTTACATTGCATGTATAATTATACATATGTTTATGTGATGTATGTAAGTATGTATATAGTTCTATTAATATATAATTATAAATAATTATATTCATAATACTTATATATATTCATGGGTGCATGCATATATATACATATTATTGTATGTAATTATATATATGTATATACTATAAATAATTATATCAGTATTTATGTATGTGCATCCAGCACCGAAATTGAGTGGTACTTAGATATGGCATCACATTCAAGTGGTCGAGGGTTCGATTCCTAACCACATCAATCCCCCCCCATTTGGCAGAGGTGATGGTTTTCTCGCATGCATATGCATGCGGGATGTGATGCTACATTGATCAGAGTAGGTGTATATTGAGCATGGAATAGGCTAAGCAGAAGCACGTTCTAGGTAGTAGCATGAACCAGGTAGTAGAGATGACCAGGTGTAGAAAGCGCAAGTTAGGTAGGTGCATCCACACAAAGCGGGCTAGACTAATCCAGGAAGGTAAGGGCAGTTTTGGTGTTGATGGTGGGCCAACGGGCTAGGGGCTTTGAGTATTACTCCCTTCCTATGGGCCATGGGTACTTTTGAAAATTCATGGGTATTTGGGATAGGTTTCTCTTAGGTATTTGCGCCTCTAGAATTATGGTCCATGTAATGTATTTTCCTCTACCCAGAAAGAAAAAAGAGACCATCTTTTTAATAAAAATATGGATTGACATCAACTTTATAAAAAAATATAAATATGTATGTATATAATTATATTAATATATATATACACATGTACTTGTATAAATATATACATAGGGATGACCATGGGAAAATCCCATCAAACCCCTGGTCAAGGGAAATAGCTGTGAAAATAAAAAAATCTCAAATTTATATTGTATATGTACTATAGTATCTTGGGAAGGGGAAACATTATAGGTCCTAGTCTTAGGAAACAAAATTTTTTATGGTTTTCCAGGACATCTTTGTGTACACACACACACATATGCATGTGTATATACTAAATAATTTTTAAATATTTTTATCTATTTATAAATTTTATTGTAATTTTTCGTATAAAAAAATACCTAATAGGAGTTTTTAAAAAATACAATATAAATTTTAAGATTATATCTGTACCTGCATATGAAAAAATTAAATTTAAAAATAATGCATTGTATATGGGTCTAAAATTATTAGTATTGATATAACGATTACATTGATATAGACAGATTAAAATTTAGATATTATTTAAAAATAATATATTATGCCATGTTTATTAAAGGAAAAAAGGTTTTTAAAAAGGAGTACGAATTTCAATTAGGTTTTTGGTGATAATGTATGGAGGGTGAGATCCCACACGAAATAGAAGTCGGTTCAACAATGCATGTGGGGAACACAAGATCGCTGGGTCTGCAGCTTCCCCGTGTTTTGTTTTTTATGAAGTTATAAATTTTATTTTCATTTCATTTTTTATTAAAGAGTAATTATTTAATATTATATCAGTTTCAAAGTATAATAAAAAAATTCCCTTACACCAATTAAATTCCCAAAATCTTTTCTTAAAATAAACCTTTCCAAAAAAATAAAAAAGAATATAAAATAAGAGAGAATGAATAAAGAACTAAAAATTAATTGATTTTTATGAAAATTAATAAATAAGAATATAGATAATAATTGAGAATTATGAATAAAATTATTTATTTAAGTTTATTTATCAAAAAATTTAATAAGAGAAAACTTTTCATTGTCTAGCATTAATCAAATATTTCTGCATGAATTTTTTGTTAAAGTAAAATTTTTATAATTCATAATAAACTACTTTAAATTACATATGTTATGTATGGTGAATGATAAAAGTAATAAAATTTATATAAAACTTATTATGTTATAAAAAAGAAAATAAAAAATTATAACATAGCATATTTGTTTTCATTAACAATAATGAACAATAAAAACCCAAGTTCCATTGAAAAAACACATATTAAAAATATAAAACATGTGCTTTACCACTAATTTAAATTGTAAAATTAATAAAAATGAAGAAAATATTTTTTGGAAAAAAAATTAAAAAGAAACTATAAGAAATCCATTTTATGTATTTATTATAGTGGTGCCACATGTACCAATAATGAGTGTCTTGACGTGATTGCAATCAATTGAATCTTATTCTCACCATGTAGGAACATTTTTTTTCTATATGATCAAATATTTTAACATGGTAATTAAATGATATAAAAATTTAAATCATAAATTTAGGAAAATAGAAAATCATACACACCACACACACTCAATTTTACTTGGTTCACCCTAGTATGGTGAAGGTTCTGGGTGCAGCGGAAGCGTGTGATGGGTCATGCCCAACTTTTCTTTTCTCTATTCTTGATGATAAATCTAAGATTTACATAATGATAAACATCATGATCTATGAAATTGAATCAAAGAACATATATAAGGGATATAATTATGGAACCAAGAGATAGGATTATCAAATATTATTTATAATTAATTTAATTAAATAAAGATTTAACATTATGTAATTATTTCTTCGTTGATGGATCTAACAAAAGATCTGCATTGTTTCATCGTTGAGTTGTAGGAATAAAAGTATATTACCTCTAGCAGTTATCCACACATGTTTTCCAAATCATCAAACATTACCATAGGAATATTCAGGTTCTAGCATGGAAGATCCTAGCACTTGCATCATCTTCCTTTGATCACTTCAATAATCGCTTCCAAAGCATTTTCCTGGATATATCTTAACTCGTGTGTGGGAGGTGGAGGAAGACCTCTTTCCATTCTTGGGATCATTCTTGGAGAGGAGATCAATCTAGGTCATGAGAGGATTCTCCAAATCCATTATTCACAACCAAAAAAATGAATTGGATTATTGAGAACATAATATAATTGGGTTTATATATCGCTAGGGTTAAAATAAAATAATTGAAAAAGTGCCCTTTATTATTTATTTAATCCCTACGGAACCCCATATAAAATAATAATAATAATATTATTTCTTAACATGTGATTAACTTGAGAATTAAATTAAATATTATTTTATCAAACAATATTTAATATTTATTATTTATCATTGGACCATAAAACTCAGTCCACTATTCATATATAATATTTATTAGGCCTTGAATAATGACTATTTATTTATTAAATAAATATCACTACATTATTCTATAACAAATATATAAATATTATATTCACTAAATAGAAAATAAATATTATATGTGATCAATCATACATGACTATTTGTTAAAACACATCCAAGAATAATATTTATTCAACTTGCTAAATAATAAATAATAATATATTATTTAACTAAGATTCAGGATACACTTACCGTGTGACCCTATAGGCCTCTTTCTCAGTAGAATTAGGTGATATAGCCTAAAGTCCAAGGTTAGGGTCTAGAAACACACCAATGAGCCCATATTGAAAGAAGTTAATGCCACAACGACATAATACATCATAAGAATTCTTACTATGTAATATAATCCCTTTATCATGATATCTCAAATCAGGTAGGTTGCATAATGGTTCCATAAACCTATGTGCTCGATGTATCTTTGTTGACTTCCCAGAAATTGAACTTTCTTATTGTACACCATGGCCATGGATTTATTTAGCCTATATCATTTCCATCAAATTTCCTGAGATATCAACTTCCTTCAAAGAACAGAAGGGAAAAATCTTTTCTCACATTATCCATTAATAAAATATTACTCGTGATGCACCCAATATATCCTACCTCACTGTGAACATATGTCATCAAGGTTTTCATCAATACATCAAAGTACACGACTCATAATACTCATTAATAATAATATTAAAGTCTAAGGACCAATACACACATCCACATATAGGAACATCCAATGAAACATATAAATGTGGATTTACTACTAGAGGGTCTCATTTTCATAATATCCTATTGGATATTACCAAGGGTGTGCAACATGATAAGGTCCCTAAAAGACCTATGAGACCCAACCCCTAATAGACTATATCATTTGTGTCTGTCAAATTATATCATCCAACTATAGAACATATATTTAAGAATAGTGTTGTAGCACTACTGGGTTCTCATAATTGTGGGGAATTAATTTGAAATTTTAGTGAAACAACTACTCATGGGACATTATCACATACTATGTTATGCATAAGAACAATCATGATGTGATAAGAAGTTTTTTTAATATTCATAAATATGAATAAAAGTTATCAAAAAGTACACAGAAGTTGGTTCTAGGGAACTAACTCTCACAAAATACCACTTTTACTTGATCTAACTACTAATAACCTCCAGTCTGATAGATATCACATGATAGTCACACTTCTGTTGAGAAATTAATTTATTTAAGGGGTCCATCACATTCTCTTCCTTGGGTAATTTTATTACTGAAAATTCACTCCTCTGATGAAAATCCCTCAAGAGGTGATACTTCCGATGTATGTTCTTTGTCCATTGGTGTGACCGTGAATATTTTTCAAGAGCCAACACTGCAGTATTATAACAGTAAAATGTGATATGGTCTTTATTTCTAGGTACCCAATCAAGCTTCTGGACAATGTTCTGAATCCAAAAAATCCCTTGGCTGTATTAGATGCCACTATATACTTGGACTCTACTGTAGAATCAATGATCAATAGATATTTTGAACTTTTGCATCTCATAGATCCTCCATTGAGACAAAAAATATATTCTGAGTTTGAATTTAGATCATTCAAATATATATGAAAACTAGCATCAGTATAATCCCTGATGAACATCTCCTTGTCTCCTCTATACACCAGGAACATATCCTTTGTTCTTCTCATATACTTAAGAATATTCTTAATAATAGATCAATGATGTTCTTCTGGATCTACTTGATATCAACCTACCATGATCAATGCATAGGAAACATCAATTCTAGTACATAACATGAAATACATGATTGGTCCTATCACTAAAGTGTATGGGATCATTCTAATTATATCTTTCTCCTATTGTATTTGAGGACACATTTTCTTAGAAAGATGAAAACCATCTGACACCCAAACCAATCCCCTATTTGATTGTTCCATAGTAAATATATTTTGTATCTGGTCAATATATAAACTTTTACTTAGTCCAAGAAGCCTCTTGGATCTATCAAAAATTATCTTGATCTCTAAAATATAGGCCGCTTCACCTGAGTCCTTCATAAGGAAACACTTGTTTAACGAGTATTTAAATAACTATAAGACTGGTATGTCATTTCCAACAAGTAATATTTCATAAACATATAATACTAATATAATGACCTAATTTATATTAAACCTCTTGTAAACACACAAATCACATTTTTTATTATTGAAAAAAAAATATTTTTTGGCTTCATTAAATTGAATGTTCCATGACCTAGATTCTTTCTTCAATCCATAAATGGATCTCTGCAACTTGAAAATATTCTTGTCATCAACTAGAGTCACAAACATTCCTAATTGTGTCATATTGAAATCTTTCTGAAGGTTCCCATTAAGTAATGTAGTTTTGACATCCATATGAAAAATCACATAGTCATGGGAAGCTACTATATCAAGTAGAATTATGATGGATTTAAACATGGAAATTGGTGAGAAGGTTTCATCATTGTCAATTCATTGACGCTTAATAAAGACTTTAGCCACCAGAGTTTTTGATTGGTATTTACTGTCATGACCCCCTACCTAAAAAATAAATTAACAATGGGAGAAAGATAATGATCCCGAGTGCTGCCTCCAGTAGGCCCTGTGTTGGTGACTAGCACCAAGGGTGTACAAATCTCATAATATGGGAGGCATTACCCTTTATAAAAAAAACTAGACTAGGAGATAGAATGAATCATCCACAACAACTCCAAGGCATAATGTAAAAATAAAGACAAAAACCATCCCACATTCATGTATAAATAAAACTAATATAAGAAAATGTATCTAAAGTAAATACTGAAAAGTAAATTTAAAGCAGCGATACAACAACTATCAAGGATATGATCTAGTAAGGTCCAAAATGATCCAAGAAATCCTCTTTGAAACTCGAAAATAGTTTTATATATGTAGGGTGTTCATACAGGTATACTCAGTAGGAAAACCCATGTCTCTCGTGCATATGTTTAAGAATAATACTAATTCACCTGTGAGAAAATTTCAGAACTAAAAAACACCTAAACAAGTATACTAACCAAACCCAACCTCGCCAAGGTAGGATCACAATATAATGCAAGTCAAGTTATATAATATAACATGATCACATTGATAAATGTATGCCGCACCAATTTCCCACTAGTATGTCACTCTTTCACAATATCATACGTCCTTGTACTCCCATCCTTTTCGTATACCACACCACCCACAAGCACAATCGACACACACCTCACCCGCAGACACCCAGGCTCACTGCTCCAAAAGCACAACCACACACATCTCACCTGAAAACACCTGGGCTACCGCCCCACAAGCACATTCACTTCTCACTCGACAACACTTGGGCTGTCACACCTCATCCTGAAGACACATGGGACACATATCACCTCACCTAAAAACACATGGGCTGTCACATTTCTACCGAAGAAACCTAGGACATAAAAACTACCATATAAAGTACTAAAAGACCTTCGACCATCATATCCCGTGCCATACCTACCTCACTTGGAAGAGAGAGCAGGAAAGAGTGGGTACCTAGCCATCCATACCCCCTACCAGATGTTGGGGAAAATACCCCCCGCGTGACTATGTGGGTGTTCAAAACGTAGTTCTCAACATTGGTGGGGTATATATAAAAATCACTAGAATATAAAAGTATATATATAGTATCAAACACTATGTCCCAACCTATGGGTTTACAAAAAAAAAACAACTCAAAACACCAGCACTTTTGCTACCACCTTTAAATGCATTTATTAATATCCGCAACAGTCATTTCAGAAGGTGGAGAGCCTTGATAAAATAAAGCAAGTTCACATATCTTCTACATTTAACACCCATTCATTTTATTATTTAGCATAAACCACTTTTAACCACACAAACCACAATTTAATTATCCATTAACCATTTACATTGTAACACCCTGAGATTTTAAGAAAAATATTCTTTTTAATTTCATTAATGTCTTGTGTTGTACGCTACACCAAAAGGAGCTTGCACAACACAAATCCTTGACTTGCCTTGCATTACACGCAATTGCGACCTTCCTCGATAGCGTGTGTAGTACGCAATACCGAGTTTTACTAAACAACGATATGCTATTAAAATATTATTAAAACTAGCCGTTATGAATAGTATTAACCACTTTTTGAAATTTTGTAAATTCTATTTTTAAAAATGGACTTCATTTTTGGATTCGGAATATCGAAATTAGCTTAGGTTGAAATTTTGGTGATTTTCGGATAACTTTCATATTTTGATGAATAGTGAAAATTACTAAATTTTAATTAAAAACAAATTTTTCAATCGAAATAATTAATAGTGATAAATTATTAATTTGAGTGGTTTTAAAGTATATTTAGAATATATTTTTACAATTTAATACAATGTTGGTCATTGGATGTAATTTCACATTTAAACCAGTTATAAACAAGTGTCAATATTTTGATAGTTATTATCTCTTAAAAACACGCCTTTTGTTGTGACAACGGAAATTAATTATAAAATTAATTAATGCAACTTATATGTTGGGAATTTTGTAAAATAGAAATCATTTTTGAATTCAGAATATCAATTATAGCTTAGGGTGAAATTTTGACATTTTTCTGAAAAACTTCAATTTTTGATGAATAGTGAAACCACTAAGTGGTAGGTTAAAAACTGAATTTTGCATAAAACTTAATTTTACCGCTTCTGTGAATGGAATTTCGAAAATCCAACAGACACGGTTGATATCAGTAAGTAAAATGTGGTTCAATGAGATAAAAATAATTTTTTGGTGAATAGTAACTTTTTATTTTTTTTCCACGGTTAAAAGTAAATAGGGTAATTAAGGGTAAAGATGATATTATTATTACCCTAACACATGTCCTAATTCTATTGGATAAGTTTAATTCGACCAAAAACAAACTTAGGAATAAAATATGACCATTTAGGCCCACTTGGATTAGATTAGGACATTTATTATTAATTTATTCAAAGAAGAGTTAAAAGAGTTAAAATAAAAGTTTATTTACTAAAACATTTTTAATATAGGGTTATACATAAGATAAATTCGATTTTAAATATTCATTAGAAAGATAAAAATATTTACTACATAATGGTATTTTATTTGTAATTTTTAGACATTAAATAATTTAATTTATTTATGACACAACGATGATGCAGTAATTATCTTATTAATGAAATATTGACATAATTGATGTTATAAATACTCAAATAAATATAATTTGAGACTTTTTATGACTTAAACTAATTTTATAGGTTAATATGACATGTTATTGTTGATGTAATTAACGTTTTTCGAACTTATCATTCTGTTATAATTTTCACAAAAATCAATTACTAAATAATGTCAAAATTGACATAAAATAGTTTTTAAAACAAATATTATATTATTAATTGTTATTTTATTCCTAAAAATCTAAGGTTCGGCCAAATGACTTAGATAAGGTTATATATATTAATAATAAACAATTTGGGGTTCACTTGACTTCTTATAGTAAGTTTATTAACCCTATAGTATAAGAATACAAGAAGACACGGTAAAAGTAAAATTATTTAACTTAATGTTAAATCTAAATGATAAGGTTAAAATAGGAACCCAAACTTGTCTAAATTCTATTGGATGAGAGGATTTCGACCCATACCCACCTTATCTTTGAAATAAATCAATTTAGAGCTATTTAAAACCGAACTTGACTTTATTATAAAATAATATTTTTAGTTATTCCAAAGGTGCCCCTCTCCTCCCTTATAAAAGGACACCTCCTCCCTCTCTTCCTCACACAACTTTGAGCCTTCAAGATCGGCCAACCCATGACAAAATCTCTTCTCCACTTCCCTAGAAACATCCTATAGGTTCTGGTCTTCCTCAAAGACCAATTTTAGTGCCCTAAGAGGAGGTCTCAAAGAGGCGCTTCAAAGAAGAGGTAATTTCCGTTACCAATTCTTTCACCTTTATTTCTTCTTCCACTTCTTCTTCTTAGGTTGTTTCATTATGAAGTAATAACATCAGTATCACTCATATACTGATATGTTATTATAAGTATGAAACAATCCTAATTCACCATCTATCCATCCTACGGAAAACGAAATCACCGCGCGTGCGTACGTACGGAATACTGTCTCGACGCCGTGGTGTAATCTATTTTCCACCACCAAATTATAGGATGGGTATAATGGTGTAATGAGTAACTATATATGATTATTATAAAGTGACATTGATACTTAAATAGTCTACATACACTTCAACACAATTCCACGACCATGGGAACGATATCATCGCTCGTGCGTACGTACGGACTACCGTCTCCACGACGCGATGAGATTCATTCTCAATGATTAACCATTCATGATTGATTATAAAGTATATATAATAAGTACTAATGAAATATATGACATAATAATTATACTGGATTTATGTAAATTTATATGTATGTCATCTACTTAATTCCATTCACTTCAATAAGGAAACGAAAACAGTGTTCATGCGTACGTACGGACTACCGTCTCCATGAACGGTGTATTTCATTCCATTTATCGATATATTATATATATATATATTCTGAATATATATTATATATAAATCATGTTTTACATTCTGGATATAAGTAATCATGATCCAAGTAATCATATTAATAATTACAAGTTAAAAACACGAACGAAAAATGAGACGATTTTACCCAAAACGCTACTTTAACATGAATTTACAAAAGAACGGGTAATATAAAGTCATAAGTGGACCATATATGATATAATAACAATGAATATGATTCTGGAATAAGTCAATAACATGATTTAAATCATTATACAGGAGGTTCAGACACTTACAAAGCAAGTCGGACCTAAGGTAAGGGAAATATCACAATCTCATTTTTATTCGAGATTGTTCATACTTTGGCATTTACTGGGGTGTATTTTATCATCCACATCCATGTTTTCTCAATATGTAATATTATTTCCATCCACCTACAATAGTTTAAATCCAATTTTACCATTTGGTGAGTTTTTAGTAAAAGATATGAAAGGAATCTTTTGTCGTTTTTTGTACGAGGTACTTTTTGACTTTTCCGACAAAAGTACGAGAAGAATGTTTTTTTAACTTAAACGGAACGAATAGATTTTTACAGTTTTATAAAGCCTTATTTTCATGAAGATTCCTCCAAAATATTTCATGACTATTTTCAATAAAATCTCTTTCTTTTAAAATTGCATGACGTTTTGTGAAAAGAAATTGATTTTGAAGAAGAAAGGATATTTTCCTCAAGAATTCATTTCAAGTGTTTTATCAAAATTATTTTCCATCTAAGATAACATAGGGTTATGTTTTTATCCCTATTATTACATTTATTTGATTATGTTGTGATGGAATTATTTTTATGAATCCCTTTATCGTATATGAATTGTTTTATGATGTCATGATGTTTATGATTCCCATTTTTATTACATGGGTTATGCAATGATGTATGGTATATGATTTTGTGGCACACATAAGAATGGTATCATTATGAGATGGGTGGGACCTATATCTCCCTCCAATGCATTGGGTAAAGATTTTATATCTCATGAGATAGACATGGCTGGAACGGTAGGTTATACCGGTTCAGTGAAACAGGACTGAAACGAGGGTGACTCGGTTCAGAAAGGGACTTTGTCCACTAAGATAGTCTTGGCAATGAGTCTTGACTAACAAGAAATGATTCTCTATGATTATGTGTGTATGCCACAAAGTTTCATGTTTTAAGTTATGATTATTGGGATTTCATTTCACTACTATGATTTATCCCATGTTATGAAATTATTCTCTCTCTTTTGCAGGATAAGATTTCCAAAAGTTATGTTCTTATGAATATGATGTGATTGATTTTTCTTTTATTTACCCTTACTGAGCATTTGGGATCACCCTTTTATTTTTTCTTTTCCCCAGGATATAAAGAAAGGTTTTAGGTAAAAAAAAAGGGAAGATCTTTATGGGAGATATTGAAGATCTTTCACCACGATTAGAAGATTACGTTCCGAGTTTCCAAAGACACTAAACTATTACGATCCTTGTGTGTGTGTTTTTGTTATGTACTAAGTATTCCGCAAAAGTAATGTAATGTCCATGTACGATAAGCTTCGGGTCTCTACATACATCCCATTAACCAAACCAAACCAATCCATTCCAAATATTATTAAACAATTATTCCATTCATTTCATAACTACTCAGGCATCTCGCATAAAGAAACCACCACTTTGGAACCCCAAAATCACATCCAAACAAACAACCTCCTTGCCACCCCAAAATCATGGCCAAAAAACCACATCCTCGCTACCCCAAATGCACATCCAAACAACCACCTCCTCACCGCCCAAAAAACACAACCAAACAACTACCTCCTTTCCCCCCCAAAACACACCCAAACAACCACCTCCTCTCCACCCCAAAAGAATGAAAAAAACCACCCCACCACTGCAAAATTATAGCCAACAAACCACATAACTCCCCACACCCCATTGAAATAACCCATTGCCATCCCACAAGCATGGAGAAAATTCACAACAAATTAAGTTTATTTTCACATATTTACAAAAGAGGCTTTTATCACATTACACTTTATTTTTGGGGCATTATCACAAAAACCAAAAATCATTGGGCAACCAATTCATTATCCAAGTACAAGTAATTTACCAATTTCCATATAGGGTGATACCACAATAATCAAAATAGTCAAAAAAACAAGGGTTCTAAAAATCATGTCAAACAACACAAAAAAAGTCACCAACAACCACAATTTTTAGCTGGGCGTTTATCCCATAAAATTCACAATGTCATAATATAACATCGAAGTTATAAAAGCATGAAAATCAAACTCCATTTCCCCTTTCAATTAAACTAACCAATTATATATATTTGATTAATCCAACACTACCATAATCCATAGATAATAAAAGTAAACCCCTCCCGCATGATACACAATAAAGAGAAATGAGGAAAATCCTACCTTAGAGAATCTTTCTAATTCGCTGTGCACCGCAGGGTGAAGAAGAACACCCACGAACCACAACTGCACCATGAGAATCATAGATAAAACTATTCCACACCAAGGATTATCAAAACATGTCCCAACATCCCAAACCAAACCAAAGAAACACCACTGAAGTGGAACACCAGGAGAATAATGGAAGAAAATGGATGAGAATAAGAAGAGAATTCACTATGGATCAACCAAATATTGCCAAAAAACCATCGGGATCAAAAAATAAAAGTTGGATGAAGAAGGGATAGAATGACACCTCAGGGTGCCTAGGTTTCACCCAAAATTATAGTAATAATATAGAATGAATGAATAAATGAAAGTTCGTCCAAAAAAGAATTTTAAAACTGCACTGGATCAGGGTATTACATGACCTGTCATCCCCTTTCACGTCGTGAAATATCCGGTGTTCAGTTTCTACCATAAAATGATCGGACTATTAATTTTATTTTATTTTATAACCCTGATATATTACATAGAAGAAAATGGGTCTGAACGACTACCCTAGATGTAACTCTCAAAGATCTCATCTTACCTCAAACACTATCACCAACCAAGAACACTAAACCAAATGACCACAAACATCCCAAACAACCTCATCACCACAAAGCTGAAACTAAAAATTGTCTCCTCTCATAAAACCAAACTTCCAAAAACCACTGCAAAAATATCTCAACCTACACGCAACCCAAACCAGTAACCACTACGACCAATGAATCGCACTGTCACACAACCAACAAATTGCACCACCCCAAACACACAAATCTGGGAATTCTATCTTCCATGTGAAGATACTATCTACTCTAAGTGGAAATAAATTTCATATAGGGGTTTAATCACATCATAATTAATTCTTCTTGATTAGGAAACAGGTCCTCCCTTTTTCATATTTTAGGAATTTATCACACATCCCACCACACACATCATAATCTAAGGAAAAAAACTCTTCTCATAAGTAGAAGGATCCAAACACCACATCACAAAGAAAATGAGAGAAAAGAAAATCTCAAAACAAATCTAGGTACTGGGAACACATATGCATCTCTAACTCCCAAGTACTCTCCTCTAGGTCACCATGCCTCCACAACACACAGAGAAAAAAATGGTCTGCTCACATAATGCCTTCAATTGATGTTCCTATATTTCTACTTGTCGTTCTACAAACATCAAATCACCCTTGATATCCAACTCTCCTCAGTCTATGACATGTGATTCATTGTGAATATACTGATGAAGATGAGAGATATGAAATACTTCATGGATCCTATCCCACCATGGTGGCAATGACAACTAATTCAACACCTATCCAACTCACCCCAACACCTCAAAGGGACCAACAGATTTATGATAGAGCTTAATCCCTATGCCAAACTTCCACTTCCCACATTAAGGGGAATCCTTCAAGAACACATGGTACCCAAACTTGAACTCCAAGGGCCTCCTCTTACAACTAACACATGGTTTTTTCCAATCCTTCACTACTTTCATCCTCTCACGAATGATCCGAGATTTCTCTATTGTGCTCTACACCACATCAGGACTAAGAATGACTGTCTCTCCAATCTCTATCCAACATAATGGTGAATGAAATGATCTCTTGTAAAAATCCTCAAATAGAGCCATTCTAATGAAATAGTGATATCTATTATTATAAGAAAACTACACCAAGGGTAGGTATAACACCCAAGATCCACCAAAGTCCAAAATACATGCCAGCAACATATCTTCCAATGTATAGATAGTCCATTCTATCTGCCCATCCAGAGGGTGGAATGTAATGATAAGACGCAACGAATTTCCAAAATCATGCTGAAATCCCATCCAAACTGGTGAGAAAAAAAGTGCATCCTGATCTAATACAATAGAACTCATAACTCCATGAAACCGAACCAACTCATCCACATACCTCTTAGACAAAGAATCAACTTCACCCGACTCCTTGATTGCTAAGAAGTGGTCTGATTTCATCAAATGATCTAATATCACTCTGATAACATCACAATATCCTTGAGTTATGGGTAACCTTATGATGAAATCCATCAAGATTTCATACCATTTCTACTTGGGATCATCCACGGGCTGCAAAAAACCACCGAGAAAAAGATGCTCGACCTTTACTTGCTAGAAAACCAAACACTTTTCCACAAACTCCATCAATGCCCATTTCATCTTGAGCCACCAAAACTACATCCTAAAGACATGGTATATCCTGAAAACTATTTTTTTACCACCCAAGGTGAGTTATGAAACTCATAAAGGACTCCATTATGCATTAATAACAAAAAAACCCTTCTATGAAACAATATCCGGTTATGATCATCCTCCGACCATCCCTCCAGAGTATCAACATGGACAACATGACCGTGCATCACCTGTACCTATGAGTCTCCCAACTGAGACTCCCCCACCTACAACATCAGAAAATATTTCACCATCATATGAAACAAATAGTCTCTACCACTATCCACCTATTAATATATGTGGAAGCTACTCCAATACTCTCCAAACATCCTCAAAATATAGAAAAATACCCTTCCCTGAGTTTCTACTCAAATAATCAACCACAACATTTCTCTTTCCTGAGGTGCTGGAGATCTAAAAATCATAGTTTTGAAGAAACTCTATCCACATCAGCTACTGAAATTTTAAATCATGGTGGGAAAAGATATAACTCAAACTCTTGTGATATGTGAAGTCCACAAAGCACTCCCTAATGAGGTAATTCCACCAAAAATTCAGTACAAACACAACTAATATTAGATCTAGATTGTGGGTGGAATAGTTATGCTTGTGGGGATATAACTAAATAGATCTATAAGAGATCATTTCCCACAGATGCATTAAGAATAACCCTAATACCATATGGGAAGTATCAAAAAACACCTCAAATGTTACCCCTTATTTAGAAAAATAGAGCACTAGAGCACTAAAAAACTACCCCTTTAGGTAAATGAATGATTATTGGAACTAATCAATCCACATAAAATCTTGGTCTTTCTTGTTCAGATATGTCAATGAGGATGAAAATCAAGAGAAATCAGTTAAAAACCTCTGATAATATCCTACAAGACCAAGAAAACTATAAACCTCCACCGCATTGTTGGGTGCTTCCCAAGAAACAACCACTTCAACCTTCAATGAGTCTACTTCACACCTTTATGAGAAACAAAATTCCTGAAAAAATTCACCCCTAATTTCCAAAACTTACACTTGGACAACTTTCCATAGATCTGGTGGCATTGATGTACATGAAAGTTAGTTTAGAGATGCCCGACATGATCATAATCTAACTTTAAGTAGATTAAAATATCATCAATAAATACAAAGATAGAATGATCTAGGAACTCATGGAACAAAGATTTCATAATCCCCATGAACACGACTCGTGCATTCGTAACACCGAATGGCATGACCACAAAATAGAAGTTCCCATAACTACATCTGAAGGAAGTCTTTAGGATATCACCCTCCTTCACCCTCAACTAGTGATATCTTGAATATAGATCGATCTTGGAGAAGCAACTATCTCCTCATAATTGATCAAAGAGATCATCTATCCTTAGAATAGGATAATGGTTTTTGACCATCACCTAATTCAAACTATAATAGTCTATACACAACCTCAGACTATTATCAGCCTTCTTGGATAAAAATAATGGAGTACCCCATAGAGACACAATGGGCCAGATAAAACACTTAAGCATCAGATCATCTATCTGAATACTCAACTCCTTCAACTCTGAAGGTGTCATTCGATAAGGATACATTTTAATTAGAGAATAACCAGGATTAAAGTCTATCTATAACTCAACATCGCATTGAGGGGGTAACATCAAAAACTCCTAAAAAAACATCCATAATATCCCTAACAACCATTGGAACCTATAACATTCTAGCATCAACTGTTTCTACCAATAACTCAGCCAACAAGGAAATAAGGGGCTCCACAAACCAACTTCCCATTTGACTACTCCACTCTTCAATGAAAACCACACACTATCCATCCACATCTAAAAACACGACTCTACTCTTTAAGAATTTAATAATAGAATGTATTAAATATGACTGGTTGATGTTGATGATGACATCATATGGTTGCATCAGTAACAAGAAAAGATCCCAATGAGATTGATGAAGCCCCATCATCATTCTACATCCCCAGCACACTTCAAACAAGATGATCATGACTCCTACTAGAATAGTCAACACTAGGGGAATGGGGAGCCTCTCTACATCTAGTCCAAGAGAATGGGCAAGAGCGGGTGTAGCAAAGGAGTGTGAAGCTCCTAAATCAAACAAGGAATATACAAGGGTAATAAAAAAACTGATCGTACCTCAGACGATTTCAGCCCCCTCTTGAACTTCTGCCTCCACTATCTAAAACTGACCGTGCCTAGCTCCTATACCTCTATGCTGATGACCACCTCCCTAGAATTCTTGGGTCATGGTCCCTAAACATGAGGAACATCCTGAGGTCGACCTCTACCTACTCCATATCCCCTTGGTGGAGAAAAAACCTACTACCCCTACTTCTAAAATAGACTTACTGAAAACTACTACTAAGGATGGCACTGAACCTATCAACCTTAACCAAATTGAGCTCAAAGAACCCCTGGGAACTAGTTTAAGAAATGAACACAAACCCCAAAAATAAAAAATGGATGAACCCTCCTAGGAAAATCATGTAAACCACTGACACTAGAAGGCTGAAAAGGAAACTATTGCAGTCAAATACCTACTAATATAAACCCCGATGGTCCTAGATCTTGAGACCTACCACTAAAAAATTTACTCTTCAAGGAACCCATCTAGTTCCCCTCCCATGAAAAGCCTCCTCATGAGTAAATCTGCTCGATCGCCTATGCCTTCTTTTGAACCTCCAGATACGTTGGCAACATAAAAGGATTAACTCCATGTTAGATAGAAGGAAGATGTGCCTCCTCAAGATGCCTTGAATGACACTCCTCATATAGAAAAAGATTTAGGAAAAAATTCATAAGTTCCTTGATCTTGATCCCCAAATCCCACACTGACATGCTCCCCTTCTGAAGATAAAGAAGCTCCCGCCTCTTCACCGCCTTCATGGTCGATGAAAGGAACTATGCCTGAAACTCCTTCTAGAAGTTAGCCCATAAAATGTATGCCTCATTCCACTCTCCTAGATAATACTCCCACCACTAACATGAAACTCCCCACATCTGAATGACTTACAAAGTTACCCAGTACTCTATCAAGGCTCAGATCAAATTGAAAGTGATATCGAGCTCCTCTATCCATCTTTATTTCTCCATGTCTGAAACACTTCCCTCATACTTCTCAAAATCCTTTTGCAAGAAAATTTGAATCTTCCTCTACCACAGATCATCCTCCTCAACTGAATGAAACCTACGATGAACAACTAGACTAACCTTCTAAACATCAGTTTCTTGAGCCACATGTGGATGATGAACATGAGCCATAGCTGAAGAAAATGATTTCCTATGCTCTATAGTGTGTAATTTTATTAATATTCCTTTTAATTTACTTAATTTATTTTAAACTTACCAAATAAACCTAATTCAAACAATAAAACAAGTCATTATGATTCATGTACCTCTCCTAGGTCTCTACCCTGCAAGTAGTCCCATCTCACTTGGTCATTCAATAAGCTCAGAGTCCATGGACTAGATCATTGAGGCCCTAAAATGCCATGTCATAGACCATATCCCTTGGATATGTCATGCAACAAAGTCAACTAGAACAATTTCTATACCAACCCATTCATTCCTCACTATGCATAAATCCAAACTCCATCCTATCTCTCAACTATAACATCTGATACCACTATGTCATGACCCCTACCTCTAGAGATACAACAATGAGGGGAGAGATATAATGATCCTCAAGTCCCGACTCCAGTAATCCCAAGATTGGGGACTAGCACCAAGGGTATTCAAATATCACAATATATGAGGAATTACCCTTTATAAGAAAAATATATCAAGAGATAGAATGAATAATCCGCAACAAGTCCAAGGAATAATATAAAAATAAAACAAAAAACCATCCCACATGCATGTATAAATTGAACTGACAAAAGAAAAAGTCTCTAAAGTAAATACGCAAAAGTAAATCCAAAATAGAGAAAAAACAACTATCAAGGATCCAAGATAGTAAGGTCCAACATGATTTGTAAAATACTCCTGGAAACCTGAAAAAAGTTTGATATATGTAGGGTTAGCATACAAGTATACTCAGTAGGAAAACCAAAGTATCTTATGCACATGTGAAAGATGGAAACTAATAAACCTGTGAGAAATCAGAAGAACCAAACAACACCTAAACATGTATATTAACCAAACTGATCCTCACCAAGGCACCTCCACCAAATAGATAAAATCAGGTAGTATAATATAACATGATCACATCAGTAAGGGTACCCCGCACCGCTTTCCCACTGGAATGATGCTCTCACCCAACATCATACATCCTTGTGATCCCATCCCTTTCATATACCACACCACCCCACAAGAGTGGTCACCACACACCTTTATCAAAGACACTTGGGATCATAGCCCCATAAGCATGGCCACACACATATTTCCTGAAAACACATGGGATTCCACCCCATAATCATGGTACCGTCTTGGTCAAAAACACATGGGTTGTCGCACCTCATCCCAAATACATCTAGGACACATATCACCTTTCCTGTAAATACCTAGGCTATCACATCTCACCAAAAGACACCTGGTCCAACATGAAAACCATCTAAAGAACTAACAGACCTCTAACCATCATAGCCTATTCCATACCTACCACACATGGAAGAGAGAGTGAGAAAGAGTGGGCACCCATCCATCCGTACTCCCCACCAGATGATGGACCCCCCACGTGACTATACAGGTTTTAAACATGCAGTTCTCAACATGGGTGGGGTGCGTATAGAAATCACATTAATATAATAGTATATATATAGTATAAAACACTTATAACCAACCTATGGGTTCATAAACAAACAAACCAACTCATAACCCCATCAATTTTTTAACCACCTCTAAATTCATTTATTTATATCTACAATAGTAATTTTAGAAGGTGAAGATCCCTAATAAACACAATAGGATTCACATTTACTCTATGTTTCACACCCATTAATTTCATTATTTAGCATAAACCACATTTAACCACACAACCCAACATTTAATTATCCATTAAAAATTTCAATCCCATTAACCAAACCAACCCATTCCATTCCAAACATTATTAAACAATTATTCAATTTATTCCATCACTAATCAGGAATGTAGCACAAAGTAAGAACCATTTTTCCACCCAAAAAGAATGAACAAACAAATCAGTTACTCACTACCCCAAAATATTGGCCAAAAAACCACCTCCTCTTCACCCACAAAACATGTCCAAACAACCATCTCCTCACATCACCAAAATAACTACCAAAAAACCACCTCCTCACCATCCCAAAATCATAGACAAATAACCAACTCCTCACCAACCCAAAAGCACGACCAAAAAACCACATATCTACCCACACACCATTACAATCAACCGTTTCTGTCCCATAAGAATGACAAAATATCCCAAAATATCAAGTTCATTTACATAGATTTACAAAAGAGGCTTTCATCACATTCCACTTTATTTTAGGGTCATTATCACACAAACCAAAAATCATAAGGGAACCAATTCATTATCCAAGTATAATTAATTAACCAATATAAATTTAGTGTGATAACACAATAATAAAAATAGTCTCAAAAAACCAAGGTTCCACAACTCATGTTAAACAGTGAAAAAAACCACCAATGAACACAATTTTCAGTGGGGGAATTTATCACGTATAATTGACATTGTCACATTATAATATCAAATTTGAAAAATCATACAAATAAAACCCCAATGAAACTTTTAATTCAATTAACCAATTATTTATATTTTATTAATCCAATAAAACCATAATACACATATTAAAAAAGTAAACCCCTCCTGTATGATACACAATAAAGTGAAACGAGGGAAATTCTACCTCAAAGATGCTTTCTAACTCACTATGCACCACATGGTGAAGAAGAATGCCCAAAAACCACAACTGAACCATGAGAACCATGGATCAACATATACTACACCAAGAATTATAAAAAAAATCCCAAAATCACAATCCAAACCAATGAAACACCACTGTAGTGAAACCCCAAGATAATAATAGAAAAAAACATATGAGAAAGAGAAGAGAACCCATCATAGATCGATTAATAATTTCCGAAGAATGACCATCGGGATCAACGGATAAAAGAGGTATAATGAAGGGATCAACGAACACCTCATGTCACCTAGAGTTTTCCCAAAATGAGATAAACATGAGATCACTACCAAATGAATGAAATTTCATTCGAAATAGAATTTTAAAACTGCACTGGATCAGTGTATTACACAACGTGTAATTTTCTTTTCACACCGTGAAATCCACAGTGTTCGGTTTTAGCTGAAAAACATGTCACCTATTCATTTTTTTTCTAACCCGATATATTACACAGTGTGAAACCAACTTTCACATTGTGAAATTGTTTTACTCAGCATGAAACCCACTTCCACATCATGTGAACCCCATACTCACATCTCTCATAACCTGATCTCCTCTAGACTTTCTATGAGCCTCCTCTGAACCCCTCAAATAAAAAAACAAAAAAACTAACAAACTGATAAGGCATGACCCATTACTTTTAATTTTACTTCTATGTCCATTTTACTCTTGAATACCCATTTTCATCCAACATAATTTACATCAACTGGTGCATCAACAGGAATCCAAACTTAGTGTTGAGAAAGTATTGTTTTCAATAATACATTATATTATTATTAAGGATAAATTGTTGAGAACAATACTCTATCTCTTTATGATGATTTTGATTTTCACAAATATCCTTATTTGTTATTCTAATGATATTAATTTATGAATATTTCAAGAAATTTATATTCTTTATATTTTTATTTCTAGTGAAATATTAAAATGTTTAATCCAAATGGAATATTTTAAAAAGTGTTCGGAAATAATTTTAGTGTGTTTTGGAAACACTGTTCATGCGCTACATGTTCAGAAATCACTTTAATGTGTTCTGGAAACACTATTCATATCCTACATTGAGGAGCGTAGCATAAGGATGGAGTCCGTAATTTACTTTATAGGTTATCATAAAAGTATGGTTAAGAAACCATACATTATTAGGAAATTATGAAAAATAATCCTACATTTGGAAGGAACGTCATGTTTATTTCTCAAAAGTATGGTTCACCAACATTACTTTTTTGAACAACTGTTCATTTGATCAAAACGTATGGATTATATATCATATATTTGAGAGTTGAATAGAAAATTATAGATGAACAAACTTAAATTTTAGATTAACCTTACGTTTGAGATCAACATTACGTTTGAGATCAACCTTACATTTGAGATCAACCTTACATTTGAGATCAACCTTACGTTTGAAATCAACCTTACGTTTGAGATCAAACTTACATTTGAGATCAACCTTACATTTGAGATCAACCTTAAATTTGAGATCAACCTTATGCTATGAACCTTATGTTCAGAGAATGTATGCTATGAAGGTTAACCCTACGTTTGACATCGAATATTTAAATTACAATTTTATTGAGCAACAACATTTGTGCAGATTATTAGGCTAATTTCAGGCTAGATTAAAAGACAGAATTTAAAGCATGTTTTTGAGTAATTCAAAGCCGTTTGTTTATTATTAAAAGGATCAATTTAAGAGGAGATTTTCATGATGAATTTTTAGGGAGTTACGACAGCTTTGTTATTCAAACCTTTGAATATCGTGATTCCAAAGGTGACTTTTGAGGATATAAATTTAAAAGGAGAATGCTTGTATTTATCCTATATATACCTTTACTATTTTGTATTACCGATATAGAGGAAAATAATTTAAAAGAAGAAAAATATATATTAATCTCTTGAGTTTTTCACTGCAAATTTTTAAAGAGACATTCAAGACTTAAAAATCTGCTGTTACGAAGAACAATAAAGCTCTATTTTTTGAAGAAGAAGAAACACGATTGGAGATTAATCGATTCTACATTGAATATCTTTTTTGATTAGACTATTGTTAAAGTTTTGAATTATATTTCAAGATCTACTACAACAAAATTGACTCAAAACTCTCTTACATGAAGATCATTCTTTCTAAAGACTACGATTCATCAACTTTCAGTTGCATGCTATTCCAATTGTGAAGAAGAACCGGAAAGTATTTTCAAAGAACAAATACTCTTTTATTTTGAGTGACTGGATTATCCTACAAAGATGTGTATTAAGTTTTGTGTATGAATCAAAAGGCTCTATTTTAGCCTTAAACTTGTAAAGGTGTCAACTTCTTGCACTCATTTGTGGAATAGTTTGTTGATAAGAGTACTAGATAGTGAAAATCACCAAGCTCGTGGACTAGAGAATTGGTGGAGTGGACTAGGGGACTTATGTTCCCTAAAACACTATAAATTGTGCGTCCTTTTCTATTTATTTTTCACTTCTTAATCATTATGATAAAGTCAAAAGGAAAGATCATGATCTTGTGAAGAAATTGTAAAAGACTCAATTCATTTCTTTCTTGTGTATATTTGGTATAACCTGATCCAAAAATTGGTATCAAAGGAGGATATTTTGTCAAAGCTATAACAAGATGAAAGAATTTGGATTATATAGAACACAATGGATGATACACAAGAGGGTATTTTAATGGTTCGAGATCCTTACTTCGATGGTGAAAATTATGGATTTTGGAAATCAAGAATGATCATTTATTTAAAAAATCTTGGATACAGAGTCGACTAAAAAATTCTATCTCCCTATGTGATTCTAGAGAAACTTGAGACATGGAGTGCTGATACAAAAGAAGAGTACGACATAAACTCAAAAGCTATGAATGGTATCATCTGTTGTCTTGGACCAGCTTAATTCAATAGAGTATCTTAGTGACCAACGACTTATGAAATGTGGCAGTCAATTGCAGTTTCTTATGAAGGAATTGACAATGTTAAATAGATGAGGTATGATACTTCTAAACTTAAATTAGATACATTCAGGATGTTTGAAGGAGAAAGAATCACCCAAATGAATGGATGTTTGAAAGATATTTTCAATAATATAACTACTTTTGAAGATCCAATAAAACAAACTGATCAAACCCTGAAAGTACTAAGAGTACTACTACTAAGATGGAATGGAATTTCTGCTGCTATTAGACAATCATCTCCAGTCAAAGATTTAATAATGGGAGAGTTAATTGAAACTCTTATAATGTATGAGGATGAGATACAGGATGAAGCAACTAAGTATAAGATTCTAATCAAGATAGAATACACTAATTTAAAAGTAACATCTCAAAATAAGAGCAGAAAGATGAAGGAAAATGAAATAAAAGTTAAATAAAAAAGTTCTGATTCATCCAATTCAGAAGTGGAATTGGCTCAGATAGCCAGAAAATTTAGTATGTTTTATCGAAAGAAGAAAGGTTTTAGAAAGTATTTTAAAAAGGAAAAAAAGGAAGTCAGATGATATGAATGCAAGAAGATGGGTCATATCAGACTTGATTATCCTCAATTAAAGGAAGACAAGAAAAAGAAATTATTCATGAGAAATGACTATGAGAAGAAAGAGAGGAAAGTAATAGAAGCTACTTGGAGTGTATCTAAAAACTCCAGAAGTTCATTAAGACCTGACTTAGAAAAAAGGAATCAAATCTAAAATCCAATATGTGATTTATGGAAAAAACTGATGAGGTACTATCCTATTACTCATCTGACTCTAATTCAAGATTCTCAAATGATAAACTTGAATCTTACTGCAATATGTTTGAAAAGAAATATGATTCATTATTTAAAAAACACAAATATTTAAAGAATATTCATAATAAACTTATAGGAGAGAGTGATAATTTACTAAAGCAACATCAGGAATTACTAGAAAAATATAACTCATAAAAAAACTGTATAGATAATGAAACTAAAATAAAAACACTAAAAATAGAAGTAGAAACATACGAAAGTGCAACTCTTATTTTTACAAAAGGAGAAAATACACTTAATAAAATACTTTAAAATAATGTGATTAAAAAGGAAAGATATGGAATAGGTAGTAAAGGTGAGAAACCTAAACTGTATAAGAACTATTTTTCCTATGTATAAAAAGTAAAATCTGTAATTATTGTGGAAAAAAGGTCCATATCTAAAAACTATTATTTAAGGAAACCACAAATAAGTGGGATTAATAACATATTCATATGGATCTTTTTGGACCTTCAAGGGTAGAAAGATTGCCTGGTAAATTATATGTATATCTTTTAGTTGATGACTATTCTATATTTACTTGGATTTATTTTCTAAAATATAAAATTGAAACTTTTACTATATTTGAATGTTTTTGAAAAGCTGTTCAAAATAAAAAATATTCTAAAATAATTTCATTAAGAAGTGATCATGGTGGAGAATTTGAGAATCTAGAATCTAATTCATTTTGATCAAATATGGTTATTAAATACACCTTATCTACACCAAGAACACCTAAAAAAATGGAATTGTTGAAAGAAGAAATAGGATTATTCAAGATATGGCTAGGACTATGCTAAATGAATACAATCTTCCTACCTATTTTAGGGAAGAATCTATAAGAACAACCTGTTATATAATGAATAAAGTTTTAATCAGACCAATTTTTAAAAATACACACTATAAACTCTGGAATAATATAAAACCTAAAGTAAATTACTTTAATGTTTTTGGATGCGAGGTTTACAACTTAAACACCAAGGACAATATTGGTAAGTTTGATCCAAAATCTGATGAAGGTATTTTCTTAGGATATTATGTTACTTCCAAATATTATAGAGTTTTTAATAAAAATTCAAATATTTTTGAAGAATCAGTTCATGTGAAATTTGATGAATCTGATCCCTTTGAGAAAAGAAAAGACCAAGTTGATGAGTCTGACTCTAATGATAATATGAGACTTGACAACTTGAAAGATGATTTTGGAAAAAATATAAATGAAATTCAGTCCTATTCAGAAGAACATGAAATTGAAGTACCTATTAGTATACTACCTAGACATTCTAGAACCCTAAATAATCACCCTTTAGAAACTGTTATAGGAAACCTAGACACTAGAATAAAAACTAGTCGTAATGTAGGAAATCTTGTTGAGTTATCTACCATTCTATCCCAATTAGAACCTAATACATTAAAATAAGCCTTAGTTTATGAAAGTTGGATGATATCAATACAAGAAGAACTAAACCAGTTCAAAAGAAATGAAGTTTTTAATTTAGTTGAAAGACATCAGAACTATCCAGTAATAGTAACCAAATGGGTCTTTAGAAATAAACAAGATGATCAAGGAATAATAACTAGAAATAAAGCAAGACTCATAGCCAAAGGTTATAATCAGGAAGAAGGTATAGATTATGATGAGACCTTTGCACCTGTAGCTAGATTAGAATCCATTATGATCCTTTTAGCCTATGCATCTCATATGAACATTGAATTATTTTAGATGGATGTTAAGTCTACCTTTTTAAATGGTTACTTATTGGAGGAAGTTTATGTTGAGAAACCTCTTGGTTTTGAAAATTCACATAAACCAGATTCTGTTTTTATACTTACTAAAGCTCTTTATGGCCTTAAACAATAACCTAGAGCTTGGTATGAAAGATTAACTTCATTTCTTTTAAAAAATTATTTTACTATTAGAATGGAAGATCAAACATTATTTAATAAAAATTTCAACTTTAATATTTTATTAGTTCAAATTTATGTTGATGAAGAAGTTTTTGGTTCAACAAACAAAAAACTTTGTGATGAGTTTTCAAATTTAATGTAAAAATAATTTGAAATGAGTATGATGGGAGAATTAAATTTATTTTTAGGACTTCAAATTTATCAAAAAGATTTTGGAAATGTTTTAAATCAAATAAAATACATTAATGATTTACTAAGAAAATTTGTACTTGAAAACAGCAAGACATATTCAACTCCTGTGTGTACTAATATAAAACTTGATTGAGATAAAAGTGGAAAATCAGTTGACAATAAGTTATATAGAGGTATGATGGGTAGTTTATTATATCTTACTACTAAGAGGCTAGATATAATGAACACTGTATGTTTTTGTGAAATAATTCAATCTAATCCTAAAAAATATCACCTAAGGGATGTCAAAAGAATTTTTAGATATTTAAAGGGAACTGTTTTTCAATCTCTTATCTAACTAAAAACTTATGATTTTAATTTAATTTTATATTCATATACAGAATTTGGAAGTTTTAGATTATATAGAAAAATAACCTCAGGGACTTGTCCCTTTTTAGGAAAATATTTAGTGTCATGGTCTAGTAAGAAAAAAAATTCAGTTTCCCTATCAATAGCCAAAGTAGAATATATATCTGCAGACGATTGATGTGCACAAGTTTTGCGGATGAAAAACACTCTTATGGAATTTGGACTAAATTTTAATAATACCCCTATTTTATGTGATAATACTAGTGCAATAAATATTTCAAAAAACCCTATTAATCATTCTAGGACTAAGCATATTGATATCAGAGATCATTTTCTAAGAGATCATGTTATTAAAAAGGATACATTCTTAGAGTTTCTAAGCACTGAAATTCAATTAGCTGATATTTTTACTAAACCGCTTCCCACTGAAAGGTTTAATTTTATTAAGGGTGATCTAGGTTTATTTATTTTTAAATGATTTTTTTATAACTTGTTTCATTTAAAAAATTCATGAGTTCTAATTTAAACTTTTTTCCACGTAAGTTTTTACTTTAAAATAATGTAATAATTACTACGTGAGTAATGACACTGGAATGAAGGATTTCAGAAACTGTTTCAAATTCCAAACCCGTTCATTTTCCCAAAAACCTTTGAAACCTGGAAAACTTATACCGATCTTTTGTACCCGCATATGAACCTTTTAAACCCTAACCTTTCGAATATTCAGTGATCTACATCAGAAATGGAAAATACCAAGAGGACTGTTGAGCCAGAGACCAAAACTGCTAAGAATCAATTCACTATAGGAAGAAAGATTATGAAAGGAAAGGTAATCAATTTATAATGGTTATATCAGACAAATCTGATGCTACGTCAAGCCCAAGATTTTTAGAACTTGTAACAAACTTTTAATGGAGAGAACACAAAGTTTCTATATGAGTTAGAACTTCATCACTTCTTTAAATATGTTCAATTTAGACTGGGAAAGGAGGAAGATACTGTGATAGAAAATATTGAGGACATAGAATTTTTGATTTCCTCTATGGAAATTGCTAGAATTCTTAACTTCCCTCATGAGGGAGTATTTCAATTTTATTTAAAGAATATAGGTGATAGTGTGCATAAGTCAGAGGATATTATGTATTTTTTGTTTGGATCAATGAATGTGAGGAATATACTAGTGAAATATCTGGATCTGGACCAAAAGATTTTGGTTAAGTTTCTTCAAACATGTATTGCACCTTGTATGTCAAAAATGAAGAAAATTTTATATCTTGAAATGTATATCATTTTTCTCTTGATGAGTGATATAAAGTTAAAATTTCTAAGATATATGGCGAGATATCTCAATTAATTCTACCAACCAGAAGCAAGGATGGACTTCTGTCCCTTTGGAAGATTCATTTCAAATATTTTGTTTAAGAAAGATATGGTAAGGCTGGTGGATGTCCGAGTGAGATTTCACCATAACAGCATTTTCAATGCTAGAATGATGAGAAAAATTGGCTTCTTTTGGAGCACAATAAAAGGAAAACTCATGCCTGTTGGAGTAGAAGAAGAGAAAGAGAGTGCTCAGGAGCTACCTTTAAAATCAAAGGAAGGAGTAGCTGAATCTAGAACCAGTAGAGTATCATGGAGGTTACAGTTTGAAGAAACTAATCCACCTAAAGATGAGGAATGTCAAGAAGGAATTCAAATGAAAAATAATAGAGTGGCTCAAGCTGAAGAGGATCCCATTCACACAAATTTAGATAAGACTGAACCTATTTTAAGATATATATTTCTTGTAGAATCTTCAGTGCATGAAATACCTCAACCAACAGTTTCTCAGATTTAGGTGACTTTTCAAGTAGACAAGGAAATTATGACTCAGGAAGAAGTAGAGGAAAAGGCAGAAGTAGAGGCATAGGCTACACTAGGAACTAATCTTTAAAAAGAAGTTGATCAAGAGGAACTAGTTTTAGAGGAACCTATCTTTGAAGAGATCAATGAATAATATGCTTAAGAGGAGTAAGAACAAGTTCATATGGATCAATAAGATAACCCTTATGATATTAATACTAAAGTACTTGATGAGAATTTTTCTTTGTATGAGTCCTTTCATGACTCTGAGGAAAAATTAGTAGAAAAGCCAATACAGAGGAATGCTGAAGAGAATTCGGATATAGAAACTCTACCTCTAGCACTGATAAATCCACTGGAAGCTCAGACTAAGAATCAAGCCCAAGGTGACTCTAATTATGATAATTATCAGGTAGATGAGTTGATCATAAAGTTTAATAAATTTCAAACTAAAATGTATCTTTGTGATGTTCATTAGAAAAGGAGAGGCAGAAGTTTCAGATCTTAAAAGACAGTTCTATTTCTCAACAAGATGTTGAAAATTTCCAGAAGGAAATGTTGGATGAGGTTGCAAATCTAAAATCTGAAATGGTGATAAAGTCAGTTTTACTAGAGTTTAAATCTTTCACGGAGAAACAATTCATAGCTGTCAGAAATAGTGAATCCAGTACATCAGGTACTTTACCTGATCTAATCATACAATTTCAGGCCATTACATCATCTATGAGAAATATGAATGACATATTTTAGGACCTTCAATGCAATAATACTCCTTTATCTTTGTTTTTGGACAATTAGAAGTTTCTTTTTGACCAGTTGACTTAGAATGAACCTAGAATTAGAACTTTGGTAAATCAGTTCACTGATAAGTTAACTCTTTTTATAGAGAAGGAAGAGAGGCTACATGAGTTCTTCAGAGTCAACTTGATTAAATACATTCACCTGACTCAGGAAGGATGAGATCTAATAATCTAGTTAGGTTATGGATTGATGAAAAGGTTAAGACATCAATTGTCAGAGATAAAGGATGTCATTCAGAGGTGCTAAAACCTGTTTCCCAAAACCTTTTTAGCCCAACCTTGATTCTTGTTGTCTTTACTATACTTATAATTATATTTTCAATAAAATATATTTGCATCCCATGTTTTTCTATTATTAATTTGTTTTACTATCCCTGTCTCTTCTAGAACACCATCAAATCTAGATTTAGATATTAATAAATAGTTTATTATAGCTTTTAATTATGTTCAAGTGATACATTAAAATGTGTTAAATTCATTATCTTATCATTATTTTTGATATCACAAAAAGGGGGAGAAATATGGATAAACACAACATTTTTAATTTAAAGCTTTTAAATATTTTATTGGGGGAGAAATTTTTTAGAGAAAATTTTTGGAGAATTTTTTGGAAATTTTTTTTGGAGAAAGTTTTGGAGAGATTTGGATAAACACAAACTTATTTATTTATAAAGGAGGAGATATTATTTTACTTTTTAGAGGGGGAGAAAACTTAGGAAATAATTTTGTTAAAATTAAATATTGCTTTATATTTTCAAAATTATAAACTATATGAAATAAATTTTGTTGGTTATTTCATCGTTTTTGTGATCATCAAAAAGGGGAAGATTGTTGTGCAAGTATTGTTTTCAATAATAATTTATTTTATTATTAAGGTTAAATTTTTTAGAACAATACTCTATCTCTTTATGATGATTTTTATGCTCACAAATACCCTTTATTTGTTATTCTAATGATTTTAATTTAAGTATATTTTAGGAAATTTATATTATTTATATTTTTATTTCTTGAGAAATTTTAACGTGTTTAATCTGTTTGGCATATTCAAAAAAGTGTTCAGAATTCATTTTAGTGTGTTCTGGAAACACTTTTCATGCGCTATATTGAGGAGCATAGCGTAAGGATGGAATCCATCATTTAATTTATAGTTTATCAGAAAAGTATGGTTAAACAACCATACATTATCGGGAAAGTATGAATTAAGAATCCTACATTTGGAAGGAACCTTACGTTTGGAATATCAGGAATGTATGAAAGAATAATCCTACATTAGTATGAAACGTCATGTTTATTTCTCAAAAGTATGGTTCACCAACCCTACTTTTGTGAACCACCATAAATTTGACTGAAAAGTATGGATTATATACCGTAAGTTTAAGAGTTGAAGTGAAAAGTATGGATGATCAACCTTAGGGTTGAGATCAAACTTAAGTTTGAGATCAAACTTACATTCGAGATCAAACTTACATTTAAGATCAACCTTACATTTGAGATCAACCTTATGTTTGAGATCAACCTTACATTTGAGATCAACCTTATATTTGAGATCAAACTTACGTTTGAGATCAACCTTACGTTGTGAACCTTATGTTTAGAGAATGTATGCTATGAAGTTAAATCCTAATTTTGACGTCAGAGATTTAAATTATGATTTTATTGAGCAATGATATTTGTGAAGATTATTAGGTTGATTTCAGGCCATATTAAAATCACGAATTTAATGTACATCCTTGACTAATTCAAATCCGTCTGTTTATGATTCAAAGGATCAATTTAAGAGGATATTTTCATGCCGACTTTTCAGGGAGTTACGACTGATCTGTTATTCGAACTTTTGAATATCACAATTCTAAAGGCGACTTGTGAGGATCTAAACTTAAAAGGAGAATAATTTTATTTATTATATATATACCTGTATTATTTTTTATTATAGATATATATGAAAATCATATAAAAGAAGAAAAATATATATGAAGTTCTTGAGTTTTTCACTACAAATTTTTACAGAGAAATTCTAGACATACAGATCTGCTATCAAGAAGAACAATAAAGCTCTATTTTCTGAAGAAGAGGAAACACGATTGAAGATTCACTGATTCCACATCGAATATCTTTTGTGAATCTAATATTATTAAAGTTGTGAATTATAATTCATGATCTACTAAAATCGAATCGACTTAGAACTCTCTTACCTAAAGATCATTCTTTCGGAAGACTTCGATTCATCAACTGTCAGTTACATGCTGTTGCAATTGGGAAGAACAACTGGAAAGTATTTTCAAAGAAAAAAAATACTCTTTTATTTTGAGTGATTGGATTCTCGTACTAAGATGTGTATTTAGTTCTGTGTATGAACCAGAAGGCTCTTTTTTAGTAATAAACTTGTAAAGGTATCAACTGTCAGAACTCAGTTTTGGAATGATATGTTGATAAGAGGACCAGATAGTGAAAATCACCAAGCACATGGAGTAGAGCGTTGTTAGAGTGGACTAGGTGCCTTCTGTTCCCTGAAAGACTATAAATCATGCATCCTTTTCTATTTATTTTCCACTGCTTAATCATTCTAGTAAAGTTAAAAGGATAGATCTCGATCTCGCAAAGAAATTGTAAAAGACACAATTCACCCCCTCTTGTGTATAGTTGGTATAACCCGATCCAACACTTAGTTTTGATATATAGAATCCATTTAATAATTTATGTCTTCTATCCATATTACAGCTTTCATGCTCTCTACTAACTCCTTGTAGGATCGGGGTGCATCATTGTTAACCAATAATGATTCACTATATTTGGTAACTAGAAAACCATATCTCTCCGGTTCTCTTACCCCTCTTATGATCCTACGCAGTACTTGTGTTTCAGGATATACTTCTTCCATGGGGACTTATGGAATCTATTCCTATACCAACTATTATGTATGTTGAGCGTCAACATCATCGAAGTCAATCTTCCCCCCACTATCCTTTTTGAGGATGTTCTCCTTCTGAAGAAAGATATATATTTTTTTGATGATAATCAATTTTTTGAGGGGTTGTATAGGTAGTATCCCTTTGTTTCTTTAGGAAACCCTATAAAGATACACTTTGTGACCTAAGTTTCTAGTTTGTTTCCTAATAAGACCTTAAAAAATTCCTCACAACCCCATGCATGCGTGTACGACAAAATGGGTTTCTTTATACTCCATATCTGAAAGGGAATTCAATTTTTCAGTTTATTTGGTACTCAATTTAATGTGTATGTCACAGTTTGAAATGAATATCCTCAAAAGGATAATATAAGATCTTCATGACTCATCATCGAACTTACCATTTCTAACAAGATATGATTCCTCCTTTCACTAACACTATTTTATTATGGTGTATAAGGTGTAGTGAGTTGAGATATAATCCCAAACTCCCATATAAATTAGATTAACTCTTCGTTAATATATTCACCACCTCGATCCTATCAAGTCTTCTTTATCTTATTACCAAATTTATTATCTACTTCATTATTGAATTCATTAATTTTTTCAAAGGACTCAGGCTTATACCTCATCAAGTAGACATAACCATAACTACTCAATTCATCAGTAAAAGTTATGAAGTAAGAAGACACACCTCTAGATTCTACTAGAAATGGTCTACACACATTAGTGTGTACTAATCCTAGAAACTCTATATCCCTTTCACACTGCCCACTGAATAAAGGTTTGTTTATTTTTACTTCTAAACAAGTATGACATATTTCATGTGGTTTTATCTCAGATGATTTAAATGACCATCTTGAAAAATCTTTTTCAAACGCTTCTCATTTACATGAACAAGATGGTGATACTAAAGCAGGGTATTATATGAGTCATGTGAACATGATTCGTTATCAATTTCCAACACTTGGATTTCATAATTTAATACATGAAGACTATTAATTAAATATTCTATACCATAACATGTGTTGTCTTTATAAAAGAAAAAAAATTTATTTACAAACTTGAAAATATACCCATCTTCATCTAGGAATGATATAGAAATAATGTTTTTAGTAACTGTAGATATATGATAACAATATTTTAAATCAATAACCATCCCCTTTGGCAATGAAAGGTGGTAGTCACTAATGGCTAGGGAAGCCATCCTCACTCCATTGGTAGTTATCAGACCCACCTCTCCTCTAGAAATCATTAGAAATATACTTAGTTCCTGTATTTTTATAGATATGTGAGCCCCAAAAGCTATATATAATACCCAATGTGTAGATATAGAAAGATTACACTCGGTAACAAATGAAAATTTAGCTTCCCCTTTCTTCTGGGTGTATTTCCTCTTCTAATGGATTGACTTTCCACACACAAAACATACTACCTTCTTTTCCTTACCATTCCTCTAGGTCTTACACTTCTTTAAAGGATGATGATTAGGATATTTAGACTATTTATAGCTCTTGGACCCCTTTTATTTGTTCCTAATTATCTTATTCACCCTAAAGAACATGGGTTTATCACACCCCATGTCTTTATCCACTTTGAGAATCAAATTAAGAAGTTCAAAAAGACTCTTCTCATTATTGATCACGGTTCAATTAATAATAAAAATGGAGAAAGTCTTGGTAACTGATTAAATTATGAGATCTGCACACAAATTATCTAGGAATTTAATCACTAAGGTGTCTAAGCATTTAATGCTTCCAATAATATTGACGACATGAGGCCCAGCTGGTGCTGAATCTCTAATCTTAGTTGTGAACAAAGCATTGAATATCTCGTTCCGCTCTTGTCTTGCCTTCTCTTGATAGATATCTTGAAAGAAATACATTATTCTATATTCATCCATGTCCTCATGTTGATTCAAAATCTCATTGGACATGTATGATAGAATGAAACACTATACATCAATAGAACCATTCAAATGATTCTCATTAAGTTTTAACTCTTCATCACAAGCCTCATTTCCAGGCACTTTAGGAATAAGTTCTTCAATAACATATAATTTTCTTTTATGGAAAAGGATGACACATAAGTGCCTTTTACATTATTAGAATTTTTTATTAGTGAGAAGGTTGTCCTTCTTAAGTATGGATCACAACGATATGTTTGGTGTCATTTTAATTATATTTCTACATAATAATATAAGTATAATTTTATTACTTTATCTGATAAATTTATACAAATAAATGAAAATTATATTTATTAATCTCCCACTACTTTATTGAAAATCAATATAACCCACTATTGGCTTTGAAATATATTGTTTCTTGGATATTCAAGTAGAAAGGATCCATATTTACCTTCTCATTACCCAAAAATTGTTTATTCAAGAAACTTGAATGGTTTTAGGAAGGCATTCCAAATGACAACTGCATTAACTCAGAATTCCTTGATCCACTAAGTGGACTCCCCAATCCTAAAATTCTTTATATTGCATTTCCTCAACCTTTATCTCCCATTTACAAAAATTATTACTTTGGAAGTAAACACTTGATCTAAACTAAGTTACGTTAACCCAAAACTTCTAGTTTGAATTCCTCAATAATTGAAAGCACCCCAACTATGGCTGATCAATCACTCTGAACTATGGTTTTATTTTAAATTAAGTAGTGGAAGTCTATAACAATTTAATATATATAATTTAGGTATTTTTATCCTTTTATGCATAATTTACCAATTATTATCTTCATTATATGCTTTTTAATATCAAGTGTATTCACTTAAGTGATTAACCACATCTTAGATAATATTTACGCATAGGATAATTTATTTTAGTTCCATCTTTCCTGCTCGTTAATTTCATTAAATTATGTGATTAGGAAAAAACATCTATAATTAAATAACCGTGAAACTTAATAAAAGTAAAATAATAAAGCGGTATGATCATGATCATTTACTAATGGTTAGTTTGTCTAGTTGTTGATAAACTAATCTCTAACCTAGGGGAAAAACCCCTTGAACCAATTAAGGTTTGTGTTTCATCTTTCCAGCTGTCCACTATTGTATATCTCTTGGATTGGTTTCACCTCAGCTATAAACTTGAACAACCTCCACTAAATTGGGATCTCCATCCATTATATATGCTTTTACACATAGGGAGGTGAGGAAAAAGGGTTTACATAAAAGAAACCACTGGCATGCATGCCCAACATAATAAGAGGAGAGAAAGAACACATTACAACATTTTAATTTAATAGTAAATTAAATGAGACCTACCACATAAAAAGGTATGGTATATTCTCATGATCATCCACATATATGCAACTAATTATGCATTTAATAAATATATTATTTAATTTTTAATCGTTATTATTTAAGATAAATAAAACTTGAATCAATTACTTATTATATTTAATTAATAAATTATTTTATCTTAATTATCATTCCAATTTCCTGGAGATTCTTCGCCATCATAATTTTAAACAAATTTAATAATATTTTTTAAAATTAACTATGTACATTAAATGTAATTTGTATGAAACAAGGTGAATAATTGTCTAAATCCAACTAACATGTATTAAACTCATATACAGTTTTACTTTTGTGACATATATCAACCCCAAATTATCACATAATTTCAAGAAATTTACTATAAAATTAATGATTACATGAATTAGATGACTTTTTGGTCATGTGTTATGCTTCAATGAACATAGAGTAACAACTGTAATACAACTCATACATGATATATAGGTACGAACACTATACAAATATTAATTAAACACACAAACACAAATATATATATATTAAAAACCCATCACATGGTGTGTCCTATCAAATTTATGACCACATGAAAGAACATATTTCAAGGTTTACATAGTAAAATAAATAAATTTTAAATCTATGTAATTTGGTGTAAGTACACAGAGTGTACAAGTGAACTACATGACGTGTATATCACTCACCGTCTATCTGAGGTAAATGCCTAGGGATTACGTGCATAAATCATATTTCAAAAAAAATTTAGGACATATCATGTAAAAGGGACTACACGATGTGTGGACTCCAAGTCTCATGGTCACCATTCAGGTAACCTGTGTATAAAAAACATGGACCTACTGTGACTCAAAGGGACTACACACCGTGTATGTGGGCTACACGACATGTAATCTAGAAAACCGTGTGCCAGGATGGCCCAGTCAACACATGGTGTAAGAATTAACTACACCACATGTAATTAAAGCACATAGTTTGTGTAATTTATAAATTAGCTCTTGGTGTATTGAACATAAGTGCATAGTGTGCAACTCTGGTTACACAACATGTACTCCTATGTTATCCAGCCAAAAACCTTGGCACCTCTAGATAAGTTTCCCAATTTTATTTTATTCATAAAATTAATCGTCTTGATTAGATCTATTAGAAATAACAGAGGAAGAACAAGATCTTGCAATTCAGATTAAAATAATGATTAAATTTGAATTAAAATACTAAATAAAAAATGAGTTAATAATCAACAACCTTTAAATAATTATAAATAATTATGTTTCCACTCTGATACTATATAAAGGTTCCAGGCACAGTGGAAGCATGTGATATGTCATGTCAAACTTTTCTTTTTTCCATGATCAATGATCAATACAAGATTTACACAAAGATAAATGTCATGATATATGGAATTGAATCAAAGAATATAGACAAGGGATAGAATGTCAGAACCAAGAGATATGATCATCACATATTATTTATAATTAACTTAATAAATACATAATTACCTTGATGTAATTCTTTCTTCATTGATATATATGACAACATATCTGTGTTGTTCCTTCATTGTATTGTAGGAATCAAAGTATATTACTTATAATGGTGATCCACACATGTTCTAAAAATCTCTAATCGTCAACGTATAAATCTCTTCATGCTATCATAGTAGATCCTAGTGGTTGCATCATTTTCATTTTATCGCCTTGAGAATTTCTTCCAAATAATTCTCCTAGATCTCTCTTGACTCAAGAGTGGGTGGTGGAGGAAGACTGCCCTCCATTATTGGGAGAATTCTTGGAGAAGAGATATCTCTAGGCCTTGAGAGGATTATCCAAATCCGTTGTGAAAAACCGAAAAAATGAATTGGATTATTGAAAAAATAATATAATTGGGTTTATATATCTCAAGGGTTAAAATAAAAATATTTACACAAGTGACATTTATTATTTATTTAATCTGTGTGGAAACCCATTTTAAATAATAATATTTCTCTACATGCGTTTAACGTACAAATTAATTAAATATTATTCATTCAAATAATATTCAATATTTATTATTTCTCACTAAACCATTAAACTCAGTCCACCATTCCTCCATAATATTTATCAGGCCTTGAATGATGAACATTTATTTATTAAATAAATATCACTACATATATTCCAATAAATATATAAATATTATATTCACTAAATAGAAAATAAATATTTATATGCAATCAAGCATACATGAATAATTATTAAACCACATATTGGAATAATATGTTTTCAACTTGTTAAATAATAAATAATAATATATTATTTACTGATATTTTGGATATAATTAGTGTGTGAACCTCTAGGACTCTTTCTCTATGGCATTATGTGAAGTAGCCTAAATTCCAAGGTTAACATCTAGCAACACAGCAAGGCACCCATAGAGAAGGAAGTTAATTCCACAATGACATGATACCTCATATGAATGCTTACTGTGTAATATAATCACTTTATCACAATATCTCAAATCAAGAAGGTTTCATACTGGTGACATCAACCTATGTACTCAATGTATCTTTCTTTGAATTATAAAAAAATTAACTTTCCTATTATATATGATGGACATCGATTTATTTAGGCTATATCATTTCCATCACAGGGCCCGAGATATCAACTTTTGTTAAATAATAAAAGGGGAAAATACTTTATTTCAATATTCATTAATGCAATTATAAGGCCCCAGCCTTAAACCTTACTTAATATTGAGTTAATACAAGATTACACATTGAGGATCTTTTCAGGTTTAGAGTTTTAGAGAATTAGATCATAAAACTTGCATTACATTCCACATTTAAACAAAGTGGTTACATAAAGATAGTATTCATTTTTTCCCATCAACAGAAAAATATTTAAAATAAAACATAGATTCTTTCTTGACACTTCCTTGACACCATCATTATATCATGTACCTTTCCCTTGACCTGTGAAAAACATTTCAAAAACATGGGATGAGCATAAAAAGCTCAGTAAGGGATATAAAAATATGGAAAGAAACATGAGTTCATATATAAATAAGAATGAAATCATACTTTACCCATAAAACATATGCACTTTAACATACCTCATCAAATCATGAATAAATCATAGAAATCATAAGACATAAAAGGTAACTTGAGGCATTCATAACATTCTTACGTAGGGAGTATCCCTCTTGGTTACGTTTGGAATACCCACCACAGTATATTCCCTAAATATCTTCGGAGAAACCTTAACGTTTCACTCCTTCACGTTACCCAATTCATTTGAGAGCTATATCGGGCTCACCCGCCCTTAGTTTATCACAGAACCACCCGTCTTCATAACAATGCCCAAGAACCATAACATAATCGTATCACATAAAACATGCATAAAGGAAACATAACATTTCCACCTTTCAATAACAAGATATCAATAAAACAAATTGATATAAAAACATTATGAAAAGCATTTTCAATACCAAAATAAATGAAATGTAAAACATGGTATTTATTTTTCTTTTAAAAAGAAGGTATGGCTTGTAGAGGAAGCCGAAACTCAAATAATGGTCACAGCGGCAGAGAAGTCATTGTCGCCGCATATGTATGACAAAAAAATTCCCTTTTTTCGTTTAGTAAACGCTTCGTATAAAAAAGATTCCTTTTGAATAAACGTAAAAGTAAAAGGGGTTTATACACCTTATAAAATAAAGTTGTGTATAAAACAAAATATGCCTCAATGAATGGAGATTGAGACGAAGTCCCATACAAAGACAATATCCCTGGATTAAGGATAAATCAATTACATAATTATGTGTGACAAATGAATACACAAAATATAAGTGAATATTAAGTGTAAAACAATCATAGTTTATTCACACATATTCATAGAACGACATATTCAAGGAGTACAAGTTTATCCCAAAGAATCAAATTTGGGTTAAGAAGTTCCCTTGAAAAAATTTGACAGCCTAACAACGTCACTACAAAATTCTGAAAATGAGTTGATGAGAGATAAAAATGGTATCCATCACATGGACATAAAATTTAAATCAATAAGGATATATAAGAACATATCCCAACATAATAGTATGTGAATTAAAATACATAACAAAAGAAGTCTTTTAAAAAAAGGAGGGTGAAAGGTTCCCTTACCGACATGGGTATCTTTCGAGACATGCACCCCGTAAAAGAAGGACAATACAAAATTGATGTAAATACTCATAAATAAAATTATATTACACAATGAGTAAAATAATGGGTAGTATATACACCACTCAAAGGAAATTGTGGCAAATGTAGCATAAACCTCACGGGAATAAAAGTGAGATGAAAAATCCCTTAAGAAAACTCGGCAGCCTAACGATGCCACTTAAGAATTCCAAAATGGATTGATGAGAGGAAATAGGGTCTATCATCATATTAACATAAAGTTTATAGAAAGAGGAATATAAAAGAACATCCCCCAACATAACAAAGGGGAGCTTAAAAGAAGTGACATAAAGGAGAATACTTAAAAATAAAGAGAGAGGTTGGATCTCTTACAAAAAATTCGCCAGCCTAACGTCGCCACTCAAAAATTACAAAATGGATTGATGAGAGAGAATAGGGTCTCTCATCATATGAACATAAAAATTACAGTAAGATTAATATAAAATAATATCCCAATAACAAGAAATATGATATTTAAAAGGAATGACATAAAAGAGTGTACTTAAAAAGAAAGAGAGGGGTATGATCCCTTACCTCAGGTCCGACTTGACTCGATCGTTCTTTAATCTCCTGAATAATAAACTTGAGTTAATTTATACTTCCTTAAGAACCTTTTTCAAGTTCATTATTCCTTTTATATCAATTATTACCATGTCATGAACACTATGTAATTATTTTAGTTAATAACGGTCGTTTAAACGATCATTGGTACTTGAGTCAAAAATTGAACTTGTTGGAAAAATAATTTTCCATGTAGTTATAGGTACATCATATCCAGAATAGTATTGATGTTTTAAATATCATATATATCCCATATATATTCATTTTATAGTATTCCATAAAATTTGGAGATAAAAATTAAAAGCACCGTTCATAGAGACGGTAGGCCGTACGTACGCATGAATGTTACTATCATTTTTTGTCATATTAATGGAATTAAAACAAAATGATAGATATATATATATTTTATAATTACAGAATGATATCCATAATTTAGATGTAATATATTACATATATATCCATTATATATATGTACTTATAATAGTACATAACATTTTGAGATAAGAAATGAAATGTACCGTTCATGGAGACGGTAAGCCATACGTACGCATGAACGCTACTTCCATTTCTATTTCATATTTAATGGAATTAAAAAATAATTATACATAATAGTATTTTAATTCCAGTATGGTATAATATATAATATCATTAAATATATCCTTTATACGTACCACATATGGTATTAACGAATCAAATCACTTTGAGGGGGCGGTAGTCCGCACTTCCTTAAATGAAGATATCACGTATACCCATAATGTAAGCCATAAAGGTATGCCATAAATGAAAAATACAGAAGCTTGAGGAAAACATAAACATATTATATAACATATATAAATATAGTGACATCTTAATGGCCACCATGAAAGGTGTTAAGAGAAGATTGAACAATCATCGTTTCGTGAGGCAGTAATTCGCCATCCACAGAAACAATATGTTCTTTAACCAATAGATGTAGGTGTGTGTAAGTGTAGCTTGAATAATTCTTATAAAAACATCCTAGTATATTTAAGATACTGGATTTGTTACAAAATAAATGAATAAAAAGAGTTTAGGGGGTTGGAGAAGTAAAATAAAACAAAAGGACACAAGTGAAGACATTACCTTAAAATCGGGTAACTCCCTTTGGTTTGAGCTCAAAGGCTTCCTTGGGAAGACTTCTGCCCAAAGTGAGGATTCAAGGAGTTATAGAGGGATGTGGAGAGACAAAATGGGAAGGGGTTGGCCGATCCAAAGGCTTTGGAAGTGTGGGTAAGGTGGTAGAGGTGGGGGCCTTTTATAAGAGGAGAGGAGGGGCACTCATGGAAAGTAAGGAAATGTTACTTTATTTTAGAATGAGTTTCAGATTTTAATGGTCCCAAATTGATGTGTTTCGAGGATAAGGTGATAAGGGTTCGAAATCAACCCATCCAATAGGTTTTGGACATGTGTAGGTCTTATATTTTACATTATCTTTCCATTTTATTTAAATCGTTAAATAATGAGGTCATCGCAGCATCATTATGATGTCATAAATAATTTAATTTATTTAATGTCTAAAAATTATAAAACAAATATGGTTTAGAAAATATTTTTAGCTTTCCAATGACTATTTATAGTCCAAAATATCATTTATGTAGAAAAAATTAAAAATAATTTACTTAGGTGATACATTCTTTGTTACATTTAACATTCTTTAAAAATAAAAAGATAAAAAGTCACTTTCTCACAAAAGTGATTCCATGGGGCCCCCATGTTTGGCATAAGGCATCCCATGGTCGGATATGAGACAACTAGTATCCTTAGGACACATGTTGTGGTCATTTTTTATTATTATGATATTATCTTATTATCTTTAACTACCCGATTACTCATTAATCAAGATAATTAAAGATAATTACCGTCGTTACTATTCATAATGTCCAAAAACAAAAGAGTCTTAATTAAATAATTTGGACCTTCTGATTCCAAATATGTAATACATTTTACCAAATTCCAAACACATAAATTTCAATAATTAATTTAAAAAAAACTTCCCGTTGTCAAAACAAATAGCGGGTTTTTTAGAAACAATATTTATCAAAAGTTTGGCACTTGTTTATGCCCAGTTACAAAGTGAAAATTAATCCCAATGACCATATTTGGATTAAATGGTAAAAATATATTCCAATTAAACTTTAAAACAAATTAAAAAGATAATATAACCATATAATTAAATTATATGAAAAAGCAGTTTTGATGTAAAATGCAGTATTTTTCACTATTCATTGAAAAATGAACATTGTCAGAAAAATACCAAAAATTAACCCAAGGTAAATTTATATGTCCCAATCATAAATAATATGTTTATTTTGAAAAATAGAGCTTATAAAATTGTCAAAATTTTGATTTAAAAAATGGTTTGCCATCAAAAGGTAGTAAAACAATCTTTTAAAAATACTAGTGTATTCAATGCTTAATATTGGATTCATTTGTATTTTAAGCCTCTAAAATTTATTGGATAAAATTAAAAACATTTAACACACATATATAATCGTAATTTAGTTATTTATATTCATTCCCGCCAATACAATGGCTATGTGTTAACTACTATTTAAAATAATATTATTTTATTATTAGAGTGCAACGTAAGATTTCAAAGGAACTCATTGTTGTGTATTGGGTAAGTCATCGAGCATAGCGTTCCATTTAAATTAATATTGACATTTTTTTCCACAAATAGGGATAAATATAAAAATGTCATATTCTTTATTTACCTGGGGTGTTACAACAATATTACTCATGACACACCCAATATATCCTACCTTGTCGTGAACATCTATAAATATGTCAAATTACTAAAATCATAAAACTCATTAATAATAATCTTAAAGTCTAAGGACCAATACACAAATCTATAGATCCGGACATCCAATGACACATATAAATTTTTATTTCTTACTGGAGAGTCTCATTATAATAATATCATACTAAGTATTTCCAAGGATGTACACCATGAAACGGTTCCTCAAAGACCTATGAGTATCTACCCTTGATATCATGTATAATTTGTGTCCATGAAATGATATCATATATATATAGAACATATAATTAAGAATAGCGTCTTAACACTTCCAGGGTCTCATTATAGCAGGGAACTACTATAACCTTTAAGTGTGACAACTACTCTCGGGAAATTATCACATACTATGATAGGAATAAGAATAATCATGATGTGATAAGAAGTTTTTTAATATTAAAAAATATGAAAATATGTTATCATAAAGTACACAGAAGTTGGTTCTAGGGAACCAAATCTAACATATGGGTCTATGGTTGAGGAGCGTGATGACATCACTACTCTCACATGATTAAAAATAAAATATACCAATTTGGTACTAGTTTTTAGGTATCAATTGTACCATGGGTTACCACCCTCTTCTAATGTGTAGTTCTCTACCTACATGAGGCACAATCACCTATAATGTAGATCACATTATTCTTCTCTTCCTTTTAAAGGGGTACTCAGATATGACTCTTTATCTTACTCTATTTTTTATCCTCCATATGAAAATCAAATATAATTTATGTATCTACCCAATCTCACCCTTCTCTATGAACATGCATTCAATATTCACCCAATTTTCTCAATGACCTATAAATTTGAAATAAGTCTTCTTTGATTTCAAAAGTTTTCTTAATTCCCAAATATTTTTTTTCTTGTATCTATAATAAGTGTTATGTCACCCTTATAGATGACTCTACATGTCCTCCATGATGAATTTATACCCTTGAGAAACTACCATTAACTTTTCACATAATAGGAATATATTATAACCAATCACCTAAAAATTATCCATTTTTGGTCAAACTAATTTTACATGATCTATACAACCTTTAAAATGCACCATGATCATCCAAATATTTATTAATGATGTATGATGATAATTTTATTCTATTTTATGTTCACATTAAACGAAATAATGTCCCTTTATAGATAAATCACAAACACATATTTTTATTATCGATATTCTCAAAATCTTCACATAAATGATAAAAAAATAAGAAAAAGTAAATAAAATTGATTTCTACATATGATAGGGAGATTTGTGTTCAAAATATCATCCGTGTAATAACTATAAATATAAAAATTTTCTATATGTTATGTTCATTAATCTCATTTCCTTCAGTTGTAATGAGTGTGAAAAATATTATTCTCTTAACACCTTTATTTATGTAAACATGACCATCAATACAACCTTTCTTCTATCTATGTTTCTATTTCTTCCACTAATCACAAAAAACATATCCTTGGAACTAAAATATCTCTAAACTTTAAACAACATCCATGTAAATTTGTAAAAAAATACAAAGCCTATGTTAATCCCTAAAATATTTCTATATACCTTGTTGAAAATACCCATGAATCAATCTTACTTTAGTATGGGTAATATTAATCCCAAATCCCTAATTCTAAGGGTTTTGTATGATTTTAGAGATTTGGTCATCATTATTCCATTGGCATGAGTAGGGTTAAAAAAAATCCCAAATTCAAAGGGGCTATGTTTGATTTTAGGGATTTTGTGGTTTGGTATTTGACCAAGTGATGAATCTTGGAAAGTGAGCTGCCTAAAACTTAGGGTAGGAAGTCCTTAACATGTTTTAACATTTATATGTGACTGTATAGGCTGTTGTGAATGTATATGTGTTTTTATGCACGAAATTGTTTTACCTAAAGTATTTAAGTGATAGGTGGGTCTAGATTAAAGAAATTTCTCCATGTGTGGGTAGATTCATGTGTTCTATCTGGGGAGGGAGAACCATAGAATGCATGGTTCGTTGGTGTAAGGATGTATTCCCTATACTATTAGGTGTTTAGTGAGTTACCTAGACACAATTATGGTGTCTATGATCTTTTTGTATTGGTTATGGGTATGGGAGATGAAATCCATCAAATAGTAAAATGTTTATGAGTGGGTGAAGGTTCGAGATGCAACGTAAGTGCTTATTAGGCTTTAGCCAACTGTGTTTTTTCACAATCATTGAATAATTATAGAAGTACATGATGATGAATCTTCATAACCAATTAATTCATCTAAATATTAATTGAAATATATGTTATAACTACGAATAAGGGATCTTTTCATGTTAAATTTATAATTAGTTTAATACACGAATAATACATTTTCTAGGTTTCTTTCTTCGATAAAGATATTGATCATTCAAACCTTCATTCAACTATACCTTTGATGCATTGAGAGGAACCAAATAAATATCCTTATAGTGGTGATCCATCCATGATCTTATGATATAAATGTGTCACTAGTGGTACTTTGGGTGCTAGTGTGGTGGTACTGATCATCTTGCATCACTCACTTTGACCGTTATACAATCCTTCAAGGTTAAAGGATTGATTCTTTTCTCTCATTATTTAGAGGAGAAAGGTGGAAGTTCTAGATTGTTGACAGAGTTATAGAGAATATTTTATATAGGTTTTAGAGTATATCTATAGGGTATGTGTTATGAACAACAACATCTAACCCTAGGAAAATATTTAACTATGTATTTATAAAGCTAAGATAGAGAATAATTCATTGAATATAAGGCCTTTATTACTCTATTAATCTAGAAAAACTTATTTCTAAATAATAATAATATTATTTTATTGAAATGTGATAAATTCAAAAATAAAATAAATATAATTTCCTTAAATAAATAAATTAATATTTATTTAAATGATATTTAATATATATTTCCAATCAGATCTGATAGCTCAGTCCAAACTTCCACCACGTTTACCAAATCTCGAAGAATAAATATTATTCAATATATAAATAAATATTTATATTATTCATTATATTATGAATAAATATTTATTTATTATTAAACTTACACATAAATATGGAGATTGGATATTCATGATCAATAATCCCAAAATAAATATTAATCTATGATATATATAATAATATTTATTCCAATAAGTAAATTCAAATATAATTTAATTGAGATCGATATAAACACTAAATGTGTGACCCTCTAGGCTTATTAATCAATGGAATTAAGTAGAATCTCATAACGTCCAATACCAGTTTATAGTAATACATAAAATCACCCAATAGGAAGAAGTTAATGTTATAAATACAAAAACCACATACAAACAATAACTCCTTAATTTAATCTCTTTACCTCAATATCTCATCAAACACATTGCACACTCTTGTTGTAAAATTATATTCCTGATACATATTTCTTTGACTATATAAAATGAACCTGTCAATACACTATAGCCATTGAATTTAGTTCAATAATTTTAGTCCAATCAAAGGTATGTGATATCAAATTCTATAAATATGGATGGTACAAATCCGTTCTTGACTTCTTCCTTAATAACTCACAATTCACGACGCACCCAACACACCCTAGTTCATGTGAAGATATGGTTTAATGGTTTTGGTTATTACATTAATGTACATGATTAATTCAATATATTAATAATAATCTTAATGTTTTTGGATCATTACACATGTTCGGAGATAAGAATATCTAACACAATCATGTGAATTTACTACAGCCAGGTTTATCCTCATAATCTTATGTCTTGGAGATTACCAAGTGTGAACTTCATGAGATGAAGTCTCATACTCTTATGAGTATCCTGAACATGATATTCTATATCATATGTTCCCCATAAAATCAAATTATTTGATCATATGACTTATGTTTAATAATATCATCATAAAATTTCAAGTTTATCATAAAAATAGGGAACTATTATGAAATTTTAAATGTGGTAGATACTTTAGGACATTATCATATAATATTTATAGAAATGAATAATCAATATGTGATAATACATTAATATTCAAAAATTTTAACATATAAAATTAATCTAAAGTACAAAGGAAATTTTTTCTAGGGTACAAACTATAATCGACTCCCACTTGGATTAGAATAAACTACTAATGAATTCCAAACCTCCAGATCTCACATGATTCATATGCTTCTGATGAGAAAAGGATTCATTCAACGAGTCCACCATGTTTCATTATATGGAAACTTTTCTCAATATGATGTCAAGTCTTTGAGAAAATTCCCTCAAGAGATGATATTTCATTAGTATGTTCTTAACTTGTTGATGTAAAATCATATCCTCTCCAAAAACCACCATTATAATATTATCATAGTATAGTGTGATAGGGTATTTACTATTAGGAATCAAATCAAGCTCTTAGATAAAGTTATGTATCTAATTTTTTTATTTAGTGACATTGAAAGCTGAAATATACTCAGATTATTCTATAGAATCGATGACCATGACTTTCTTTGATCTCTTCCATATCACAACACCTCTATTGATGGTGAAGGTGTATCCCAATTGTGATTTTAGATCATTATGATCTATTTGGAAACTAACATATGTATATCCCTTGAGGAATAGTTCCTCATGTCCTCTATAAATTAAGAAAATATCATTATTATCCCTTAAATACTTATGGATACTCTTTAATTCCATCCAATGATAACATCCATGATCTACATGAAATATTTTTTACCACACTTATGCTGTAAGAGACATATAGCCTAGTACATAAAATAAAATACATGAGTAACCCAACCATTGATGCATATGGATCCCTTTCCTTAATTTTTCTCTACTCATGTGTTTGGGGACCCATTTTCTTAGAAATATTAATTCCATGTTTCATATAAAACAAACACCTCTCGGATTATTCCATTCTAAATCTCTTCAAAAAAATTTCAATATATATACCTTGACTTAGTACAAGAAATTTCTTAGATATATCATGATGGATTTTGATCCTAAGAATATATACTACTCCAATAACTTCTTTCATAGATAATCATTCATTTTTTCAATTCTTAAATAATATTAAGACTGATATCTTATTTCTTATGTGTAGTACGTCATCAACATACGCTATCAAGAAAATGAATTCATACCCACTAAAAAACACTTTTAAACAAAAGGATAACATATTTCATTATGAATTCATCAAATAGGATTTTCCATTACCTAGATGTAACACCCTGATGTTTTTTAAAATATATTATTTTGAATTAATTTAATCTTTTCGATATTTTTCATTTCACACAATAATGAATATAGCTTTCATCATATGAAAAAACACAATGTTTGGATAAAATTATATGAAACACCAAGTAGAGATTGTCATATATGAAACACATAAGATTATCTTGTGTTATACACAACAATATTCTTGGATAGTGTTACACTACATTGAGTTCCTTTGATAGCTTAAATTTTACGAAATACCATGTTTTACCAAACAATAGTATATTATTAAAATATTATTATTTAATATAATAAGATATTTCATAGCCATTAAATTAGAAGTTATGAATAGTATTAACTAACTTATGAAATTATAAGCCTTATAATATGAAATCATTGATTACCAATTAATTATAAATGAAAATATTTACCAATTAATTATAAAGTAAATAGTTTTATTTTTATTTTCCAAAAGTTGTTTTGTCTTCATAATTAAATTAATAAAAATTAGTGAATGATATTAATGAAATAAATATTTTAAATATTCAATAAAATATTTTAAATATTCATCCAATATAATTGATAGGTATAAGATAAGAACTAACCAAATCTTATGCATACAGACCTATATTTTTCAAAACGGTAATTTTATCACTTTTTAATGGTGAACCCATTCTAAATCACAATTTTGAAACTTTTATATATTCTATTTGAAAGAATTAAATTCTTATTATATATTAGAATGTGAAAATTTATTTTGGTTTAATTTTTGAAATTTTTCTAATAAGTTTCATGTTTTGATGAATAGTAAAAAACACTAAATTTTAATTGGAAACAACTTTTTTCACCAAAATAATTTATTATGTCAAATTATATTTTTGATTGGTTTTAATGTATAATTAGATAGTTTTTTTAACATTTAATATAATTTAGTTCATTTTCATCAATTTTATATTTAATTTGGATATGAAAAAATTTAAATGATTTTCTTGTTTTAACTTTAATAACCTGTTTTCTCACCCCACCAATGAGATTAATTTTAAACGAATTACTAAAAATTATGTATTTTGAATATTTAAAAAATTATCCAATATTTTTAATGAGTGGGTCAAAAATATATAATTATTTTTATTTTATTTTGGGGAAATATTAATAGTAACTTTAGTAATTTTTATAACACGGTAAAAGGTAAATATGGCAATTAAGGGTAAAACAATTATATTATAAATAATATGAAATTACCCTACCACTTGTCCTAATTTTATTTTATGATTTTTCTTATTAAAATAATCCTTTGGATGAAATTATAACATTTTAAATAAATTTGGATGAGAGTAAGACATTTATTATATTTTATTTAAAGAATAGTAAAAAATGAAAAACTCATATTTTCAATTAGTATATCATTTTTAATATAGGGTTATACAGAAGATTAATTAGACTATAAATAGTAATTTTAAATATTAAATGTTTTTATTTATCATGGTAATTTATTTTTAATTTTTATTAAAGAAATAAATACTTTAATGGCTTCTACAATGATGATCGAGTAATTGTTTAATTAAAAGATATACCAAATAAATGATATTAAAAATATTGAAATAAATATAATTATACATAATTAATGTCATAAAAGAATTTTATGGATTAATTTGATATTTTAGGTATGATTTAATATAGTTTTTTGAAAATATCATGTTATTATGCTATTTTTAAAAAGACAAATAATGAATAGTGTCGAAATTGACATTACTGATATTTTATGAAACTAATATTTTATTAAATTATTTAAAAATAATAAATATATTAAATAAGTAAAAAGGGATAATATAAGGTCTAAAATATAATAAATTGAAATTTTTTGGTCTAATTTAATCTTTATATGTAAAAATTTCATTTTCTTAACGTTAAGAACTTTTTAGCATAATTAAAATTAAAATAGGTTAACTAATAGTTAATCAAAACCATAAGGATTAACATTACATAAAAACTTGTATAAAATTTATTGGTTGATTATATTAAAACATTATATTATTTTATATTATAATCCATGGAATTTTATTGGTATTTTTATTGATATTGAATTTATTATAAATTAATATTTCTGGAAATTCCAAAAGTACCCCCACCTCAATTATAAAAGTAAACCTCCTACATCACTTATTCACATCACAGTTTTACTTAAATATCCACCAGAACCTTCTTATATCCCTTATAAACTTTCCTATAAACATTATATAGGTTCTTTTCTTCTATCAAGATCAACCCTAGTGTCCCTAAGAGGAGATCCAAAGGAGGTTCGCTAAGGAAGAGGTAGTCGTCTTTACCAAATCTCTTAAGACTATTTATTCTTATACTTCCTATTCATGTGTTTTTTATATTATAAAGTAATAAATATAGTATAACCTATATACTTTGATATTATTATGAATATGTAACAACCATATTCCACCTTTTATCCATCCTATGAAAAATGAAATCATCATGCATGCTTTTGTACGACCTACCGTTTCCACACCATGGTGTAGTATGTTTTTCATCGCCACTTACATGGATGGGTATATTGATGGAAATAATAATTATATATTTTATTTATATCATTATTTTTATTCTCGAACAAAATAAATACCTTCAAATTCCTTACCTTTTCACAATTAAGGGAATGAAATCATAGCTCGTGTGTACGTACAACCTATCATCTCCACGACGTGATGCGATTCATTATCCATGATCACCATTAAAGAATGATTATATAAATGCATATAATTAATAAATATGTTATATAATATATTAAAATAATTCTATAAAATATAGAACTATAACTTATGCAAATGAACTGAGACTTATACAATAAAACATGCATAGGAAAATGAAGCAGTTAACACCCAAAATAAGATTAATATTGAAATGTTATTAAAAAACGAGTGATAATATGATCATATATGATATCATAAAAATTAATATGGTTCCAAAATAAGTTAATAACATTATTTAATCTATTATATAATAGTTTCAGATACAAATGAAATCATACCTAAGGTAAGGGATTTATGTCTCACTTTTATTTCTATAGGACACATGCCTTATACACTACTTGTTTATTATATGAGGTGAATATAATACCCATGAATGTATTTTATGAATATTATCTAGAATATTATGTTATTTTCATATCCAAATAATTTTTTTTCTTTAATGGGGAAAACGATTCTACTGATTATAAAGTGATGAGTATTTATTTCACAATCTCATCAATATTTGGGATTGTTTCATTTTATGTCTCTATTGAGGAATATTTATCTTCCATGTCCATATTTTCTAAAAAAAATTTCAAAAATGTTTTTAATATTATACTATGGATGTTTAAATTCATTTTTACTCCTTTTTTACTTTCTAATACACAGTTTGAAGGGAATATTTTTATCTCTTTACAAATAAGGTACTTTCGTACTTTTCCTATAACATTAGAAAAAAATGTTTTTTAACTTATACAGGATGAATGTTATTTTTATCAATTATTACACCATAAATATTTGATGTTTACCTTAAAATATTACATGGTTATTTTCAAATAAAATGTTTTCTTTTAAAATTGTGCAACATTTTAATAAAAGAAAACACTTTAAAATTAGAAAGGATATTTACCACAAGAATTGTTTTCAAGTGATCTCTAAAAATCATTTTCCATATTAGATAAAATTAATTGATGTTAATTTTGTTTTATTAGGGGTATGATTCAATTTTACTATTATTATTATTTCTAAGAGTGGTTTATTTTTTTGATGGGATGATATTTAGGAAACCCATTTCTTTTCAATGGGTAATGTTATGATTGGATGATATTTATGAAACTCATTTCATTCCATGGGTTCTGATATGATGAATGATTTATTTTCTTTTGACACACATTTTTATGGTTTTCATTATGTGATAGGTGGGACCTATATCTCCCTCTAATTAATTGGGTAAATATGGATAACTCATAAGGTATATATGTTATGCATGAACCTCTATGCATGGAACTTCTTTTCATGTCCATAATTTTATGAGTGGACCTGGTTTTCATGTCCATATGTTTATTCAAGGGCTTAATTTTATTTGCTTAATTTAATGAGTGAACCTATTACTATTTAAACATGGTAAAAATGTTACGAGTTTATGTGTATTCTAGAATTTCACATCTTATGTCAATTTTATGATATCATGGATTATACTCTTTGGTTCCAATATGATTCATGTCTCATGAACTATCAATATTTATACCATGTATGATGTTTATGAGATTTGATATATAGGACATGATCTTCTATTATTATGATCACATTCTCATACCCTTTATTCTTATGTTTATGTTTACATATCTCCCTTGTTTAACCTTACTGAGCATCTGAGATCACCCTTTTTCTTATGTTTATTATCCTAAGGATATGAATATTTTTTAAGAATTATATATCAAAAAGTGTTATAGATATGAAGAAATAGGTAGGTTAAGATTTAGATGTATTATGATCTAGTTGTTCATTATTCCATGTTTCCAAAGTCACTAAACTAATACAATAAATTTGCATGTGTTTGTTTAATATATGAAATGTTCCACAAAAATGATGTAATATCAATGTACATCATGTCTGGGTTGTTATAGTTGGTATTAGAGAAAAGTTTTATTCAACCTTTGGAAACCAGGACGATTAAACCATAGTAATAAACCTAAGGGTATGTTTATGTTACAATCCTAGAGTTTTGGTAACGATCATGAATAATCTAAGTTAACCTATGGTGTCATAGATTGAAATTTTATTAATAATTTCCCTTGAATATAAGGTTTTCTTAGTATGATTAGTGTTTCCTACACTATTATTTTCAATTTTAGTCAATGGATGGAACTCAAAGGAACCATGTTAATGATTAATTCAATAGTAAATACAATGATTGTCTTTATGGGAAACCAAATTTTATGGGAGATGCAATAAAAAATCTTATCGCTATACTCACACAAGCTATAAATCAAGATGGAATTCCAAATGATAAGAGGATGGAATGAATTTCTATTAATTCCTTGATGAGGAATCTTCCAACTTATTTCAGTGGATATTTTGATCCACTTATTGTTGAACAATGGTTCGACACCACTAAAAATATATATTCCATCCTTCATTGTTCAGAACATGAAAAAGTCATTTTTGCTGTTTATTATTTGGAAGATGAAGCAGATCAGTGGTGAAATCTTATTAAGAACATGAGGGATCAAGAAGAAATTGAATTTATGGAATGTGAAGAGTTTAATTGGACATTTTTCAGTAATTACTCTCCTCATATTCTATAAACAAAGATAGAGAAGTAATTTATTAATCTTAAGAAAAAGGATGATGAATCTATTGGTACCTACAAATCTAATTTTACAAGTCTTAAAAGGTACATTTTTGGTTTAATCATCATCCCTGAAAGAAAAATCAATCTATTATTTAGTCTCTTAAAACCAAGTCTCTAAAACACCTTGGCCATAAGGGACTTGTGAAGTTATAAAGAAATCATTTAGCATGTAGTAAAAGTGGATATGAAAGTTGGTAACTCTCATGGTTATGGTGATAAGAAACGAAATATAAAGATGAATAGAAAATCCAATGGTTTTCCATATTTAGTAAAGAAAATGTTTCAGAATCCTACTTTCCAAAAATATGGAAAAGATCACTCCTGGGAACTATTGAAAGGAATAATAAGATGTTTCAAGTGTAAGAAGCCTGGCCATCAAGAAAAAGAGTGTCAGAGTCATGTAAATATGAACATAAATGAAATAAATGGAGATAAATCTCAAGAAAATGCACCACTCACACTTTAGTTCTATAATTTTAAAGACATTGGACACTTTGAAAATCAATTCCCCAATCCAAGGGTTAATATGTAAGAAGCCACAACAACATCTTAAAGATAAAGGTAAAAGGAAATCTCATGTGATCACTATTGGTGATGTGGAATATAAAAATGAAGTGGTGTAATGATTTAGTATTTATGTAAAGGAATTATTGAATAATGTTACAGAAGTATGTTTATGGTATTATAGAATAATGAAACATCTATGTATTGGTCAATTTTAAGTTTTCCATAAGGACTTAAGAGCATATGCAGAATAGTACAGGAAACCATGAAAAGTGATTGAGGTAATAAGGTAATATTTTTTTTGGAGAACACATGATTATGGAAAGGATAACCCTTAATATTTTCATGATGCTGAGATAATTATATTTGGATAAATATCTTCTGTATATGAATGAGTAAATTGGATGGTACTAATTTTCTTGTAACTGATTAATGATTTGTTTAAATATGGGTTATGCTATGGTAATTCAGTTTATTACCATGTTTCAAGAGAATAAATGATGAAGGTATTCACATGATTGGGATGTGACAACCAAGAGATACCTCATGATATATGGGTGATAAATGTTAAGCTAATTTATTGAACTTATTTCTAAAGTTGTGGATTTTTTTCTTTGAGAAGGATTGTAGGGTTATCCATTTATGGAAATTTTAAGTTAAACTCTGATGAAGTTTATGAGATTAAATTATTATCTCACCATAGTTGGATTTATTCATATTTGATAACTTATAGTAATATTTTTTTATGATAAAGATAGATGGAATGACCTATCATTCTATTTACAGATGTCATGATTTACTAATGCTTCTGGAACAAAAAATTAAAATTCATTTGTGGGAATAAGTGATGAAGTGGAAATTGATCAATGAATAAAAAAGGGTGAAGTTGACTTGGAATCAATTATGTATACCCCATTTTTAAAATTATTCAACTTTAGGAAAATGATATTGAAATAAAATGTTTCCCTATTATCATCATTACTGATGATGTTAATGAACTCTTTCAATCTTTTTTAGTTTATGGGTTTGTGATTTTTAACCTTCTCTAGATTACCCAATTTATTGTGATCACTAATATTTATCAATCTATATTATTATTTACTATTTTACTCTATAAAAAAAATCTACACCTATATTATCCAATTTAGAAACCTAGTTATGATTCACTTTGGGTAACTATTATTTTCCAACTTTTCCTTTTTAAAAGGAAGTTTTAGAATTCATTTTTACAATGTGGGTTTCGATGAAAGGAAATTTCAAGTACTAAAACTTTGATAACCCAGATGAATTTTTTAAGAATCAAGTTCTTCCTTTAAGGTAAAAATCTTCCCTTTTTTAGGTTGTACTTAAGTAAGTGGAGGAAACAGAGGGCTACACGCAATGTAACATAGTTGCATTCCATGTAATTGGGGTTATATTCCATATAATCTCAATACATTACATGTAGTGGTATAGTTAGGAACCATACAGAAAAAGCACTACATGATGAGTAGTTTCAAGTACACACTACATATTTTTTTGTGTGTGTGTTAAATTGGGCAGCATCATCATTTTTCTTAGACAGAAACTCACCCCTTTGTTCAACGAATAGCACACCCAGGTGATCTGAGGATAGGGTGGCCTCCCATTTTGTCGTCCGACCTACGATTCGAACACCATAAGATGCATTAGAATCACCTCTGTGAGATCTCGATTCCCATCAAGTAGTTCTTCATGTTTTATTTTATCAACCAAGTTATCGAGGCTTGATATTCTATTCTTGTTTTGTATATCTACTTCATTATAGGTTGAAATTAGAGGCTGAAACTAGACGAGGAGAGTCATACTAGCACGAGGTAGGTGGTATCCTCCCTTTCTCTAATTATCAAGTTGAATATATATGAAGGAGTGTTTCACACCCATCATTAGGGTGTCTCCTTGAATGAATATTGTCTATTTCTATTGCCTATTATTTTTTTGGTAATTTATTATGGTTTTTAAAGCATGTTTAGGGCTGTTTACCTTGATTAAGGGCCACCCCATGAGTGCATTTTCTATGAATGATCATTTATGGTCATTTGGCCAAGTATTCCTATAAGGCATGCCATAAATTCCCTTCTTGGGTTGTTTAATATGAAGTTTATTAAATGATAAGCCATGTAATAGTTTAATTTACATGTTTTTCTTATGAGATGAATTTACTACATGAGTTATTGATGTCAAAGCCATATAATAGTTTAATTTACATGTGTTTCTTCTTATATAAAATGATAAAGGGGTAAATAAAAATAAGAGATCCATAGCCTTAGGTTAAAAAGAAAGGTCAGGATTATATGAATATTGAATCTTATACCTTGGGTGAACCATGGCCTTAGTTAAAATACCATGGATAGAGTCAAAGAGAGTATTATCATGACAATTCGTGTGCGAGGCATGGATGTAGTGGTTGGGCTCATGGAGACTTTATTAAATTCTGAGAGAATATTGAATCCATTGATGGATACCAAGGATGGGATCTATTGGAAACAACATATATGTCATAAGTTGACATTTACTTATAATTAAATATTAAAATGTAATGACTTATGATACATCTTTCATGCCAAAGTACAAGTTTGGATTCAGTCTTCACTTACACTTGTTTAGATTGTATTTTGAGACATCTACTGTGCTTAATTTTATATGTGGATTACTGGGCTTAGGATGGATCTTGAGACTTAAATAATTCAATGTAATTAAATGGAAAATGTACATGAAATGAATATAAATTAGAAATAGTGCTTTTAGGATTGTTACACATTAGTACTTCCTAGTTTACTGTTTTCATTATTGAAAATTGCCTATTATATATATATATATATATATATATATATATATTCACTCACAGACTGGAACAAACCTTAGGTGGTTGCCTACTGAGATTTAGTCTCACACTCTATTGGGGTCATGTTTTTAGGCCCAAAAATATTATATTATTATAGGTGTAAATTAAGGTAATAAACCTTCTACAGGCACTTGATTACTATTAAGAAGTAGGAGAGCATGGGATGAAGCCGAGGCTTGTGATTCTTCTGAGTTTCTTTTGTTCCTTTTTATACTATTGATAATTGTATTTTGTATTACTGTAGTGTAATCTATTTTTGATTTTTTCCTAGAACATGTAACATGCATCATCATATCTGTATGCTATGACATATGGTTATTTATATTTTTAGTATTATACTGTTTACATATGTTGTATGGTATAACTACTTACACAATTGTTATATTATTGTTTTCCACTGTGTTATACTCTTCCAATGAGGGCATAGTTTCCCCTCTATCACACCTAGTCCCTCACTTCTAGTCGACATCCTCTGGTGTTTGGGGAAATGCGCTTGAGGCCATGTGGCCAACCGGGTATGGGGTACCTTTGGGTGGAATCCAGATCTGGGATGTTACAAAGTGGTATCATAAGATGTTTTTTTGATTTGTCTTACTGTTTAGTGTGATTAGATAGGGATAGTATGTAAATGGAGTTTAGTAATAAATTGTTACTGAGAGTAGCTACCCCACATATAGGAAAAAAACCAAATTTCCTCAAATTGACTTCTGATTTTTGGATTTTGAGTTGTTACTGTTGATTCGATTTCAAAATTTAGTGACACACTTGTATTGTGTTGTTGTTAATGATATAATTGTGGTAATATTTTGTTAAATACTATTAATATGAGGGTATTTCATCTCATGCATCATATAGGCACTTGTTAGAGATCACATTCCATGCATTCCTGCCTTGCCATTTAGAAAGAATTACTTATTGCATGCTGTTGTGATAGATGTCATGATAGATATGCGTATTGTTGTGATAGATACAATGATAAATATTGTTGCTGTTGTGATAGGTGAATTGGTATGTGTGATAGTTCAAATTGGATGGTTTATAAACTTTGATTTTCATGGAGTATGGTCCCCCATGCCTCAGAATTTTGAATAACTTTGGCTTAATTTTAAAAAATAGGGGTTCCAAGGAAGATTCAATGGTTTGATATTAGGAAACCCAAAAAACATAGTGTGTGGTTCTATGAACACACACCATGTGTTATTATATTTGTGAGGAATAATTTTATTGTGTTCATGCCATGTGGTAAGTGACTGTGTCTCCATCCATGTGAGGGGGACACATAAATGATAGTTTTTGAAAGATCACACCGTGTATAGGACTTAAACACCATGTATCTTGGGTGGTTACATTCCCATTACAATGGAGGTACATGCCTGGGTATAATCTTGAGGGTGCACGCCATGTGTGGGTTATATACGCCATGTACTCCTCTTCTCGTAACCTTGAGGATTTTTTCTTCTCATGTTTAGTTCTTGCAACTTTTTAACTAAGGCGTGTTCTTGAATTGCAGAGACATGGTACCACGATGATCTCTAATTTTATTCTATGAGAGTGGAAATGATCATATCTCGGGAGGTGGTAGGCCACAGGCTACCAGTTGATCCTCTAGTCAGGCCAGCTACGCCACCAGCTATTATACCGGATGTAGGTGGTGATGTATAGTTCTGTGAAGGCTTTATGCGGTTCATGAAAACCTTTCAGGGAGCACCACACCCTTCCACATCCATGGAAGAGATAAAACGGGTGTTCCAATAGCACCATCTACCCACATTTTTGGGGGATGGAAGACCACAAGTTTTAGAGTCATGGATAAATTCCATGTTATCAATATTTTAGAATCTGGAGATTCCTCTTAAGAGGAGGGTCAAGCTCGGTACATATATGTTGCTTGATTCTGCCAAAAGATGGTGGGATGTTATCACATAGACGGAACATAGTTGGGATATGGCTTGAGAATATTTTTATACAATATTCTATGATTACTTATATCCCTATATGATAAGGGCCAATAAATCCCATGAGTTTATGCATCTGGATCAGGGCACTTTATTAGTTATGGATTACTCATCCTTCTTTACCGAGATCTATTGATTCACACCAATTACGATGGGTGATGATCTATCAAAGGAAAGGAGTTTTGAGGATGGTCTCAAGTACGGAATTTTATCACAGGTAAATATCTTCTAGCTGACTACTATATATGATATAATGAATCAGGTGCTGATTACTAAGCATTATATGAGGGAATGTGGATGTGAGATATAGGGTGGTTCGACACCAAGATTTGGTACTATTTCAACCGGTAGAAGGAAGAGCCCTCTGGAGCCTTATCGTGGTGATGTTAGTAGTCAAAAAATATCTTCAAGTAGCTAAGTGAGGTGCTACCAGTGTGGCAGAGTTAAAAATAATAGACAGAATTATCCGATGAACCTAGTAGAGTGTTGATATTTTGGAAAGATGGGTAATCTACATCACTTATATAGAAAGTTTCCGCCAATATCTAGTGAGAGAGGATCTGAACTGACTCCAAATTTAGGAGCAGGGTCAGTATCTTCCCACCAGTTTGGGAATTGAAATGCATCAGTCCATTTAGGCCAAGGTGGTGGTCATGGAAATGGTAGACATACCCCAAGTTCTCAGCAACAGTAGGGTGGATTAGCTCAGGGTAGCCATGTGGAGTCAGAGGGCCATGGTACATGTCAGAATTATGTAGTGCAATAGACTTAGAAAGAGTAGGATCCCAGACCCTCTACTATCAGAGGTACTATTCTAGTCACCTCTATTTTGGATTTTTCACTTTTTGATACTGATTTTTCATATAGTTTTGTATATGTGCCCATTGTGGAGATCTATGGGCTCTGTGTTTTTACTTTTGATGATGTTTTGAAGCTATAAAATCTATTACATATTAGAGAAATAGGTGTGCATCAGTGTAGGGAGTATCCCTTGAGGTTGGATGGTGCCACTTCATATGGGATCTGCATGTCTTAAAGATGACAGGTTGTGATGTCATTCTTGGAATGGACTGGTAGGTATTATTCCAAGACTTTGTCGATTTCTATCACTGTAGGGTGAGTTTTGTGTCACCATGGGCAGATTATTTCAACAAAATGGTGAATGGGATTTACAAGCAAGTCGAGTTGGACCTGAGCATCGTGGGTTGGGTGGGATGACAACCCAGATTGCGAGTTTATATCTTGATGACTAGGGAACATGTCAGATGAATTTCCCTCTAGTAGTTGATCATCTTAGGGACATCTTCCTAGATGAATTTTCAACTTTACCACTATTGAGAGAGATAGACTTATTTATTAATGTCACACCCCAAGCTTCCACAGTACGTTTCTCTTTGAATAATGCAATAGCTTGCGTTTTACGCAACTTCTAGATTCTAACACATCGCGACCAATCAAATTAGCTGTTATAAATAACAATACTCAATTTTTAAATTTTTTTCAATTTTATCTTTCGCAATGGACTTCATTTTTGGGTTTGGAATATCGAAATTATCTTAGGGTGAATTTTTGATATTTTTCTGAAAACATTCAGTTTTTGATGAATAATAAAAAATACTAAATTTTAATTAAAAACAAATTTTTTAATCAAAATAATTTATAGTGACAGATTATACTATTGAGTGGTTTTTAAGTTTAATTATATTATTTTAACATTTAATCCAATTTTGGTCATTGGACATAATTTTACATTTAAACTGGACATAAGCATGTGTCAATCTTTTGATAGTTATTTTTTCTTAAAAACACGCTTTTTGTTTTGACAAGGAGAATTAATTTTAAAGTAATTTCTGATACTTATATGTTTTTAATTTAGAAAAATGGATTCCATATTTAGAATATGGAGGTCCAAAATGTGTAAACAGTTAAATTTAATTTTTAGACATTTTTAGTAATTACTTCGGTAAATATTTTTCTTACCATGGTTAAAGGGTAAATCCGGTGAATAAGGGTAAAAAGATAATATTATAATAATATTAAATTACCCTAACATGTGTTATAACACTATTAGATGATACATGTATCACCATGGGAATCCTTGGGTCGATTTTGGAACCCCATGGAGCCACTTGTAAGTGATAATGATACTTTATATTAATTAAGTTAAAGTAAATACAAAAATGACATAAGCATATATCTTTTAGTAAAAAAATTTTTACATAGGGTTATAGATATTATTTCTTCGACTATAAATATTTATTATAAATATAAAACAATTTAATACATAATGGTATTTTATTTATAATATTTATACATTTAATAATTAAATTTATTTATTACACAATGGTGATTCAATATTTTCCTTATTAATGAAAGATTAAAATAAATGGTATTATAGATGTTAAAATAAACATAATTTGAAAGTTTTGATGCCATCCAAGAATTTTATAGGTTAATATGACATGTTTGGATTTATTAAATGATTTTTTTCTAATTAATAATGCTATTAATAATTTAACAAAAACAAAATAGAAAATAGTGTCAAAACTGACATAAAAGAGTTTTTAAAACAAATATTGTATTATTAATTGATATTCTATTACAAAAAATCAAAGGTTCGGCCAAAGGTCTTAAATAATATTATATATGTCATTAATGAACCAATTTATGTTCTTTTGGATGTTTATTGTAAGTTTATTAATCATATAATATAAAAATACAAAGAGACATGGTAAATGCCAAACTAATTAACTAAGAGTTAAATCTAGAAGATAAGGTTAATATAGTGACCCAAACCTGTATAAAACCTATTGTTTGAGTTTATTGCTACCCATACCCACTTTAGCATCGAAATTAATCATTTTGGAGCCATTAGAAACCAAATATGACTTTATTATAAAATAATATTTTTATCTTTTCCTAAGGTGCCCCTCACCCCTCTTATAAAAGGGTACTTCCCCCTCTCTCAAATCCACACCTTCAATGCCATTTGGCTTGGCCAAACCCAGCACAAATATCCTCTCAACTATCATCCTTTCATCCTAGAGGCCTTACTTTAGTCAGAAAGCCAACCTAATGAGACCTTTTGATCAAATCGAAAGGAAGAACCTGAAGAAGAGGTAAATATTTTGTCACATCTTTCAAGTTCTTTTCTTCTTCCACTTCCCCTTTCTTTGTTGTTTCCATTATAAAATAATAAATCCAATATATTTTATATACTTTGATTTTATTATAAAAATGGTACAACCATATTCATTATTTTATCCATCCCAGGAATGACATGCCACTATACGTGCGTACATACGGCTTACCGTCTCCATGTTGTGGTGTGGTTTGTTATTCAAACACTTCATTATTTGGATGGGTATAATAGTGAGTATAAATCATTTAAATAATAAATATAACATGATAATGATTCTGTATATATGATATACCATCCAATTATATACAATTTTAATATAAAAAGAAAGATATTGTCGCTCGTGCGTACGTACGGATTACCATCTCCACGAACACTATGAAATTCATTCCCCATCGTATCCATTCAAGAATAATTTTTATTTGATGATTAAAAATAATGTTCAAAGACTTAATATCATTATGAATATGAATAAGATACAAACTATCCACAACAAACATTACTTACATAACAAATTATATAAAGGAAAACGAATCAGTTAACACCCGAAACGATGATACTACTGAAATATCATTAACAAAGAAATATTAGAAGATCATATATGATATCATATTAAGTTATATTGTTCTTGTATAATTTAATAACAATTTTTCCACCATTATACATGATTTTAACCTACCCTCGACCAAGGAAAATAACAAGGTAAGGGTTAATTTCACAATCTCTTTATTATCCGAGGTTGTTTTTATGTAAGTATCTACTGGGACCTCTTTATCATCCACATCCATGTTTCTTAAAATTGTATTCCAAATTTTTTTAATATTTACTAGACCATGGGTTAAAGTCATTTAGATCCTTGTTTTAATTTTTATAAAATGTTTTGAATGGAATATTTCTGTCATTTTCCAAACAAGGTACCTTGTGACCTTTTCGAAAAAATTAAGGTAAGAATGTTTTTTATCTTATACGGCGGGTGCGACTATTTTCCGCCATTATAACATCATCAAATATTCCCTTAAAATATTTTAAGAATATTTTCAAAATAAATTTTTTCTTTTATAATTATATGAATTTTAAATGATTTCAAAATAGAATGAGATATTTCTCTAAAATAAAATTTTGTATCATGGCCAAAAAGTCATACACGTAAGGGGTTTAAATTTGTTTAGAAAAAAGAGTGTGAATAAAGTTTTGAAGAATTTAAGATAATATTAATCAATGATCCTATATTTATTCTACGATCGAGGAATGATGGGTTTGTTATTTATAGTGATTCTTCAAAGAAAGGACTTGGTTGTGTCCTTATGCAGAATGATCGGGTTATTGCCTATGCATCACTACAACTAAAAATTAATGAACAAAACTATCCTACTCATGATCTTGAGTTAGAAGCAGTAATATTTTCTTTGAAGATATGGAGACACTATCTATATGGTAAAAAATGTGAGATTTATACTGATCATAAGATTTTGAAGCATATTTTCTCACAAAAAGGAACTCAAAATGTGGAAAAGGTGATGGCTTTAACTACTCAAGGATTATGATTGCACTATACTATATATTAATGAAGTTGTAAGACTTCATGGAGTACCCCTATCGATTGTTTCTGATTGTGATCCCCATTTTACATCAAGATTCTAGAAAAGTCTTCAGAAGACCTTGGATATTGAACTTCATATGAGCACTTCCTACCACCCTCAAACCGATGGACAATCAGAACAGACTATTCAAACCTTAGAAGACATGTTGATATCTTGCTCACTTGACTTTGAAGGTATGTGGGATCAATATTTACCTCTTGTAGAATTTTCCTATAACAATAGCTTCCATTCAAGTATTTATATGGAACCATATGAAGAGTTATATGGAAAGAGATGTCTCAAACCAACTTGTTGGGATGATGTTGGTGAAAGAAAACTCATAGGCCTAGAACTTGTTGAGGAAACGATTGAAAAGGTGAAGGTAATCAAAACCCACATCAAAGCAGCTTAAAGTAGGCTGAAGATCTATGCCGATAACCAAAGGAAGGATTTGAAATTTTAGGTAGGTGATCATGTTTTCATGAAGGCATCTCTATGGAAGGGTGCTATACGTTTCAGTAAAAAGGGTAAATTGAGTCCCATGTACATTGGACCTTTCAAAATCCTAGAACGAATTGGGGATGTAGCTTACCGTTTGGAAATGCCACCAAGTCTCTCCAAAGTTCTTGATGTGTTCCACGTATCAATGTTGAGAAAATACAAGCCTAACCCAACACATGTACTTACCTATGAGCAATTAGAACTGGAACCCTATCTGTCTTATTGCAAAGAGCCTATCAAGGTTTTTGATACAAGAGAACAAGTGTGGAGAAATTAGACGACTCATCTGGTAAAAGTTCTATGGAGAAACCATAAGATGGAAGAGGCAACATGAGAACCCGAGGAACATATGATGAAGAACTTCCGAAATATTTTTATAGAGTAATATTCTATAAATTTCAAGGAAGAAATAATTTCAGGAGGGGATAATGTAACACCTCAAGCTTCCACGGTACGTTTCCCTTTGAATAATGCAATAGCTTGCGTTGTACGCAACTTCGAGATTCTAAGACATCGTGACCAATCAAACTGGCCGTTATGAATAGTAATACTCACTTTTTAAAATTTTATGAATTCTAAATTTCAAAATGGAATTCTTTTTGGGGTTCATAATATCGAAATTATCTTAGGGTGAATTTTTGGTATTTTTTTTGAAAACATTCTGTTTTTGATGAATAGTGAAAAATACTGAATTTTAATTAAAAATAACTTTTTTAATAAACATAATTTATAGTGAAAAATTATACTATTGAGTTGGATTTAATTATAATTAGATTATATTTTGACCATTTAATCCAATGTTTGTCATTGGACGTAATTTCACATTTAAACTGGATAGAATCAAGTGTCAATTATTTGATAGTTATTATTTCTTAAAAACACACTTTTTTGTTTTGACAACGAGAATTAATTTAAAATTAATTTCTACAAATTATGTGATTTGAATTTAAAAAATGGATTCCATATTTATAATCAAGAGATAATTTTTTTTTAAATAGTTAATTTGTATTTTTATGCATTTTGAATAATTACTTTGGTAAATATTTTACTTACCCTGGTTAAAGGGTAAATCTGACGAATAAGGGTAAAAAAATAATATTATAATAACATTAAATCACCCTAACACATGTTCTAACCATATTTTATGATACATGTCTGACCTTGGGAATCCTTGGGTCGATTTGGGGACCCCATGGAGCCACTTGTAAGTGATAATGACACTTTATATTAACTAAGTTAAAGTAAATACAAAAATGACATAAGCATATATCTGTTAGTAAATTTTTTTTACATAAGGTTATATATGTTATCTCTTAGACTATAAATATTCATTAGAAGGATAAAATAATTTACAACATTATATTATTTTATTTAAAATTTTTATACATTTAATAATTAAATTTATTTATGACACAATGATGATGTAGTATTTTCCTTATTAATGAAAGAATCAAATAAATGGAATTAGAGATGTTAAAATAAATATAATTTGAAATTTTTGATCCCATTTAAGAATTTTATAGGTTAATGTGACATGTTATTATTGGTTAAATGAATTTTTTTCGAATTAATAATTATGTTAAGAATTTAACAAAAACAAAATAGAAAATATTGTCAAAATTGACATAAAAGAGTTTAAAACAAATATTGTATTATTAATTGATATTCTATTCATAAAAATCTATGGTTAGGAAAAAGGTCTTAAATAATATTATATATGTCACTAATTAACCACTTTAGGTTCTCTTGGAAGTTTACTGTAAGTTTATTAACCATATAATATAAAAATACATAAAGACATAGTAAATGTCAAATTAATTAACTAAGAGTTAAATCTAGAAGATAAGGTTAATATAGTGACCCAAACCTGTCTAAAACCTATGGTTGGGTGTTTTTTTACCTAAAACTACCTTATCCTCAAAATAAATCATTTTGGGGCCATTAGAAACCGAAAATTAGTTTTTTATAAAATAATATTTCAATCTTTTCCAAAGGTTCCCCTCACCCCTCTTATAAAAGGGTATTTCCCCTTCTCTCAAATCCACACCATCAATGAAATTTGGATCAGCCAAAACCTACCCAAATATACTCTAAAATATACTAACTTCATCATAAAGGCCTTACTTTAGTAAGAAAGCCAACCTATGGAGCCCTTTTTATTAAAATAAAAGGAAGAACCTGAAGAAGAGGTAAATATTTCATCACCTCTTTCAAGTTCTTTTCTTCTTCCACTTCCTCTTTATTTATGGTTTCCATTATAAAATAATAAATACAGTATCTTATATATACTTTTATTTTATTATAAAAATGGTACAACCATATTCATTATTTTATCCATCCTAGGAATGACATGTCACCATACGTGCGTACGTATGGATTACCGTCTCCACACCGTGGTGTAGTTTGTTATTCAGACACTTCATCATTTGGATGGGTATAATAATGAGTATAAATGATGTAAATAATAAATATAATATGATAATGATTCTTTATATATGATATACCATCCAATTATATACTATTTTAATATCAAAAGAATGATATTTTCACTCATGCGTATGTACGGATTACCGTCTCCACGAACGCGATGAAATTCATTCCCCATCATATCCATTCCAGAATAATTTTCATTTGATGATTAAAAATAATGTTTAAAGACTTAATATCATTCTGAATATTAATAAGATAAATCCTATACACAACAAACATTACTTACGTAACAAATTATATAAAGGAAAATGAATCAGTTAACACCCGAAACGATGATACTACTGAAATATCATTAACAAAGCAATATTAGAAGATCATATATGATATCATATTAAGGTATATAGTTATTGTATAATTTAATAACAATTATTTCACCATTATATAGGAGGTTAACCTACCCTCAACCTAGGAAAAGAACACGGTAAGGGTTAATTCCACAATCTCTTTATTATCCGAGGTTGTTTTTACGTAAGTATCTACTGTGACCTCTTTATCATCCACATCCACATTTCTTAAAAATGTATTACAATTTTTTTTACTATTTGGTAGAATATGGGTTAAAGTCATTTATACCCTTGTTTTAATATTTATAAAATGGTTTGAAAGGAATATTTCCATCGTTTTCTAAACAAGGTACCTTATAACCTTTTCAACAAAATTAAGGTAAGAATGTTTTTTTAACTTATACGGAGGGTGTGGCTATTTTCTGCCATTATAACATTATAAGTGATCCTCTTACAAGATTATAAGAATATTTTCAAAATAAATGTTTTCTTTTATAATTATATGACTTTTAAATGATTTCAAAATATAAAGAGATATTTCTCTAAAAAAGTTATCATTTCATATATGTCAACATCATTTGATGGATTTTAAGTTTTTTTGGAAGTTGATTTATTATGATACAAAAATTTCATATTGTATTGAATGTTTTTGGGATATGTTTGACTGTGGATGTGTTATTTTTATGTCATTCATGGTTTATGGATGAATTATTTACATTTCGTATGCTAGTTTTAATACGAATGTTTATGTTAGGTTTAATACTTTTCATATAAGGAATGAATTGGACATAGTAAGTGACAGGTAGAGCCTTCTATAGCTCCTCGATGCATCAGTAGGTCTCATGAGACAAACTAGTGTCTTGGAAGAAGGCCTGGAAAAAATCTTATTTGTAGTCTTGGCACAAGGCCTTGACTATGTGGTTATAAAGTCTAGAATTATGTATTCCATCATTATGAAAGTGGCTCTTGATTTTGCATGTGATTATTTAACTAGTAGAATATCCATGTGAATAATTAAATGGAATTATTTGATTTTATCTTTTCCATATTATTCTGAAGTTCATGTTTAAAAGGTTTTTGTTTTAGTCTTATACATTGCCTTAAATGTTTATGCTTATTTATGAAAGTTTCCGCTATATTGTTATCCTTACTGAGCATATGAGCTCACCCCTTTCTATGTTTTATTTTTCACAAGATGCGAAGAAGTATTTTTTGACTGACCTACATGGATATTCTAAGGTGATATGAGTGTGGTCTATGGAAACAATGTTGCTGTATTTTTTCATTTTATAATGTAATGTAGAAATTTTGAATGTATCTAGTATTTACAATGATACTAAACTGATCGGTCTTTTGAGATATGATTTCCTTGTAACGTAAAAGTGTTATGTAATAATGCACCTACTCTGGGTAACTGGGGTCGGGGCATTAAAATCAAGCTAGTTCCAGGAGCAATAGTAGTATCCATTAATCCTTATAGGATGGATATGACAGAGCTACAAGATCTCAAGCGGTAGCTAGAGGGATTGGAAGCTTAGGGTTTCATCTAACCCAGTAAGTCTTCTTTGGGTTTGTTGGTCCTTTTGGTGAAAAAGATGGATGGTAACCTTATGTTATGCATGTATTATCATAAATTGAACCAGTTGACAGTTAAAAACCGATATCCTCTGCCGCGAATATATGATCTCTTTGACCAGATCTGAGGAGCTCGAGTTTTCTCTAAGATTGATATCTGATCTGGTTATCATCAGTTCCATGTCAGATCATAAAAAAAACCTTGTACAACCTTTTAGAGTAGGTATACTTTTTATGAGTATCTTGTTATGCTGTTCGGTCTCACGAATGTGCCAGCATTTTTCATGGCACTAGTGAACCGAGTCCTCCATACTTATCTTTACTCGTTCATTGTGATTTTCGTGGATGATATCTTGGCATATTTTCACAATCTACAAGACCATTACACACATCATGAGATTGTTTTGAGTACACTTAGAGAGCACAAGTTATATTCTAATCTCACAAAGTGCCACTTCTGGATAGATCAGATTAAATTCATGGGTTATGTCATATCAGAAATTGGAGTATCAGTGGACCTAGAGAAAGTGAGAGCAGTAGTTTCCTAGGAGAATCCAAAGAACATATTTGAGGTGTAGAGTTTCTCGGGGTTGGATGGTTACTACAGGTGTTTCATAAATGATTTATCACATTTAACAACATCGTTTATGGGCCTGACTAAAAAGGGTGAAAAGAATGCATGGGAATATTCTTGTGAGACACACTTTCAGGAAAGAAAAGGGAGATTAAATTCAGAATCGATACTGAATTTTCCAAAGCTGAGAAGGAGTTACATTGTGTACTATGACACATTAGGTATCGGGCTAGGAGTAGTGGTTTTGAAGGGGGAACTAGTCGATGCATATGAGTCTCAGCAGTTGAAGCCACATGAGAAGAATTACCCGACACATGACCTCGATTTAGCTATGGTAGTTCATGCTTTGTGCTGTTAGAGACATTATTTTTTTGGAGGGTGTTTTTTGGTGTACACAAACCAAAAAATCAACAAGTACATCTTCACTCAGCGTGATCTGATTTTGAGGTAGTGAAGGTGGGTTTAATACCTTTAGTATTTCAACATCGAGAATTTCTACATTCTTTGGAAAGGAACTACAGTGGACGATGCTTTGAATAGGAGGACTAAAATATAGGAAGTGAAATTTGATAGTAGCGAGTGGAATCTTATGGAGACATTCTCTGATATGCACTTGGAGGTGCATGGAAGGTAGGGACAAACATTTATTTCACCCTTAGCTATTACCTAGGCCCTACTAGACAGAGTGAATATGAGGAAACTATCAAATTATGAAGCCCTAGTTCTATGAGATATTGTGTCAGGTGAGGAACCTCATCTTGGTTGGATGGTAGAAGAAAATGAGATCCTGTATGTACATGGACGTGTTTAGGTTCCATTGGATATACATGTGGAGTTGATGTGGGAGTTTCATTCTTCATATTGGGCAGCACATCCCAGGGTCACCAAGTTGTACAGTGACTTACATCGTCAGCATTGGTTGATGGGTATGAAGAGGGAGGTAGCTGGTTTTGTTAAGAGGTGTTCCACCTTTTAGTAGCTGAAGGCATAATGTTAGTGATCAGATGAGATTTTACAACATTTATTTATTCTGAAGTAGAAATGGGATGATGTTACAATGGATTTTATGACTAGTTTACTGAGGTTTTCTAGAAGAAATGATGTTTTGTGGGTTGTTGTTGATAGGATTACGAAGGTCTCTTTATTCTTGCCGATCAAGGAAGCTTTTAGTGTAGATGATATTGGGAGGTCGTATATCCAAGAGGTGGTATGACTATATAGGGTCTTGACTCTATCATTTCATATAGGGACACCCGTTTTATGTCTCTTTTCAAGAAGAGTTTTTAGAGGGCGCTGGGTATATAGGTGCTTTTGAGCACATCATACCACCCTCAGACTGATGTCCAGTCAGACCATATGATACAAGTTCTAAGGGACATGCTATGATCATATATCCTATATTTTGGTGGCTCTTGGGATAAGCACATTCCCCTATTTGAATTCACCTACAATAATAGTTATCAAGCAATGATACAGATGGAACCTTATGATGATTTATAGAGTAGGCCATGTATTTCTCCCCTATGCTGGTTGGAGGTAGGTGAGATAGCTTTAGTAGGACCATGTCTCATACAGGAGACTTATGAGTTGGACCAGTTGATTTAGAAGCAAATGGACACTGCACAGTCTCATAAAAAATATTACACTGATCATTGTAGACAACCTCTAGAGTTAGAGGTTTGGGATCGGGTTTTCTTTCATGTTTCACCGAGGTTGGTAAATATGTGGATCAAGAGATAGGGTAAGATTTCACTAAGATATGTCGGTTAGTTAGAGATTCATGAGAGAGTTGGGTCAGTTGCCTATCGGTTTCAGTTACCTAAGAGGTACTAAGAAACGCATGAAATCTTCAACATATCTTAGCTATGCCGCTATCACTCAGACCCATCACATGTTTTTCATCATAAGGAGGTTGAGATTTAGGTTAATTCATCATTTGAGGAGAATCTAATATATATAGTTGACAGGAGCACCAAGGTTCTTCGAGGCCATTCAGTCCCTCTAGTATGGGTTCAATAGTAGCATGATCGTTTATAGGATAAGACCTTGTAACATGAGGGTGACGTATGTCCTTAGTGTCTTGAGTTGTTCTCAGACGAATCTTTTCCACCCTTGGAAGGGAAATTCAGGGATGACTTATTTTATGGGGGGGGGGGCATTTTTAAGAACCCAGTTCTTCCTTTTAGGTAAGAATATTCCCTTTTTTAGGTTGTTCTTAAGTATGAGGGGGAAAAAGATAGATACACACCGTGTAACCCAATTGCATTCCGTGTAATAGGGGTTACGTGCCGTATAATACCAATACATTCCATGTAGTGGTATGGCTAGGAACCATATGAAAACAGGAACTACACAATATGTAGTTTCAAGTACATACCGTTTACTTTTTTGTGTGTGTTAAATTGGGCTATAGTGTTGTTTTTATTAGAAGGACAGAAACTAACCCCTTCATTCAATGAACAACGCGCCCAGGTGATCTGAGGATAGGTTGGCCTCCCGTTTCATTATTCGACCTCCAATTTGAACACCATAGGATGCATTGTAATCCCCTTACTGAGTTATCAATTCATCTTGAGTCATTCTTAATTATTTCTTATCTCAACCTAGTTATCGAGGCTTGAGCGTTTATGATCATTTTATAGATCTACTCCATTCTAGGTTGAATTAGAGGTCGATGCTGGATGAGGAGAGACATACTAGAATGAGGTAGGTGGTGTTGTGCCTTTCGCTAATTTTCTATTTGAATATATGTGTCAGAGTTCCACACACCCATTATTAGGGAGTTACCATGAATTAATATTTTATATTTCTATTTCCTATATTTTTAGGTAATTTATTAAGGGATTTAAATCATGGTTAGGACAGTTTACCCAGATTAAGGTCCACCCCATGGGTGCATTTTCTGTGAATGACCATTTATGGCTATTTGGCGTATGATTCCTACGAGTCATGCCTTTAATTCTATTCTCATGTTGTTTAAAATGAATTTTATTAAATGCTAATCCGTGTAATAGTTTAATTTACTTGTGTTTCTTATGAGATGAATTTCCCATGTGTGTTATTGATGTTAAATCCATGTAATAGTTTAATTTACATGTGTTTCTTATTATATAAAATGATAAAGGGGTAAATAGCAGTGTGTGAGCCATAGCCTCAAGTTAAAAGGCAAGGTCAGGATCATATGACTATTTCACCTTATACCATGGGCGAACCATGGACCCAGTTAAAAGACCATGGATTAACTCAAAGAGGGAATTATCATGAAAAGTTGTGAGTGAGCCATGGAAGTAGTTTTTGGGATCAAGGAGACTTTATTAAATGCAGAGTTAATCTTTAATCCAATGAGGTATACCTAGGAAAAACTCTATTGGAAAATTTTTATATGTCATGAGTTGAAATTTACTTATAATTAAATATTGAAATGGAATGAATTATGATGAATCTACCAAGCCAAAGCATAATCTTGGATTAAATCTTCACTTACACTTGTTGAGATAGTCTTTTGAGACATATGCTGTGTTTAATTTTATACGGGGATCGTCAGGCTTAGGCAGGATCTAAAGACTTATATAATTCATTAACTACTACAAAATCTCCATTTAGCGGCGGTTTTGTAGCGGCGGTTACTAGAACCCCCGCTAAACCTTTTTAAAAAAATGTTTCATGGTGGTTTATAATAAACCGCCACAAAACATTTTTTTAACAGCCCCGACCCTTTTCCACCACCTGACCCTCCTCTTTCTCACCCAGTGACCGCGATTCCCCTAGCCCCCCGCTTCCCCCATGACCCCGGCCCCCCGCGACCCCAGCGACCCAGTGACCCCGCAACCTCGGTGACCCCGGCCCCCCGCGACCCCGACGACCCCGCGACCCCGACGACCCTGCTTCCTCGGCGACCTATACGAACCCTAGGGTTTGATTTCTAATTTTTTTGTTGTTTTGATATTATTTATTTATTTATTATTATTGTTTCTTATAATAAATTGTAATGTTTTATTTATTGTATTTTATGAAGATGTTTTCGTTTATGATTATTTGTTTTTCTACTTATTGCATGTGATTTTTTATATGTGTTTGTTATTTTTTATTCTTAAGTGATTGTTTTTCAATCTGCTTGATTGTTTGTGGTTGTTTGATACTATACTCATGGGTTGTGATGGATCATGGTTACAATACATGCTTATATTATGGGTTATAATGGAATAAGTTATAACATGTACAAATTTCCCTAGGTTGTGATGGCTTTAAGGCTATGTGATGTTCTTGGTTGTGATGTCTCGAGGTTATAACATGTGTCATTGAGGTAATGATGTGGAAATTTAGTGGATGTTGGGATGGTTAACACTGGTTGAGAGTTGGACTTTCTTGTTTTGCTGATGTGATGATGATGAGATGATTGACATAGGTTGAGAGTTAGTATTACCTATTTTCTAGCTAATATGATGATGTGACAGTGATGATTGAAACATGTTAAGAGTTGGGTTTTCTATTTTGTTGAAAATATTGATGGTTTCCATATTATGGAAATTTTTGTGATGTGGAATAATTATTCGATGATGATGTTATAAATATGGAATCTATACATTATTTTTATAATTATAGGGAAATCAAAATCCCCATTTCTTACTTTATTTTGATAATCCATTGGTTTAATATGATAATACCTTTACAGGTGATATGGTTAAAGATAGAAAATATATAATGTGTTACATTTCTTTTTAGCATAACCCATATTCTAGTATTTCTTAGTTGTTTCACATATTTCTATTCTAGCACATATATCTTGCATGGATATAAAACTACTTAGAAATATATTCCTACTGAGTAATCCCAACTGTTCACCCCCTCTATAGTGTTCTTGAGTTGTTTTTTCTAGACAAATCGATAGAGATTTTAGATGCTATGATTTGGGAAGCCAGATTAGATCTTAAGAGGTCTTTTTTCATTCTTCTTGATACATTATATTCATTATTATATAGATTTTAAGTTGTATGAAATTTTTTATTTATTTTATTTTATATATATAAATATATATATTTTAAGTTTATTGGAGGTTCTATTTTTATACCTAGGAAATTAAGAAGGTGATTCCTCTCATACGTGTCACCCCCTCTAATAATTTTCTTGTTTTGATGTTATATAATGTTCGTTGATCTTTATTGATTAAATAATTCATCATGCATTTCCATGAACACCACCACTTATCATTCCTAAAGACTATCCCTCACGTGGTTCTTTCCACTCCAAATTAACAATGTGTTGAGTTTTCTAAGCATCATAAGGTTTTCCCTAAACATGATTTATAATAGATTTATTAGATATTAGAATTTTATATGAAGAATTTATAGAGAACATAGGTTGGGGTTATTACAAATTAACAATATGATTTGGTTTTCATGGTAAAGTAGCTACCACGTTGTTTGCACACTATTTCTCTTTACCAAAGAAACTTCCCCTATCCCAAACACTAGAGGGTTCATATCTAACTCAGGGGCTCATCTTTATTATATTATGTTTCTGTAATGTTACACTGTCGTATATATGAATCTCTTTCACTATTTAGTAGTAACTATGTGTTTTAATTATTTTTATTATTGTGTAGGCACATTGTGATATACATGGATAAAAGCTGGATCACATTACCGAGGAACACACCTCAGTATGTTAAGGGTTTGAATGAGTTTTTAGATTTTTCAATTTCTAATCGATCTGTTGAAGGGAGAATAAAATTTCCATGTCATAAATGCAAATTTAGAACATGGTTGAAGAGAGATGAGGTTTATGAACATTTAATACTGAAGCAATTCCCAGGTCAATATTTGTGTTGGATTTTGCATGGAGAATCGAATGTTACACAAAGATTGAGCACTGATGTTAATCCACAGAATGAGGTCCCAAGTTCTTCGACAATGGAAAATGAAATGAAAAACCTCATAAATGATGCATTCGGCACTGCAAGACACCACTATCAGCATCAAAACATATCAGAAAAACCAGAAGAGGGTGCTACAAATTGCAATGTGACAAGTGATGTTTTTGAGACTGTAACACAGGTAGATCAAGCTAATAACATATCATTGGATCCCCCTCTTGATTCTATCGAGCCAAATGCAAGAGAAAACTTCACTGAGGAAAATACATTTCATGATTTAGTTGACGATGGAAATCAAGAGTTGTATAGTGGGTTTTTGAAATATTCAAAGCTTTCATTTCTGCTGAAGTTGTACCATATCAAATGTATATGTGGAATTACAAATAAGGAAATGTCCATGATATTGGAATTGATTTGTGATGCATTTATTGAAGTAAAAATCCCAGAATCTTTTTATGATATGAAAAAGTTGTTAACAATCTTGGTCTGAATTATACAAAAATACATGCATGTCCTAATGATTGTATGCTTTATTGGGGAGAGGATCCAAGTAGATAGAATTGCAAGAAATTTTCTTCTTCTAGATGGCAGGAAAAGGGTGATGTTGGAATTATGAATGAACATAATTTCATGGAGAAGAAGAAAAGGAACACACCTGCAAAGGTTTTGCATTACTTTCCTTTGAATCCTCAATTGAAAATATTATTCATGTCATCAAAAACCGCTGAATACATGAAGTGGAATTCTGTAGATAATAAAAATGATGGGTTAATGAGACATCCACGAGACTCTCAATCATGGAATAAATTTGATTCATTACATCTCGATTTTTTATCTGATCCTAGGAATGTTCGATTGGGATTGGCTGCCGATGGATTCAACCCATTTGAAACTTTGAGTACCAATTATAGCATTTGGCCAGTTGTTTTGATCCCTTATAACCTACCTCCTTGGATGTGTATGCAACAAATATCTTTTATCCTTTCGATGATTATTCCTGGAAAAAAAATGCATGGAAATGATATTGATGTATACTTGCAGCCTTTGATTGACGAATTGCAAGAGTTATGGAGCAACAATGTTGAGACATTTAATGCTTCTTCTAAAACAATGTTCAAAATACATGCTGCTTTAATGTGGACCATTAGTGACTTCCCTAGGCTTGTGAATTTATCTAGTTGGAACACATACACGAGTTTGGCTTATCCCATTTGTAAATTTGATTTTGAGCCCAAAAAGCTACCTCACAGTAGAAAATGGTGCTTCTTGTGTCATTGAAGATTTCTCAATACATCTCATAGATTTCGACTGAACAGATCAAAATTTAATGGTTCCATTGATCGTAGACTACCTCCAAAGTTTTTAACTGGTTTTGAAATATTGAAACAGCTTGAAAATGTCGAAACAGAATTTGGGAAGGTTCATCATTTGAATGAGAGCGGAAAATGGGTCTGAAGTGCATCGTCAATCGAAACTGGAACACAACAATGGAATAAAAAAAGTATATTTTTCAAACTTCCGTATTGGGAATTTAATTTGTTGCGGCATAATCTTGATGTGATGCATATTGAGAAGAATGTCTGTGACAATTTGATATTCATATTGATTAATGATCATGGAAAGTTGAAGGATCATCTCAATGCTCACAAAGACTTACAATCAATGAACATAAAACGCGATCTCTGGCCAGTTGAGAATGAAAAGTGTCCTTTGGAAATTTTTGCAATGAAAAATAGGGATAAATATACATTCCTTTGAATGTTAAAGAATTTTATGGTATCTGATGGGTATTCAAGTAACATCTCGAGGTGTGTTTACTTGAAGAATCGTAAGTTACATGGATTGAAAAGTCACAATTCACATATTTTGTTACAGTAGTTACTACCATTGGCATTGCGTACATTATTAATTGAAAAAATTACTACTATTTTACTCCAGTTTTGCACATTTTTCAGACAACTATGTAAGAAATCTCTACATCCATTTCATCTTGACAACCTATAGGAGAGGTTTGTATTAACCCTTTGTTCAATAGAGATGATCTTTCCTCCGTCGTTTTTTACTGTAATGATTCATTTAACTGTGCATTTGGTTGAGGAAGCTAAATTAAGAGGCCCCGTTCATTATCGATGGATGTATCCAATTGAGAGGTACTTTATTTATATTTTTTCTGGTTATGTAAAAAATTTTGGTAATTAATTAAATGCATAATTATGTTTATAATATTTTACAGATATCTTGGGAATTTGAAATCATACGTGAGAAATAAAGCTCAACCAGAAGGCTCTATTGTTGAAGGCTATTTGGCTGAGGAGTGTCTGACCTTTTGTTCTCGATACTTGTATGATATTGATACAAGATTTAATCAAATTGGACATGTTGATGACACATCTACTCAATATCAAATACATCAGAAATCCAAAAATATTTCCTGCTATTGGCTGATCAGTTGGGAGGACCTCAAATGTGACATTGACTGAATTGGAATTATTACAGGCACATAGATATGTGCTGCTGAATAGTGAGTGAAATTGCAGATCCATTTATTGAAGTGTTGAGGATACAAACAAAGAGATTAATGATAGGACGAACATGAAATGAGAAATATATAACGAGAGCTGTTAATAATGATCTTGTAGAATGGTTTGCACAACGTGTAATTTTATAAATATTGCAATAAATACGAATATTAGTTTGACACATAAATTTTGTATATCTAATAAAGTATATTTCTTTTTTCAGATCATGAATACTGATACTCAAGCAGAGGTGTGAGAAGATTTGAAGTTTCTTGCTAGAGGTCCTCTAAAACAAGTTAGAAATTTCGATGCTTATAATGTGAATGGATTTATATTTCGTACAGTCGATCGAGAAGTGGGTTTGAAAACATAGAATAGTGATATATTTACATTTTCTGAAGTGGAATACTATGGAAAGCTGCATGATATTATTGAATTAAACTACCACGAACATTTTTCGGTTGTTTTATTCAAATGAAAATGGGTCGATTTTATCAGAGGTGTTAAAAGAGATTCCTTGTAATTTACTTCTATGAACTTCTCTTTCTTGATGGATGTTGGTGATTGTGAGCTACATGATCCATATATCTTAGAATCTTAATAAAAAATGGTATATTATGTGAATGATGTTTCCGATGAAGGGTGGAGTTTAGTTTCTCACGTAATACAATGAGATTTGTACGATATGGGTGATGAAGTGGAAAATTTGACCTCTGAAATTGAAGTTAATTAGCAACAGGAATCAGGATTATTTTTCCATCATGATATTGAAAATATTAGTCTAGAATGGATGAATGAAGGGGATGAAGCAATGGAGTAGGAAACCAACATGATTGAAGGGGAAAATTATTGTATGCACAATTATTTATTTATTCAGCAACCACTTGTTTCATTTCTGTAGTCATTCATTATCATTGTTATATATATTTTGTCTGTTAGTACTGGGCATCTATTATCATTTTTAATTTCTTTTTTCTGCATAAGTTTTTTGAAATATATATTCTGAACTAAATTTTATTTTATGTAATGACCGGAATGCCAAGGAGGAAGTGGTACACTATTTCATCTATTTTTGCGATAGATGGCGATCCATCTGGCTCCCTCCCCACGACATCTGAGGAATCAGATGCCGACACCCCTGCACCATCTCCCCCTAAACCATCTCTCATACCATCTGTGGATGTCCCATTAGAGGGTGAGTCATTGACTCCCCCTTCAGGTGCCTTAGCAGTGGGGGGCAGCGACACGCCCCTTCCCATTCACCCCGGGCATACTGGAGTGTCACTGTCATAGGTACAAATTTTAATTAAATAAATTTATTGCATTTTGTTTATACTAATTTTTTACTCATTGAAGATGAAAAAAATGAAACCGTGGAGAAAAACATAAAAGTTCAGATGTTTGGAATATGACTGGCGAGAAGATAGTCATGCCATTTGATTTTTATGGGGTCCCTACTGCTGACGCCGTGGGGTTACCTGGCCAGATTTTAGGCCAGCTGGCAGCGGAGCCTATTTCGCTTTCCATTTCATAGGAAGATTGGAGACATATGAATACAAGCTAGAAAAAATAAGTTTATGATTCTCAAACAAAGGTAAATTTATTACATTATGGTTTAATTGAATGTCATGTTACTAATATGTTCAAAATGAATTTTTGTATACAGATGTTCTTCCACTTTACCATTGCTGATGTGATAGTACGGAAGTGGATATTGAAAAATCTTGGTAAGTAGTGCAAAGATTTCAAGTGGAGATTGTGGTGTGATGTCAACAATATTTTGTTGACCGCGCAACAAATTTATGAGAAGCTACCCAGTGGGGTACCGAAAGAACAATGGAAAGTGTTTTTTGACAGACATCGTGATCAGAAGCGGATGGTATTGAAATATATATTATTATATTATCCTAATTTTACATTTATACTTGTATATGAAAAGGACATGACATTCAATACATTAGTATTAAATTTCATTTTATTTATTTTAGGATCTCTCAAGACAGAATGCATCAAACCGGGCTAAGCAAGTCATCTCGCACACTGCGGGCTCAAAAAGTTTTTCTAGAAGCCGAACGACATTGGTAATCTTTTAATTAGTATAAATATTTATAAGAGAATAGTATCTGTTTAATATATTGAATTTTTGATTTATCTTTGCTTAATGTAGTCCCAGAGTTTAGGGCATGAAGCATCCAAAACTGAACTGTGGTTGGATGTTCACAGGAAATCAGATGGAAGCTTTGTTAATGAGCCTACTAAAGAAGTTGGGGTATGAAGTCAATTTTTTATCATAATAACTTATTATCAGTTTTTACTATGTTAATATATATTGATATTTGACTTATAGGTAAAAATTAAATAACTATGGGATGCCAATCCTGCGCAGTCCTACTCAGTCTCCCAGGACGACCCAGTTACTAAAGTCCTTGGGAAGGAGTATCCTGGGAGAGTGTGCGGGATGGGTTTGGGACCCGTACCATCTGATGTTTTTAGCAGGCCACAAGGGATGACAGCTGCATCTACTCCTGAATTTACTCATCCCATACGTGGAGATTCTAAAAAAGAGATTCTTTCCTTAAGAAACACATTTCACCAGCACGGGGATCAGATATCTGCTTTGCAAAAAGAGTTGACTGAAATATGTCAGCAGATGAGTAGATATTCCCCCGGTGGTAGTGCATCGACTGGTGGTATGCAGGTAAATCACAAAAAATCAAATTCATTTAGTTTTCTAACTTTCATTGGTTTTACGTTTTAATATAGATATGCAACCGTATTTAATTTTCAATATAATGTTCTTGAAGGTGACAGCAGAAAGTGGAGATGAACATGGAGAGGGTGACGATGCATCATTGGACCCTGAGTAGTTGTATTGTTGATGTGTTGAAAAAATATGGGAACTGTTGGTTTGTATATGTAACATTTTTGGCACATAGTTTCCAGCACACATTTTCATGTCCTAAAATTTCCTTGATTTACAATGTTTCTTTTTATGCATTTTATTGATTTCTGATGTTTCTTTTTATGTCTTGATTTCTCAAGTGTGGTATACATCATTCCATTTAGGCCCATGTTTGAATTGGTAGTTTCCACCACACATTTTCATGTCCTAACTTTCACCCATAATATCACACATCAATCACTTCTACATCCTCCCTCAATAGTAGAAGTAACAATGGACTCCTTAAACACTAAATACTTTGTTATTCAAGAGGGTTACTGGCTGCAATGAATAATCTATGCCTCAATGTGCATTGTGTGCATCAACCGAGAGGGTTACCAAATCTATGAATGGAGGACCCATGTACTATCACTATGATAGGGTTATGTAATCCAAAAAATAAATAGAGGACTCATTCCTTGGATCCATTATGCTACCAGGAGGGTTATCGACCCGATGGATGCTCTAATTTTCCACCCACACCTATCATAATCCCTACAAAGCTATAAAGCACCATCTACTTGTATGTTATCAATATAAACCCCAGATTATGAATTCATGTGTATCATCATGTTCTATATAGAAAAATTATTATAATGGAATACTCATATGTCCCAAACTAACACTCTAGTGAGAGGATATACAAATTAATAGAATATATCTAGCACACAGGACCCGATAGACTTTTTTTGAAAAAAAGATACTACCATTAGTTATTCACCCATAAATCTATCATATATGATTGATACTAGTTGTACTAAGTGTCCACCCCAAATATGTCATGATAATAGATTAGAAACATAATAAGAATCAAAGGGTCTCATTCATCCCAACAAGTGATTCACAGGTGTCCTAAGTAATTAAAATTGTGTCATGACCAATTATAGATTCTAATGAATCTTGTTAAATATCATGAATCAAGACTAAATATAAATATAAATAAAACCATGGTCAACCGAACACCCATTCCCATCATTATCATCTTAGCTCCATCAGGCATCCTCATTGGTTCAGGTTCTATAGTGACACCTGTAACCATCTATAAAGAAACACATGCACCTGTTCAGGGTTGATATATCTACTGGGAACCCTCATGGGTCCTCTAGGTCTGTATGTATGTAAAGGAATCTCTCTTGAGATCCTTTTTCATGGACCACTATCTCAATCTAGTACCTTTCATTCGATAAAATCACGATTTCTAGCAGTGTAAATATATAAAATAACATCTCTTCCTCAATGTAGAAACCAAATAATGGGTTTTCCAGGAATATGGATCATGGACCATCTTAGTTAGAAGGTTCCACTTAGATGGTCCACTCAGAAAACCCAATCCTAGTCCATCCTATGTTCGTCCACCTAGGGTAAATCACAACTAATGGAAAAGGGTTTGGTCAATACAAACAATTACTATGATTTCATAACTTGATGGTATACCCAAGACACATTCCAGACTAGATAGGCCATGGTTTCTAAGTCAAACATTACTTAATTGTTGGAGGTGTCTCATGGGTCTTAGCTAGCCCACATTGGATGGCCATCTTATGTCACAAAACACCTCCATAAAAAGGTATACAAGGCTCATCCTCTAGGGGAAAGACATCTCAAAAGGCCCCCCCCAATGAAGGGGTCAGGAAGTCACTTGAGATCTCTAAGTTCAATGACTCATCCTTTAGAGACCGAGGAATCATGCCAGTACACAATATTCTATTTTTTCCCTAGGACATAGTTTAGTTTTCTCATAGTCTTCAATCACATTAACATTTTAATTTCAATTAACCATTTAATAAAAAAAATAATAATTGGGTTTATAAAAGGATAATGGAATCCAATGGAAATCTTACACACCTAAAACCTCAAAAAATAATAATAAAAACAATAGGTCTAGAACATTAGAGAGCCGAACTCATTTTGAAGCCCCTTTCCATTGACACACCACTTAACAGCTCATGGACATACCTCACCCCCAAGCTTTCCATGGACCAATCTTTCACCACCCATTTTATTATGTCCTATAACATACAAAGGAATCATACAAAATTAATTATAATTATTTATCATTAGTTATAATTAATTAATCCATTTTAACCAAATATGAATAATATATATTTTCTTACCAAATGATTTTTTATGGAAAGTGATGTTTTGGTGTGTGATTGTCATGTTGTTATTTTTGATATTGAGGAAGTGATTGTGGAAATGTGATGTAGTGAAGGAGGAGGGATAGTGATGATGACACATGATGTGGGTTATTCATAGTAGGAGGGATATAATGTATCTCAGTTGGTTTATATTTCTAGTTTGATTTGTTTTTCAGGGCAGTGGTCGAGCAAAAGAAGAAAATTTATTTATTTTTTCTGGGCAGCTTTTAACGGCGGTTTTATCCGCCGTGAAATTTATATGGGTGGCGGTTTAAACCGCTGCTAAACTGTGAAAACTGCTGCTAAACGTAAATTTCTTCTTATGTTTAGCGGCGGTTTTAACCACTATGAAATGGCTGAATCGTTGATGCCTCATTCCGCGGCGGTTCCCGTGACTTTGGCTGTAGTTTTACGGTTGCGGAATTTGAGTTTATTTGTGGTGGTTATAACCATCACGAATAAATTGATATCCAAGGATCGTAAAAACCGCCTCTAAATTCAGGAAAACCCCTATGAAATGAGGTAGCTACGATGCTTTCCTTAAACTATTGCGAAACAGAAAAAACCACCGTGAATAGATTGGCGATGCCGTATTAGGCAGCAGTTTCTATAAACCACCGCCAAACCATGCCGCGGCGGTTTAAACCGCCGTGAAATGAAAAAAAAAACCCACTGCTAAATGGAAATTCTGTTTTAGTGATTTTAATTGAATGGTAAATGAACATGAAATGAATATAAATGATAACTAGTGCTTATAGGACTACTAATTTTGAGTACTTTCTAGTTTAACATTTTCATTTTTGTACATCGACTATTATATATATATAATCACTGACAGACTAACATAGAACTTGGGTGGTTTTGAACTGGGATTTAGTCTCACAACCTATTTGGGTCATGCTTTTAGGCCCAAACAGATTATGTTTTTTCAGATGTTGATAAGGGTAATAACCTTTATATAGGCAATTAATTTTTATTTAGGAATAAGAGAGCATGGGAACAAGCTAAGTCTTGTGATGCTTCTGAGTTTCTTTTTTTTCCTTTTTGTACTGTTGGTACTTATATTTTGTATCACTTTAGTGTAACCAATTTTGGATTTTTTCCTAGAACATGTAACATGTAAGATTAAATTTGTATGCTATGACATCTGGTTAACTATATTATCAATCTTCCGCTATTTACTTCTGTTGTATGGTATTACTAATTCTGTTATTGTTATATTATTGTATTTTTCTATGTTATACTCTGCCAATGAGGGCATATTTTCCCCACTATCACACCTAGGCATTCACTGCTAGTTGGAAACCTGAGGCATTTGGGGAAATTCACTTGAGGCCATGTGGAAAATTGGGTATGGAGAGCCTTTGGGTGGAATCCAAATTCGGGACATTAACAATTTCAAGGTTGAAATTAATTTTAAGGGGGGTATAATGTAACAACTTTAGATTTGGTGAAATATATTTTTTGAATTAATTTAATCTTTTTGATATTTTTTATTTCACACAATACTGAATGTTGATTTCATTATACCAAAACAAATATTATATTCGCCTTGCGTTATATGCAACACCATGCCAAGATTGTGCTACATGATTCACTTAGATTATATTTTGGTATACACAACACTATTCTTTTCCTGTGTTACACAACTTTGAGTTATTTTTATAGCTTTCATTGCACGCAATATCGAGTTTTACCAAATAATAGTATATTATTAAAATATTATTATTTAATATAATATAACATAACATTGAAATAAAATTATAATTTATGAATATTATTAACTAACATAAGAAAATATATGGTTTATAAGATGAAATCATTCGTTACCAATTAATTATAAATGAAAATATATATCAATTTATTATAAAGGAAATAGTTTTTTTATTTTTCCAAATTCGTTTTGTATTAATAATTAAACTAATAAAAATTAGTGAATGATATTAATGAAATATATATGTTAAATATTCAATAAAATATTTTTTGTACTCATACAATAGATATTAAAGGTATAATATAACAACTAACCAAATCTTATGCATAAAAACCAATATTTTTTCAAAAGGGTAATTTTATCGCCTTTTAATGGTGAACACAATTTAAATCCAATATTTGACCCTATTATATATTATATTTGACAAAATAAAATTCTTATTTTAAAGAGAAATATAACAATCCATTTTGGTTTATATTTTAGTATTTTTCGAATATGTTTCATGTTTTGATGAATAGTAAAAATACTAAATTTTAATTGAATACAATTTTTTCATTGAAATAATTTATAGAATTAAAATATATTTTTATTGGTTTTAAAGTATAATTATTCCATTTTTTTCAATGAATATAATTTCGGTCCTTTTCATAAAATTTACAATGAATTTAGATTTGAAAACATTTCAATCTTTTGCATGTTTTAACTTTAAGAACCCATTTTCTCACCCCGTCAACATGATTAATTTTAAATTAATTAATAAAAATTATATATTTTGAATTTTGAAAAATGGATTCCATATTCCGAAATACAGGGTTAAAATTATGTAAATAGTATTCTTTTATATTTGGGCACTATGAATAATAACTTTAGTAATGTTTTTAACCAAGTAAAAGGTAAATCATGTAATTAAGGGTAAAAAATAATATTATAAATAATAAAAAAATTACCCTAACACTTGTACTAATTTCATTGGATGAGTTTGTTTTTGACTAAAATAATACTTGGTCTGAAATTATAACCCTTTTAAGACACTTGGATGAGAGTAAAACATTTATTATATTTTATTTAAGGAAAATTTAAAGATGTCATACTCATATTTTCAATAACAATATCATTATTAATATAGGGATATAAAGAATATAAATTCAAATATAAATAGTAATTTTAAAGATAAATTTTTTTTATAGTTTTAATTTATTTTTAATTTTTATAAAATAAACAAATACTTTAAAGGCTTATACAATGATATTGCGGTAATTGTTTAATTAATGGAAATACCAAATAAATGATATTCAAAATATTAAAATAAATATAATTTGACATATTTAATGTAATACAATAATTTTATGGATTAATTTCACATGTTATGGATGATTTAATATATTTGGTTTGAAGATATAATGTTTTTATGATATTTTTGAAAAGACAAATAAATAATAGTGTCAAAATTGATATTAATGATATTTTATGATAGTAATATATTATTAAATTATTTAAAAATAATAAAAATATTAAATAAGGAAAAGGAGATTATATATTGTCTAAAATATCATTATTTTACTATTTGTTATATAATTTATGATTTATATGTAAAAATTACATTCTCTTGGCATTTAAAAATTTGTTCGTATAGTTAAAATTAAAATAAATTGACTCAGAGTTATTAAAAAAATAAGGTTTAAAATCACTTCAAAACCTATATAAATTTTAATATTGATAATATTATGACATTATATAATATTGTATTATAATACATGGACTTTCATAGGTATTTTTATTTAGATTTAATTTATTATAAATTAATATTTTTTGAGATTCCTAAAGTGCCCCCACCTCAATTATTAAAGGGCACCTTCTCCCTCACTTATTCACATCACTTTGATCCATCACTATCATCCATCACCTTAAAATTTCACTTCTAAAAATCCCTATACAAATCTCATAGGTTCTGGTATTCTCAAAAGGCCAACCCTAGTATCCCTAAGGGGAGATATAAAGGTGGTTCACTAAGGAAGAGGTAATCCTCTTTACCGACTCTCTCAAGAGTTTTTCTTCTTATACTTTCTATTAATGTGTTTTTTTCAATTATAAAGTAATAAATAATGTATAAAATTAATTTTTATATTTTATTATGGTTATGTAACAAGCATATTACACCTTTTATCCATCCTACAAAAAATGAAATCACGATGTGTGCGTACATACGACCTACCGTCTCTATGACATAGTGTAATATGGATTTCATCACCACATTATTTGGATGGGTATAATGATGTAAATAATAATTATATATGATTATTATAAAATTATATTGATTCTAGAAAAAAAAAATATCATACACTTCCTTACCTTTTAACAATTAAGGGAATGATATCACTGATAGTGTGTATATACGACCTATAATCTGCACAACACGATCCGATTCATTATCAATGATAATCACTAAATAATGAATATATAATTGTTTATATTTCATAAATATGGTATCTAATATTTTAATATCACTCTGTAAATGATATAACTATAGCCTATTCACATGAACATAGACTAATACGACAAAATATGCATAGAAAAATGAAGTAGTTGACACCAGAAAGAAGAGTAATAATGAAATGTTATTAAAAAACATGTGATAAGATGATCATATATGATATAATAAAAATTAATATGGTTCTGAAATAAGTTAATAACATTATCTAATCCAATATACATGAGTTTTGGATACGTATTAAGAAAATCATACCTAAGGTAAGGGATTTATGTCTCACTTTTATTTCTGTGGGACACATGCCTTATACACTTCTTGTTTCTTATATGTGGTGTATATTCTACCCTTGAATATATATTTTTGAATATTATCCATAATATTATGGTATTTTTATATCCATATAATTTTTTTTTCATTTTTCATTTTATTTTACTAATTAAAAAGTGATGAGTATTTATTTCACAATATCATCAATATTTGGGATTGTTTCGTTTATGTATCCAATGGGGAATATCTATATTCCATGTTAATGTTTTTTGAAAATGATTTAAAAAACGTATTTACTATTATCCTATGAATTTTTAAATTCATATTTACTCATTTTTTACTTTTACTACATAGTTTGAAAGGAATGTGTTTTTCGGTTTCCAAATGAGGTACTTTGTGACTTTTTCGATAAAAGTATGAAAAGATTGTTTTTTAACTTATACAGAATGAAAATAATTTTTTTGTTATGAAAATATAATTATAATAATTTTTCCTTAAAAAATTACAAGTTTAGTTTCAAATAAAATTTTTTATTTTAAAATTCTGTAGTATTTTAATAAAAGAAAACATTTTCAAAGAAGAAAGGATATTTTCTTCAAGAATTGTTTTAAGTGGTATATCAAAATTATTTTCCATCTATGATAAAATTATTTTATGTTAATTTTATTTTAGTGGGGATATGATTCAATTAAACCATTATTATTTTTTCTATGAATGCTTAAAGTTTTTGATTTAATGATATTTATGAAACCCATTTATTTTCCATGGGTAATGTTATGATTGAACGATGCTTATGAAAATGATTTCATTACATGGGTTCTGATATTATGAATTATTTATGTTCTTGTGGCACATATATGTATAGTTTTTATTATATTATATGTGGGACCTATATCTCCCTCCAATACATTGGGTAAATATGGACAACTCTTGATGTATATATGTTATGCGTGAACCTGATTTAATGTTCACAATTCTATGTGTGGACCTAGTTTTCATGTCCATTATTTGATGCATGGACCTAGTTTCTATGTCTATATGTTTATGAAATGTCATTAATTCATGTCCTTAATTTAACGAGTAAGCCTATTACTATTTATACATGTTCACAAAGTTAAAATTTTATGTATATGCCACAATTTCATGTCTTATGTCAATGTTATGATATCATGGATTATGGTATTTCATTACCTTATGATTCATGTATTATGAAGTACTAATATTTATTCTATGTTTTATTTTTATGACCTTTTATATGTTGTTAATGTTATTATAATGTTATGATCACATTCTCATACCCTTTATACTTATGTTTATGTTTACATATCTCCTTTGTTTACCCTTACTTGCATCTGAGCTCTCCATTTTCTTATGTTTCTTTTCCCTGGGATATGAATATTTTTTTAAGTATGATATGTCAAAAAGGGTTCTTGATATGATGAAATAGGTGGGTAAATATGTAGATGTATTATGAATCAGTTGTTTATGCTTTGAATTTTCTGAAGGCACTAAACTAATACAGTATTTTGTGTGTGTTTGAGTAATATGTGAAATGTTCTGCAAGAATGATGTAATATACATGTACATCAAACTAGGGTCATCATACTAGATTCTTATTTCAATACATAAATGGATATATTCAACTAACATTCATTATTTTCATTATTTATAGTTATAATCCCTTATTGTGGTGTTATATAAGAATATTCTTGAAGGTTCCCATTAAGTAAAGTTGTTTTTGTATTTATTTTTCAAATCTAATAGTCATGGAAAGCATCCATCAAAAGTATAATTATTCTAGGTTTCAACATAGAAATGGGTGAAAATGTTTCATCATAGTCTATTCCTTGACATTATTTAAACCCTTTTTAAAAAATTCAAGCTTTATAGGTACTGACTTATCCATCCATGTTTAATTACTTCTTAAAACCCAGTTGCAAATAAGGATATTTACATCCACAAAATAATCTACCAAAATCCATACATTATTTTGGTATGTGGAATACATCTTAGAATTTATGGCCTCTTTCCAGTTGATAGATTTTGTTCCACCCACTACTTCCCTATTGGTTACTAGTTCATTATTATCAACTATTAATGATTCACTATCATTAGTGAATTGGAAACCATATCATTTAAGTTATCTAAATTATGATATAATTATGTCTATGGAATGTCCTCTTCCATAGGGCTTTATGGAATCTATTAGTGTGCCAAATCTTATGCATCTTTACCCATGAATTCATCAAAGTTTATCCCACTCCCACAATCTATTTTATATGTGTTATCTCTCTTAAGTAAAATGAAATGTCTTTCCACTATTACCCTTTTATCCAAGGGTTTGTATAGGTAAAAACCCCTTGTTTCTTTAAGGCATCCTATAAAGATATACTTTGTTCCTTAGGGTGATAGTTTTTTACTTGAAGTGGCCTTAACAAATGCATCACAAACCCACAAATTTAAATTCAACAACATGTATTTCCTTCCACACCAATGTTCATATAAAATAAAATTTATTTCTTTAGAAGGTACTTAGTTTACTATGAATACCACTATTTATAATTCATATCCACAAAAGGATAACAAAATACTTGCATGCATCGTAATTGATCTCCCCATTTCTAATAAGGAACGATTTCTCCTTTAATTAACACTATTAATTTATAGTGTATAGGGAGGACTGAGTTGAGATATGATCCCAAAATATGGTATGTAATCAATGAATTCATTGTTAAAATATTCTGCACCACAATATAAGATAAGTTTATTTATCTTCTTACGAATATGGTTCTCAAATTCATTCTTTCATTCCATGAATTTACCATAGTAATATGACTTATACCTCATTAAGTATAAAACTCCATATCTACTAAATCCATCAATAAAATTTATGAAGTATGTGTATCCACCCCTTGCCTCAATAGGAAACATTCTACATATGTCTATATTAGCTAACTCTAGAAGCTCTGTTTCGCTTTCAGCCTTTTCACTATAGAAATTTGGATATTTTCTTTATAAAAATAATGATATATACCAAGTGTTTTTAGTTTATAAGATTTTAAATATCTATCATTGTATAATTTAGTCAAGTGCTTTTCATTTACTATAACTAACTGGTGATCCCATAATTAGGTGTTATATGATCCATGAAATCTCAATTCATTATCAATTTCCATTACCTTATTTGTGTAACATAACATGTAAAGTCTATTATTTAAGTATTACTTACCATAAAACATGTTTTATATAAAATAAATATTTTTTATTACGAAATTTAAAAATAAATCCATCCATATAAAGTTTAGAAACAAAAAATAATTTTCTTGGTAATATATGAAACATAATAATATATCTTCAAAAACAGTACCATTCCAGTTGGAAACCTGAGATGTTAGTCTCCATCAACTACCACTGTAATTATAGATTAGTTGGTGTCTCATAGATTCACCTCACCTTATGAAACTCTTCTAAATATACTTGGTTCCTATTATTGGATACATGTTTGAGAACTATAAGCTTTTTCTAATACTCAATTTATATAAATAGGTTGATTACAAATGATAATGAATACACAAGAAGCTTACCCTTTCTCATTTACCAAGGTTAAGTTATTCTTCCATTGATCCTTCTTACCATGTGAAAAACAAATACTGTTATATTCTACTACTTTCCCCTTGATATTCTTTCTCTTAGAAGATTGTTTTAAAGTGGCTTTAGACTTAGTGTTATTCTTGGTTCCTTTTACCATGTTCTTCATATTGTTCACCCCAATACTATAAGTCTTTTCAAACTTCGTGTCTTTATAAACCTGGTGAAGTAGAGTTAGGAGATATGAGAGAGACTTCTCAATGTTATTCATATTAAAATTCAAAACAATGATAGAGATGCTTTAAGGGAGTGAAGCAAGAATGAGATCATTGTGAAATTAATTAGGAAAATTAAACATTAAAATTAGTAGGTTCTCAATGTATTTAGTAAGCATGACTATTTTAGGCATGGTTAGAATTCCTTCTCCATGTTTTCTTATGAAGGGAACCTTGGAGATCTCATACCATTTATGTCTACCTATCTCTTAATAATGATCATTGAGATACTTAATCCTGCTATAGGCATCCATATTTTCATGTAACTTTATGAGTTCAATGGAAATGGATGAAAACATTAAACATTAAACATCAAGAATATCATTCAAAAATTTTTTGTAGAAAAACAATTCTTCATCACTCACCACCTTAGCTGGTGTATTAGATATTAGGGACTCTTGTACGTAAATCTTCCATTTATGGTGTAATACAATGCACATGAATCTATACCATTCCTTGAGGTTACTAAAAGTATGAAAATTATCTCTCTATTATTTTTCATATGGATAACATGGTTTCCAAAATATACATTTTAGTTTTTGAAAAAAATATATAATTAGATTATTATAAATTTACTTTACTACCAAAATATGTGATACAAAATAATTTTAATTAGTTAACCACTATTTTATCAAGTCTCAATGTCCATAACCATTATACTTGGAATGTATTATGTTTCATACATTATAATGGTTGGGATCCATATTTACCTTTTCATAACCTAAACAAGGGACCAATTACTTGAAGGTATTTACATAGGTGAGATTTCCAACTGCGGGCCTGCAACTCCTAGATCTTTTGAGTGGAATCTCCAATCATAAAATCCAAAATATTATTTTTTAATAATAACCTACAACATAAATCAAGTATACAAAGGTATAATCATCTCAATTTAAACTTAGTTAAGTTAACCCATAACATTTATAAGAACTCCCCAATTAAATTAAGTGCTCTGAAAAAGGGTCAAATAAATAATTAGTTCTATGGTTATATCCTTAATAAAATTATTGAAGGAATACTTTGAATTAATGTTTAATTGAGGGATTTTATTTATGATGAGTAAGTTTTCTTATTTTATCATTTTACATGCGTATTTAATATTAAGTGTATTTTAATTATGTGATTAAACACGTTTTGATAAAATTATTATGCCCAATCCTTTAATTTTAATCTATCTGAGCATGATTTTATATTTAATTATTTTATTAATGTATTTTTTTATAAATAATCCAGAGAATAGTAACCATTAATAAGAAAAAATAAAATATGTGACATGGTCATGATATTTTTCTACTAGTTTTTTTATTGAGAAGATAATAAACAAACCATTAAACCTAGGGGATTTTTTTGATCCAATTATGGCTTGAGTGAAAAAATTCCACATCTATCCTTTGTATCACTAGGGTTGATTTCACCTTGGTTCCATCTAACTCCAATCATGTGAGATCTCCATACTTACAAATGCTTTACTCATACGTAGGTGAGGGGAACCAAAAGAATGGTTTAAGGGGGTTTAAAAAAAATAAATCACTGACTTACAAGTCTTTACATAATAAGATAATGGGATGAAATGCATACCATCATTTTAATTTAATAATAATAATTGAAAAAACCTTGAAATAATTAAATTAAAACAAATCCAAACCATTTGTAGGTTGGTCAAGTTCATGATCATCCATTCAAGAAGCACATACACTTTTAATAAACTGGCATTCATTTCAATCATTTTTAATTAAGATAAAAAGTGTCCAAATTAATAAATTATTTTAATTAATTAATTAATTAATTAATTAATTAATTTATCTTAACAATCATTAAAAAATTTCTATAGTTTAACATATAATATAATTAAACTAAATTAATTTTATTTATAATTAACAGAGTATAAAACTTATATTTAGAGCCAACACAATGTGTACCCGTCCGAACTACCAAACGTATATTAAGATCGTCTACTATTAACTCATACAACATGGATCATACATGACATTTCATGTAATTACATGGTGCGTACTGTCAATAAATGACACATGGACACCTTCTAATTTACATGAAATGCAATTCTTTTAATTCATATGGATTACTTGGCATATTACGATTATACATGGTATTCAGTGCCAACATTTATGTGGAAAATAATTAATAATTTAATATTTTATAAAACCTATCACATGGTGTGTACTATAAATAAATTATTCATGGAAACATGTTTATTAGGTTTAATAGAGTAATTAATTAATTTTATTTTCTACATAAATAGGTGTAGGATAAATGATGTGTATAAGATAGCTACACACCATGTATATCTTTCATCATATGTCTACGATACATGTATAGGGATTCGAAATGTATTTCACTATGACCATTAATGAAGTACACAATGTGTAAATTCTATCCTTCTTGTTTCATAGATTCCAATCATATATGTGTGTAATAAATACTTAACTTTTCTTAGACCATGTGTTTTCCATAGAGAAAACATATTCACTATAAGGAATGTACACCAACCACACACCTTATAATAAGATAATCCTTGTGATAGCCCAACCAAGTCAACATATGACATTTGATGACACTATGTGTGATTCAATACATGACATAATGAATTAAAATTAAACCCATCATGGTGTATTGAACATGGAAACATGACATGTACCTTTGGGAAACTCACAGTGTAGTATCATGTTATCCATATAGAACTCTCAAAACCATTGGATGAGTTCTTTGATAGTTATTTGTGTCTTACTAACACATTTTTGGCTATATAAATGAGAATAAATAAGGGGAAGAAGAGATATTGGAATTTATAATTAAATAATTCATTTTAGGAAATTAAAAACCAACAAAAAATACATATAATGATAAATAAATTAAATAATTATAAATTTTATTATGACCACTCTAATACCACTTGAATGCTTTTAACATAGTGGAAGAACATATTGGGCCATAAAAACTCAACTTTTTTTCACAAACAATTTATAAAATGAGATGTACAAGATGTTGAATTATCATGACAAAAAAATTTATATGAATATTAATTTACATAGATTCCATAACTATGGATATAGGATCTTTTTAGATTAAATTTATAATTAATTTAATACAAGAATAATACATTTTTTTGGTTTCATTCTTTGATAAAGGCATTGATCATTCAAAACCTCATTTGGTTGTATCATCATTGAGTTGATACAATCTAAAGAATAATCTCTCTAGTGGAAATATACATGAGATCCATAATCTCAAAGCATCACTAATGATAATTTATGTACTAGTGAGATGGTACTAATCATATCTCATTATTCCCTTTGATTTTTATACAATCATTTGAGTTTGAAAAATATATTATTATTCTCTCTTTATTTATAAGAGGAGGAAGGTGGAAGATATCAATTATTGAGAAATTTCTAGAGAATATTTTTTCTGGGGTTGATATATCTCTATATAGGTTGTGTTTTGTGAAAAAACATCTAACCCTAGGAAATAATATAACTGTGTGTTTATAGTTCCAGGTTAAAGAATAATTAATTACACTTTGATCCTTTATTATTATATTAATCTCTATAAAACCCCATGTGTAAATAATAATATAATAATTATCATTTTTTTGACATGTTTTAAACTCACGAATAAAAAAACTTCATTTTATTAAATAAATAAATTAATATTTATTTAAATGATATTTAATATATCATTCCTACTGGACCTGATATCATGGTCTAAACATAATTTGAATTTACCAAACCTTGAATAATTAATATTATTCATTAGGTAAATAAATAATTTTTTATATTTTTCAAATTATTTAAAATAAATATTTATTCAATATTCTACTTATAAATGAAAATAATTATTGAATATTTATAATTAATAAACCATGAATAAATATTAATCCATGGTCTATAAATTTTTTTTCTAATAATTAAATTCAAATATAATTTCATTGATATCAAAAGAAATACTAAGTGGGTGATGCACTAGGATTCTTCCTTAGTGGAATTGTGATGGTTTTCCTAAAGTCCAATATTAGTATCTAACAACACATAAAGGAACTGAAGAGTAAGAAGTTAATTTCATAATGATGAAAACCACATATGAATTTTCACAATGTAATATAACCCCTTTGTTTCAATATCTCATTAAGTAGACTAAATACTCAAGTCATCAACCTATATGAATGATACAAATTTCTTTTACTATCATAAATGAACCCATCATTTCTCCAAAACAATTGGATTTAGTTTCAAACTTTTATTCCAATCAAAGGGATGAGATATCAACTTCCATAAATATAGAATAGATGAATCCTTTCTCAAATAATTCATTAACAATACAATATTTTTGATACACCCAATGTACCATACTTCCCACAAACATATGGAATCACAATTTTGGTCAGTACATCAAAGCATACATGTCATGACATGTATTAATAATAATATTAAAGTATAAGGATCATTAAACACATTCACATATAGGAATATCCAATGACACATAAACATTTAGATTTCCTACCGGTGGGTATGTCCTCACAATATCGCATATCAGTGATTACCAGCTGTGAAATTCATGATATAAAGTATTATCTTCTTATGAATATTTATCAAATGACATTCTACATCATCTATGTCCCATCATATGATGTCATATGACTGTATGACTTATTTTTAAGATTATCATCATAGCATTTCATGTTTCACATCATAGTGAGGTAGTGCTATAATATTTTTAATGTGATAGATTCTTTAGGAAATTATCACATTATAGTTATATAGAAGAAAAATCAGTATGTGATAATACATTAATATTCATATCTTTAAATATATACAAGTAATCTAAATATAATGACACATATTTTTATGGTTTTGAAATTATTGAGGAAAGTTTATTTTTCTCATTGGTGGATGATTTTTTTGAGAATTGGTGTTTGAAATGGAATTTCAAATGTTTTATAATATTAAAATAAATATTTTTTATGAGTTTTGAAGCTTAGGTGGTAGCCATGATATTGGGAGAGAAACAAAGTAGGTTAGGAGGTGGACATAGGGCTGTTGTATTTCAACATTACCAATTGGATAGCCGGTGGGCTGGACAGAACTGAGGGGTTCTTCCTGGGTTCACCAACTAACTGGTGGACTAGTACTGACTAGCTAGTGGTTTATTGAGTGTATTTTTTTAATTATGTCATTTTATATCTTTTTGGTGATGGGCCTTCCTCATATTTTAGTGGGTTTGGGGGATCAGGGGTATCCATTATTGGATATATTCCCCCCCCTTTCCTCTCTTTAGACCCCTTGAGGGGGATGATTTTGGATAAGTTTCACAATCAATTCAATGTAATTTTTTTCCATTACCTTTAATTTTTGGATTCTCCCTTAACTTCCCTCTTAATACTCTAGATTTTTGTTAGGGTTTGGGTGATGATTTCATTAGGTCCTGGTGAGATCGTCTAAGCTTTATGAGGATTTTTATCTACCTGTAAAAATGGATTCCTGAGATGTTGTATACACGTATCTAGAAGTGTTTTTGGTTTAGGTATATTTATTAATAAATTTATTTGATAATTTCAATTAAATTAAATTAAATTAATGATGGAATCAATTTTAGGTGATAGGGATTTTTCCTGATATGGTATCGTGGGTGTGAGATGGGATTTCTGTGGGTGGTTTATCATGGTTTTAGTGTGACAGTGGTGTTTAGTGAGTTTTCTAGAGATTATTCTATGTTTTTTTAAAATAAATAATTAAGAATATTTTTTTATAATTAATTATTTATTTCATTTGGCATAGGATAGATTATCAAGATCTTAGATGGTACTTGACTATCTGGGAAAAGCATGGTAGAGGAATGTGTGAGTTTGGAGAGTGATTGGATGAGGCTTAAAAGACCTCAGTAAGGGATAAAATCCATGTTTGAGGTAGGTGGATCCTATAATAAAAAAATATATGTTTGGATATTGTTGAGAGAAGATGTCTTCATATGTTTCATGGGTTAAAAAATTGGTTATGATGATCCAGAGAGTCCTTATAAGAGATATGGGGGTGGTATTGAGCCCCTTAACTTGGATTCAGTGCTCTTGAGCACTTGAGGTGGTATAAGATTGCCTAAAGTCTTGGTCACCAAGGGAATATTGCATTAGTTAGATTAATGGGTGACCTCAGGGAGGTATTAGGGTGTGATATGATTTGTAAGATTATCCCTAGTGGTTTCTTTAGGGCTATTGAGACATTTTTGGGTGTCATGTGTCTAGATGATTATGGGTGAGAGTGTCATAGGTATCATGGGTAATTGGGACTCCCCTATGAGGTCAGGGTGAGTCATGGTGTAAAATATGTGTGGGATAAGTCCATTATGACTTGGAATTAGCTTTCAAAGGGAGGCATTGTTTGGGTTTTAGACCCATCCTATGGGGACATGGTCAGGTAGGGAATGATGGTTTGGGATGATTCCTAGGTAGAGGGACCAAGAGTGATGAGTGACTTCAATGAGGTTGGATCAGACCTTGAGGTCTAGGTCAGGGTGAGACTTTGGGCAGTAATGTCACTAGTGGGTGATGAGAAAGATTTGGTATTGACAATAGGAAATCATGATGGGACTAAAGGACCAAGTGGAAAGTCAGTTAATAGAGTTTTGATGTGTCATGATGAAGGGAAAGGTCTCAAGTGACTAGTGCCCCATGATTTTTTATTGAGAAAAGTGAAAGGCTATGGACTTATGTGATTCTTCTTGAGGTACCATGCCTTATATAGGCATGGATCGAGATGCTTGAGATGACCTCCCTAGAGTCTATGGATACGGGTCAGTGGATGGACCTCCCCAGTGTCTATGGGGATGGTTAAGTGGATGAAACCTCCCTAAGGTCCACAGGGATGGGCCAGGGTGATAATGGGACTTGAAAGTGTATGTGGAGATAGTTTGGTGGATTTGACCTCCCTAGACTATATCAGAATTATTTGGTGGATGTGACCTCATTAGAGTCTGCGAGGATGGGTTAATGTGCTGGGAACCTTTCCTTAGAGGTTTGGGTCAGTGGATGATCATACCATCATGTTCAGATATCATGTTAAGGAGCTTTCCATATGTGGTTTGAGTTACTACACATATTCTGGAACTTAACATGCATAGTATTGGGTTGATAACCACCCTGGGGGATGAATTAGAGTTCAAATGTAACTGACAGACCTCCCTGAAGTGATTATGAATGGGTTATGGATTTTAGATGTATGTTTGTGCTTAGTGTCTATGGGTATCAGGTTGATGTTTTGAATGTCACAATAACTTGAGTCTTTGGATATGGGTCGGGATTATATATGATGAAATGAGGTCATGGGTGGATTCCAATATGGTTTGAAGTAGGTATAGTTAGGGTTGGGGTGGCCTAGTTAGCATCCGATGAATTGATAGGCATATTTACCTCATCGGGTGTCATGGCGGTTTTTTTAGCACCTGAAAACTCAAAGAGAATGTTTTTTGTATTTATTTTACTCATGAATACACAAACATATTATAGTGTATATTAGGGTTTCTTGGTGATATCCTACTGAGTTTTATACTCACACCTGGCATGGGATTCCCGGTGTGTGTGCATAAGTTTGTTTTCATTTTTGGTTAGAGCACATGTTTTGATGAGGTTTGGGCTGAGTCAGATTGAGGGTATTAAGAGATTAGGATGTGGATTGGGGATGGAATTTGGGTCAGGGTGTGTGAGTGTTACACTTTTTTTATTTTTTATTTGGTATCATTTTGGTGGGCGATCAACATATATATGTTTTCATGACAACATCATGTATGGTATTTATTGTGTTTTTTTATTAAGTGTAATGAACCGGACCCGAAAAACCACCCGAACAGTGCTAAACGGGTCAGGTTTTACTACCTCAGGCGCACCTCCCTGAACGCAAAAGGATGTCGACTAGCAGCGAGGGTGTAAAAAGATATAGTGGTGTGGCTATAACCTCTCAGAGGATAATAATGGTACTGGTCTGAGCAATAATATATACAATGCAGTGGAAATAAATGACTCAATAGTAGAAGCAATATATAAATGTGTGTAGTGGAATTAATACACAACATCATACTAATCACTTGCAACTACTACTAAACAACAAAACATGCATCCAAAACACGTCATACATATTAATAGATAAAAGGGAACCAATGGATAACCAAATATATCTACAAAACCAGTAAGAATGATAATATAAGAAGAAATAAAAACAAAGTAAACTCCAGCTAGACAAGACATCAAGGTCCCTACCATCTCCATGCGACAACTAAAACAATCCATCTCCTTAAGATGGCCTCTTTCCTACATGTAAATCCATAAAGTCTACACCCCTCCTGAAGGGCCCCTATGGGTGTGAGATGAGTTTGAGTAGGATACCACCCAACGTTGTGTAACTAGTATATGTGTTTATGAAAGAATTTAGTTATAAGGAAACCAGTAAATTACACGATTCCAAAATAAACATAAACTCCACTGGTGCTCAGCAGGCAACCAGAAGTGTCACTTGCTTCAGCCAATGTCGGAATCCCTGTCAATTAACCTGACACCATGTGCCCCCTGACACCGTGTGTCTCAAGTACCGATGTCCCGAAGCCACACCCAAACATTAGTAACCCAGAAGAGAAACGACACTTGTCCTTAAATGAGTTAACCAGAGCGAAAATGATATCTGCCTTCAAATAAAGTAACTGGAGGAACAACAATGTATGCCCTCAAATCACGATGAGAATATACCCCCAACCCAGTAGTCTCAATGCTATCCCATGAAGGCTCCTCACCATCCACGTGGATTCCTTCGGCAAGCACCCCCAAACCAATTGTACCTAAACTGCAACCCACAGGGACCTCTACCCACACGAGTGGTCAAAACCACCTTATCATAGAGTCTCTCTATGTACACACTACTCAAAGTTCTGAGTGTGCGGTAATCACAAAAATAGTACCCAAGCCACAACATCTCTGACACCTTGTGCCACTGTGACCATGTCACTCAAGTCTACGGGCCTTGCCATCCAAGTATCCCTGGCCATGCCCAACCTGATAGTCACACTACCTCAAGCCGACGTCCATGACACCCAATACCCTGGTAAGAACCACCCAATGTAACCTGGGTGAATACCAACCTATAATCAGCATCACTCAAGAATATCCGGGCCACTCCCAACACAACCGAAAGGGTTCTATCATAGGAAATTTAGAAATTACATATATAATCGTAAGAATCACTTTTAAATAGGAAAAACAAACTAAACAGTTGAAATGAACTAACCAAGTGTTTTCCAATACTAGAACAGTGGTATTTAAAGCCTCTAAAAAATCATATCATGGTTTAATAAACTAAACTCAATAGTTTAAAACAATACAATTCAATTATAACCATTTTGGCATCCCCCATCCAAAATGCCCCAATGAGAAACGACCCCTCGCCCGACCTCGCTCAAGAAAAATAGAAAGAAGGGAATACCCAAAGGCATCCCATAGGACCAATAAGAAATCAAATATGTAATAGCAAATACAAAAGGGTCCTACTCAAAATACCTGAAAACGCACTGAAGGCCTTGCCACCCAATTGACCACGAAAACAAAAAAAGTGGTATGCACCACCTTCCTCATACTAGTACGATGATACTCCTCTGGTAACAGCCACCAATTAGGCCTAAAACGTGGTAGATCTACAAAATAATCAAAACTACTCAAACCCTTATAAATTGTCTTAGAACAAAATTAAAGAAGAACGAATAAAGAGGAATCTTGGCCTTATCGAGGTGGTTCTACTGCATCCAACGACGATCAAAAAAGAGTTCAGATGGACGATCGGGGAAAACAAATGAGCTCCAACCAGCTCTCCATGCTCAAAAACATCAAGGGTTTGGGTTTCTACCTCAAAACAAGGCTACAACCTGTTTTAGTGAAAAAAAGAAAATACACGGTGTGTACATAGGACTACACGCTGTGGGTATCATTTTACTGTTCATAAGACTATATAAATTTTTCTGAGGGTCTGTTAACATGAATTAATGGCATGTACCTAGGTGTACACAACGTGTAATACTCTACCCAACCGACATCCCTAAAACTCCATGTATACCCCCATACACGGCCCCTCTACACAGTGTGTACAAATATTACACGGCGTGTACTTACTAAAAATATTTTACCCCTACCACATGCCAACACACCATGTATGAACTTCACATGGTCAATGGTACATGATGTGTACTGAAGGTACACGGTGTGTAATATGGAATTTTCAAGAAACTACCTAGTTTTCTACAAATTTCTCAGAAACAAGTAAAAATTAAAACAAGGTCAGGGTTTTGACCAGTTCCAAAAACCCAGGTTCTTATAATCTCCCCACCTTAACATATCTTGTCCCTAAGCTATCAAACGAAACCTGAAGATGGCACCGAACGTGCCACCCTGATCAAAGTAACCCGTACTCCCCCAGTATCAAAGGTTCTGGCTAAATTCCTCAAGGGGATCCCCACCTTAGGAATTGCCTAACTCGGTTTCAACCCTACAAAACTTAATAAATCAAGGGTTCATTAACCTGTTTCTGGACTCATGGTCCTCTTGTGACACATTGTCACCCCTGCGCCTCATTGGTGCCCCTGTATCGTTTCTGACACCAAAAAGTACCCCGCACCGCATTGGTGTCCGCCTCCATGAGGTCCTGCATACCATGGATACTCAAAACGAATTTGGTTCCAATAACCTCATGTAACCTGCATCCTTGATGCCCCGATGGCCACGACACCTCAAGTAACCTGCATCCTCGATAGCCCTAATGCCCAAGGCACCTCAAGTAACCCGCATCCTTGATTACCCAATGCACAAGGCACCTCAAGTAACCCACATCCTTGATTCTTCTGATGATACACATCTCATATATATCTATAAATACATCACACACCCGATATGGTGCAAATCCCACTAACCAACATATAGTCAGTCATATAAATCCAGCGCAGCTCGTGCACTTAAAGTAGACATGTCCCAACATGCCATGCAAAAATTAGAAAAAAAAAAATAAAACACGGCTAAAACTGCGGTGTACCTCTAACCATCATTGGCTCACCAGCCTTCTTAGCCTCTGGAAGATCCACGACATGCACCTGGATTAAAGTATGACTGACTGATGCCTGAACTCCCTATGGTGCTGCTTCAGTCACTGACCACTGACCCCTTAGTTGGGTCCCACTGTCTTTGTCACGTCCTCCGTGTGTAGCTGAAAATCAGCTACCCTCTCTTGGTACTGAACCTAAATTAACTCCAGATGCCACAGTCTTTCTTGGTCCCTATATGCCAGTTGTCTGAGAAGGTTTCCTGCAGATCTCTCAAGATTCCCAAATTGTCTACATGCCCAACACTCCATTGGAGCCCTATCACACTGAGTCCAAATATGTCCTGACTTCCCATACTAAAAGAAAACCACTTCTGAACTGCTACTAGGTGGTCGAGTTGAGTCCTTGGCCTGACTGCCCTGCTGGAACTCATCCCGTCCTCACTTCCTACAATCCGAACTATCACCTGAATCCATCGCCTGATCAATCTGGGACCTATCCCTCTGGTTACCCACTACTATGAGTGCCTGATTCACTGCTTCTGAGAATGAACCCAACCTGAAGATATTCACATGGATTTGAATGGCATTTCATAATCCATCCTTGAACCACCTCACCCTTGATGAGTCATCAATTACTATAAGATGGGAAAGGCAAGAAAACTCAATGAAGGTAGCTACATAGTCGATGATAGACATGTCTCCCTACTGAGGGCTCAAGAACTCCCGAGATCTCTCTTCCCTCATTGTATCTGGGTAAAATTTCTCGAAGAACCTATCCTATAAGTCTCTCCATGGTATTCCATCGTGCCTGCGATCCTGAACCTGCACATCACACCAGCACTTCACCGGTCCTCAAAACATGTACATCACTAACTTGACCCTCCAACCTAGAGGAATCTTGAGCTGCTCAAAGATCATCTGTATGCTCTATATCTAGTTCTCATCCTCCTGTAGACCACCTTCACAGTGAAAAAGTGGTAGGTGCTCTTACTAGAACTCCCGCGTCAGATATTCCATAGATGGCTCTGTACTCTACGCACCTATGTCAATCCCCTATAAGACTTGTACCAGGATAGCTCGGAGCTGCTCGTTGAGCCATGGTCCGAACGCTGACAAACCCAGCTATTGTCTTGTCTTCACTGGATCCTGGGCCTGTTCTTGTCCTTGAGCCTATACCTGTGGCTCATGCTCTACCTGAACCGGATCCTGAACCTGATCCTGCACTTGCGGAACTGTACCATCTCTCGCCTAACACTCCATCGAGACGTATAAGATGAACCCAATGAATACCAGAAATGGACACACAACCCATATATATATATATATAACAATATATATATTCACACATATATTAAAAGTAGTAAAAGGAAGCATAAAACAACTACCCTTACTCTCCCCTATCGCAACCCATACCCATGGAATCCCGGCCTCATGGAATCCATACCCACCCTCAACAAATCTAAGTAAAAAAAGTACATTGGGCCATGCCTATCCTGACAATGAACATTTCCCCAAACTGATGACCAAGTTGCCCAATACTGATGATCAAAATCACCTCAACCATATTACCTGCCTACTCGTACAAGATCCAAACCCAAATATCCTGCTACATGCAATTCTACAAATATATAAAACGTGGCACAACACATTGCAATAAATAAAAAATTCTATCAAGAATTACCCTTATTCACATTTGAAATCATACAAAGCATGGAAATTGATATTATTCACATGAAATTATCACTTCACAAAGCATACGTGAAGTTATGAAATTGAAATACCCTACAAACGTGCCTATCAAAATCCTAAAAATCACACCTTTCCATACCGGGCCAAGGTCTAATTTTGCCTTACTGTACCGGGTCAAGGGTCGTATATCACAATCAATAACATCACAAACCAAATGAACCACTAAGGTGGAAAAATTATAAACTTTAATCTGAGAAAAAAGAAAATCGCAATTCCCACCCATGGAATCTTGGTCCATCCCTCGTACTTGGGGCTACAGGCACCCAAACACAAGCTAGAAACCTAGTTACAACAACAACCTATCTCCAGTAAACCATATCCCAAATAGTAAAACTTGCAAAAAATAGAAGTCTCAATATCATTAGTATCCAGCAAAACAATGATACTAAATCCCTATCAAGAACTCCTCTACTACAACTTTATAATGAATCAGACCCAAACAACCACCCGAACAGAGCTAAACGGGTTGGATGTTATTACCCTAGGAACACCTCCCCGAACGCCAAAGGCTACTAACGAGTAGCGAGGGTATAAAAAGGTATAGTGGGAAGGATATACCCTCTCGGAGGATAATAATGGTACTGGTCTGAGTAATAATATATAACATTCAATGGAAATAAACCACTCAGTAGACTCAAACCAGACCCTCATAGAGGAAGCACATTCAATATCAATAAATAGAGGAAGTAATATATAAATTATTGTAGCAGAATGTATACAAAACAACGTAATGATCACTTGTAAATACTACTGAACAACAAAACATTCATCCAAAGAAAGTTATACATATCCATAGATAAAAGGGCTCCAATGGATAACCAACTGTAGATACAAAAAAAGTAAGCATGTAGATACAGGTAGAAATCCATTCAAAGTAAACTCCAGCTAAGCAAGACCTCAAGGTCCCTACCATCTCCATATGACAGAAAAAATAGTCCAAATCATGAATCTAACCTCTTTTCTGTATGTAAGTCCACAAAGTCTACATGCATCCCGAGGGCCCATGCAGGGTGTGAGACAAGTCTCGGTAGGATTCCACCTAATGGTGCGTACCTAGTATATGTTTTTAAGAAGACATGAATTTATAAGGAAAATGGTAAATAACAAGATGCACAAATAAACAGAAACTCCACTGGTGCATAGCAGCCACCCTGAAGTGTCACCTGCTTCAACCAATGCTGGAATCTCTTTCAAGTAACCCGAAACCTTGTACCCCTTGACACCACGTGTCTCAAGTACCAATGTCTCGAAGGCACACCCAAACCTTAGTAACACAGAGGAGCAGCGATGCCTGTCCTCAAATGAAGTTACTAGAGGGAAAATGATATTTTCCCTCAAATAAATTAACTAGAGGAATAGCGATGTTTGCCCAAAAATCATGGCGAGCCTCTGCCTCCAACCCGATAGTCTCAGCGCTATCCCTTAAGGGCTACTCACCTTCCATGTGGCTTACTTTAGTAAGCACAACAAAACCAATAATACCTAAACTATGACTAATGGGGGCCTCTACCCACATGAGTAGTAAAATAACATTATCAGGGAGTCTCTATGTGTGCACAATACTCAAAGATCTGAGTGAGCGGTAATCACCAAAATATTACCCAAGAAACAACATATCCGACTCCTCGTGCCCATGCGACCATGTCTCTCAATTCTCAAGGCCTTGCCATCCAAGTTACCCAGGTCGTGCCCAACTTAACAGTCTCACTGCCTCAAGCTGACGTCCATAACACCCAGTCCCTTTTTTAGAACCCCCTAATGTAACCCGGGCCAAGCACAACCTGGATCAGCATCACTCAAGAATATTCGGTGCACGCCCAACACAATCGCAAGGGTTCCAGCACATATAAGTAAACAATTACATATATAATCAAAATAATCACTTTTAAACAGGAAAATAACTAAATAGTTGAAATACACTAACCAAGTGTTGTCCCATACCGGCACAGTGGTCTTTAAAGACAATAACAATTCACATTAAGGTTTAATAAACTAAACTAAAAAGTTTAAAACAATACAATTCAATTATAACCATTTTGGTATCCCCAACCAAAATGCCCCAATGAGCAACGACCCCCCGCCTGACCTCTCTCATGAAAAATAAGAAGAAGGTCATACCCAAAGGCATCCCATAGGTCTAATAAGCAATAAAATATGTAATAGAAGACAAAATAGGGTATCAATCAAAATACCAAAAAATGCACCAAAGGCCGCACCACCCAATTGACCACAAAAACACAAAAAGTGGTATGGACCTCCTACCTTATACTAGTAAGGTGATACATCTCCGGTAATAGCCTCCAATTAGGTCTAAAACACGGTATATCTACAAAATAATCGAAACCTCTCACACCCTTAAAACTCATCTTAGAATAGAAATCAAGAAGAACAACTCAAGAGGAATCAACGCCTTATCGAGGGGGTTCTAACTCATCCAACGACAATTGAAACAAAGTTCGGATAGAAGATCGAGAGAACAAACAAGCTCCAGCCAGCTCTCCCTGCTCAAACCCATCAAGGGTTTGGGTTTTTATCTCAAAATGAGGCTACTTTCTGTTGTAGCTATAAAAAATAAAATACACGACATGTAGATTGGACTACATGCCATGTGTATAATTTTACTCTTCATAAGACAATTGAAATTTCACCAAGGGACTACCGACATGACTACATGATGTGTACGTAGGTGTACACTGCATGTACCGCTCTACCCAGACGACATCCCTAACACATCATGTATACCACCATACACGCCCCCTCTACACGGCGTGTACAAATAGTACACAACAAGTACTTTCTAAAAACATTCTACCCCACCAATAAGCCTACACACCGTGTATGGCCTTCACACGGTCAAGGGTACACAATGTGTACCGAAGGCACATGATGTGTAATCTTAAATTTTATAGAAACTTTCTAGTTTTCTCCAATTTTCTTAGAAACAAGTAAAAATTCAAACAGGGTCGGGATTTTAACCTATTCTAAAAACCCGGGTTCTTAAAATTCCTAATCAATTATGATGTGTGTGATGATGGGTTATTTTCAATTTTTCTATACTTAGATTCTAGGTCGTAGTCTCCCCATTGTATGGAATATGACCTCACCGCTAGTCAATAACCTCTGACATATGGGGAGGCATGCTTAAGGCCATGTGGCACTCTAGATCATATAGGTTTTGTGAACGGGGAATTAAAAAATGGAGTCATATATTTTTTTTATTTATGATTTTGGGAGATGGTAGATAGGTGGTATAGAGATGTGTCAGATCCTATGATGGATATCAAAATAGTGCATCAGGAACACCTGTTTTGGTAGGAAGTCTAAGTTATGAGGGTGATGGGATTTCTATTCTTGGTTTTTGATGTTATGATTATATTATTTCACCATGAGTGACAAACATGGAGTTTTTATTTTTGGTTTATTTGTTTTTGGATATTATAAATTTGATAAGAGACCATTTCCATGCATCATAGTCGGCACATAGGATTCACATGACATAAGTGTTCTTGCCTATGATTTTTTATTGATGAGAGCTATGCTATTTAAAGTGTCAACAATAACTTATTAAAAACGTTCATATATAAATTATTAGTGTTATTTTACTTGGCTAGGCAACATGGATTTAATTTTGAGGGTAATTCATGTGGACATTAGAGAATAAGGTGTCCCAATGGTGGAAAAGAAGCCCCTTAAATAAGGGATGCATGAAGACCCTTTCTGGGTTGGTTTGGTCATTTGACACCCTAATGATTACTCAATGAGGGATAATATGCTCGAGAGGTGGTTCTAGGATGGGATTTTGTTTCCATGAGAATATGGAAACTCCATGTACATTGTATGAAAGTGTTTGGAATTCCTTTTGGTTGGTATCAAGGATGGTTTTGGAGGGTGGGAAATTTTGGGTTCCTAGACTAGTGGATTTAGATTCAGTTTTGGCTAGCTTGGTGGGAGTTTGGATAGATTCTCATGATTTTGGAATGACACCCATGTTTTCGGTAGTTGTGTGTTTTGAAAATTCATTACTTGATGCCTTGATTTTGAAGAGGAGTACCAAGGGAACTTAATATTGGTAAAGATTAACATGTATGTGGGACATGCTCAACGAGTTAAGTGTATGATCCCAGGCCATATGAGATAAGTCTCTTGTGAGAATGAGTTCTGTTGTGTGATTGGATTTCATGAGAGCGCACAATTATTGAGACTGGTGATACCTATCTAGGTAGAAGGCAAGAACCTATGAGTGGGTTCTTATAGAATCAGTCCACCTTATAGGAGGAGGGTGGTGTTGATGAGGATTTTGATAAATTTTTTGGTGTGTGGGAGAAGGTGGACATGGGTGATTCACAGTGACAATTTATTCATGGATTAGTTAAATGATCCACTTATGGGTCTATTTGAAATGGTTTGGATTGTGGAAGAATCTAAGAGGCATGGTGGAAATAACACTTTACTAGTTTTAGTTAGGGGTCATTATCGGAGTGATGTTTTGGGTATGTTTAGTGAGACACATGTGGGCATGGTGGCCTAAGGATTTTAGAGATTAATTTAAGAAATCCCTTACCTATGGAAGGTTATAGTGGTGATAGATCTTCATACCATGGCAAGGTCGGCTAGAGCTTAGTCCTTGATAAGAGTTGTCTTGGATAAGAGAGAATGGTTCGGGAGGAGTGATACACGTGTAGTTCCAGGACCTATTGAGGCCATCACTCGAGGAGAAGTATAAGGGAATCCTTATGGTAGTAACTATATCATTGGATGACTGGAGGGTGTATGACTCATTTTGTATAAGATTTGGCAGTGTTAATAATGAAATTACGGTGAATTGGGAATGAGAAGTGATTAAAATTATCAGTTGGCACATGGCCATGAGTATATTGGCTATGTACAGTCATTACCTGCAGTGATAGATGGAACATGGCCTATGGAGTTTATCTAGTTAGTTTAGTGAATATGATAATGATAATCCTATGATAAGGAGCATTGTATCAACCACATGTACATAACCCTTATTTCGAAAGGGTTGTGGAGGTGAGACCATCCTTGTATGATATAGGTTTCATTGAAATTTCAGTGCAGAAGAAGGCCTATGTATGCTTGTTTCCTTGATAAATACTAGCTTTAGATCTCAAATGTGATTTCAGTTGGAGTGGGTGCATTGTAATTGGACTCAGGTTGTTTTAAAACGATTCAAGAATCTATCAAAACGTTGGAGTGTTTGTGATCTAGGTGAGAAAATGATGGTTGAATAAGGAAGTTGGTGATCCAACCATGGAATTACACTAGGATTCGAGTTCAAAATTTATTATCACTTCCAATGAAATGATACAATGCCTATACATTTTAAAAAATAATTATTAGTCATTGAGTTAGTGCACCAAATTATTCAATAGAGCATTCAAGGAAACATTGACTCAAGGTATGATTGTTTATTTTGTATAGTTTTTAGATGTAATGTGGTTGGAATCATGTCAGAAACATTATATTGGGTATGATTGGTGAAGTCCAAGGATTAGGACAAAGATTTATAGAGGAAACTAGAATACCCAAGATTAGTGTTTGGAGTTTCACATTGGTAGAAAATTTAGCAATCTAAGATGGAATGTGGGGGGTGCTCTGGGTTTTGGTGGCTAATAATGGTAGGGAGACTTTGTTCAAATGTTTCCATGGATTATCAGAGATGAGAAGTGTTTTGGTGGGTTTATTTTAATAAACTATGTTTTTATGGGTTGGAAATTCCAGAGTGAATTTTAATTTCTCCTTGGTGTATGGTCCATTTCTATAATATGTGTTTGGGATGGTTGTTTAGATGTTTGAGTTTCTTAAAATAAATATTTTGTAAATGGTTCAAATCTTGGGTGGCAGCTGGGAGCTTAGGATAATAATGGAGGAGGTCGGGAGGTGGATAGAGGGCTGCTGTATTTCTGCAGTACCCACCTTCTAGTCAGTGTGTTTGGAAAAACTAAGGGAGTTTTTATAGGAGGGTTGTTTTAATTAGGGAATTTTTTATATTTTTTTAGGTCAGGACTCCCTAAAGTTTTTGGTGTTTTAGGGGATTAGGAGTGGCCATTCTTGTCCAAATCCCCCATTGGCTCTCCTTCAACCCCCATGTGGGGGATGATCTTAGATGAATTCTAGTGTCAATGAAACATGAATTTTTCCATTTTCTTTCATTTATGGATTCTACCTTCACTCCCATATTAATATTATTGATTTTGGTTGGAGTTTGGGTGATGGTTTCATTGAATCATGGTGATATCATGTGATCCTGATGGGGCTTTCACTCTACTTGTGAACATGTTGTCCTAAGATGTTGTCTACATGCCGTTAGTTGTATTTTTTGGTTGAGGTATTTTTATTGAAAAAATTAATTGAGTATTTCAATTTAATTTAATTAAATTTAAAATGTAATTGGTGTTGGGTCATAGGTATTTCACATGAGATGGTGTCATGGGTGTGTCACGAGCCTTTTGTAGGTGGCTGGTTGTGGTTTTAGTGCGATAGTGGTGCTCAATGAGGTTTTTGTGTGGTTATGATGAATTGGTTTAAATTAAAGATTTAATTATAATTGTTTATAATTAATTATTTATGTTTTTTGAAATGATATAAGTCCTCAAAATATTGGTCTGTACTTAGTTTTCTTAGAAAATCTTGGTAGAGGCATGCACGGTCTTGACATGTGCTTGGATGAGGCTCGATGGATCTCAATGAGTGGTAAACACCTCATTTGAGGTAGATGTACCCAATAATACAAAAAAATATTTTTATTCTTGGTAGATATTGAATATATATTTTGAATGGGATTTTAAATGGGGTATGAGGACACGAATAGTCATCAGAATATACATGGGGGTGGCATTGAGCCCATCGACTTGGATTTAGTGCTCTTCAACACTTGAGGTGGTTTGAGACAACCTGGTGACTTGGTCAAAAAGGGGAGAGTACATCAGTTAATTTAAAGGATACCTTAGGGAGGTCTCAATATGTGATATAAGTTTCTAGATTATCCCTAGTGGTAGGGCTATTGGGATAGGTTTGGGTGGCTTGGGGTGGATGATGATGGGTGAGACCATTGTAGGTCTCACATGTAATGGGGACTCCCACTTTCGGTTAGAGGTGTGTCTTGGATTATAAAATGAATGGGATAAATCCTTTGGGAATTGTAATAGTCTTACCAAGGGAGGATACTTTGGGTTTTGGACCTCACCTATGAGGCTAGGGTCGAGTAAGACTCAATGACTTGGGAAAATCCCTTGGTAGGGGAACCAGTAGTGTTGAGATACTTCAGTGAGTTTAGAATGAACTTTGAGGTATGGTTCAGGTATTCCTTATGGTGTGATGTCACCGGTAAGTGACGGTGTTTAGGTGGAATTGAAAAGAAAAAACTATGGTGGTTCCAAAGGACTCAATTGACACCCTTCCGATGAGTTGCAATGAGTTACAATGAGAGGCTATGTCTCAAGTGACTTTCACTCTTTGATCAGATGGTGAGTTGAGTGATAAGATAAAGCCCTATGTGATTCTATTTTAGGTACCTTTCATCACAGATGCTTGAGTAAGGATACTAAAGGTGACCTCCCTAGAGTCAGCAAGGATGGGTTAGTGGATGGACCTCCTTAGTGTTTATAGGGATGGGTTGGTGGACGTGACCTACCACGAGTATAAATGGATGCATCAAGGTACTGATAGACCCCTTAGTGTCTAATAGGATGGGTCAGTGGATGTGAACACCCTAGAGTCTATGAGGATGGGTCAGTTTGCTAGGGGCCTTGCTTAAGAGGCTTGGGTTAGTGGATGACTATGTCCAGACACTCATGCATTGGGCCAAGGACCTTACCAGACATGGATTGGGTATATGTGCATGTGTTGGATCTTTCCTTTCATAATATTAGGTTAATGAATTACCAGGTGTATGGATCATGGTTTATATGTGATCTATGGACCTCCTTGGAGTGATTAGGGATGAGTTGAGGCTTTTGAAAATATGAATTTGCCCAGAGTTTTTGGGTATTATGTTAAGGTTTTGGATTCCACTCTACCCAAAGTCTTTGGGTCTAGGTTGGGATTCTATATAGATATATGAGGTAATGGGTGGATTTTTGGTATGGCATCGAAGTAGGTATAGTGAAGTTCATGGTGTCATTATTAGTACCCATTGACCTGAAAGGCATGTGTACCTTTTTGGGTGTCGTGTTGGCTTCTTTAGTTAATGAAAACTTGATGATCATGTTTATTGTATTTATTTTCATCATGCACACACACAAATATAATGGAATATATTATTGGATAATAAGATTTTATGATGGATACAAGAGGGGGTGAATTTTAGTTAAAAAAAATTTAAACTAACACAAAACCCAAACACCTATTTAGTCAAAAATAGAGAGCTCATAAGCAGTCTGATGATCAAAGTGTTTGTATTAGATTTAGAAATCATATTATAAAATAGTTTTTTTTAATCGGCATCATAGGTAGTATTATAAAATGGTTATTAGAAAGATATTAAAATCAAAATTTCTAATAAAAAAGAATACTAGAATGTATAATTTAATAAATAAGTAATAATAAAGGTTATAACAAAGTAAGAATGACTTACAATATTTATAGAAGTAATTATACTATTTTAATATAATATTTAAGGAATTCAGAAATTTTGACTTAATGTATCCATAGTTGAAAACTAACTGTAAAGGTCTATCTTTCATTACAAGTAATTCCCTCAATACGATGATTGATGTCACACTATATTTATTTAATAATAATGTGATCAATATGATGATAATTGTAACTCTATTTTCCTATCCATGGAATCTTATAATCTGATGGATTAGATTCAACTATTTTTCTATCCTTGGAATCCCTCAATATAAACCTTTACGGGATATAAAAATACAAAAGAAAAACATACTAAGGAATTTACAATCTTCAATAAGATTCCATAGAACTAATACACTATACAAAATTATAAAGTGTGAAAATGAGATGTTTAGGCAGAGAAAAATGTCAGATGTGTTGATTTGAAAATATATTAGCTCCCAGCTCCTCAAATTTACTCTTATTTATCAGTATCCTTCCAACGGATATATTTCCATGGATCCCAAAGTTTGTTGTAATGGACTCAGATGTTCTTCACAGAAATTTTAGAAAAACATTTCCATTATTTTTCCTTTTGATTACCACCATTAAAATTCTTTAAAGAATTTTTACCAATATAAATAGTTCCAATTAATCCGATTATAAATTTCGGATAGTACGATGGAATCTATTTTTTTTTCACTTCGTTGAACTAAAATATAGTAAGTTCTAAAGATTAGAACTATTTTTAGTTTGATGGATTTGACTTTGATGAGTATGATAAATAGAACCCTAGTATATTCATTTGATATAACATTAGTCAGTTTGAAAGACCATACACAGAGTTAGTACGATTGATCAGATTGTATAATAAAATGTTCACATTCATTTTAAAATAGAATCTTTTCTTCATTTTATAGAAAGTTATGTTTTCTAAAAAAATATTCAAAATTCATGGGATATATAAAGTAATTAAAATAATTTTTTATGAAAGTATTATACAGTTTGTGATTTTAAAAACTAAATAAAGGAAATGTACAAAGTATAACTTTTGACTCAACATATATTATGGGTTCATAGTGAGACCCTAATGAGTTTTATGCTCACACCTTGCAAAGTAATCTCGACGCATGTGTAGACCTTATATCTGCATTTTAGTTTAGGAAAAAGGTTGTGTAGAGTTTATGATGAGGTATCTTCAGGGTATTAGGAAATTGGGATGAGGTTCTAAGGATAAAAGTAGGGACAAGGTGCATGAGTTGTAATTTATTTAATTTTGTACTTGGGATCTTCCCATTGGGAAATTGATATATGGATTATTGTATGAAAGGGTCAAGTTTGTTACTACTTGTGTTTATTTATTCTATTTAGTGTGATATAATGTGTATGATTCTTTGTTACTTTCACTATGTTTGTACTTTTTTTGAGGACATAGTCTCCCGATTGTATGGATTATCCCCTCATCTCTAGTTTAAAACCTCTGATGTATGAGGAGGTGTTCTTGAGTCCATGTGGAACTTTGAATAAGATGGGTTACATTAATAGGGAATTGTACTAGTGTACACTGAATTTGGTTCTTGGGAACCAACTCCAACAACAAGAATGGATAGTATGATATGTATGTTATGGGTTGGACTAAGATATTGATGAGGGGACACTACCATGAGGTCCATAATGTGGGATGATTTTTTAGAGCTTATGTTTTTCCCTAGTGGGTTGGGTATGTTTGTTGGTGACTTTTTTACTAGTTGTATGTGTTATCATGAAATATTTATCTATAGGACCTCCCTTCATGGAGGGTATTGGTTTTAATTCTATCATATATTATTGATGTGTTAGGATCACTTGGTGATGTGATCAACACCATGGTTGAGTAGGAGTGAATCAGTTTTGACACTTTTTTCTCTTTTTCAAAACCACCATCACCCTCTTATTTATTCAATAACAATCTGCCAACCTCACAATGATGTAGAAAATAATATAAGACATGAAAAAACTTGTTAACAAGACCTTCCTCCAAGAAGGATGAATACATCCTCAATGTATGGTAATTTTAATTCCACCTATAGATAACTACCCTTTTATAATCAATATGAATCCAAAGGAAAGGTTATATCCTTGAACCTACTACAATTATTGGAACCGACAAGTTTAGAACAATTAAGAACTTATTACTCCATAAAAAATGACTAACACTTTCTTGAAGAATGATAATTAGTTTAAGTGTATACCACTAATGGAATGACTGAACACGATCTTAATCATCCTCTCCTTGTACAATAATCCCCATAGTCTATTCACTTCTCTCTATTTTTCCTTTTAGAATCATTGCGGTATTCAATCTCATCAATATATTTCTCCATCTTATATCACTATTATATATTCAAAATCACCTAAAATAATCATTCTATATTTTGAGTGTCTAAATTATAGGAGATTTAGAATCATGATATTTTCAATTATTCTCAATATACAAACATGGGACCCCACCCTTGATCTCAAAATATTCTTTTTTCTTTTAATGAAATGTCTTAATTATTATTACACAAATACCTATCTTTTAATTTAAACTGATTGACATTATTTTTTTGATAATTAATCTATATTTCATCTATATAAATGACTTAAAAACTTTATATTTAAAATACCATAATTATCAATCCATGATATTACCATATTTTTCCGATTAATTATCTTTAATTATTTTCTTGGATTGTAGCCGACAACCAAAAATGTCAAAATATTTGAGTCACTAATGAATTTTACAACATCATCTGATTTAAGTTTATTGATATTTTCCATTAATTGTTCAATTTTAATAACAAAAATATTCGTCTCAAATGTATTTCAAGATATTATTTAAACTCTATAATTCTAAAAAATATTCAAACTAAAGAAACATCATTTTTTTGTTTGATTATATGTTACAAATTAAGTTGTTTTTTATTAGTTTTCTAATTTAATATTGATTATTTTCACATTTCATGTTAAATTTCCATAGATTATGTTCTGTTAGTTTTATTATGAAATTATTATATCGACTATGGATTGTGTTTATTTGATGTTTCTTATTTAATATCACATGAGTTGTAGAGTCATTCTAATATGAGGTTTGGTTCAATCTTTCATGAGGTTAATATTAAGTGAGATATGGCTATTTCATTCCTATGTGTGGAATATCACATGGATGGGGAAGTGATTTTGATGTGGAGGTTAGTTCATTATTATGTGGAAATGGTTTTTAATCTTCATTGGATGATGGTTTTAATCTTTTGAGGATGTATTCTTAATATTACATAGGTTTTATTTTTTTATGTGAGATAAATTTTTTAATATGATGTGGTTCAAGGGATTTATCTTAGGACATAATTGGTTTATATGTATTGTTGGTTAATTTGACTTGATGGATCTAAGTATTGTTATATAAGTTTCATGACTATGTTTCTTTTCCATTATAGTTCTATGTAATTTATGTTTTCGAACCTTGGTTCACTTATACCATGATATATGGCTTTAGGCTTATTTATGTTTTTTTAATTGACTACCTCAAGAAGCTTCTATGATCTATCCAATAGGTGCATTTCCCACACCATTTTCTATGAAATCATGAGTTCTTATTCATTCCTCCAGGCACCCTTTATTGAGAGAGAGTGTCTTTTGGAATTCCCTCTTCTGGAGTTTTTAGAGAACACACACAAAAATTGAGAGTGAGAGATGGAGAGAGAGAGAGCAAGAGAGAGAGAGAGAGGATGGATATATAGATAAGAGCTAAGATCAGAAGAATTAAACTTAACAAATCTCACCTATACAGTAGTGAAAAACAACTTAGACTCACATTAGTAATTACAGTTGTATTAACTCAAATTATGAACACATGTATAGTTATTTGGATGCACAAGATATTTCAATTTATGATATATAGATAGAACAATAGTAATAGGTAATTATAATACAATGGGTATAGAATCAAATGAAGTATCTGACTATGATAGTTTCTTGATTTATGTAGAATAGGAAGGTTTTTTTAAGAATCGTTTTTGACAAAGTCATCTTAGTTGAGGAAGGTGAAAAAATTTTAATTTGTAAATGGATGGAAAAATCCAAAGATAGTTGGTAGGTTTCATTGAAAAGGAAGTGCGTGATGAAAGGAGATAGTTTATGGAAACTATGGAATGACTTAGAGGAAGAAAAATGTAGAGTTCTTATTGGGATGCTGTAAAGGTAAGTTAGTGATTGTGGATGAACGTAGAGGAAGATAAAAAAAGTTTCAAAAAGATGAAGAATAGATGAAATGATTTTATTTGAAATGTTTTTTTCAGAACATTTTCAATTATCAAATATGGATTTAATTGGATTGGTAGAATTTTAAGACACTCATTATAGATGTGTCTTTATTAATCAAACCTTTGACAAAATTCTTCAATCTCTCAAATCTATTTTTCAAATAAATGTTTTTGTTACCCTATTATACCTAAAGATTTTTCCATGCAACTATTTTCCACTATTGGTTTATGATCCATTATTTATTCAGGATAAGAAATTTTTTATTAGAAACTTAATCTTTGTGAGAACACACAATGAACCACTAGCGGTAGACCTAGAATTTCTTTCTTTGATAGAAAGTCTAATGTAACATGGGTTGTTTCCTTGCTTATTTTTCAGATCTCTAATGAGTTGATTTTATTGATCACTTTCATGGAAATAATCTTTGGGAACTTGGGGATGGTGTGTACATTTTTCAAAAAATATCTATTTCTAGATATGCACATGTTTTTCATTTTCTTTGGATTTAATAGATAATATAGATTACTATTTTTCCCTAGATTCTCCTAAAAAATGATTTTATTTTGAGGTATATCATCGAGATTACCTTCTTCATTTCCAATATATTTTACATCATATGTTCTTAGCTTTTCTTACTTGTAAAAATAATTAATATACTTAAAATATTTTATTTTATTCTTATATTACATCGAACTTTCAACTGAATCTATGAAATATCTATTAGAACCATTCTTGAATTATTATTTTTCTTCTTCTCATATTGAATAATTTTTATTTTTAACTTGTTAATACCTTCATCCCTAGTGAAGATAATGGGAGTCATGTCACTAAATATATTCCTTTTTTTCCATAATTATGAAGTGGTAATCTCTCAGTTTATTTAACCAAACTTTCTTTCTCAATCAAGTTTTGATTATTCTTATCAAATATCTTTTTGAGATGTGAATTTTATTCACTTATCCCTCAAATATACTTCAATAACATATTGATCTCCATTATCATGGTGCACTCCTGGTATGATTCTACTTCTTTAATATAATACTCACTATGTATTTTTGATTAATCCTATAATGGTTTAATTGATTCTTCTTATTGATCCATGAATGTCTTTTAAGAAGCCTCTTTATGGTGTTTCTCATCTTTATAGTTTTCCTCACTATCAGAAATGCTTTCTTCAATGGTAAAAAATTACCTTTTAAATAATTTGAGTGGAATTTTATTCCTCCTTTTGATTGATATGGATTTCACTTTAGAGAATCCCCTTTATTGGAGAGTGTATTAGTAACTTCCTCATCTTCATTTCCATTTTTTATTTTCAAGGGTCACCTAGAAGAGAAATGACCAATTTTCCCATAGTTAAAACATTTAAATGGAAGTTTCCTTTTATACTTGACTTTTATTATTATAAATATCTATTACATTAGGGAAATAGTCTACGTATAACCTTAAAAACTCTCCTCTTCATCAGAACAAATATACACATCCACCATCTTCAAATCCATGTATGATTTAAAATAAATTTATTTCTCCTTCTCAAAATTTATTTTGAGAGAAAATAATCTTCTCATATAATAATAAATGAGAGTACTATGATGTTTATTAATTGAAAAGTCTATAAAATCTATATCCTTAAGTACTAAGTTATAAGAATCAAACTTTTATGGTATAATTATTTTGAGTTTCATTACCACAGTTGAGTCTTCAAGAGCCTCTTTGTATCTTATGATGGTGTTGAAGGTCACATTAACTTTGTTAAAGAATTTATAAATAGATTAATATGCATGATTTCTGACATATTCAAACTATTAACTGATAATTTTCAACTTCTCTTCATTCAAGTTATTTTTTTCCTTTATAAATACTAATCAGTTTTACCCAAATATCATACAGAGTTTTGAATCCCATTAATTTTGTTAGATCCTTATTAGATATTGAGGATAATAGATAATTCCTTTACTTTCCATCACATTCAGTATTTTTCTTATTAAATCGTGAACAATTATAAGAATCTTTTGGAACCGTGACATATTAACTAACAGAACCATGATTTTCATGTCCAAGTGAGAGAATTTAGGGCACTATTAATTAATTCCATAAGTGAAATCCTTTTATCTTAAAATTTGGAATCTCATTCGAGATCAATATTGAGGGTGGGTTGGGGGGTTAATCAGTGTTAAAATTCTTTTCCCTTTTTCAAAACATAAATTCCATCTTATTTATCCAAAAACAATTTATTAGTCTCATAGTGGTGTGTAAAATAATACTTGAAATAAAATATTTATTAAGGTAGTTCACCTCCACAATGGATGACTACATCCCTAGTGTATGGCCGTATTTATCTTAAAAACATAGAAGTCCCCTTTTATTATCATGTTAAATATATTGGAAAGTGTATATCCTTGAACTTGATAAAATATACGATAAAAAATAATTCATACCAATAACTAACTTTTTACTCAATAAAAAATATATGAAACATTTTTGAAGAATTTTCACTAGTTTAAACGCATTCTACTAGTAGACAGTCTGAATTTGATCAGTGAAACCCCATACCCATGCTATTGGATCCTATTCTAAAACATATTCTTTACATAATGTCTTTTATGATAACTAGAGTGGCACTTACATATCCTTCTATAATTAAAATATTAAAAACAAATATTGAGTCACTTACATACCCAAGACCTCTTAGGTTTAGTGTTAAATAGAGTTTGAAAAAACATTTAATTAACAAAAACCATATATTTACCATCAAATGAGAATTTTCCCAATTCAAACAAGACCTAAATGCTCCTAAAACCTTAATTAAACTAATAAGAACTTTTATATAGATAAAAATAAAGCTTCAAACCAAAAATTAAAGGACCCATACCTCTTGAGAAAAACTAGAATCTTACATCGATCATATAAATTCTTCTCAATAGATTCACATGGGATTCCACCCCTGATCTTGGAATATTATTTTTCACTTAATGAATTTCTAAAAATTATATTCCACAGATACCCATATTATTATTTAAATTTTATGAAATTATTTCCCAAGAATTCATCCATCATCGATCTTTATAAATGATTTAAAATATTCCTATTCCAGATCCCAGAATTATCATGATAAGATCTTCTCCTAATTATCCAATTAATTTCTATTGAAAGTTAAGATTTAATTATGATGTATTCCCAATAACATTATGATATTTGAATAACTTAAGGACAACTTAGCTTCATAATATTTTCTTTCACTAATATCTGACCTTAATTATTCCATTTAAGTACTTCAAATATCATTTTCAAATATATTTTATGATATTATGAAAACTCCAAGATTCTCACATTTTTCAAAATAAAATTACCTTTGAATATATATCTTACAACTATTATTTATCAACCCTTATATATAAAACCCTATAAATCAACCCTTATGTTTGAGTTGAGTACCCTTACATATGATTTGGATAAACCTTAAATATCCAAGTGAATATTTTACACTTCATAAAATTTTTAATTTGTCTTTAGAGTACCCTTACGGATGTAATTGTGAATGTTTAAGAATGAGATGGAGAACAATTATATATATTTTCCTTTTTTATTTTTATAGTATCATACAACTATAAAACCCTTAAAAATATGTTTTCATCTATCTTAACTCACATAAAAACCTCCCTAGCCACTTAAATCCATTTAAAACAACATTAAATAATTCGATTAAATTATTATACATTCATAAAAACATCTTCAAAAAAAATCCAATGCAGTTTGTATCATGGGTGAACTCAAATGAAAATTCTTTCATCACATTGGATCACTTAATTTAGATTCTACTAAGATAAATCAAATCACTATCAACAAGTATTTAAAACAAATACAACATTATCCTCAAATGGGTTTAATAATATAATATGTCCTCCTTAAATAGTTTCCTATGATATTTGGTTAGTTTGTGACTTATACAAGAGCCCTTAACTCTAATGAGGTGTTTATTTGACTTATTTGGGAGGTTGGATATATTATACCCACCTTAGATCACTTATAATGAGACCAGTGGATATAATTATTAGCTACGAGACCTTACTCTAAGGAGATGGCTTGGTACGCAAGAGTGGTTTTCTATTTATTTAACACTTGATATCTCATCCTCTAACATTAGAGATGGTTTGGGTATAATATTACTTTATATTACTGAAATTTACTATATTAGGAATGGATGGGATTTATATAGGCTTGGTTAGTGCATGATAACCCGAAATGGGCGAATGAATTATTTTTATTCATTTATTTTCTTTAATTATATCCACTCAGATATATCTGATGCAATTATGATAAGGATGCTTTGATGGTGTATTATTTATTTTTATAACTTACACTCTACATGGGAACCATAGTGCGTATTCATAATTTTTTGTTAGGGATCCAATCTAGTAAAATGGACCTATGTTAGGCACCTGAGTTGGTGGAGTTGAGTGGATGGAGGTGATATCAAGATATAAAATAAGACAATTTTATAGTTTTGTGGAAATTATTATTTTAATCTCTGATTATTGTAGATATTGGTCTGCCACCTATAAGGATTAATTTTGATTGCAGATGTATGACTGGTATGTACCCATTTCATTTTAGAAAGTGATATTATTTATATGGTTATCCTAGAACTGTGATTACATACTATCTTTTATTCATTATCACTGCTTCCTATATTTATATTATTAATGGCTACATAAAATATAGGGAATAATATCCCCAAAGTATGTCTTAATACCTCACCACTACTTTCCAAATACATTTATATAGGGAGGTGCACATAAGGCCTTATGACGTTTCAGCTCAAATCCAATGAACATAAACTATTACAAAAACGGGCATTAACAGCGCTAAAAAATCACTGTAAAGATCAGTGCTGATAAAGGGGTACTTTATCAGTGCTAAAAGTGCTGATAAATTCAAAATTTATCAGCGCTAAACACATGAAGATAAAGGTAGACTTTATTAGTGCTAAAAGAGCGCTGATAAAACAACCCTTTGTTAGTGCTAAAAGAGTGCTAATAAATGAGTGTTTTATGAGTGCTCTTTTAGCGCTGATAAAATCACTATTTATCAGTGCTAAAAAAGTGCTGATAAATACCCTCTCTGCTGCTATGAAAGTACCTGTAGCATCACACCCGAACACCTGCAAAAAAAATCATCATCTCAATAATCTAATTAAAGGAAGCATACACATACAAAATTAACACATAAATCATAAGCTAATTAGACCAAGTATACCCATACAACAAGTATATCCATACACCATTAACACATAATTCATAAGTTAATTAAGTACATAAAAAATTAAATTCGGAATTTAGGGGGTTGGGGTGCTGTTCAAGGGTTTGGGGTGGCTATCCAAGTGGGGTTAGGGGGTGTCCAAGGGGGCTTTCCAGGGGGTGGGCTGGTGTCCAAGGTGTCGGGGGGGGGGGGGGGGGGGTTTACAGGGGGTGGGGGGGGGGGGTTTCATAGGGGTGAGGGGTTTCCATGGGGTGGGTTAGCGTCTAGGGGGTGGGGGTGGTCCAGGGGGCGGATTGGTGTCCAGGGGGGATTTCTAGGGGGTTGGCTGGTGTCCAAGGTGACAGGGGGGATTTATAGGGGGTGGGGGTGTCTAGAGGGGTGGGAGGTGTCCAGGGGGTGTATTGGTGTCCAAGGGGGTGGGGGGCAGTCTAGGAGGTGGATTGGTGTCTGGGGGGGGGGGGCTTTCCAGGGGGTGGGATGGTGTCCAAGGTGTCGGGGGGGCTTTATAGGGGGTGGGGGGTGTCCAGAGGGGTGGGGGGTGTCAAGGGGCTAGATTGGTGTCCAGGGAGGGTGGAGGAGGTCCAGGGGGTTAGTGGGGTTGACTCATACATGTCACCAAGGACCCTTGGTTCGTTCTTATAAAAGATCAAGGCAATCTGAATGCGTTTGTTCGAATTTTCATAGGTCAGTTGTTTTCAATTAAAATTGTGTCCATTTTAAACAAAAGAGAGACCCTTTGAGTGCTAGTGGCCACAAAATGCCTTGTATTGAGGTAGGGTTGACTCGTACACATCACCAAGGACCCTTGGATCATTATTATAAAAGATCAAGGTAATCTGAATGCGTTTGGTTGGATTTTCATAGGTCAGTTGTTGTTTTCAATTAAAATTGTGTCCATTTTAAACAAAAGAGAGACCCTTTGAGTGCTATCGGCCACACCATGCCTCGGATTGAGGCGGGAATGACTCATACATGTCAAAAAGGACCTGTGGATCGTTCTTCTAAAGTATCAACACAATCCAAATGTGTTTGGTCGGATTTCCTTAGGTCAGTTGTTGTTTTCAATTAAAATCTTGTCCATTTTTAAAAAAAGAGAGACCCTTTGAGTGGTACCAGACACACCATGCCTTATATTGAGGCAAGGTTGACTCATACACATCACCAAGGACCCTTGGATCATTCTCATAAAATATTAAGGAAATGTGAATGCGTTTGGTCAGATTTTCGTAGGTCAGTTGTTGTTTTCAATTAAAATTCTGTCCATTTTAAACAAAAGAGAGAACCTTTGAGTGATAGCAGCCACACAGTGCCTTATATTGAGGCATGGTTGACTCATACACGTCAAAAAGGACCCATGTATCATTATCCTAAAGGATAAACACAATCCAAATGCATCTGGTCAGATTTCTGTAGGTCAGTTTTTGTTTTCACTTAAAACCGTGTCCATTTTAAACAACAGAGAGACCCTTTTAGTGGTACCAGCCACACCGTGACTCATATTGAGGATGGGTTGACTCTTACATGTCACCAAGGACCCTTGGATTGTTATTATAAAATATCAAGGCAATCCTAATGCGTTTGATTAGATTTTCATAGGTTAGTTCTTGTTTTCAATTAAAATCGTGTCCATTTTAAACAAAAGAGAGACCCTTTGAGTGATAGTGGAAACACCATGCCTTGGATTGAGTCGAGGTTGACTCTTAAATGTCAAAAATAACCATTAGATAATTATTATAAAGTATCAACATAGTCCAAATGCGTTTGGTCAGATTTCCGTAGGTCAGTTGTTGTTTTCAATTAAAATCGTGTCCATTTTAAACAAAAAAGAGACCCTTTGAGTGGTACCAGCCACACCGTGCCTCAGATTGAGGAGGGGCTGACTCTTACACGTCACCAAGGACCCTTGGATCATTCTCATAAAATATAAAGGCAATCTTAATTTTTTTGGTTCGATTTTCGTGGGTCATTTGTTGTTTTCAATTAAAATTGTGTCCATTTTAAACAAAATAGAGACCCTTTGAGTGATAGCGGTCACACCGTGATATATATTGAGATGGGGTTGACTAATACATGTCACAAAGGAACCATGGATCATTCTACTAAAGGATAAACACAATCTGAAGGCCTTTGGTCAGATTTCCGTAGGTCAGTTTTTGTTTTCACTTAAAATTGTGTCCATTTTAAACAAAAGAGAGACCCTTTGAGTGGTACCGGCCACACCGTGCCTCAGATTGAGGAGGGGTTGACTCGTAAATATCACCAAGGACCCTTGGATCGTTATTATAAAAGTTTAAGGAAATATGAATGCATTTGGTTTGATTTTCGTAGGTCAGCTGTTGTTTTCAATTAAAATTGTGTCCATTATAAACAAAAGAGAGACCCTTTGAGTGATAGCGGTCAAAACGTGCCTCAGATTGAGGTAGAGTTGACTCTTACATGTCACAAAGGACCTTGGGGGCGTTATTATAAAATATTAAGGCAATCTGAATGCGTTTGGTTGGATTTCCGTAGGTCAGTTGTTGTTTTCAATTAAAATCGTGTCCATTTTAAACAAAAGAGAGACCCTTTGAGTGGTACCGGCCACACCATGCCTCAGATTGAGGCGAGGTTGACTTGTACATATCACCAAGGACCCATGGATCGTTCTCATAAAATATCAAGGCAATAATAATGCGTTTGGTTATATTTTTGTAGGTTAGTTGTTGTTTTCAATTAAAATTGTGTCCATTTTAAACAAAAGAGAGACCCTTTGAGTTATAACGGTCACACCGTGCCTCTGATTGAGGAGGGGTTGACTCATACACATAGAGAAGGATTCTTGGATCTTTATATTAAAGGATAAACACAATCTGAATGCGTTTTGTCAGATTTCCGTAGGTCAGTTGTTGTTTTCACTTAAAATCGTGTCCATTTTAAACAAAAGAGAGACACTTTGAGTGGTACCGGCCACACCGTTCCTCATATTGAGGCAGGGTTGACTCATACATGTCACCAATGACCCTTGGATCGTTCTTATAAAATATCAAGGCAATCCAAATGTGTTTTTTAATATTTTCATAGGTCAGTTGTTGTTTTCAATTAAAATTGTGCCCATCTTAAACAAAAGAGAGACCTTTTGAGTGGTAGCGGTCACACTGTGCCTCGTATTGAGGCAAGGTTAAATCTTACACATCAAAAATGACCCTTGGATCGTTCTTATAAAAGATCAAGGAAATATGGATGCGTTTGGTTGGATTTCCGTAGGTCAGTTGTTGTTTTCAATTAAAATCGTGTCCATTTTAAAAAAAAGAGAGACCCTTTGAGTGGTACCGGGCACACCGTGCCTTGGATTAAAGCGGGGTTGACTCGTACATGTCCAAAAGGACCCTTTCATCATTATCTTAAAATATTAAGGCAATCCGAATGCGTTTGGTGGGATTTTTTTAGGTCAGTTGTTGTTTTCAATTAAAATTGTGTCCATTTTAAACAAAAGAGAGACCCTTTGAGTGATAACGGTCACACCGTTCCTCGGATTGAGGAGGGGTTGACTCATACACATCATAAAGGACCCTTGAATCGTTCTACTAAAGGATAAACTCAATTCAAATGCGTTTGGTCATATTTCCGTAGGTCAGTTGTTGTTTTCACTTAGAATCGTGTCCATTTAAAACTAAAGAGAGACACTTTGAGTGGTACCGGCCACACCGTACCTCAGATTGAGGTGGGGTTGAATTATACATGTCATCAAAGACCCTTGGATCATTCTTATAAAATATCAAGGCAATCTAAATGAATTTGGTTGGATTTTTGTCGGTCAGATGTTGTTTTCAATTAAAATTGTGTCCATTTTAAACAAAAGAGAGACCCTTTGAGTAATAGTGGTCATACCGTGCCTCATATTGAGGTGGGGTTGACTCTTACACATCACAAAGGACCCTAGGATCATTATTATAAAAGATCTTGGAAATCCGAATGCGTTTCGATGTATTTCCGTAGGTCAGTTGTTGTTTTCAATTAAACTCATGTCCATTTTAAACAAAAGAGATACCCTTTGAGTGGTACCGGCCACACCGTGCCTCTTATTGAAGCGAGGTTGACTCATAAACTTCACCAAGGACCCTTGGATCATTCTCATGAACGATCAAGGAAATCATAATTCATTTGGTCAGATTTTCGTATGTCAGTTTTTTTATTTCAATTAAAATTGTGTCCATTTTAAAAAAAAGAGAGACCCTTTGAGTGATAGCGGTCACACCGTGCCTCAGATTGAGGTGGGGTTGACTCATACATGTCACAAAGGACCTGTGGATCATTCTAATAAAGTATCAACACAATACTAATGTGTTTGGTTGTATTTTTATAGCTCAGTTGTTGTTTTCACTTAAAATCGTGTCCATTTTAAACAAAAGAGAGACCCTTTGAGTGGTACCAGCCACACCGTGCCTTTTATTGAGGCTGTGTTGACTCTTACATGTCACCAAGGACCCTTGTATCATTATTATAAAATATCAAGTCAATCCGAATGTGTTTGGTCAAATTTTCGTTGGTCAATTGTTGTTTTCAATTAAAATTATGTCCATTTTAAACAAAAGAGAGACCCTTTGAGTGATAGCGGTCACACTGTGCCTTAGATTGAGGTTACGTTGACTCTTACACGTCACAAAGGACCCTTGGATCATTCTTATAAAAGATCAAGGCAATCTGAATGCTTTTGGTTGGATTTCCATAGGCCAGTTGTTGTTTTCAATTAAAATCGTGTCCATTTTAAACAAAAGAGAGACCCTTTGAGTGGTACCAGCCACACCGTGCCTCATATTGATGTGGGGTTGACTCATACACATCACCAAGGACCGTTGGATTGTTCTAATAAAATATCAAGTCAACCCTAATACGTTTGGTCAGATTTTCATAGGTCCGTTTTTGTTTTCAATTAAAATTGTGTCCATTTTAGACAAAAGAGAGACCCTTTGAGTGATAGCGGTCACACCGTGCCTCAGATTGAGGTGGGGTAAACTCATAGACGTCACAAAGGACCTGTGGATCATTCCACTAAAGTATCAACATAATACGAATGCATTTGGTCAGATTTTCCGTAGGTTAGTTGTTTTTTTCACTTAAAATCGTGTCTATTTTAAACAGAAGAGAGACCCTTTGAGTGGTACCAGCCACCCCATGCCTCGGATTTAGGCGATGTTGACTTGTACATGTCACCAAGGAACCTTGTATCTTTATTATAAAATCTCAAGGCAATCTTAATGTGTTTGTTTGGATTTTCGTTGGTCAGTTGTTGTTTTCAATTAAAATTGTGTCCATTTTAAACAAAAGAGAAACCTTTTGAGTGATATCGGTCACACCGTGCCTCATATTGAGGTTTAGTTGACTCTTAGATGTCAAAAAGGACGCTTGGATCGTTATTATAGAATATCAAGGAAATTCGAATGCATTTGTTTGTATTTCCGTAGGTCAGTTGTTGTTTTCAATTAAAATCGTGTCCATTTTAAACAAAAGAGATACCCCTTGAGTGGTACTAGCCATACCGTGCCTTGGATTGAGGTAGGGTTGACTCATGCAAGTCACCAAGGAACCTTGGATCGTTCTCATGAAATATAAAGTCAATCCAAATGCATTTGGCCAGATTTTTGTAGGTTAGTTGTTGTTTTCAATTAAAATTTTGTCCATTTTAAACAAAAGAGAGACCCTTTGAGTGATTGCGGTCACACCATGCCTCATATTGAGGTGGAGTTGACTCATAAACATCACTAAGGACCCGTAGATCATTATCCTAAAGGATAAACACAATCCAAATGCGTTAGGTCAGATTTTCATAGGTTAGTTGTTGTTTTCACTTAAAATTGTGTCCATTTTTTAAAAAAGAGAGGCCCTTTGAGTGGTATGGCCACACCGTGCCTCGGATTGAGGTGGGGTTGAATTTTACACATCACCAAGGACCCTTGTATCGTTATCATAAAATATCAAGGCCATCCGAATGATTTCGTTCAGATTTTCATAGGTCATTTGTTGTTTTTAATTAAAATTGTGTCCATTTTAAACAAAAGAGAGACCCTTTGAGTGATGGCAGTCACACTATGGCTCGGATTGAGGAGTGTTTGACTCATACACGTCAAGAAGGACCCTTGGATCGTTCTCCTAAATTATCAACACAATCCTAATGCGTTTGGTTGGATTTCCATAGGTCAGTTGTTGTTTTCACTTAAAATCGGGTCCATTTTAAACAAAAGAGAGACCCTTTGAGTGGTACCGGCCATACGATGCCTCAGATTGAGGCGGGGTTGACTCGTACACATCACCAAGGACCCTTGGATCGTTCTCGTAAAAGATAAAGGCAATCCGAATGCGTTTGGTCAGATTTTGATAGGTCAGTTTTTGTTTTCAATTAAAATTGTGTCCATTTTAAACAAAAGAGAGATCCTTTGAGTGATAGCGGTCACACCGTGCCTTGGATTGAGGCGGGGTTGAATAATACACATCAAAAAGGACCCTTGAATCATTATCCTAAAGTATCACCATAATCTGAATGCATTTGGTCAGATTTCCGTAGGTCAGTTTTTGTTTTCACTTAAAATCGTGCCCATTTTAAACAAACGAGAGACCCTTTGAGTTTTACCGGCCACATCGTGCCTCAGATTGAGGTGGGGTTGAATTTTACAAGTCACCAAGGAACTTTTTATCGTTCTTATAAAATATCAAGGCAATGTGAATGCGTTTTGTCAGATTTTCATAGCTCAGTTGTTGTTTTCAATTAAAATTGTGTCCATTTTAAACAAAAGAGAGACCCTTTGAGTGGTACCGGTCACACCATGCCTCGGATTGAGGTGAGGATGACTCGTACATGTCACAAAGGACCCTTGTATCATTCTCCTAAAAGATCAAAATAATACGAATGCGTTTGGTCAGATTTCTGTATGTCAGTTGTTGTTTTCACTTAAAATCGTGTGCATTTTAAACAAAATAGAGACCCTTTGAATGGTACCAGCCACACAGTGCCTCAGATTGAGTAGGGGATGACTCATAAACTTCACTAAGGACTCATGGATTGTTCTAATAAAGGATAAACCCAATCCTAATGTGTTTGGTCAGATTTCCGTACGTCAGTTGTGGTTTTCCCTTAAAATCATGTCCATTTTAAACAAAATAGAGACCCTTTGAGTGGTTCGGCATTCTTGCATGTTGCTGGTGCATATCATCTGTTAAAATGAAAAAATGACTCATTGGAGAAAGGATGTTTTATTTAAAAACAATTAAAATTTTCCTACGAACATTTACATACAATAATGTTTCATCTTTTGATCCCCTTAACCCCTCTCAAAAATGACCACCAATTGTACATGTCCCCAAGTCATATCTACATTGTATTTGTGTACAATCTTCCATCAGGTATGCAGCCCACTCATTTCTGAAAAAATCTATATCATCTTGTGAGTATGAGGATTTTTGGATGTCATAGTAGTACTGCAAAATATAAAAATAAAGAATTAATAAATAACTTAAATGAACTAGTAGTTGTTTTTGAAAATACCTCTTTAGGGATGAAAGTTTGTTGATGAAAAATGATCTCTTTAATAAATTTACAAACACAATAACCGCAATCATTATCGTTTTTTTGTTTTGGACACTACAAAAAAATTGATCATTAGGAGAATAAGTAACTTGTGTTGAGATGTGTTTGGATAGTGAAATTTTATTGTATATACCCTGATATTTGTCTAGATGTAGTACTTGCTCTCCTTGTTATGCTTAGCCCCAGTCCTCATTTATTTTTTAGACGATAATGTTACACCACCCTATCATAACAGAATCCTCAGTAAAAGATAATATAAATTATATTACTTGATGTTTAGACCTAAAACGTAAGATGTAGTGTCTTACAGATTCAAAAACTCCATCATTTGTGGTCGGTTTGATGGATATCCTTGCTTTGAATCCAGAAAATGAATCTTTGGAGTATCCAAGTTCACCGCAATTAGCAACCAATGTTGCATAAAAACACATAAAGGAATAAGTAATAAAAGAAGTGAAAATATAATTGATATGCTTTAATCTTAGAGTATTACCCCAACACGGTTGGTATTAGGAAAAGTATATCATCTGTAATCTTGCTTTCAAATGTTTTCAGCAAGCCGTTCACTATTGCATCCCTTTTTGATGGCTCTATTTTTGTTAGGTGTATTGATGTGATATAAGGACTAATGAGTCCAAATTTTGGCTCATGGGAAAATTACTTCAACTATTTTTCATAAATGCGTCTGTCAACAATATAAAATGCATTTAGTCATAATTTACACATTATATCAGCTTTTAGAAAATCAATTCCTGGAAACATACCTCATATATACATTTACAACTATGATTCCTAGCCAACCGTTTTCAAGGATCTCATTTACATTTTCAGCAGCAACAAAATCTTGACTTTACTCTCTGTATATATTCTCTTCTAAAACCACTATATGACTATTACCATCTTTTAGCTTCATATCCAGATGAGTCTTCAATGCTAGTAAATGTGGATAGAGAACATGTGGTGTTATTGTGCTTTCAGTAGCTCCTTGGGATCAGTTGGTCGATCCTTTAGATGGTTTCGAGCCGACGTTTGTCACCCCCTTCCCTTTCTCCATCTATAACAACAATCATTGGTTTAGACCCTTTTTTCATTAATTGTTAAGGGTTTAGCTTGAAAAAATAAATAAATACCACTTTGTCTGCATGTACTCTTACAAGTTGTGACGACCATGCAATGAATGTCCCAATAGACTTTTGGACCGTATGAATATCATCTTCATCAAGTGGAATAGGTAGCTCTGTATTTGGATAATGAGCTACATTAATCATCACTTTCAGATGATCTTTCAGAAGTGTTCTATTATGCAGTGCAGAATCTGGGATATTAAACACTGTAGCCCTCGCTACAAGGTGATAGGTGGGTGTTGACAGATATAAATCATAATCATTATCACCCTGTAGAAGTTCAGTACAGAAAAATTATCAGTGTATGTCTGATTCACATTTCATGTGAAAAATTATTAGAATATTTATTACCATGGCTAAGACAGTTCTTTGAGGAAAATGGATCACCTCAATGTTGGTGGGGGGTGGGGCAGGATGTTCACGTGATGGTTGTTCCTGAGTTGTGTCTTCCCTTTGCTTCCCACCCATTAAAGTTTCTAGCAACTCTCCCTTCCATTGCAATCATTCTTCAAGTGTTTCTATTTTTTCACTCAATTTTTTCCAATTTTTCATTTTTATTATCCATTTTTTTCTTCATCTCAAAATATACTTGGGGTTTCACCCCAAACCCTGAACCTCTGACACGACCGTATTTTTTTGGCTGCTTCAAAGCCGTCGATAATAGGTCTGTATTTTATACAGGAGTAGCTGATTCCTATAACAGTCAGATATTAGAAAAAAACTAATTATTTTTATGTAATAGAAATTTTAAACAAATTTTTTTATCATTGTGCCATACTTACACATATTTCCCACACTTTCTGAGTGTTCTCATTTAGTAACTTCGCTTATTTGTTCACACGTGCCTCCTTCCATAGCACATGACATGGGATGGAAGTGAATTTGGTTTTAGACTCATAAATCTACATATAAACATAGAAAGATAATTATGATGTTGTTTATTGGAACCTTTTAATATTACTATAAATTTAAAATATGTACCATTTTCTTTTCTAATGAAGCGTACCCCATCCTTGCTTTACAATAGGGGTATGTTGGTTTTGATGCATGTTCCTTATTTTCAGTACAGAGTTTCTATTTCATTAATGAAATATTGACAATCAAAGTGATAAATACAGGTATCCTCAAACAACATATTATCACCCAAAATGTACCTAAAACTTCTCATCCCCACGGCGGCCAATAAATGCTTCCCATGCTTCTTGGGATATCAGGTGAGCATAGACAATGGGTGGGTGTGGGTTTAATTTACCTTTAGAATCTTTCAAGTGACATCCTGTTAAAATAGTGCAAAAACCTCGATGAATCTTTCCTGAAAGCCTTAGTACATAATCCTTGTGTGAATATTCTACTATAAATGTACTCTACAAGTGATTGTGAAGATTAAGGCATTGCTTCATTATTTTATTTTCTAGTAAATTAAAGAAATAAATTTATAATGTTACCGTAATTTCTTCCCAGATCACAACCTTTAGCCCAGAAACTACATGGTGCCATGAATCTATGTCAATAGGCACGCGTTGCTGAGTGAAAAATCCAATGTAGCTACCAAACATATCCTTGTTGGGGTTCACATGTAGGACTCGTGAATTCCATCCGACTTCAAATTTGATGCCTTGGATTTTTTGCCTTAAGAATTTTGGCTAACACCGTCAAACTACGACGCACCTGTGTTTTCTGTGATGTCGGTCCTTCATTCCTGACCATTTCATTGATATCAACATCATCTATATGTTCATCTGGAATGGTATCAATGGCATGTGCTGATGGTTGTTGGACCTCAACACTAGGAGCAGCTGGAGCCGCAACAGTAGGGGCAGCAGCAGCCGCAGCAGGAGCATCAGGAGCAGCAGAAGCCGCAACAGGAGGAGTAGCAGGAGCAGTAGGAGCTGCAACCGGAGGAGCAGTAAGAGAAACATGATCTGCAGCAGGAGCAGCAAGAGCAACATCAGGAGCAGCAGGAGCAGTAGCATGAGCTGTAGGAGCAGCAGGAGCAGCAGCAACCGCAACAGCAGTAGCTTGAGAGACTTGTTCAGCCTCAAGGTTAGGAGCACCAGAATGTGCAAAATCATTATCTGCAAAAGTGGTTTAATAGTTAATTCAGATTACATAAATTCAGTAATGATAAGATAATAACATGAGATAACAAGATCTATATTACAAATAAAATATAACCTATTTATTAAACTCTCTTTTTTTCAAAGGTTCAAGGGATTTGACCCCTCTATCGATTATCAAAATCCCTTCATTGTGGTATCCTCTGACATACAAAAAATCATCTGCATTGGGACCAATCCGAAATTATTGCGACGTACCACTAAAAGGATCATCCTAAACTGAATTTCCATTGGAACCTTCAGTAGTTTTGGACGATAACAGAACAATCGACCACTTTCGGTTTGTAGGATCTGAAACGTAAATAACTTGTACTGCTTGTGATTTCATTATAAACTGTTCGTCTTTGTACCCTTCTTTACTAAAATCAACTTTCACAAATCCCCATTCGTCTATTTTAACACCACTGTTGTTATCAATCAATTTTCATTGAAAAATCATCAAATGGAATGTCTTATAATCCAACTCCCATATTAGTTTGATATTGCCAAAGTATGTCATATTTGCATAAATTGGATTTCTGCCCTTACTACCAAAAACATGCATCACTTCAGCCTCTAGTGTAACTCCACTATTTTTCATGGTACTATCTTAATCATGTTCATCTATATAGAATATATAACCATTAATTACATAACCACTATAGGATAATACATACACACTTGGTCCAGCGGCTAGCCGTCGAAGTCGTTCTGAAATTGAATTCGTATTTTCATCCAACTGCTTAAAAATGTGGTCCTGAAACCATCTTATAAAATGGTGATTATGTGTATCTGATAACCATTTTTTATCCCTTGATGGATTCAACTACCTAATAATTTCTTTGTGAGTGTCAATATATGGAGAAACCTCCCAACTATTATGAAAAACATAAAGATGGGCATAATCCCTATCTGTAATACTGGTTTTCACAACTTCTCTTCCAAAAATTCCCTCACCCTCAATGCGTCCAGTGTGACAAGATTTCGGGAGACCAATGCTTTCCACATCAGATACGTATTCAGTACAAAATTAAATGGCTTCCTCAACAATATATCACTCAACTATACAACCCTCTGGCCGAATTTGATTTTTGACCTACCCTTTCAAAATCTTCATATACCGTTCAACAGGATACATCCATCTATAGTGCACAGGACCACAAAGTCGAATCTCTCTCACCAAGTGAATCATAAAATGAACCATTATATCAAAGAATGTTTGTGGGAAGAACATTTCTAATTCACATAATATGATGATAATTTCTTTTTCCATAGCTGGCAATTTCCCCGGGTCTAAAACTTTTCTATATATAGCTTTGAAAAAGAAACAAAGTTTGGTTAACGTGTGATGAAAATTCTTGAAAAAATGCAACGTAAAGCTATAGGAATTATATCTTGCATCAAAACATGGAAATCATGTGATTTAAAACCTTTTAACTTTAAATATTTCATTGACACAATGTTCTTGATATTTTATGGGTACCCCTCTGTAACCTTTACATAATTGAAGAAGTTGCAAAACTGATATCTCTCCTCCCTAGAAAGAGTATAAGCAGCTGGAGGAAGAAACATTCGATTTTCACCCTTCACAGGAGCCAACTCTTCTTATATTCCCATGTCAACCATGTATAACCTTGACTTAATTCCATCTTTTGTTTTTCCAGGGGAATTTAGCAATGTTCTAATAACACTTTAAAATAAATATTTTTACACATGCATCACATCAAGAAAATGTCTGACATACAAACAATTCCAGTATGGTAATTCAAAAAAAAACTGATCTCTTTTTCTAACCGATTTTCTTAAGGTTTTTCGAAAATGGTTTACCAAAAACAGTGTTCAGATCTTTTACTTTCTCAAACAGCTGATCACCTGTTAGTGGAGACGGTGTTGTTCATTTTTCTGAACTTCCATTGAATGATGTCATCCAAGATCGGTACTTATGTCGATGAGGTAGAAATCTATGATGTCCTAGAAACACATATTTCAATAAATTTTTCAACCTAATTGATTATGTATCTTCTTCGCACACGGGACACCCTTGAGTTCCTTTAATGCTATATCCTGACAAATTTCCATAAGCAGGGAAATAATTTATTGTCCCATACAACATCGCTCTCAACATGAAGTATTCACTTTTATAAGAATTATACAACATTACACCTGAATCCCATAATAACTTCAAATCCTAGATCAAAGGAGCCAGATAAACATCAATATCGTTACCAGGTTGTTTTGGTCCTGATATAAGCATAGATAACATGATGAATTTTCTCTTCATGCATAACGAGGGTGGAAAGTTATAATTTACCAACATAACATGCCATGTACTATGAGTGCTGGTTTGAAAACCAAAAAGATTCACTCCATCTATAGATAACGCAAGACGAAGGTTTCTCGGATCTTTTCCAAATTCAGGATACTCATGATCAATTTTCTTCCATTGAGGAGAGTCAGCCGGATGATGTAATTTCCCATCTTTATTTATTTTATCTGCATGACACGACAATTTTCTTGCAGTTTCTTCACTTCCATATAGACTCCTAAACCTTGGAATGATTGGAAAGTACCATACAACTTTTTTAGGATTGGATTTATCTTTCTTGTATCAATAAGCAGCACACTTTGGGCATTCTGTAAGTGATTTGTTCTCCTTGTGAAACAATATACAGTCTTTCGGGCATGAATGTATTCTTTCAGAAATCATACCCATCGAGCGTAGCATTCGTCTAGCTTCATATGTCCGGCTTAGGAACTAATTATCTTCTGGGAGCATGTCATTCAAGAGAGAAAGTAGTTCCATAAAAATGACATCACTCCATCCGTTTCCTGATTTCAATTTATACAACTTCAGTACAACTGACAATGTTGTATACTTAGTGCAAGCAGCATACAATGACGTCTTTGTACAACTCTTAAAATTCTCAAACAATTTTGGGCAATCACTGAGTTCATCTTCAATTGTCTTTGTCATTTCCTCAATACGATCTTCATCATAATTGACATCTGTAATCACATCCCCCATACGGTCTTCTTCATTATCCATATTTGTATTCATATCTGATGATCCATAAAACATAGTTTTATCCCAGACAGTAGCTACATTCGCTTTTTCTCCATGTTTATTCCAGTATTTATAACTCCGATCTATTCTGTGACATATCAAATGTTCTTCAAACTCCTCTGGAGTAAGTAGTCTAGAATGACAATAATGTAAACATGGAAAAAGGATTTGAGAAGGATCCTTTGCATGATCCTTCGCAAACTTGATGAACTCTTTCACTCCGTTCTCGTACTCTATTGTTAAACGATTAGCATCCATCCAATATTTATTCATCTTCATCCTATTTGAATCTCAAATATTAGTATTTATGGTTCAAGTACAAAAAACAAGACTTCCAAATACAGTAGAAGAGAACCACTTCCTTATAAAAATAGGGATTAATAGAGCCTAACCATTAGTATTAATTCATCTTCATTAAATATAATTACTTTAGGTTCATCATAGTCTCCTCAAATCACCCCAAACCAAACACAAGAATAATCAAGAATGATACATCTACCACTCCTAGGTCTCTGCCCTACATTCAATATTATCATGCCTAAATACCCATATATCCACACATACACATGTCACAAACACATAAAAACCATATCCACATTAGAACCAAAGTACCAATATGGATTTCAATCAGGCTACTCGACTCAAGTGGTGGTGTGTAAGAAATAATAAGAAAATATAATAAGTATATATTCACACATAAATCTCAAACTGGTGTGAATAATCCAATAATCCAAAGGTATCATTCCATTAATCAAAATACTCTTAAAGATCCCATATGCGACAGTAGTCCCAGGTGGTGAAGGTTCCTGTGGAGGAAGGGGCGAACATTCACCTATCGGGGTTCAAGGTCAGGTCACTGAGGTTGAAGGTGGCCCGATACTCCTACAAGGGATCATTACATATTTCACAAACCATGTCCTGGTACCCTATGATGTTAACCCACTACTGGTGGAAGTGAAACCATTCCTGATGATCATGCCAAGAAGAAATGGAAACCAAAAGGGGGGATTGAATCAAAATACCTCAAGCAAGATGAAAAAACATGGTATTTTAGAATAGGTTAGTGGCTTAAATGTTGGCTAGACACCTATCTAATAGACTCCACTAGAGGTGATGGCCCCTGCACTTGTTGCACCAGGTGAAACTATCACCTGAGAAGTTGAGATCAATGAGGCCCTTCCTAGCCATGAACTGAACAAACTCCATGATGGCCTTCATCTAGAATGGGCTTCTACCTTTCCTTTCCTTTGGGTTGGAAATGACATTAAAGTCACCCCCAACAAACAATGCATGGTGGTTGGTATTGAAGGTATTTTTTTCAAAAGGAAATTCAATCCCCCACAATTATTTAAAATACGAATACCATAAACCATTTAAAAATAAGACATTTTAATTTATTTTTGGAAATCATTCCCAAATAAATTCAATAAACAAACACATTCCAAACCATTTGGAATTTTATTTAAAGAAACAACATATCTTTACTTTAAATCATGATTTTAATTTATAATATCAAATCCACCAATGGTAGAAGGGAACCTAATTTATTTCAATGAAAAAGGTTAATTCGTAACAAGATACCATCCATTCCATATATTATTTTCATTAATAGGGTTATTTTGTGCTTCAAAATGATCAAAACATGTCTAACTAACTTCAAATGGATAAAATATGAATTCATGAAACACATGAATCCCAAAAAGAAGATATAGTATAGAAAGACCCACTTGGAATATTTGGTATCAAAACACAATGAATCTGAATGAGTCTACTCAAATGAAGAACATTGAATCAAATAAAAGGGATCTCAATAAAAGGTAAGAAAGATACTATAACCATAATTCCCAATAAAAATTATAGGTCTAGTAAATACCAAGGCTTCCATATCCCCCAGGAACAAAGAATCAAGTGATGTAGAGAGATTGAAGTTCAAGAAAAGAAATAAATACCAAAAGAGGATCACCATTTCGAATGAAAATTCAATCCACCAAGTAATGAGGATAAAAGAGTCAAACTATCCAAAGGGGCTCCCAAGGATTGAGTGGGTTGAGTTAAACTTGAGTGAGAATATAAAATAAATAAATGGGGGTATCAGGGTGCAATTACCCTACTACCTCAATGCTTTCTCATATAAAATAACACCACTGGCTAGATAGTGTCCCTCACTAGCTAGACAGTGGTTATAGTATAAATGTTATAACCATAGGTTATCCCACTGGCTAGTCACTACAAACCCACCAGCTAGCTGATGGCTATAGAATATTTTTGTATTCATTGTGAATCCCATTACCTAGACAATTACCCTCATTGGCCATTCAGTGGAACACATGAGGCTTTTCAACCTACATGTTCACGTCAACACCTTCTATGACAGTCTGGGACATCTTATGACCCCTCAAGAAACCCAAAAAAATCAAAGAGCATTGCTTTGATGAAAGTGATACTGAGATGTTACAATTCTCCCCATCATTCCGCTTTTCATCTGAATAAATATTCTAGTACGAAGGATAGAAAATTATGAGACAAAAATAAATTACACACAATAATTGTTGTGTGGACAATTCAAAAAATATAGGAAGATTCACTGAATAGAGGACCACTATGAAAAAATTAAAATGAACAGATAACCAATATTCCCAAGAACCCTTAATGTATATCCTCCAGGAACAAAATACATCTCTAAATGACATGTCTACATCAATAAGAAGAGATAAAATCCCAATAATGTCCAGAGACCTAGAATAGGTCACCCAACATATTTAAATTTTCACTAAAATGGTGGGACATAAGAAGGAAAAATACTAAGAACACATCCCTTCACCCAAATAAGAGACTACAACCACTAACCATGAAGAACCACTGAGATCATAATTCGAAACCTAAGGAAAGCTACACCCAAAACATACCAATGAATCCAAATAAAATAACACAATCAATATCCATCAATGATTCAACCAACAACAATAAAGTAAAAAACTAAAAAGGATTTATTCTTCAATCAAGTACTTGATGGAAACCTTGAATTCCCACTACAGAGTGTCACCCATCGACGATCTCATTGAAGTAGACACCAACAACTCCCAGTGCCTGGTCCATCAAGAGTCTTCATAATCCTAGTCATTTGAGTACACAACAAAAGCCTATCTATGTCCAACCATAAATAGATCATATAAAATGGTTTTTGTACAAAGATAGAAAACTAATCTCTTAAAATATAGAGCACCCAACACATCAAGATTGAGCTCTAACCATGAAGTTGTGAATCAGAGGACAATAAGGAATAATAAACACCTTAATGGTCTCAAACACCCACCCAAAGATGACAACCATGGAAGGAAACATAAGGGATTTTAAATGGAAATAACCTAAAACATCTATAGGTTTCCAGAAAAGGATGAATCATGTAGCCTACAACCATCAAAATCTCAAATATCTATTAAATATATCATTAAAAATCAACATATGGTTCTGTGTGATGGTAGAGGAGAACAATATAAAAAGAAGATTCGGAAAAAATGCCTCAAAGGGAGGTCCGACAAACCGAATCTTGAGGGCGTTGCGGGCGGCAGAGGTCTGGAAAACTGAAGCTCGAGGGCGGCGAAGGTCTGGTAACATGAACTCAAAGGGAGACGGAGGTCCAAAAAAGAGAAGTGAGGGCGGTGAAGGTCTGGAAATGCGAAATCAGTGGGCGGTAGAGGGGAGTCTTAGTGTTCCAGTACCGCGTGAGCTTTAGGTCACGATAAAACGAGGGCACTGTGTGGCCGACTTTATAAAAAAATGGACTAAGGTTTTATCAGCACTAAAAAAGAATTGATAAAGACTACCTTTATCAGTGTTAACATTTTAACGCTAATAGAGGTATCCCTTATCAGCGCTTTTTAGCACTAATAATGGTACTCTTTATCAGTGCTAAAAAGGAACGGATAAATCCTCCCTATATCAGCGCTAAAATTTTAGCACTGATACATGGATTCTTTATCAGCTCTTTTCTAGCGCTGATAAAGTGTCGTTTTATCAGCTCTTTTTTAGCGCTCATAAAGGTTACCCTGTTTCAGTGCTAAAATTTTAGGTCTGATAAAGTGATTCTTTATCAGCGCTAAAATTTTAGCGCTGATACAGGGTAACCTTTATCAATGGTTTTTCTTAGCACTGATATAATGGGGCGCTTCCCTTGCCTATTTTTGTAGTAGTGAGAATCAAGGTGTTACACCTACCTTTGATAGATGTGATGGAGTTTCATGGTTAGATTTAGGATATGGGACCACGAAGGGATTTGGGGTCTAGTTAGGTACGGAGATCAGGAATTTTTTCATGGAAGATGGATAGTGCGATGAATGAGGTGACCATTGATGAATCCCCCCATGATATGCATGGTTTTTAAATTAAAAAAAACCAACTAAAAATTAATAAAACTAATAAAAAGAATAAAAATAAAAAATAAAATAATATAAATATTAATAATAAATAAAATTAATATGATATAATAATAATAATAGATACAATTAGATAAATATATAATTACATACACAAGTTTTAACACCTAACATTTAAAAGCTAAATAAAAACTAGTTGTAATTATAATAGTATAAATAATAATAAATAATAATAATAATAATAATAATAAGATAATGAAATAATAATATCAATAAGTATTAATAATACAAAAATTAATAATAATTTATAATGTAAAATTACATGTAAGTATAATATAAAAAATTAGTCTATACTAAAAGTAATACCAATAACTTATATTAACATATAATTAAATAAAAAATATAAAAGATAAATAAAATAATAAAAAAACAATTAAATTAACCAACAACACCTAACATGGTTAAAATAAATCATTAATATTAAGTTAAAAACATATAAAAATGTAAGTGATTTTCATGTACATCATATAACAACAATAGATTTATGTCAAAATGAATAACTTACACTGTATTCACACATTTATTTTCATGAAAAAATGATATTTATTACATTTACATGATAAAGAAATTTAATCTAAACATGTTATGAAAAAGGATCATGATCCTGATTGAAATAAAGAAATATTTAAAAATCAGGACGTTGTTATCAATTATAAATGAATTATGTTGTTAATCAAAGAAGAAAAATATTTTTTAATCTAGATAAATTATTTAAAATGAGCATGGAATGAAATAAAAAGCTAAAATAACTAGAAAAGAGACAAGGATAAAGTATAAATTCCAAAAATCCAATCACATTATCACATATATATATATGCCATATGATATTATAATCAATTTCATAAGATATTATTACATCAATTTCAAGAAATATTAATTTATAACATTTCATCTTAGATGCTATCAATTTCATAAAATATTATTTTATTATTCACTTAAAAATAACATTGTGGGAAAAACAAGAGAAGCTAAAATAATTTAATTCCATGAAATTTTAAGTTGCCTCATTAAAAAACTTATTAGGAAAACCCACTGTAAAAAATTTTATGAAGTGAAAAAGCATAAAATATTCCCAACTATCACTGATTAGATCATGATATGAATTTAATTATTCACTTCCTAATTTTATAAATTAACTTCTCAAAGGTTTCAATTGGAAATTATTTTTTGAATAAATCAATAATATTTTCATGTGATCTAATTTTTTTGGATATCAATATCACTATTCTTTTGAATCTCATGTATAGAAAATAATTTTAATGATTTTTGTTTTGTATTATCACCTTTGATATAACCACCCTTTAAATGTGTATCTCATGAAATATTATTCTCAAAAAAATTGGTGGGAATATCATCATTTTTACAATATATAATATACATGAATAAATTTATCATTTTTAACAAAAATAATTTGTTTTAAATTTTGGAATAAGTAAATATTTTTAAATCCTAAATTTTGATGATTAGGGAATAAAATTATATTATATTAAATTTATTATAATATTAAATCATATTATTTGAAATTTACATTTGTGAATTTATACATATATTATTTTAAGATAGATAAAAATTACATTTATATTTAATACTCCAGGGATTAATAAGCTCAATATCTCCTCATGTATGAATTATATAACTCTTAGAGAAAATAGATTTAATTTCTTATTAAGAGTATTTCAATGAATATGTAAAATTATTTAAAAATTTAATATTTCATCTTTTAAATGATTAATTCAAAATAAAAGAATGTGCCTTATAATTTTATCAACAAACATTACATTGTTTATGTAAATTCTTCAGGTGTTTTAATGCTATCCAAAACATACGGTTTAATGAAACAAAAGATTTATAAAAACCAAGTGATGATGAAATAAATTTTATATTATTCATTATATGAACATATTTTAATATGGATATAATAAATACATCATATTCACTTCACCCCAAAAGTAATTTATGAGATTGATTGAATCTTTTATAATTTTGAATATGATTCATGAATTTTCAACCCTTCAGGGATTCTTATAGAGATGCTGTAATCTTTATTATCATATAGAAAAACATTGGAAAAAATAATTATGCATAATCAAAACTTTCATATAACTAGATTCATAAGAAATAAATTTATTATAATAATCTTATATTTACTCAATATCTACTATAGTTTGGATAACTAATCTGAAACTTTATATGTTAAACATATAAAATATTGATTTAGAAAACCTTTTTTTCCAATTATTTTAATATCGAAATATCTAAAAATTCATTTTTATCAATGATTTTTGAAATTATTAAAAAATTTAAATACATCATAAAATTAATTAATGAGTTCCCTTTATTTTTCTGGTATTGTCTTCTCTTTAGGGGAAATATTAACAAAGATATTTTTCTTCAATATATTAATTTTCCTATTTATGATAAAACATATTTATATCTTTCTAATAATAATAAACAATGATTTCATATAATCATTACAATTATTAATTGGGTGTATAGAAAACATATCAAACTATTTATTTTCAAAAAATTTCTATTGAATTATTCATCTAAGTGGTGTGAGGATCTTATAAATGATCTGACCAGATAATGTTTTATATGGTATGTGATGATAAATATTTTTTTAATCAACATGAATAGAATGTGATTCATACTCACCCAAAAATAATAATATATGTGACTACTTAATAGAATAATGATTCATGAAATATTAAAATGGTTTACATGGTAGGTTAGTGAACCTATATATATTCTGTAATAGGCTAACCTGGGTCAACACATAACTCTACCTGAACTGCCCCACCACAAGGAAAAAAGCGTGTTCCTAATCTCCAGGGACTAGAAACAAGTACCAATGTGTTATAGGAAGAATATGTGGGAATTATTTCACCGTTAATAAACATATGATAAGAAATAATCAATAAAATTTTCATAACAGATTGAAAATATTTATCATATGTCAAAACAACAAACTAGAAGGGTCACATCCAACATATGGATAATAAGGTATCAATGAACATATGAAGACCAACAAAATATAGAAGCTGAAACAACCCATGTGTCTATCTATATGTGACGACACATCACCCTGTCCCAACCCACCAGAAAGGAAACACAAGAAAGGAATCCCATTGTCTATATGTTGTTATTCCCTTTACCCATTACCAAAGAAAAAACATGGTGTAAGAACTAATTATTAGTAGGATACCACTAAAGAATCTATACAATTTCTATCAATGTGAATACATTAATCATTATCTAAAACATATTTCTTAGAAACATTGAAGGAAATAATTTTCATGTAAAAATCAACCTTTCGGTTTCTTTTCAAACACATGGAATTCCTTTCGAATCATTCCATATTCAAATAAATAGATTAATATGACATATCACATATACAATTCCATAAAAATATGAATAGAGTGTTTTTAATCATTAATATACATATTAATATCAACTGAAAAAATAATCATATCAAAATATCATGTATGTAATATAACGTCAAAGAAACCAAAGAGGGAAATCCATGGATAAAGGGTATACACAACTAAACCACCAAGAAACAAAAAGTAACAAGAGCTGAAATATGAAACTTAAAATGTTCTGAAACCTCAGTCCCTTGGAAAGGATACAGATATCCTCCATGGAACCAAGTCAATCTCTTATAATGATATCTAATTACACTATGTATCATCTGGGATTAATTTCACCCTGCACCTAAGGTCTCCCAATGTGCTATTACATCAACATTACATTCAAGTAAATAAAACTAAGTTTCATAATACATTTTCCAATGCATAATTTATTTCAAATTCATGCAAAATTTTTAATAAAAACATTTTTATAGTGATACCACACTGCTCCCATGCTCAGAAACCCATTTCCTTTTTAAAATAACCTTTGAGGCAATTTATCAAACATAACATGGGTCTCAAAATTTTTCCATAAACCCCATTGAAAAAATAAAAATATCCCTCAAATATTAAAATCAAATTTAATATTCAAAAACTAAATGAAAGAAACATCATAACATAAGGAATTCTAAGGGATATATAATAGGATAGAGACACCTACTTTAGGATTAATAAATACAGGGACACCTCTCCTAAAAAAGAAAAAGAGAAGTAAGGAGATAGATCTGAATCTAAAAACAGCAGTGATGATACCCTATTTTAAAGGATTAAATATATTCCTTTAAGTAGGGGGAGATTAAAAGGATGGGGGTGTGAATGCGGAAGGGTTGACTGATATGCAATTTGAGAGGAAGAAAGGAAAATATGTGAAATAATGAGGGAAACGTTAGGTAACTAGCTTTTTTTCATTGGGTATTTTACTTTGTTTTACTATACTATATTGGGTTCCTATGTTTTTCTTATTTATAATAAAAGGGTGAAACCTCCATATTTATTAAAAAAATGAATATGATGTTACCTTTGGTACTGGTGATGGGAGAGGATGAAATTGGATCATAGAAAACCTAGATCCAATAGAGATGACTTCAATTCTCTATATCCATAATAGAACCAATAATCTAGTCTCAAATAAAATCAAACACAAAGAAAAATGGAGAATAAAGGAATTATAAGGGATCAACTTATCATATTACACCTAGCGAAGATCCGAGATTCTAATTAGTGTCAATATTCACCCTCAGGGAGGAGAGGAGAGCCAGTAAAATCACATTAGATCTCCTAAACTATGAAAATTGGAGTTAAGGATATATGAATAAAATTATGGGAGATAATTGGTTAATTAATGCTAAAATGACATTTTAGTGCCTATAAAAATGCATTCCTAGTGGATTCACAATCCATCCACTAGGTCTCACTAGCTAGCTGTCTGTTGGGTGCATGTGGAATTCTAATACCTCTAGTAATTACACCAGTTGAATTGTGGAAGCCTAATGGATAGCTGGTGGAACCTATAGTAATGCAGGTGTTTTTTTAGCCTACAACAACTAGTGGATTCCCTCCAATAACTAGAAAGTGGCGTCCTTCTACCTCAAATAATCCAAAAACTTCCTCCAAACATAAAAAAACCTAGATTTACAAAAGAAAAAAATAGAAAGAGCTTCTTACTTAGTCCCACATACGATGGTGTGACAATTACCCCATCCATAACATATTTATATCCTCATAAAGGATCAAGATCATGAACTTGAGAAGAGATAATTCTATTACTACATCATCAAGCCCTCACTCTCCCATGTATCATGGATTTCCTTACCACACTTCCATCTCACTCGAACCAATGAGATCTTTTTTCCATAAACCACCTTATCCAATCAGTACACTATCTAAATAGGGCTTTTGACCATTGAGGTGTAAGGTTTAATCTCAAAATAATCTCACTAAATCACATGGGATAGTTTTTGTTGATGCTTATTTAGTTGGAAAACATGGAATACATCATGGATAAGCCTCTATTGTGTAGGTAAATATAAATTATAAACCACCTTCATGATTCAATCCATAATCTCAAATGGGATGACATATCAAGTTTCCAACTTACCTTTATTTTCAAAAAATATTAGTCCCAACATAGTAAAAAAATTGAGAAAAACCTAATCGCCAATCTAAAATTCCAACAGGTAATGGCGCAGATCCACATAATATTTCTAGTGACTTGGAGCCATCACTAACCTCTTCCTATTCAACTGCACAATTTATGTCATCCCCTAAATGATGTTTGATATAACCAAAGACAATTATACAACCTCTTATAAATATATAGGTGACCTATAGGGCCTCCTATATAATTCCTCAAATAGATACATCCAGATCAAATCCTCACAACTATTGTTATAGGAAAAATATACTGTGTAAAAATGTTTCTCCCAAGATCCACTAAATTCAAGCATGCATGCTTGAAGAATATCCTCAAGAATCTGGATGGATCACTCAATATGGATATCTATATGTGGATCTATGTTCAACTTCAAATCAAAACGCATCACAATCCATAATCTACTCTATAACTATGATATAAAGTAAGGGTCTCTATTAGAAATAATAGCAGATTGCATATCAAGAAGTCAAATTTCTTTTATCACATACAAGTTCTCAATGTCCTTGAGAAAAGTATTTTTTAGTTAATTTTTCATTGATAATAAATGAAATAATTTTCTCACATTAATTTAAATATTTTTGTTTATAGAATATTTTGAATTAGAAGATTCATTTGTAAACTTGATAAAAATTCTAGTTTTGACTCTTTAAAGTGCACTGTACTATTGTAGTATTAAATATTTTTATATGAATAATTTGAACATAAAATATTGTGAATATGTTATTAACTCAATGGTATTAAAAATTAATTAAGGAAATATGAGCTTGATCATTCATTTTATTAGAGTAAATGGGCCATGAAGTCAAATATGTACTAGACCCGCTAGATTGGACACAACTTCACCATTTGGGACATGAATTATACATTCTAGCATTGATTGGGATCAAATTTAGAATGTAGATAGATAAAAAAATTCCACAAAAATAATAATTCTAGAAGGATAGATGGTTTACATGTTTAGGTGGTCAAAAAGTCAATGCAATTTGGATTAAAATATTTGGCTAAATTTTCCTATTCACACTTGTAGAAACTTGTAACCCTAGCCTCCCCTCTGATATGTAAATGTGTATTTTTCTACTATTTAAGGGTTTTGAAGTTTATTGAGAAGTTTAAGGAAGTGTATAAGTAGTTTCAATACAATTATCCTTGAATTTAAATATGTATAGCTCTTGAAGAAAAGATCTCATCATCAAAGCCTTCTTTATCTTCCTCTTCTTCACTTTATAATGTTTTTTTCATAATAAAAATCTTAGGTTATCTTATATTTATTCTATTTTATTCAATTATATTCTTCTCTAAGGATTATATTTGGTAAGGAAATATATAGTAAAAACATAATTGTGTTATATCCTTTCTAAACCTCCGCACATGAAAAATGTTTCTACGATGACTACACCACCCATGGAAGAGTAGTTTTTCTTAACAATCAGTATAATTATAATATAATTCACTTATTTTTTTGAATACATGAGATAATATAATTTTATTAACGTGATATATTAATTTAGTTGTCAACTTAAAAGGAACTAAACTATAAATTGAAAAATTAACACAAAACACGCGAGGTCGAGTAGCATGTGAATTCTGAAAGCATGATCTTAATCGGTAAAACAAACGACACAAGATCAATATATAGAGTTAAAATTTAATCTATAAAATCAATTAATCATCACTTATAGTATGTATATGATTCATAATTCACCAATTACTATAAACTGGACTTATAATGATAATAAAAGTTGTGTTCTATGATTTCATGTTAGGGTTAAATTAATTTCATCATTACGGTTAAGTTAATTCTCTTCAGTTTAGAGGGTTAAAAAATCATGGGATCATAAATTTTTTTATATTAATTTAAATTATAATCATTAAAAATTATGTTTAGAGGTATAGTAAGATCTATTATAATTTTTAAAAATATTTTCCAAAAAAACATCTTCTCATTGTGTTTTCTCAATCCCATTTCAAAAAAATAAAAATAAAATATTCTTCTAGTATACCTCTTCTCATTTTATAAATATCAAACATGCCACAATTTTTTTTATAGTTATTAGTTTTATTTGGTTTTAAAATTAACAATAATATTCTACTTTAAATATTTCTTCCTTAAAGAATTTCCTTGGTCATCCACTCCACTACACCTAAGTACTTTACATTTACACATTGTTTGAGAGTACCAATGACATCACCTTTCAAATTAGTGCTATTTAAAGGGAGTAAAGTACTTATTTCAAAAAATTAGAGTCATTTTTTTATAATTTATTTCATTATTTTCTTCTATTATTTCTTCCTTATTTCCCCTTTCTCATTATTTTCTTCTTTTATTTTTTTTTTATTTTTTTGGAACATCAACTAAAACATCTTATCTTTTTATTTTGGTCCAATTTTCTTAATTTAAAATTTCTTCAATTTGTGGAAAAAATAATCGAATGGATCTATTAGATCTTGACCATGAGATTTAACATATCCTTAAGTATTGAATATGAAAATATAATTTTATTGGATGTTTTAACATTAACCCACTTGAAGAATTCCTCTATTCTGAAAGCATTGAAATTGGAAGCACTTCTAAATAAAACATAAAATGTGAACCAATGGATGAAAATAATAACAATTAATTTAATAGAACCATTAGAAAATTGGTTGAACCATACATTAACTATCAAATAAATTGTATTTCATACCCAAACTATGAATTATACTTTGAACTAAAATCTTGGTTAATTCATCCGCTTTAAAAACTTTTATAGACTCCCTAGTGAGAATTACAACAAAATTATATAATAATTTATTATGAATTCTTCAACCTTGAAACCAATATATTTCTATAAATATCAAATCAAAATAAAATCATTCCCATTCTCACTTTATGGAACTACAAAATATTGGATGTATTATTTAAAACATGAAGATATAACATGTTTGAATGATTTGAAACCTCTTTTCTTACAATGATTTTCTTCTGAGATCAATTACCACTACCATTTAAAAAGAGATATCAAGGATCCAGAAGGTAAAAGTGGAGAAAATTTATGAGTACTAGAATTGATTAAAAAAGTTATATTCAAGAATACTACATCACAAAATCATTAGGAAACTACTCACCAAATACTTCTATAATGGCCTCATGGCTATGGAGAAGAGTATGGTGGATTCTGTGGCCGGAGGTAAATTTTTTAGTAAAAAATTAGTAGATATATGTGCATTGATTAAAAACATGGCATTAAAATCCATACAATTTGGATATCGAGGTAAACCACACGTTAGAGGACTATATTAGGTCAATCAATCATCTCTTGAAATTAATTTAACTCATAATATGTTGGATGAATTGATCACTATGGTGAGAAATATTTATTTCACTCAAAAGACATCCCAATACACACCTATTAATACTTATGTAATTTTCACTAAAACGGACCACCCAACCAACTATTTCCTACAATTACAAGATACTAAGGATTGTGTTGGTGTATTCCTTGGGAGACCATATCGCTAGAAATAACAACCACATCCCCAGAACAGGTATGATTGCTTTTCACCAATATATAACCAAGGGTGGAAATATAAATTTAATATGAGGTATGGATTTATACAATAACAATAATAAAGGTCCTCTTTTCTAGAAAACTTCTAGTACCTCCACCTTAACAACAACGTTTTAAACAACCCTAAAAGGAGAATTGAATCCCAAGCATAAAAAATTTAGCAATAAAAATGGAATTATAAACCAAAGGTAAATTATAATACCCATGAAATTTTGAAAAAAATTGTTCTTAATAAATAGAATGAGTTGAAGAGTTAAGGTTCAGAGTTGTGGGAGTTGAAGACTCAAATGAGCCAGTATTCCACCACCATCCATGAACTAGTAAGTATGAACTCTGGAAATAATCCTTCCAATACTACTCTAAATAAAAAGGGGAATTTTATTTCCATCACATTGAGTAGTGGGAATAAAATAAATGATATATATTAACTTATCATTCTACCAGGATTCACCACAACCCCAAAGAATCCCCATTTAAGACCTATTAATGAGAAGCCCATGGGGAAAGACAAAAGGTAAGAAAACGATTGATGATGTTCCTCATAAACCTCTTCCATGTCCAAATATAGTTGTGAAAACCAATAATATAGTTCAAGAGGTGATGAATAAATAGGTTTTAGACACATTCAAGTGAGTTGAGATCAACATCCCACTACTTGAAGCAATCAAGAAAATTCCATGGTATACCATCGTCTTGACAGTGGTGTGTACAACTCAAAGATGTATAAAAGGAAATGAATGGATAAAACTTCTGAGGAATTTATATAAACTCATCACACCAACCATAATGATTCATACAAAGTAAAAGAACCCTGAGACATTTAGCATTCCATGCATCATAGAGGAGTTACATTTCTCCGATGCTTTATGTGATTTGGGTGCCTCTATTAATTTAATTCCTCACTTTATTTTATCCTCCTTGTTGGTTAGAGAAATGATGTAGGAAAGGGTAGTAGTGAAATTGGAAAGTAGGCCCATAATTTAATTTATTGGAGTAATAGAGTATGTACTTGTTTGGGTAAGGGATATGATATTTCTTATGGATTTTTACATGAAAAATATGGAGGATGATTGGGTAAGTTCTCATGTTCCCATAATTATTTAGAGACCTTTCTCGAAAACTTCCAAGATAATTATAAATGTCTACGATGGTACACTTTCTATGGAGTTTGGAGATGACATCATATGATATAATATTTTAGACTCTATGAAGTAACCCTCAAAGGACAATTCTTCTTTCTTAATCTCCCATTCTGACCCATCTTACAGTGAATCTCTAAATTTTGATTTTAAATATTTTCTTAATTAGGTCCATTCTATGTTTATAGATATCTTGAAAATTGGTTCTAGTTTTATGTCACAAAATACTATCACACCTATTTCTCATGGTCAAACCACACTATTTTCTAATTTTTATGTGGATTGTTATTCTGATTCTAAGTACATACTTTCTAATTATAACATGGATATTGATTTTGAAAATGGATTTGATTCATAGTTCACTGATGTTGATGATGTATATTTATAACCTGAAATTCATTGTGCACATATTTAAATTCCCACATCATTTCCATCAATATTGAATCCAACCAAACTAGAACTCAAACCATTTCCACCAAACTTAAAATATTCACACTTCTTTAGTAATAAAAAATTTATTGTACTACTTTTTAATAATATCCTACCTAAATAATAAACACAACTTTTAAATATTTTAAGGGAGGATATTATGGAAATTGGGTGGACCTTAGTAGTCATTACTATTATTTTCCCCTCTATTTTTATGCATAATATTCTTTTGTGGGATGGGGATAAACCTATACGGAAACCACAAAGGAGGATTAACTCCACACTGTTAGATGTTGTGAAAAAATAGGTGGAAAAGTTAATTAATGAAGGTATCATTTAACCCATTTCTGAATCTCAGTGGGTCATCCCAATCCAGGTTGTACCTAAGAAAACAATATTCAATGTTATAAAGATTAAAAATGATTAGTTAGTTCCTCTGAGAGTAAAAAACAATTTTAGTGTGTAAATAGATGATAATAAATTGAATCAATACACTCATAAGGACCATTTAAACATTCAATTCATTGACTAGATACTTGAGATACTTGAAGGTAGGAAAAAATATTTCTTATCAAATGGTTTATATAGTTATTTTTAGGTTCCCATTGCATCATAGGAACAAGAAAAGACAACATTCACCTTCCCATTATGTACATTTTATTACAGAAGAATGCCTTTTGGAATTTGTAACCCCCTATATACATTCCACATATGCATGGTAAGTATATTTTTTGATTTACTTTATAATTTCATGGTGGTATTTATGGATTATTTTACTATGTAATATTCCTCATCTGATGAGTGTCTCTTGAGTTTGGGTAATGTGTTACATCATTTAATTTTGAAAAATCTAGCTTTGAACTTTGAGAAATTCCATTTCATGGAAGAGAAGGGAATAATCCATGTTTATTTAGTCTCACAACAAGGAATTGAGGTTCATAAATCTAAGGCAGATATTATTTGATCCTTTTCATATCCTACATTTGTGTGTGATGTTTGATCATTCTTTATACATGTTGTTTTTTAACAATGCTTCATCATAGATTTTAGTAAGATCTCTCTACCCTTATCTCGATTAATTTAAAATGATATTGATTTAATTACTGGTGATTTATGAAGGGTATCATTTTATTTTCTAAATAAGAATATGACCACTCAACCGATCATACAACCTCCACAATGGGAACTCCCATTTGAGATTATATGTGATGCTTCCAACTTCACAGTTGGAGCATTATTATCTATGATGGTGGAAGGGTGGTTCCATATGATTGATTATGCATCAAGGAATTTGGATTTATACCAAAAAAATTACACAATAATTGAAAAGGAGTTTCTTGATATTATATTTTATTTAGAAAAATTCCTCTCTTATTTATTGAGATCTAAACTGTTTTTTCTATGATCATACAACGTTTAGGTACCTACTAAACATGCTAGATTAAAATCCATGACTCTTTCATTTTATTGTAATTATTCCAGAGTTTACAATGTGATAAGGGATAATAAGGGGCCAGAGAACATAGTGGATGACCAATTGATTAGGATCAATCAGAAGTTAGATCATGATACCATAATCCAAGTACCACTTTAGGTCACTTTACTTTATGAGCTTCTCTTTGTCATCTTAGGTATTCATCCTAGGTATAAAGATTTAGTAAATTACTTGGTTTCCATTGAAATTAATGAATACCTAAAGAAACACTGAGTTAAACAAATGAAGCGTGAATATGAGATTTATTTTTGGGATGATGCTGACCTTTGGAACATTTTTAGTGACCAAGTCATTAAGTGATATGTGACTGATCATGAGTTTGAGTCTGTTTTTCATTTTTTTTACACACCTTCTTGTGGTAGTTAGGTTGGACCCCAATGAATTACTAGGAAGGTCTTAGAAAAAATATTATATTGGCTTAACTTGTTTCATTATGACTATGTTTTTTGTATGTCATTCCCCCATTTGAAACACATTGGAATCATTTTGAGGATACATGAGATGGCATGAATACCCATATTATTTTGTGAGATTTTTGATGTATGGGGAATTGATTTTATGGCCCAATTTACAAGGTCATTTGGTTTCTTGGGATTTATTTTCTCTATTGATTATGTTAGTAAATGGGATGAGGCCAGGGCCAATAGGACTAACTATTCTCATGTTATAGTGTATTTTTTAAGGCAAAAATTTACTGCAGGTTTGGAGTACCAAAGGCTATCATCAATGACAAGGGGACACACTTTTTTCAACTAAAATTTGGATTCCCTACTTAAAAATTATGGGGTGACACACAAACCATCAACACCACACCACCCATAAAAAATGGTTAGACTGATGTTTCAAATCACGAGTTAAAGAAGATATTTGAGGAAACAGTGAAACTAAATAGTAAGGATCTGAGTAAAGAGCTTGGATGATGCACTATGGGAATATATGACAACTTTCAAAACTCCCATTGGAATTTCACTCTATAAAATAATTTTTGGAAAAGATTGACATCTTCCCATGGTGTTCAAGATTCAAGTATATTGGGACATGAAGAAATACATTATGGATTTTACCCAAGATGGAATTCAAATGAAATTGAAAATTCAAGAGATTGAGGATATTAGATTATCATAATATGAGAAACAAAATATCTAAATGGAAATATAAATAGCATAACATGATAAAATGATAAAAAAGGGAGTTTTATGTTGGCAAGAAAGTCATTCTCTACAGTTTACTACATAAGCTGATTCCTAGTAGGTTGTGTTCCAAATGGTTTGGTCCTTATGTTGCATCGAATGTATTTCCTTATGGTTAAGTGGATATCACACAATATGACAAAATACGTATCTTTATAATCAATGTGAAATGTATGAATAAATATATTGAGGGACTTCCCACCCATTCTATTGATTTCATCATACTGCATAACCACATCATAATTTGAAAATATCAGGTTATCCCTAACCCTTTCACTTTTATATTATTTTTCCTCTCTACAATTATACATTTTATGTGGACATACCATCTAAATGGTTTACATTGAGTAAAATGTAATATTTTAAGTGTGTTGGAGGGGAAAATATTTTGGGGTAACTATTTAGGAATTCTATCTGTTTATTTTTTGTGTATTTCTATTAATTAAAAAAAATTAATAAAATAGAGAAAAAACATATCATGTAACATGCTCATTTAGATGTGGTACATATGTAATTTTTTTTCAAAATTCATTGGTAGCATGATAAGGACGACCAAGATTACATCATTAGGGGTTTATTTTTATAAAAATGTAAGTCATAAATGATATTATTCGTTGTGTCATTATAAAACCTTTTAAAATTTCACATGATTCTTTGCGATATGTTTTCATGGAAAATTGTGTTTTTGATTTTTCCACATAAATTTTCATGAAACCATGACATGTGAAAATTTTCCTACTCAATTGACGGTATATCCAAGTTAGGTAAAATAATATTCAATATTTTATAAATGGTTGATCCATATGTTCATTTATATTCTAATCAGTTTCATTACTATAATGAATTGACCTATGAATGTGTATCTAATATCTAAAATTTTTACACCCAAAAAACTAAATAAAATAAAATAAAAAAATATATTATCATAAAAAATAGGGGAGTGATGAAATGTACACCATGTGGGGATATCTAGGTTATGAGATTAAGGTTTGACTTTCGAGAATACTTAAGTGAGTGGGTTTTGAAATTTGATTTCAATGGAATGTAAAAAAAGTTTTTTGGGGTTAAAAAAAGTAAGAAGAAATGTTTTACTTGACTTGAATATACTAAATAAAGAGTGGAGATATGAGCCTGAAATTGTTGGAACACACACATGTGGTGAATTAATGGCATAGTATTCCTATAACTTGTTTTATTATATTTAGGGCCATTTATCTCACCAAATTATGTTTTGATAAAATTTATTATAAAATTAATTTCATGTTTATTAATATTTAATCTTGATTAGATTCTTAATTTTCCTATATTTACAATATGTGTTTGGATGTTTTAACATGCATATCTTTTCCAAATTTTCCAGAATACACGACTTGTAACATTGAACAATAATGAAAAAGATTAAGTGTGGGGGAGTTTATAGAAGTAATTTCTATTGAATATTTAATTTATAATAAATTAAATAATTTCCTCACATTTTGTTATATATTTTTATTTATGAAATATTTTTAACTAGATCATTCATTTAGAAATTTGATGAAAATTATAATTGCAACCCTTTAAAGTGGTCTATAGTATTTTGGTCATAAATATTTTTATATGTGTTATTTAAAATTAAAATTTTGTAATACTATACTCACTAAATGGTATAAAAATTTCACTTAGGACATCTTAGTTGGATCATGCATTTGATTGGAGTAAATGTGACATGAAAAAAGGCTAGTCCAGACTCATTATATTGGACACCACTTCACTATTTTTGCAGTAACTTCTTCATAAGAACTTTGATTTCTCTCTAATTTGATAGGTAGATATAGTACCAAATTATGAAAAAATAATCATTTTGGATGAACATTTAGTTCACATGTTTTGGTGGTCAAATAATTATTGAAAATTGGATTAAAATATATGGCCGAATTTCCCCATTCACAGTAGTAACCACTTGTAACCCAAAACTCTCATCCCCTCTATAAATGTTTATTTTTCTTCAATTTAATGGATTTAACATGCATTATAAAGTTTAGGGAATATTATAAGTGGTTTTAATCTAATTTTTCAATAATTTTAATAGGGGTATCTCTTGAAGTAAGGATCCCTCCATTGAAGTCTTCTTCTTCTTCTTCACTTTGTAATGTTTGTGTTTTTGTAATAAACATATTATTTTATCTTATGTTTCTTATATTTTATTCAAATTTATTCTTATTTAATAATATTGTTTTGGCTGTAAATATTGAGTATAAAAATTATTTGGTTATACCATTTCTAAACATTTTCACATGAAAACGGTTTATACAATGACTACAACACCCATGGAAGAGTAGTTTTTCTTAGTAATTCATCCAATTATAAATTTATTCAATTATATGTTATGAATCTATGAGATAATTAAATTCAATTAATATGATCTATGAATTTTTTTTAACTTAATAGAATATAATAAATCAATTTAACAACTAACACAAAACATATAAGGTTGATTAGTGTGTGAGTTGTGATAGAGCAATCTTACTCGATAAAACAATGACACATGAGTAATTTTTAGTGTTGAAATATAATTCCTAAACTCAATTAATCCTCACTTATTATATGTATATGATTCCTAAATCACCAATAACCATATTCTATACTTATAATGAAAATCAAATAAGGGTGTTTCGATTTCATGTTCTGAAGCTATGCTAGGGTAAGATTAATTTCATCATAGTGGTTAAGTTAATTCTCATAGGGTTCAGGGGTTAAAAAATTATGGGATCATAATTAAGTGTATATTAATTTAAATTATAATTAATTATTATTAATTTTAGAGTTTTATTTAGATCAATTACAATTTTTATTTTTTTTTCTAAAAAAAAAGCCACCTGTTTCATTTTCTCAATCTCATTTAAAAAACAAAGAAAATAAAATAAAATATTCTTCCAGTATACATATTCTCATTTTATAAACATCAACCCCCAAAAATTTCTATAGTTTTTTTCTTTTAATTTTTTTAATATACCTTTAATATGTTATTTTAAATGTTCCATCCTTAGAGAAAAAACTGTGTCAGCCACTATAATTCTCCTGAGTACATTAAAGTTACACATTGTTTGATAATTCCCATGATAATTCCCTTCATTCCTCTACTAGTTTTGACTCCTTAATAGGTAGGAAATGCACTGATTTTGTGAATGGATAAATAAAAATCTAGAACTCATCCTTACCACAAGGATTCCATGGTGGCCTAATCACAATGTCTATGGATATCTCATATCATTTCCACATTGGAATGGGTAAAGGAAGTAGAAACCCAATAGGCCTTTTATATCACACCTTAATCTTATAACATGCAAGACATTGATATGTAAAATAAGTAATTTATCATCTCATTCCTTCCCACCAATAGCAATGTCTCATGTCATAGTAAATCATGGTTGCTCTGGGGTGAATAAATAAAATCAATAAGTGTCCAAAATATAATAAATACTACCTCAAGTCTATTCAAACAATGTCCAGCTTCATAATCACAAAACTTCATCCAAAGATCAAGACCACTAACCTAAGTATCCCCACCATAAAAATTATGACTAAAACACTGAAACTCTACTTCCTCATCCTATCCAAGTAGAATATTTTCACACCCTAAACCTTGGAAAGACTCTTATTTTATTCTTTTCTTAGATTTGTATCTTTTTGGCTGAGGTTTGGGTTACAAACTGGTTGAAATTTTTGAAATTTTAGAACTCTGGGTGGGTTTTTGGGTTTAACACAGGAGCCACACAGTTAGTCGAAACCGTGCGAATCATCCCAAGTACCTGTTTGGTAGGTTCTGGTAGTCGAAAAAAGCTACCACATGTTTTGAGAATGTTAGATCAAACTGTGTGGGAAGGTTGTGTGGTAGGTTTGTAAATTACCCAGAAGCTACCACATTGTTGGTTCACAGTTGGCCAGAAGATATAGGTTAGTCATGAAGTCAGTACCTGCTTAGGCAGTGGCTAATGTATGGTTTGGTAAGACATGCGGCCAAACTGTGCAGTTGTTCCAGGTCATTAAAATATTGGAAACCCCTTTCCCATATCTATCCTTTTAAACCCAAAATCGGGCCCCTCCTCTTGGGTTGTTTTTGGTTCACAAAGGTTGCTCCCTATCCCCTTATCCTTGGCTTCTCGTCCTCCATGGATCCAACCTTAAAGTCCCAAGGTGAGGTTTTAGGGTTTTGGACCCTTTTCCTCTCATTCACCTCTCTTTCTATAACTATTTCATGTTTTCCCTTGGGTAAAACATCTCTTAGATGAACCCCAATGACTATAGTTTGTGTGTGGGTTGTGTTTATTTGGATTTTAGGTTATGAAAATTGTTTGTGGGGATTAGATCTGTCTTTTACAAAGGTTTTATTTCTCCCGCACATCATTGAGGTAGGTGTCTCTATGTTTTTCCTTTATTATTAATTCCATTGGGGTTTGGAATCTTTTAAATTATTTCTGAACATGATTTGAATTCTTTTGAATCCCTTTCTTAATATAATATGATTTTTTGGAATTGGTATATTTTGTTAAAAATAATATTTCAAGTGATTCTTGAATTATGCCTAAGTAAATGTTCACTTTAAGTGTTTGATAAAATGTCATGTTTTATCATAAATGTAACTGGGTGTTTTGGATAATTATTTTTCCTTTTTATGTTATAATAGCATTTTTAGAATTTGAGATGGCGTTATGGGTGTGAATTGGTAATTTATTAAGGCTTGATTCTTGTCGATGACTTATTGTGTTGGTTGAAAAATTTGTAATGCTTATTTAAAATTGGTCTTGAGAAATGTCATGGATATTTGTGATATTTCATTGGATGTGGTAACACCCATGTGTGCTTGGGATGCACACATTGATGGATAGACAAATGATAATGGCTTGGATTAATTTTAAAACCTAGATTTTACGACCTCTTCCCCCCTCCCTCTCTTCAACTTTAAAACCCTTGGTCTCTCACTAAATGTCTCTTTGTTTAAAATGATTTGAAGCTATTTTTAAATATTATGTTTGAAATTATGGTTAATTTTTTATATTAGAAAATATGATTGGGTTCTAAATGGTGTGGAATCATGTTTTACATTTTTAAGTGTGTTGTGTCTTTTCATATTAGTTTTTAAATAAATAGGGATTTGAAACATAAATCCGCATTTGGTGTCACACACTTAAAAGTGTTGTTTTGTATTGACATTGGAAAATTATGTGGAAGTGACATTGTAAAGTTGTTTTGGTTTCATAAGTATAAGTCCTGGTTGGTGCTGTGTAACATTGGGATGAATGTGGTTTGGAAATTGTGAGCACTCGATTGGAATATCAAAGTGTTTTTTGAAATGGTTTGGATGTTCATATGATGTGATGGCCCGATTATCACCTTGATGATTTGATATATATATATATATATAGTGGGAACATATATAGGATTTATTTCACTTTATTGGTTATTGTATAGGTGGTGTCCATATTTGGGTTAGTCAAGTACGATGATGACAGGTAAGATGAGTCATGTGTGCGAGGGCCTCCTACTAACATAGTATACATTCACCATGGGATCCTGTGTATAATTTAGATGATCCAGTGATGGTTTCTTTGTAGCCTTGATTAGACGGGTTGGTACCCTCTATATTGGATGATAGACCAGGTGGGGTGTTTCATTAGATAGGTCAGTTGAGAGAGACTAGTTGGTTATAGACTAGGGAGCTTCACCATATGACGATAGGTGGTTCTGAACTGAGTACGTCTAGGGATCAGTCACAGGATGTTTAAGAAAATCCCATGGTTATTATTTATACTTTTTTTATTTTTTGGCACTTGGTTTTCTTCTTATACTATTTATTCCTTTCAACACAGCCCTGGTATTGTGTGTCTTGAGTTTTGGTTTTAAAATGACAGTCTATTTTGAAAGTAGAAATATGGTGTGTGTTGTTTTGAAAAGGAAAAAATATGTGTTAATTTATTAAAATGTGAAAATTCTGTTCTTGTAACTGTATTTTCAAACTAGTGTTAACGGATTATTTTTAGGAAAAGAAATTCATGAATTCTTTGGTGTTTTCCTACTGATCCGTTTAGCTCAAACCCTACTCGTATCACTCGGTGCTAGTAGGATAGAGCTATTTTGCTGGTTCATCTTCTTGTTTAGGGTATTTAGGCTTGAGCTAGCTGTTAGAGCAGTTTGGTCTTGGGGATGGTGGTGACCAAGAGGTCACATGGAGATCTTGGTAGCTTGGTTCAGTTTCAATTTTCTATTTTAATTTCTTGTTGTTTCAGTTATATCTTGTAACTGAATCAATTTATTTATTTATTTGAGATTCAATTATTGGCCATTACTGCATGCTCAGTCTGGTTATTTTGTTTATTAGATCCTAGTTATTTATTTGGTTGACATAATTCCCAATTAGATTTCATTTGATGCCTGAATCTAGTTTTTATCCTGAAGGGATCGAGAACGGCCTTCGAGCTATGCTATAGACCAGGTCGGGTGTTGGGTTGAATGGAATCCCAGCCTGGTTCACGAAAAAATTGTATCAGAACAAGTTCTTGTTATCTAGGTTATTAGGTAGTTAGAGATTAGGATTATTAGGGCTCAGTAGGTAGGTTATGGGTTGGTTCCTGATCATCGCCACTCATGGTGAGACCCAAGTTATCCGGGGTAGTTCGGGATTTAAGTATTTTGTCTTTGTTTTGGGATTGAGGAATGACATTTTAGGGGAGTTTATGTCATGTTGTGACCCCACATGGATTAGTCACCCATGTGGAGTCGAAGTGCGTAGTTCATGATCCTCTTACTGTTGATGCTTATTTGGGTAATGGCTCACTACCATGTCACCGATTTAGGAACATAAACTAGTTCATCCTTCTATTAGTTTGTTGTGAGTTGTGTCTTATTTTGGTCTTAGTTGGTGTGAGTATATTTTTGAAACAAAAATGGGTTTTGAAATTGAAAATGATTTCCTTCAAGTGGATTGAAATTGGTAAAATAGGTTTTGAAGGGATTTTTTTTTGTTTTGAAAAATTGGTGCATGTTTGGATTTGCTGAGGAAATGGCTTGGGTGAATCCATTGGCACTCCTTATGAATGTTTTCACATGTGATTTTATGTGTGGAAAGTGCATGTTAGAATGCATGGATAGAAATGGATGAACACATGGGCAATGATTCATAGGATTCCATGTGCGGTTTATTGAAAATATAGGCACAAACTTGACTTTTTAATGTAATTTTTGAATGAGGAAAATGATTTTTTAAATTGGTATTTTTTTAGTAAGTGCATTTGTTGTGAAAAGTGGATTTTACTTTTGAAAATTGACTTAGAATAAGGTGGTTTTGAGAATAGAAATGGAAATGGGATTTTTAAAAAGAGGATTTTTGGTTGTGTTTATATTTATTTGGATTGTGAGCCTATTGTTTTGGATTGAGGGTTTCTGTACAATTGTGTTTTGGTTAGTTGTTGATTTTTGGATTTGTGTTTGGAAGTTGATCAGAATATGCCAACCAAAAATGTCCCCAGAGTTTCAAATGAGTCATGCCCAGTTCCTATTTCTTTTCATGTGTTTCCTATTTATCGTGGAGATAAAGGTATGTTAGAGGCAGTTGTGTGTATTGAAGAAGTTGATCATGTCTTCAGGTTTTTGGGAAATCCCAAGGTTGTTCGAGTTCATTCTATTCTGGGGTTGTTTGAGGTTTTAGATTTTAAAAAATGGGAATGGTTTTCCCCACCATCAATGCAATTTGGGATTACAGGGGAAGTGTTTAAGTCTTTACATTTTTGGTGGTTCATACCTAAGGAGACGAAGGTGAAGAAAAGGAAAGAGATCATGAGTTTTCGGTATTTATAATAGACAATGAAGGCCTGTGTTGACTGTTTCAAGGAGATGGATTCCTTTTCCCAGAGGTGACATCATAGGATCTGATGAAGACTTCTCTTTTCCTTAGGGGTCTTCATATAGAGATCAAGGATCATGTCCTCTCTTCTAAGGAAATTAGTTTTGAGAAGATGGTGGATGAATCATTTTTAGATGAGATAATTTCCAGGGCACAGGAAGTGGATAATCCAGTGTCTCTTGTTGTTTGTGAAGGTTCCCCATCGGGAAAGGAGTGAATGGCAGAGGAACTTATCTCTAAGATGTCTCCGTCATTAGTTATGGCCTTCATTTTGTTAGACTATTTACTTGTGTGTTACCATTATGGATGGTTCAGTCCTTATAAGCTGTCTCGTCGCAAACCTCTGATGAACTTCCATTATTGTGGAATTTTGGACCATCTAGAGAAGTTATATAGGAAGGATTTATCAATGAAAGATTTTTGATTAGAGGATGATAATTTCTGATTATGAGGAAGGATGTGATTTAGTCATCAGGCTCTAGCCATAGGCCTTTGAGTGAAGCAGGTGCACAGTTAGGAGTTATCAGCGGTGTATGAATCCTTATCCTAGTTTTGTTCTCCTAGTAGGGGAGGAATCTTTTAAGGAGTCCTTGTTTTAGTTCTTGTTGATATTGTAAGCTCATCCATTTGTTGTAAAATCATGATATACATGTTCTTTCATAATCCAAGAAACTGTGTCCATGTGAGTGTGGCCTTTTGAGTCATTTTTTATTAGTGTGTGATCAAAACTCATATGGATTTGTTTCAGTTTTATTAGTAATCATATGGAGATGATCATATTTTGTTGAATTGATGGACAATGATCTTGGTTCGTTGTTTAGGTGGATTTTATTTTCATGGGTTTACCCTCCCATTGTGTTGGGATTCCTAGATCGACATGTGAAATTCTTATTCCTGGTGGTGTTATTGTTGGTATCCTTAGTGTAGAGGGTATTTGGTTCTTGTAGGGAGTTCCCTTGTTCCCAGGGTCTCGGTTTTCTTGGTTTCCCAATATTGGTTTTCTTGTTTAAGTTTTTGTCGTGCTGTTTGGGTTTTTAAGAATCCATGTTAGCTGAGTTCTTATGGTGGGGATAACCCCCTTGTGTCTCTCCTAGTTCTTATACCGTGGTTTCTTATTTATTGATTTGGTGTGACTTTTGAAGTGTATATTCACCAAGAGGTTCATGGTTATTCTCAGTTTTGATCGGGCATGGATTCAAGTTTTTGTTCACTTTCATGTGGGTGAATTTCTGGGGGAAGATAGTTTTTGTGGTGGGGTGAATTTTCACACTTGACCTTTGGAAACACTCTTATTTTATTCTTTTCTTAGATTTGTATCTTTTTTATTGGGGTTCAGGTTGAGACTTGGTTTAATTTTTTGAAATTTTGGAAGTCCAAGTGGGTTTTTGGAATTGGAACGAGAACCGTAATTAATAAAAGTATTTAAAAGTGTAATTTATGTTTAAAAATGAAAATTATTCTTTGAAAATTATTCTGAAGATGATGGAATGTTGACCCCTCTATTCAAAGTCAACATATCAATGTCATCTTGAACTTATGAACATAATATGGTTAAAACATCCATTATAAACATAGAAAATTTAGTACTTGTTATAACATGGTAATAAGTGATATCAAAGCAATAATAAACTTTATAAATTTTCTCATGAAATTAAAAAATTATATTAAGCTTGTTATTTAGGAATATAAAGGACGTGGCTGATAAATCTGACTTTAGGTAAGAGATTTTTTAAATCAATTTGCATTTATTTGGTTAAAATACTACTTCATTGATTATGTCATGATAAGATAATATGTGAAATTAATTTTTATTATCTTATGTGGTATTTACACTTTTTTATGTGTATTTACAGTGGATAAACATAATAAATTCATTTTATTAATGTTCACATCAATGATATGATCTATGTAAGGGATTTTCATCTCACTTTTATTTTTATGGGACATGTACCTTATATACTAAATGTTTATTTTTATGGTATATATATTTCCCATGAATGTATTTTATGAGTATTTTCCTTAAAATCATGGGATTTAAATATCCATATAAGTTTCTTTCATTCATGGGTATTATGATTCAAATGATATAACAAAAACAATAGTTTATTTCACTATCTCATGTTGGCTAAAATCATATATGATTTTATTCATATGATGCAAGAAAACCACATAGTCCCAAAATGAAAAAATAACAGGATAAGGGAAAAAATATAATGGGGGAGAAAGTAATAGAGCCCAAGGTTATCCCCTCCAACTGACTTCACACCGTCTAGAGGAAAAGACCCCATAGTAGAAAAGGAAGTCACTTCTCTATGGGAGATGGAAGCATAAAAAGATTCAAGGAAATCAACAACTCTATTCACCTCATGACACATGTTTAGGACCTCCATGCTTATGGAAATTAAAGCCTTACATCAGGAAATTAGGTAAATGATATACCATGGGAAAGTAACCTATCCTCACAGTGCATTATGAATCGTTGTGGAATCAGTCACAACTTCTTCCAACTTGATATTGTTGTGATTGAAAAGATAGATACCTATATACATAGCATGCACTCAATAATAAAGGGTATAACAATTATAAAAATCCACAGTAAAGGAAAAAATGATTGATCCATGTGAATCCTACATGATACACCTCCCCGCATAACACCCCTACCACATGACCCATATGTGTTGAGTTTGAAGCCAACACTATGAGGGTATCATCAAACCCAACATCCCTGTGTACTACAACTGATGACATGATGAAAATTGCTTCCATGGTTTAACACTCCGAAGGATGGAGAATCCAACCATTTCTTGTTAAGAAGGATCAAGTCCACGATTAAGAATCTTGTACTATATATGGGGGTTGTTCTTGATGAATTAATCCCTTCATAGCGATCTTTGTTTCTAGTTTTCCATAAACACCAATAAATCTATACTAATATAACTGCTCAAGCCTTCTTCTCAATACCATAGATATTCACACTATAAAAATAATGGGCAAATAAGAAGACATCTGAGCCCTCACAATTGGAAAATCCTAAAAAACACCAAAAGAGTTCTGGACATATCTCACGCAATCACAAAAAAAAAAGATATGCTACATCATCTGTTCCCGATGGCACCTGAAACATGAGAATTTATAAAAATATTAATTCCCATACACTTAACAAACTCATCCATGGGAAGTACGCCATTTTTTATATGCCAAATAAGGAAGTTACTTTTATAAAAGGGGTATTTTGATATCCAGAAGTGTTTTTCACATGGGTTTAAAAGTGTTTTAAGGGTTTTATTCACGATATGGTCCCTATATGTTATTTAGGGTGGGGATTCCCATATAGTGTTAGGTGATCCTGTTATATCTTATACAATGGGTTCTCCTAGATATTTCTCCAGTGCATTGTGTAATAAATTTTTTCTTTTGGAGAATTATACTGGATGTCGACCATTTATTTATTATAATTTTAAGGGTTTTTGTAAGGGTTTTATTAAGGTTCTATAATGATGAAGTCCCAAGGAACTTACATGAATTTTATATTCTTGATAACAACTTTTCTTGGAAATATCTTGTTTTCAAACGGTAATATAATGATATTTTAAAAGGAAAAATGATTCCCTTTTCAGATGAAAAGTTATGTTTTTAATAAATGGCTTTAATGGGTTTTCTTGGTTTCATAAAAAAGATGATTTTCTTTCCTTTAATACAAATTTATATTTTTTTTATGCTCATACCAAATTTTGAAAATGTTTTTCATAGGGTTTAAATATTATTTGGGATAATGATAATGTTAATAATAAAATTTTGAAGATTTATTGAGAAAAGAAATTTTGTTTTTTTAAAGCCTTGATATTGTGAAAAAAATGTATATTGAGTTAAAGTGCCTAATTTTTATATGAGTTTTTATGTAATATTTTTTCCTAATTATATAAAACTATAAATCAAAAATATTCTTTATATTTTAAGAAATAGAATTATATTCAAAATTCACTAAAATATACAAATTTTAAGTCTTGGTTATTACACCAGATTAATCCTATACTTCCATGTTAAAACCAATAATAATATTTTTATCCTAATTAATAAATGATAGTTAAAGGATGGAATATATATATTTGGGATATTAAATTTTAAATTTTTTCAATTTTATCTTCATTTTAATAGAATTATGATATCTAAAAAATATTAATATATAATATTTTTTAAAAACCTAATATTTTTTAGGTTTTTTCTATTATTTATCTCACATGGTGGGTGTGATTAATCTTATTTTTGAGAATATTTTCCCAAGATGATTATTTTTTTATAAAAAACAAATATTTTTTAATGAATTAGATAAAATTAACAAAATATTAAAATATTTTAGTGTCATTTATCTCAAAAAATTTGTGAGATAAATTTAATAAAAAATGGTATAGTTTTTTTAAAACTGAAATTCATCTCATGTATAATGTTATATAAATTTACCTACATATATATCACTTTTTAAAATAAAATTTAACTCATGTATCTTACAACATAATTTTCAATTCAAAATATATAACCTTTCAAATATAAAATTTATCTCATGCATGAGATGAGATAAATTTTCAATTCCTTGATATATATTTAATTAAATAAAATTTATATCATGTACATTTTTAGATGTCCAAGAATCCTAGGTCATATAATTTTTGAATTTTGTGGTTTTGGGGTAGTAAAGAGTTAATTTGAAATTGAATTGTTAATGTTAAGTGGAAAATAGGGTTTTATAATAAATTGTCTCATGGTTTTGTCGTCATTTCATTATGGTTTTATTATCATTATCTTGTTTAAAGATATTATAATGGTAGATTTGTTATGGTTATAGGAAGAAAATGTTAGGAATCATTGGTCACCATGAGTAATGTATTATATCGGGGTGTTTCTTACTATAACATGTTTTGATTAAAATGATCATTTCTCGTGTCATGGGTTCAAAGTATATTTGGTGAATTATCTGACCAAATTTTAAGAAACAATGGTATAGTTGATCATTGTGGTTTAAAAAAGATATTTTTTGATGAGTATCCATTATGGATTCATCTCATTGTTTAAATAGGAAATAATGGAAACCATATCATGGTATATTAACCACATCATTTTTTTGGATAGATGTGGTTTTTAGAAAAAAAATAGTCTATGATATTATAAAAATTTTATATTCAAGTTACTATGGATTTCATATTAACATATATCGAAGCAAACCATGACATGGTTTAGAGCACCGCACCATGGTTTTGGATATCTTCATTTAATTATAAATTTAAATTCACTCTCCTCTCATTTGGTTTTTTATTATACTTAATGACTCTTTTTGAATGAGAGAGACTTCAAAGGGTTTTTTTGGAATCCCTTGGTTGATTTTAGAGTTACTTTATTCATTATATTTATTCCATATGAGTAAATTTATCCTTCCTATTGATATTTGATCATTTACTGTATTATTTTCTTCCAATGATTCATGGATAATGGTTCGTGTGTTTTTATGGTTGAGAATTTATGGGAATTTTGTGGATTCTAGATACATTTTGGAACCCTCAAAAGAAAATCAAAGTCTGAGAACTGATCTTAATCCATTTTTTAATTAAAAAATAAAACTTCATTCTGAGATAGATTTTTAGAAAATCTCTTTTTAGTTACTATTTTCAATTTTGAATTTGAAAAGATTAGTTATTTTTGGGAATATTTATTAGTTTTTCTTAATTATGTAATCCAAATTGGATCTTAGGAGGGGTATGGAGTTTTTATTGTTGTATATATATATATATATTATATTTTGCTTATTTTTTTTATATTTTCTGTTATATAGTATAGCAGTTGAAGGAAATAGTGAGAATATAATGGCAGCATTAAATTAATTGTGGTAATGAAAGGTGATTTAATGAAATTTTATTATTATAGTGGTATATAGAGATTTATATGGATAGGTTGTTACTATTTACCCTAGATATGGAAATAAAATGAGATGATGAATAAATTAAGAGACATAAAATAGGACATCTATTAATAAATAGAAAAAAAAGTGTCAAATTGTTTGAAAAATGTGGTGACTAATATAAATGGTGGTGGGTAAATGATAATGTTGATAAAAAATTAATTTTTTTAATGAATTATGTGAGAAATAGATAGTGAATTATGTAGGGATTGATAAATTAAAGAATTAAATTCATATTATGCTTAAATGTGTTTAATTACAATGTTTGAAATGAATTTATAAGATGATGAATTTAATTACTCAATGTGGAATGGAATGCTGTAATATTTGATAACTAATCAAGAAGTAAAATAATTTGGAAATTATTATTTTAGCTAAATTTGGTGATTGAAATATTGACTATTTTTTGGTCAGAGGCTGTGGTATATGTGGTAGCCATGAATCAATGATGATGGGGGTGATGTGATATAATAGTATAGGTGAATTGATAAAATTTGGACCTTAGGATAGGATTTTGGGATATAATATATCATTGTATACTTTTTTATTTCTTATAGTCCACTGACAAAGTTAGATAACCTTACAATGCTCATATTAGGTTTTGGGTACCCGATAAACCATTAACATCCAAGATTAAGTAGAATCGGATAGTTGAATACTCCCCACATGTCTCTCTTTCTTTTGGGCATATCAGTGGTAGTGGTTGTTCTATGTGACCAACTATAATGTGGGGTATGGATATAGTACGTGGTTGTGGTTTATGTATGTGGTATGTGACTATAGATTGAGATTATAGAATGTGGTTGAGGTATGTGTCCTTGGTATATATATATATGGGAAGGTATGGGAGTTCAATAATTCCTTTTATTGAGATGAGAGAGTGACTAAATCATTGGGGATACATGGCTTCTATTTTACTATAATTTTGTGTTTAGTATATTTATATTTTATATAGATTTGGAGAGTGAGATTTAGTGATATGGATTTATAGATAACTAGGGATGGGATACAAAAATATTTCATTGTTTATTCAATAAATCTTTAGTATGATTATACCACATTGACATGAGATTTTTTTGAGTGAAAAATGACGAGTATGGTTGTATACCTACCCCTACTTTTGTATTCTATTTTTATAGATTTTTTGGAAGATTCTAGTGAATGGGATGAACCTTACTAACTTATATTTTAGTGATTAACGAATGTTTGAGGAGTTACTATTTGTGCGGTTACTGATTATTAGTATTGACTATTAAGATGTTACAGTTTATTTGAATGATAGGAAATTCCTTCTTTTTTATATTATTATTTAGATATTTGGTTTTATTTTATGTGAAGAGTCAAATTGATTAATGGTTTTATTTCTTTCCAAGAAAAAAGAGTGTAATGACCTCTATTTTTCAGGGTATATATTCTTGAAACTAGGGAAACAATATCATTTGAGAATAAGATGTAATATATCCCAAGAAGACAAATTAAAATGTATAAATTCTCCTATGATACAATGTAAGGGCCAAGATAGTTTACATAACATGTTTAAGTATCAGTTTTCTGATTGTGAGGTAGAAATATGAGTGTGGTACTTGAACTATACTTGTTTGAATAATGTTTTGAATTTTATAAAGGTTTCTAGGGAAATTAAAATGAATTAAACAAGATGAATTTTCATTAATTCTATATCATGTGCTTAGAAGTTACTTTTTTTTTGTGATTGAAGTTAGAGTTTTGAGGATGTGAGAGTTATTATTATTTCTATACTATTTTATGATGATATTGTTTCTATTTGAGTTCATATGTTTATGTTACTAATGTATTAATATAATTTTTTGTAAAGTATTATTGCTATTAATTTGATACCATGAGAGGTAATGGTTCCCATGAATGATATATGGTAAATAAAACCCTTTTTTTTGAAAATAAGTTAATAATTATATGGATTTTCTTAAATATTTGATTATATTCTTATATTGGTTTTTTATAATTTTATTAAATGAATTTTGGAAAATAAAATTCTATTCACTAATTTTTTTTTCATAATCAAAGTTTTGAAACATTTTTAATGTGATGGGTAATGTGGATATAAACTAATTAAATCATGGGAATGTTATAATTATGTTTTTCTATAATCAATTTTTATTGAATAGGAAATATTTGGGTTTTTTGAAATATATATAATATACTATTTGTAAATTCCATAATCTATAAGATGTTAATGATTTATTGTAAATTGTGACACTTTAAAAATTTTTATTAAATGTTATTTAATCCTTAATATGTTCCAATTGAGTCTATTTTATTAATAATTAAAATGTTTTGGAAAGTGTTTTCGATATTAGTATAATAAAATAGTGTATAAAATAAAAAAATGTGTTAGATAACAAAATGTAAATTACAAATTAAAATCATATTGACCAGTGTTTTCAAACATATTTGTAAGATATATCTTATTATGTTAAAAATTTAAAACTACAATAAAAATAACCAAAACCATAATATGATATGTTGATAATTTGTTCATATTATAAAATTACTATCTAAAGTTAATATCCCCATAAATAAAATTTAAACAATGGAATAAAATGTTTTGTTCATAGTATGATTTTGGAAAATTTTATTCTTGTTTTTAATAATGTGTGTATAATGTTGAAGTGAAAATTAGTGGTCTTTAGCTTCACTATTTTATTTAATATGAATGGTGTGTTTTTGGTTTTTCAGTTTTCTAATATTTTTTTTGAAAATTTTTTCTTTAGTTTTTTTTATTTTTATGGATTTATTTAAACAAAATGAGATTGAAAATAATTATTTGGATAGATTTTAGAAACGAGATGTTTTAAATGTGGGGTTTAATGTATAAATAAATTTGTAAGAACCTTAATATAAAATTTTCATTTTTTTAAATAAATAATCATTTCCTTAAAGATATTTCTGGTGGGAAACTTTCATGATTGAATATGTTTGGATTAGCTTATTTTCTTGGGTTGGTGTAGTTGATGGGAAGAGGTGGAATCTGATTGTTTAATTGTCTATGGTGCATTACTAATTGGTGGTGTGGAGGTGATGATGATACTATGATGTGAGGATAATATTCTAAAAAATGTTAATTTGGTGGATTTGTTTCATATGGGTTGGAATGTTTTTGTGGAGTAGTGGTATTGTGGGAGGGTAGATGTTTTTTTCATGATATGATAAGTTTTAAGTTCTATTTTGATGTTATTTAATTGTTTGTGTTGAAAGTTTTTGAATTGTTTTATTTGGGTTGAAGTCATATCACTGAAAAATCATTGATATGTTGACATGTGACATGTGATAATGATTTATGGGTTAAAGTCCAAGTTAATGTCCAATAATAAGAATTACTAAAGTTTATTAGTGTAGAATCTAGTTATGAGGTTGAAAAATAGATACAGGAGGTCAAAGTTTCATTTGAATTGATGAAGACCCGTGATTGATTCCAAGCTACCTTAGTTATCGGTTTTATTTTATATGTGGAAGAAATATGGTGGAGGATAGATTATGGTTTCTCAAATCAGGTGACTTAGGTGGAGTTTCTTAAATTATTCAAGAAAAAGTTCATTCCTCGTGTGATATAGGAGGAATATAAAAACGTTCTTCAAGGGTTTCAACAAGGAGGACCAATCTTAATCGATATTAGGACTCAATTCTATATATTGACTAGTAGATTATAGTGCCTCTTAATTGATGAATATATTCAAGAATAATGTTTTATGTTTTTCATAAATCCAAAGATCTGATGATTGGTATTTGATCTAGAATTGAGGACCTTGATAGAGGTGGGGGATTATGTATAGAAAGAACTTTTTCTTAGACATGAAGTTCTAAAGGGAGTCATCTTCAAGGATCCAAGAGAGTTGTACTGAATTATTTAGGTCACAAAATTCAAAAAACTGGAGATTAAAGTGATCTACTAGGGATTGAACACAACACTATGTTTTGGGTTTAAGTATCTCAATATTTTCCATAACAAGAAAGTTTTATTGTTTCTATTATAATAGAGTAAGGAATTTACATTATGAGTCCAACATGGGTTAGTATTCTTCTAGACCATAAATGGGTTATTTATTTTGTATATTATTATAGTGAGAACTTTGTTCTTTGTTTGTTATGGTATAATTGGTTTAGTTTTGAGGATTTTTGTATGCTATAGGCAGAAGACCTTATTCATTTCATAAGAATTTTTTCAAATGATTATTGTAATTTTAGTTTAATGTACTCATGAATGGAAGGTTTTAGTTAGTTTTTCCTAAAGTGGTTAAAAAGTTTTGAATTCACAAATTTATATTCTATTTTAAAAATCAAGTTATATTTTTCATTTAATTTAAAAATAAAAATGGTATTTTTTCATGAATATAAATTTAATAGAGAATAAAAATTATTTTTTTATAATTATTTTTCAATTTATTATATAAATTTGGTTTTAAAATAAATTAATCTATTATTTGGAGTTGATTATATACTTTAAGTTACTTTAAAATATGATTTTAATGGGTTTAAAGAATGGAATGATGTAATAGAGTAAGGAAAGTCTTATGATGGGTTGAGTTAAGTGTTTTGAGACCAAGAGGTTTTGGATTGTGTTTTCATAAAAAGAAGGATTACTTTGTATTTTCCTTTTTTTAAACTTATATAAATCCCTTGAAAAAGTGTAATCCTTCTCTAAAAAAGTTATTATATGGAGTCAAACATACAAAGGTAACAATATGGAGCCCAACAGATTGAGGTGATCAGGTGGAGGATGAAACCATAAGTTAATCTAAATGTAATCTAAGTTCTATCAGATAGAGACACTTAAAAATGGTAAATAAAATGATTCTTTTTTTTCCTTAAATCACCAAACATCATGATCACTTTATGGTAGTCATTATTCTATATTAAGTTGTTTGAAGTAATAATTTGGTTGAAATTCGTAGAAGTATTTTGAGAATAGAGTTACTAAATTGATTTTAGTAGACATTGCTAGTTGGAAAAATTTATATCTGATAGAGATAAATCCATACAAAATTTTACAAGTTCATCAGAAAAAATAAAGTTAATGAATGCATCATATATATATTTTTGGGTTATTTCCATTGGATGAATAATATGTGTGGAGGAATAAACCAAAGGTTTTTGAGTGGATACATCAGATAAAGGATTTTGAGAAAATCCATTTGACATAGGTTTGCAAGTGAAGTCTTCAAATAGAGTATCTCAAAGATATATAGATAGAGGAAATGTGAGAATCTAACTTAATGAAAATGTATACTTATTACTTGGTAGATAACTTATGGATAGAGGGAATCCTACAAATCTGGACTAGAAGGAATATTTTAGTATTTTACAATGTTTTTGTAATGTATTTAATTATGATGATGTTAAGATAGAAATTAAATACTCTAATAATCCTAAAGGAAGGATCATGATTCTAGATAATTTTTAAGGAAATTATTTACAAATAACATCAGTGTTTTTTTTAAGGAATGTATTTATGAATAATGTTGACCCAATCTTTTCAGAGGTCTGAATTTAGTTAAATAGAGAAATTTTTGATTGGGATATTCAAATTTCATGATGTAATTTCTAAATTGAATTCTGTGGCACTCCCATTATTTTCATAGAACATATACCTATATAAAAGGGAGTAGGTACAACATAAAGTGGTTGATTGAGTTTTTTCTACTATAATTATTAAATAAGTAAGGTTCCATCAATAAATATTGAGACTGTTTTCCTATTGGTCAAAGTACCAGAAAAGAATAATCAGACGAAGGACTCTAGAAAAAGTGGTATTTGAGAGAAAATAGAATGAAAAATAGGATACAAGATAGTGGGTATCAGATGGATATGCACCAGATAATGGAGTAATTGGATTTTAGGTTCATATAAAATTTTAGATATAAGTTCTTGCTTAATCTTGTGTAAGAAATTGATGTGAAAAAAGAAGAAAATATAAGAATTTATGCGTGAATAAAGTTCAATTAGAATATTGAAAAATTATTAAAGCCCATTAGATAAGGTCATTTTTACTATGGAAAAAATTATTTTATCATTTTATCCATGTGAGGAGAACATACACCGTTGAAGAATTGTAGTGCTATAAAAGTGATAGATATTCCCTACTTATTTTAAACTACAAAGGATTGTTTTCTGGTGGATGTGTGGTCTTGGATTATTTACAAATCATTCAAAGGAATAGATAGTCTTATTGAGTAGTGAACATTGTAAATTATTATTCTCTTATTAGTGTGATTTTTTGGTTTTTAACGAGTTAACTTGTCTCTATTTGGAGGTGAATTCCATTTAATGCAGAAGGAATAAAAATAATTGACCACTGATTCACCCCAACTCTTAGATATTAATAAAATAATGACAATTCTTTTTAATTGGTACCATAGAATAGGTTCTTTTAATTGAAACTTTATTATCTAAATATTTAATAAGAAAATGTTGCTATGGATTTTCAAAACATAGTTAATAGTAATAGGATTCAATTATTTCATGGGAAGAACTATTATATTTGGAAAGAAAAATGATACCCTATCTATTATCCATTATATATGAAGTTATTAAAGTTTATGTTATTGGATTTACTTCTCCTGTTGGGAGTGGTCCTTTAACAGCTATATAAAATATGAATCTAGAGAATGATAGGTGAGTTAGAAATACTATACCTTACTCTCTATATAAATATGAATTTATGTGGGTTAAATGAATTATTATAGTTAAAGGTATTTGGGAAAAGCTGAAAAATATTTATGAAGAAAATAAAAAATTAATGAATGGAAATTTTCTTATCTAGATATTAAAGTATGAAAATCATAAAAGGGAATTTTATTAATCTACCAATTACTTCTTTATAAGGGTTAATGACATTATAATCACTATAACATGTTTTGGTGATATGTTGTAAGATTCGACTATTGTTAAAATTATTCTGAGAATTCTTATTGAAATATTTTATTCCAAGGTATTATCCTAAGAATATAAAAATCAGAAAATTATGTATTTTGATGATATTAATATTATTCTCATTACATATGTTATGATAAGATAAAAGGCTATTAAGAACAATGAAAAATTTGATCAAGAAACCTACTTCAAAGATGATAAGAATGGAATGTCTAAGAATGTAACTGAGGAATAACTCAGTGAATTTGAAACAGAAGGTGAAGTAAGAAAAAAGTTTTATGAATTCATGTATTTGTTTTCTAGAAATTGGAAAATAGTAATAATTAAGTATAAAGGAAAGTTACATTTGCAGTGGTTTAACTATAGAGCCATTGATCATTTCATAGAAAACTGCCCAAGTTTAATGGAAGATGAAGATAATAATGAAGAAGATATAAGGTAAAGAAGATCTATGAAGAAGAGGAAATATAAATCAACATACTATTGAGAAGGAAAGGATAACATGTTATCTAAACATAAAGAGACAATTTTTTTTTCTAATTGTGAGAAATATTATTATAGTGAAATAGAAGATGATAATTCTAGTAATGATTGCACTGAGAAGTTTCTTATTTCTAAAGTGAGTGATGAAAGTTTTACTTATGATGAAAGAAACAACTCTGAAGAATAATAGGAAACTCATATGGATTTTATTATTAAAATAAAATTTAAATAATGTCTTTAAAAAATTTCTAAACTTTATAAGGAAATATGAAGTTAAAGAAAAATGGCCGACCTATTGAAAAACAGGAATTATATGTTGAATACAAATATAAGATTAGAAAATATATGATATTAATAATTTACTAGATAAATCTATAAACCTAAAAAAATATTTAAGGAATGATAAATGTGAAAGAGAATTAATTTGACCTTGTAAAACACAATTTTTTAAAGCCAATCAAGGAATATAAAACTTCCAATACTCAATTTAATAAGTAGGTGAAAGTTATAACATTTGTAAAACTCATAATTATTAACAAGATCATCCTCATAGGTTAACTAAAAGGTTAATAATTGTCATAAAAATAATTATTTAAATAGGAATTTGTATCTATCCAAAACAGGTGGAGTAAAAAATTATATGATTCCCAAGGAATCAATGTTTGTTAGGTCCAAAAGGCAGAATACCCTGAGAGGGGGGGTGAATCAGGGTATGACTAATTTAAAATTAATGCCCGTTGTGATCTTGTTTCGCTGTTAAGAAAAACACTCTTCTCTCTCTTTCCTATTGCATAAAGTAAATATAAAGTAAAGCATGAACAAGACACAACAATTTTACTTGGTTCACCGCAAAGGGCTATGTCCAAGGAGTATACGCCGACAAGTTTCCGGTCGTACCAATTCCACTAAACATCACTAGCTGTGGATTACAATGTTCGGGCTATATCACTTATACGCCTGGGCTCACTGCCTTTACAATGTTTAGGATCAGCTCACTGCTTCCCCAAGGGTCACTCCCTATTTATCTCTCTATGGATCACTGCTGGTGGAGAGGATCACCTTCTTCCTCTTCCTTTTCTCACTGCTCTGGAAAGGATCCACTCACAGTTTATAGACCTGTAGGTCTCTTCATGTGCATGAATGAATGCATCTTTCTCTGTATGTAGATGCTCTGTTGAAGTATAACTTTCACCCGTAGATGAAGATCTCTTTGCACCGAAGGTATCGAGAAAACTTCCAACATCCACGCAGCCTGAAAATCACTGCTGGAACCAAACCTTACTTGGCACGCAAGTCTATCTCGGCGCGCAAGTATCGGCGCGCAAGTCACAACGGGCGCGCAAGTCCTCCTCAGACACTTGCGCGACTCAAGCTTCCTCAACTCCAAACCTGCGCGACTCACTTCCTTTTATGCCCAATCCAATATTGGCGCGTAACTCCACACTGGCGCGCAGCTTCAAACAATGGCGCGCAATAATCACCCTGGCGCGCAAGTCCCACCTACGCGACCACACACACCACTTGCGCGACCACCACACCTGTGCGACGGGAGCTCTGATTTCTCAAAGTGTTGAACTCCGGTGAAGAATGAAGAGGGGTGGTCCAGTATTTATAGGAAAATTGACCACCCTGCGTGACGGCGCGCAAGTGATCTGCACGACCCAGTCTCGGCGCGCAAGTCTTCTGTCCCTTTAGACACTTGCGCGACCAACTCCCAAACTTGCGCGAAACTGTTTACCTAGACATATTTTGATCTTTTGATCTTGAAAAACATATGGCGCACAAGTTTTCTATACTCCAAGTCCTCGACGTGAAAGTCCCTTTTCCAAAAACACTTTTCTTCATTTGTCGATTTTCAGGCCCAAAAATTTGGCAAACACTGGAAAACGACGCCACCTTGTATCTGTTCTTTTGTACCGCCTCCAGATCATCCATTCCTTTTGTCAACATTCTTGAATCAAAAAAGGATCATTGACCTCAGCTCTTGAACTCGACATTCCATTATGAAATCCTCTTGGTCAACAAATTTGTATGTCATTGTTTGCATTGTCAACAATCACCACTCAGATGTCCACTTTGTCAACAAACACAATTACCTCAAAAATGCTTCATTGATTCCTTGCGGGAATTTTAACGAACAATCTCCCCCTTTGGGTTTGTTGAAAACTCTATTATGGAAAGATACATCGTTAATTCTTTAGACACCATTCACCTTTTGCGATTTTGATAGCGATCAAGGATTTACTCAACACATACTCCAAGACCAAATGAGCAATGCACAGTGTGAGAAACAAGAGTAAATGAAAAGTTCATCAATGAATCACTTTATCTATGACATCCATTGTTGACACCAAACTGATACCAATTTTTACTAAACTGATACCAATTGTTGAAGGACCTGTTGGAAGACCAATTTTTTTGGAAATAGTCTTACCACATTCCAACACTACTCTTCCGCTTTTATCACGATCCGCAACTATCGTGATATCCATTCTTTGATCGATCACTTCTAGCATCGTCAAATGTTATACGCTCCCCATTTCTGCTGACAGCATCAACACATCTTTAGACCTATTTCCTGTGTTGTCCAAGCTAAGCTTTGGCTAATCACATTAAACTAGCTTCGACTCCCCCTATCTAGATGCTCCACCTGTCAGCTTCTCTCCATACCATTCATGATTTATCAAATCTCCACATTGTCTCCCCCTTGAACAATCACTATTTTATCCCCCTTTGTCAACGAACCCAAAGGTCACTCCTTTGTAGTCTGTAATAGAGTAGAGAAAAAATCAGCACATTAGGGAAAAAAACACATCCTACCTCAGGGAGAGGGGGGGGGGGGGTGTTCCACATCCACACTATTTCAAGTGCGGGGAATCGACTGAACTCCCAGAGCCAGTCGGTGCCTCTCAAAAACTTCCTTGGGTAAGGCCTTTGTGAGAATGTCTGCAACCTGTAGCTCTGTAGGCACGTACTCCAACTTCACGATTACCTGCTCAACCTTCTCCTTGATAAAATGATACTTTATCTCAATGTGATTTTTCCTTGAGTGGTGGATGGGATTTTTACTAAGATTTATAGCACTTGAGTTATCACAATGGATTCCGATCGGAGACTTCACTTCAACTCCCATATCTTCAAGCTGCTGCTTCATCCATAATAACTATGTGCATGCTTGAGTGGACACAATATATTCAGCTTCTACGGTGCTCAACGAAATGCAATCTTGCTTCTTTCTTAGCCAAGAAATACACAATCCACCAAGATAGAATGCACCACCTGACGTTTATTTTCTATCATCTACTGAACCGGCCCAGTCTACATCAGTATATCCCAATAACTCTATCTGATATTTTTCAGTATATGTCAAGCCAAAATCCACTGTGCCCTGGATATACCGAAGTATTCTTTTCACTACAAGCATGTGTCTTTCCTTGGGATTACTTGATATCTTGCTGCTTGGCATGTGGCGAAAACAATATCAGGCCTTGTTGCAGTTAAGTACAACAGACTTCAATTAATTTGCCTATATTCCGTGATATTAACTACCTTGCCATCCTCATCTTTTGATAATTTCATCTGGGTAGCAACCTGAGTCTTCATCTCCTTGTAATTCTCCATTCCAAACATTCTCAGGACCTCCTTGCCATACTTAGATTGAGAAATTAATGTTCCATTCCTTCCTTGTGTCACCTATATACCAAGGAAAAACATTATCTCTCCAATCATTCACATTTCAAACTCATTTTTCATGAATTTGGAAAACTTTCTGCACTGAGATTCATCTGATCTGCCAAAAATTATGTCATCGACATACACCATCACCATCATCCTTTGATTACTGTCATTACTAAAATAGAGATTGTAATCAACTCCTCTACGCTGAAACCAAGCTTCTTCAAGTACTGATCAATCCTTGAGTACCATGCTCTTGGTGCTTGTTTCAGCCCATAGAATGCATTCTTCAGCCTGCAAACTTTGTCCTCATCCCCATGAATGAGAAAACCATCTGGTTGCTAAATATAAACCTCCTCTTCCAGGACTCCATTCTAGAATGCAGATTTCATATCCATCTGGAACACTTTGAATTTTATTTCCACTGCTATGGCAAAAAATAATCTGATTTTCTCTAGCCTTGCAACTGGTGCAAATGTCTCATCAACATCTATTCTCTCTATCCGGGAGTATCCCTTTCACACTAGTCATGCTTTGTTCTGAATAACCTTGCCATCTTCATTCATCTTGTTGAGGTAGACCCATTTATTCCCAATGACATTATGTTCTGCTGGCCTCGAAACAATCTCCCATGTTTGATTCTTCTCAATCTGATCTAGCTTTTTATTCATAGCCTGAACCCAGTTTTCATCTTCAGCTGCATCAGAAAAACATTTCGACTCCACTTGAGATAGAAACGATGTTTGCTGTAATGACTTCATTCTTCGAGTCTGAACTAGAGCTGTCTGATCACCAATGATATTTTGTCTATCAATTTCAGCTCGACTCTTTAGCTTTCTTACAGATACAGACTTGAAACTTTCTTGTTCATCATCAGTATCTTCTTCTGAGTCAGCCTCTGCCACTTCTGCTCCCTTGGGTTGCTTACCTCATCATCACTTTCATCCAGGAACTATTCACTGGATCGTTGAGTATTCTGTTCATTTTCAACTATAGTGACATCATTGCTCTCAACAATTTTTCCCAGTCCCTTGTTGAAGCATTTATATGCTTTGCTTTTCCCTGAGTAGCCAAGGAATATCCCTTCATATCCTCATGCCTCAAACTTCCTATGATTTTCTTTGTTGAGAATGAAACAATTACTTCCAAAGATTCGAAAGTATTTCAACGTTTTCTTCTTTCCATACCATAGTTCATACGGAGTCTTCCCTTTCTTCGGACACAACAAAGACCTGTTTGAAACATAGACCGATGTCAAAACTGCTTCCTTCCAAAATTTCTCTAGTAGGTCCTTATCAATAAGCATTGTTCTGGACATATTGTTGATGATCCGATTTCTCCTTTCAACCACTCCATTCTATTGGGGAGTTCTTACTGATGAAACTTGATGCCTTATCCCATGTTTCTCGAGATAGTTTTCAACCCGACTGTTTGTGAATTCTATACCGTTATCAGTACGAAACATCTGAATTTTCTGCCCAAGCATCTTTTTTTATTCCCTCTTATACTGCTTTATACAACTGAACACCTCTGCCTTATGGGTAATGATGAATACCTAGGACATTCTGCTATAATCATCAATGAAAAGAACATAGTATGTTTACCCATTTATAGCTCGTGGTGAGATGGGTCCACATACATCAACATGAACCAATTCGAGCACTCTAATTGATTTCTGTTCCTTTGGCCTGTATGTATTTCTGATGATATTCCCTTGTTGACAAGCATCACACGTATGAGTGCGATCACATGATAGTTTGGGAAGGTCTCTAGCGGCATCACACTTTACTAGATCTTCCATGGATGGTTGACATAGATGGCCAAGTCACTTATGCCACAATTGGTTTTCTTCTTCTCTAGATAAAAAGCATGAATCTTATTCCCCACCTACCAGGTAAATATTTCCCTTTGTTCGTTTTCCCTGTAGAATGACTACTCCATCTTTTCCTTTAACAATACACATCTTCTTGGTAAATCGGATAGAGTGCCCAGAGTCACATAGTTGACTAACACTAAGAAAGTTATGACTGAGACCCTCTACTATCAAGACTTCAGCACATCTCATTTATTTTCCCCCAAATTTGGCTTTCCCTGAGCCAACAATCTTCAGGCCTTCATCATTTACAAATATGAAAACTCCTTCTTTGTCATATTTTATGCCTATATCAAGATCCTTATTACCCGTCATGTGAGATGTGCAACCACTATAAAGGATCCACACACCAGATCGATCTGATGCTTTAAGGGAAATCTCTGCCACCACGACCTTCTCATTTTTCATCTTCTTGGTCTATAATTTTTCTTTCACACTCGGCATGGATTGAGACTTATGTTCTTTCTCAGAGTATGATGGACCAACCTCATCTTGCAAAGCTGCAAATCTATTCTGCATTTTTATCTCACCTGTCGGTTTATTGATCTGCTGCTTGCGAACGTTTTGATTTTTCTTTGGCACATTTCTCTGAATGGTCGAAGTACAGTACCTATCCATGTTCCCAAATCCTCTGCACCAAAAATAGTTTCCTTCAAAATATGTTCTAGAAAATCGTTCTCTATTTGGATGATATCTTTGTTCTTGTTCCCTTCTATATCTTTTGGATATGGAACATACATACTGTGAATGTCCCATCTTTCCACAACAATAACACCTGATATAAGGTGCATTCCTTCGTGTTACTTCAGCACTACGAGTTTCCCCTTGGGATCTCTGAATATTCTGATTCTTCTTTGTGCCCAAATCCACCTTCAATCTCGAGACGGGTGCTTGCGGTCTGCCTTCAACTACCATAGATTTTTGTTTCTGATTAAGCCATGAATCAGCCTTAACTTCTGAGCTCAATTGCTGCTTTGTTCCTGCTGAACGACTAGGCTCTTATTTCTTCTTTTCAGTGTTCATGACGACCTGCTTTCCCAAGAATGTGTTAAAATTCAAAGGTTTTTCCTGGTCTTTAACTTTTCTCCACAGACTGACAACTTCCTCTTCAAGATATTCAATACGCTTGACGTGATCTTTCACTTTTCTATTCAAGAAATCGATCTCCCTTTTCTGTTCTTCAATCTTGAGCTTATGATCATTAACCTTTTCTGTGTGCTCTAGCCTGGAAGACTTAATATTTTCAATTTCTTTAACTAGATTAGACTTCTTTTCTTCTTTCTGTTGCATGTAGAGTTTGACATCATGTACCACCTTGTTGGCTTTCTTTGTTTTTTCTCCCTAAACATCTATCTCTTCAAGAGCTGCTTCTAATTCAGCTTCCATGTCAACTATCCCTTCAATTTCTTCTTCTTCCTCATCAGTTTCGGTTTCATTCTTTTCTTGAGCACTAATGACAACAACTACCATTTTATTTTTTCCACGATCTTTGCAGTTTTCTATCTCTTCAATTTCTTCACCCTCAGACTCATCCGAGCTGTCTATTTCTTGTGAAAGAAGGTTCTTCTTCTTAAAGAAATTTCTCTTGAACTGCTTCTTCCCTTTCACATAGATTGAAGATTTTTCTTGGGAATTTCAACTTCATCTTCATCGTTTTCTTCTTGAAACTTTTTGGGACACCTTGCAGCAAGATGTCCAACTTTGACACTTCTAAAGTAAGCAAGTGGAAGCTTACCTTTGAACTTTCCTTTTCCTATTTGAAGATTTGAGGAGAGGAATGACATTACCTCATCTGTCTCTTCTTCTTCTTGAGAATCTTCAATGGTAAGATACTTCATGGACTTAAAGGCCACCTCCTTGGACTTCCCCTTTTCCACAGCCTCATTATCATCATTCCTCATTTCATATGAAACCAAGGTATTGTGAAAATTGTCCAGTGTCAGCTCTTTTGGATCTTTTTCTTCTAGTACTGAAACTTTCGGATTGAACCGAGGTGGAAGTTTCCTCAAGATGCGCTTTACGATCTTTATGTCTTCAATGACTTCACCAAGACCTCTCATATCCTCTACAAAAATGTTTACCCCGTCAAAGAATGAGTCAACAGACTCATTCGAGTTCATTTTCAGATCTTTATATTTGTTCCACAACACATGCAGCTTTCCCTCTCTGACCTTTGTATCCCCTTCATATATATTCAAAAGATTTTCCCACATGGCATGTGACGTTTTTCATGAAATCACCTTCGTGTAGATGGGATTTGAAAGGGCTCCCCCTAAGGCATTGATTTCTTTGGAATCAGAATCCAACTCTCTATGTTCAGCTTCTGATAATGCACCACTATTAATATCAGCTGTGATACCATGCATAGCTGCTGAAAACACATCCATTCCCAAGGATCATAAATAGTGTTGCATTCGATTCTTCCATATCTTAAAATTACATCCGCCGAAGATTGGAATCCCTTTATGATTATTGACCTCCATTGAGAGAAGACCTAATATCAACCTTTTCCTCTGATACCAATTTCTAGGTCCACAAGGCTGAATACCCTGAGAGGGGGGGCGAATCAGGGTATGACTAATTTAAAATTAATGCCTGTTGTGATCTTGTTTCACTGTTAAGAAAAACACTCTTCTCTCTCTTTCCTGCAGCACAAAGTAAACAGAAAGTAAAGCATGAACATGACACAACAATCTTACTTGGTTCACCGCAAAGGGCTACGTCCAAGGAGAATACGCCGACAAGTTACCGGTTGTACCAATTCCACTAAACTTCACTATCTTTGGATTACAATGTTCAGGCTAGATCACTTCTACGCCCAGGCTCACTGCCTTTACAATGTTTAGGGTCAGCTCACTGCTTCCCCAAGGGTCACTCCCTGTTTCTCTCTCTATGGCTCACTGCCGGTGGAGAGGATCACCTTCTTCCTCTTCCTTTGCTCACTGCTCTGGAAAGGATCCACTCACAGTTTATAGTCCTTTAGGTCTCTTCATGTGCATGAATGAATGCATCTTTCTCTATATGTAGATGCTCTGTTGAAGTACAACTTTCACCCGTAGATGAATATATCTTTGCACCGAAGGTATCGGGAAAACTTCCAACTTCCATGCAGCCCGAAAATCACTGCTGGAACCAAACCTTACTTGGTGTGAAAGTCTATCTCGGCGCGCAAGTATCGGCACACAAGTCACAACGGGCGCACAAGTCCTCCTCAGACACTTGCGCGACTCAAGCTTCCTCAACTCCAAACCTGTGAGACTCACTTCCTTTTGCGCCCAATCCAATATTGGCACATAACTCCACACTGGCGCGTAGCTTCAAACACTAGCGCGCAACAATCACCCTGGCACGTAAGTCCCTCCTGCGCGACCACACACACCACTTGCGTGACAACCACACCTGCGCGACGAGAGCTCTGATTTCTCAAATTGTTGAACTCCAGTGAAGAATGAAGAGGGGTGGTCTAGTATTTATAGGAAAATTGACCACCCTGAGCGACGGCGCGCAAGTCATCTGCACGACCCAGTCTCGGCGTGAAAGTCTTCTGTCCTTTTAGACACTTGCACGACCGACTCCCAAACTTTCCAGAACCTGTTTTCTTAGCCATATTTTGATCTTTTGATCTTGAAAAACATATGGTGTGCAAGTCTTCTCTCTAGATCACTGCCAGTGGAGAGGATCACCTTCTTTCTCTTCCTTTGCTCACTTCTCTTGGAAGGAATCCACTCACAGTTTATAGACCTGTAGGTCTCTTTATTTGAATGAATGAATGAATCTTTCTCTGTATGTAGATGCTCTGTTGGAGTAAAACTTTTACTCGTAGATAAATATCTCTTTGCACCAAAGGTATTGGGCAACCTTCCAGCTTCCACACAACCTGAAAATCACTGCTGGAAATAAACCTTACTTGGCGCGCAAGTCAATCTCGGTGCACAAGTATCGGCATGCAAGTCACAACGGGCGTGAAAGTCCACCTCAAACACTTGTGCGACACAATATTCCTCAACTCCAAACCAGCGCGACTCACTTCCTTTTACGCCTAATCCAATATTAGCGCGCAACTCCACTCTGGCACGCAACTAAAAACACTGGAGCACAACTATCACCCTGGCGCGCAAGTCCCACCTGTGCGACCACACACCACTTGGACGACCACCACACCTGCGCGATGAGATCTCTGATTTCTCAAAGTGTTGAACTCTAGTGAAGAATGAAGAGGGGTGGTCCAGTATTTATAGGCAAATTGACCACCCTACATGACGGCGCACAAGTCACTTGCACGACCCAATCTCGGTGCGCAAGTCTTCTTTCCTCTTAGACACTTGAAAGACCAACTCCCAAACTTGCGCGAACCTGTTTCCTTTTCCATATTTTGATCTTATGATTTTGAAAAACATATGGCATGCGAGTTTCCTATACTCCATGTCCTCGGCGTGAAAGTCCCTTTTCCAAAAACACTTTTCTTCATTTGTCGATTTTTAAGCCCAAAAATTTGGCAAACACTAGAAAACGACACCACCTTGTATCTGTTCTTTTGTACCGCCTCCAGATCATCCATTCCTTTTGTCGACATTCTTGAATCAAACATGGATCTTTGAACTCATCTCTTGAACTCGACATTCCATCATGAAATCCTCTTTTTCAACAAATTTGAATGCCATTGTTTTCATTGTCAATAATCACCACTCAGATGTCCACTTTCTCAACAAACACAATCACCTCAAAAATGCTTCAATGATGCCTTGAGGGAATTTTTCCCAACAATGTTGCAAGAAAAAACCACTACAAATAGAGAATTTTTAAGGCTGAAAAGAATTCTAATATTAAGAAAGAATATTTCATAAGTCTATAATTTTTTATCACTATAAGAATCAAAGGTTTATGGTAAAAGTTATGATATAAAACTGATATTCAGTTTTAGAAAACATTTATTTTATAGAGGAAAATATGTTCTCTGTGGTTATTTATGGTACCGTGGAGGCTTTAGGACTGACTGACTGAATGGCCCAATGTCCAAATTTATTATTTATTTTTGGATAAACCACATTTTAAGGGAAAAGGGGGAAACCTAACACGACTTCAAAGACATAGAGACATAAATATAACCCAAAGTTCATAAGGTCCACAATCATCCCAGAAAATAATATGTAGAAATACCCCTCCCCAGCATCAACAACATTATGGAAAGCCTCCACCTTTTCATGGATGCTTAGCAATACATCCCATGAAACAATGCAAGGGCATGGTACTGATTACTATGCCATACCCTCCCAGTCTTCCAAATCCGAATAGCCACACATGATGAAAGCTACCTGATCTAAATCCTTGTATGAAGATATTACTTAAAAAATGTCCAAAATAAGGCAACAACTAAATAAAAAATAAACAAACCAACTGATTAAATCTCTATTATGCATTGTTCATGGAAAAAATGGGCCATCCTCCACCAATATAGAGAACTAATCTACCCTATAACTTCTACTCCCAAAATCAAAATCAAACATCAGCAATAAAAATATACAAAAACAATCCTCATTATATAGAAACAAAGATGACGCAACATCAACCCTTCAGAAATTCTCCCCCAACTTTGATAGTCACCTGGTCACCTGATCCAAAGATAGATGAACCCCGCTACCATCCATGATTACTCCTCTAAAAACATCCACATAAGCAAAACAAAGAGGAAGGAATACCAAGTATCATGAGGCCGGACCACCTTCACCCAAGATTGGGAGACCCAACACTACACTAAGGTAGCATTGCTGACCAGTCTATCCAAGATGATCTACCACATAAATGTTGCTCTAGTCATAGATCTAGATATATCTAAACCACAGAAAGATAATCACCAGATTCCAAAATGTGCCAGACACAGGAATAAAAATAAACCATCAAGGAGGTTCAGGGGAACACTAACGATGGAGGCGCTATAAAAACACATCCCAACATCCAACAACAAAGCTCAAAATGATCTACCTATTTCTTTAAGACCACCTAAAGCTAAAATTGTGAGAGAAAAAATAGAAGTATAAGGAAGGGGGATGCATCACTGGATCATACAAAACAACACTGAAGCTGTGAGCCTCCCCCTCCAGATTGAAGCCAAGAAGAAACCCTAGATTACGAGTGGGGGGATATTTCCACCGCTTAGAGGATCATATATTTTTTCCCTTTCCTTATAAAATTTACTGGTTTAATCATCTACACTACAATTACTATAAGAGGTATTTTAGTTAGAGTTTGAGGGTGTTTCAACACACTCAAAGAATAAAACCTATAACATGAAGTTTGAAAATTGAAAATAAATTTCAAATACTTGAAGCTGTTTGAGAAATATGTGATCAAACCCCAAATCATTGATGAAGGATTTGTTTTTATGCTTTACATTAAAAAAAATTTATATTAAAAATCTAAAAATACTGATGAGAAGGAAGAAAAAGGAAAAAAATACTTAGTTGTTGAAATGGATCTCAAGACCAAAAAAGGAGAAGGATTTTGGATATCGGATAGTTAGTGTTTTTCACACACAACTGGGGATTTGAAGTTGTTAAAATTGTGAAAGATTTCAAAGAATATAAAATGAATTTTGGAAATGATGGGTTACTCAAAACCAAAGGCATTTGATCTATTATCATTGAAAAAGATAGATTGATATCCATAAGTACCATATTCGTTAATGGACTAAAACAATGTTTTTTTGAGTACTTTATTAGTTTTTGATGAATTAAAACAAGTAGTTTTCATAATAAATGGTTTTATTTTTAAAAATTATAATGATGGGAATGTTATAACAAGATGAAAATGAACAAAGGGAAATTTGTTTTAGGTTAGAGATGCATAGGGTTTATGCTATATAAGAATGGTAAAAGAAAATCTATTATGGCATAGGAGGCTTGGACATATGATCCATAGAAATATGAGAAAGATACAAAATATATAAAGTGATCATGATATTATTGATATAAAAAGAAGAAGATATTAGTGTTGTTCAATATTCCAAAAAAGAAAGATTACAAATTTATTACATTAGAGGGTTGAGATACGTACTACTCATCCATTGAATCTTATCCATTCTAACATATCTAGTCACATTAGAAAGTATTAAAAAAAGGAGATAAGTATTTTAGTTACATAATTTATTATTTCACTTATATTTCTTATATTTTGTGTTTGAAACACAAATAAATGGCTCTCAAAATGTTTAAGAGTTTTAGGAGATGTGCTGAAAAGGAATAAGGATACTCCATGAATATTATTCAAACTGAAAATGGTGTAGAATACATAGATGGAATGTTTAAATATTATCTTTAAATAATGAAAATTATCATGAATTTAGTGCACCATACACACCACAATAAAATGATGCTTCCAAAATAAGGAACAAAAGTTTAGTTATGATCGCTCAAACCTTGTTGATTGAACATGATAATTTCCTATTTTTTAGAGACAAGTTATTGGAAAAAAAATTCACATTTAGAATAACTATTTATATAAGACAAACTATGATATGAATCTAAATAAGATGTATTAAAAAAGATGCACCATGTTTGAAAAAAAATAAGAGTGTTTGGATTCCCTTGTATAGTCAAAAGCTAAGGTGAAAATCTTGGAAAGTCTGATAAAAGTGGTATTGATGGTATCACCCTTCGAGAACCACATAAGGGTAGAGGCTACAATTGTTATAAAAGGTTAAAAAAAATATTTAATCTATAGATATGAATTTTAGGAAACATTATAATAGAAAATTATGATTATAAAATATAGATATAAGATAAAGTGAAGATGAAGTTATTTCTATTAAAAACATGAAAAATATTCTGATCAAAGTGATGATAAAGAAACATTATTTTATGAAGATGATGATTAATATATTTAAAGTGATAAGTTAAAACTTAATTAATCTCATCCAAGGATGAGGAAGCAATTGGAGGTCCAAAATGTTATTGCAGACCAACGAAAATGAGTACATACCAGAATAACACTGAGTATAGTTTCACATACCTTTATATTTTCATAGGTTGAGCCAAGAGATGCTAAATAATCTTTGAATAATTAAGAGAATATTTATTCTATGAATAAAGAGTTGGATTATATTGAAAAAAATGAGATATGGGAAGTGGTACCCAAACCTGAAGATAAATATATGATCAGAATAAAGTGGGGTTTTCAAAATAAGCTGAATGGAATGAGAGAAGTGAAATAAAATAAAGGAAGAATAATTTTTAAAGGATACTCATAGGTTAAAGGCATTTATTTTGAAAATAAATTTTCCCAAGTATCAAGACTTGATACCATCAAAATATTATATATTATAACTTCACATAAAAGATATATGATATTACAAATGGATGTTAAGTCTAAATTTTTCAATAAAGAGCATAGAGAAGAATTTTGTATTGAAAAACCATCTTATTTTATCCTTATTCATGATGAAAATATTTTAAAAATTTGATTAAGTATTTTTATGGGTTTAAATATGATATGAAAGGTTGTTATTATAAGATGGATACTTGTTTGAAGAAGTTGAATATTAAAAAATGAATATTTGGAAACAACCTCTAGAAAAAATAAAACCAAGAGGTTTCACTCATTATGATTATTCATACTAATGATATCCTATTTATTTGGAATAATGAATAAGATTTTGAAATGTTTTCTAGGGAGAATAAGGTATTATTTTAGATGTTTTTTTATGGAGAAATGGAGTAATTTATAGGATTAAAATTTTCTCAGAAAAGGTATATTTTCCTTTCTGAAGAGAAGTATACTAAGGAACTCTTGAATAGATTTGGAACATTTGATTCAAATCCCATTCCATAACCATTTTAGGGGTAACAATGTTTTCAAAATATGGGAAAGGAAATAATTTTGATACTAAAGAATTTAGGAAATTGATTCGAAGCTTGTCATATCTCATAGGTTCAAGGACATTTATATTATATGTTGTTACACATTGTTCTATGTATCAAAGTTCACAAAAGAGTCCCATATTGTGGATAGGACATGATTTATCAGATATATTAAAGGTATAATTGATTTCAGGTTGATATTTAGATATACGTGAATGATTGATCTTTATGGTTTCATAGATGTAGATTGGGAAACATGTATTGATGATAGATGATCTACATCTAGTGGAGTATTCTTTTTGGGAGAAACATGTGTTCGTTGGAATATGAAGATAATTTTTTTAGTGACTGTCAGTACTATAGAATATGATTATGTAGCTTCAACTAAAGCTGTAACAAAATTAATATTGCTGATGACACAATTAGAAGATATTTCGGTCGATGTGAAGCTACCCATTCTCTTGGGTCATGATAATCAACATGCTATCAATATTACCAAGAATAAAGTATAGCATTATGGATCTAATAACATTGAAATTAAATATCACTTTATCAACGAAAATGTAGAAATAAATGAACTAAAGTTGGAGTTTGTACCCACCTATAATAAAGTAGTTGAAAACTTTACAAAACTATTCTTGATTGAAAATTTCAGAAGCTGAGGATGATTATGGAAGTTTGACCTCACTCACTTCAAGGATAAGGATTTTGTTTTATATCCCTTCTCCCGTATTTTCTTTAAATAGTGTTGTCCAATGGGGAGAAAATATGTCACATAAAACTATCCATTGATATATTATTTACCTATTTTTTGAGAGAACATATTTAGGGAGGGTTTTTAAAAGGGTTAATTTACAATATCAATATGCGTAAACTATATTATTAGTTTTATAAAGTGGATGTAGGAATTATTTCTTATAGGTTAGAGTCAGTTTATTTGGATGGTGTGTGAATGAAAGAAGTATGGAATAATTTTTAATCAATTATTAATGTAAAATATGGTATTATTGTTTAACTATTATTGTTTCATACATTGAGTGCATTTATATATGCTTAAAATTATAGGATAGTGATCCATTTATTGAGTCTTAGAGTTTTATTGACTTAAATTCCTTTTTATTAAAACAAAATCAAATAGGTAATATTATTGAGACTAAGTTGTGCTGCATTTTGGTTGCATAGAAAGAAGTATTTCTTTGTATTTTCTTTTGTTGACTTTATATATATCAGTTGAAAATGTCTAATATTTCTCTAAAAAAATTATTGAATGAAGTTGAATAGACAGAGGTAACTAGATGGAGTCCAAAAAATTGAGGTGACTGGATAGAGTATTGAACCATATTTTTCTCTGACTGTATTATTAGTTCCATCAGACATAGATGTGAGAATAAAGGGAAATCCAATGATTTTTAACTATTCTACAAAGTACCAAACATCATGATCAAATTAAGGAATTAATAATTCTTTAGTTAGTTATTTGAAAGAATAAGTTCATGAAAATTAATAGAACTATTTCTGTAATAGATTTACCAGTCTGAGTTTAGTTGTCTGAGAAAATAAAAAAATGTTTTATTAGATAGAGATAAAGCTAGATGAACTTTTATAAGTTCATCATATAGAAGAATATTTGTGATTACATCATAAAATGATTTATATATAGAGTTCAAGAAATGAATAATGTGTGTCCAGGCATCGGGCAATGGTTTCCAAGTAGAGCCATCTGATAGAGGCTTTTGACCAGAGCCATCAGACAACTGTTTCAGAGTAATTTTTATTGAACATAGTAACCTGAAGAGCTCATGATAGATGAAACATGAAAATATCATTGGATAGATAATTATGAAGATTACCATGAAGATAATTTCTAGATATATGATCTCCAATAAATATGTACCAAATGAAAGATTTGATGATCTTTTAAAAGATTTTTTAAAGTCTTTAATTCTATTGATGTTATCTTGGATGTTTCTCCAATAATCATTAAGATAGTTCACAATACTAGATGAGTTTTGAGAGAAGTATTTATGAATAAAATTGATTCTAATTTTTGAATAATGTATTCAAAAATAATGTCGAATAAATACGTTTAAAGGTTTTAAGGTTGTTAAGTAAAGAATGTTTTGAGTGGGATATTCTATGTTTGAGTAGGAATTTTGAATTTGATGTTTTTTCTCCTATATTTATTTTTTATAAAATACTACCTATATAAAGAGGAGTATGTAAGATATAAAGAGGCTAATCAAGTTTTCAATGCTATTATTATTTAAGAATTAAGTTTCCAACCAAAATACTAAGAGTTATTTCCTCTTGGTTGATGTACTAGACACAGAAACATCAGATAGAGGATACTATATAGATTTGTATGAGACATATAAGGTATAAGATGAAGGGTATCATATGAAGGATACCAAGAAGAGGGAATCAAAAAACTAAGTACCAGATTTAGTATTTATCAAGAGGATAGGTTCATACTAATGTTTAGATAGAAGTTCTTACTCATTGTTATGAATGAAATTAAAGTGTAAAATAACAATTTTTTGGAAGTAAAGTGTAAGGAAAATTCATACAGCATAGTAAAAAATTATTGAATTCATTAGTAAAGGTTCCTTTTTTTGTTTCAATTTTTTATCATATTTTATATGTGAGGAACCCACATAATATCTAAATACTTTAGTACTATTCAAGTGATGGATATTACCTACATAATGTAATCTAAAGATAGTTTTTTCTAGTGGATGTGTGTTCTTGGATTATTTATGAACCATTCCAAGTACAAGATACTATTATTGAGTAATTAACCATGTAAATTATTATGTTACTATGGGTGTTATTGTGTGATTTGTTTTAGAAGATCAAATTATATCTAAATGGATACAAATTGTTATTAATGTAGAAAACATAAAATGAATTGGACAAGGATTCACCCCACCTTAGTGGTCAAATAGATCCTGATTTTTTCCTTTCAATGAGCTAGGGTATTGTATTTATTTTGAGGTGTCTATTCTTAGATTTTGGTTGGTGTCGATGTTTGAATATTGTATTGAGGGTTTTTAAGTCTTTACCTTTGGGAAAAATATATTGATCATGGTTCTTCATTGGGTATGAAGACTTAGTTAGTGAAGTATATCGATTCCTTTTTAATAGGTATGTTTCATGGGATTGATACAGTAATTTGGGAACATAGGATATTTCCTATGTGATAGTTCAAGTCATTGGGTTAGGATTATTTTCGAGATGAAGGGGATGTGCATGAGATGTGTATAATATAATTATTTGAGCTTATAGATTACAAATTTTTCTTTTTGTAAGGACTTTTTATTTTCGAGGATAAAATATTTTTTAAGTGGTGTATGATATATATACTAAAAATATTACTTATTGAATTTTTTTTTGAGGTGTATGTTTATGATTTATCGACAATAATTATCAAATTTTAGAGGTATCACTCACAATGATTATTTATTAGGAATTTTATTATTTTAGTTTTCTTTCTTATTCCCATGAATAATATTTTTTTGAGAGGTTTCTAATATATGGAATGAGTTTATCTAGTATTCTATGAACTATGAGGTGTTGGAAGAGGAATTAGTGTGTTTATAAGTGAAATAAATATTTTAATATAAAAATAGGGTTGTGAGATAAACCATGTTCTTGTTTAGTCCCTATTACACCATTCTTTCTTTCCTTTTTCACGGTTAGTAATATCATCATGGTGGGGATGTGTGAGTTCCAGGAAGAGGATTTGAGGATTAATTAGTAAGAAATGGAATAAATTTACATCATGGATTCCCTATAATGTCATGTTTCAATTTAAATAAAATATTTTATCATGGTTTAGAGGTATATTTTGATGAAGTATCAACCCATAATGGTAAGAAACCAAATTATGGTTAATCATCATGGTTTAAAAATAATATAGTTTGAATAGAATCTATTGTGGTTTTATTTAATGGATTGAAAGGGAATTCAAGGTGACTATATAATAGTTTATTGATTATTTCAGGGTTTTGGTTAGACTGGAATTTTAGAATGAAAAATCGTTTGGAAAATAACAGGATTTTGAGATTCAATTTACCATGGTTTTCAGATCATAATTGATTGAAATGAACCAAAAAATTAGTTTAGTGAACCACAATTTGGTTTGGGATTTCATAATTTTAATATAAATTTAAAACCTCTCCTCTTATTTATTTTCTATCCATCCTTCAAAAATATTGTTGTCTAAGAGAGTATTCTAAGTGTTGTTAGTCATTCTCTAGTTAATTCTTGATTTCCTTTACCCATGAGATAAATTACAAAATAATTATGGTGTCCTTTATCTTTATATTTTCTCATATACTCTATTATTATATCTCGAGGATTCATTTAAATTGGTTTTGTGCGTTTCCTTGGTTAATAATTGATATAAGGATGATATATTCAGGAAATTTTATATAATATTCATGAAAACATTTGAGTTTGAGAACCAAGTTTCAGACTTTAGCGATGTGACAAATCAAGATTTGATTTGAGGAAGGTTAATAAAAATTATCCTATTTATTAACTATTATTAATTTCAAAATTTAAATCCTTATTTATTATTATGTAGATTGATGATATCAGACTAATTATATCAACTAAATTATAACTTAGGAGGGGAGTGATTTTTTAGTTTATATGATATTTTGATTATTATTTTTTATTTTTTCTATGTTATACTGTATTATAGTAGAAGTTAGTAGTCTTAAACATATGTTCATATTAAATTATATATGGAAATTAAATGGTATTTTGGTGTAGTTTTATTATTATGGTTGTATAATAAGGTTTATGTGTATAGAATATTGTAGTTTTCCCTCGATATCAAAATGAATTAAATTGTTGGGTTTGAATTATTTCTTTTATGATAGTTTTCTAGATTCTATAAGAATATTAAAATAATTCCAAACACTACAGGATTTGTATCAAAATATTATGTTTAAAAATTAAGCCTCTTTGCATTATCATTGACATCATAAAATTACTTCAGGGATGTGAGTTTTCTCCCTCTATTCATAACATTACTCTATTTTCTCCACTTGGGCATACTATATTGAATGAGGACAAGAGACATTGGGTTTTATTGAGACCACCCATGTATGGATATAAACTGAACATTAAAGGTGAATAAGCTAAAAATATCATGAAAGGTAGGGGCAATTTTTGGGATTCCAGGGGATCCGTGCTCTTGGTCTTCAATGAATTATATAAAAATGGGAAATCCATTATAATAAAGGTAAAGGAACGTATTAGTAAGATTTATTTTTTAAGGACCTTAATATTGAATTGGAGAGTGTTGAATCTGACATAGTAACAAATGTACAATTCATAAACAAACAAACTTGGATCCATTGGTAAATTTCTTAAACTTTGAGAAATGAAAGAATATTTTAAATGAACTAGTAGTTATCCTTTACACTTGTCACAAGGGAAACAAAGTAGCTAAAAGCATATCCTCTGACGGGGACCAACCATTAGTACCAATATTATATTTTTTCTTGGTTCACTTACCCAAAATTTTAATGAAATTTTATAAGAATATGCACTCAGTATTTACTACTATAGACCCACTTGAATACTCTTTTTTTCACATCATTCTTTTTTAAATAAATATTTTAATTGAAATGAAAAAATATGTGTGATTTTTAAAGACAATTTCCCTTATCGATGAGATTTGTTGTTTAGTTTATTATATTGGATATAGAAATTAAGGATCACATCCAAAAGAAAAAAATAGTTTAGTAGTCATGGAAAACTAGATACATACTTGAATCTCACATTAAATTTGAAAATATAAAATACAACATGGAATTTTTTGGATAGAACCATTATTACATCTATAATATCCCTAAATATCAATCATAATACACTTGTTGGCATGTTGGGTAGAAGAAAAATAATAATGGGTGAGGTTATATGATATGTAAGGTTATGGGAACAACAAAATTTATCTTGAATAAATAAGGTATAATCAATATGGAAAGATAAATAATTTAGAGAACATTCAATTTAGTTAATAACTTGATCATGATAAAAAATATGGTAGGAATAAATGATGATAATAAATTCCATTTAAATAAGAACATGTGCTTGAAACTTATCCATGGATATCATAACAATAAAAATAACCACGTGTAAATCAATAACTGATTTCATAATGATGGAATGGAAAATTATGGACATATAAAACTTATCATTGAGGCCTTAATCTATGAAATTTAAAACATACCATCAAGGACTCATAAGATTAAATCTAACATAAATGGGTAAGGTTTGAACAAATACCCAACCATTTTTCTATCATGATATCTACTAATGTATTGAAGGGCTATATAATAATGGGCACCACCTTTCAATTAATAAGTCCAATACATTAATAATATGAATAAACAATACAACTTGATCAACCTGCCTTAATAATAAAAAACTATATTTATAAGAAGAAATTGAATATAGAGTGTTAATACATTCCCTAGTAAAACTAATAATAAAATATCCAAATAAAGAATAAGGACAATATCATTTCAACATATTCTCATTGGAGAGTTAGTAAAATAAAGGGTTGTTTTAGTTAATAAATAGAAATACCATAAAGGATCACTAATTTTTTTTCAGGGAAATACCCTTTTCAATTTGAAGTGATAATTAATAAATGAATTGATTATGTGTAAAAAGTGTAAATTCATATAATAAAAAGTGGAAATAAAAATAAAATAAAATAATCAGTGGGCATCATACAAATAATATTTTGATATCAAATACAATGAAGATGTATTACGACCCAATAAAAATAAATTGAGTTATGAAACCCTTTACCACAGGTCCATCTTCCTTCATGCATGTTCAAAAATCTTATATAATAAATATAGATTTATTATACATCTATTTAAGAACCAAAATCATACATATTATACTATATATGATTTACTTAATAAATTTTATCACTAGTTTATTAAAATTTCATTATTAAAATCACTTTCTTGGGAGATAACTGCTTCATTTTTCATATATGTTTTTGTTCTGTAGTTTTGGTCCTTTTACTTTGATCATGGATCCATAATATCCAAAATATTAATAATTTTATAAATTTAGTATATATTAAATATATATATTTATATTAATATTTATTCATAAAAGTAGAGATAGAAAAATTAATTTCATTATTCATGGAGATAGTAGGCTATACGTTTACATGAACACTGTTTTGATTTTTCGATGGATGGAACATAAGAAAGGTAAATATTAACAAAATTTTATGGAATAAAAATAATATAATAAATAACTTATATACTTATTAAATCCATAATTATTACCGTTATAGTAGTGGTTATGAAAAAGTAATTACACCACAACATGGTGATGGTAAGTTGTATGTACGCAGGAGTGATGTTTTTTCGTTCCATAGGATGGAAAAGATATGGAAAATGGTGGAATCATAATTAAAATAAAATCTCTATATATTGGTGATATTGTATTCATTATTTTTTATAGGTACAATATATTTAGAATAATTATAAAATAAATAAATTTTAAAGAGTCGGTAAAGACGACTACCTCTTCTTCAGTAGAATTTCTTTCAGTCTTCTATTAAGGCATCTACGGTTGGTCTTTTAGAAAGACAAAAACCTCTATAAATTAGATAATAATTTTTATAATCTAAATGATTAGGTTTTTTTCAAGCTTTGTTCCACAATTTGGTGTAATGAAAAGAGACAAGGGCTGTCCTTTTACAAGTGAAGCGATGAGTATTCTTGGAATTTCATCTATTATTAAATTAATATAAATTATTTTTCATGTCCAAATGGATAAAAATGGATATAATTAAAATGATATATGATTATAAAAAATATATTATCAGAAAATAAAATTTGGAAAAGTTCTGGTTATGTTTTTACCCTCATCTCTTAGACTTAACTCTCGTTAACTCTTTTGACAATTACCATAATATAAAAGTTTTATACACTTTATAGGGAAAGAATGTCACTATAAAAGAAAAATTGGACCATAAATGTGAAAGGGATAAATTTTTTGACCATATATTCTAAAAAATTTCTTATTTAATGTTTTTCTTTATTTTTAAATAATTTAATAATATATTATTTTCATAAAATATCATAAAGTCATTTTTGACACTATTTATTTAATTTGACATTAAAATCATCAATAAAAAGATATAATTAAAATATAATCCATTAAAAAAATAAAAATATATTATAATAATCTATATAATTTATAATATATTATAATTCATCCAAATTATATTAATTTTACAATTTTTAAAATCATTTATTTTATTTTTCTATTAATTGAATAAATACTTTTTCAGCATTACGTAAGAATTTAAGATAATTATTACATCACTAAAATTAAAAATAAATTATTTCAATAAATAAAATTAATATATATATCAAATAAAAATTTATCGCTAAGCATAAACTCTTTTTACCCATATGATAAAATATTAGAGATATTAATGTCAAGAGTTTCACGTTTTGGAAATTCTAGTTACTTAAATTAATATAAAGGTTGTAATAAAATAAATATGAAATAATTTGGCCATATATTCTAAAATTATATGGAAATGACTAAAATAATACCTTAAAATATGATAAAGGAATGTTTTAGATAAATTTTGAAGCTTTATCAAAATGTTTTAACCCTATTTTAACAGTTTTATTCGTATTGAGGGGAAACAAATTTTCTTGGATTATTATTCTTATTGAATAAAAATAAAAGGGGCCCACATACCAAATTTGGACCTCTATATTCCAAATATGAAATCAATTTTTAATGATTCAATTTCTATTAGTGGAAAAATCAATTTTCATATAAATTTATAAAAAAGAATGAAAAATTGTTTTAGAATATGTTTTTTAGTAAAAAAATTAAATTTTATCAAAATCATGAGTATTTATTTTCAAAATGGAATTAATTGGATTATTATGAAGTAAATTAATCATATAAAAAATCAAAAATAAAATGATACATTTAAATTACATGATTTAATGAAAATAAATAAGAGTATTCTAAAAATCAGTATTTTTTATCCATTCAATAAAGAATAAATTATTTTTTAAATATCTAAAAAATATATCGCAAAGTTAGTATTTATTTTATGATTTAAAAAATAATATATTTTTTATAAAATATAATTTATAAAATGACCAAAATTTAATTATAATATCTTCGCACAAGAATCAAGACAAACTATTTTTGAAGAAAATATATTTTTTTTAAGAATAAAATTAATTTTCTAAAAATTGAGTGATCATTTCTAATGAATAAATAAATAAATATTTATAGAGTTATAAATTTGTATTTTTTTTAAAATTTTCTAAATCCTATCATACCCTATAATTCAACAACTAGGTTATAATGATAATATTTAAATAATAATATTTCATGGTTCATCTATACTCGATGTTGCAGATCCTATATGCTATCAATCATAATATACTTTTAAAATCTCAGAAAATTAAATTATAGCAACTTAAATAATACATTACCTAAAATATTTATCTTGATCATTAAATATTCAACCTTTTTTGAAAACCCACATCGTATCGAGGGATAATAAAACTTCTTTTGAAAAGTAAAAGTGAGATATATAAATGTTTCCTAAAATATCATGTATTCATGTTTTTAGATAAGGTGAAAATTTGTTGAAAGTTAAAATATATACATGGAAGAAAAAATTAGACTCTAAAGACTAATATGAAGTGATAGAGAATATGGTCTTGATGAATTTAACAACCAAAAATCCCTAAATCTATAATGGTTGAAGTGAACATCAATTATTTAGAAATGAATGAAAAAGTGTAACATTTTTATTTCTAGATACATTTTCTAATGTTGGGGTATTATTTTACTATCAAGATAAAGAAAATGATAAAATATAATTACTAAATTTATTTTAATTTCATAAGAAAAATTTCATCCTTTGGTTATGGTTAAATTAATTATCACTTCATCTCTTACTCCAAGAAATGAAGATATTTTTTTCGTTCTTAAAGAATTGAAATTAACTTTTAATAGATCATATTATCCACAAAAGGATAATGATATATTCATCCTATCTTTATTAAAACCAAAAAATGGTTAGTACAATGTAATATAATACCCAAAATTAATTAACCATCATATAAAGAAAAAATATATTAATCTCTAAATTCAATAATAAAACTCAAGGTTTAACATAGACCATTCCTTAAATAAATAACCCCATATCACAATTAAAATTCATAAACTCATCATTAAATAAAGGTTTAACATCAATGTTTATCTCATAAAATTCAGATTACACATCCAAAAATATAATAACTTTCTTACAAAGTAATTCTTTAATTTAAACCTAATGGTTATATATACATCAACCCAACAAAACATCTCCAGAAATACCATTAACCACCTCAAAAAATATATTTTATTCTACAATATTTTTCCGGAATTAAAATTAATATTTAGCTATCAAATAATTTAAGAAATTTTTTTTTCATAAAATACACAACATCACATATTCCATTGGTTGGCGCATCACCCTTTTTTCCCTTTGGTGGTGGGGGTTAGACTTGCGACTTTGCTGGATGCGATGAGTTGTTTCCCAAATTTTGGGTTTTTCTTTATATAAACCTATATTAATGTAATTCCTATTATTATCCAAAAAATATTAAGAAAATCCTCAAAAATAACAATAATCATTAATTCACTTTTGATTACTAATGTTTTTATAAAAATTATTTTTTTACACAAAATAAAACAATCATAATTGAATAATACTACCTTAACAACTATGATCATACTAATGATTATAGTTATAAATAAATTTATACATTTATCCACAAAATATAAAATCGTTAATCCTCAAATAACATTTTCAATAAAACATTTACTAACCAAAAGTTTGTATTCCCATAAATGTCTTTAAAAATATCATTAATAATGATAAACTCACATCAAATAAAACATCAAAATGGGTATCTATGAATTTAAACTTATGGTTGACCTTATACTTATCAACCTATGACACTTGAGGTTTATCCCATATCACTATTTCATTTCAATGTATTCCATTGGTTTCATTTTCTCATTCCTCATAATGGTTCATAATGAAAATATGTATTAACCAAGGCATATCCCACAAGAGTGTCAAAATAGGTCTACAATAAGGGTAAACTCATAATGTACTATAATAATGGCCAAAGTACACTCAAACAACTCTTTTTTGGTGTTATTACTATTAGATGCATCTATTCTAACCCAATACCATTTTTAGAATTCATACATGGATGTATTGGTAAGAAAAATACAATATATATAGTTTAACAAAACTTTACGATGTTACCCTATAAGTATAATTATCCTACAATATAGTCATTGGGTTATGTACCCTAATCTATGTTTTCTCAAATATAGTTACCACAGATTCTATTAAACTTGATCTGATACCAACATTAGATTCCATAACTCGAGTAGCCCATAACAGGTTGTCACTTTAATACATTGGAACTAGATACACGTTATTACACCCCAAAGGTGAAAATAAATTAATATTATTGGAAAACTAAATACATACTTGAAGAACATAAAATTAAACATTGTATTTTATTTGAGATCACTATTATTCCCTTTAGAATATAAATTTATATCAATCATAATACACTTCCTAGAATCATCAAGAAAGGAATTATAAGAAAGGGATGATCTCTGATACTCAGAAAGGGTATGTGTACAATAGAAGACATCTTTAATAAATAATTTATAATCAATATGGAATGATAAATAATTGAAAGAACATTCCATTTAATTAATAACTTGATCATGATGAATAATTTGGCCAAAATAAATGATGATCAAATAATTCCATTTAAATAATCACATGAGCTTGAAACTTATCCATGGATATCATAACTATTAAATTTATCACATGAAAATCAATAACTAATTTATTAATGATGGAATACATAGTGCTAGACATCTTAAACTTACCATTGAGGCCTCGTTCCAAGAAATCTAAAATATACCATCAAGGCCTCTTGACAATAAATTTGAAATAAATGGGTAAGGCCTTAGATAAATACCCAACATGATTGATCTCATAACTCATTGAAATATATTTTGGGTATATGTAATTATTGTCCGCACTTCTAACTTAATAAGTCCAATGTGTTCATCATATGAATAAATAATACAACTTAATCAACAAGACTTAATAATAAAAAACTGTTTGAATAGGGAGAATTATCATAAAAAATGTCAATTCTTCCCCCAGTCAAACTAATTATAAACCATCCAAATAATTAATAAGGATGGTATTATTAAATTTTTTTCCTATTGTATCATATATAAAATGAAGTTTTGTTGCTATTGATCAATAGAAATATGATAAATGATCCTTTAAAACATTTTTGTGGAAAATAACCTTTTCAATTTGATATTATATTTTTAAAACTAAACATTACAAGATCATGAGGACAATATTTTTCTTTGAAAATGAAAATGAAACTTTTAATGTAATCTTAAAAAAATTTAGTGGTCATGATAGTATGAAATCCTATTAATGCCAAGTATGTTAAAACAAATATATTTTCACATTTTTCAGTACAAATTTAAAATTAACTCTTTCAAAAAATTATAATAAGATTCTTTTAAAACATTTTTTAAAAAGAAAATAATTGGTAAAATTGAATTTAAAAAATAAAAGGTTAATATAAAAAAAATTATTTATTTTTTTAGAAAAAATGGATATGGAAGAAAAAGTATTTTCGACTAAAGATAAAAATATAGATGGTTTTCCTTTAAAATATTTATTTAGTCTCCTATGTACTTAAAGAGAAGAAAATGAAATAAAAAATTTTTATTTTCAGAAATAACTATATGAGAATAATATTTATTGGGATTAATATAGAAATATGAAATAATTCCCCAAATTGAGACTCAAATATACACAATCATGAATAATGATTAGATTGTGAAATAAACCCGGACAACTAGGTGAATTTTGAATCATAAACACCATGAATGAATAAATTAAAAGAAAACATTAAACATCCTAAAAAATAGTTTATTTATGATAAATCATGTCAAAGGATAAGTATATTCAGATCATAAACATAAATATGCGCGTAACATCAAATATCTCTCAACAAAACAAAATTGAGTTGAAGAACCCTTAAAATGAATATATCATTGAAGTGAGAATTAATTAATGAAGTGATTATGTGTAAGAAAATATAAATCCACATAATAAATTTGTAAATACAACATAAAATAATAAATGGTCATTACACACATAATCTTATAATATAAAAGACAATGAATAAGTAATTTTACCAATGCAAAAAAATTGAGTTATGAAACCCCTACCTCAGGTCCGAATTCTTTTTCATGTGTTCGAACCTAATATAAAATAAATATATATTTTTATACTTTAATTTCATAACCCTACTCATATATATCATACCATATATTATTTACTTATAGCCTTTTATCACATGTTTATTAACCTTTCTTTATTAAAATAACTATCCTATGTGATGAGGACTTCGTTTTTCATGTCAGTTGTGGTTTTATATTTTTGTTAACAATACCTTGATCATGGTTTCATAATATCAATAATTTTAATAATGATATAAATATCATATATATTCATTATGTATATATATTTATAGTCATCCATAAAATCATATATACAAAAATGAATTACACTGTTCAAGGAGACGGTAAACTATATATACACATGAATGTAATTTCCATTTTTTGATAGATGGAACAAAAAAGTAAAATAATAATTAGAAATTATAGAATCATAATAATATCATAAATAATATATATATTTATTAAATACACTATTATAACTGTACAAATAATTTGGTGATGAAAAATGAATGACACTACTATGTGGAGATAGTAAGCCGTACGTATGCACGAGCGATGATTTATTTTTCTATAGGATGGAAAGAATAAGGAAATTGGTTATAAAACAATATTAATAAAATATAAGTATATTTATTATACTAAATTAATTATTTTATTACTATTAATATATATTTTTAATTAGTATAATAAGAAATAAATTTTAAAGAGTTGGTAAATATGATTGCCTCTTCTTCGGTAAACAATCATTAAATATCCACATAATGGAACTAGGGTTGGTAATTTAGGAAGACTAGAACATAAAATAAATGGATAAGGATGTATATAAGATATATTATCAGGGTTTGGTCAATCTATTTTTCTAAATGTGGTGTAAAGAAAATAGAGAAGGGGTGTCCTTTTATATGCGAGGAAATGGGAACTCTAGGCATTTCTTAAAGTATTAAATTAATATAAATAATTTTTTAATGTCTAAATGGATATAAATTTATGTAATTTCAGTATAATATTAGTATGATTCAAAATAATTTTATTCAATAATTTGTTTAAAAGTTTTTGTTTTAACCCTAATATATTAGTTTTAGACCCACATTTTCCCTTTTGATAATTACCATAATATAAATTCTTATACATATTAAGGGTCAATAATATTATCATAAAAGGAAAATTGGACAATAAAGGGATAATGAATAATTATTCCACCATATATTATCCCCATTTTCTTAGTTGAAATTTTTCATGATTTTTAAATAATTTTATAAAATATTATTTTCATAAAATATCATTAATATCATTTTTGACACCATACATTTAATTTAATTTAAAAAAACAATAAAAAGATGGAATTAAAATATAATACCTTAACACATCACAAATAAATTATATATTTATATAAAATTATTGGTATATAATAATTCATCTGAATTATATTAATTTTAATATTTTTAAAATTATTTGTTTTATTTTTCTATTAATTTTATAAATGTTGCGTCGATATTGCATACACATTTAAGGTAATTATTCAATAACTAAAACTAAAAATTAATTTATATGAGAAATAAAATTAAATTATATTTAAAACAAGCATTTATAACTAAGAATAACCACTTTTTACCCTTATGATAATATATTAGAGTTATTAATGTTAAGACTATGGCATTTTTTACATTATCTTAACTTAAAATAATATAATTTTCACAATAAAACAAATATAGAATGAATTAGACATATATTAGATAATTTTATGTAAATGGTAGAAATAAATACATAGAAATGAATAAATGAAAGTGTTAGAGAAATTTGAAATCCTTATCCCTTAGTTTTAACTATATTTTTCTTGTTTTACCCTTATTAAGGTGAAAAAAATTTACAATGGTTACTATTCATATTGGCGAAAAATAAAAGGGGAATATTGAAAAAATTTGGACAAAATGATTCCAAATATAGAATCCAATTTTCAAAATTCAATTTATACAAGTTTTAGAAATCATATTTAATATAAATGCGCAAGACACAATGAGAAAGGTTTTAAGAAAACACATTTTTAAGCATAAAAACCAACTTATATAAAAATAAGTGATTTTAAACATTAAAATGGAAATAATTAGATTATTCTAAATAAAATTAATCTTATATAAAATAAAAAATAGAACGGTACTTTTATATTACTTTATTTAATGGAAATAATTGAGAGTATTTGAAAAATTGGTATTTTTTACTGTTCACTAAAAACTAGTTATTTTAAAAAATCCTAAAATATCATTATAAGTTAATTTTGATATAATTATTTCCAAAGTTATCTAATTTTTATCAAATATAATTTATAAAACATTAAGAGATTAATTATAATATTTTCTCACAGAAATAAATAAAAACCATTTTTGATAAAAATGTAATTTCTGAAGAATAAAATGACTTTACTAAAAATTGAGTGCTAGTTTTATAATAAATAATCAATAATTTTTTTGATTCATACCCTTATACATCATTAAAAATGTGATTAATCCTTTTGTAACTTCAAATTGAACTATTAGATTATAACGATCATATTTAAATAATAATATTTTTTTTCATTTAAGCTCGGTGTTGTGTATCCTATAAACTATCAAACACATTCCTCTTTTAAAATCTCTGTATATTAATTTCTTGAAAAATTAAATAAATCATCCCCTAAAATTATTATCTCAATCATTAAAGGTTAAACAATTTTTGAAAACCCATTTCATATCGTGGGTTAATAAAAGTTGTTTTGTAAAGAAAAAGTGAGAAACATAAAGGTTTCAAAAAATATCGCGTATTTTAGTTCACAGAAAAGGAGAAAATTTATGTGATGTTAAAACATAGACATGAAATAGAGAAAAAATTCAGAAAGACTAATATATATTTATAGATAATATGGTCATGAGAAAGTTAACAACCTGAAAACCATAAATTTGTGATGGGTGAAAAGATTATCAATTCTTTGAAAATTAAGGTAAAGTTATAATGTTTTTATTTTAAGATCTATTTCTTAAAGTCTAGGGATATCTTACTATGAATATAAAGAACATGAAAAAATATACCTATTTAATTTATCTCTATTTCTTAGGCATAAGTTCATCCTTTTGTTATGGTTCAGTTAATTTCTACTTCATCTTTTACTCTATGAAATGAGGATGCAATATTTTCTGCCGAAAACACTACAATTAATGTTTTAAGGATCATACAATCCAAAAATTAATAACAAGATATTCCTACATTATTTAATAAAAAAATGTTTATAAAAAATTAATATATTACCCCAAATAAATAAACCTTCATATGAAAAAATAATACACCAATCTCCAATATTCGATAATAAAACCAGAACTTTAACATAAATAATTCCTTAAATAAATAACCTTATATAAAAAATAACCTAAATAACAACAAAACAAAAGAAAGTTTTATACGTAAATTAAATCTCATGTCATTCATCTAATACCTCAAAAAATTTAGCAACATTCTTCTTAAATAATTTTTATGTTAAATATAATGGTTATATATACCTCAACCTAATAAAACGTATCCTAAAATATCATTAATCACCTCAAAATCTCATAAAATTAAAAATTATTTTTTTCTATAATATTTTTCAAAAAAACATAGTATCTATTTATAAAATTGTTTAATTAAAAAAAAATTCCTACAAATTAGGATGTCACATTGTCTAGTGGTAAGCGTTTCACCCTTGGTGCCCTTTAGTTGCTGTTTCAATCCCTACGAGCTTACCATATGTACCAAGTTTTCTTTAAGCCTACACAATTTTATTTTTATAAAACTATATTAACATAGTTATGATAAATTTACAAAAAATATGATTAATATCCTCAAAAATGACATTAATAATAAAATCACTTTCTAACTACTAATGTTTTTTTGTAAAACTCATTTTTTTCCAAAAAAAAATCACTACTAACTATTATTACCTTAACATCAATGATCATATTAACCCTAAAGGTTAAAAATAAAAAACATATTCCCACAAAATATAAAATAATTATTCCTCAAATAACATTTTCACTAAGAGATATACTAAACCAAGGGTTTTATTCCTATAAACGTCACCCAAAATATCTTTATACATTTTAAAAACCCATCACATAAAACATAAAAATGCCTGCAAATCATTTTTTTCATTTTCTAAAAGCCGGTTTAAGGGTTTCCGGTACCCAATACATGATTCCCCAAATCAAATTCACTCCATCGCAACATGCAATGCAAATTCACATTGAAAAATTTAAAATCAAATTCACTCCTCGAGCCATGAGCCTTCCATAATCATCGAAGAACGGACCCTTCCACCTCGAGCCTCGAGTCACCGTCACACTGACCAATCAACATCAAACCAACTCGCCGGTGAGATTATGAAATAAATAGTTACCACATGGTATATTTTGAATGGTAATACACATGAAATAATAATATCAAATGAGAAATTTAATATCTTGAAAATAATGTTACTCATGATATATCATTTAAATGTTTCAGTATATACACCTTATAAACATAAATACATGCATAACGTCAAATATATCTCTAAAAAACAAAATTGAGTAGAATAAACCTTATAAAAATAATATAATTGAAGCGAGAATTAATAAATGAAGTGATTATATATAGAAAATTAAAAAAAAATATCATATGAAAAATAAAATATAATACTTCATTACACAAATAATATAACCATATCAATGACAATGAAGATGTAATATAACCTAATGAAAAGAAATTGAGTCATGAAACCCCTTACCTCAGGTCTGACTTCCTTCATACATGTTCTAACCTCAAGTATAATAAAAATTGAATTACTATACATCTATTTAATAACAATAAGTTTATATATAATACTATATATTATTTACATATAACATTTTATCACCCATTTATTTACATTTCTTTATTAAAATCATAATCTCAGGTGATAACTGCTGCATTTTTTATGTATGTTTTGATTCAGTAGTTTTGTACCTTTTACTTTTATAATAGTTAAATAAAATAAATAATGATTATAATGATATAAATATCATTTATATTTTTTATGTATATTTACAGTCATCTATAAAAGTAGATATATAAAAATGTATTACAACATTCAGAGTCATACATACACATGAACACTATTTCCATTTTTTGACTATTGGAATGAAAAAAGTTAAATAATAAATCACCTTTACATAATCATAATAATATCCCAAATAATATATATATTTATTAAATCCATCATTATAACCATCTAAGTAAAGTGGTGATGAAAAATGAATTACACTCTTATTTGGAGACGGTAAGCCATACATACGCACGAGCAACGTTTTTTCTCTCTATAGGATGGTAAAAATGAGAAAAATGGTTATAAAATAATCATAATAAAATATAATTATATTTTTTAAAATGGGGTCATTATTTTATAATTTTTAAAATTGATTTATAATAATTATAGGGATAAATAAATTTGAAAGAGCCACTAAAGACGATTACCACTTCTTTAGAAGAATTTCATTAGTCTCTTATGAATGGAGCTGGGGCTATTCTTTAGAGAATAAAAAAACCTACAGAACTTTTATAATGATGTTAATAAGAGAAATGGGTAGGTTATGGTTGATTTATGTTTCCTGCTACGGTGTAAAGTAATGATAAATGGGGTGGCCTCTTATATGTGAGAGGAGATACTTTCTTGTAATTTCTTAAAGTATTGAATTAATAAAAATTATTTTTCACATAAAAATGTAAAAAATTAATATGATTATAATATAATATGATTATGAGTCTAAATATTCTCAATAAATATATTTTAGACAACTTTGGGTTATGTTTTCACCCTTATCTCTTAGTTTTAACCCCTCTTAACCCATTTGACAATTACTGTAATATAAGAGTTTTATACAATTTTAGGATAAATAATGTCACTATAAAAAATTTAACCATAAATGGAAAAGTGATAAAATTTTAAACCATATATTATCCCCCTTTTCATACTTCATCATTTTTATGATTTTTACATAATTTAATAAAATATTATTTTCATAAAATATCATTAATATCATTTTTTACAGAATTCATTTAATTCGACTTTAAAAACATCTAGAAAGAGATATAATTAAAATATAATCCCTTAAAAAATGTTATATTTATACATAATAAATTGATAGTATTCAATAATTAGTAAAATTATATCACTCTTAATATTTTTTAAATCATTTATTTTATTTTTTTATTAATTGAATAAATTCCATGTCAGTGTTTCATAGGAATTTAAGCTAATTATTCAATCAATAAAATTAATAAGGAAATAATATAATAAATAAAAATTATTTTATTATTAAAATAAAAATTTAGAATTAGACATAAACTATTTTTACCCTTGTGATAAAATATTAGAGATATTAATGTTAGGAGTGTGACATTTTGTACATTATCTTTACTTAATTTAATATAAAGGTAATAATAAAATAAAAACCGAAACAATTGTCCATATATTCTAGAATTAGATGTAAATGGTTTAAATAATTTCATAAAATAGGATAAAATAATGTTTTATAGAAATATCAAAGCCTTATGTGAAATTTTTAGCCCTATTTTATCCATTTTACTCATACCATGGTGACAAAAATTTACTATTGTTACTATTCATATTGAAATAAAATAAAAAAAGTGTATCTAACAAATTTGTAAACTATGATTCAAAATATGGAATATATTTTTAAATATTCAATTTATATAAGTGTAAGGAATAAATTTTAATATAAATACAGAAAATATAATGAAAAACATTTTTTATAAAAAAGTGTTATATGCATACAAATTAACTTATATCAAAATCAAGAATATTTCTAATTAAAATAGAATTAATTATAATGTCATAATTCAAATTAATTATATATAAAATCAAAAAAATTAAATAGTACTTTAAAATTACTTCATTTAAAAAATATAAATGAGAGTATTTGAAGAATCAATATTTTTAACAATTCACTGAAAAATAATTTAGTTCTAAAAAATATCTAAATTTCACCCTTCGTTAATTTTGATATGATTATTTAAAAAATGATATAATTTTATAAAATATAATAACTAAAACTTCATTAAATTAATTATAATATTTTTTAAAAAAAAACAAAAAAAACCATTTTTGATGAAAATGTATTTTTTAAGGATTAACAAGAATTTACTAAAAATAATTGCTTATTTATTAAGAATTAATCATTAAATTTTTATTGAGTTAGAACATTATATATTTTTCAAAATTTGGTTAATCCTATTAGTAGCAAAAAAATTTAACAATTATATTTAAATTATAATATTTCATGGTTTGTTTAAGCTAAGTGTTTCATATCCTATATGTTATCAAACATAGTACTCTTTTGAAATATAAGGATATTAGAATAGTGTATAAATTATTTTATAAATGAATAATTAATTATGTTTATGATTTATGCTGGAATTTAGTTGTGGGTTATATAGGGATAAGTAACAATACTTAAAAATATGCCTATTACTATGATAAAATTCTATGGCAATTGGTCCCTAGAAAATGTAAATTTCCTATTGAAACAACACAAGAAGTTAGGGAGGTTATTACAGTTACCATTGCCTCTATTCTATGAACATGAAAATATCCATGGTCGCAGACTGTGGAAATATAAAAAAATTATTCCCAGTGAGTTTCGAACTCACGATCTCCATTAATACAAAGTTCTTACAACTCAGATACACTATATATATATATATAAACATTTAAATGTGGTGGTAGGCGGTCTACCGCAATGGTAAAAAAAACCATGGAGGTCGACCTTCCCACGATATTGCCTTTGTGGCCTATTCCCATGGTCAAACCCTAACCATGAAAACAATCAACTGCATAACCACAATCTTGTAGACATAACATTCCCATAGGTTAATTTATCTGTAGTGTAAATACTAGAATTAATGTATTAATGCAGCTTAATAGTTTTAAGTACATCATATGTAATTAATTGATAACATATTGAAGTTATTTATGTATTGTGTAAAATATTTTTTTAATTATTAATGAATAATTTAGAAGTTATAGAATTTGGAAATTATTCCATTATATAACATGATAGGATGTGGACCGTATGATGAGATTGTTAGCTCTACTATATAATTGTATGTTTTTTTATTTTCTATGAACCAAAAATTGAGTTGGATAACATAACATATTATAATAAGAGGATTTTGGTTCTGAATAAACCCATAATATCTAGGTCGTGGTGAAATTAGATGGATAATTACTCCTATTCCCCTTCTTATCCTAATATCCATAATAGTGGTAATGATTGTGACATGTCGTGGAAATAGTTATTGTATGTGTCTATGTTATGAGGTTGTTTTATGAGGTTGTGGTATATCATTGTGGTATGAGGCTATGGTATGAGGCTATATTTTAAGGTTGTGGCGTGAAATTATAGTATGCAGCTATATTATGTGGTTGTATTATGTGGATACGGTATATGGATATGAGAGGGGATGAAACTATCACAATGTATGTTTTTGGTGAATGATGGTGACTAGGTCAATGGGGAAGTGGGTGTGGGGTTCCTCATTTACTATATTTTCAAGTTTACTACATTTACTTTTACAATGATTTTAAAAGTGACCCTCTAGTGAGATGAGTTTATATATGACTTGGGTGGGACATGAATTAGTTTCACTATATATTCATTGAATATTTATCATGATTCATCTATATCAATATAATATTTTATAGAGAGGAACCTACATAGTGTAGTTGTACGATAACCCCTACTTATAAATACAATGTTAATATATTTATAAGATTATTTTAGAGATTGAATTTGACCATAATTTCTCAATTACTGGGGTAATACTTTTTAAAGTTGATTTTTTTAGGTTTTAATGTAGTTTTGTGCGTATTTTAAAGTCAATTTTTAGCTGATGTAAATTAGACTAATGTTGTAAGTATTTTTTAACATTAGTTATATAAACCAAAATATAACTATTTATTTTAAATAAAAATCATGTCTTTCAATTTCTGTTTTTTTGATATCCAATGTCAAAATTCATCTATAACACGAATTACATAAATAATTGACTTTATAGTTCATTTTCCATGTCAATTATTTTTATAAATTACCTAGAATGTGGAGGATGTTGATGCCAATTATATTTATAACCGACATTGAAAGACACCTATAGTGTGGGTTATATAGAAAATTGATGTTATAGTTACCCATCTATGTATATTATTAATTAAACAATTTGATTTTTTATATTTTTTTAAATATTTCAATACACATAACTCCCTTTAATAAGAACAAGGTAAAATAACAAGAAATTTTTTAAATGAAAAAGAAAAAAAGAAAAAGAGACTCAATGTTTCTGTTGACCTCACCTGTTTTGATAATCCCAATTATGCTTTTACGTACCTTTGATAATCTCAATTAATGTTTATCTATATTCTAATTCTCTTAATCTATGATATTCTATTATCAAGATGATAATAATATTAAAGTAATCCTTTAGATATGTTAATCAATGTTTATCCATGTTATTATAAGTTCTGAACTAATTCTAACAAAATCAGATATGTTTTGCATAACACAGATAAGTGTTGGTCACTGATCTGCATATAGCTACTGGTACAGAGCTACCAGTACTTAGCGTACATATAGACTGAGTCTACTGATATGTAGAGCTACCGATATGTACAAGTCCACTAGTAAGAATAAGAACAAGCTACCGATTCAAGTGTTGTTAAGTTTTCTGATAGTACAGAGTGAAGCTACAAATGTGCATAAGTCTACCGAGACAAATAATCACTAGAACTAAGAAAGCTACTGATACAGACACCAATACTTAGAGATACTGATAGACCAAGAGAGACCGATACAGACAGTTACTGACAACATTTATCTACTGATAGAATTCTACCGATCTACCAATAGAGTAAGTCTACCAATAGAAGGAGTTACTGATACCTAGAGCTACCGACGCAAAGAGCTACCAATGCAAGTTCAAAGAGCCACTGATGCAAGTTCAAAGAGCTACCGATGGAAGGAATGCTACACAAAATCCACCATACATGTCTACCAATAGAAGGATACTAATGATTGACCAACCAGTCAAACTCTATACTCTCAATACTATTTATTTATTAAGCTAACAGTTACATTTGATGTTTTTAATGCAGTTAATGTTATTTAATGATCTCTGTTGCCATGTTAGGGAACTGTACCTAGTACCCATGAAAAAGGTAATCATTCCCATTTTCCGGAGTTGAAATCTATAAAAGGGAAGATAAAGACCTAGCTGAATATGATGGAAATAACAAGGAGCATGTAACGAGAAAGCAGCAAGCAGCAAGAAATAAAGACTAAGAGTACATACAAGATTCATAATGAAAAATGAGATGCATACCGAAGGACCAATCCATAATGGAAGAATAATGGATATACACAAAGCCACTCATTTTAGAGGAGAAAAAAAGCTGCATCTTGAGTGAAGAACTACAACAAACACCTCATGCACTCAGGCTGCTAATTTGAACCTGGAACAACTGAAGAAAACGACACTCTGTTTTTTAGAACCAAAAAACCAAAGTAGGACTCAGAATCTTTTCTGACAAATCAAACGAGTCCAGAGATGCACTACCAATCACTAAAGATTTTCTAAACTCTTTCTCACTTACTTTAGTGATTATTTCATTTACATATCGAGCAGTGTCTATACCCTGTTTATTTTACACACACACTGTCTCCTGAGCTAATTTGGAGGATTCTTAAATCCTTATTCAAACTCTATAACTCCTTTTTATCCCACTGTGGATAGTGGTAGAGGTCAATTAAGACCTGGATAGCCTGTGTGCTGTTGTCTTGTTTTTTCCCATGAAGTACTGTGGTATAGGTCTTTGGACCTGGATAGTATTGTACTGTTGTTTACCACGATCTAGGGTGTGGATCATTTTATGGATATTGTTTAGAGGACTAAGTATCATCTTGATACTGAACCTATTGGTTACATATTTTGTGCATTTTAGTTTAAATCATAAGTATACTATATATATATCATATTCCACTGCTAACTACTTTGAAATAAAAAACTATTTTAAAGCTACTTTGATAGCTAAATTATCAAGTGTTTATACTTATTGTAAACCAGTAAGTTTGTTTCAAAAGTAAATTTCATATTCTGATTAAGTTAATTGAGACCTAATCAATCTTTGAGAAAATAATTGAACATTTACACTTTGTATAAATTCACTACAGTTTATCTTTGTTTTTAAATAGGGGATTTTAAGAGAAATATTTTTAACAGAAATTTTAATTGGAACTCAATTCACCCCCCCTATTGAGTATCTACTCCGACCAACATTTGGTATCAGAGGATTTTTGTATTAATACAAGTTTTCAAACATTCTGTTTTCAACTGTGATTTTAGTTTCATCCTTAAAGATCTTAATTTTTTTTAGTCCTAAATTTTATCTCTTTAAATATCTTTTCTAAAATCTAGCTATGGAAAATAGACTAGAAGGTGCAGCTAAAAACCTTCCACCTTTCTTCAATGGTACAAACTGTGCGCAATGGAAAATGAAAATGAAAATACATTTAGAGAGTATGGGTTTTGATATCTGTACTGCTATAGAGTCACAATATAAAATTCCAAAAACTGAAAGAACAACTTGGGATGAACCTACAAAGACTGCTTACAATAATAATTATAAAGATATGAATGCCCTGTATTGTGCTCTAGGAGATGAAGAATTTAATAGAATTTCTTCTTGCAAAACTGCTTATGAAATTTCGGATACTTTGGATTTTTCTCAGGAAGGAACAACCAATGTTAAAGAAATGAGATTGAATACTTATACTATTAAATATGATAATTTTAAAATGAAGACTGATGAACCATTTTCTGACATGTATCTCAGGTTCAATGAGATTGTCAATAATATGAGCTCACTTGGAAAGGTTGTTCCAGCAAAGGAACAAATCATGAGAATCTTAATATGTCTACCAGAAAGATGGAGGGGCACTTTTGTTTCCATTAGAGAATCATGCGACATCAGCACACTCCCTGTTAATGAATTAATAGGTAAACTTATGATGTATGAGGAAGAAATTAAGGTAAAAAAGGAGGACGATGATGAAATCAAGAGAAAATCTGTGGCTTTCAAGTTTACTCCTTCTAAGAGAAAAGACAAATAGAAAATACATGTACCTACTGAAAGTTCTACAAGTTAAGATTCAGACTCTGATAATGATGTTGAGATGGCTCAAATAGGCATAAGATTCAAGAAGTTTTACAGGAAAAATAAATTCTTTCGAAAATAAAATTATAAAGGAAAGTATGACAACAAGGGTCACTAGAAGAAGTATTAGAAGAAATCTGATAAGGAGGATGATATAGTCTGCTATGAGTGCAAGAGGAAAGGACACATCAAGCCTGACTGTCCAAAATTAAAATTCAAGAAGAAACATGATTATAAGGACAAGAAGTACAAGAAATCCATGAACGCTACTTGGAGTGCTTCAGAAGACAGCACAAGTTAATATGAAGTTTTTGATTCTAAAAAGAATCATGCCAACATGTGTTTCATGACCAACACATCTGAGGTATCTTTAGATACTCCTGTTTTAAATTCCTACTATTCTGGAGATGATGCAGAATCTAATTCTAATTCTGAAGGTATGACTAAGGCTAAATTATCTAAATATTGTAACTTTCTGGAAGAAACATGTAATGATCTTAAGGACAAGTATAAGTCACTAAAGAAACAGCATGCTCTCACAACTGATGTTAAATCTTCCTTTGATATAGGAAATGAAAAGAATTCTCAACTGTTAAAGGAAAATACTGAACTAAAAATGTATAATGAGAAACTTAGAAAGGACTTAGAAAAATTCACAAATGGAAAAGATACACTTATTCAAATGTTATGAAATCAAGTTGCACCAAAATACACTACTGGTTTGGGATACCAACCTAAAAAAAGACAGTTCACTAAAACTCGATTTATTCCTAAGTCTGGACAAAATTCTGCTTATTCTAGTTCTGGAAATTCATATGCTTTAACCAGTTATTCATATGGTAATAAATCAAATAATGTTTATCTTTGAAAATATATTGATTCTTTAAATTATATGAGACCCATAAGACAAATTTGGGTACCTAAAGCTTTGATTGCTAACCTTTCTGGACCCAAGAAGATATGGGTACCAAAGTCATTTTCTGTGTAAATATATTTTATAGGAAACATGTTTGAAGAGTTATCACAAGAAGGTATGGTACTTGGACAGTGGATGTTCAAGGCACATGTCTAGAGATTATTCATGCTTTAAAAGCTTAATAAAGGTTTATGGAGGCCATTTTACCTTTGGTGATAATTCTAAAGGAAAAATCATTGGCCAAGGCCATATTGGTAACACCGATTCAATTTTAATTTCTAAAGTTTTATTTATTGATGGAATTAAGTATAACATGTTAAGTATTTCTCAATTATGTGATGATGTCTTTAATGTTAAGTTTGAAAATTATTCCTGTAATGTTTTTAATTCAAATTTTTTTAGTATTCTCTGCCTTGAGAAATGAAAATGTTTATACTATTGATTTAAATTCTTTATCTAAGAAAAATGTTACTTGCTTAAATGATTTTCATAAAGAGTCGTGGATTTGGCACATAAGATTAGGACACTGCAACATCTTTTCACATAGAAAGATGACTAGGAAGAACTTGGTTCGAAACCTACCCAAACTTGAATTCCCAAATGACAAAGTTTGTAATCCCTGTCAAAAGGGAAAGCAACATAAAGTTTCTTTTAAGTCAAAGAAAGAAGTTTCAACTTCTCAACCTCTCGAGTTGGTTCACATGGACTTGTTTGGACCTTAAGAGTTTTGTGTTTAAATGGGAAGCACTATGTCTATGTCCTAGTAGATGAATTTTCTAGATATACTTCTGTATAATTCTTTGCTCACAAAAGTGAATCTTGTTCTTACTTTATCAAATACTCCAAATCTATAGAAACCTTAGAGGACTTAAGATTAAAACTCTAAGAAGTGATCATGTCCATGAGTTTGAAAATAAAGAGTTTGAATCTTATTGCTCACACAATGGCTATAGTCATAACTTTCTTGCTCCTTGGACACCTCAGCAAAATGGTGTTATAGAAAGAAGGAATAGAACCCTTCAAGAAATTGCATGAACCATGCTTAATGAGTGTGACCTGCCTATTTATTTTTGGACTGAAGCTGTGAATACAGATTGTTATATAATTAATAGAGTCTTTATTAGACCTTTTATTAAGAAGACCCCATATGAATTATGGAATAATAGAAAACCTAAATTTAGTTACTTTACAGTCTTTGGCTGCAAAGTTTTTATTTGTAATACAAAGGATAATCTTGACAAGTTTGCTTCAAAGAGTGATGAAGGAATTTTTCTTGGTTATTATTTAACTAGGAAAGCCTACAAAGTCTTTAATAAAAGAACCAAATGTGTGGAATAATATGTTCACATCAAGTTTGGTGAAACTGATCCACATGAGCCTAAAACCTCTCTTGAAAATCTTGAAGAAGATTTGACTGTTCTGGACCGTAATGATAAAACTAAAGAACCTGCTGTAAAAGCATCCAGTTCTGGACATATTCGAGAATCTGCTACTATAGAACCCGAACCTATAGATGAACATGAAATTTATAGTCCTATCTTTACTAGATAAACAAGAATTCTAAAGAATCATCCTTTGGATTTTGTTGTTGGTAATCTTGATAGAGGGACAAAGACTAGAGCTTCTCTAAGAAACCAGGTTGAACATCAAGCCTTTATTTCACAACTAGAACCTAAAAATGTCAATGATGAAATCAATGATGAATTTTGGGTAATGGCCATGCAAGAAGAGTTAAATTAATTTGAATGAAACAAAGTCTGGGAATTAGTTGACAGACCCAAGGACACTTTGACAATAGGCACTAAATGGGTTTTTAGAAACAAAGTTGATGAATTTGGAAACATATTTAGAAACAAATCCAGTATAGTTGCACAAGGATATATTCAAGAGGAAGGTATAGACTATGAAGACACCTTTCCACCTATAGCCAAATTAGAAGCTATTAGAATTCTACTTGCCTATGATGTTCATCTGAATTTCAAGTTATATCAAATGGATGTTAAAAGTGATTTTCTAAATGGTTTTATTGTTGAAGATGTTTTTGTTGAACAACCACCTGGATTTACTAATCCTCATTTTCCAAGTCAAGTTTTCAAACTTTCTAAAGCTTTATATGGTTTAAAACAAGCTCCAAGAGCTTTGTATGATAGACTTTGTAATTTTCTTATTTCAAAATGTTTTACTAAAGGGATTTCTGATCCAACTCTTTTTATTAAAAGAATTTATAAAGATGTTTTAATAGTTCAAATCTATTTTGATGATATTATTTTTGGATCTTCTAAACACTTTTTATGTACTAATTTTTCAAAGAGTATGCAAAATGAATTTGAAATGAGTTTAATGGGAGAAATCAAATATTTTCTTGGATTTCAATTTTTCCAAAATGAAAATGGAATTAGTTTAAATCAAAGTAAATATACAAAGGATATTTTAAAACGTTTTGGTCAATATAGTATTAAGGAAAGTGATACTTCTATGAGTATAGTTTGTAAATTGGATACAGATGTAACTGGGAAACCAGTGGATCAAACCAATTATAGAGGTATGATTGGAAGCTTACTTTACCTTACTGCTATTCGACCAAATATTTTTTTAGTGTGTGTATGTGTTCAAGATTTTAAGATAATCCAAAATAATCTCATTTGCTTGCTGTTAAAAGAATTTTTAAGTATCTTAAACACACTATAAACTTAGTTTTGTTTTACCCAAAAGGACAATCCTTTGAGCTGATGAGTTATTCAGATGCTGACTTTACTGGTTTCAAGTTGGATAGAAAATGCACATCAGGAACATTTCATTTATTGGGAAAATACTTTGTATCTTTGTGTAGTAGGAAGTAGAATTCTGTAGCTTTGTCCACTACCGAAGTAGAGTACATAGATGCTGGTAGTTGCTGTGCACAAATTATATGGATGAAACACACTCTTTTGGACTGTGGATATCTTTTTAAGCATGTTCTTATCAATTGTGACAACACTAGTTCAATAAAAATTTCAAATAACCCTGTATCTCACTCTAGGACCAAACACATGGATGTAAGGCACCATTTCTAGAGATATCATTACCAAAAGGGTGATATTACTCTTGAGTTTATTGGTACTAAACATCAATTAGCTGACATTTTCACCAATTCTTTGAGTTTGGATAGGTTAAGTTACATTAAACACGAGTTAGTAATGATTAACCTTGATCGGTAGAAACCTCACCGATGTGAATCCTCACCGATGTAAATTCTCACTGATAGACCCTACCGATGAGTGCGCTATTTTAAACTTCTGTCTACCGCCAGAATCTGAATCGATTTTACTTTATCTTACATTATTTAATTATTTTATGATTCCTAAATGATAAAAATAAAGTCCTAGGTACTTCTCAATACACCAAGACTTAAACCCTTACCATCAAACCTTAGCTCCTGAATCTTTCAAGAACCCTAAATCCCTCATACCAGCGATGGAAAAAACCAAACTACCATCAAAGATGACTCCGATGAGCCGAAAGAAAAAAAGAAAATGTCTGAGCCAGAAGAAAGTGGTATTGTTGGAAGAACTAGGTCGGGTGGGCGACCAGTGAATCCTCATTTGCAGAATAGAGTTTTGTGATAAAAAAGGAGTTGTGTGTGGAATTTTTGCTGCCTAGCAAGTCGTTAGTGCTCGAAGTCTTGGAAGATAAAAAGTGGGTAGATTGTTTTTTGAACAACAATGGACCCTAATATCCAAAGCTAGTAAACCAATTTTATGAGTTTGTAAGCTTTAAGAAATCTGAAACTAAGAACCGAGTGTCTTCTTATGTGAATGTAAAAGAGATATCTTTCTCATCCGTTGAGTGGGCTGAATGCTTAAAGGTTCCTCATGAAGGTGTATCTAGATATGTCTCGAAAGCTATACCACCTACAAGTGAGATATTCGATTATGATACTGCCTTGGAGGAGCTCACTGGTGATGGAAATCAAAGGCAAGTAGTGGCTGCTAAAATGGATGGAGAGAACAGATTACTGTTCAAATTTATTTAGCATGTCTTGATACCAAGAAGATGAGACTTTTCAAATCTAATATATCAGGACATCTGTCTCATGCATCTCCTAAGACATTCTGTAAAAGTGAATCTGGGAAGATTGCTGATGATCCAAATGGAAGACATGACAAGGCCAAAATCTAAGAATAATGCCCTTTTCTTTGCCAAGTTGATCTCTATGATGATCAAAGTGAAAGGGGTAGCTGGGTCTCAAGACGAGATAATGGTATTAAAGACTAATTTTTGTATCACAAGCATAGTGTGCAAATACATGAATATTAATTGGAACCCATGGAGAAGAGAGTGGGTTAATGATGACCAGAAAGTATATGATAAATTTAATCCTCTGGATCATCCTTCAAGACCTAAGGATGTGAGGGATCCAGGTCTAGGACCTGATGAAGAAGTACATGAATACAATGATGAGACTGAAGAAGAAACTTCTATGAATGATGGAAGAGATCCGGACTTACCTCCAAGTCCAGCTGCTGAAATTGTTTCTAGAAAGGAAGCCTTAGTAGAAGGGGAGACACCTGCTGATGAGGAAGACCAGCCAGCCCCTGAGCATGAAGGAGAAAAAGAAACACTACTGGAAATGGGGTCTATCCCCACGCACCTATTCCCACGGTTCTTTAAACCGTGGGGATAGTATGTTTTTTTGATGTTTATACCCACGGTTTTATTAAAACCGTGGGTATTAATTTTTTTTTCGAGCCCTTCTATCGGGCTCCTCCTCATTCTCTCCTCAAATCCGCGACACATCGCTCTACCCTACCTCCCCAAGCCGCGACGCCGCTCCCCGACCACTGACTCCCGACCCTCCCCTCTCCTCTACGACTCCCCTCCCCGGCCTCCGACTCCCCTCCCCGGCCTCCAACCCCGGGCTCCGACTCGCGGCTCCGCCTCCCGGCTCCCGACTCGCGGCTCCCGACTCGCGGCTCCCGACTCGCGGCTCCCGACTCGCGGCTCCCGACTCGCGGCTCCCGACTCGCGGCTCCCGATTCGCGGCTCCCGGCTCCCGACTCCCGGCTCCCGACTCCCGGCTCGGCCTCCCAGCTCACGACCTGGACCTCCCGGCCTTCTCAGTAGTGATTTTTTTTATGCTGGAGTCCCAGATTTCCTGGTAATTTCTTAGTCTTGGCTGATTTCCCATAATTTCATCATATTACCTCTTGATAATCAATTAGTGTTGTAGTCAAAGGTAGCAGTTGATGCATTCATAGGTTAATGGAGTGGTTTGATTCTAAATTTTTTTAAGCAATTTCATTTTTTTATGATGGAATACTAAAAGATGAATGATATAAATATCCTAATTATCAAACCCAGTGAGAATATTTCCCCAAATTAATTTAGCATTGATAATCCTAAGATGCACTATTTTGGCCTTAAAATAGTATATATGAAGGTATGTACATACACATGTTGAGCAGTTCCGGGTGGTTGTTTATAAATCTATCAAGTTTCAGGTGTTGGCTTGGTTCCTCTTTGAGGAAGGGTACCCTTCCAATTCCTCAAATTTATTAATGCATTAATTAGTTTCTTACTACACGTTTTCTTTGTTTTTAGTTAATGCAGTGAATACATTAGATTAAATTCCTCTTAATCTTGAATTTAGTATGTTTCATGATTTAAGAGTTAAAGGTAATAAATGATTGTTTCATAAGAAATATCATGTTTATATATTAAAACCCCTCCAACGGAGGTGCGCTGTCTTCAAGTTAAAAAACAATTATTAGACTTTTAGGATTTATTGTCTTGTTGTACTGATATTTCTTTATGAATTGATGTTATGTTTGAATTATGTCATATATGACCCCTAATGGAATTAAAAAAACTAAGTTTTCCTTTTTAAATGATTAAATAACCAAGGAACCGTTTAAGTTCTTTGACCGGTTTTTATATTGGAATTACCCATGTAGAATTGTTTCCCATAATTTTCATTTTAGTATGTTGCCATGTTTGAGCCACCATTCGGTGAGCCTTAGATTTAAATTTCTAAGGGTATGATTTTCTATATTAAATGGCTTGAATTATCTTTTGAATTTCAGAATGGAAATTACCCTGTATGCACAACATTTAACCCGCCTAATGTAAGTGCTTCAATGTAATAATAAACTGTGAAATAGAAATTGTAAAGTATACTAAGTACATGAATTAGCCGTATTAGATGTAATTGAAAAATATGTTGCGTATTCATAGAACCCCTTACCATGTTAATGGAAGGTACCAGAGTGAACCTTGATTATTGAAAATGCCTTAAATGGATTAAATGAGTGGTTTCAAGCTACATGGCCTTGTCACACTAATGAAAGGCTAGGGTTGAACAAAATTGACTTATTGATTAATTATTACTTGATTAAAGGGTTTCATGCTACTTGGCCTTGTCACACTAATCAAAGGAAAGGCTTGAACCAAATGGAATATTATATGAATTCAATATCAAAGTAGGTGTGGCCTGACTCAAGCTCACCTTGGATACTTGAGAGAAAGCCTTGAGCACTCAAGGACCCTATTCCGAATTCAAGGATACAACTTTCTTAGGTTGAGACCTACATAGAACCTGATCCTTGTCTAACTTTAGATGCCTGGTATGACACCATATAATCCCTCATGTATTACAACAAGATTCCTTAGATACACTCCTTGGTTCCAGAATTGACAAGTAGGTGCCATGGTTAAATCCTAGCCCAATCTTTTCTTAGACCCATTTTACCTTGGATGAACTTCTTAGACTAGATAGTCCTCTTATTGTGGAATTAGTTGGACAGTTATCCTTGGATTACACTCTTACCCCATGTGAGGCTATAGTTATTACTAAGTTGTTGACACTTGAGGTCTATGTTTCCTTGGTTATAACCTTGGAACTTCATTATTAAATATCATTACATGTTTTCTTCTCACATCTTAGAACCTCAATATCTTTCTCATATAAATTATATTTAAACTGGATAAAATTGATTAATGAAATGGTTACACATTCTGACACCAGTCAAAGGCTAAAGAAGGTATAACTGCTATGTGTCCCATAGGAACCTGTACGGGTGATGTTTATTTATCTCTCTATTATTATTCTATATACCAGTGAACTATATATTTTATACTGCACTATCTAGATTGGGCTGGACTTCAGTGGTTCCATCCTATTATTATTTATATCTCACACCCTACTCAGGCCGCTATTACATTGGGATACTCGAGTATACTTTCATTTTCTCAGGACCTTGGACCTTGCTTTTCAATGTATGCTTGTAACTAGAGTTAGGAGAAAAGGACTGAGTTGGATCTCGGGATGCTCAAGGAGATCGCCCATGGGGTTTTGATGTGACTTTATTATTTTTTTATTTTATTGAAAATAATGATGTAATGTTTACTACTTTTAGATATGTATCATTACCATGTCATGCATTCATCTGTTGTTTAAACTACCATTGACCACTTTAATTCAGTTATAATAATATTTATCTTATGCTGCTTTGTCATTTATTTACTACCTCTTTCATTGTTGATTGTTATTTATTCAATTTTACCACTGTGTATATGTGATAAGAGGGTATAGTCCCCACTATCACCTCTCGAGACCCTCACTACAAGTCAAAAACCTCTAACGTATGGGGAGACTCACCAGCCCCCCTGCCCTACACAACCTCTCCCCCTCCCTCTACTGCACCAGTCCCTCCCCCTCCCCCTTCCCTTGCACCAGCCCCTCCCTTAACCCCCTGCTGCAACATCCCCTCCCCCTGCACCAGCCCCTCCCCCTCCCCCCTCTTGCACCAGCCCCTCCCCCTACCATGCACCAGCCCATCCCCCCCACCAGCCCCTACCCCCCCCCCCACTACACCAGCCAGCCCCTCCCCCTCCCCCCTTCCCTTACATCAGCCCCTCCCCCCCCACACTGCACCCCCACCAGCCCCTTACCCCATGCTTCCCCAGCCCCACCACCAGCCCCTCCCCCTCCCACTTTCCCTGCTGCACTGGCCCCTCCCCCTTTCCCTGCTGCACCAACCAACCCTCTCCCTCCCCCCTGCACTACTTTCCATGTGGAGTGTCTTTTTTAACTTTTTTCTTTAGTTTACATCTCAAGGAAGACCTTTTTCTCTTTTTCCCTACTTATTCAATCATGAACTCTTGTCATTAAATACTTGTCATTAAATATGTTTTGCTAGCTACTAATATGCTTTGATTGATTTAATAATAAAATTGATTGTAATGATTTTTTTAAATATGATTTACATTGTTGATTGAATGATAATTTTTTTTCTTGTTATAGAATGGATAGAAGCTGGATGTATCGTACCGATCGGATTTCAACCGAGTTTCAAAATAATTTGGAGAATTTTTTAGATTTTGCATTTAGCAATGCGTCAGATGGAGGTTGTATACAGTGTCCCTGCTATAATTGTGTTGGAAGACCATGGTTAAGACGAGAAGAAGTTAGTTACCATTTAACGAAATTTGGATTTCAAGCAAACTATAATGTTTGGTTTCACCATGGAGAGACGAGTCAATCTTCGACTGTTCATAAACGAAATGAACGAAGTGACATGGAGAATTTGATATTTGATCGGTTTCCATATGTGCATCATTCCGAGAGAGATAGCATGCCGGTGCAAGAAGACAATGATATCAGTACACATGAGGAAAATGCTGAAAATGATGATGTTGACATAGTGAAAAATTTATTGGATGATGCCAGAACTCCAGTATATCAAGAATGTACTAGAATGACCAAGTTGGAATTTTTAATGCGGTTATATCATGGGAAAACTATGTATGGGATTTCTAATACTGCCATTGATTATATTCTTACATTTTTGAAGGACTTGCTTCCTGATGGTGCAGATATTCCCTCAAATCATTACATGGCATGGAAGTTAATTAAGCAGCTTGGATTTGCTACTAATAAAGTCCATGCTTGTCCAAAAGATTGCAGTTTATTTTTGGAGGAAACAGCTGACCGTAATGACTGTAAAGACTGTGGTACATCTCGATGGAAGACAAATGCAGATGAAACACCGTCTCGTGTGCCACAGAAAGTCATGTGGCACTTTCCATTGATTCCCAGACTTCAAAATCTATTCATGTCTCCAGAAATCTCAGCCAATATGCGATGGCACGATGTTGAGAGAATTAAAGGAAATGATGAGCTGGTCCATCCAGCAGATGGATTAGCATGGCGGACATTTGACGCACAACATCCTGATTTTGCAGCTGAGGTGCGTAATGTCAGATTGGGCCTATCATGTGATGGTTTTAATCCGTTTGGTCAGATGCTTACTGCTCATAGCACGTGGCCGGTTTTTATTCATGTTTATAATCTTCCTCCGTGGATGTGTATGAAAAAACCTTTCACTTTCTTGAGTATACTGATATCTGGACCTTCGGATCCTGGTAATGACATAGATGTATACTTGCAGCCTTTAATAAAAGAGTTGAAACAACTTTGGGATTTAGGTGTGCAGACATTTGATGCTTCTTCAAAGAATACGTTTCAGATGCGTGCTGCCCTTCTATGGACCATAAATGATTTCCCTGCCTATGCAATGATGTCTGGGTGGAGCACGAAGGGAAAACTTTCATGTCCCGTTTGTATGAAGAATACACGATCGAGAAGGCTTAAATATCGTCGTAGTTTCAGTTTCATGGGGCATCACCGATTCTTGCCAATGGATCATCAATACAGGAAGAATCGTCGGAGGTTTGATAATAATGTTGACACTGAAGAACCACCTCAACGTATGTCAGGAAGTGATGTGCTTGATGAATTGAAAGATTTCAGCTTTTCATTAGGAAAAGGTCATTTGACATCTCGAAAGAGGAAGAATGCTGATACTGAAGTCATTTACAATTGGAAAAAGAGAAGTATTTTTTTTGTGTTGCCATATTGGTCTACTAATTTGTTACATCATTGTTTAGACGTAATGCATATTGAGAAAAATATATGTGAAATGTTGCTTGCAATTCTTTTGAATATTAAGGGGAAGACCAAAGACGACTTCCGATCTCGTCGGGATTTATTGGATTGGGGTATTCGACCAGAACTACATCCTGTTTGTATCGGTGAAAACAAATGGAAAGTTCCCTGTGCTTCTTATGTGATGACACAGGCAGAGAAAGATCAATTTCTGGCAGTATTGGAGAATATTAAGGTTCCAGACGGCTATTCCAGCAACATATCTAAACGAGTCAACAGAAGACATTTGAAATTGAAATCCCTAAAAACTCATGATTACCACATCCTTCTTCATGAATTGATTCCAATAGTAATTCGACATTTGCTATCCAATAATGTAAGGGTGGCAGTGATTCGGTTGTGTCATTTTTTTAGAGACCTTTGTGCTAAAAGGTTATCCAAATCATTGTTGATAAAAATGCAGCAAGAGGCACCATTAATTCTGTGTGAGTTGGAAAAATTTTTTCCTCCATCCTTTTTCACTTGCATGCTGCATTTAACAGTTCATCTTCCAACTGAGACACTTCTGGGGGGACCAGTTGCTTTTCGGTGGATGTATCCCACTGAAAGAAATATGTGCACAATGAAATCATATGTCCGAAATAAAAATTATCCTGAAGGTTCCATTGTGAGGAGTTATCTGGCCCAAGAATGTATGGATTTTTGTTCAATGTATTTGTCTGATGTGAGCACAAGACATAATCGACCAATGAGAAATGAAGATGAGCAGTATGAGGAAATTCAACCCTCGTTTCCATCTCTTCCCCAAACAGGTGGAATTGTCGGGTCATATACATTGGTTACATTGAGCTCTGAAGAGCGGAATATGGCACATCGTACAGTCTTGTTTAATTGTGGTTTGTTCGATGCCTATATCAAGTAAGTAATTTGAATATATATATGTTATCTCATATGATATCATATCACATATACCTTATACTTTTATTGTCATTTTCTGTAGAGAACATAAACAAATTATAAGTAGAGTTCATCGGTCTTTGCCGTTGAGAAGGAGAGAGGCTATGCATAGCCAAGAGTTCCCAGCTTGGTTGAAATCTAAGGTATGACCATTACATTAAATAACTTAAAATATAGATATATATTTAATTATATTACTAATGTATTCCAGGTATTGAGTTTACCTGCTGACTTCATTTCTCAAGAATTAAGAGCGTTGGCTTTTGGTCCCAATTCTTTGGTTCGTGACTGCAAATCTTTAATAATCAATGGATACAAATTTGTTACAACTGATAAAGCGGTGAAAATGAGAACACAGCATGATGGCGTTATGTTAATTGCTAGAACGGATTGTTATGCCAGTGCATCTGATAGTCGACCTCGATATGAAGATGTGTATTATTATGGACTGGTTGAGAAAATATTGTTATTGGATTACTACTCTCGAGGTCGAGTCACTATGATGCAATGTAAATGGTTTGATTCAATGACGCGCCATGGTACATTTATTGATGATTGCGGATTTAGAGTTATTGACATGAGTCGATTTCTGCATACCGATGAACCATACATTTTGGCATCAATGGCAAAACAAGTGTTTTATGTGAAAGATCATCTGAACCCTGATTACGGTGTCATTAATGAAGTAATCCCAAGACATATTTTTCATGATGATGGGGATGAAATTGTCACCATTGACGCCCCCATCGGTGATAGCCAAAATATTGCATTTGATGACACAAATTGTCCCATTGTGAGGGATGATGTTGAACCTGAGGTAGTGGAGGGTAATATATAAAAGCAACCATATATATTCAGAGTTCATTCAGTTTACCTTGACGTGAGTTTCTCAGGTTGGTACTAATTTAATTACTTTAATTTACTTTTAGTTTGAAATGATATGTCTGTTTTAGTAATGTTTGGTTTCGTTTCATTTAATTCTATTTCTTTCAATTCAGAAAAGTGGTTTTAAAATGTGGTTTTAAAAATTGTATAACTTGGTTGTAAATTATCATTACTGAAAGATGTTATGACATTTTTTAAGTAGTATCTATGATTTGTAAAAATTGTTGCTAAAAAATATTTATTTCATTCTTATGCAGATTATGAAGAAAACTACAGAAGCTCGCAGGAAGAGATTATTTGATGCTGATCCTGTTAGACGTGAGCGCGAGTTGTCTTCAGTGAGTATATTAATTTAAATATTTATCTTCTGCATTACAAATAATATTATGTTCATATTTTTGATCCAATTATTTAGGGACATGTAACTCCAGAGAATCCTCTTCCCAGTATGGGACCGAGTAGGGATCCTCCTAGACCTAGGCGGAGCTCCCGTCTTACCACTCCCCACACTGACCCATTAGTGGACATCCCATCTACCACACATGTCCGCCCTCCGCTTGAGACCCCTGGGATGTTCCCATACATGCCGCCATCATCATCCCGTTTACCCTCTTTTTCCCATTCCATGTCCACGCCGACTCGACCGATGTTCTCACCTGCACAGTTTTCATATCCATTCATGTATCCCCAGACCTACTATGCATATTCTGACATGTCTACGCCACATCCTTTTCCTACCATCCATCCTACACATATTGAGTCTGTTCCTTCAGTTTCCACTCCTGTTCATGAAGATCAGCCGGAGCATGCTGTGGAACAGATACTTCCTTCGGAGGATGCTGATCCAGCACAGTCTACGGATGCCTCACAGCCTATTCAGGAGCCTGCATCAGGTTTTTTTATTATAAATGTTTCAAATTATAGCATTTCACTTTTTTTCTATTGTATTGTCACCTAACTCTTCTCTTGTCACCTCTTATCTTATTTAGTGGGATCTTCTAGTAGGCGACGTGGGCGCACTCGAATGAGGGATGCTTGGAATCGTGAAACTCAGATTATGGTGGATTACAATTCTCAAAATCAAATGGTAGGTAAAAATGCTAAGGAGTGTAGAAGTTTCATGGCTACTTTAGCCAAATATCATGATATCGTTCCGGTGGAACCGGTCTCATGGAGACATATCAGTGCCGACATCAAGGATAGGGCATGGGCGCAGATATGGGTACGAAAATTTTATAAATTTATATTGATATTAGTAATGTATTTATATGACTTAACATGTTTGTTGCAGAGTCGATTTAACTTTCCTAACGGTGAAGCTGCCAAAGCTGCTAGGTTGAGTGATCTTGGAGAGTATTGGCGGTCATACAAGTATGAGTTACATATTGGTTGGAGGAGCAGAGTGGGTACTGAGTTAGAGGGTGTACCCACAAACCCTGACTGTCCAAAAAGTCAATATCAAAAAATGACCGCACATTGGAATACTGAACAGTATAAGGTACTACCCATCTTTACTGTTTTTTATATAAAATTTAATTTTTATTACTTGTATTGTTTTTTTGTTTCTTAGGAAGTGTCAGCGAAAAACAAAAAAAACAAAGATGAAATGACATATCTACACACATTGGGGCGCACTACAATGCCCGATAAAGAGAAGCGGCTGGTACGTTCATCTGAATTAAAATAATGTCCTTATTTATAACATGTCATCATAACTTATTCATGCTTTCCCTTGGTTAGTCCATGTCTTTACCTCAATGTTTGTGGGTCTTTGTTGCAACTCACTTCAATCCAATATTTTGCATTTATCATATATGGTTGTAATTCAAATTTGTGCACTTCTTATATGCAGCAAGCTGATTTGGGCATTGAAGGTCCTGTACCTCGTGCCAAATTATTCTGCTTCAGTAGGAAAAAAAAAGATGGAACTGCAGTTAATTCACAAACACAAGATAAAATTGTAAGTTTGTTTATTTATATTTCAAACATTTATATGAAATTCATAATTTAATATGTTTATAATTTCCACAGTCTGCCTTGGAGGCCATGGATGAGAAGGAAGCTGACAACTTAGGGCCAAATGATCATTTCAGTCAGGTGTTAGGTGTGGAGCATCCAGGAAGAGTCCGTTGTAGACCAGGCAAAAACATTGTCCCCTCTAGGTATTGGTCATCATCAGACTCCTCTAAGGCCTCTGAGTTGGAAAGTGCGCGTGCTGAATTAGCTGCGACAAAGAAAATAGTATTAGAGGAGCGTGAAAAAAGTAAGCTGATGAATGAACATTTCATGAAAGCTCTGTCAGTTTTGAGTCAGTCACTACCATCAGAGGTTGCTGCCACTTTTCATTCATGTATGACATCAATGCGCTCTTTAAATAATGCCTCGGGTGATTCCCATGAGGGTCCTAGTGGCGATAACGGTGGTGGCGATAGAGCTGACGAGGATGTTGCTGATGATGTTGTTGGTGATGAGATTGCTGATGATGATGCTGACGGTGCGGTTGGTGATGATGTTGCTGTCGATGTTGCTGCTGATGATGATGATGCTGGACATGAGGATGACAGTGATGGCGATGGGGGGGATATTAATCCCCTCCATTTTTGACTTAGCAGAGAGACGTGTGTTGGAGTTTAATGTTTTTTTTTGTATTGGTGGACTGCTTGTATGTGAATTTCTTTATGCAATGAAATGCATTTTGGATTAAGTTTTCATCAGGGGTGTTATTTGTCAGTTATTTAGGTAATTTTCACATGCCATTCTGTTTACTCCTTGTTTTTTCATGAACTTTCTGCAGGGGGAGGTGGGGGGGGGTGGGCAGGGGGGGAGGGGGAGGGGGGCTGGGCAGTGGGAGGGCTGGGCAGGGGGGGAGGGGAGGGGGAGGGGGAGGGGGGAGGGGCAGTGGGGGGCTGGGCAGTGGGGGGCTGGGCAGTGGGGGGGAGGGCTGGGCAGGAGGGGGAGGGGGAGGGGGAGGGGGGAGGGGGTGGCTGGGCAGGGTGGGGGAGGGGGGGGGGTGCTGGGCAGTGGGGAGGGGAGGGGGGTGGCTGGGCAAGGGGGGAGGGGGGGGGGGGGGGGGGGGGCTGGGCAGGGGGGGATGGGGTGGCTGGGCAGTGGGGGGGGGGGTGGCTGGGCAGTGGGGGGGGGGTGGCTGGGCAGTGGGGGGGGGGGGGGCTAGGCAGTGGGGGGGGGGGGGCTGGGCAGTGGGGGGGGGGGCTGGGCAGTTTGGCAGTGGGGGGGGGGGGGGGCTGGGCAGTGGGGGGGGGGGGGGCTGGGCAGTGGGGGGTGGGGGGGGGGGCTGGGCAGTGGGGGGGGGCTGGGCAGTGGGGAGGGCAGTATGGAGGGGGGGGGGGAGGGGCTGGGCTGTGGGAATCCTGCACTAATAAGTGCGAGATCTCTACAACAGGTATGTTTTCCTAAAATTGTGGAATAAACCTCCCTACCATGCATCATTTTTCATTTGCATTTACACACTATATGAATGCAGGTTATTGGTCGTAAAATCATGGAGTTGACCCCCTTTTCATCCAACATATGAATGCAGGTGATATGTTTTAACTATTGACTCCACTGTATATTGATTTTTGTGGGTCATGTCTAAGAGTTGCTAGACATACTTTGATTGTTCTCATCCCAGCATAGCGATGAACCAAAATATTGGTGAATGTTCATGGGCTGATGGAATGAATGCCTTCAATTTACAAGCATGGAGAAGAAACTGACTGGTATTTCTTATCATCATATTCAGGCTTTTTATTCTGCATTTTAATCTGCACTTTAGTATTTTATTGTCATGTAGTAATAACAAAATTTCTATATGACATTTCATTGCTTATGAGTCTTATATATTCATTAATAATAATTCATGGTTTTATTTGTTGCATGTACAGACTGTAGCAAATTAAAGTATGATTACCAATCAGTGGTTTGCCATTCGATCTTTATCAAGGTGAGCTGACAAATCTATGTGCCAATCTAACACGTCATTTGAGCTTATTCATGCATGACTCATTTCTTTGAGTTAAGAGTCTAGCTGAAACACACTTTAGATATTGGAATCATTGAACACACATGCATTCTGAATGTCCAATTTTTTTTTTCCTGCTCGTTGGTTATTGGTTTTAATCTAGCTTCTTTCATTTGGTTGGCATTTCCGATCACTTTTGTGCTGAATATGTTTTCCATCTGTTGCTGGCAGGGGGACAAGCAGGACGACACCTTGCGGCGGTTACTCCTCCTTAGAGAAACATTGAATGGTTAGCTCTATAATTTTTCGTATTTCCTCATTCCTAAACTATATCTCCTCTCAGCGCTGCCTCTCATCCATCTTTCCACAAAACGTGCATAGCAGGTGGTACAAAAGCTCAATTCAACTGAAAACATTGGTTTGGAATTGTCTGGCATATTTTATTCCTCTAGGTATTCCTACACATTTCTAGATCTCCAAACCTCACCGAATTAGGTATATCAGGGGTCATCCAATCCTCTATTCATCACAGATTACCATTCATTTCTTTAAATCTTCTGAGAAAACATCCTCTCATGTTGTCCATATCATCCTATTTGAAACTAAGTGGAAGATGTTGCCCCGCGGATGTCGCTGGACCGGGCCAACACGGTGCGGTCACACTGCGGTCACGCCGTGGTCACGCCGCGGTCACGCCGCGGTCACGCCGCGGTCACGCCGCGGTCACGCCGCGGTCACGCCGCGGTCACGCCGCGGTCACGCCGCGATTTGGCCCTGCTCCAGGACGACACCCTGCGGCGGTTACTCCTCCTTAGAGAAACATTGAATGGTTAGCTCTATAATTTTTCGTATTTCCTCATTCCTAAAATATATCTCCTCTCAGCGCTGCCTCTCATCCATCTTTCCACAAAACGTGCATAGCAGGTGGTACAAAAGCTCAATTCAACTGAAAACATTGGTTTGGAATTGTCTGGCATATTTTATTCCTCTAGGTATTCCTACACATTTCTAGATCTCCAAACCTCACCGAATTAGGTATATCAGGGGTCATCCAATCCTCTATTCATCACAGATTACCATTCATTTCTTTAAATCTTCTGAGAAAACATCCTCTCATGTTGTCCATATCATCCTATTTGAAACTAAGTGGAAGATGTTGCCCCGCGGATGTCGCTGGACCGGGCCAACACGCTGCGGTCACGCCGCGGTCACGCCGCGGTCACGCCGCGGTCACGCCGCGGTCACGCCGCGGTCACGCCGTGGTCACGCCGCGGTCACGCCGCGGTCACGCCGCGGTCACGCCGTGGTCACGCCGCGGTCACGCCGCGGTCACGCCGCGGTCACGCCGCGGTCACGCCGCAATTTGGCCCTGCTCCAGGACGACACCCTGCGGCGGTTACTCCTCCTTAGAGAAACATTGAATGGTTAGCTCTATAATTTTTCGTATTTCCTCATTCCTAAAATATATCTCCTCTCAGCGCTGCCTCTCATCCATCTTTCCACAAAACGTGCATAGCAGGTGGTACAAAAGCTCAATTCAACTGAAAACATTGGTTTGGAATTGTCTGGCATATTTTATTCCTCTAGGTATTCCTACACATTTCTAGATCTCCAAACCTCACCGAATTAGGTATATCAGGGGTCATCCAATCCTCTATTCATCACAGATTACCATTCATTTCTTTAAATCTTCTGAGAAAACATCCTTTCATGTTGTCCGAACCAGATCATCCTCATCCTCTGCACATGTCGTCTGAACCGGATCAGCCTGTTGTGATAGAAATTCAATGTCTGCTTTTGACTGAATTTCACACCAAACCAAGAGATAATAAATGAGTCAAACAATCAGACAAATGGTTTAGGTTCTTTTTCCTCTGCTCACTACACCTATGACTCTAAAACTCTGGATGCCACTGGCACTGCTATAAAAACCAGAAAACTCTCCACTAATCTAAACATCATTCATACCACTGGTTGTCCTATAAAAAATAGGAATCCTCATATTAGTCTGAAGTCTCTTTAGGCTAAGGCACAAACAAAACACACTAACATGGATAAACAAGGTACCTTGACACTGGAACCTATAAAACATACAAAAGGAAGCAGGGGGAAGGGGGGGGGGGGCTGGCAGGGGCAGGGGCAGGGGGGGGGGGGCTGGTAGGGGGCTGGCAGGGGGACAAGCAGGGGGAAGGGGGGGGGGGGGGGGGCTGGCAGGGGCAGGGGCAGGGGGGGGGGGGGCTGGTAGGGGGCTGGCAGGGGGACAGGCATGGGGAAGGGGGGGGGGGGGGGGGCTGGTAGGGGGACAAGCAGGGGGAAGGGGGGGGGGGGGCTGGCAGGGGGACAAGCAGGGGGAGGGGGGGGCTGGCAGGGGCAGGGGGGGGGGGGTGGTAGGGGGACAAGCAGGGGGAAGGGGGGGGGGGGCTGGCAGGGGGACAAGCAGGGGGGAGTGGGGGGGCTAGCAGGGGGACAGCAGGGGGGAGGGGGGGGGGCTGGCAGGGGGAAGGGGGGGGGGGCTGGCAGGGGGGGGCTGGCAGGGGCAGGGGGGGGCTGGCAGGGGCAGGGGGACAAGCAGGGGGGGGGGTGGCAGGGGGACAAGCGGGGGGGGGGGGGGCTGGCAGGGGGACAAGCAAGGGGCAGGGGGGGGGGGGGGCTGGCAGGGGGACAAGCAAGGGGCAGGGGGGGATGGCAGGGGGACAAGCAAGGGGCAGGGGGGGGATGGCAGGGGGACAAGCAGGTGGCAGGGGGGGGGGGGGCTGGCAGGGGGAAAGCAGGGGGGCTGGCAGGGGGGGGGGCTGGCACAAATTTTTGCTAGATGTTTTTATTTCCATGGCTTTTATTGATGTTTTAATGCATTTTAATTTATGTTGTGCAGCTTGAAAGTTTCTTTTATTATTAAATTCCTGTCTCCAAATCACTATTCTTGTTGAACATCTTTAATGCAATATCCATTATTCCCATTGTGCTGGTAGTATCTATATTGTTTCATTTTTTCCCTGCGGTTTCAAGCTATAGCCATGTAATGTTTTCAATGCCTATAATTAGACTTATTTTTAACTTGCACATTGTTCCATGTAGGATGATCAGAAATTTGTTAAGCGGAAAACAGAACTTGGCGGAACTTTCTCAATTGCAAGCTGCATACTTTTTGTTCTTATATTTTGTTCTTATATTTTGTCTTCAGGTAGAATTATAGAGCCTGCTGCCAGGCCTGTGTTGATGCAGGGGACATTGCAAATACCCACGGTTCATTTGAACCGTGGAAATATCCTGGCGCTGGAAACATCTGTACCCACGGTTCACTTGAACCGTGGGTATATTCTGCAGCTGCAAAAAAGTATACCCACGGTTATAAAACCGTGGGAATACATATATACCCACGGTTCAAGTAAACCGTGGGTATATTCTGGAGCTGCAAAAAACTATACCCACGGTTTTATAACCGTGGGTATACATATATACCGGAGCTGCAAACTATACCCACGGTTATAAAACCGTGGGTATACATATATACCTACGGTTTAATGAACCGTAGGTAATATAAAAATTTCTGGGTCTATACCCACGGTTTTTTAAAAACCGTGGGTATAGGGCTATTGCGACGGCATTCCAGCCCGCGGTTGGCGAAACCATGGGTATACCCTATACCCACGGTTTCAAGGGCTATACCCACGGTTTCAAACCGTGGGTATAGGTGCAATTTCCAGTAGTGAAAATGAATTCTAAAGCCTATGATTCTATCTGTTTAAGTCTGAGTCCATTAATTGGAAGCTCATTTGTGCCTACTAAGAATGTAGTAGGTGAAGTGGAAGAAGCTATACCTAATTCAGAGGACCCTCCTACTATTGCCAAGATGGAATTTATAGTTGAAGATTTTCCTGAGAAAGAAAGACCCGCTAAAATTGCTATTGCTATACAAGAGAATGTACCCATTGAGGGGGAGCATCAAACAAAGTTTGGAAGTGTGTTAGTGGCTGTTGATAATGAGGACTAGGCAGAAGACCCAGGTTTTGTGGTCTGTGGATTAGACTATCCTGATTCTGACAATAAAGAATATCTCAATAGACCAAAAATTATTTATTATGTTGAAACTGAGTTGCTACCTAAAGATGTGGTCAGAATGCATGACCTGGATATTTTGAAGAAAAAGCTAAAGGACAGTTTTTTGGAAGAGACAAATATGATGGAAGCTTCATTGGTATCCTCAATCCAATCGATTATGACTAACTCGGTGGCTATCATAGCCTCTGAAAGAGTATCTGTTGTAGTTTCTCCTGCTGATTTGATCACTAGAGCTGACCTTGAATCCTTAAAGGATGAGCTGAAAGAATCTTTTAGTGCTTCTGTTGCTGAGTTGAAGAACTGTTTTGTTGAAGAGATGAGTGTGTTGGAAAGATCTTTTGAACTCTCTCTTGGTTGTAATTTGTCAACCTTTATGGCAGAAATAGTGGAAGAAGTTAAAGATATCCAGACTCATGTGTCTAGACTGGAAGCATATCTTGAAACTCTAAAGAAGTCGGTTATCTCTTTGGAATCTTACATGATCTCAAAATCCCAAGTAGACAAGGACTTAGCCTATGTCAAAAGTGTTGTGAGCCAGATTGTTTCAGTGTTTGAAGGTTTTAAAACTTCAATGAAATATCATGTTAAAACCCAGGATTCCTAATTTCAAAATCTTATTAGTGGGTTGACCATGAACTTCAAGGAAACCATCTCTTTCTCTGTTGGTTCTGTTGCTTCTAAGCCCTTAGTGGATTTGAATCAGTTTCGAGCTATGCTGAAGGAGGAGCTTGGTTTAGTTTCAACCAGTGGCTCTGTGGACTCATCCAAACAAAGAAAAGTTGTGCTTTCTACTAGAGATTCAGCTAGAGAAATAATGAATATAGTCCAAGACTATATGAGAGAAGCTTCTGCCTATCAGAAAGAAGTGAAAGAAAAAGTGGACTCCTATTTCCAAAAGATTTACACAAAGCATCAACTCAACAATCACTTCAAACTTTTGTTGGAAAATATGAAGTTACCTCCTTTCAATCAATCCTCCAGAGTGAAAGTCAACAAACTAAGGTAATTGACTCCAGTACTGGACAAATTTATAGAGAACAAGGATGACTTCATATCTACTATGGAGAGAGGAGGAGGAATAATTAAGGATTTCAGAAATCTGTTGATGCCTTTCTTGCATGTTGATGCTAGGCTAGTGATTATACCTCTAGCCTTACATACCTCTTCCTCTAATGCTTCTCCTGTTCAAATGACTCCTGCCCAAGCAATTCGAAGCTTCACACCTACGATCACTCAAAGAACTCCTCAGTACAGGCCCATAACAGTGTTAGTAGCTAATCCTCCTATGATCATCTCTAGAATTTCTAAGACTTCACCTAAATCCACACCACCTGAATCCTCTTATGATTCAAAGGGAAAATAACACATTGAGGATGTGGATTGAAAACGTGGCCAGGATGTTTGATAGGAATCCCTTTTATTTTGTGTTTTGTCTATGTACCTTTTTGCAACATCTAATACAATTGTCTTTCCTTTATTTCTCATTGTGCTACTTTTTTTTTCTTGTTTCCCACTTTTTGATTGTCACAAAGGGGGAGAAATATTATCAGAGTATCAAAGGGGGAGAAATATATTCAAGGAGGAGCAATACTATCTAAGGAAGAGCTACTATGCTTTACCCTTCTGATATCATTGTATTTTCTTCCACCTCGGATCCATTATGTTCTATAATATACTGTTTCTTTGAGATAATTGCATTTAATGATATATCCTCTGATACAACTACTCATTGTTTTAAAAAACTATAATATCATAAGTTGTGATTATCAAAAAGGGGGAGATTGTTGACCTCACCTGTTTTGATAATCCCAATTATTCTTTTACATACCTTTGATAATCCCAATTAATGTTTATCTATATTCTAATTCACTAAATCTATGATATTCTATTATCAAGATGATAATAATATTAAAATAATCATTCAGATATGTTAATTAATGTTTATCCATGTTTGAATAAGTTATGAAGTAATTCTAACCAAATCAGATATGTTTTACATAACACATATAAGTGTTGGTCACTGATATGCATATAGCTACTGGTACAGAGCTACCGGTACTTAGCCTACTAATAGATTTAGTCTACCCATACACAGAGCTACCGATATGTACAAGTCCACCGGTAAGCATAAGAACAATCTACCGATACAAGAGTTGTCAAGTTTTCCGATAGTACAGAGTGAAGATACTAATGTGCATAAGTCTACCGATACAAATAATCACTGGAACTAAGAAAGCTACTGATACATACTCCAATACTTAGAGCTACTGATAGACCAAGAGTGACAGATACAGATAGTTACCGACAGAATTGAGCTACAGATAGAAGTCTACCGAGCTTCTGATAGAGTAAGTCTACCGATAGAAGGAGTTACTGATACCTAGAGATATTGATGGAAAGAGGTACAAATGCAAGTTAAAAGAGCTACCGATGCAATTTCAAAGAGCTACCGATGGAAGGATTGCTACACAAAATCCACCGTACACGTCTACTAATAGAAGGCTACTAATGATTGACCAACCGGTCAAACTCTATACCCTCAATACTATTTATTTATTAAGCTAATGGTTAAATTTGATGTTTTTAATGCAGTTAATGTTATTTAATGATCTCTGTTTCCATGTCAGGGAACCATACCTAGTACCCATGCAAAAGGTAATCATTCCCATTTGTCAGAGCTGAAAGATATAAAAGGGAAGATAAAGACCTATCTGAATATGATGGAAAGAACAAGGAGCGTTTAACGAGAAAGCAGCAAGAAGAAATAAATAAACACGAAGAGTACACACAAGATTCATACTGAAAAACGAACTGCATACCGAAGGACCACTCCATACTGGAAGAAAACTGGATATACATGAAGCCACTCATTTTCGAAGAGAACACAAGCTGCATCTTGAGTGAATAACTACAACAAACACCTCATGCACTCAGGCAGCTAAGTTGAACCTGGAACAAAAAAAAAACGACACTCTGTTTTTTAGAACAAAAAACCAGAGAAGGACTTAGAAGCTTTTCTGAAAAATCAAATGAGTCTAGAGGTGCACTGCCAATCACTAAAGCTTTTCTAAACTCTTTCTCACTTACTTTAGTGATTATTTCATTTATATATCTAGCAGTATGTGTACCCTGTTTATTTTACACACACACTATCTCCTAGGCTAAGATGGAGGATTCTTAAATTCTCATTCAAACTCTATAACTCCTTTGTATCCCACTATGGATAGTGGTAGTGGTCGATTAAGACATGGAAAACCTGTGTGCTATTGTCTTTGTTTTTCCCACGAAGAACTATGGTAGAGGTCTTTGGACCTGGATAGTATTGTACGGTTGTTTACCCCGATCCAGGGTGTGGATCATTTTATATAAATTGTTGAGAGGACTAACGGTTGTTTACCCCGATCCAGGGTGTGGATCATTTTATATAAATTGTTGAGAGGACTAAGTCTTGGCTTGAGACTGGACCTCTTGGTTACATCTTCTGTTCATTTTAGTTTAAATCATAAGTATACTATATATATATATATCATATTCTGCTGCTAACTACTTTGAAATAAAAAAATATTTTAAATCTACTTTGATAGTTAAATTAGCAAGTGTTTATACTTATTGTAAACCAGTAAGTTAGTTTCCAAAGTTAATATCACATTATGATTAAGTTAAATGAGACATAATCAATCTTTGAGAAACAAATTGAACATTTACACTCTGTATAAATTTACTACAGTTTAAATTTGTTTTTAAATAGGGGGATTTTAAGAGAATTATTTTTAACAGAAATTTTAATTGGAACTCAATTAACCCCCCCTCTTGAGTATCCACTCCGACCATCAGTTTCAAATTCATTTCCCTTATTAAGGTAGTTTAATTTGAATTTAAACATCATTTATTGATAATCATTTTTCTTTGGATGGAAGAACTAATGAGATATTTTAAACTTCTATCAGTAAATATCATATAAAAGATTTATCTTTTCTATTCGATTGGAAGAAGCATATTAAAAAAAAATACAAATCATAAAAAAATTATATCTATGAAGAAAATAAATAATAAAAAACTAAATAATGGTAAAATAATTATAAATACAAAGGAAAAAAGTGGAATAGAAAGGAAGAGGAAATGTGAAGAATTTTAATGATAAAAAGGAGTAGATTGGGAATATAGATAAAGGTATAATGAAAACCCCAAAATAAATTCTTTTTTGAATAAGTTTTTCCCATGATAGGTGTCTTAGAATTGGTTATATATATTACTTATGTTAAATCATTTTTTAACATTGGTTAATATATAATTGATGTTAAAACCCCAACATAAATTCTACTTTTTCTAATAGTGGTCATATTTTAGTGACCGAAACACACTGGATGGAATTTTGTTTCCTTTATTATTTGTTGATTATTGGTACTGATTATGAATATGTTATGTTTTAATTTGATCATGTGACATTCATGAATTTTTATATTATCATTGGGATATTGAGTCTTATTTTATGTGTGGATTTGGTGTTCATTGGTAGTTTTCATTTCTTTACTATAAAAAATAGGAAAATACCTCCCATTTTTCATGTTATATATCATTTAAACTAGTCTTGTACCCATGAAATATTGAAGGTAGGCTTCAAGGGTCTTTCATAGCATTACTACTGACCCATGAGGTGTTCTAGCAAGTTCGGGTTATGAAAAAAATATTTAAAAAGTAACCTATGTCAATATTTTAGGACTGTGGAAATAGGTCCCTCCATAACCATGGTCATTGACTACGACCATGACTATGTAACCCTTGGACACTGTTGTCATAACAACATGTCTACTATCATTATCGACAACCATAGTCATTATTATAAATAAAATATATTTATTCTCATTCAAATTAATTATTATAATTTATCAATAACTAATATTTAGATATCAATACTTAAATATTAAATATTTAGATTAAATATTTACTTATTTATAATTTATTTTAATATATAATGAAACTATTTCCCAAGGGGCCAAGCATTATTACACTACTCTTACCCAAGCACACTTAACTCCAAATGCTTTTTCCAATTAATCTTAAAGAAATATGTCAATATTAATACGTTATAAATGTTATTAAATTTATTCTATAGACACATTGCATTGTTTAAATAGCTAAAAATAACTATAAATTCACAAGTAATTATTAATCAATAAATAATATTTATTAATTTTTAATAATTAATAACTAATAACCATTAACCAATACAAGATAACAAATATCTCATTTTTAATAAATAATGATTAAAATGTAATAATTTATTTCTAATTATTAATTTTTTACAATCGATTATAATTAGTAATAATTAAATATAAATCTGAGTAATTAGTAATTAATAGTATACCATTATTAAATGATTATTAATGATGAACAATCATTATTAAATACTAATTATTGCTTATTTCCTAATAATTAATAATTAATAATTGAAAAATAATTATTAATTGTTTTAATTTAATAATTAATAATTAACAATTACTATTTGATGATAAATAAATGGTAAATACTTAATCATTAACAATTATTATTTATAATTAATAAATAAAATTGATTATTTTTATTAAATATTTAATATTAAATAATTTATATTTATCACCTGATAAATAATAAATATATAATAACTAATAAGTTACATTAATAATAAATTTCTAGTAATACTAATTTATAAATAAAAAATAAAAAATAAAAAATAAAAAATGAAAAATAGTTAATAAATAATAATTAAAAAATAATAATAAATTACTAATTAATAAGTAGTAATTAATAAATATTTGATTTTTAATTAACAATTAATTTATATTTTTCAAATTAATATATAATAATTAATTAATATTTAATAAATAAGAAAGAGAGAAAACACATGTTTTTTACAAGGTTCGACATAAATACCTACTCCATACCATGTTGTTTATTCCCCACAACATGGATTCTAAATTAACTATAAAAAAAGGAAACACAATTATCTCATCTCAAACTTAGATACTTCTTCTTCAAAACTAACCGAGATACTCTATTTTCTTTTGTCCCAAAAAAAATACAACTTGGTTTAACTCCACCTAAGAGACTCATTTTTCTCTAGGATCCAACTAGAATATTTCAACTACTCTTAGTACTAAATGGAAGACTTCTACTCTGTTTAAGGATTGATCCACTCTATAATAATCTTTGATCTTCCAACAAAATCTTATAGGATCTTACTTGATCATGTAATCCCTCTAGAACTTCAATAATGCTTGTCTCAAGACTCCTTATAGAATTTGTGCAATCTAGATACTCCTCAATATTTGAATTCTTAGGCACCTAAGATGATTCTTCATTAAAAGGCCCTTAGCATAAATATTTTTCTTTATTCAATATAGAAATATATTAGGATCTCAAATGATATCATAACTTCTTTTTTAATTATCTCAACACCTAAATTAACCTATTTATAGAGAAACAATATAGTTCCTGGGGTCTCCATTATTTAAATGACTTTAATTATTTATTTAAATCGACATCTAAATGTGTTCCTAAATAAACACATTTATTTTTCCTTCTTTAAATATTAATACCTAAATGTTATTAAGTACTATATTTCTTAAATTAAAAACCCTATTAAATGTGTGTATTTATTTTCATACTTACTATAAATACCCAAATGATTTTCTATGTAATTACTTAGTCATGTAATCACTCAATTTATACGTGTTTCTCAAAAAGTCATTTCCTTTAGTAGTGAGGATTTATTATTCTTTATGTAGATAAGTGATGACCCACGGATCATTGGATCTTCAAGCATGCATATTTATAGACCTCAAAATGGAATACCTGAAGGTTGGTATTCTTCCTTCTTCTTCACGCGGCATCAACCTTCAAGGCTCTCTCACATTTTCCTCTTGTAAATGCTTGAATACTAAGAACAAGTTGTTTATTCTTGAAGATTTTTTCCCTTTTGAATACCTGATATATAACTCCCATCAAATCAATCATCATGAAATAATATCTCATAAAATTATTTCATAGATACACCATTTTCATGGATTCAATGGAATTCCATCCATTTTTCAAATTGGCCTACGTGAATGAAAATGTAACTGCATGCATGTCCACTAATTTTTGATGCAGCTCATGTGATAATTTCTCATTAACTTCATCTAGAGTCTCTATTTCATTAGGATATCAGCACATCATGAGATTATTCTATTTTTTTCATGTTAGTACATGAATATTGGGTGAAACATGTGGATGGATCTCGGTTGTATCATAAGGGTTTGACGTGACCTCAATTAATGATTTCATGGACTTCTATTTGGTCTATGGATTTGGACATGATCTATGTAGACCATAAATATAGGAATTACCCTTTTGTGAAGAATCCTTCAGTTACAGGTAGAGTATGATGATACAATTCTTGATCAGACAACTCAAATTTGTGTGATAAAAAAATATGGGAAATTCAAAACATTTTCCAGGAAGGTTTATAGTGTATGAACCATTATTATCCAACATCGATTTTTATTTATGTCTTTTATATGGTTTATTATCCAAAGTGTTTATTCATCCCAATAGAAGTGGGAATCGGGGTCCACTCTCAAACCCAGCTAGCACCAACCGAGGTCGATTCTCTACCACCATGCTGCCCCACATGGTGGCATCTTCTCTTCTCCCATGCACACTATGTGGGCACACTCTCTTATAGGACTTATATATGGGACCAACCAATACATTAGCCTCCTTGGGGGCTCCTCCAGAAGGATCTCCCATGATGGATGACACTTGGACCCCCCTTGGTGTGGTTGAGGGCTAGCCTTGGTGGCTTGTGTAGTCAGCCATAATCTTTTTTACATAAATCCCTTATATAAATAAAAAAAATTACAAATATAGAATAAATTAAATAAACCCTTTCCCAAATAATTTGTTAGGTTGGAAATTCTAAACCACTTCTCAAACATCTCTTTTTTCTCCTAACATATTATTAATGTAAAATTTAAATATATTTTACACATAATTATTTGAAATCATAATGAAATAACAAAACATTTCATGACATTCAATTCTTTCCTCATTCCATATATAATTTATTTTTTCACAGAAACCTTAATTCCTCTTCTTCACGACATGAAAATAATAATTTTCATAGTCTTTCTCTTGTTTTATAAAATGTGTTCTCCTAGGAAAATGTATATGGAATTTAAATATCAGTTTCAATAATCTTTAGAGTTATATAACTTTATCTTTACTCATATATTAAATCATTAACAAAAAATGAAACACTTGGAAAAAATATCCCCATTTTATTTTGTTTTCAATATTTTCTCACATCACAAAAGTAAATATGTGGAACCTTAAATTCTTATCCCCCTAAATGTTAATTAAATGAACATGATAATTTGGGAATCTTATCATCTCATCTTTCATCTTAAAGTCATATTCATTTATTTAAAAAGAAATGGATGATATCACATGAGACTTATCAAGAATCCTTTATCCAAAAAAATATAAGAATATGTGAGCTATCCTAGGGTAAATAACAAGAGTGACATAACCATGGTTTGATAAGTTATACATAACTCATACTAACATGTGATATCAGGCTCAGAGTTTTACAATTCTCATGATAGGGGTTATACTTATTAAATAAATGAAAAAATCCTACACATAATTTAAAAAAAATATTATAAAGTTAAGGTGCACAAGAATTACTCTCCTGTTGTCTAATTTTCCCATCAACAAAGCACCCCCTTAATGAATAAACTTCTGGGACAAATGAGAAAGATTGTAATAATCATACCTAAAAACTCATCCAAGCTCCATCTCAAGGGATGCACACTTTTATTCCATTTCACGGAAGTTAGTGAAATCCATGAAATAAAATCTTTTCATGTTTTCCTATAATGATATCCTCAAACATCTCCTTCAATTCCCTACATTATTTGTGAAAAAGAAACAAAATAATTGTGAATAAGGAGTGAAATATTTGTTTCTAAAAAGTAACATATATACTGGGATCTTCCTCTCAATTTGGACCATTCTTTCTGACCAATATCAACATGGGAAGATTCTTTTGAACTCTTATTTTTATTTTGAGACTCAATCATTTGAGTATCTTCGTTCTTACCTTTTTATTAATGATGAATAAAATTTTCAACCTTAGTCTTCTCAAAATCATGACATGTACTGTCATTGGGTTTATTTTGGAACCTTCCTCTTTCATAAAATAGGGAACTTATTATTCTGAACATTTATTTCACACCTAATCCTTGTGACCATCCAAACTATATCATCCAAAAAATTCATCAAGAAAATTAATTTTTTTTGTGTAGGTATTTTTGGGGAAGATGTGTTCACTTTTTTTTCCTATAGATTTTGTTGGTTTATTATACATACCCTTCTATTTTACCTTCCCAAATACTTTTGATATTATGGAAATATATTGATTTAAGTCATCCTCATCCTCATCATTGTCCAAATCTTAACAATTTTCAACCTCATCTTCTTTGATTTTTCCCATTTTCATGGATTCAAAGGCCATTTCATATTTTTATTTATTCCTAAAATATATAATTTTCCTCATCTCATATGCTATGAGAATGTTGATTATTTAATCAAGAAACAAATCATATCTTTTTTCTAGGCCAGATAAATTTGAATCAAAAAGATCTGAAAAATCCATCATCATTTTTTTACAATGATTGAGTCACCCATATTCTCACCAAAACATTGAATTTTGGTCACTATCTCATTTAATCTAGTAAAATAGTCATCAATATTTTGTTTATAAATAATTTTGATTTCCTCAAAATTACCCCTCCAAACTTATATCTTGGATTCCTTAACTTTGATGTTGCCTTCATAACTAATTCTCAATTTTTATCATATCTCCTTTTATGTCTGGAGACCCATGAACACTGTGTATACCTTATTTAATAGGGACATCAAATGGAATCTTTTTCCTTTCAATGTTATTCCAAATTTATCTTATCATATTGTGTCATAACATCATTATAAATGGGTGAAAACCCCACTGTTGCATCATCTCTAAATTCTAATCCAAGTTACAGAAGGTTGGGTTACATCCTATTCCTCCACCTATGATGATTATTGTCATCAAAGGCGGGAACAAGTTTCCAATTGATAGAATTAAGATTATCCATATGTCTGACTAATTCTTGAATCTTTATTGGGAACTTGAATATGATAACACCTGAATATCCCCAGTCTAGATTGACCATTAATAGGGGGTATAAGTGAATTTGGTTTTTAATTTTTACAATTTATTTTTGAATTTAATCTCTTGAACTTACCAAGGCTCTTAATCCACTATGATATATCTCACAGTATCACTTATATTGTACAAATAATAAAAGAAAGAGAACAAAACATGAATGTTACAAGTTTTGAAAAAATACTTAATCTTTTCCATGTTGGTTATTCCACCATCATGGATTCTCTATTCACTATCAAATAAGTGATAAAATTTTTTCTACTCCAACTAAGATAATTCTACTCTAGCTCCAATCAAGAGAATATTTTATATTTTGGATCAAACTAAAATAATTCTTGCTCTGGATCCAACTAAGATACTCATTTTTCTCCAGGATCTAATAAAAATACATCAACTACTCCCAAAACAAACCAAAATACCTAAACTTTATTAATGGATTTATCCAAGGTAGGATGATCTTCTATATTCCTCCCTGATCTCGTAGGATATGACTTTATCGTATACTCCCTCAATAACTTCAACAATGATGGACATGATACTCTTTCCCAATTTGGTGCAATATAGATTCTTATTAATATTTAAATGCTCAAGAACCCAAAATTATTCTTCTTCAAAAGTCTCCCAGCTTCAAACTATTTCTCTCATTGATTTAAGAATGTATTAGGATCTCAAATGATATTATAAATTTTTTTACCTTATCTCATCACTTTCATTCACATATTTATACATAGAAAATATAGTTCATGGGGTCTTATCTAGTTATATTATTTAAATTATCCATTTAAATACTCCTTTTTATGTGTTTATAATTTTTTTCACCCTTAAAGTATAAATACCTGATGGTTCATAGGTATTCTATTTCTTAAATTAAATACCTCATAAATGTGGGTATTTATTTTCATGCTTATTTGAAATACCCAATTTTTTTTTTGGGTAATTACTTCTTCATACAATACACTAAATTTATTAATTAACCTCAAATATTCATTAAATTTTTCTGTGAGTCTTTATTGTTATTCACATGGATAAGTTATCACCATGACTTATCACATCTTCATGCATGCATATTCATATACCACAAAAAAAATTGTGTAGTCTTCCTTATTCTTTACGTGCAATCATCCTTCATAGATCACACATATTTTCCCTATTTAAATGATAAAAGACATGAACCAAGATTTTTATTCATGTGGATTATTTCCTATTTGAATACTCGTGGAAAAACTATCATCAAGTCACTCCATATGCAAGAATCTAACATGAATTTCATTCACAGATACACCGTATTATTGGCTTCCATGGCACCGCATTTCATTTTTCAAATTGTTCTATAGGTATGAATGTGTAACTTACTGAATTCACACTCATATTATACATAAATAATGTGATAATAATTAATAAAATTCATTTGGAGGATATGTTTCATTTTGAGATTATCAGGAACCAGGATCCTTCTTTTTATGCATACCAGTTCATGAATATCTAGTGAAACATGTGATTGGATCTCATCTAGATAAAAGGTGTTTGAAATGAACTTCATTAACTAATTTTTGGTCTTATGTTTAGTTAGGAGGATGTTTTAATGATCTCTTTGTCTCCACAATGGAGGAATTACCCACTTGAGTTAAAGCCTTCAATTGCAGATGGGGGAATATGACATCACACAAGATTAGATGGATCAGATCAATATGATCAGATGAAATTGGAAATGTATGAACATTTAAATTAGTATGAATCGTGTCCACATTGTTTCCCACATATATTCTTCCATATGTCATGGTCGCAATTTATTACCCATAATGTTCTTTAATCCTAGAAAAATCAAGTCTTGGGGTCTGATCCCAAACCCTGATGGCATCAATCTGTTTCGACTCTCTACTACCATGCCACCCCAAATGGTGGTGCCACCACCAATATAATTTTATACATATGGGAACACTATCCTAAAATCATTATACACTACCCATCCCAATACATTAGCTACCATAGGGCCTCCTACAAGAGGCTCTCCCATGAGGGTTGGCCAATGGGTCCCCCTAGGTGTGGTTGTTCTCTATCCTTGGTGGATTTTGTGGTTTTCTCCAATATGTTTACATGAATAACTTAAATATATAGAATAGTTACTAGTATATAATAAAAAATAAATTCATTTATCAATTAATATGTCAATCTAAAATTCCAAACCACTTCTCAACTATCTTTTATTTGTCTTCACTTATTCGTCTTGTAAAATATAAATACATTTTATATGGACTTATCTAAAGACATCATGCAATAATAAAACATTATATGGACTCCAATTGTTTCCTCATGAAATATATATATTTTTGATGGAAACCTTAATTCATCTTCTTTACTTCAAGAAAATAATCATTTACATGGTCTTCCTATTTTATATGCAATGTACTCTCCTAATCACATGTCTTAAACATTTAAATATCAGCTTCAACAATCATTAGAGTTATATCACTTTATCTTCAATCACATAGTAACTTATTTAAAACAAATAAAAAAACTTGGGCACAATACTCATTTATTCTATATGTTGAATTTCACATATAATATTTTTTTGAAAAATAATTTATATAACAAATGTGACGATATAAATTTCACCAAAAATGTTACAAAATTTTAAAAAATAAATTTATCTAATGTATGAGATGAGAAAAAGTTAACAAAAAATGATAGATCCTTTAAGAAATAAAACTTATTTCATGTATTAGATGACATAAATTTCACATATAATAATAAATATTTTTAAAAATAAATTTATATATATCATAAAATATGAGATAAATTTCATGTAGTATGATATGTATTTTAAAATATAAAATTTATATAATTAATGATATAAGATATATGTCACATTGTCTGGGAGCTAAATTTAAATTTTTTCACAAGAGTGTTAATGTGAATTTAAAATAGATAACTTATCTTATTTTAACACTTTTATATTATCAATCAATAAATTTTATCACATGGAGTAATAGTTTGCTAGTTGGGATGATAATTATCCCAAATTAAGGGTGACCCATTTGATGAGAATGTGGGAATATTTTTAGAAAATTAAAATTGAGTTGAAGTGGGTTTACCCAACTAGATTCATATGCAATATCCAAAGACAATTATCTATGTGTAAATTTTTTATAATATGGTGAAAATAAAAAATAACCTTAGGTAATTATCATGTGATTTTATTCCCGATCAGTTTCATTTTAATCATTACTCAAGTATTTGAACATGAATCCCTATAGAAATATCCAAATGTGGTTTATAAAGCTCAGTATATTTTTCTTGATCAGTTGGGTGTTTGTATAAAGAACCAATATCACTTGATTGTACACATATTGATTGAAAATGAATCTCTCAAATGTATCTCTCTTGGTTTTGATAAGAATTGTGAGAGATATCTTTTTCTATATGAAAATAAAAAGAGATATATGGTGGTTAAAACTAATTGATACTACTTCACAGAATAATATATATGGGGTATTAGAGTTATAAAACTACTAGTAGGTCCCTAAACTTTTTCTAATTAAATCAGAACCCTATGAAGTTACCTTGGAGTTTTTGATAGATTTTATTTGTTTTAAATTTTTATTGAGAATCCTTGGAGGTCACTAAAAGATTGGTTGTTTCTTCTTAGAATATTTTGGAGATATTATGAGATGTTATGAGGTGAATTCAAGGTGTTGTAGAATATTGTTTGGATTTTTCTTTTAGAAAATGATTTCTACATAAACATCTATTGATCAGTGAATAAGGACGAATTCACTAGTTTATTTATCATTACTTCCACCTCTTTAGGTTGTTTTAATGTTCGAATAAGAATTCTTGGGATATGTATAATATTGAATCTCAACTGCATAAGGATCAACCGAAATATGCATAAATTTTATTCGAGCCAACATAAATTTGATCAAGAAACCATAACAATAATATGTGTAAACATAAACCAATGATTCATAAGCCTAAATCCACATATTTAAGAATCATTACATTTATACAAGCATAGAAATATAGGTAATTTTTGAGGTGTCTGTAAATAGAATAATCAAATTTTCCTGAATTTGAATATTCTGAAGAAACTAAATCTTACTATGATGAAGATTATATTCAATGTTTAAATCATAACATTTGAAATGATATTCATATTAATTCAAGAGATTATTTAAAATGGGTTATATTTTCTACTATCAATTTGATCTTTCAAGTTTTTTTCATATAAAAATTGGATATGGAGTTTGAATTTGAATCAGTTGAATAATGAAAACTAGAAAATAAATCTTTTATGTATGTGTGATGAGGATTTTATGGTTTATAGTTCATATAATACTTTTCTACCTATTTTAAAGTGATTAAATTTAATATTTCATTTTTAGATATTCTACACCCCGAGTTTTTTTGTGAAGTGATGTTGTGTGACTCTAAAAAATATACAAGTATAATTTGATCTATTTTAGCAAAAAAAAAAGGAAGATAAATATTATTGAAATTTAAAAATATATTATTAGTGAATTATCTTATATTTTTAACATGTTGGAGTTTTATTAAATAAATTTCATTTCTGGTTTATTGAAAAATAAGTAAAAAATGGAATTTTTCAAATTATATTGGAGATAGGTATCCATTGAAAAGAAAAAATATTCAAAGATCATGGTTTGTGGAATTGAGCCTAACCAAATATGGAAATTAGGAGATAATAGTGTGATATTTTTTAAAGGAAAAGTAAAAAATGGATAATATATAAATAATTTTGTAAGAAATTTGTTAATTTTATGAAATTTTAGTGATCAAATAGGTTGAGATATTAAAGAGAGAGAATTACTGAATCATGAATATCACTGAATACCAAGAAATATGTTAGAGAAAAAGAGTGGTGGGTGCCTAATGTTTAGAATATAACATCTACATCAAGTTGATATTGAGAATTAAAAAAAATTAAATTTGAGTTTGAGATTCAAGAATCTAATATACATTAGACATAACATACAAAGATCTGGATGAATTTAAATAATATAGAGATTTACAGTGGAAGATCATCATCTTCTGTCATGAACCAACCCGGGTAAACCCTGAACTGGTCACCTGAGCCGGTACACGACAAGACCCGAGAGGCATTCCCGATCCTCCTGGGCTGGCGACAAGCTCCAGGGAATAAACAAAGGACATGGGAATGATTTCTCCCACATAAATAAATAAATAAAGAAAAAATAATATGGAGCAGTGAGAAAATAAATAAACCAAGTAAAGTAACTAAGCAAGAATAAAAGAAAATAAAACCAACCGAAAGAGACAACCACTACCTCTGTGTGACCTTGCGGGTCACTCTCAAACTCATGACCAAACATCACCCAAGGAGAAAGCATCCAAGCTGTAGCCTGTAAAAACACTAAAAACAGAAAAGAACTATAGGTGTGAGTATTAAAACCCTGTAGGCTATCCCGATATCTATTCCCAATGCACTACCTTTAAATAAAGAAATTTACTAATTCCAAGATTGAACTAAATGATATAAAATATTAGTTTCCACATGAACTTTCATTTATAAAACAAGTAACAGTACATTGCCCGTTTTAATTTATAAACAATTTTAATGTTTTAAAGGAAGAGGTGCATTGCATATTAAAACATTTTTGAAAACAATTAGAAAACCAAAATTTAGTTATTAGACAAAAAGAAAAACTACACATAACACACAACACCGACCAAGGGCAATGGAAAAAGTGGCACACATGGGCCAGTAACCGAACTAGACCTATCAATCATCCACCAAATACAAATAAACCCTAAAGGAAACATGGGTTGAACCTAAGAGATCGTGAACAATTCAAAATGTAATATACTTGTGACTCATCCTGAAAGCATTCTCTAACTCGATGACTTCATAATGCCTTAATACCCGGTATAGCCATTCATGGCCTAACCGAGGGCCCCAATCCCCATAGCAGTAATAAATCAGTATTCCCCTACCATGGGGCCACTAGCTAGTGCGTAATCTAAACTAGTGCAACAATCGTTCTCAGAAGATTCACTCACTATTCCAGGTTCCCATGTCAACACACATAATAAATGGGAAAATAGGTGAGTCAACAAGGTCAAATATATAACACAAACATCACACACAACTCACGCAATCAACGCACACAAAGGACCACCCCTAAGTCACTTCAAAGAAGGTTTTCCAAAATAATTTATTTTGTTAAAGTCCAAAACGGGCCTTCACCAACTTTAAAGAAAAACCTCATTTCACATGAAAAACCAAAACAATTATTCAAATGAAATCATTTATCATTTAAACCCGAACTACATTTTAAATTCCATGAATTATGTTTAAAATCCAAACTGGCATTCTTTCACTACTGGGTGACCGTTTGTTAAGAAAATATTCCAAGTGTCGTGTATAAAATAAATGTATCTTTTTACACCAAATAATCATATAAAAATTAATTATCCTATATTATTTCCTATTTATTAAAATTAATAAAACATCAAGAAATTAATAAATTCTAAATCTATAGGTAAGTGCAGTGGGGGAACTACCTCGAGACCGAGATGAAAAGCAAGATGCACGTCCAACACAGCACAATAAGGTCCAACATACTGTAAAAAAATAATAAGAACTCAAAACACAAAAAAACCCCAGTTAAAGTATGTGAAACCAAGAGGAGGTAAGAAAACCTCACCTTGAAACTAAAGTGCAACGACAATGCAAACATAGAAACAAATCACGACAATGGCGCTCACTCAGAAACGCCCCGCTCAGGTCCTAGAAAGTCAAACCGACAAAAATAAAATTTAATTATTAAAAAATATAATCAAGCCAAGGAATATCTATATATATATCAGATATAAATATCAAACAGGCATAAAATAAAAGGGGTATACCAATGGGGGGTCATGATTAGAAAAAGACCACTAGAGGGCATCGCATCAGAACAACGAAAGGCAGCGGCGGGAGCCGGGGTAGATCAGGGGTCCGGCGGCAAGGAGAAAAGGAGTTAGGGGTGGCCGATGCTGTGTACGAGAGCACGAGAAGGTTCATGGGGCGTACAGAGGAGCTTATGTGTGGCAGAAGACAACAGAGTAGCCATGATCGGGGTAGGAGGAGGGTGGTGCGGGGTCCTGGAAAGGGAGGCAGTGAGGCCGGGACGTGAGTGAGGTAGCGAAGGTAGACCGAGAGGAAGGGGCCGACGTGGCCATATCATGGCACGGGGCTATGGAGGGAAAGTAGGAGCGCATGATTTGGGGTGAAATCATGAGGACTGGTGGGCAGTGGGCGAGCAGGCTGCCTGATGGTGGCGCGGCTGTAGAGGCTGGACAAGGAGGCCGGTGGAGGCTGGGCGGAGGCTTTTCTCGTGATCTTCAGGAGGCGGAATACTGAGGGAAGGGTGCAACACCAAAATAAGGGGAAGCCGAGGGGTGTCCTGGATGAATGTAGAGGGTAGGAAGAGGGCTCAGGTGAGACCTACTGGGGAACTAGATTGAGCAGGCGGCTGAGGTGCGACTCAGTAGGGAGGGCGCTAGAGTGGGGTGCTGCAGTAGGTCGAAGGCATAGGCGGAGCACGAGGGAGGAGGAGCCTGCGCAGGATTCTGTGTGGGGAACAGGATGGTGGCGCTGGGTCGCATGCAGGGCTGTTGTGTGGAGGAAGCAGGAGAGGAAGAAGGGGCGGGGGGGGGGGGGGGGGGCTGTGCAGTCCTACTGCGGCAAAGAGGGGAGGCGACGAGAGCCGAGTAGCAGGGAGTCGACAGGGGAAAGACCTGGCGAAGACCAGGGGGTGCACACCAAAACAGGGGGGGACAGGGGGTCAGCACTGCATGGAGAAAAAAAGAAGAGGAGAAAGAATAAGAAAATAAGAAAAAGAAAAAAGAAGGAAAAATAAAATAAAAAAGAATATAAATAAACATAATAATAATAATAATAATACTAATATTATTATTAATACTAATAATAATAATATTAATAACAATAATAATAATAATATTATTATTATTATTATAAATTATTGTTATTATTATTATTGAATATCTTATAAAATCCTTTTCAATTTAATTTATTCATTTAATTTTATTATTTCTCTAAACATGTGGGCAACCACGCACTCACCAGGTCCGAACGCATGATTGGACCGAATACGCGGTGACCCTGCACCCACTCGGACAGAATGTGCAGTGACCGCTAGTAGTGTGGTGACTGTGCACTGGCCCGAGACCCACCGAAAACATCAAAGCTTCAAAAAAAAAAATCAAACCCGAACCCAAACCCGACTCTACCCAGAGTCGTGGGACCGAGAAAAACATAAAAACATGGGCGTCTATGGTTAGTGTGTGACAATTATCCCCACCAGAGACACTTTCTTCCCCCATAAAGTCACCAAGACAATATTTGACACAACATGAGTTCATTCCCAGCCAAAATCATAGAGAACCGAGATCTTTGGGGTAACCATTCCCAAAAAACGTCACACCCAAACAATTCAAGAAAAACCACTTCCTGAGATTGAGGGGAGAACATGAGAGGGTTATCCACACCATAAGAATTTATTAATAAAAAAACCCTTGAAACCCTAACAAACCACCCCACCCCCCGGGGGGGAAATGTGGGAACTCCCAAACCAAACTCATTCATTTTCCCCACATGTACCGAAAAAGACACCTGAGACTTGAAGAAAAGACTGTTAAGGAACAATCTAACAACTTTTGGATGAGAAATTAACTCAACACCTCCCATAAATATTCACAAAACGAACATTAACTTATCGAACACAGCTAGGACCAACTAAAAATCAGAACAGGTCCATTTATTCACAGGCCCACACCATTCAGAGAGACCAAAAAACATAAGGACCACATTAAGAGCAGATAAGACCACTTGTATTGTGGGGAAATGGGCTCATCATGCCAGCACAACAAGGATGATCTTTAGAAAATGAAGAGAATAGAACAAGAGAAATTTTGGATATTTCCATTCCAAACCAAAAGACATTATCTGGGTCGAGGTTTCACTCACCCTCGACAACTTCTGACTATGCATGAGCTTCACCGTGAGACCTATGGCTGGGGCCCTGATGGATAAAGCGCCTCCTGCCTCACTGTCAGGCATTTTCATCTTCTGGTTTCTAACTCCTTATTTCGTTCGATGATTCCAACAACCACGATGGTCATAAATTTTCAATGGGATGCAAAATGACGACTTAGAATGCCCAGATAGTCCATACTGGTGGCGCATAAGAGAGAAGACCGACAAACTAGGAGCTGGTACCGACAAGGATGGTTTCTTGGAGACAGGTTCCACCGGAACGTACTCCTTGCCGGATGGGGAACCTTCGTGGAATTTGACCACCAATAATCACACCCAAAACTCTAACGGCGATGATAAATTTCATCTTTACTAGTCCAGAACTGAACCCTTAAATAACTCTAGGGCGATACGAACCTTAACTATCATGGGAGTCCCCAAAAAACCGAAGACACACTATCTTTCAGAACAATACAACTTCCTCTAAAAAACTTCGATTACCTCAAAATGAAAACAACAGACAAAAGGAATAGAAAACTAATCATAACTCATTAACACCTTTTGGAGGCTTTCCGAGCGGCATGCTCACGACAACACGAATAACACCATCGACACCGTCATCAAGACAAAACTCAAAAAAAGCAACAACACAAGCCATGGATAATAGGCCCATAAGCCAAACATATACAACACAAGGAGAAATCACTTTTCCAAAACCATTATTTGTTTGCAATATTTTTAAAAACTCACCTATGGAACTTTATGAACTTTCACATGTGCGTTTATTCAATCCCGCTCACATCACTTGTGAACAAGTGCTGCCACGCCCTTCCATACATGCCCATGCACTTGTGACCCTCCATAAGGACTGCCAAGGTTTAAACACTTCCTTTTCCTTAGTAAATCCAAACACATACCATATTTTTCCAAACTGATAGGCTTTCTCTTTAGAAACCCACTTTAGTAATTTCAATTTTTTTTGGATGAAACACTTTTCCATTTCAAAACCAATTTCCCTTTTAACGCACTCAAACCAACTAAGATTAAAAAAAAACATAAGCAGTAATAACCCACTGGAATGAGGAACTAGTTCATATGTCTGACCCAACAACATGGTGGTGAGCCATGCCCCATGTAAAACATAACACTAAGAGGACCTTAAACCAGACACTTGGACTCCACATGGGTCACCACCCCATGTGAGGCCACAAGGTGAACCGATTCTCCTCCATTGTCATCCCTCAATCTAAAATAACCAAGGACAAGTGACTCAAATCCTAGACTAACCCTGGTAATTCAGGTCTCATCACGAGCGGTGGTGATCAGGCACCGACCCGTAACCTACCTCCTGAGCCCCGAGAATCCTAATATCCATCTCCCAGACATCCCAAATAACAAAGGGCTCTTTGAAAAGAGAGGTTCGCTAAAGGCCGACATACTCTGATACCATTTTGTCCAGAACCAACCCGAGTCGACCCTGAACCGGTCAAATGAGCCGGTCCGTGACATGACCCGAGAGGCGTTCCCGATCCTCTCGGGCTGGAGTCAAGTGCCAGGGCATCAACAGAGGCTGTGGGAATTATTTAACCCATATAACTAAATAAATAAAGCAAAAATAATATAGAGCAGTGCAAAAACAAATAAACCATGTAAATTAACTAAATATGAATAAAATAAAATAAAACTAACCGAAAGAGACAACCACTGTCTCCATGTGACCTCGTGGGTCACTCTCCAACTCACTACCAAACATCGCCCAAGGCAAACACACCAAAGATGTATCCTACACAAACACTAAAAATAGAAAGGAACTATAGGCGTGACTATTAAAACTCAGTAGGCTATCCTGATATATATTCCCAATGCACTACCATTAAATTAAGAAATTTAATAATTCTAGGTTTGAACTAAATTATATATAATATTAGTTTCCACACAAACTTTCATTTTTAAAATAAGTAACAGTCCATTGAACTTTTTAATTTAAAAACAATTTTTAATGTTTAAAAGGAACGGGTGCATTGAATTATAAATCATTTTTGAAAAAAATTAGAAAACCGAACATTAGTTATTATCCAAAAAGGAAAAATACACATAATGTAACACCCCAAGTAAATAAAGAATATGAAATTTTTATATTTATCCATATTTGTGAATAAAATATTAATATAACTTTAAAGGGGACACTGTGCTCGATGGCGTACCCAACACGCAACAACGAGTTTCTTGGGAATCTTACGTTGCACTTTAATAATAAAATAATATTATTTTAAATAGTAGTTAACGCCTAGCCATTGTAATAGCGGGAATGAACAGAAAAAACTACAAAATAATTATATATTTTTGTCAAATATTTTTACTTTTTACAATAAATTTTAGAGGATTAAAAATGCGAATGAATCCAATTCTAAGCGTAAACATTCTAATATTCTTTAAAAGGTCGATTAACCGCCTTTTGATGGCGAACCTCTTTTAAATCCACTTTTTGACAATTTTATGTGTTATATTTGACAAAATAAAATTCTTCTATAGAATTAGGACATCAAAATTTACTTTGTGTAAATTTTTGGTATTTTTCTGAAAAAGTTCAATTTTTAATAAATAGTGAAAAATGTTGTATTTTAATTCAAAACCACTTTTTAATCTGATTTATTTATATGATTAGATTATCTTTTGAATTGGTTGTAAAGTGAAATTAGAATATATTTTTACCATTAAATCAAATATTGGTCGTTGGAATTAATTTCACTTTGAAATCGGAGTTAAACTAGTGTCAATCTTTTGATACATTTTGTTTCATAAAAACACGTTATTTGTTTTGACAGCAGAAATTGATTATTAAATTAATTAATGCAACTTATATGTTATTAATTCTGTAAAATAGACATCATTTTTGAATTCAGAATATCAAATATAGCTTAGGGTGAATTTTTGGTAATTTTTAAAAAACATTAATTTTTGATGAATAGTGAAACCACTAAGTGGTACTTATAAAAACTGATTTTCCGTTTAAATGAAATTTTGACACCTTTGTGTTTTGAATTTCAAAAATCTGACATAAATGGTTGTCATTAAGAAGTAAAATGTGGTTAATGGGATTAAAATAATTTTTTTGGTGAATAGTAACTTATTATGTTTTTAATCGCGATTAGAGGTAATTAGTGTAGTTTAAGGTAAGAATAATGTTTTAATAAAATTAAATCACCTAGAAACATGTCATAACTTCATTGGATGTTTCATGGCCGAATAAGACAATCCATGGGTCAACTTTGGGACCCCATGGAGCCACTTTGGTTGGAAAATGACATAAATATCTTTTTATTTAATGTTAAAGTAAAAATGACACAAACATGAGATGTTTTACTATTTTTTTTTTACATGGGGTTATACAAGTCATATTTTTGACTATAAATAGTAATTGTAAAGATAAAAATATTTCATACATCATAGTATTTTTTTATAATTTTTAGACATTAAATAATTTAAATTATTTATGACATGATGATGAAGCAGCGATGACCTCATTATTTAACGATTTAAATAAAATGGAAAGATAATGTAAAATCTAGGACCTACACATGTCCAAAACCTATTGGATGGGTGGATTTCGAACCCTTGTCACCTTATCATCTAAACACATAAATGTGGGACCTTTAAAATCCGAAACTCATTTGAAAATAAATTAACATTTTGTAACTTTACAAGAGTGTCCCTCCTCTCCTCTTATAAAAGGCCCCCACCTCTACCACCTTACCCACACCTCTCAAGCCTTTGGCTCGTCCAACCTCTGCTCATTTTGCCTCTTCAAATCCCTCTATTAGTCCTAGAAGCCTCAATTTGGGCAGAATTCTTCCCAAGGAAGCCTTTGAGTTCAAATCAAAAAGAGTTACCCGATTTTAAGGTAATGCCTTTACTTGTGTTCTTTTGTTTTATTTTGATTCTCCAACCCCCTAAAATATTTTTATTAATTTCTTTTGTAACAAATCAAGTATCTTAAATATACTAGGATGTTTTTATAAGAATTATTCGAGCTACACTTACACACAACTACATCAAATGGTTAAAGAACATATTGTTTCTGTGGATGGCGAATTTCTGCCTCACAAAACGATAATTGTTCAACACTCATATAACACCTTAAAAGGTGGTCATTAAGATGTAAATATATTTATATATTATATATAATATGTTTATGTTTTACTTACGCTTCTGGAGTTTTCATTTATGTCATATCCTTTATGGTTACCATTATGAGTAAACGCGATATCTTCATTTTAGGAAGTGCGGACTACCGCCCCCTCAAAGTGATTTGATTCGTTAATGCCATATGTGGGACGTATAAAGGATGTAATTAATGGTATTATATATGATATTATACTGGAATTATAATATACCTTTATATAATTATGATTACATTCTATAAAATACGAAATAGAAATGATAGTAGCGTTCATGCGTACGTACGACTTACTGTCTCCATGAACCGTACATTTCATTTATTATCTCCAAATGTTATGTACTATTATAAGTACATATATATAATGGATATATATTTAATATATTACATATAAATTAAGGATATAATTCTAGAATTATAATATATATATATCTCATTTTGTTATTAATTCCATTAATATGACAAAAAATAAATGTAGCATTCATGCGTACATACGGACTACCGTCTCCATGAACGATGCTTTTAATTTCTTATCTCCAAATGCTATGGAATAGTATAAAATGAATATATAATGGATATATATGATATTTAAAACATAAATACTATTCTTGAATGATGTACCTATAACTACATGGAAAATTATTTTCCAACAAGTTCAATTTTTACTCATGTACTGAACATCGACAAAAACGTCTGATATGAACTCACATTATTAACCAATTATTATAACATTATAATATGTGATATGAACTGAATAATAATATTTAAAGGAGTTACTTAAGCAATTATAAATTGACCAAATTTTATTATTCAGGAGATTAAAGAACGATCGAGTCAAGTCGGACCTGAAGCAAGGGATCCTACTCCTCTCTTTCTTTTTAAGTACACTCTTTTATGTCATTCCTTTTAAAGCTTATCTTTCTTGTTATTGGGATGTTATTTTATATTACTCTTACTATAATTTTTTTGTTCATGTGATGAGATACCCTATTCTCTCTCATCAATCCATTTTGGATGTTTTGAGTGGCACCGTTAGGCTGCCGAATTTTCGTAAGAGATCTAACCTCTCTCTTTCTTTTTTAAGTACTCTCCTTTATGTCACTTATTTTAAGCTCATATTTGTTATGTTGGGGGATGTTATTTTATATTCATATTTCTGTAAACTTTATGTTAATATGATTAGAGACCATATTTTATCTCATCAATCCATTTTTGGATGTTTTAAGTGGTGCCGTTAGGCTGTCGAGTTTTCGTAAGGGATTTTTTCATCGCACTTTTATTCCCGTGAGATTCATGCTACATTTGCCAATATTTCATTTTGAGTTGTGTATGTAAACTCCATTATTCAACTCTTTGTGTTACATACTTTCATTTATGAGTATTTACATGAATGTTGTATAGTCCTTCTTTCATGGGGTGTACGTTTCGAAAGTTACCCAAATCGGTAAGGGAACCTTTCACCATCCTCTTTTTAAAAGACTTCTTTTGTTATGCCTTTTAATTCACATACTATTATGTTGGAATATGTTATTATATATCCTTATTGATTTAAATTAAATGTCCATGTGATTAGATACCCTTTTTATCTCTCATCAACTCATTTTATGAATTTTGTAGTGACGTCGTTAGGCTGTCAAAATTTTTCAAGGGAAATTCTTAACCCAAATTTGATTCTTTGGGATAAACTTGTACTCCTTGAATATGTCGTTCTATGAATATGTTTGAATAACCTCTTATTTTTTTACACTTAATATCCACTTATATTTGGTGTATTCTTTTGTCACACATAATTATGTAATTGATTTATCCTTAAACCAAGGATAACCTCTTTGTAAGGGACATCGTCTCAATCTCCTTTCATTGAGGCATATTTCGTTTTATACACAACTTTCTTTTATACGGTGTATAATACCCTTTGACTTTTAATTTTATACAAAAGGAATATTTTTCTACGAAGTGTTTTAATAAACGACAAAAAGGAATGTTTCTTTTAACGTACGCGGTGACAACGACCTTTTCTGCCGCCGCGAGAATTATTTGATCTTTGGCTTCCTCAACAAGCCGCAATGTTTTCAAAATAAAATAAATACCATATACTCTTTTATGTATTTTGGTATTTAAATTTTTTTTGATAAAGGATTCCATTATGTCAATATATTTAAATGATATATTGTGATTGAAATGTTGAAATGTTATCATTCCTTTATATTGGTTTTATGTGTTATAATTTTATAATGGTACTTAGACATTTGACGGGTGGTTACGTGATAAACTATATGACGGGTGGTGCCGTGAATACCAGGATGGGTATTTACGTTATAACCTCCAATGCATTGGGTATGGAAGTCGGCCATATGGATATTCCATTAAGTATATATGGAAGTTGGACGAATGGATATTCCATTAAGTGATATGTGTGGAAGTCAATCGTATGGTTATTCCACTTAAGTATGTTTATGTCCCAAGTTACCTTTATATGTTATGTGTTCTTTATATGGGTTTTATGGTAATATTTTGTTTACAAAAGGGTAAGTAATGATATTTTATTCAGTGAAGAGTTTTTACTACTTCATAAAGGTGAAGTTATTACTTTGATAAAGTATTCATGGTTTAATTGTTGTTTTAAAAACTAATAGTTTTCATTCTTTGTGTATCCCTTACTGAGATTTTTATGCTCACCCCAAGTTTTTTTGAAATTGTTTTCACAGGTTAAGGGAAGGGTACATGATATGATTATAGTGTCAAGGAAGTGTCAAGAAAGAATCCATGTTTTATTTTAAATATGTTTCTGTTGATGGGAAAAATGAATAATATCTTTTATGGAACCACTTTGTTTAAATGTGGAATGTAATGAAAGTTTTATGATCTAATTCTCTAAAACTCTAAACCTGAAAAGATCATCAATGTGTAATCTTTTAATAACTCAAGATTAAGTAAGGTTTAAGGTTGGGGCCTTAAAGTTGGTATCAGAGGTTGGTTTAGATAAATTTAGAGGTTAGGGTATTTTTTAAGCATAAGTGACATTACCATAATGGTTAGGATTTCAGAAAGAGTCATAGTTTTTAGATAAAGTGAATGAGTAAGTATATCTTCCTCATTAGTACATGATGGTTTTGTTGATATACTCACACTGACAGTTCTATTTTTAGTGAATGGATGGATCTAGCAGGCACCAAAGTGACAATAGGTTCGAAGGAAACTGTGGTGGTTCTCTGATTAAGAGACTGGATGAAATGGGGGATTCAATGAGGAAACTCGTGGTTATTCTAAACCAACTATCAAGGAGTCATGATCAACCACTTAAACCTTGGTATGATATATAATGCATCATGTACGAGATGACCAATCAATGTGGAAGTTAAGGTAATAATTATAAAGTTAACCATTAGAGTTTATATGATCCTTACTTTTGAGGTAATTATGGGTTATTATATGTTATGATAGAAAATGAAAGGCATGAGATAAAATTGAGGTTAAAATATGTTATGATAATTTTTGAAGATTTTATCTCGTTTTGGGGAATGTTTTAAGAATTATATAGTTTTGGAAAAAGAACCATACACAGACAGTGTGACAACCCGTCGCGTCGGACAAAGCTGCGAGAATCGAACCCACAACCAAAGTGCGACTGGTATTTATCGCCTACCACTAGACTACTTGAAGTCCCTAGTTAGTTTGACTAATTCTTTTTAGTTAGATGATTTTAGTAATCAAGAGTACGTTTATTTTTGGTTATCTATGGAAATGATTAACCTATCATCGAGGATACGTGATTAGGTTAATTAATTTTCGATATGAGAATTTAAGAGCAACTGATGTTATTTGGAGATAAAAGTTAATTTGTACCTTGGAAGACTATGTGAATAAATCCTTCAAATATTTGGGTTTCAATCATAGTTTGGTTTACTTTGAAGAATTTCATGGACAATTTTTTTATCAAATGGTCCTCGTTGAACTTTGGGTTTTGTTGGACAAATTTTGGAGATTAAGAATAAATTTTCTTTTTATAAAGGGTTACCCTTTTCTGGATTATCTGATCTTGTACTAACCATTTTGGTTTTGGTTTTGGTTAAAGTCTAAAGACATGGGAAGTATATAGTTCTCTTTTTTGGATTAGGTGATTCTCTAGAAGTTGATTATAGTGAACAAGTCTTCCTAAATACTCGTATTTTAGAGAAAATATGAGTTTTTGTAAGAAATCTAATAAAAGTTGAAAGTCAACTTGATAATTAATTATGTTTCCTTATGAATAAAATCCTCAATAAAAAAACAAAAATGTTCTCTATTAACGTTTCCTACTGGGGAATCGAGTACCATTTAACCCATCACAAGTTTGTGATTTTCTTGTTGTTAACTTTCTCCTAAACATGATTTCTATCACTCTCCATCAGAACATGACCCTATGTTTTCTCCTCCATGTCCATGTTTTATTACATGGAATCCTAGTATGGGTTAACTCTGGTGACCTCTGTACTTCTCATTCTTTATTTTAAAGTGATTATTTTACCGACTCTTGTTCCGATGTGGGACTTTCAAGGATGTTTCTGAGCCCAATTTTAAAATTGCGAGGACGCAATTCCCAAAAGGGGGCAAGGATGTAACACCCCAGGTAAATAAAAAATATGACATTTTTATATTTATCCATATTTGTGAATAAAATATTAATATAAATATAAATGGGACGCTATGCTCGATGGCGTACCCAACACGCAACAACGAGTTTCTTGGGAATCTTACATTGCACTCTAATAATAAAATAATATTATTTTAAACAGTAGTTAACGCCTAGCCGTTGTAATGGAGGGAATGAACATAACTAACTACAAAATGATTATATATGTTTGTCAAATATTTTTACTTTTTACAATAAATTTAAGAGGATTAAAAATGTGAATGAATCCAATTTTAAACGTAAACATTCTAATATTCTTTAAAAGGTCAATTAACCGCCTTTTGATGACGAACCTCTTTTAAATCCACTTTTTGACAATTTTATGTGTTACATTTGACAAAATAAAATTCTTCTTTAGAATCGGGACATCAAAATTTACTTTGTGTAAATTTTTGGTATTTTTCCGAAAAAGTTCAATTTTTAATGAATAGTGAAAAATGTTGTATTTTAATTCAAAACCTCTTTTTAATATGATTTATTTATATGATTAGATTATCTTTTGAATTGTTTGTAAGGTGAAATTAGAATATATATTTACCATTTAATCCAATAGTTGTCGTTGTAATTAATTTCACTTTGAAATCGGACTTAAACTAGTGTCAATCTTTTGATACATTTTGTTTCATAAAAACACGATATTTGTTTTGACAACGGGAATTAATTATAAATTAATTAATGAAACTTATATGTTATGAATTCTGTAAAATAGAGATCATTTTTGAATTCGGAATATTAAATATAGCTTAGGGTAAAGTTTTGGTAATTTTCTGAAAAACATTAATTTTTGATGAATAGTGAAACCACTAAGTGGTACTTATAAAAGCTGATTTTCCGTTTAAATGAAATTTTGCCACCTTTGTGTTTTGAATTTAAAAAATCCGACATACATGGTTGTCATTAATAAGTAAAATGTGGTTCAATGGGATTAAAATAATTTTTTGGTGAATAGTAACTTATTAAGTTTTTAATCGCGATTAGAGGTAATTTGTGTAGTTTAAGGTAAGAATAATGTTTTAATAAAATTAAATGACCTAGACACATGTCCTACCCTCATTGGATGTGTCATGGACGACCAAGACAATCCATGGGTCAACTTGGGGACCCCATGGAGCCACTTTGGTTGGAAAATGACATAAATAACTTTTTATTTAATGTTAAAGTAAAAATGACACAAACATGAGATGTTTTACTAAAACAATTTTTACATGGGGTTATACAAGTAAGATTTTTGACTATAAATATTAATTGTAAATATAAAAAGATTTTAGACATCATAGTATTTTTTTATAGTTTTTAGACATTAAATAATTTAAATTATTTAGGACATCATGATGATGCAGTGATGACCTCATTATTTAATGATTTAAATAAAATGGAAAGATAATGTAAAATATAAGACCTACACATGTCCAAAACCTATTGTATGGGTGGATTTCTAACCCTTATCACCTTATCCTCAAAACACATCAATGTGGGAACTTTAAAATCCGAAATGCATTTGAAAATAAAGTAACATTTTGTAACTTTACAAGAGTGCCCCTCCTCCCCTCTTATAAAAGGCCCCCACCTCTACGACCTTACCCACACCTATCAAGCCTTTATCTCAGCAAAACCCTGCTTATTTTTCCTCTCCACATCCCTCTATTATTCCTAGAAGCCTCACTTTGGGCAGAAGTCTTCCCAAGGAAGCCTTTGAGCTCAAATCCAAAAGAGTTACCCGATTTTAAGGTAATGTCTTCACTTGTGTTCTTTTGTTTTATTTTGCTTCTCCAACCCCCTAAACTCTTTTTATTCATTTCTTTTGTAACAAATCCAGTATCTTAAATATACTAGGATTTTTTATAAGAATAATCAAGCTACACTTACACACACCTACATCAAATGGTTAAAGAACATACTGTTTCTATGGATGACGAATTTCTGCCTCACGAAACGATGATTGTTCAACACTCATATAACACATTAAAAGGTGGCCATTAAGATGTCACTATATTTATATATTATATATAATATGTTTATTTTTTACTTAAGATTCTGTATTTTTCATTTATGGCATATCCTTTATGGTTACCATTATGAGTAAACGTGATATCTTCATTTTAGGAAGTGCGGACTACTGCCCCCTCAGAGTGATTTGATTCGTTAATGCCATATGTGGGACGTATAAAGGATTTAATTAATGGTATTATATATGATATTATACTGTAATTATAATATACCTTTATATAATTATGATTCCATTCTATAAAATACGAAATAGAAATGAAAGTAGCGTTCATGCGTACGTACGGCTTACCGTCTCCATGAACGGTACATTTCATTTCTTATCTCCAAATGTTATGTACTATTATAAGTAAATATATATAATGGATATATATGTAATATATTACATATAAATTAAGGATATAATTCTGGAATTATAATATATATATCTCTCATTTTGTTATTAATTCCATTAATATGAAAAAAATGAAAGTAGTGTTCATGCGTACGTATGACCTACCGTCTCCATGAACGGTGATTTTAATTTCTTATATCCAAATGCTATGAAATAGTATAAAATTAATATATAATGGATATATATGATATTTAAAACATAAATACTATTCTTGAGATGATGTACTTATAACATAAATTCTTTTCCAACAAGTTCAATTTTTACTCATGTACTGAACATCGACAAAAACGTCTGATATGAACTCACTTTATTAACCAATTATTATAACATTATAATATGTGATATGAACTGAATAATAATATTTAAATGATGTCCTTAAGCAATTATAAATTGACCAAATTTTATTATTCAGGAGATTAAAGAACGATCGTGTCAAGTCGGACCCGAGGTAAGGGATCCTACTCCTCTCTTTCTTTTTAAGTACAATCTTTTATGTCATTCCTTTTAAAGCTAATATTTCTTGTTATTGGGATGTTATTTTATATTAATATTACTGTAATTATTATGTTCATGTGATTAGAGACCCTATTATCTCTCATCAATCCATTTTGGATGTTTTGAGTGGCGTCGTTAGGCTGCCGAATTTTCTTAAGAGATCTAACCTCTCTATTTCTTTGTAAGTACTCTCCTTTATGTCACTTCTTTTAAGCTCCTCTTTGTTATGTTTGGGGATGTTATTTTATATTAATCTTTCTATAAACTTTTTTTTAATATGATGATAGACCCAATTTGATCTCATCAATCCATTTTTGGAAGTTTTAAGTGGCGCTGTTAGGCTACCGAGTTTTCGTAAGGGATTTTTTCATCTCACTTTTATTCCCGTGAGATTAATGCTACATTTTCCAATATTTCATTTTGAGTGGTGTATGTACTCTACATTATTCTACTCTTTGTGTAACATACTTTAATTTATGATTATTTACATCAATGTTGTATAGTACTTCTTTCATGGGGTGTACGTTTTGAAAGTTACCCAAATCGGTAAGGGAACCTTTCACCCTCCTCTTTTTAAAAGACTTCTTTTGTTATGTCTTTTAATTCACATACTATTATGTTTGGATATGTTATTATATATCCTTATTGATTTAAATTTTATGTCCATGTGATGAGATACCCTTTTTATCTCTCATCATCTCATTTTCTGAATTTTATAGTGACACCGTTAGGCAGTCAAATTTTTGCAAGGGAACTTCTTAACCCAAATTTGATTCTTTGGTATAAACTTGTACTCCTTGAATATGTCATTCTATGAATATGTGTGAATAACCTCTGATTTTTTTACACTTAATATCCACTTATATTTGGTGTATTTGTTTGTCACACAGAATTATGTAATTGATTTATCCTTAAACCAAGGATACCGTCTTTGTAAGGGACATCGTCTCAATCTCCTTTCATTGAGGCATATTTCGTTTTATACACAACTTTATTTTATACGGTGTATAAAACCCTTTGACTTTTAATTTTATAAAAAAAGAATCTTTTTCTACGAAGTGTTTTTCTAAACGACAAAAAGGAATGTTTCTTTTAACGTACGTGGTGACAACGACCTTTTCCACCGCCGCGAGTATTATTTGATCTTTGGCTTCCTCAACAAGCTGTAATGTTTTTAAAATAAAATAAATACCATATACCCTTTTATGTATTTTGGTATTTAAAATTTTTTTGATAAAGGATTCCATTATGTCAATATATTTAAATGATATATTGTGATTGAAATGTTGAAATGTTATCATTCCTTTATATTGGTTTTATGTGTTATAATTTTATAATGGTACTTGGACATTTGACGGGTGGTTACATGATAAACCATATGATGGGTGGTGCCATGAATACCAGGACGGGTGGTTACGTTATAACCTCCAATGCATTGGGTATGGAAGTCGACCGTATGGATATTCCATTAAGTATGTATGGAAGTTGGCCGAATGGCTATTCCATTAAGTGATATGTGTGTAATTCAACCGTATGGTTATTCCACTTAAGTATGTTTGTGTCCCAAGTTACCTTTATATGTTATGTGTTCTTTATATGGGTTTTATGGTAATCTTTTGGTTACAAAAGGGTAAGTAATGATATTTTATTCAGTGAATAGTTTTTACTACTTCATAAAGGTGAAGGTATTACTTTGAAAAAGTATACATGGTTTACTTAATGTTTTAAAAACTAATAGTTTTCATTCTTTGTGTATCCCTTACTGAGCTTTTTATGCTCACCCCAAGTTTTTTTGAAATGTTTTTCACAGGTCAAGGGAAGGGTACATGATATGATGATAGTGTCAAGGAAGTGTCAAGAAATAATCCATGTTTTATTTTAAATATGTTTCTGTTGATGGGAAAAATGAATACTATCTTTTATGTAACTACTTTGTTTAAATGTGGAATATAATGAAAGTTTTATGATTTAATTCTCTAAAACTCTAAACTGGAAAGATCCTCAATGTGTAATCTTGTAATAACTCAAGATTAAGTAAGGTTTAAGTCTGGGGCCTTATACATAACACACAATACACACTGAGGGAAATGGAAAAAGTGGCACACAGGGGCCAGCAACCAAACTAGACCTCTCAATCGTCCGCCACAAATAGATAAACACTAAAGGAAACATGGGTCGAACCTAGGAGATCGTGAACAATCCAGAACGTACAATACATGTTACTCATCCTGAATGCATGCACTAAATCGATGACATCATAACACCCTAATGCCCGGTATATCCCTTCATGGCCTAACCAAGGGGCCCAATCCGCATAGTAGCAATAACTCAGTATTCCCCTTCCATAGGGACACTAGCGAGTGCGTAATCTAAACTAGTGAAACAATCATTCTCAGAATATTCACTCACTATTCCAGGTTCCCATGTCAACACGCATAATAATTGGTAAAAGGGGTGAGTCAACAAGGTCAATGATGTAGCACAAACATCACACACAACTCACACAATCTACACACACAAAGGACAACCCTTGAGTCACTTCAAATAAGGTTTTGAAAAATAATTTATTTTATTAATGTGCCTAATGGGCCTTCACGAACTTTAAAGAAAAACATCATTTCTCATGATTACCCAAAACAATTATTCAGAAGAAATCATTTATCATTTAAAGGAAACTACATTTTAAATTCCGTGAATTATGCTTAAAATGCAAAGAGGCATTCTTTCACTACTGGGTGTTCGTTCTTCAAGAAAATATTCCAAGTGTCGTGTATAAAATAAACATCTCTTTTTACACCAAATAATCATATAATAATTAATTATCCTATTTTATTTCCTATTTATTAAAATTAATAAAACATCATACAATTAATAAATTCTAAATCTAAAGGTAAGTGCAGTGGGGTACCTACCTCGAGACCGAGATGAAAAGGAAGACACACGTCAGACACCACACATTAAGGTCCAACGTACTGTAAACAAAACACTAAGAACTCAAAACACCAAAAAAACCCCAATTAAAGTATGTGAAACCAAGCGGCGACGATGACACAAACTCAGAAACAAAGCGTGACGATGACGCTCACTCGGAGACGCCCTGCACGGGTCCTAGAAAGTCAAACCAATCAAAATAAAATTTAATTAATAAAAACTCTAATCAAGCCAAGTCATATATATATATATATATCAAATATAAATATCAAACGAACATAAAATAAAAGGGGTATACCAACGGGGGGTCGCGACTAGAAAAATTCCACCGGAGGGCGTCGCGCCGGAACAACGGAAGGCAACGACGGGAGCCGGGGCCGAGCAGTGGTCCTGTGGCAAAGAGAACATGAGTTCGGGGGTGGCTGCTGCTGTGTAAAAGAGTAGGAGAGGGTGCAGGGGGCAACTAGCGGGGCTGCTGTGCATTGGTTGACAACAGAGGAGCTAGGATCGGGGTATCAGGAGGGTGGTGTGGGGTCCCGGATAGAATGGTAGTGAGGTCGGGAAGCGGGGCGAGGTAGTGAAGGAAGACCGAGTGGAATGGGCCGACGGGGCTAGATCATGGCAGGGGGCTGCAGAGGGAGAGCATGAGCATATGAATTGGGGTGAAAGTAGGAGGACTGGTGGGAGGTGGGTGTGCAGGCTGCCTGATGGTGGCACGGTGGGAAAAGACCAGACAAGGAGGCCGGCGGAGGCCAGGCGGAGGCTTGGATCGCGATTTGCAGGAGGCGGAACACTGAGGGAAGGGTACAACACCACTAGAAGGGGTAGAAAAGGGGAGCCCCGGACGAATGTAGAGTGCATGCGAAGGGCTCGGGTGAGACCGAATGGGGGGCTGGATTGAGCAGGTGGCTAATGTGTGGCTCAGTAGGGAGGGTGCCAGAGCTGGGTGCTCTAGCAAGTCGAAGGCGTAGGCGGAGCAGGAGAGAGCAGGGGCATGTGCGGGCTACTGTTCGGGGAACATGAGGGTGGTTCCGGGTCGCATGTAGGTCTAATGTGCAGTGGAAGCAGGAGAAGAGGAGGGGGGGACGGATGCTGGGCGGTCCTGTTGCGGCAAATAAGGGAGGCGACGTGAGTTGGGTAGCAATGAGTCAGTAGGGGGAAGACCTGGCGAAGACTAGGGGTGCACACCAAAACCGTGTGGACAGGGGGGCAACACTGCGTGGAGAAAAAAAAGAAGAGGAGAAAGAATAGGAAAAGAAGAAATAGAAAGGAGAAGGAAAAAGAAAATAAAAAGTATATAAATAAACAATTAATAATAATAATAATAATAACAATAATAAAAACAATATTATAAATTATTGTTATTGTTAATATTAAATATCTTATAAAATAATTTTCAATTTAATTTATTCATTTAATTTTATTATTTATCTAAACTGGTGGGAAACCGCGCACTCACCAGGTCTGAACACACGATCGGACCGAATGCGCGGTGACCACGCACCCACCCGGACTGAATGCGCGGTGACCGCTAGTAGTGCGGTGACTGCGCACTGGCCTGAGACCCACCGAAAACATCAAAACTTCAAAAAAAAATTCAAACCCAAACCCAAACCCGACTCTACCCAGAGTCGCGAGACTAAAAAAATATAAAAATTTGGGCGTCTGTGGTCGATGTATGACATCTTCTATTGTTGAAGTAACCTATTCCTAACGAGATCTTTCTCATTCTGGTTTTATATCTATGTGTTTGGAGTGTGAAACTACTTAGTTTGATATAACTCCAGACTCAAATAGTGAAACTCTGTGATCATTCTATAAGATTATAAATAGTTGTTCTTATAGTAAATAATCCATCATTGGGGAGATTGACCAACCACGATAAAGAGTAGTTTTCTTGATAAGGGGAATAACCGTGTAAAAATTCATATTTTATTTAATTTTTTAATTTATTATATGTGTTTGCAAGTGAAATGTTTTATACTTGGGTGGATCAGACTGTAATAGGCCATATGGTTTTATTTATGTTAAAATCAATTATAAAAATGACTCTCAACTGATTCATTACCCTTATCGGTGGATAACCCCAATCTTAGACCCCTCAAATAATATGAATATGAGGTCCCTCTTTTTTATTCAATCAAGTTATAAAAATGGATAATCTAAATTTTTTGAATATTAGGGGAACTCTAACATTTTATTGTATGAAATAAAATAGTTGGTAGAACATTCTGTTTCCATATATATTATCCCTTATTTTAAAAGTTATAAATGATATAGTTTTTGGTTTTTCACCTATTGAGAAGGATTCGCCAGTGTAATTAACTGATAAAAGGAATATTGAGGTTGATGGAAAGTCAAAAAGTGTGATTCTAATTTCTTTTTTTCAAAAAAAGGTCTACAAAAAAGTGACAGGACTTCAATCAGTCAAATAAATTTGTAACATGCTAGAATGTAGCAATGAAGGAAACATGAAATCTAAAGAGGATAAATTATAGATTTAGAGAATCCAATTTTAATGAAACAAATATTAATAAATAATAGAAAATTGGAGATTATTTTACATGGGTCAATGCAATTTTAATAAACATATGATGATTTAGTGAAAATATTGAAGATTATACCATTGTGAAAAATTTAATGAGAAACTTTCCATACAATCTTGACCCAAATATCATATCTCTTTAATATATAAAAGACATATCACTTTTTGAATTGAATAATATTTTCATAGGCCATGACAAGAGAAAACATTCAATATTCAAGAATAAGGTTAACAATGAAAGAGCCATTGAGGCCTTGGGGGATTTAAAGATCTAAAAAAATATTGATGATGTAGATTTAATTGAATATAAAAATAAAAGAGATAGTGGAGAATATCAAATTATCATTACTCTTATTTCAAAGAGGTTCAAGAAGAGAAAGAAAAATTACAATGTAAAATTTCCACTAATATTATATAAATGCAATGTAATTGGAAATTTTACTCAAGATGATTAAAAGAATAATAGAGTAGATTTTGAATTTAAAAATGATGGGATAAGAAATATAAATAAGTTGGATAAAATATAAAAATAATGATCTAATTATTATAAAATAAATAAGATATTTTCTAAATGAGTAGAGAAGAAGAATCTAATAATTTATTTATCAGTGAATCTAGGGATAAATTTAATAATTTCTTATCTTATGTTGAAAAAGTATTAAAAATTCACGTCTTTAAGAAGATGGTTCAGAATCATCAATGATAAAACACATATTTAGAGATGAATTAGAAGAAATTTTTGAAAAAAATTACCTTTTTTCATATAGAGAATAACACACTGGTGAAAGAAAATAAAAATTTTACAAAATATATTAATTAGATTGAAAAGAAAATAATTCCATTGAGTTAAAATTAAAAAATTTATGTTAAAAGATGATGAACATGAGAATATGATATAATATCTAGAAAACATATTTTATTTCAAATAATAATTAGTATTTAAGACATAATCAAAGTGAATTGAGGTAGATAATGTGTTAATGACGTTAAGGGGGAATTTCAAAAAATTGTATTGATGTAAAGGATGAATCTTACAATAAAATAAGTTAAATTTAACAAAATATCAGGTTAAATAAATATATAATATATTTTATTGTAATTATATTTTATAAATTAGTGTAGTTTAAAACTCAAAATCTTGTAAATCACAGACCAATAAAAATGGGTAGAAACAAACAACCATATTTGTAGATGAAATAAGGATATTATTAGTCCATTTTAATAACAAACAAAATACAATTTTGGTGCATATAGTGTAGAAAAAACAAAAATATGGACTACAGTTTAGGAAGAACGTTTTTGATTCAAGAACATTTAAGTTCCCATGTTATTTTCAGTGTTGTGGAATTTTTTTCAACTTGGAATAAAAAATCTGGTAAAATATTTTACTACTTGGAAAGAGGAATTAATGTTGGAGTAGTAATACAAAAGACATGATATAAAATCATTAGATAAGACAAAAAAATAAGACAAATATTTATTATTTTCGAATTCATAAAATATTTGAGTGTATTGAATAAATCTAAGAAATATTTGAACTTTGAGAACATTGTTTAGATGACTTATTGACAAGTTTTTTAAGATATATTTCCTATGTTGAGAAGGAGAAGAAAATTATGGTAGAAAAATCATGAACAACTAAAGATGAATTCAATTTTACTAGAATAAAAAAGTCATGCATTCTTGATAGTGGATGAAACTACCACACAAAAGGTGATACCAAGATTTTGAGGAATATAGAGAATCATGAAGAAAAATCTATCACAATTGGAAATGATTGTTATCTAAAGATAATGGGGGTTATAATAGTTAAAATTGAATCCCCAGATTTAAAATCAAAAATTTTTTATATAAGGAATGGTTGAATCATAATATATTGAGTGTTAGTTAGCTCTGTGATGATGAACATGTGGATCATTTAAAAAAAATCATTTATCATTAACTTCATAAAGGATATAAGGATCACATCACATGAAAAAAATTGAAATCTTTTTTTAGTTTGTGATCCAACCAATTCTTATTATTTGGGTGAAAGAAATGAGAGTATTCTATGACATAGAAGACTTAGATATCTTATCTAAATAAAATCATGAGAAAAAAATCCCATGTATGTTGTTGTAAGTGATCTTCCCAATATTAAAAGAGAAAGTTAGAATGCATATATAACATAATATAAATGGAATATAACTCATAAGACCCATGAAAAGGAGTAAATTCTCTTTACCATACCACTAGAACTGATTCACACAGACTTATTTAGTGCTATGAGGTAAAATTATAAAACATATGTTTTTTATTTGATGTAATCTGTTGATTATTATTTATTAATGACCAATGTCATGTTTATCAAGAATAATTCACAAGTTATTGAGATGATCAAAATTTTCAAAAGATAGATTGAATATGAATTAGGGCTTTACATCAAGAAATTAAGATCTGATCATGGAAAATATTATACAATACATTCATTTATAGGTTATCTTTATAATCATGGAATCAATATTGAATTCAAAAAACTATATACTCCCCAATATAATTGTGTTATATAGAGTAATAACACAACCACTATTGAGATGGGAAAGAAAATTCTAGATGAAAATAAAGTCTAAAAATATTTTTGGAGAGAAGTTGTGTCTATTGTTTTACAATGTCCGAATATATGTCTTTTGAGACCTAAGAAAAATATTAATTCTTATGAGATGAGGTATAATAAAAATCCAAATGTAAATCAGTTCAAAGTGTTTAGTTCTCCATTCTGAAGTGTTTTTATGGTCTAATAACAATTATCTTATTTGGTAGAAGTTTTTGAAATCCTTTTCTAAGGATATCCTTGTAAACAAATGTAAAACTGTATATAAAATAGGAATAAAAAGTTACTATAAATATAGTATACCTTACACTGAAGTTCCACTATATCATTCTTAATCTCTTTTAGATGATTTTCAGATTGATCACAAAGTAGAAAAAAATATTACCACCTCCATATTGTATCCATGGGCTATGCTAGATCATCTGAATCTTAGATAGGAATAATCTTCCATTCATGATGTTCTAGAATCTCATAAAAAATGAAGGAATATGAAATATATCTTCAAGTTCCTATGAGTCATTGGCTGTATATCTATACACAATGCCATCATATATCTATAGTATTTATATAGAACTTGAGGACACCCCTAGGGGGTGTCATCAATAATTCTTGACTTTATAATTCATTTATTAATTCCTCATCTAATTCATGAATCATATGAATGAATGTATTTAACTCCCAAAAATTTATATTATGAAAGGTTTATTTTAATGATATCCTCAATGGAGAATAATTCTGGTGTCCAACACGAAAAAAATATAACTAATTACTTTCCATTCAAGATGAAATACATGTTATATATATGTATATCTATTTATTTATATCATATAAATATAAATTTTTAAAGAATATTCTCATCAATCTCCCACATTCACTAAATAATAAAAGGATTTTTTTGTTTCACCTTATATTATATCGTATTCAATAACTTTTGAAATCCTATCCAAACATCATTTTAGATATCTTCTAAAACACCTTTGGAAAGTGATTATTATCCTCAATTGTATGAAATTATATGCAATAATCTATGAAGAACCATATAAAACACTTTTGAATTAACTCCAATACACCTCTAGAGTATCTCAACTAGTCAAACTCAATACCCATTGAGTCAAATACAAATAGTGACCCCACATTCCATTATATAATTTAAAAATAAATATGAATATCCAGATCCATAAGGGTATGTAAAGATAATCCTCTAGAAAATCATCAATGATAATCATGTTATAAAGGGATATGGCTTGATCTCTATCAAACACATGTATCTGTATACCTGTTTCCATCAACATTTATTATATGAAAATGTTCATTCATATATTTGTTCATTTTTCTAAGAAATCTTGGACCATGGGACTTCGAGAATATCAATTAAATATAGACAAATCATATTTTCTCAACTCTCCAATTATAGGCTGACTTGATTGATAAATACATCACATGTAATTCATCCTTTTGGATAAGCACATAAAATGTCCCTTATCCATATAGATATATAATATCTAGGTGCAGTTTCAAATGCCCGCAATCAATCTAAATAGAGGGCCTAGATGTTATACTCGTCATACGAGAGGACATATACCATATTGGTTAAGATCCAACTAACTTTATAAACAACATACCCAACCACCTTTGTATTAGCTATGTAAATATTAATACTTTTGAAAGTAGGGTATCAAAGTAAGAGGGTTATCATGCTAGGTATATATTCAACCTTAGGTAGTGGGGACTCAAATATGATCCATGCAACCCTAGTATACAGAATACATATTTATGACATTCCATGTGGTATACTTAGTAGGTTATCTTCTGCCCATAAAGAATCTTAGTATCTATTTTCACCTCATAAGAATATTTTTTATCTCTATATTGGAATGGTACTCTTGATAACTTTAACATTTTTTTATAACCTATAATATGCTATGGAGACCATCAATTAGGGATAAATTCAAATTCATACTTTGAGAGGTTAAGTATCATTTCACTTCGCAAAATATATATCAATATATACATTTATGTAGAAAACATGAAATACTGATAAAATAAAGGATCCTTTAAAATGATATATTTTAATATTCTTAATATATTTAATAAAAATTTAAAAAACCAACATAAAGAAGAGTTTATCGTATTACATATGATAAACTGTCAGATCAACCATAAGTTTTCTACACTTTTTGTGTTTTGTAAACACATTACATCATATGTAATCCATGTCACATATATTTGTCACCATCTGATAAAACTCTCTAACTAAACTATTTAGTTAGAAACTTATATAAAGTATATTGGTTTGACTAATGTTGAAACTTCAGAATCCTAGTCCAAACTGTTCAACTTCTTGATAATATTCAAACTTTTTAACTTCACAATATCAAATGTTATGATGTCAAATTTAATTGTATAGTTATAACCCTTTCTAAGTTTATCATAATCAACCTCAAAACCTTATTCAATCAAACTTTTTTCCTTATAATATAACTACTTAAATTATTATCTACTAATAAATCCTAAATATCTTAATATTTAAACTAATTCACTTTAAATTTAGGCTCGTATAATATTTTATCTGTTAAATTTGAAATTATCTAAGTACACACATGTAACACCCCAAGCTTTCACAATACGCTTCTCTTTCAATAATGCAATAGTTTGCATTGTACGCAAGTTCGAGTTCTAACACACCGCGACCAATAAAAGTAGTCGTTATGAATAGTAATACCAACTTTTTGAAATTATATAAATTTTATATTTCAAAATGGACTTCATTTTTAGATTCTGAATATCGAAATTAGCCTACGTTGAATTTTTGGTATTTTTCTGAGAACTTCCAATTTTTGATGAATAGTGAAAAATACTTAAAAACAACTTTTTAAATCAAAATATTTTATAGTGATAAATTATAAAATTGATTGGTTTTAAAGTATAATTAGAATATATTTTTACCATTTTATCCAACGGTGGTCATTCATATTAATTTCACTTTGAAATTGGACATAAACAATTGTCAATCTTTTGATATATATTGTTTCTTAAAAACACGCTATTTGTTGTGATAGCGGGAATTAATTATTAAATTAATTAATTCAACTAATATGTTTTGAATTTTTTAAAATATATGACATTTTTGAATAAGGAATATCAAATATATATTAGCGTTAATTTTTGGTATTGTTCTGAAAAACTTCAATTTTTGATGAATAGTGAAACCACTAAGTGGTAGTTAAAAACTGATTTTTTGTTTAAATGAAATTTTACCACCTCTGTGATTTGAATTTCCAAAACTTGACCGACATCATTTTCAATAGGAAGTAAAATGTGGTTCAATGGGATTAATTTTTTTTGGTGAATAGTAACTTTTAAGTTCTATTAATCGCGATTAAAGGTAATTAGTGAAATTTAAGGTAAAAATGATATTATAAAAACATGAAAATATCTTGACACTTGTCCTTCCCTTATTGGATGAGTCTTGGCCAATGAAGACAATCCATGGGTCAACATGGGGACCCTATGGAGCCACTTGGATTAGAAAATGACATTAATAACCTTTTATTTAAAGTAAAAATAAAATTGTCACAAACATGTGTTGTTTTACTAAAACAATTATTACATGGGGTTATATAAGTTAACTTTTGGAATATAAATATTAATTGTAAAGATAAAAAGATTTCATACATCATGGTAATTTTTATATAATTTTTAGACATTAAATAAATTAAATTTCTTATGACACCATGATGATGCAGTGATTACCTCATAAATTAACGATTTAAATAAAAAAAAGACAATGTAAAATCTAAGACATAAACTTGTAAAAAACCTATTGGATGAGTATATTTCGAACCCTTATCACCTTATCCTAGAAATATATATTTTTGGGACCTTTGGAATCCGAAAATCACTTCATAATAATATAACATTTCATGACTTTCCAAGAGTGCCCCTCCTCTCCTCTTATAAAAGGCCCCCACATCTACCACCTTATTCACACTTTCAAGCCATTTGGATCAGCACAACTCTACCCAAATACTCTCCCAACTTCCCTCTATTACTCATAGAAGTCTCAATTTGGGAAGAAGTCTTCCCAAGGAATCCTTTGGCTCAAATCAAAAAGAGTTACCCGATTTTAAGGTAATGTCTTATCTTGTGTTCTTTTGTTTTATTTTTCTTCTCCAACCCCCTAAAATCTTTTTATTACTTTATTTTGTAACAAAACTAGTATCCTAAAAATACTTGGATGTTTTTAGGGTAATTATTTTATTTACACTTACACACACCTTCGTCTAATGGTTAAAGAACATACTATTTCTGTGGGTGGAGAATTACTGTCTCACGAAACAATGATTGTTCAATATTCTTTTAACACCTCTCATGGTGGAAATTATGATGAAACTATTTTTATATATGATATATATTATGTTTTTGTTTTTATTATTATTCTGCATTTTTCATTTATGGCATAACTTTATGATTTCCGTTATGGGTAAACGTGATAATTTCATTTTAGGAAGTACGGACTACCGCCCCCTCAAAGTGATTTGAATCGTTAATGCCATATGTGGGATGTATAAAGGATGGAGTAAATGGTATTATAAAATATGTTATAATTGAATTATATTATACCATTATATAATTATAATTTCATTCCATTAAATATGAAATAGAAATGAAAGTAGCGTTCATGCGTACGTACGGCTTACCGTCTCCATGAACGGTGCATTTAATTTCTTACCTCTAAATGTTATGTAATATTATAAATGAATGTATATAATGGAAATATATGATAGATATTATATATACATCATGAATATAATTCTGGATATAATGAATATTTTACCGCATGAACAACTTGTAACTATAAGAAGTTTATTTTTGACTCAAGTACCAATGATCGACAAAACGACCGTTATTAACATAAATAATTACATAATGTTCATAACATGGTAATAAGTGATATAAAAGGAATAATATACTTGAAAATGGTTCTTAAGAAATTATAAATTAACTCTAGTTTATTATTTAGGAGGTTAAATAATGATCGAGTCAAGTCGGACACGAGGTAAGGGAACTTCTTAACCCAATTATCGTTCGTTGGGTTAATCTCCTACCTTCAAATTATGTCATGATATTATTATGTCCTATCTTGTATTTTTACTTTATTTATGTGTACTTATAGTGAATACACATAATAGATCTATTTTATTTAAAAAAATGATCTTTGTAAGGGACTTCACCTCAATCTCCATTCATTGAGGCATATTTTGTTTTATACACAAATTTATTTTATACGGTGTATAAAACCCTTGGAATTTTACATTTATTCAAAAGGAATATTTTTATATGAAGCGTTTTTCTAAATGACAAAAAAGAATGTTTTTCTTATCATACATATGTGGCGACAACGACTTCTCTGCCTCCGGGACCATTATTTGAGTTTCGGCTTCATCTACAATCCATAACTTTTTTTAAATGAAAAATAAATACAAAGTTTTAATTTTCTTTTATTTTGGTATTGAAAATGGTTTTGAAAGTGTTTTTATTATTATATAAATGTGTTGTATTGATATCTTGTGATTGAAATGTGGAAATTTTATGTTTCCTTTATGCATGTTTTATGTGATACGATTATGTTATGGTTTATGATATGTTTAAACCTGTTCATATGAGGAATGCATTGGACTTAATAAGTGATGGGTGGAGCCCGCTATAGCTCCTCGATACATCGGTAGGTATCATGTGACAAACTAGTGTCTTGGTACGAGGCCTTGACAGAATCTTATTTGTAGTTTTGGCACGAGGCCTTGGCTACGTGGTTATGATAGTCTGGCATTATGCATTCCATCATTATAAAAGTGGTTATTGATATTGCATATGATTATTCGACCAGTAGAATATCCATGTGAATAAGTAAATGGAATTATCTCATTTTACTTTTTCCATATTATATGGAAGTTTAAGTTTAAAAGGATTTTGTTTTAGTTATAAATTGCCTTAAATGTTTATGTCTATTTATGAAAGCTTATGATATATTGTTATCCTTACTGAGCATCTGAGCTCACCCCTTTCAATGTTTTATTTTTCCCAAGATGTGAAGAAATATTTTATGACTGACCTACAGGGATAGTCTGAAGGGGATAGAGGTGTGGACTATGGAGACTATGTTATTGTGATTTTTCACTTTATGATGTAATGTAACATTTATGAATGTATATAGTGTTTCCAAGGCTACTAAACGAATCGGTCTTTCGAGACATGATCTTTTGTGATCATGCCAATGTTACGCAATAATGCACCGACTCTGGGTAAATGGGGTCAGGGCATTACAGTTGGTATCAGAGGCAGTTTAGTACTAACCTTGGAAGCTAAATTTAGATAAACTCTGATTAGAGAACATAGCCCAAAGATAGATTTTGAGGATTAGTATAGAAGAACATCCTAGAATTTTGGTATTATATAAATTTTGTGAGTTTTCTGAGCAATACATACCTGTCTGGATACGAGCAGGTAGAGGAGGCTCTGGCACAGATGTACCTAGGGGTAAATCTCGAAAACATTGCTTTGAGCTAGACTAAAACGAGAACTGGTGCATGACAACGGGCCTTGTTTCACTCTTGGTTACGACACCACTGGGGGATATGCTTATGACAATTATCATTTTATTTACAAACAATTATGAAGGGTTTAGGAGTATATACTTCCTCAAAGAAAACATCTTTATGATTATGGATTATATCCATAAACCATTCAATTTACGTTAAGTATTTTACAAGTTTGTAATTATTCATTTCAATTCACAAACTGACCTAGTTTATGCCATTGTATAGAAATGACGCCCAGTAGAAGGAATGTGAACTCCAGCAATACGTATGATCTAGAGAGTAAGAAGGATCATATCTTTCACGGTATTAATCCAACATTTATAAGGGAAATAATCTCCCATGTATTCTCAACATATAAAGCAATAGTATCATGTGTTAATAAGATAAGTAAATAATTCCTTGAGTCCTATGTCTTTGAAGAGAAGCAAGAGAAGAAAAGGATGGAAGAGAGAAAGATGGATAAGGGGATGAGGGAAAAGAAGAATTTTCAAATTTGTGATAAATGTGGGAAGAAACACCTTGGAACTTGACTGAAGGTAATGGGAGTTTATTTTAAGTGTGGATAAAAAGGACACCAAGTGCGTTACTGTAAGGGTAAGAAAAAGGTTTCTACTCTATAGTGGTTCATTTGCAAGGAGTGGGGAGACTACGCAAACCAATGTCCAAATCATCAGAGTATGCCCCAAATGATGCTATTGGATAATAATCAAGTTATGATACTACCACAGATGAGGATGAATGATTAGATTTCTTATGTTGTTATTAGATAATTATGTCATTTGAGTGTTGTATCAACGATGTATTGGTTATAATAATTATGGAGTATATAAGGATTGTGCTGTAGTACTATTTTATTAAGGACTTGAGATTTTGTGGAACCAAGAACAGTGACTAAATAGCAGGTTAAATTTTTGGAAAATATATGGTTGTGAGAAAGATAAAACATAATATGGTTCTGATAGCAAGATAATGATTTTTGAATAATACATGATTGATTTGGATAAATTATATTAGATATTCTTGACTTCCTTGAAGCTGATTAATGAATTGTATACATTTTTGGATAGAAGGAGTATATCTAGTATTCTATAAGGAATAAGGGATCATGAATGTAATCAATAAGGATTTATGGTAATTCATGATGTTGCAGTGTTTTAAAAGAATACATGATGAAGGTATTCACATGTTATTACGCGGAAAAAAGGATCTTCATTGTGTTTACCTTCCTTATAAATTTTGGATTGTGAGTTTTAGATAACTATAAAGGTCGGAATGGATTAAGTTGAACTTTGGATAGAACTGTTTAAGGGTAAACCATTTCTGAAGATTATTTTTGAAATATTATAATACTATAGTTTTAGAAAAAGGACAACCTGCGGGTCAGTGGATAAACCGTCGTGTCGGACAAAGATGCAGGAATCGAACCCACAACCATAGTGCGACAGGACTTTATTACCTACCACTATCCTACAGGAAGTCCCTGGTTATTACAAAATAGTTTTCCTAATCTAAATGGTATGTGTTAATATTTGGAACCTTGTACGATTAGGATACATATAATATTTTTGAGTTCTATTATCATTTCGAGTGAAAGAAGGGTTTGTGTTAAAAATTTGTTAAAGAATGAATGTATACATGACAAGTATGTATATTTACCTTAAGTTCTTAGTAAATCTCCTAAATAAATTCCTCAACTTAATAAAAGGTAACTTAAAACAAAAACGTTGTCGGTTAACTTTTCCTGCTGGGGAATCAATGATCGTTTAACCAATCACAAGTTTGTGATTTTCTTATAGTTAACTTTCTCCTAACCCTGTTTTCTACAACTATCCATCAGACCTTGATGGTCTGTTTTTCCTCCATATCCATATTTTCATATGATCCTAGTATGGGCTATCTCGGGTGACCTTTGTACTTCTCTTTCTTTCTTTTAATGTTATATTTTTATTAACCCTATTTCCGATGTGGGTTTTCCACAAAGGTATTTTCTATTTTCAACCTTTTATTTTTGAATAACATTTTCAAATTGTGAGGACGCAATTTATTGAAGGAGGGGAGAATGTAACACCCCAAGATTTCACAATACGCTTATCTTTCAATAATGCAATAGCTTGCATTGTACGCAAGTTCGAGTTCTAACACACCGTGACCAATAAAAGTAGCCGTTATGAATATTAATACACATTTTTTGAAATTATATAAATTTTATATTTCAAAATGGACTTCATTTTTGGATTTGGAAAATCGAAATTAGCCTATGTTGAATTTTTGGTATTTTTCTGAGAACTTCTAATTGTTGATGAATAATGAAAAATACTGAAAAAAAACATTTTTAATCAAAATATTTTATAGTGATAAATTATAAAATTGAGTGGTTTTAAAGTATAATTAGAATATATTTTTACCATTTTATCCAATGGTGGTCATTATAATTAATTTCACTTTGAAATTAGACATAAACAATTGTCAATATTTTGATATATATTGTTTCTTAAAAACACGCTATTTGTTATGACAATGGGAATTAATTAATAAATTAATTAATTCAACTTATATGGTTTGAATTTTTTAAAATAGACATCATTTCTGAATTAGGAATATCAAATTTATCTTAGGGTTAATTTTTGGTATTGTTCTGAAAAATTTCGATTTTTGATGAATAGTGAAACCACTAAGTGGTAGTTAAAAAACTGATTTTTTTTAAATGAAATTTTACCACCTCTGTGATTTGAATTTACAAAATATGACATACATAATTTTCATTAGGAAGTAAAATGTGGTTTAATGGGACTAAAATAATTTTTGGTGAATAGTAACTTTTAAGTTCTATTAATCGCGATTAAATTTAATTAGTGAAGTTTAAGGTAAAAATGATATTATAAAAATATGAAAATATCTTGAAACTTGTCCTAACCTTATTGGATGAGTCATGGAAAACCACAAAAATCCATGAGTCAACTTGGGGACCCCATGGTGCCACTTGGGTATGAAAATGACATTAATAACTTTTTATTTAAAGTAAAAATAAAATAGTCACAAACATGTGTTGTTTTACTAAAACAATTATTACATGGGGTTATATAAGTTAACATTTGGACTATAAATATTAATTGGAAATATAAAAATAATTCATACATCATGGTAATTTTTTTATAATTTTTAGACATTAAATAAATTAAATTTCTTATGACACCATGATGATGCATCGATTACCTCATTAATTAACAATTTAAATAAAATGAAAAGATAATGTAAAATATAAGACTTACACTTGTCAAAAACCTATTGGATGAGTTGATTTAGAACCCTTATCACCTTATCCTTGAAATATATAATTGTGGGACCTTTGGAATCCGAAAATCACTTCATAGTAATATAACATTTCATGACTTTCCAAGAGTGCCCCTCCTCTCCTCTTATAAAAGGCCCCCACCTCTACCACCATATTCACACTTTCAAGCCATTTGGCTCGCCCAAAATCTGCCCAAATACTCTCCCAACTTCCCTCTCTTACTCCTAGAAGCCTCACTTTGGGCAGAAGTCTTTCCAAGGAAGCCTTTGTCTCAAATAAAATAGAGTTACCCGATTTTAAGGTAAAGTCTTCTCTTGTGTTCTTTTGTTTTATTTTGCTTCTCCAACCACATAAAATCTTTTTATTACTTTATTTTGTAACAAAAACAGTATACTCAATATACATGGATGTTTTTATGAGAAGGATTATTTTTACACTTACACACACCTTCGTCTAATGGTTAAAGAACATACTGTTTCTGTTGGTGGAGAATTACTGCCTCACGAAACGATGATTGTTCAATCTTCTTTTAACACCTCTCATGGTGGCCATTATGATGAAACTATTTTTATATATGATCTATATTATGGTTTATTTCCTTATTTTCTTTATTTTTCATTTATGGCATAACTTTATGATTTCCATTATGGGTAAACGCGATAATTTCATTTTAGGATGTGCGGACTACCGCCCCCTCAAAGTGATTTGAATCATTAATGCCATATGTGGGATGTATAAAGGATGGAGTAAATGGTATTATACATTATATTATACTTGAATTATATTATAACTTTATATAATTATAATTTCATTCCATTAAATACGAAATATAAATGAAATTAGTGTTCATGCGTACGTACGACTTACCGTCTCTATGAACGGTGCATTTCATTTATTACCTCTAAATGTTATGTAATATTATAAAGGAATGTATATAATGGATATATATGATAGATATGATATCTATGTCATGAATATAATTCTGGATATAATGGATATTTTACCGCATGAAAAACTTGTAATTATAAGAAGTTTATTTTTAACTCAAGCACCAGAGATCGACAAAACGACCGTTATTAACATAAATAATTAAATAATGTTCATAAAATAGTAATAAGTGATATAAAAGGAATAATATACCAGAAAAAGGTTCTTAAGCAATTATAAATTAACTCTAGTTTATTATTCATGAGGTTAAAGAATGATCAAGTCAAGTCAGACACGAGGTAAGGGAACTTCTTAACCTAATTTCCATTCTTTGGGTTAATCTCCCACCTTCAAATTATGTCATGATATTATTATGTCCTATATTGTATTTGTACTTTCTTTATGTGTACTTATAGTGAATACGCAAAATAGATCTATTCTAATTAAAAAAATGATCTTTGTAAGGGACTTCGTCTCAATCCCCATTCATTGAGGCATATTTTGTTTTATACACAAATTTCTTTTACACGGTGTATAAACCCCTCAGACTTTTACGTTTATTCAAAAGGAATCTTTTTATACGAAGCATTTTAGTAAATGTAAAATGGAATGTTTTTCTTGTCGTGCGTATGCGACGACAATGACTTCTCCACCGCCGTGACCATTATTTGAGTTTCGTCTTCCTCTATAAGCCATAACTTTTTTTAAATGAAAAATAAATACAAAGTTTTAATTTTATGTTATTTTGGTATTGAAAATGGTTTTGAAAGTTTTTATTATTATATAAATGTGTTGTATTGATATCTTTTTATTGAAATGTGGAAATGTTATGTTTCCTTTATGCATGTTTTATGTGATACGATTATGTCATGGTTTATGATATGTTTAAACCTGTTCATATGAGGAATGCATTGGACTTAATAAGTGACGGGTGGAGCCCGCTATAGCTCCTCGATGCATCGGTAGGTCTCATGAGACAAACTAGTGTCTTGGCATGAGGCCTTGACAAAATCTTATTTGTAGTTTTGGAACGAGGCCTTGGCTATGTGGTTATGATAGTCTGACATTATGCATTCCATCATTTTGAAAGTGGTTATTGATATTACATGTGACTATTCGACCAGTAGAATATCCATGTGAATAAGTAAATGGAATTATCCCATTTTACTTTTTCCATATTATGTTGAAGTTCAAGTTTAAAATGATTTTTTTAGTTATACATTTCCATAAATGTTTATGTTTATTTATGAAGGCTTCCGCTATATTGTTATCCTTCATGAGCATCTCAGCTCACCCCTTTCGATGTTTTATTTTTCCCAGGATGTGAAGAAATATTTTATGACTGACCTACAGTGATAGTCTGAAGGGAATAAAAGTGTAGACTATGGAGGCAATGTTATTGTGATTTTTCAATTTATGATGTAATGTAATATTTATGAATGTATCTAGTGTTTCCAAGGCTACTAAACTAATTGGTCTTTCGAGACTTGATCTTTTGTGATCATGCCAATGTTACACAATAATGAACCGACTCTATGTAACTGGGGTCTGGGCGTTACAACACATACTCCCACTTGCCTCATAGCCATTATATTATTTTGGGAATATCTTTCTAAGATAATTTTTTTTGCGTTAAGTAATAACATTTATATCCTTTCATATATTACTATTTAATAAATAAACCATATCATATATGGTATTTTATGTGTTTGAAACATTTTTATTTAAAAATAAGACCTTATTAAAATACACATTCAGTATCACATACATTTTTTAATAAACTTCTATAACATTCATATCGTAAATGGAAATTCCATAGAGTTTCATAGACTCTTTAATGTATATAATGAATAATCCAATAATATTTAATTATTAATCCTTTTTCTTGATAAACTTTGGTTTTAAATGTCCTTGATTTGATTATTAAATAAATACATTTAAACTTTTAAACCAAATTTTATTCTTCTAGTTTAAACATTTACTTATTTTTAAAATTCAAATAGTAATTTTGAACCTATACATCATATTCCTAGTTTATATATATTCCCAACACTTTGAGAATATGAGGTAAATTTTATTTGAATTTAGTAATATTTTTGAAACATTTACATAGATGAAAATTGGAAAAATTACACAACTAGAATAATCCATTTTATTCACCCCTTAAATAATGTTATAGAATTTAAGATAACATAATTATGTGTATCAAAAAAACATTATCTCAATTTTTAGACAAATATTGTTTACATGATCTTCTTTAGATATAAATGAGCTAAAATAGACATATTATGATGATTTTATCCAAGATTTAAGAGTCCAAGTTATCAATACAAAAACTCCTTTTATCTATTACTTTAATGTAATGTTCATGCATCAATTATTTTTATCTTATGAACTTATGTATATTAACAAAAATTTTAAATCATATAGTTGATATCATATATCTATCAAAATAATAGAAATAAGTTATATAACTATTATAGTTTTGAGGTGAATTTCGGTCTCACTAAGTCATTTAGTATACTAAATTATATTGAATATCATCAGACTCACCCATTCATTTTTAGTATATGATACTAGAATTTATATACCCAATAATATTGAGTACAAGAGTGGAAACTAAGATACCATTGGTTATATTACATCTAATACCTTTGAAATATTAAATGAATCAATCTATGTTTCCATAAACATCTATATTCACTTGTTAAACAATTACAACACTTGGTTAATAAAGAAGTTACTATACCAAAAAGAAGAATTTTCATTAGGAATATTTCTTAAATAAATAATCATACATAATAACTTCTCTTATGTTACCATTCAAAGGAGTATCTTAAATTAATATTCTCTTTATCAAGGATTGATTATAAATTTTATCATTATTATGATGATGATATTATCAGTAAAAGAATCTTTTATCAAATGAGTATCATGTATTTCTAACCATTTAATAAGTACTTTTATTGACTAGGCTCCCACAAAAATGAAAACACCTTTAAAAATAAATCATATATATTAGTGGTACAAGATCCATATTTCAATAAAGAAATGATCCAACTTCGGTGTGAAACTCACAAATTAGTTATTTAGGTAGAGAATGATCCCAATCACATCATATATGAATATTGGATAGTTGAGCAATCAACTCTTTGTCCAATACATAATATGGTAAAACCCAAATCTTTTCATATGGTATCCCAACCCTTGGGGTTTCCTAGCTAGTGTAACATAAAGATAACATTAGAAATTAGTTAATCATAAGGAAATCCAAGGCCTCCAACATTAATATTAATCTACCGAAGGATGATCCAGTTAAACACACAAAAAATAAATATTTTATTAATATAGGAAAAGGAAACACAAGTCAAGGCATCCTAAAGAAGTGGAGATCGAGATCATCGATGAATATATGTACCGCACTAACATAGGGAATGGAGAAAAGGGTGAAAAACTCTAACAATGGGTATTCATGAGTAGTAAAAGTAATTAAAAAATCATCCACACAGTTTCCCTCATTCCACATATGATGAATCTATATGTCACTAAAAAGAAGTGCCTTATAATTGTGGATCAAATAAGTGATTTTTTAAGGAGTTTCTGAGGAGCCAGTGAGAGAGATCCACACTATTCTGGAGTCCATTTCAATAGTTTAAAAGATGATGTTCAGAGATCTAAATAAATATAGGGCACTGATAATCTCCATCGCCTCTTCCATAAGAGAATTTCATGGACCATATAAGGCACTAAATGAAGAAAACACTAAGTCCAATGCGTCACATACCACTCCACATTTGTTCATGCTACCAGAACCATAAGTGATATCAACATTGAGTTTGATACCCAAGGTAGGAGGATAGCAATATACCCAATGCCCCCATTGACTGGGGCTAGATCGGTCTAGGGAGGGAACTCTAGAAATAAAATTCTAGAGGAATGGAGCTGTATCCTTCTGAGATAAGTGGCCACCTAGATATGAGGAAGGGGACATCTATCTGGCCACCATAGTGAGATCAGATCAGAAGGATCCATGCCACACCTGGTTGTGTACCTTCCAAATAAACACATATCCAACAACTAGAAGAATAACACTAGATGTATCCTCCTTGTTGTTGTGGAATCCGGAAAACCAACTCGAGATGAAATCCTTATGGGAGACCAATGCATTAGAATTTGAAGAGAACTCACCAAGCACACACCAGATCAGACCATCCCATGCACTTTGTAAGAAAATTTTCAATGTGGACTCCTCCGAAGGGGATGTACAATAGAAACACTTATAGGAAAGATGAACACCCCTGCCTTTCATCTCTATTTCGTATGGGATATCATGGTGTCAGATTCTCCAAAGCAGGAAAGAGAATTTTATGGGGATAGATTTACACCATAGGTGCCTCTAACACAAGCCAGTTTCCAGTTGAACAAGCGATTTCCTTTTATACAACATGGATGAGTGTATACTATCATAAGATCTAGTAAATATGCATTGATTAGGGTACCCATACAAGATAATGCAGTCAAAAAAGTCTTTTAGAGAGGGTTTGAGAATCACTTGGATGAAGGTGGGGTGTGAGATGGCTTCCTTGAAAGAAATATTATGCGCAAGGTAGCCTGGGAAATCCAAAAAACCAACCCTAATCAAAACGCCAAAAGTTGATTCCCCCTGCTCAAAAGCCACTGGGAATGACACAAAAGCACATGAATATGGACCTGAAGAGAGCTCCACGGGCTTGAGGGAGATATACCATTCTCACAAGAATAAAATTCATACTTCCCTCAGATAAGATGGATCCACAAGGAGTTCCACTCAATGACATCCCCTGAAAGCCTTCCTCAAATGAAATACATAGTTTTCCCCACATCTCTAACTCCAATGATTCCAAGCTCCACTGGCCTGGCACGTTTTCTCCAGGAAGTCCGTCGACATCTCCCCTCCCCTTGGATATCCCAAATAAATTCATTCTTGATATTCTCAATATGATTAATGATAATCTTTGTAACCCTGAGGGTGGATAGAATATACATTGGGATAAATGAGAGAACAAAATTAACTAGAGTGATCCTTACAACAAAGGAAAAGAACCTGTTCTTCTAGATTTTGACACTGTTGGTAATCTTGCTGACCAAACCTTCAAAATATCTGACCTGAATTCTATTGGGGGAAAATGGGAGTTCCAAGGTAAATCATAGGGATGTTCCTGCTCCGAATTCCCAGGTTAGATACAATATTTTCCAAGCACCTATATTGGTAGTAAGAGGGAAATTAGGCCCCAATCTTACCCCTATTCATAATTTTCTCTCTCTAGTAAGTATACTCATCCAGAATTCCATTAAATCTTTTGATAGAATCCCTACACCCATTAATGATGAAGAACATATCATCTTCAAAGAGTAGATGAGATACCCCTGGAACACAATCCCCGCACTGATAAGGTAGTACACAACCAAATTTCATAGATGAGGCCACATACTTACATAGGACATCTTGTACAATGATAAATATACTGGGAGAGAAAGGGTCACCATGCCTGAGTCCCGTAACCAGTTTCAAGAAACCACATTGCCTCTCCATAAAGACTATATTGATCCATAAAGAATTTTATCTATGAAATAATAGGTCAATGGCCCCTTTAAATAACCCCATACTCCTCATGGGCAGAATGAAAAATCCCCACTTCTATCTATCATGGGCCTTATCTATAGCTACTCAGTTAGATTATTGAGGTATTGGTAAGTACCACTTTATAAGTAATATCACACTTAGTATTTAAAGGGTAATTTAATATCACCATCTTATCAAATGTTAATAAATTTTATGTATTCTTTATTCTAGTAATTTATCATGGAAATATATTCCCTTCACCTAATCAATATGTTCAAACCATATTGACGTGAAACTCTTTAAACAACCCACATGTTTATGTTACTTAACCAAAAAAATTAATTCAAACATATTTATAAATGAAAAAATGAATGATATGTATAAGGAATTTGAAAATTTATGTCAAGGTTTATAATTATATTAATTAATAATCTTCACATGAGTATGCATGTAGAAATAGAAAACCAACCCTATTCACTATCCTCGACAAGGTATTAGGCTCAAGGTAGGTATGTAGTCTGGCCCCATGTCCCTCTATAAAAGTATATATTAATCAAGAGATAATCAATGTATAATGACTCTGATACATAATATTTACACACTATATTCAATAATTAAATTTGACAAAATAAATTCATTTATAAACCGAGGTCAAGGTAGATGAAAAACTAAATTCATTATCATGCCTAGCAGGTAATGAAAGAATCCATTTAGAAGTAGTCTAACAATTAAACTAAATCATAAACCATTTATAAAATAAATAATTTATATCTATAATATAACATGGACTTTCTTTTAAAAAAATGAACAGTTTAAATATTTAAACATGAGATAAACATATATGAAAAATTCATAAATAAAAGGTAACTATAAAACCTTTTTATAATTTCATCTTTAACATTATTGACATTATATAATTTTGAATATAAATATTTTATATTCATTCCAATATGTACTATATCATATTTATTATAATATGGTATTTCTATTTTAAATATATCATATTATAGGAATTAAAAACTATTTAAAATCTAATCTCTATAATGTAAACAATTTCCATAATTTAAATACCATATAATTAACCATTATATAAACATTGATCATACAAATCATGAAAACATTTTTGATACGTCCTACATAATATCTAAATAAGGCCCCTTTTTATTTTGAAATATTCAAAAATAGCTAATTTTTTCCAATTCATACTTTAAATACATTATTTTATATTTTGGTTTTATTTCATAATTTATAAACCATTATAAATTAGTTCTTATGGTTTATAAATAAAAAATTTTATTTCTAGAGCATAGGTTATAACATATTATTATTTTAAAAGGTATTTCAACTATTAAAATTTAATATTTTGAAATAAAAAATTTCATAAAAATATATTCAGTTACTTATAAAAAAATTTATAATTAATTATTTTACAAACCTTTTATAAATTAAAATAGTACAAAATAGATTTTTTAATGATTAATAACAATTTTATAAACAATTTAAATCTTTTAATATTTTTTTAAATATCATAATTGTACGCTTATGTTTGGGTTATACCTACATAATTGTAAATACATTTACCCTTACGCATGCCTTGTATAATTCCTTTTATAAATGTAAGTTACTACTTACCTTTATGAAGCTGAAATATAACACAATTTGTAATAGAGATGAAAGGGCTACCTTTACAAATATTTTTCTAAATAAGAGTAATAAATATATTACCAATATCTGAACACTTAATGTAAGGTTAGGCCTCGATTTACCTTTAAATAGAATATTAGTACCACTACATATGGGCATTGCCTTTAGATAAACCATATACATAAAGGTAACAATGAGGTTACCTTGATACATGCCTTCTGTGTAAGGGTATTAACTTTATGAAAAGTTTATTTCATAAGGGTAATATACATCTAGTTTCCTTTACATAACCCTTTTAATAATATATATACTTTTAATCTACCATTCATATAAAGGTAAGTTGTGATGACCATTATGTAGACCAATATACATAAGGTAAAGGTGATTAAACCCTTACAGAGACCACTGTAAAGACCAGTATTTTTCCAAGTAATTTTTTTAATTATATGGAAACATTATGAGTCCGTGAAAATTGACATTGCGTGATTCTAGGGCCCGGGGTGCCTAAAATGAATTTCTGAACTTTTCTAGGTACGTTGAGTCAACGTTTGAGCGACATTTTGGAACTTTTGAACCGGTTCCCGAAATTGAAATTCGAGGACACTGTTGAACTCGTAGCGCTGATATTCTCTTAGGGAGACCTTCACCTTGACATCAGTAGGTCAAGGGTGAAAGTTAGTTTTCTGAATTTCATGGGAGAGTTAAAATAAAAATAATAAAGTAAAACAATAACTTTTTATTTTATTTATTTGAAACCTCTCATTTGAATTTGGTGGTGGGGACCACCCGACCTTGAAACCTTGTAACTCTTGGTTTCCCTAATTGATGTGCCAACATTAATTAAGCAAGTAATTAATTCTTGATCTTAATTAAGTTGGCTCGTCACCCCATGTGGTGGGTTATCATTGGAAAAGAGGAGAATTGGTAGAGTCATTGGAAGAGCATCCTCCATCAAAGAACCTCCTCCATTGAAGAACGAACCTCTGAGGAGGACAACACACGAGCTCAGATAGGGAGCGTGTTGCGGGAGAGATGAACGTTGGCATCTTCATCTTCTTCCTCATACCAACTCCAAAGAACAAACGAGGTAGAGAATTTGTTTTTGATTGTTCTTTGGTAATTCATTGATCCCAATCTATGAATAACCTGCTATCGATCAAAATCAGAGGGTGCGAGATAAACAAATATGGCCTGATCCCCCCGATCCTTCTTTATTGATGTTTTCTTCAGGGGTGGATCAACAGTTGAGCGGAACACAACCTTGTTGCTGGCGACTGATGTCGGTAGGGTACGACCGGCGACCGACATGCCGGTCGACCATGATGATGGTAGTGGTGCAACCACGCTATCAAAGGAGGCCGTGGCCCGTCGGCCGTGGCAGATGAAGTAGGCGATTGGCACCCCAACCAACTCTGTAGAACTCGGGGCGGCATGCATCCGCACTACCGGTAGTGAAGGAGGCCACGGCCCGTTGGCTGTGGTGGTGGGAGGAGGGAGGCCAACACACTGGAAGGACGCCTAAAGGCAGGGTGGCATGCGTCCGCGCTACCGGTAGAGGAGGAGGCCGTGACTGGCGGTGCACTCGGAGGGAGGCTGACACCCAACTGGTCGCAGGAGGATATCAACGCCATCACGCCACTGGAAGAGGGGAGCCAGACAGAACCACCAGCTAGCCACATCACGCAAAGAAGGACCCCCTCTAACAGGTCCCACGTGCCAGATGGAAGCACCACATTGCGCCACTGGGTAGGCCAAGCAGAAAGGTCCAATGGACCGTTCAAAAAACTGGGAGGGCGCATCCCCCCATGTAGCGGATACGAAGACCCCACCACGGAAGACCACACCCAGTCGAGCGGGCCACACCTAGTGGGATGCACACAATGGGCCGCGCACAACGTGCCCTACCCAGCAGGCCGGGCTGTGACCCAGCCCATCCCGGCCAGACCCGGACCGGGTCGGGTCGGCCCAGGCAGGGTCGGGCTAGGTCGGTCCGACCGGGTCGGACCGGACCTCAGCCCATCTGGACCCTGATACACTTTAATAGCCATATCTTGAGAACCAGGCGTCCGTTTGATGAACTGTCTAATGTACTAGGATCCTTATACCAAGACTGTACTTTTGGTAAACTTAACTTGAGTATTGAATAAATTTGGGGTATAGCTGGGTTGGATTGAACCCGAATCCAACAGGGCCCTCAGAATGGAATCGCTAATAACTTACAGACCAGGTGTCCGATTAACACGCTGTCTATCGTGTTGGGTCCCTTATGACGTGGTTGACCTTATGGATACTTTTTCATGGGACTTCATGGTAGTTGAAGTATCGACCGATGGCTTGAGGAGCAGATCCTCCTGGAATCAAGCCTGCTTAGTGGGGAAACCCTGTGGCTGGATGTACATGAAGAGACTTCAAATCCTATGCGGGTAATTTTCGTATCCTGTGTGGGTCAGCATCTCCAGGTCTTGTGTGGGTGATCTTCAGATACTTTGTGGGTCATCTCCAGATCCTGTCTGGGTCATCTTCAGATCCTGTGTGAGTCATCTTCAATCCTGTGTGGGTTAACAGTAGAGCTTCTCAACGAAGTAAGATGATCCATCAATATAGCTAATCATACATCCTTCAATACTTATGTTATACCTGTTGTGAAATGATTCTTGAACATTGGGGTTTTTACCTTCATGGTATTCTACTGTGTGGCATTACCTTTGTGGTACTTACCTTCATGGTATTCTGTTGTGTGATGTTACCTTTGTGGTAATTAACTTCGTGGTATTCTACTGTGTGAAGTTACCTTCATGGTGGTACCATCATGGTATTCTTTACTTCTTGGAATGGTTGTGATTTTGGCTAAAGAGTTGTGCCTCATGTTTCCACATAAATGAGATGGGTTTACTTGAAAACATAGGTATATGTATGACCATATACCTAAGTTGGGTTGACTATTTATTCATTCTCGGTAATTGTGGTCTTGCTTTTTGGTTTATCCTTTATGGATTATGAGAGACCTTCGGGGGTCTCGGGGTCCCTACTGAGTATCATTATACTCAACCCTACATGGGTACACCCACACCATGCTGTGTATTGTGAAGACGATGGACTACGCTGATCGAGGTTGAGGGTACCAGGACTAGAGACTGCTCAGAGGAGGACCTTAGATGAGGCGTACCACAGAGAAGACCGTTTGAGATCTATACCTACCCTTCAGGTAGGATCCTTGGCGGGTGTTCACAAGAGATGTTTTTTTAGTTTTACTTGTACTTTCCTGTAGGTATTCTATTCTGGCCCCTTTTACTGTACACACACTCTTTTAACTATATAGTTTTCTTGTGCTTTTATCTTGCTCTGTTCTTGGTTGTTTGGGTTTTCAGTTTAAAAATGAAATTCCTTACCGGTTTTAGGGATATGCCTTTCCCGTGGTAGTTTCCGGCCCCTGGCCTATGGAAGGTGGGCTTGGGGTAGTCACGACACGAGCCTCATGGGATGGGTCGTGACAACAAATTTTCATAAGAGTAACCCCTTGGTTACCCTTAATAAGATCATATATGTAAGGGTAAGGTCTTGATTACATTTATATAAACTATATACATAATAGTAAAACCCTTTATGTAAAAAAAATTCTTGAAAATGATACACTGCATTGTTTTCCAGATTTATTGTTCATTTCAATGAATTCTTCATAAAACATAATCATGAATCACTTTAATACCATAGGGTAGTTTTTCTAGAGTCTAATCACAATTATCAATTCATGTGAAAGTGATTTAAACCCTTTGATGATGATATCCAAGAAGGATAATATTAATCTATACATAGAATTGAAATGAAGATCTGGTGTAAATCTTGTATAAATTACACTGAAATGACATTGCATAATTCTTGATCTCCTTGAGATGAGTTCGAGAGAGATCAGAAAGTGGGAAAAAAGTCTTCCCACCACCAAAGTGTATCCAAGGTCTATGCTGAATCATCAAATGCTTGAATAAGATTAATCATCCATTCATTATGTTCTGTCATATCATATACTAAAAAAGGAGATGAAAGAGAGTTTTGGGTTCCTAGGAATCATTAGCCGAATATCCACACACCATGACTTCATATGGCTATGGGGTTTATATAGAACTTAAGGAAACCCTTGGGTTGTTTCCTCATTAATTTATTCATTCATATTACTTTTATTAATTCTTCTACTATTTTACTTATCATAGATATGAATTCATTTAAATCCCATTAATTTCATATTATGAAACATTTCATTTAATTATATCCATGATGGAGAATAATTTGGGTTTATAACACACAAATAATATATCTAATGCATTTCCATGTAAGCTAAAATACATGTTATATATATATATATTATATAATATATATAAATATTTATGGAATATTCCCATCCCGTTTTTTATAAATATAAAAAACAATATGTTTTAAAAGTTTTAATAGAAGTTAGAAGAAGGATTTTTATGGGCTAATTTTCTAGTAAATGTGAGTACATGTGATATAACTAGAGTTTTCAGAATTTAGTGTAATGTTCTATTGTTATGATCATAGAAAATTAGTATACATCTGATCAAACACTTGAAGTTTATTTTGAATTATTTGTGGTTGAAATCATGTAGATTTTAGATTATCAGGTTGAAAAGGAAGATGAAGATGAAAAAAATGTTATTGATAATGAATCATAAAATATCAGTGATAAATATGAGGATGGGGAAAGTGATATAAAATAGTTTCAAATATTGAGAAACCATATTGACAAAAATATCATTGGAAGTAAAGAAGAAATTATGAAAACAAGAAGGATATATATAATTGAAAACCAAGAAGACATTATATCATAGCTTGAACCAAGAATAGTTGATGAATTAGTTGAACATGGAGAAAGGGTTCAATAAATGAATGATGAGATAAACCAAATTGAAAATAGATACACTTGGGATATAGTAAAATTTCCTAACTATAAAAATGTTATTAGCACAAAGTTGGCGTTTAAAAATAAAATAAATTAGAAATGTGAAGAAACCAATGGAAGGCATCAATTGTCAAGAAATATTCTCCTTAGTAGAAATGTTAGAAACCATAAAAATGTATTTTAGTAGTGGGTGCAAAAAAAGATTATCATGTTTATTAAATGGATGAAAAATTATCATTTATAAATTGTGAAATTGAAGACGTGTTTATTGAGCTCACAAAGGGTATGATTCTATATATTTATGGAATCTTGGTGTATAGACTGAGAAAATAATTGTCTGTACTGAAACAGGATCCTATAGACCTATACTCAAAACATGGTGGCTGCCCAAGAAAAAAGGGTTTCACAAAAGGAAATGTTAACAATAATTTATATGTTGAGGTTCAGTTCATAGTTAACTTGATTTCCATAGTCTCTGTTGATGACATAATTTTTATTAGTGATAAATGATATCTTTATGTGGAATTTTCTCTGTAGATGAATAAGTTGTTTGAAATTTGAATACTACGTGAAATAAAAATATTGTTGGGATTAAAAATTGAGAAAAAATAATATTACATTTTTTACCATAAGAAAATATTCAAGACAGTTATTGAGAAAGTTTGTTATAGAAGAGTATAGAGAAGCCTTAACTCCAATTATAGTTGGGATTTTTTTAGAAAGATAATAATGAAAATATGTTTAATAAAATAGAGTTATAAAGAGTTATTAGAAGATTTTAATATTTAGTAGTCTCAAGACCTGCTATTACTTATACAATTACACAGATTTCAAGATTTTAGAGTGACCCAAGGGATTCACATAATCTAGAGAAAAATGAGTTCTGAGACATGTGAAGGAAAAAATAAACAATAGATGCTATATAGATTCCATATATATTTAAACATTCTTAGTTTCAATGATATATATTAGACATGAGATTGCCCTGATAAATGATCCCATTTAGGTTGTAAATTCTACAATAATGAGTGATGTTTGAGCTAGTATAATAAGAAGAATAACTCTATGAAACATATAATTAATAGGTTAGAGTATGTGGTTTCCACCCTTGCATGTACACGTGTTTTATGGATATAGTTACAACTTACTGATCTTAAGGTTGAAACTAAGAGTCCATTGGGAATAATTTTTGATATCCAAAGTGATATTGATCAATCTATAAACCACATTTGATATTCCAAGTCAAATCAAATAGATATTTAGTATCATTTCATTCAAGAGAGAGTGTCCAATAGAGATATCTGGTTGGACTATATTCCTAACAAGAACACGATTATAGATATTTTAATAAAATCAATGCCAAGAGAAATATTTAAATAGATAAAGATGAAACTCCATGTTAACCATTATATTATCAACTGAATAAGTATGAAAAATACACCCATAGGGAATTGGATTTGGTTTTAAATAGGGGATTATCTAGTGACACAAATCTTTCATAAAGGTGTAGAGAATCCTTGTTAAACGGGGGAGTGTCAACTACTTGTTTGAATCTAAAGATGTGGTTAATTCATAATGGGGGAGATTTGTGGAAGTGATAATGGATGTATGAATTGAGGGAGAGTTCAAATAAATTACATGAATAAATTGTTTTGTCCCTATGGTATATAATTCTCCAAAAAATATTACCTTATTCAGTAGTGTGGTGAAAAATAGATCTTATATGAGATAGATGCGATTTGATTATTCTTAATAGGTTTGAGAATTTGGAAGATAAAAGAGCTAAATGGAGTTTCCAATAAATAAAAAATGGTAGAGTGATGTTCTCTCAGAGTTGTTTATGGTTTTAAATTTATAGGAATCTTGATTTAGAATCATTAGAGGTCAGTAAGGTATTGGTTTTTGATACCCAAAATATTTTTTGATGTTATTGGAAGTTGTAATATGAATTTAAGAGGTTATAGAATTTTATTTGAAGTAGGATTTTAGTAAAGTATTTATATTTAAACATCTTCTGAGTTTTGAAAAAAGATCATTTCACTAGGACCAGAAGCATGATTTCAATTGTGTATGGATGTTTTGAAGTCTGCATAAGCATTATTGGTAGATACATAAGCATGAATCTCAAGTTTATAATAATTATCGAGAATATATGTAAACATTATTTGATCTTGTGTAAATATGATATAGAAAAAATAAAAATAATTTTTATAAAAATTATATGATACTATAAATGAAAAAATACACCTATGTAAGAATCATTCCATCTACATAAGAATATACATTTAGAGAATTGTTGAGGTGTTTGAAAACTAAAAATTTCAATGTTTTAGAATTTTATTATTCTAAATAAAATAAACCTAAAAACTATAAAGTTAATATTTAAGGGTATAATCATCATATTTAAAATGTAATTCAAGTAAATTCTTGGGATGTTATAAAATGTGTGATCTCTATGACTATCTATTTGAAGTTTAAAGTTGTGTTCATCTGGTATTTAAGTATGACTATGGTTTTATAGTTTAAAGTTCATATAATCACTTTCAACCGGGTTTAAAGTAATTTAAGATGATATTTTGAGTTTGGATATTTTATCCAGATAGTCTAGCTATGAAGTGATGTTGTGTGACTCTATAAAATAGATAATTTGATTTTTATATATTTCAATGAGAAGATGAATATGTGAATTCCTATAATTCATAAATATTTTATTTTTGAAATATTATTTTTGGAGTTTCTAATATTTTTAAAAGGATTTTTTGTTTCTAATTAATTGAGAAACTAGGGAATAATGATATATTTTTTAATTATGTTGGATATAGGAAGTTAATGAATTAGAAAAATATTATATGCTAGTGGTGTATAGAATTGATACTAGCCAAATAAATAAATGAGGAGACTGTGGTGTATATTTTTTTGGGGGAAAAATAGAGAAGGGATAATCTATAAATAACTTTTTAATAATTATTTTTATTATAAAAATTTTTGATTTCCAATTTTTTTGGGATATCAAAGATAGATAAATAATTAATTGGGAGGATCACTGAATGTTGAAGAAGCTATGAGGGAAGTAGAGAGTTTGGTGCGAGAGGTTTAAAAGATATCATATATATCTTATTAAGCTAAATCATTCAAAAAATTTCATTTGATAGTGAGAATAAAGAATCAGACCCACATTAGATACTAGATATAGTGAGATAGATGCATTCAATAATCTTGAGGTTCATGGAGGAAGATCATCATCTTCTGTTTCTGAAAAAATATAATATTAAATATAAATTTCACATTCTAGTTATATATATGTTTGTGTGTTGAGAGTGTGAAACGACACAATCTATTGTGACACTAGATAATAATAGTGTGACTATATTCTTATGCTGTAATATGATAAACAATTGAGATTAAATTTAAGAATATGTGGTTTGGGGGACTAACCTACCATAACATGTAGTAGGTTTCCTGAGAAGGATATAACCCATGTAAAATTATTATGTTCATTACTATTTTTTATTCAATGCATGTTCCTACGAAGGTGATATTTCAAAATTGAGTGAATTAAAATTCAAAAGGATTCAATGTTATATTTAAGTTGAATGAAATTATAAAAACTGATCTCCACTGATTTTCCCCCCTTCTTAGTGGAGAAACTTGATCCTTGGAACATCAATATATATATAATTGAAAATTTATTCAATTTTT